>CM046003.1:64674116-65964649 GCA_025175895.1 Wurfbainia villosa | reverse complement strand
TAAACTTTCATGTGACTATTGGTATGAATAGTCCTCAGACCTGAAGTCACTACGGTTCCCTACATAAGGAGTTATGTACTTTGGTATCACAAACGCCACCCGTAATAGGTGGACCATAAAGGCGACATCGGGTATATAAACAAATTATGCGGAGGGATGTGAGTGATGTAGATGGGATCTATCCTTCCATATGACGGAGTGATATCTGGGCCCCTTGATTGAGTAGAACTACTAAAACGCATGGCCATGCTCGAATGAGTCAATATGAGATATTGAGCTCATTTGTTTGAGTTAGTTTACTCAGTGGATCAAGAAACACATAGATTGATCGAGGATGACACGGCCTATGCCTCATTGATCAACTGATATCAAGGATAGAAGGACACGGCCATATATTATAGTAGTCACAAAGGTTAGTCGGATCTTGACTTATCTCAGAACTGGGTAGCAATGATGTATTGCTAGATGTCGCCATTGCTTGTGTATCTAAAAGAGTTTAGGTCCACTGCCAACGTTATGAGAGCCTATAGGGTCACACACAAAGAGCATGATAATTAGAGGAATTAGAGTATTCTAGTTTGACTAGAATAATTTGGGAATAAGCTTAAGTACAAAATGGTTTTTGGACTTTAAGCTTAATGAGAATTTTAGCTAATTGATTTAATGAGATTAATTCAATATGTTACCTTATTGATTTAATAAGATTAATTCAATATGATAACATAGTTTAATTGAATTAATAAGATTAATTCAATATGATAACATAAGTTTAATTGAATTAATAAGATTAATTCAACATGCATGAATGCCACACAAGAATGCCACATAAGCACATAAGCATGCCACCTAAGCATCCACCTAAGCTTAAGGTGGAAGGAAACAAAATGGTTTTGTCTCCTTATGTGGCCGCCAAACAAGGAAGCCAAATCCTTTTTGAGTGTGTCTCAATGCAATGGATTGCATTGAATGTGAAGGAGGTGGAAGGGTTTTTCCAACCCTATAAAAGGCTCCATGGAGTGGCCGGCCATAGTGAGTTTTTGGTGTTGTGGTTGTGAGAGAGCTTGGTGGAAGCTTTAGTTGTGTGGGTTTGTGAGTGTAGGCTAGCAAGAAGAGGAGTCTTCTTCTTCCTTTCTCCTTTTCCCTCTTCCTCTCCTTTAGGACTTCTAGCAAGAAGTAAAGGAGAGCTCTTCTAGTTTTCCTTTTGTGAGACAAGAGCGTGCTCGTGTGGATACGTATAGAGGCACGGACACTTGAACGTGCTAAAGATCCAACAAACCCAAAGGAAAAGCGGGATTAACAAGGGCACGCAACAAAGGTAATCCTCTCCTATAAGATAGGTTTGGTTTAGAGAAATTTATTTTATACGAGTTTGCTTTCGCATGGATCACCTGAAGGGATCCTATTTTCCGTTCGCATATGCCATTTGGCATACGAGATTTCTACATCCATAGCTTGTCTTGAATTGGAGTTTGGTGTTGGATCCAAATTCGGACTGGACTCGGATTTGTTGTCGGCGTGTTCGATTCGACTCGAACTCTATCGGCCATGCCATGAAGGCCAAGTTGTTGGATCGAGAAGCGTCGCTAGAGTGAATAGCGATCGTAGAATCTTTTCTTTTTCGCTCGCTCACGCAGTAAGCACAGGAAAATAAATGAACACGCTTTATTTTACTTGGTTCACAACCCGGTTGCTACTCCAAGGCCCTATCGGTCCTAGACCGCACGGAGGAAAAGCACTAAAACGCGTCTCCTCCTCGTTGGAGGTAGGAGACAACGATTACAAAAACCGAATACACGAGGATGAGGCAACAAGCCTACCTCACCTCGTTATGAAGATAAAAACACGAATATAATATCAAAAATATTACTTGAATCACGCCGAGAAGAAGATCCGAGGTTGTCGCCGTCAGCGTTATGACGGTGTTGAAGCGTTGCTGTTGTAGGAGCACTTGATGAATAATTGATGATATTTGGAGATGAATCCTCCCTCCTTTTATAGACTTTAGCCTCTGAATTTGTCTCCTATTTCTTTGGAACGGATCATGAATTTTTCCAAATTTTTATCGCTGAAGCGGCGCAAACGTTATCCGTTTTGACCTAGCGCAAAGTCAATCGCCGCCATCACGATCGATGCCTCTCATCACGATCGATGATGACCGATGCATCTCATCACCGATCGATAATGATCGATCGCCTAATGTCCAAGCAATGACCGCACCGCCACTTCGCAGTAAGAGATTAGCTTGAAAATGATAAATACGACGGTTTCTAACCGTCCGATCTCGACCTAGACCTTCCACAGAAGTCTTAGTCGATCATCGCCTCTGATCGTCCCCGTAAAGAGGACACGACCTTACAATCTCTCACTCACACGAGCTTACCTCGATAGTAGCTCTTGCTTCCGGCCTTCCACTCGATTCCTTCGGCTCCCTCCGAATTCACTCAAGTGTCGCCCGACCACCACGGCTTCCTCCGGGTGTCGCTAGCCTTCAGCTCCAGCTTTAGTATTTTTCTGCACACTTGATTTAGCTCGTGAGATAACAATGTAAACTTAACTTTGTGTCTTTGGCATAATCAAAACACAGATTCGATTATCTAGTGCCCCTGCACCAACAATCTCCCCCTTTTTGATCTATGGCAAACCAACACAAAGTTAAGGGAAATTAAAGCATAAAACACATATAGTAGATGATGAATGCCATTCCCAAAAACTCCCCCTTAACCAAAACTCCTCCTTAACCCTAGGTGAGTTTTGAAAGAGATACTTTAGTTTTCAAAAGCAAATTTTGTGTTTCAAAATGAAATTTTGTGTTACTCCCCCTTAACTTTCGCTCTTCTCCCCCTTTTGCCATAAATCAAAATAAACGTTGGGGTTTGTTATAAAAATAGGGGTTTAAAACAATGTCGTTTATGAATGCATCTAGATAAATCAAATATGAGTCCAAGCATGCGTCGAGCAATAGTTAGATAGATTGGTTCGAGGTGTGTCCCTCTGCACCAATAATCTAAAGATTTATAATATAACCCTTAAGATTAGTTTGCTCTCCCCCTTAGTCAAATATATGAAGTATAAGAGATGTAGGGGGCGCTAAACTTTGGCCTCAGAGTTGTTAAGTACAATAGTTGAGAAAATAAGTAGTATTTTGAAGGGATTGTTTCAAGTATATTTCAATTATCCTTAACATCTCACCCATTCTATGTGTCTCATAATTTGTTCACCTTATATGTTTTGTGAGATGATTTTAAATTGATTAAAGATAGTCAACCTTGGGTTAGATTCAGATTTAACCTTTAGATCGTTAAGTAACTTTCGGCTTCAGTGTCGTGGCGAGGCGAGGCCTTCTTTGATCGACCACTTGCCAAATTCAAGAAAATATCACTTAAGTCACTTAGGGTTAGTTCCTGGTCTAACTAGTTTAGGATACGGCGAGGTAGCTTCAGCTAGTTCCACTCGGTCAAGTGCACCAAGCTAGATACGCCTTATCTAGCTCGAATACACGAGACTTTGTCTCCCTAACGTACTATCATCTTGCGTGTCCGATACTATATTATCAAGAGTTGACTAACTAGTTATTTATGAAAAGAGGCTCCCGAGGCTCAATCTTTCAAGGATTTTAGTTGGTTATGTACGTATTCTAAGTAAGTTCACAAGTTAAGAAATTCTAAGCATGCAATGGTTTTGCTAAGTAGCGGGTATACTATTTTAGTGTTAGCTCCCTAGACCATTGAACCAATAAGGTCTATTCAAATAATGAACTTGATCCTGAGAAATCCAATACTTATTAGTCCTAATATGTGAATTTAATAAAACCTTTGGGACCCATGCTTGGACTCTTTGATGACTACGATTTACGATAGACATATAAGACCTATTCGTAGTCTTTGACTTAAATCCGAGTCCGGCTTTGTTGTACACGGCTCTTTGGGTTCCAAGTAGTAGGTTAAGGTTCTTAGATCCCAACGTGAACTTTTCCAACCTAGCCTCGACCTCTTGAACTTGGTCTTTCAAGAGAGAATTCTCCTTCTCAAGTTTTTCAATTTGGGTTGAGTTTCTCTCTTGAACTTGACTAGTTGAAGAGGTTAGAGTAGCCTCTTGCTTGAGGGTTTCAACCTCCTCAAGTAACGACTCAACCCTAGACTCCTGACTTAGTTAATTTCCTATTAAGCGGTTTTAATTGTACTGTAAAGTGTACTAATTAAAGAGAAATCAACCTTAACTTTCCCTTTTGGTCCGCTTTGAGTTTTCTCTCAAAAATAATCTTGAGTCGGAGTTGTAGTTGGACTGGCCGATTCGACTGACTCCTCCGCTCTTGCCATGTAAGCTATGTCTTCTCTGTTGTCCCAAGTTGCATGGAAGGCTTTCCTTGCTCCCTTTTTCTTTGGTTCTCATTCTTCAATTTACTTCTTTCTTGTGAACTATTCTCACAATATTGACTATTATGGCCTCCTCTTGATTCGGATTCGCCTTCGGTTCGAGTTCATCTACTTGCCTAGTAGGTGGCTTGCTTCTTTGTCCTGCAAGTAGAGCAATACCTCTCTCGGCCCGGATCACGTTAGTTTGCTCATGAAGTTCAAACTCGGAAAATAATTCATCTAACCTAAGCTTCGATAGGTCCTTAGAGACCTTGTAGGCATCGACCATGGATGCCCACAAGGTAGTCCTAGGAACTGAATTAAGAACGCATACTTAATAGGTCACGGTTTTCGACCTTGTGTCCGGCGGTGTGTAGGCCGCTTGACAATGTCCTCGACGCGGGCGCAGTTGTGTTGCCGCCTCGTGTTCCTGCATCTTGAGGTTATACAACTTATTGAAAAGAAGGTCACGCTTTACATACCTTAGCATCGGGTGTTCCTTCGTAGCTCAATTAATTTATTCCAGAGGTCCTTGGCGCTAATGAATGGTCCGATGCGGTTGAGTTCCTCCTTGGACAAGCCGCATTGCAATATTTGGGTTGCTCTTGCATCGGCTTCGATTTGCCTCTTGGTTGCATTTGTCCACTTGTTGAAATCCAAGGGCTCTCCTTGATCATTGGTGGGTAAAGCAAAGCCGGTTTGGATTATTATCCAAGTCTCGACTTGTGTTTTCAAGAAACACTCCATCCGACCTTTCCAATAACGGAAATCATCTCCGTTAAAGAACGGAGGTCGGTGGTGGTGCTATATCCTCAATGTGAGCCATTAAGTATCTTGCAAAAACACAAATAAAAACCAAAGAGAATTCCAAGACTTGGTCTTGGATTAGTAATGCGGGAAATAATAGGAAAAAAAACAGAAATAAATAAGGAGGATAAAAAAACTAAAAAAATTTGAAACTTACGACCTTCGATGTCCCCGAAAGGGTACTAAACGCTGGATTTTGGGGCTGGAAACAGCTTGTTACGGGGGTAAACCCCCTGTAAAAAGTGTAGATCTTTCAGAGAGCTTCGATTTGGTGGGTAGATCGTTTCGTGAGTCCACTCGTAGCAAAGGTTATGCTCGTTTGATCGTGAGGTACTCAAGGAGATTAGTACTAGCAAAAACACAACCAAAAACTATGTACCAAGACTTGGTCTTGGATTAGTAGGGAAACAAAACCTAAGAAAGATACAACTCGAAAAATACGAAAAGAAAACCAAAACGTGCTAGATTGGTGGTTTCACCAAATCTTAGCGCCCCCGCTCTGATACCAATTGTTGGATCGAGAAGCGTCGCTAGAGGGGGGGGGGTGAATAGCGATCGTAAATCTTTTCTTTCGTTCGTTCAATACGCAAAGTAAGCACAGCGGAAAATAAATGAACACGCTTTATTTTACTTGGTTCACAACCCAGGGTTGCTACTCCAAGGCCCTATCGGTCCTAGACCGCGCAGAGAGGAAAAGCACTAAAACGCTCTCCTCGTTGGAGGTAGGAGACAACGATTACAAAAACCGAATACACGAGGATGAGGCAACAAGCCTACCTCACCTCGTTATGAAGATAAAAACACAGAATATAATATCAAAAATATTACTTGAATCACGACGAAGAAGATCTGAGGTTCGCGCGTTATGAGTGTTGAAGCGTGCTTGTAGGAGCACTTGATGAATAATTGATGATATTTGGAGATGAATCCTCCCTCCTTTTATAGACTTTAGCCTCTGAATTTGTCTCCTATTTCTTTGAACGGATCATGAATTTTTCCAAATTTTATATGGCGAAGTAGCGCGTCAAACGTTATCCGCTTTTGACCTAGCGCAAAAAAGTCGAATCGCCGCCATCACCGATCGATGCCTCATCACCGATCGCGATGACGATCGATGCATCTCATCACCGACCGATAATGATCGCCTAATGTCCAAGAATGATCGCCACCGCCACTTCCGCAGAAGAGATTAGCTTGAAAATGATAAATACGACGGTTTCTTAATCCGTCGATCTCGACCTAGACCTTCCACAGGAAGTCTTAGTCGAATCGTCGCCTACGGTCGTCCCCGTAAAGAGGACACGACCTTACAATCTCTCACTCACACGAGCTTACCTCGATAGTAGCTCTTGCTTCCGGCCTTCCACTCGATTCCTTCGGCTCCCTCCGAATTCACTCAAGTGTCGCCCGACCACCACGGCTTCCTCCGGGTGTCGCTAGCCTTCACTCCACTTTAGTACTTTTACGCACACTTGATTTAGCTCGTGAGATAACAATATAAACTTAACTTTGTGTCTTTGCCATAATCAAAACATTGTGTTCGATTATCTAGTGCCCGCACCAACACAAGTTGTTAACTTGGTCTTCTTCTTCATTTGATGGTTCCTCCCAAGTTGTGTTTAGTACCTTCTTGATTTATGGTTTCTTGTTCTTTAGCCTCGGACACTCGGACTTGAAGTGACCCTTCCTGTTGCACTCATTACACTTGTAGCTTAGTAGGGGTTTTGTGTTTTGCTCAGTTTTCTTGTCCTTTGATTGATTTTTAGGCTTCCTTCCTTTTCTAATCATTTTCCAAACATGGTTAACTAATCCAGTCTCCATTTCTTCGTCTACATCCGATTTGGACTCGTCTTCTTCAAGAGGAAGCTTGCTTGCCTTTCTTTAACCTTCATACAAAGCAATACCCTTCTCGACCTGGGCCAAATTAGATTGCTCATGTAATTAAAATTCAGAAAATAGTTCATCTAATCTAATTTTAGATAAATCGTTAGAAACTTTGTAAGCATCAACCATGGATGCCCACAAAGTCGTCCTAGGAAAAGCTTTTAAGGCATACCTTATTATGTCACAATTCTCCACCTTTTGTCCGATGGCATGAAGTCCATTTAGTATGTCTTGGATGCGCGAATGGAGTTGGCTCACGGTCTAATTATCATGCATCTTCAAATTGTACAATTTATTTACTAAAAGATCTCTCTTACATACCTTTGCATCAGACGTCCCTTCATGAAGTTCGGTGAGCTTGTTCCAGAGATCCTTGGCGTTGATAAATGGACCAATTTGATTGATCTCCTCCTTGGATAAAGCTGCATTGCAAAATTTGGGTCACTTTTGCATTGGCTTCGATTTGCCTTTTTGTTGTGTTGGTCCATTTGTTGTTGTCCAATGGTTGCTCATTGGTAGGTAAAGACAAGCCGGTTTGGACTATTATCCACATTTCGACTTGTGTTTTTAAAAAACACTCCATCCGACCCTTCTAATTGCAGAAGTCATTTCCGTTAAAGAACAAAGGTTGGGTGGTGCTATACCCCTCAAGATGGGTCATTTAAAAAGAATCTTGCAAAGACACAAACAACAAAACAAATTCCAAGACTTGGTCTTGGTTTAGTAATGCGGGAATTAGAATAAAAACACTTTAAATGAAAGAAAAAAAAATCGAAAAGAAAAAGTGCTCGTCCGATGGATGCATCGAATATGAGAGCCCCCGCTCTGATACCAATTGTAGAATCGAGTAACGCTAGAGGGGGGATGAATACCATTTTAAAACTTTCTTTTCTTTCATTTGAAAACCAAAGCTTGAAGTGAAAAATATGAACAAAACTAAGAATACAATACACAAGGATTTTTACTTGGTTCACAGAGAACCGATTGCTAATCCAAGGCCTTACGATTTTTGGTTGCTTCCCAAGGGCAAAGCACTAAAAGTCTCTTGATTGTTATAGGTAAGAGACAACCGATTACAAAAATAAGGATGTAGAGGAAGAGGTAACAAGCCTACATCTCCTCTTAGCAACAATAAGTAAGGAAAACAAAGACTTAACAAAGTACCGATAAGAAAAGATGAACATGCGTGTTTTGTCAGCGTTACGACGTTATTGAATGAGCTTGGAGGGTTGGAGCACTTGGGAGTTTTTTGTTAATGGATGAAGGGTGACTCACCCCTACTTTTATTTATTTTTCAAAACCTAACTAGTTGAGATATAAATCTGAGTCAAAGTGGCTTATCTTCCATCATTTTGTGGCTCTTATCTTGACTTTCCTTGAAGTGACAAGATTCATTAGCAGTCGACTGATGGTGACCCTGTCAATTGCCATTTTCCTTCAGTCGACTGATAGCTTGATAAATCACTTGCAACACATGGTTAGCACAAGAGTTGTATAGCAAACAAATCTGATAGTCATGTACCGTCTGACTTCGACTTAGACCTTCCTCCAGAAGTCTTAGTCGAATCATCGCTTACGGTTGTCCCCGTATGGAGGACGCGTCCTTACCATCGCTCCACACACAGAGCTTAGCTTTAGTCCTTCTGACTTGTCGCCAGCTTTGATCACTTGACCATCGAGGTTCCTCAACTTGTCGAGGTTCTCCTCGCGTCTTTTGACCTAGTCAACTCACCACCAAGGTTTCTCATCCCATCGAGATTCTCCTTAGTGCCAATCCATATGGCCACCAAGGTTTCTCGACTTCTCGATATTCTCCTTGCGTCATTAACCTTCGCAAAGCTTAATACACTACCTACACACTCTGTTAGTAAAAATCCCTAGAGCCAATTATGTGATGATTGACTAGGGACTTATGTATCATATTCTATTAATAATAAAGGCAAAGTTTGGTTATTATATTTATTTCATGCTTGTGCCAACCAAATAAATATAATAATGCCCTAGAAAGTAGGTTCTTATCTACAGTACATCAATTGGTAGAATTGATTGTGAGAGACTGTAGAGAACACTATTCTTAAATATTCCTAGTCAAGCATTAATATACAAGGGCAATATTAATGCATTGAGACTATCATGTAGGTTAATTGATGACTTGATCTCACAAGTCATGGATATGTGATATCACGTTGACATATGGGTATATATTAGAGAATATACTGAATTGACCCACTGTGAGAAAGTTTCATGGATCATCATATGAGTGTCATAAACTTTCTCATAGTGACTATTTGTATGATTAGTCCTTAGACCTGAAATCACTACGGTTCCCTACATAAGGAGTTATGTGCTTTGGTATCGTCAAACGTCACCCATAACAGGGTGGACTATAAAGGTGATCACTGGGTATGTAATAAATTATGCAGAGAGATGTGAGTGATGTAGATGAGATCTATCCCTCCCATATGATGGGAGTGATATCTCTAGGCATCTTGATAGAGTAGGACCACAAAATGCATGACCATTCTCAAATGAGTCAATATGAAATATTGAGCTCATTTGTTTGAGTGAGTCTACTTGGGGATCAAGAGCAACAAAGATTGATAAGAGGATGACACGATCTATGCCTCATTGATTGATCTAGATATCGAGGATAGAAGGACAAGGTATTATAGTATAATAGCCACAATAAGGTTATGTCAGATCTCAACATTCTTTCCACTTCGGTAGCAATGATGCATTGCTAGATGCCACTCATTTCTTATGTTTCTAAAAGGGTTTTAAAAACATTGCCAACGTTGCAAGAACCTATTGGGTCACACACAAAGAACATGTTATTTTGGAGATAGGATCATCTTAGTTTGACTAATTGAATCATTAGTTAATTGAGTGGACAAGAATGAGTTAGACTCATTGCTTGGCCAAACTTGAGTTGGACTCAAATTTGTTTAATTTGAGTTAGACTCAAGTGAAACCAATTGAAGAAGGTTAGCATGATTAATGATGATTAATCATGCATGCAAATGGATTAATTGCATGCAATGTGATTTCATGAAGCCTCTCAATGTTACATGCAAATGAAGGTTATTGCATGCAAATATGATTTATTACATGCAAATGGGATTTAATGGAAAGCCTCTCAATGTTGCATGAAAAATGGAGGTTAATGCATGCAAATGTGATTTATTGCATGCAAATGGGATTTAATAGATAAAAAATGGGATATAAGCTTCTTTCTCAACGTGAACAAAAGGGCGTGTTCTCTTCCTTGTGTGTATCCCATTTTTTGCCTAGCATCCATTTTTCTTCTCCCTTCTTCTTGGCCAAAAATTAGTCTTTGGTGGAGAGCCTTGGTGTGTTTGCTAGCACAACCAAAGATTTTGTCTCCTTCTCCAAGATAGTGTTCGTGTGGATACCGTAGAGGTGCGACCATTCTGATCACGCTAAGATCCATCATCAAGGAATTGTTGTCGGGATTGCGAAGGGATACACTACAAGAGTAACTTCTCAACTATGGTGTAGTTAAAATAAACGATTTCCTTTATGTATACACATGGATCTCTGGAGGGATCAAATTTTTTCCACTGCATTTGCGATTATTTTTGCAAAAGATCCCAACACAAACAACATCACATATGAGATAACAAGATAGCTTAATTTTGAATATTTTCCATTATCAAAATCTAGGATTGATTATTTGGTGTCCCTGCACCAACAATCACTACATACCCTAAGAAACATCCCTGTGTAACTCTAAACACATATTTTTCCAGATCAAGCTTCATTTTATATTTACACAAATTACTAAAAGTTTCTTCCAAATCAGGTACCAATTGCTCAGGCTGTAGGGTATAAACTAAGATATTGTGAGATATCAAAAAATAAAATAATAATAAAATATCCTTGATTAAATAGGAAATGGACTTATAGAATTTTCAATAATTTTTAGATTTTTTGTTTTGAATTAAATGGAGTTCTTACGATATTGTATGGGGAAAGATTTAATAAGCTTTAATAAAGCTTGTTTATGTTGGATCGAGAAGTGTCGCTAGAGGGGGGGGTGAATAGCGATCGTAAATCTTTCGTTCGAATTCGTTCGTTGAGACACAAGTAAATGAGTAAGCATAGCGAAAAATAAAGTGACACATTTATTTTACTTGGTTCACAACCCAGCGGTTGCTACTCCAAGGCCCTATCGGTCCTAGACCGCGTACGGAGGGCAAAACACTATAACGTCTCCTCCTCGTTGGAGGTAGGAGACAACGATCACAAAATCCGGAAGTACGAGGATGAGGCAACAAGCCTACCTCACCTCGTTACGAATAAAAACAACGAATACAATATTAAAATATATTACTAGATGCTGCTGCCGACGAAGAAGATCTGAGCTTGTTGTCGCGTCGGCGTTATGACGGTGTTGGAGCGTTGGCATTGTAGGAGCACTTGATGAATAAACTTGATGATGTTTGGAGTTAGAATCCTCCCCTCCTTTTATAGATTTTTGCCTCTGAATTTGTCTCCTTTTTTTTGGAACAGATCATGAATTTGTCCAAATTTTATCGCAAAGTGGTTGCGTCAAACGTTATCCGTTTTGACCTAGTGCAAAGGCTGATTCGTCGCCATCAGTCGACTGATGCCTCCCATCAGTCGACTGATGAGCATCAGTCGACTGCCCAACGTCCAGCAGTCGACTGCCAGCCTGGCCACTTCCCTGCAGTAAGAGGTTAGCTCAGAAAATGATAAATGCGACAGTTTCTAACCGTCCGATCTCGACCTAGACCTTCCACAGGAAGTCTTAGTCGGATCACCGCCTACGGTCATCCCCGTAAAGAGGACACGACCTTACAATCTCTCACTCACACGAGCTTTCCTCGATACTTACCTTGTAGCTCTCGCTTCCGGCCTTCCACTCGATTCCTTCGGCTCCCTCCGAAGTCACTCGAGTGTCGCCCGACCACCGCGACTTCCTCCGGGTGTCGCTAGCCTTCAGCTCCAGCTTTAGTACTTTTCTGCACACTCGATTTAGCTCATGAGATAACGATGTAAACTTAACTTTGTGTCTTTGTCATAATCAAAACACAGGTTCGATTATCTAGTGCCCCTGCACCAACAGTTTGAACTACCATACAAGGAGTTAATGGATTTAATTAACCTAAATGAGATAGGTATCAAAACCTAGGTTTAGGTATTATTAATCTTCCCTCAATTTTTTTTCCGCATCCCTCCTCTTTTCCCCGATACCATTCCTCTCGCCCACCGCATGATTTCTATTCCTTTCTCCTCCCATCTTCTTTCATTTCCTTTATGGTGTGTTCGATATCGAGCATCGGCGTCTCGGGACAACCTAGCATTCGAGAGGAGTGTTGGGTTTTCGACACCGCGAAGAGTGTGTATTCGAACATATTTCGTAAATATGTGCACAGCGGAAGAATTAAAAAGCAATAAATTTAATTTATTACAACACACACATCACACGCATGCATTGTACAACATGTGTAGACATAATCGCAGTTTCAAATTTTGCAATAAAAGAAAATTATACTAGTTATACCTGACGTATCATGTGCAATGGGAATGACATCAACCGGAGCAACTCTCGCTAGAATTGCCTCTATGCGTATCCACGCCAAGTACCGTTGGGATAGCTTCACCAAGCTACAAGCCTCGTCTTCGTAGGAGTCACTAGCCTCATATCGAAGACAATGTGATCGAGAGAAGATCATAATCTGAATCAAAATTCGGATTCATAACCGAGTCCCCAAAACTCGCTTCTCCGGAGAGGTATTTGTCAACCGATTGACGAATCCTTGGTCCTCCTCCTATGAGGATTACCAGAGATCGAATCCCCGACAAGGTAGCCACTTTCGGAGCTCCAAATGTCATCCAAATGATGCTCCGACACAAAAGGAAACAAGCTGTCCAGAAAACTAGACAGCTTGGTTGATGAGTTGCACCGGCCAAAGAGGATGGCTGGCCAAACCCTTGGTCGCTGGAACCAAGGTGAGTCACCGGAGGGTCACCAGAGGAAGGCCAGCAGCAGCTTGGACATCGGTAGTAGGGTGGACGGCCACACAAGGGGCTAGCGGCGTGGACTGCTTTGTCGGCGGTAAGGAGAAGAGAGGGAGAGGAGAGGATAAGTTTATTTCCTAAAATAAAACTTAGGGCTCTCCAAAAACCTAACTGCGTTTTTATAGAGCCTGTGTTTCTTAACCATTAAGAAAACTTCTCCTTAGAGTTATTGGTTCATAACCAAAATACATTAACCCGCTCCAATAACTTAAGTTAAAATAAACCAAACCGCGTTGGTCTATTTTAAGTTAAAATGAACCAAACCAACTTTGGTTCATTCGTTTAAAATAAACCAAACCCCATTAGTTTATTCTCCACCATTGGATTAGAACCAAACCAATTTGGTTCATCCATCATGTCTTCATAAGACTTGGCCCATCCATGCTTCAATTGTGACTGAAACAATTTCATGCTCACTCCTTGTTTGGTCCAACCAAACCTAGTTTCTCTCGATATGAGAATCTAATTCTCAAGCTCATTTTAAATTCTTCAGATTATGCTCGTTGTGCGTGTGACCAAATAGATTCTCGGTTTATGTTGGTCATCTATAATTAACCATTAATTATAGAACGATCATGAGTGACATCTAGTAGTACATCATGATCCCCAATTAATCGAAAAATCAACGGTTGATCCAGAACCATTTCTGAAACCCTTCAGTAGCTTCAATGAATCGTGTCTCGTTCCCTTCACTTATCTTATACCCACTTGGTTCATGACATGGTCTATAGTATCAGCCCCCACTAGGCTGACTATGTCACACCTAGCCCAAGTATCATTTCCTCATCCTACAAATTCTAGTTACTGCACATGTATCCAATAGTACCTTACTCTAAACATGTAATGCTTTGACCAAAGACTTTAGTAACAATCCGACTAGAGGCCATGGGTATACATCTCCTCGCAAGGAGTGGTGAATCCTTTATAGGCTATTCAAACACCTTCGGCCACTTCGACTTATACCCAATCATCTCGGGTTCACATCTCCTCAGTGTTAGGACCCTTGGAATGGCTAGAGGGGGGTGATTAGCCTTTCTTCTTTTCTACAAAAAATGTTAGCGGAAGCAATACAAAATATAAATACAAATCAAAGCAAGAACAAAGCTAACACCCGATGTACGTGGTTCGGAGATGACGCTCCTACTCCACGGCAATCCGTAAGGTGGATTAGCCCTAATCAACCTTCACTAGAACCTCCTTTGGATGAACCAAGGTGGAGAAACCTTTCTTACAATGCTCTCCTCTTCTTTACAATGATGGATGATCAAGAACAAGAGAAGAGGAGGATTTAAATCACTAAAAACACTTGGAAGGCTTGGTGAGCACGAGAGTATAGTTAGGAGCAAGAGCACTAGCTTCACCAGCTCCCCATGGCCCCTTTTTATAGAAGAGGGCTGTTTTTCCTCGGCCGATCCCGACCGATGCATACCATCACCATCGCCGGGCCAACGGCTTCAAACGCGATCTCCGTGGAGATTCAGAGCCACAATTTCAACGACAGTGATCACGATCCGATCCTCCATCACGATCGATGGGGTGATCACCGAGTGATCAAGGCGCAATGAGTGAGATCGCATTCTCGTGGCGATATTTCCCTTGATCGTCGATCCGCGATCGATCAAGATCACCGATCGCTCGACCAAGGTAGTCGATCGATGGTCGTGGTTTCATCTCGACTCATTGAACGCTCGACTCCGATCGATACATCGATCGGGCCGATCGATACTCATCAAGTATGAGTAATTCATACTTGATTTTATACCCTAGACCTAGACTCAACCTTCTAGCTCCTCAATAAGCCTTGCGCCTTCAGGATCCCTCCGAGTCCGCGACTTGTTCATCCTTTACGCTTTGCTTCCAAGAGCTTCCTTCGGTTTCGTCATGTCTTGGGTTGCCAAATGCTTGGACTTTACGCCGCCAAGACTACAAGCTTGGACTTATGCTGCCAAGACTTTACTTTGGACTTCCTTTGCCAAGGTTCACTTTGGACTTTATGCTGCCAAGACTACAAGCTTGGTCTTATGCCGCCAAGTCCATCCCTTGGACTTCCTTTGCCAAGATCATACTTGGACTTCCTTTTACCAAGTCTTCATCCTTGGATTTCCCTGTCACTTAAACACATGTTTAATTATATCACAAGTTATTGCCTAACTTAGATGATTAGCCAAACATCAAAACATATAAATGCTTGGAGCATTGTTGCACCAACAATCTCCCCCTTTTTGATGTTTGACAATCATTTAAGTTAGGTCTTTAAAGATACACACATAATCATCCAACTTAAGCATTCCTTCTCCCCCTGTGACATACATCAAAAAGAGAAGGATGAAAGAATTAAGAATGTTGGATCTTGGACTAAGGTATTAGATTGAAATTAAGCTCCCCCTTAATCCAAGATAGGATGTAAAGTACATTTGAAGCAACGCATAATCTAAAATTCAAAAGTTAACTCCTAACTTTGCACCAACAATGGTTTTGGGGATAAAAGGATAGAATTTATTGAAACTCCCCCTAAACAATCAGATATACCCTAAAACTCGTTTATACGCAATATTATCATACTAGAGTGTTAGGAAATCAAAAATACACCAAATATCAGAAAATGGAGCTTATTATCAGAAAACTCAGTGTATCAGTCGATCGGTATTCGAACGATCATACGCTAAATCGAAATCAAATTTCAGCCTTTTCAGCCCATTTTCAAAAATGCGGTAGAAATTCCAGAAATCTCGAAAAATCACGAAATTTTGCGTACACATTTATGAAATCATACTTTATTAAGGAAAAATAATTCGAAAAATATATGTTTTCCAGATTTCAAGATTGATACAAATTTGGAAACTTACAAAAGTTCTAAAGAATTTTCAACCTTTGTATCACTTTTGTGATTCACTTGAAAACTGTTTTCCAAAATATAATGAACATAGTTTAAAATATATATGATTTGGAATTTCCAACCATGTTCTTAGAGCTATGTACTCATTACTTGAATACAAGCCTTCCCAATAGTTGGTCCATAAGGTATTTATGTCTCTAGGTGTGTCATTGGCTCATAGTAATGCATCATAACAAGCATGATGAGCCAAGTACACCTTCCCTATCATCTCACATGGTTCTAAGTGTCTCAATACAAAAATCAAGGTTTCTTAAGGCTTTTTGTGAGATGTATCAAGGTATAAAGATAACATATAAACATGGGATCATGCAAACCTAGAATTTTACTCTACAAAGCACATACCAAGCTCTCTCCTTAAAGATGAAAATTCATATTCGGGAAGAGCTTTGGTGAAGATATCGGCAAGGTTGGACTTAGATTCTACATAATTAAGTTCAATGTCCCCTCTTGCCACATGATCTCTTATGAAATGATGTTTCACTTCAATGTGCTTGGTCCTAGAGTGATGTACCGGATTTTTGGTCAAGTTGATGGTACTCACATTATCACAATAAACTTTAATGTTAGAGTAGTGTAGCTCATAGTCCACAAGAGTATGCCTCATCCAAAGTAATTAAGCTACACAACCACCCATAGCCACATATTCGGCTTCGGTGGTTGATAAAGCAACACAATGTTGCTTCCTACTACTCCAACTAACTAGGGAGGACCCAAGAAATTGTCATCCACCACTAGTACTTTTCCTATCCAATTTGCACCCAGCATAATCGGAATCGGTATAACCAAGTAATTCAAATGACCTAGTCCTAGGATACCAAAGTCCTACATTTAGGGTGCCTTTAATATACCTTAATATTCTTTTGACGACTACCAAATGTGATTCTTTGGCACAAGATTGGTATCTTGCACACATACCTACCGCAAATAAAATGTCGGGTCTACTAGCGGTTAGGTATAGTAAGCTACCAATCATACTCCTATAAAGTTTAAGATCAATTGATTTACCTTCATGATCACTATCTATCCTAGTGCTAGTGGCCATAGGAGTGGTTACAATTTTGGCATTTTCCAAACCAAATTTCTTGATCATTTCATTTGCATATTTGGTTTGATAAATATGAATACCCTCATTGGTTTGTTTGACTTGTAAGCCTAGGAAAAAGGTAAGCTCTCCAACCAAACTCATTTCAAATTCATTTTCCATATTTTTTATAAAGTCTTGAAGAAGATCATCATTTGTTGACCCAAAGATGATATCATCAACATATACTTGGGCTATGAATATATCTTTTAACGTTGACTTTATAAACAAAGTTTGATCTACTTGGCCTCTTCTAAAATCCTTAGAAATTAAGAAGGATGACAATCTTTCATACCATGCCCGGGGAGCTTGTTTTAACCCATATAATGCTTTCCTAAACTTACATACATGATTTGGATAATCTATGTTCTCAAATCCGGGTGGTTGCTCTACATATACTTCCTCCTTAATAAAACCATTTAAGAATGCCGATTTAACATCCATTTGGTAAAGTTTAAATCCCATGTAGGAAGCACACCCTAAGAGAATCCTAATAGATTCTAACCTTGCAACTGGGGCATAAGTCTCATCATAGTCAAGCCCCTCAACTTGATTGAATCCCCTAGCAACCAACCTAGCTTTATTTCTAGTGATATTTTCTTGATCATCTAGCTTATTCCTAAAGACCCACCTTGTAGTAATTATGGTGCTATCATTGGGTCTAGGTACTAATTCCCACACTTGACTTCTCTCAAATTGAGCCAATTCATCTTGCATTGCCAAAATCCAATCCGGATCATGTAATGCATCATTGATCGATTTGGGCTCAATTTGTGAGATAAGAGCAACTTGACTAGTAGGAGGTCTATGAAATGACTGTAGGGGATCGGTACGGCTGGCTAGAGGGGGGTGAATAGCCCTTTTCGTTGGATGCCGGTATTTGCTCATCTACAAAACTAATTAGCGCAAGCGGAAGACTAATAAAGACAAACAAATAGAAATACGAGAAAACAATCGCTAACAAAGAATGTAACGTGGCTCACGGCTACGCCGCTAATCCACGATCCCGATTCGTCCGAGGTGAATCACTCCTCCAAAGCCAATCACTATTGGTCTCTCCTTTGCACCAAGCTAGGTGGAGGTAACCTTTACAATCAAGATCACTCTTCTTATAAATAGAATGGAGTAAAAACAAGTAAGAAGAGTTTAGAGCTTGTGGGGCACTAGGAAGATCACTTGGAGCATAAGCATTAGCCTCTCAAAGGCTTACACCCTCTCTTTTTATAGAGAGGGTTGATTTCTTCCCGTTGGCCGCCATCACGATCGCCGCCGCCGCCGTCACTACTAACGGCCTCCGAACACGTCGGATCCGACCGCTGTAGTCCAACGGAACTCTTGGCGGCCGATCGATGGACCTCATCCGCCGATCGCCTCCGTAGTCGATCGCCTGGCCGGCTATGAACGGTCTCTGCGGGTCGAACCCTATTGACGATCACGCCGCGGCCGATCGATGATCTTGGCAATGACCGCCCATCGATGATGGCCGCGCCACAATCCAACTCATATACCTGAACTACACTGATTCGGGCCGATCGCCATGACATGGCAATGACCGTGTCGGAAACCCATCCGACACTTGGCCAAATGGCCAAGTTTCACCTAAGAGCTACCCTTCCCGGTTACAATCGCCACTCTCATCTCTGAGTCCTCGCCTTCGGTTCTCTTCGTTTCGCCACGCCCCAGCGATCAGCGACACGACTGCAATGCTCTTCGCGCCTCTTGCCTCAAGTCTACTTCCTCCGCCACTCCAAGCTTCGCCGTCCGTCCCTGATGCTCCAAGCGCACGGCAAAGCTTATCCTTCACCGACTCAAGGCACGAGTCATGAGATGTGAAACTCGCCACGGCTATATGTGTAATTACTAAGTCCCGCACGACTTCAACGCACATATCAAATCAACATATCAAACTAACTTAAACCCTTTGCCACACCATCAAAACCATATTACACAAGAGATTGCCCTAACAATCTCCCCCTTTTTGATGTGTGGCAATCCGTTTAAGTTAGGTAAAAACATTTGATATAAATTCTAAGGTAAGAAAGCATGTAAAGATAAACATGATATAGCAACATGCCACTCCCCCTTAATCCATGAAACCCTATATTGCAAATTTTCTCCCCCTATCATATATTTCTCCCCCTAAAATAATTAACTTAAACATAAATTATTTCTCCCCCTTTGACACCATCAAAAAGATTAACACTAAGTTATAAGCTCATGACATCAAGTATAATGGAGGGAAAATACCAAAAACATGATTAAAATCTGAAATCAAAAAATTGCAGGCTGATTTTCAGGTGAGCAATGATCATATCGCTATCGATAATCGACTAGCACAATTGATTCAAATTACGATTTTTCGAGCGAATTTCAGAAATGCATTAAAAATTCCATAAAATTTGAAAAATCATGAAATTTGAGGAGCATATTTCTATTAAGTATATCTATCAAGGAAAAATAGTTTTTCATGAAAAAACATTATATTTTCTGAGATATGCCAAAAATTCAAACACTTGAAAAACCACTAGTTTTTGAGCATGTTAGTATCCATTTTAACACCTAGTCTTGCTTTGAATTGTTCCAAAACATGAATACATAGATTTTAGATTAAGGAATTGTTTTGAAAACATATGAAATATCCAACCATGATCTTTGGGAAATATGTCTATGAATTAAACATAAGCCTTCCCCATGATTGGTCTATTATTGCTATGTTGATACTTTAAATGACCATCTAAATGCCATAGGCATTAGTGGACATTTGTATCATCCTAACATCTTACCCATGCTAAGTTTGCAATCAAGTTAGCCTATAGTGAGTGTGAGATGCATCCTAGGGGGTATTTGTATATACTTAACCAATATATTCATGCAATTCTATCATGGTTAAGTATCAACCTAACAATTAACATGATTATAATGACATATATGAATGAATTCTACATTATGATCATGAAATAGATGTTTTCATTAAATTATAATCATGTATTAGGTATTATATGATGATAATAAACAAAGTATCACCTAAAGCATGATTTAAACCTATTTCTCATGATGATGTGCCCAATATCAAAAACATAAATCATGATTGCAAATATACATAGGAATTACATCAATCATCATGATTTAAGCAATATTATCTATTTATGGGCACGTTATCATCACCCAACACTATTTAAAAAATATTGTCCCGTCATCCTAAGTCAACCAAAATATGATATAGGTCAAGTTCATATGGTTGACTACCCTAGGGTTATCCTAACCCTTAAGGATGGATTTTGGAACCCAAAATAAGTTCTTTCCTATTGGGTTCACTAAGTATTCCTTGGGAATCCATTTTCTAGCTATTACCTTCTTCTTATCTTGTCCCCTGGCTATAAGGCATTTGTAGGCCTTTTCATTTTTCTTTTCCTTGTAACCTAAGCCCTTTTTGTTGAAACTAGCTCTTTGGCTCCCTAAGATCATATTTAAGGTGTTGGAGCCAATTGTGAATTTCTCTAGGGCTTTGGTTAAATAATCTACCTTTTCCCTTAATGTCCTATTTTCCTCTATGCATGCATCATTAACATCCAAAGGCATATAATCATGTGAGCATGCATCATCATGGCAAGAAGAGGTATCATTATTATTTAAGCATGCATTTTCTAACTTATTTTCCAATGCCTTAATTTGATTAAGCATGCTTTTATTTTTCTTTTTCATTCCAAATAAGTCCTTAGTTAAACTAGAAATTATGGAAACTATTTTCTTAGGAGAAGCTGCTTACCATAGTTTCCATATCTTCTTCTTCTTCTTCAGATGAGGAGGATGTAGAAGCTCCCCCTTCACTTGAGCTCTCTCCTCTTGAGCTTGATCCTTCATTTTCGGAGGAAGAGCAATCCAAGTCATCAAAGGCCATCAAGGCCAAATTGGTGACAAAGGCATTCTCCTCATCCGATGATGATGAAGAGGATGAGGATGGGTCATCCCAAGTCCTTGCCTTTAGGGCTTTGACCTTTCCCTTTTCCTTTGTCTTCTTCTCCTCTTCCTTTTTCTTCTTGCTCCCCTTTTTCTTCTTCTTTTCTTCCTTCTTTTTCTTTTCTTCTTTGCTTTTGTTTAGGAGGGGACAATTATCCCTTATGTGCCCTTCTCCTTGGCAATTGTAGCATATGACCTTCCCCCTTGGTCTTCTATTCCTATCATTAGATTTATCAAATCTAAAATTCTTAAATGCACGTCTTACCCTCCTTACCATATAGGCTTCTTCGGTGCTATCCATGGAGGAGGAGGAAGACGCTTCGTCATCGGAGGAGGAGGGGATTTCCATCTTCTTCTTCCCCTTATTTGCCAACAATGCTACTCCTCTTGAGGGTTGAATTCTAGGCTCCTCTTGTATTCCTTCAAGCCTAGTTTCGTGGAGCTCCATTGTTGAGAAAAATTCCTCCAAGGTACTTACTTCCAAGTTCTTGGAGATGTAGAATGAATCCACCATGGAGCTCCACTTTGAGGACCGGGGAAAGGCATCTATAGCCTTCATGAGCATGTCCCGGTTTGATAGCTTCTCACCTACACTTGTTAGCCCAATTAAAATTTCTTTAAACCTAGAGTGTAGTGAGGTTACCTTTTCTCCCTTTTCTAGTTTTATATTGGATAGTTGGGAGCGGAGGAGGTCTCTCCTTGCTAGCTTGGCCTCGGATGTGCCTTCATGGAGTTCTATAAGCTTCTCCCACATCTCTTTGGCGCTAGCACATTCTCCGATCCGGTTGATCTCTTGTTGGGAGAGCACATTGAAAAGATGATGTTTTGCCTTTGAGTTCGCAAGGTGCTCCTCTCTTTGCTTCTTAGTCCATCGTGATTTTTCGATTTGTTCACCCTTTTCATCCCTAGGCAACTCGAACCCATTTTTCATTATTAACATAATATCAAAATCGGTCTCGAAGAATACCTCCATTCTCTTTTTCCACCAAGAGAATTCACCGTCGAACTTCGGTGGGTGGATGTTTGAGCCGGCCATTTTGAATGTTGCTTGTTGTGGCGGTTAGTCCTCGACAAGCTTTCCTTGGCTCTGATACCACTTGTAGGGGATCGGTACGGCCGGCTAGAGGGGGGTGAATAGCCCTTTTCGTTGGATGCCGGTATTTGCTCGTCTACAAAACTAATTAGCGCAAGCGGAAGACTAATAAAGACAAACAAATATAAATACGAGAAAACAATCGCTAACAAAGAATGTAACGTGGTTCACGGCTACGCCGCTAATCCACGATCCCGATTCGTCCGAGGTGAATCACTCCTCCAAAGCCAATCACTATTGGTCTCTCCTTTGCACCAAGCTAGGTGGAGGTAACCTTTACAATCAAAATCACTCTTCTTACAAATAGAATGGAGTAAAAACAAGTAAGAAGAGTTTAGAGCTTGTGGGGCACTAGGAAGATCACTTGGAGCATAAGTATTAGCCTCTTAAAGGCTTACACCCTCTCTTTTAATAGAGAGGGCTGATTTCTTCCCGTTGGCCGCCATCAGTCGACTGCCGCCCTTGGCAGTCGACTGTCGTCACTACAACGACCTCCGAACACGTCGGATCCCGACCGTTGTAGTCCAATGGAACTCTTGGCGATCGATGGACCTCATCACCAATCGCGCCTCCGTAGTCGACGCCTACCGGCTACTTAACGGTTCTGGCGGGTCGAAACCCTATTGACCCGATCCGCCTCACGATCGATGATGGTCTGGCGATGATTGCCCACGTATGGCGGCCGATCACGGCCACAATCCAATCGTCGTATACGGTCGAACTACACTCGACGGAAGCGACCGCCATGACATGGGTGACCGTGTCGAAAAACCCATCCGACACTTAGCCAAATGGCCAAGTTTCACCTAAGAGCTCCCCTTCCCGGGTTACAATCCCTCACTCTCATCTCTTGAGTCCCTTGCCTTCAAGTTCTCTTCGTTCGGCCACGCCCCGAAGATCGTGCACACGGCTCTGCAATGCTCCTTCGCGTCTCTTGCCTCGAAGTCTACTTCCTCCGGCTTCACTCCAAGCTTCTCGTCCGGCGGTCCCTCGGATGCTCCAAGCGCACGGCTTTCGCAAAGCTATCCTTCACCGACTCAAGGCACGAGTCATGAGATGTGAAACTCGCCACGGCTATATGTGCGAATTACTAAGTCCTGCACGACTTCAATGCATATATCAAATCAACATATCAAACTAACTTAAACCCTTTGCCACACCATCAAAACCATATTACGGCAAGAGATTGCCCTAACAATGACCTAGTTCTTACTCCTTGAGATAGATCTCCTACTACTTGGTCAAGTGGATGATCTTGATGAATTCTTAGGTTTCTAGAAGGGGTTTCAATTTGATCATTGTTATCTTCCACCCTTCTTTCATCATCGGAGTCTCCTCTTCCTCCCCCTTGATCATTACCCCTAATGGTCAAATTTTGAAGTTTTTGGGTAATGTCTTGATTGTTGTCATTAATATCCTTATCAATTGAGGACTTTCTAGGGTAGGTACTAGTAGTTTCATCAAATTGAACATTGGAAGACTCCTCAATCCCTTTGGTTCTCTTATTGTAGACTCTATACCCTCTACTTGTGGATGAGTATCCAACTAGGATTCCCTCATCCGCTTTTGATTCAAATTTTCCTAAGTTGTCTTTGGTGTTTAGAATATAAACTTTACATCCAAAGACTTTGAAATAATGAATTGTGGGTATAGTCCCATTCCATAATTCAAATGGTGTTTTTCCTAAAAACCTATGGATTTGAACCCTATTTTGGATATAGCAAGCGGTATTAACCGCTTCCGCCCACAAGTCGCTAGGTAGAGAATATGCATTAAGCATAGTCCTAGCCGCCTCTTGTAGGGCACGATTTCTCCTTTCCACCACCCCATTTTGTTGGGGTGTTCTAGGACAAGAGAACTCATGCTTGTACCCTTGCTCTAAACAAAATTGTGAAAATTTTAGGTTTTCAAATTCACCACCATGATCACTACGGATCCAGTTGATTTTGAGACTCTTTTCATTTTCAACCCTTTTACTAAATCCTATGATTATTTCTAAGGTATCGTCCTTATATTTCATAAAATAGACCCAAGTATACCTAGAAAAATCATCTACTATAACCAAACAATATTTATTACCATTTAAAGATGGAGTACTATGGCAATCAAATAAGTCAAGATGCAATAATTCTAATGGTAAAGAGGTATTGGTTAGAGTTTTACCTTTGTGTGATGCCTTTGTTTGTTTTCCTTCTTGGCATGCATCACACAATTTGTTCTTGACATACTTGATCTTTGGTAGCCCTTTGACCAACTCCATCTTGGCTACCTTAGCTATATTTTTCATGTTGATATGCCCCAATCTTCTATGCCATAGCCAACTTTCCTCTTCTTTTGCAACAAAACACTTAGTAGAAATGTTAGAAGCATATGAAAGATCAACATAATAGATGTTTGATTTCCTATATCCAACTAACATACAATCATTTAATTCCTTGTGTCTAATCATGCATTTAGAGGATTCAAAAACAACATGATAGTTTGCATCACAAAGTTGACTAACACTTAATAAATTAAATTTCATATTTTCAACTAGCAATACTTTGTGAATAACAATTTTAGGGGATACCTCAATTGTACCTCTACCTAATATCTTGAGTTTTCCACTATTCCCAAAAGACACCGCTCTCCTTCTTCACATATTTAATTGTGGAGAACTTGCTCACATCCCAGTCATATGTGTTGAGCAACCGCTATCCACAATCCACATACCTCTCCTACCTAAATCACATGAAAAACACATGCTTTTGGTACCCAAACATTTGGACCGGTAACATTAAGTAAAAACTTCTTAGGTACCCAAGCTTTCTTAACCTTACCCTTAATGGTTGCTTTCCTATTAATTAATGAAATATAAGCAACTTCTTTTTCTTTTGGCTTATATCCTAACCCGGCCTTGTTATAAACCGCTCTTTGTCTACTAAGAATCATATCAAGACACTTTGAGCCATTTGAAAATTTTTCTAAACATGCCTTCAATTCACTAACCTCATCCTTAAGTTTGTCATTTTCTTCCCTAAGCATGCAAGAGTCAATATGTGAAGGCTTTTCATTCCTAATGGCCTTTAGTTCTACCTTCATGCTCTTAACCTTAGATTTTGACTTATCTAGAGCTTCTTTAAGATAAGCAATTGATTTATAGAGAAGCATAACCTTGGGAGAATTCATTACCTCATCGTCACTAGATGACGATTCATCACTTGAAGAATCTTCTTAACTTGATGTGCCGGAATCATCTTCTAATGCCATGAGTGCCACATGTCGTGTGATGTGGCAAAGCTCATCATCGGATGAAGAGTCTTCAACACTTGGTGTGTCCCATGTGGTTTGAGCCACCATGGCCTCCTCCTTCTTCTTTTCCTTCTTGTCCTTCTTTTTCTTTTCCTTTTCCTCCTTCTTCTTTAGCTCCGGGCAATTCGGCTTTATATGCCCCTTCTTATTGCAAGCATGGCAAATCACATTATTACTAAAACTTGAATTACCATTAAATTTACCTTTTGAGGAATGAGACCCCTTCCTTGCTTCTCTATTCTTGAACTCTCTTGACTTTCTATAAAGCTTCTTGACGAAATTTTCCATTTCACTAGATGAGTCCCCATCGCTACTTGACTCATCCTCCGACTCGGATGATGATGATGCTTCTTTTCTTTCCTTCTTCTTCTTTTCTTTCTTGTCCTTCTTTTCAACAAATAGAGCTAAACCCTTTTTCTTAAAGGACATGTTAGTTTGCTCATGTAATTCAAACTCATAAAATAATTCATCAATTTTAATTTGAGATAAATCCCTAGTTACCTTAATGGCATCAACTATTGAAGTCCATAAAGAATTTCTAGGAAATGCTTGTAAAATATACCTTACCAAATCCCGGTTATCAACTCGCTCACCTATGATATGGAGTCCATTTACAATTTCCTTGAACCTTCCATGCATTTGACTTACGGTTTCATGCATCTTCATTTGGAAGGCTTGAAGTTGTCCAATTAATAGGTCCTTCTTGGCCCTCTTTGATTCCTTGGAACCTTCATTTAGCTCAATGAGCTTTTCCCATAGCTCCTTGGCGGATTCAAAAGGCCCCACCTTGTTGAGTTGCTCCATTGTGACGCCGCATTGGATGGTGAGGACGGCCTTTGCATTTGATTCAAATTTCTTGTTTATTTCTCTTGTCCAATCCTTGCTTGGAATAGGATGTCCATGTTCATCCACCGGTTCCTCGAAGCCATCTACAACACTATGCCAAATTTCAATATTACTCATAAGATAGTACTTCATCCTACCTTTCCAATACGCAAAGTGACTCCCATCGAATAGCGGTGGCTTGGCGATGCGATATCCCTCGTGAAGAGCCATTGATGTCTTGGTTGATGGTGAGATCTTCCAAGCTATCCGGGCTCTGATACCACTTGTTAGGACCCTTGGAATGGCTAGAGGGGGGGTGATTAGCCTTTCTTCTTTTCTACAAAAATGTTAGCGGAAGCAATACAAAATATAAACACAAATCAAAGCAAGAACAAAGCTAACACTGATGTAATGCGTGGTTGGGAGATGACGCTCCTACTCCACGGCAATCCGTAAGGTGGATTAGCCCTAATCAACCTTCACTAGAACCTCCTTTGGATGAACCAAGGTGGAGAAACCTTTCTTACAATGCTCTCCTCTTCTTTACAATGATGGATGATCAAGAACAAGAGAAGAGGAGGATTTAAATCACTAAAAACACTTGGAAGGCTTGGTGAGCACGAGAGTATAGTTAGGAGCAAGAGAACTAGCTTCACCAAGCTCCCCATGGCCCCTTTTTATAGAAGAGGTCGTTTTCCGTTAGGCGTCGATCGACCGATGCATACCATTAGTCCATCGCCGGAAGCCAGCGCAAACGCGATCTCCACGGAGATTCGTAGCCACAATTTCCAACGGACAGGTGATCACCGATCGATCCCTCCATCACCGACCGATGGGGTGATCACCGAGTGATCAAGGCGCAATGAGTGAGACTGCATTACGTGGCGATATTTCCTTGATCACCGATCCGATGCCTCGATCGATCGATCACAAGATCGCCGATCGCTTCGACTAAGGCAAGCGATCGATGGTCGCTTTCATCCCGACTCGACTCGAACGCTGACGATCGGGCCGATCGATACATCGTATCGATCGATACTCATCAAGTATGAGTAATTCATACTTGATTTTATACCCTAGACCTAGACTCAACCTTCTAGCTCCTCAATAAGCCTTGCGCCTTCAGGATCCCTCCGAGTCCGCGACTTGTTCATCCTTTGCGCTTTGCTTCCAAGAGCTTCCTTCGGTTTCGGCATGTCTTGGGTTGCCAAATGCTTGGACTTTACGCCGCCAAGACTACAAGCTTGGACTTATGCTGCCAAGACTTTACTTTGGACTTCCTTTGCCAAGGTTCACTTTGGACTTTATGCTGCCAAGACTACAAGCTTGGTCTTATGCCGCCAAGTCCATCCCTTGGACTTCCTTTGCCAAGATCATACTTGGACTTCCTTTTACCAAGTCTTCATCCTTGGATTTCCCTGTCACTTAAACACATGTTTAATTAGATCACAAGTTATTGCCTAACTTAGATGATTAGCCAAACATCAAAACATATAAATGCTTGGAGCATTGTTGCACCAACACTCAGAGATGTTTGCTTAAGATGTCAAAGCATAAGTCTTCATGACCAAGATGACTTGAATACCGTAAGTCAAAGGAATGTCACACTTAAGCTACAGTAAGAACTTCATTGACATATCCATATATACAGAGAACCATATGAAGTCTTACAGCTGGTCACTCCAATGAACTAGTTACCATAACTAGCATCCACGATTAACTCCGAACATCACAATGTCTCTAGCCAGTGAGAATCAACTGCTTGGATACACCAAAGAGTATACCTCATGCTAGTCTCAACAGAATTGATGGTGTCGAAATCCATCAATTCATCGACTAGGGATAATTCTAATACATCACAATTACATATGTAGAGATACTCACTAGTTGTGATCCAATCATAAATTCTCTCATGCTGTGAATCGTATTGTGGACATTCAGTAAATGAGTTTAAGATCTAATAAAATACATGAAAATATGTACACTCAAATAGTGAATCTTCATTTATTAAATAAATGGTACAATCATAAGGAGATTGCCTTAGGACGTCTCTCATATATAACTAACAAGGAGAAGCTGGCGGCTTAGCATTCTCGGTGATGACCCTAATCTAGTGCGCCACTCTCTCGAGCTTTGCCTACTTTATCTTCTTCTCCACTTCCTGCTTGGTGGCGATTTCTGACCTGGATCATCGTTTCCTCATGGGTCGATCTTGAGTCCAAGAGGGAGAGCTTGTAATCTTGTATTTGTGGATGATGCCTAAACCAAAGCGTAGCTTGCGCCTGATTTCCTCGCCTTTCTCTATGACAGCTCATGATCTGGAGCCCTTTCAGTATGGCTCACAGTGGATTTGAGGTTTCAGATCGATGAATCAACTGTTCTTATTCCCTACAACATCTACACCTGCTTCTGGTAAATATCGATTGCCCAGCTTTGGATTATTAATGTGAAGAGACTGTAGCAGAGGGAACTTGAATATCCTATGATTGCATGTGTCAGGGTAATTGAAATTGGGTTTTGGTTGCAGTTCAATCAAAGGATTCATATCACAGACTTTTAGTACTTTGCATAAATATAAAATGAAGTTGTGAAGCATTGTAAGGACTTTGATATGAAGCGGGTTCGCAAACGTGAAGACAGTTAGGGTTCTACATACTAGGTGGGTAATTTCTACCCTGGTCAAGTAGATGATTAATTTTAGTGCATGAGATTTTATATTGATGATACCATTATCTTGACTCTACTCTTGTTATTCTATTGCTTGATACTTAGTCATTGAACTTTGAGATGCTTTGTAATTATCATTATATTTCGTTCATCATTGTTATGGATTACAGATGCTATGGTATGTGGACCTATAAATGATTAATTATGTTTTTGTAGCTGTGTATGGTTGTAGACTTAATTTGTGCCATTGGGATAAATCACCTGGGGGTGAGTGATGTTCTAAAATGTGGAGTGGATTGTCGTGTTATATCCCTTTACATTATGTGTCTGTTATGGAATGTGGATCTATGTATGGTTGTATGGATTGTCAATAGTGGGTTGCTATGGACTGGAGGTCCTAGCATAGTTGATTGTCGATAGTGGGTTGCTATAGACTGGTGGTCCTAGCATGGTTGATTGTCGATAGTGGGTTGCTATAGACTGGAGGTCCTAGCATGGTTGACTGTCAGTTGTGTATGACTCTCTGTTGGATAGAGAGTGTGTTATGGATGCATGTGTGTGTAGTTATGCATTCATCACATTTACATGCATGCTGTGGACATGGTCTCCCTTGTGGTTGAGAGGGTCGTCAGTCATCCTGCCTCCATGATTACTCGTGGTAGTAGTAGTTGGTGTGAGGGAAGGTCATCTATTGTACTGCACTCGGCCACTATTGATGGTGGTAATTGGAGTTGCGTGCAATTTGTCCTGCGTGTGTGGCACTCGACCACTCATGGGTAGTGATAGTCGGAGTGGCGAGCAGCAGGGACCCCCGTTGTGTAGCTTATCGCTATTTATTCATACTGCCCACTCGCCCACTCGAGAGTAGTGGTAGTTATTGAGTTGGGACAGTTGTCGTGTCATGCCACCTATGCCACACTGGGGTCGTGGTAGCGAGTGGGGTGTGCAGGCATGACCATGCATCTGCATTCTCATGTGTGATGGTTTCTATATATATATATATATGTGTGTGTGTGTGTGTGTGTGTGTGTGTGTGTGTGTGTGTGTGTGTGTGTGTGTGTGTGTGTATATAGATATATTCTATATATGCTTATGAGATATTGCATTTGATTGAGCTATGATTGTTGCATATGTTTGTACATTATCTTGCATTCTATTTGCATATTCTGTACTGTTGTGGGTGGAATACAGTGTACGAGTTGGATCAGGTTGTTGTACGCATTTGATCAACGTCATGTCATTGTATAGGATGGACCAGGTTCGTTATATATTTGTTTACATGTTGACCATATGACTGTGTGTTGATTACAGGTGTAGTATTGTTCATACATGTTGTACATGTTATATTTTTGTATACTTGTTCAGGTTGTATAAGTTGTGTCATTGCAGACTTTTCAGGTATGTAAATACATTACATTATGTTCAGTTGGTCAGTTTGGTATATGCACTGATTAGATTTATACTGATAATTATTTGTTATTACCTTTAAGACTGTATATCTGTTGATCTCCCTATTTATATTCGTTAATCTCCTTATGTATATCTGTTTATCTCCATGTGTTATATGTTGTTCATGCACTATCTTTCATGTTACCGCTGAGTCTTGTACTCACCACCACATACCCTAGGTTTTCTTGTCGCCCATGTCACAGGTAGAAGATCCCTTGGGTGTTCGGAGCTCATCCAGCTGATCCCATCTCACACCGAGTGGTTGGATATTTATTCCATATTTTTGTATTCTCTTGGTTTGTTTTGTTTTGGGATTTTTAGCCTAAATTGTTTTCGCATTTGTGGTATACAGATGTATTGTATGTAGTTAGCCTTTATTTGTAGGGTTCCCATAGCACCGACGTGGGTGGTGTTCTCGAACACGTTTCGTAAACATGCACACAGTGAAAGCAAAAACTAGTAATAAACTATTTATTACATTACACACACCACACGCATACTAGGATACAACATGTGTAAACATAATCGATATTTCAAATTTTGCAATAAAAGGAAACTTATACTAGGTATACCTGACGGATCACGTGTAGCGGTAATGACATCAACCGAGCGACACTTGCAAGTATCACCTCAATCCGTATCCACGCCGAGTATCATCGGGATAGATTCACAAATCCACGAGCCCATCTTCTCAAGAGTTACTAGCCTCATGTCGAAGACATTGTGATCCAAGAGATGATCACAATCCGAATCAAAATTCGGATCTAAAAAAGAGCTCCACGAACTCACTTCTCAGAAGCGATTTTCGTCAACCAATTGACGAAACCTTGGTCCTCCACCTATAAGGATTTCTGGAGATCCAATCCTCGACAGTAGGTCATTGTCGGAGTGCAAAACACCGACCAAACGACCTCTCTACGAAGAGAGAAACAAGCTGTCCAAAAATAGACAGCTTGTGTTGGTGGAGAAGATGGCTGACCAATCAATGGTCGGTTGCTCCTTGGTCACCGGTGGCCAAGGGAAGATGGCTAGAGGAGTAGTCGGCAGCTGGTGGGTGGCCTACGACGAGGAGGAGGAGCTGCAACAAGCTTAGGCGGCGGCACAAGAGATGGTCGGCAACACCTTGGGCGGCAAGATCAAGGGCTCCTCTCCTAGGGTTGGGCGGCAACTCTTGATTGATGATTAGGGATTCACAAAACCCTTAAGTCATGTTTTTATAGAGAATACATTCTCCTAACGGTTATTGGTTCGTAACCAAAATCCGTTAACCCGCTCCAATAACTTATGTTAAAATAAACCAAACCGCGTTGGTTTATTTTAAGTTAAAACGAACCGAACCAACTTTGGTTCATTCGTTTAAAACAAACCAAACCACTTTGGTTTATTTTCCACCATTGGATTAGAATCAAACTGATTTGGTTCATCCATCATGTCTTCATAAGACTCGGCCCATCAATGCTTCCGATGCTACTGAAACAATTTCATACTCGCTCTTTATTTTATCCAACCAAACCAAGTCTCTCTCAATATGAGAATCATATTCTCAAGCTCGTTTTAAATCCTTCAGATTATGCTCATTGTATGTGTGACCAAATAGGTTCCTGGTTTATATTGGTCGTCTATAATTAACCATTAATTATAGAATGATCATGAGTGACACCTAGTATACATCATGATCCTAACAGAAAAATCAGCGTTGATCCCAACGCCAAAACCCTTCAACAGCTACAGTGAATCGTGCCCCATTACCTTCACTCATCTTATACCCACTCAGTTCAGGACATGGTCTATCGTGTTAGTCCCCACTACGCTGACTACATCACACCTAGCCCAAGTATTACTTCCTCGTCCTACAGATTCTAGTTACTGCACAAGTATCCAAGAGTACCATACTCTAAACATGTAATGCTTTGGCTAAAAACTTTAGCAACAATCCAACAAGAGGCCATAGGGTATACATCTCCTCGCAAGGAGTGGTGAATCCTCTATAATCTATGCAAACACCTTCGGCCACTTCGACTTATACCCAATCATCCTGGGTCCACATATCCTTGGAGATGTTTGCTTAAGATGTCAATGCATAAGTCTACATGACCAAGATGACTTGAATATCGCAAGTCGAAGGAACATCATACTTAAGCTGCAGTAAGAAGTTTATTGACATATCCATATATGCAGAGAACCATATGAAGTCTTACAGCTAGTCACTCCAATGAACTAGTTACCATAACTAGCATCCACGATTAACTCCGTACATTCCAATGTCTCCAGCCAGTGAGGAACAACTGCTTGAATAAACCAAGGAGTATAACTCATTCTAGTCTCAACAAAATTGATGGTGTCCGAATACATCAATTCATCGACTAGGGATAATTCTAATACATCACAATTACACATGTAGAGATACTCACTAGTTGTGATCCCATCACAAATTCTCTCATGCTGTGAATCGTATTGCGGACATTCAGTACATGAGTTTAAGATCCAATCAAATACATGAAAATATATATACTCAAATAGTGAATCTTCATTTATCAAATAAATGGTACAACCATAAAGCGATTGCCTTAGGACATCTCTCATATATCACTAACATTATTATGAATTCGTTTTGGATGATGGTTTATATTGTGATTCTTGTTGTGCCAAAGTCACTCCGGAGTGCATATTTGAGTCTTTGTATCTTTACTATTTGTTGGTGTATTCCATTGTGTTTTATAACTTGTGTATTATCAGCTATTTGAGCCATGTATCAGTTTTATATTTATATTGTCACAAGAGGATACTGTCCGATCGATGGACAGATATACTCTTGGGGCATGACAATTTTATTTCAATCAGAGCCCAGGATGCTAAGTCCACTATCGGATTTTATTTCATTCGAATGTCAGTATTGTTTTACTCAATTTTGGCTTTGTGAGTTCTCGGATCTGGCTGTATAGGGACTTCTCCGAGCTACAAGGTTTAAGGTATGCTATTTGTTATCACATATCCTTTAGTGTTGTCTATGCATCTAGTTGTTTATAACAGGGAAAGATATAGTGTATTAGTCACTATTCATAACCGTGGGTTGAGTTTACCACAGGAACAACTTGTTGAGTCTGTGAGTCTTGGACCTACTGTCGAAAAAGGTAAATTACCTTTAAGAGCCGACTGATACCGAGTCAGAAAGCAGGGGTCAGACCATTACATTTCTTGTGGAAATCAAAGATTATAGTCTTAATGATTTCCACTAATTATGCTAGTCAAATCATTACCTGTTGGGTAATGGACAAGGCGTGTATGCTATTGTTGATGCAAATAGCGGAGAATTAGTTTATAATGCTTCTTAGGCATTTTGATCCCTGAGTTATTCGTGCTGAGTTGTATAACTTTGAAAGTACTTTTGAACATTTAGCTCGTGTTATACAGAGAAAGTTGAGTTAGTTGCATATCATTATCGGGATCAAGCCGGTACTTGGTGGAAGATGCAGGAAATAACTTTTAGAGAATAATATATCACTTGGTCCCAGTGTAGTGATGTTGTGAGAGAATATTTCCCCGTGTCATTTTCTTTTACTCACTGTCAGGGAATTCTTGAGCAATCAAGTAGGGTGATCATTTGGTAATGGGAGTACCATACAGAGTCATTAGACTTGCATAGTTTACCCCCACTTAATAGCTCAAAATTGTGATTGTTTTGTCTATCAGATCCTATCATAAGGTGTTAGATCGAGTCATGATTATAGAAATGACTCCGTAGCAAGTATTTTAAGAGATGGAGATCAATAAACAGACATTGCAAGTCAAATATTGGTATAAGACTTTATTATACTTGCATAAAGTCATATATCTGGTTCTCATGTCATGGGAAGGGGAATCGTGGGAACACTTTTTGTTGAGTTTTTACTGAATGACTTAAATTGTTAGGTATATTTAGAAGTGAATTTGTTATTAGACTCGATGTCAATAAGTAAGATAGTCTTGAAGGGAAAGACCATTTTCATAGTAAAAAATTTTATACTTTTGGACAGAGGGAATGCAACCTTGAGGAAGATGATACACTCGCTAAGACCCTACTATTTCTAGGACTTGATCACTTGAAGGTAAAAGTAAAGCGAGATAATACTGCTAGAATTTCTCAATCTGAATTCTTTGACCGTCTTGGCAATGGATTATATCTAGATACTGATATAGAGGATTATGAAACTTTCCTGGAAAGAATCCTCGGTGACTCTATGATTACATATTTTGATTATTATTTAATGAGGGAAAATGATAACGTTGATTTACGGATTGCACTAAGAGGAAAAAATAATCATGTGGTCACCAATATCCAAGAGCATTATTAAGCTTATTTTCAACTCTTTGTGCAAGTGGGGATTGAGTGAAGAAGTTCTACAAATTTTTGATGGGGTAATTGAGAATTATTCTGAAATGGTTTCAACGTTGTCTATCAATCTTCTGAAGGCATTGGGCATTAAAGGCTATACAAGTGTTGGTTGTATGTTGATGGAGGAACTTTCTCAGAGAAATATATTCATGGATGTCGCAGCTTATCAATATCTTGGTATGGGTTTCTTGAAGGAGAAGCATCTTATTGAGGCACTAGGAATGTTGGACATATTACATAGCAAGAACATGGCCTTATCTATAAATGGTTACCAGAAATTTGTACTAGTATTGCTTAAGTTTGACCGAATTAAGGAAGCATTTGCTCTTAAACAAACTTTGTTGACCAAGAAGCCTGAAAGTGTTATTCTTACATATAGCAATCTTCTGAGTGAGTTATACGGAAACAATACTATGTGATATGATTTAAAAAAAACAAAGTCCAATATTGCCACAGTCCCTGGCAAGTGAAAGTTTCTTTATAGTAAAACCGTTATTGTAATCCTTATTTGTCTTTCATATTTGAAAACTCAAATTGTATGCACTCGTGGTTGATATGATATCATTGAGCCAGTGGATGTACTTGTCTACTGTTTACACAAGGGTCGAACTTTTATGTTGGATGGGGCTTTGCCTCCCTCAGCATGGTATGAGAACCACCCAAACCTCTGGATCGAGTTGTATGCGTATATTTTAACCATTAGGTGTCGGTTGCCTTTGCTTGAACCAGGATTTTAGTTGGGAGAGCCCTGTTGCCTTTGAATTCTTATGTGAGAAGGTGTCTTCCTCCAAATTGGCTAGTTATTTGGGTTGGATTGGCCTCTGCCTCTCAGTAATCTCCTGATTCATAAAGCTCCAGACACATCCAATGTTTTGTAGTTTGTAGTGAAGGTTTGTGGAATCGAAGCTCTGATACCACTTGAAGGTAAGAGAAACTTCGCTTCCCATTTCAACTCGGTCGCTTGTTCATGTCAATCCCGTCTACGTCCCCGGATAAAAAAATTTATCCTTGACAAAGATGGATTACCCAAGTAACCGTTTCATCGTCGTGCTATTTGATTAGAGTGGCCACTTGAATAAACTTGTTGTTCAAGCAACCGACCTCTATTCTACGATTAGCCGCGAAATAGACGATGTACAGGTCGTCGGTTTTTTGCGTTTGTATTCGGGGTCCAAGTAAATTTAGCCACATGCCATACATACAATATACAAAGAAAACAAAACAAGATTTATACCTCTTGTTTACCTCAAGATCTTCTATCGTATGTCCCATCCTCCTCTTGGACATTATGTGGGCAACGGTCCTCTAAGAGATGAAGCCTCCTAGATCACTATCTTCTTTCCTTGCTCGCTCCGAACAAGAAGAAGTATAGAAATGAAACTCCTCCCTATCTAAGACCGGCCACCAAGTCAAGAGACTTGATGTTACCGCCGGCCAAGGAATAGAGGAGGAAGTGGGCGCCGGCCAAGAGCTCCAAGGAACCACCCTTACCCTAGTTTCCATCTGCCAAGGAGAAGAGGAAGAAGAGGTTGAGTGCCCGCCAAGGTTGAGAAAAGGAAAGGGGCACCGGCCAAAACCCTAGGAAGGAGAAGGTCTTGCCACCCAAGTCTCCACCAAACCCTAGCCGCCTAAAGCTCTCCAAACCCTAGCCGCCCAAAGCAATAATCTCCAAGATTGTTTTTGCCGCCCAACCCTTACCCTATATTTATAGAGTTAGGCGTATGCCTTCTTTAATCTCCACCGTCGAATCCAGAGATTTAATCTCAACCATCGGATCTAGGGATTTAATCTCAATCGTCGGATCTAGAGTTTTAATCTCCACCTTCAGATCTAAAGATTTAATCTCCACCGTTGGATCTAGAGATTTAATCTCCACCTTCGAATCTTAGAGTTTCATTTTCCATCATCGGATCTAGGCTTCATGAGGATTTTAATAGGCTACGATAGAGACCATGAGGAGGAGTTGGATCTTGGCTACCCAATGGATCAAGCCCACATAATGTCCGATCCATTAATGATAATCCATTCCACTAGAGGATTATCATTGATCTACCTCACCGACCCCCATAAATTAATATGGGCTCCATATATTATTTGTACAAAAGTCTCCCCGTGTTTAAGATCTCGAATGTCCGTTAATTAATTAATCAACATCTAACTCCATGAGTAGTACCACTCAACCTTATCATCATGCCGGACCAAGTCCACCTGCAGGGTTTACATGATGAACCTTATGAGCTCCTTAAGGGGACATCATCATCCTAATATATAGGATACAGTTTCCTCCTATAATCAACGACACACTATATAAATAATATCATTTCCCAACTTACTGAGCCTATCGATTTACTCTATAAATCTCGCCCATTAGTAAATCAAAGAAATGAATACTAAGTATATGTGCCCGTTATTATATCAGGATAAAGAGCATGTACAACATAATATCTGAGGTCCGATTCGATTATGTAGTTAGCAATAAATCGAATCACCTCTAAATCGGTGATGCTCAATACACACAAAGTGTACTAGTGTAATTCTATGGTCAAGACAAACCAACACCAAATCACACTACAACCATTCCAATGGTTTGTCCATAACCATCTCGGTTGTGAGCCTTTACTTATACTTTACAAGGAACTAATAACATGATCTCCCGTGTGACACTACACCCCATGTTATATACAATGTAATGTATCAGACAATATAGATAACCATAAATATGAAAACAATGATCATGTGATTCTTATTTCAAAAATAAAGATGTTCATACAAAAGATAGGCTTTTCAGTATACAACCCAACAATCTCCCACTTATACTAAAAGACTATGCTGTCCTCATTCTGCCATACATCTGATTCTCATTCCCTCCACATGCCTATCAAAAGCTCTCGCTGGAAGGGCCTTAGTTAAAGGATCTGCCAGGTTATCCTCCGATGCAATCTTGGCCACAACAACTTCTCCTCTCTTTACGATTTCTCGTATCAGGTGGTACTTGCGCTCTATGTGTTTACTTGCTTTATGGGCTCGTGGTTCCTTCGAATTTGCAACTACACCACTATTATCACAATAAATTGTAATAGTTTTGGGCAAACCAAGAATCACATCTAAGTCTATCAAGAAGTTCTTGAGCCATACAGCTTCCTTGTCCGCCTTAGAGGCTGCCACGTACTCAGCTTCTATGGTAGAGTTCGCCACGCAATTCTGCTTGACACTCCTCCATACTATGGCTCCACCTCTCAAAGTAAACACAAAATCTGAGGTAGACTTACTGTTATCCCTATCTAATTAGAAGTCGGAATCTGTGTAACCCACAGAGAGTAATTGGTCTACCTGGTATACTAGCATATAATCCCTAGTCCTTCTCAGGTACTTCAATATATATTTTACCGTAGTCCAATGTCCCTGTCCTAGATTACTCTGATATCTGTTAACCATGCCCACGATAAAGCAGATATCCGATCTCGTACATAGAATAACATACATGAAGCTTCCTACTGCTGAAGAATAGGGAACCACCTTCATCTCCTCTATCTCCTTTGATGTTCTAGGACACATCTCCTTAGATAAAGGAACTCCATGCATGAAAGGTAGAAAACCTTTCTTGGAGTTCTGCATGCTAAAATGATCCATAATAGTGTCTATGTATGAAGCTTGAGATAAGCATAATATCCTTTTCTTGCGATCCCTTATAACCATGATCCCAAGGATGTGTCCCACTTCTCCCAAGTTCTTCATATCAAACTGTTTGGACAACCATACCCTTACATCCGATAACACCTTGATATTATTGCAAATTAACAAAATGTCATCTATGTATAGTACAAGAAATACCACTACGTTTCCATCACATCTCTTGTATACACAAGACTCATCTGGACTTTGAATAAATCTATAAGACTGGATTACCTCATCAAAGCGGATGTTCCAAGACCTCGAAGCTTGCTTCAGTCCATAAATGGATCGATTAAGCTTGCACACAAGATGCTCTTTGCCCTTTGCAATGAATCCTTCTGGTTGCCTCATATAGATGTTTTCCTCAATACTTCCATTAAGGAAAGCTATCTTGACATCCATCTGTCATACCTCATAATCCATATGAGCAGTAATACATAAGAGAATCGGAATAGACTTAAGTATGACTACCGGCAAAAAGGTTTCCTCATAATCGATGCCCTCTTTCTGAGTATACCCCTTCGCAACAAGCCTCGCTTTGAAGGTTTCAACCTTCTTGTCTATTCCTCTCTTTCTTTTGTAGATTCACTTGCATCCAATGGTTTTTATACCATTAGGTGGTTCTACTAGCTCCTAGACCTGATTTGAATCCATAGATTCAATTTTATCATTCATTGCACTTTGCCAAGATACCGCATCTTTATCTTGGATTGCCTCGTCATATGTCTAGGGATCAGGTTAATGTTCGCCAGGGACCAAATCAGAAGATTCTCCTAAGAACATGAATCTATTAGGTTGTCTAACAACCCTTCCACTACGATGAGGTATCACCTGTGTATCCTCTATGACACGCGATGCAGTGACTTGTGGTATATCCTCTTGTACTGGTGGTACTGAAGTAGTGACTTCTCCTCTCAATTCCTCTAGAACAATCTTACTCATGGGCTTGTGGTTCATCACATAGTCTTCCTCTAGAAATCTGACGTTCGTGCTAACGATCACCCTCTGATCTCTAGGACTATAAAATAAACCACCTTTCATTCCTCTAGGGTAGCCAACGAACATGCGCACTTTCGTACGAGGTTCCAACTTACCAGCATCTGCCTTCAGCACATGCGCTGGACTCCCCCAAATCCGAATATGTTTCAGACTAGGTTTTCGCCCAGTCTATAATTCTGTGGGAGTAGAAGGCACTGATTTAGATGGTATCAAGTTCAGAATATACACTGCTATATCTAGAGCATATCCCCAGAACAAATCTGACAAATCAGATAACTCATAATCGATCTAACCATCTCCATAAAAGTCATATTCCTTCGCTCTACTACACCATTCTGCTGGGGTGTGCCAGGTGAAGACAATTGGGATTGAATCTCAACCTCTGATAAGTAATTCCTAAACTCTCTCAAGAGGTACTCACCACCACGATCAGATCGCAGTGTCTTGATACTTTTACCTTGATGTTTCTCCACATTAGCCTTGAATTCTTTGAACTTGTCAAAGCATTCAGACTTGCGGCGCATCAAGTAAATGTATCAATATCTTGAATAATCGTCTATGAAAGAGACGAAATACTCAAAACTACCGCTTGCCTGGATAGACATAAGACCACACAAATCATAATGAATCAATTCCAACACATCTTTGGCTCTATACCCCTTCGCCTTAAAAGACCTCTTGGTCATTTTACCCTCCAAGCAAGATTCGCAGGTTGGGAAATCTTCCACCACTAATGAACCCAGAGGTCCATCAGCTATCAACCTTTGAATTCTGCTTAGGTTAATATGACCTAGCCTTAGATGCCAAAGATATGTTTGGATCATCTTTGAAGGTTCTTTTCTCTTATTGGAATTAGAAGATAAGTTATTTACTTCTATTTGCATCGTGGGAGCTTTTGGTTCAAGTGTATATAAATTTCCTATCAATGCACCAGAACAGATAATCTCCCTATTCCTTTTTATAACAACTCTGTCATTAAAAGAAGTAGAATATCCATCCATAAACAATTTACAAACCAAAATCAAATTCTTTCTAAATAAAGGTACATAAAGGGAATTCTTAAGAACCAAAACTTTATTCCTCTCAAAAGACAAATAAACATCTCCCACTACAACAACCGCTACCTTCGTAGCATCACCCAAGTAGACGGTAATCTCCCCTTCAACTAGTAGTCTGGTTTCCTGGAACTCATGCAAAGTATTGCAGACATGATCAGTGGTTCCCATATCTACACACCAAGTGCCAGTAGATAACATCGCTAAACATGTTTCAACGACTAGACCAAAAGATATACCTTTGTTCTGCTTCCGGTTGGGGCAGTCCTTATTCCAGTGTCAAGTCTGCTTGCAAGTGAAGCACTTGCCTTTCGGCTTCTTCACTCCTCCCTGAGATCCTCCCGCCACCTTTGCCCCAGCTTGTTTCTTCTTCTTATTGCCTTTCGGCTTAGAAGTAGAAACCTTTTGGGTAACCATGGCCTCTGCCTGAGCACTCTGACGAAATAGCCCCTCTGCTGCCTGAAGTTCTATCAAAAGCTCCGCCAACGAATACAACCTTTTATTCATGTTGTAGTTCAGGCAAAATTGCTCAAAACTTTTAGGTAGAGACTGGAGAATGATATCGACCTGGGTTTCCCCATCGATCTCAGCTCCGAGGACTTCCAGCTCATTCAAATGAGCCATCATCTTGAGAATATGATCCCTCATGGGTGTTCCCTCGATCATGGTGGTCGTCATCAAGTTCCTCATGGCTTCCTGCCTTGCAGCCCGATTTTGGTGTCTGAAAAGCTCTTTGAGATTGAGCATCATGTCATAAGCAGTTGGCATGGCTTGATGCTGATGTTGCAGTATATTTTACATAGATGCCAAAATGTAACATCACGCCATCTCATCAGCCTTAATCCACTTCTTATAACTCTCCTTCTCCTTTTCCCCAGAATCATCAGCAGGCTTAATAGGACACTCTTCGAAGAGTACATATTTGTACTCCTCAACAGTCAAGACAATGTCAAGATTCCTCTTCCAATCAACATAATTAGGTCCAGTAAGTTTATTTTCTTTCAGTATCACAACAAGTTTGTACTCCTCAGTAGTCAAGACAATGTTAAGATTCCTCTTCCGCTTTGGTGCATTGATAGGAAATTTATAGACCCTTGAAACAAAAGCTGCCACGATGCAAATAGAAGTAAATAACTCATCTTCTAATTCTAATAAGAGAAAAGAACCTTTTAAATGAACCAAATATATCTTTGGCATCTAAGGTTAGGTCATATTAACCTAAGTAGAATTCAAAGGTTGATAGCTGATGGACCTCTGGGTTCATTAGTGGTGGAAGATTTCCCAACCTGCGAATCTTGCTTGGAAGGTAAAATGACCAAGAGGCCTTTTAAGGCCAAGGGGTATAAAGCCAAAGATGTGTTGGAATTGGTTCATTCTGATTTGTGTGGTCCTATGTCTATCCAGGCTAGAGGTCGTTTTGAATATTTCGTCTCTTTTATAAATGATTATTCAAGATATGGATACATTTACTTGATGCACCGCAAGTCTAAATGCTTTGACAGGTTCAAAGAATTCAAGGCTGATGTGTAGAAATGTCAAGGTAAAAGTATCAAGCATAGCAGATAGAAAACCAAACACACATAGGTATAATAAAAACAACTACCAATTGTCAAATAAAACTCAAAGGCAGAATTTAACATGAACCAATATTGTAATGTGCACACAAGCCACTCTCTAATCCTAGAATCGAAAGTACTACTCCATGTATATTAAGGAAGAATCACAAAGCATGTTTATGTTCGAATACATAAGGAATAAAACGCAGGAACAAAGGATTACAATGTTGGAGTATTGGGAATACAATCAAAGTCCCACATTGGTAAGACATGGAAAAGATCATGTGCTTATAAAATGAAAAGATATTTCCATTGGTATGAGGCCTTTTAAGTGAAGCCCAAAAATAAAACCATGAAGGCTTAGGCCTAAAGTGGACAATATCATGTCATTATGGAGACATGTGAATCTTATAGGCACAAACAAGTGGTATCAGAGCCACGATTTTCAGTTTTGTGTGTTTAGGATTCGGTTACTTTTATGCACTTTTCATATATTGTATGTGTCGGATAATAGTAGGATATGCGTAGGTTAACTTTTTTGTTGCAAGCATAGGATCCAACTATTATGGTCATATGTGTGTATGTGATTGTATGTGTGTAATTGTATATTTTGTTGAATCCTTGGGATTGACAAGGCTAGTATTTAATTTATGTAATTAGATACGACATTGTTTAGCCACTCTTTTTATTTTAGTTTACTTTCGATCTAGATTTCATGTACACTCCCTCATGGAGTATAGGATCGATGGATGTAAATTAAAATAGTTTTTCTCGGCTCGGATCTCCGGAAGGCTTGTACATGGCGTAGGGAGGAGCGGACGAGATGGCGATACGACGGGAGACATATTGAAGACAAAAGCCATAATAGTTGGAAAATATTTTTTTTCATATTTATTGCTTATTGTTTGATATGCATGTCGTAGGCTAGAAAATTCCTCAATTTTAAATTACTAAGTGGGAGAGGGATATTTTTATAAATTCTCATGACCTCCATTACGATTTGACATGTGATGCAAACAAACTTGCACGTCGGCTCTGAGTGCCTTCCTCTCCATTGGATGAGTTTGTTTGTGGATCACAAGGTTGAATATGGTTATAGGAAATTATTAAAGAGCGTGTGTACTTCCCCATCGGAAGACACATAACCCGAGATAATTACCTTCATACCGAGTAATGGTGAACACTTAAATACAAATAAAAGTATCCTCCCCATCGGAGTCACTGCTTTTATTTGTAGGGCCGAAGAGGAACCAACTATTAATTTTATTTGTCAAAAAGTTAGGTTGACAAGATAGTAAAATTAATGGGTAAAACCTCCTCTTACAAATGTAGAATTCGTATACGTCCACACTATCGTGGCATACGATATTCTCGGTGTTTTGAGGTGTTGGTTGATTTTAAAATTTTATTGTTAGAGGAATCAATAATTTTTTGAAATCTAATGTTTTTTATCTATGTGATTCTTAGGTTTTCTTTCAAAATGACTTTCAACCCGCTTGCTGTGATACTGAAAGAAAATAAACTTACTGGACCCAACTATGTTGATTGGAAGAGGAATATTGACAATGTCTTGTCTGTTGAGGAATACAAATATGTACTCCTCGAAGAGTGCCCTCCTAAGCCTATGGATGATTCTGGGGAAAAGGAGAAGGAGAGTTATAAGAAGTGGATTAAGGCCGATGAGATCACGCGGTGTTACATTTTGACATCTATGTCAAATGTACTGCAACATCAGCATCAAGCCATGCCCACTGCTTATGACATGATGCTTAATCTCAAAGAACTTTTCGAACACCAGAATCGGGCTGCTAGGTTGGAAGCCATGAGGAACTTGATGACGACCACCATGATCGAGGGAACACCCGTGAGGGTTCATGTTCTCAAGATGATGGCTCATTTGAATGAGCTGGAAGTCCTCGGAGCTGAGATCGATGGGGAAACCCAGGTCGATATCATTCTCCAGTCTCTACCTAGGAGTTTTGAGCAGTTTCGCCTGAACTACAACATGAACAAGAGGTTGTATTCGTTGGCGGAGCTTCTGACAGAACTCCAGGCGGCAGAGGGGCTATTTCATCAGAGTGCTCAGGCGCAAGCCATTGTTACCCAAAAGGTTTCTACTTCTAAGCCAAAAGGCAAGAAGAAGAAGAAACAAGCTAGGGCAAAGGCGGTGGGAGGAAGTCAAAGAGGAGTGAAGAAGCCGAAAGGCAAGTGCTTCACTTGTAAGCAGACTGGACACTGGAAGAAGGACTGCCCCAACCACAAGCAGAACAAAGGTATATCTTTTTATCTAGTCATTGAAACATGTTTAGCGGTGTTATCTACCGGCACATGGTGTGTAGATACGAGAGCCACTGATCATGTTTGCAATACCTTGTAGGGGTTCCAAGAAACCAGACGACTGGCAGAGGGGGAGATTACCGTATAGTTGGTCGATGCCACGAAGGTGGCGGCTTTTGCAATGGGAGATGTTAATTTATCTTTTGAGAAAAATAAATTTTTAGTTCTTAAGAATTTACTTTATGTACCTTTATTTAGAAAGAATTTAATTTCGGTTTCTAAATTGTTTATGGACGGATATTCTATTTCTTTTAATGACAGAGTTGTTATAAAAATGAATAGGGAGACTATCTGTTCGGGTGCATTAATAGGAAATTTATATACACTTGAATCAAAAGCTCCCACGATGCAAATAGAAGTTAATAACTCATCTTCTAATTCCAATATTAGAAAAGAACCTTCGAAGTTGAACCAAACATATCTTTGGCATCTAAGACTTGGTCATATTAACCTAAGCAGAATTTAAAGGTTGATAGCTGATGGACCTCTGGGTTCATTAGTGGTGGAAGATTTCCCAACCTGTGAATCTTGCTTGGAGAGAAAAATGACCAAGTGCCCTTTTAAGGCCAAGGGGTATAGAGCCAAAGATGTGTTGGAATTGGTTCATTCTGATTTGTGTGGTCCTATATCTATCCAGGCTAGAGGTGGTTTTCAATATTTAGTCTCCTTCATAGACGATTATTCAAGATATGGATACATTTACTTGATGCACTGCAAGTCTGAATGCTTTGACAAGTTCAAAGAATTCAATGCTGATGTGGAGAAACGTCAAGGTAAAAGTATCAAGACACTGCGATCTGATCGTGGTGGTGAGTACCTCTTGGGAGAGTTTAGGAATTACTTATCAGAGGCTGGGATTCAATCCCAATTATCTACACCTGGCACACCCCAGCAGAATGGTGTAGCAGAGCGAAGGAATAAGACTCTTATGGAGATGGTTAGATCGATGATGAGTTATTCTGAGTTGCCAGACTCGTTCTGGGGATATGCTCTAGATATGGCAGTGTATATTTTGAACTTGGTACCATCTAAATCAGTGCCTTCTACTCCCACAGAATTATGGACTGGGCGAAAGCCTAGTCTAAGACATATTCGGATATGGGAGAGTTCAACACATGTGCTGAAGGCAGATGCTGATAAGTTGGAACCTCGTACAGAAGTATGCATGTTCGTATTGTTGGGATGTATACTGAAAAGTCTATCTTTTGTATGAACATCTTTATTTTGAAATAAGAATCACATGATCATTGTTTGCATATTTATGGTTATGCATATTGTCTAATACATTACATTGTAGATAACATTGTGTGTGGTGTCACATGATAGATCATGTTATCGGCTCCTTCTAAAGTATAAATAAAGGCTCACAACCGAGATGGCTTTGGACAAACCATTGGTATGGTTGTAGTGTGATTTGGTATTGGTTTGTCTTGACCATAGAATCACACTAGTACACTTTGTGTGTATTGAGCAGGACCGACTTAGAGGTGATTCGATTTATTGATGACTACATAATCGAATCTAACCTCAGATATTATATTGTATATGCTCTTAATCCCGATATATTAACGGGCACATATACTTAGTATTCATTTCTTTGATTTACCAATGGGCTAGATTTAAAGATTAAATCGATAGGCTTGGTAAGTTGGGAAATGATATTATTTATATGGTGTGTCGTTGATTATAGGAGGAAACCATATCCTATATATTAGGATGATGATGTCCCCTTGAGGAGCTCATAAAGTTCATCATGTAAACCCTGCAGGTGGACTTGGTCCGGCATGATGAAAAGGTTGAGTGGTACTACTCATGGAGTTAGATGTTGATTAATTAATGGTCAATAAATTAAATAATCGACGGACATTTGAGATCTTAAACACGGGGAGAAAAATGTACAAATAATATATGGAGCCCATATTAACTTATGGGGGTTGGTGAGGTAGATCAATGATAATCCTTTAGTGGATTGGATTATCATTAATGGATCGTACTTTATGTGGGCTTGATCCATTGGGTGGCCAAGATCCAACTCCTCCTCATGGTCCCTATTGTAGCCTATTAAAACGTCATGAAGCCTAGATCTAATGGTAGAAAACAAAACTCTAGATCCAACGGTAGAGATTAAATCTCTAGATCCGACGGTTGAGATTAAATCTCTAGATCCGACGATTGAGATTAAATCCCTAGAACCAATGGTGGAGATAAAAATAAGGCTTATCCCTAACCCTATAAATAAGCCTTAAGGGGTTGGGCGGCAACTTGATGGCTTAGGAGATTAGGGTTTGCTTCCCTTGGGCGACAAGGAATCCTAGTTGGGTTAGGATTGAGGTTGGGTGGCTAGGGTTTGGGACATGGGGTGGGCGGCAACAATTGGAGAAGTTTTTCTTCTTCTTCCTTGGTGGCCAGCGCCTATCTCTCTCCCATACACCTTGGCCGGAGCTCAACCTACTCCTCATCTTCTCCTTGGCCAGTGGAAACAAGAACTAGGGACTCTTCCCTTGGAGCTTTTGGCCGGCGCCATCACTTCTATCTTAATCTCTTTGGGTCGGCGGCAAGCATCAAGCTTGGAGCTTGATGGTTGGTCCTAGATAAGAGAAGAGTTTTGTTTCTACACTTCCTCTTGTTCGGAGCGAGCAAGGAAAGAAGATTGGTGATCTAGGAGCTTCGACTTTTGGTAGATCGTAGCCCACAGGACGTCCAAAAGGAGGAAGGACATACAATATAAGATCGAGAGATATATCGATTGTCTATTTTCTTTTGTAACATGTTTATAATTGTTTTTCAATTATATATGCATGTAGTATTCTATTTTTATGGCTAAAATAACTTGGACCCCGAATACAAACACAAAAGTCGGTGATCCGTACATCGTCTATTCCACGGCTAATCATAAAATAGAGGTTGGTTGCTTGAACAACAAGTTTGTTCAAGTGACTACTCTAATTGAATAGCACGACGATGAAATGGTTGCTTGGGTGATCCCTTTTGTCTAGGATTGAATTTTTTTAATCCGGGGACATTGATGGGATCGCCATGAACAAGCGACCGAGTTGAAGTGGGAAGAGAAGTTTCCTACCTTCACGTTGGCTATCCTAGAGGAACGAAAGGAGGTTTGTTTTATAGTCCTAGAGATCAGAGGGTGATCGTTAGCACGAACGCCAAATTTCTAGAAAAAGACTATGTGATGAACCACAAGCCCATGAGTACGATTGTTCTGAAGGAATTAAAAGGGAAAGTCACTTCTTCAGTACCACCGGTACAAGAGGATATACTATAATTCATTGAACCACATGTCACAGAGGATACAGAGGTGATACCTCGTCGTAGTGGGAGAGTTGTGAGACAGCCTGATAGATTCATGTTCTTGGGAGAATCTTCTGATTTGGTCCCTAGCAAACATGAACCTGATCCCTGGACATATGACGAGGCAATCCAAGATAAAGATGCGGTATCTTGGCAAAATGCAATGAATACTGAGATTGAATCTATGGATTCAAATCAGGTTTGGGAGCTAGTAGAACCACCCAATGGTGTAAGAACCATTGGATGCAAGTGGATCTACAAAAGAAAGAGAGGAATAGACGGGAAGGTTGAGACCTTCAAAGCAAGGCTTGTTGTGAAAGGGTATACTCAGAAAGAGGGTATCGATTATGAGGAGATTTTTTCGCCGGTAGCCATGCTTAAGTCTATCCGGATTCTCTTATGTATTGCTGCTCATATGGATTATGAGGTATGACAGATGGATGTCAAGACAGCTTTCCGTAATGGAAGTCTTGAGGAAAACATGTATATGAAGCAACCAGAGGGATTCATTGCAAAGGGCAAAGAGCATCTTGTGTGCAAGCTTAATCGGTCCATTTATGGATTCAAGCAAGCTTCGAGGTCTTGGAACATCCGCTTTGATGAGGTAATCCAGTCTTATGGATTTATTCAAAGTCCGAATTAGTCTTGTGTATACAAGAGATGTGACAGAAACATAGTGGTATTTCTTGTGCTATACGTAGATGATATTTTGTTAATTGGCAACAATGTCAAGGTGTTATCGGACATAAGGGTATGGTTGTCCAAACAGTTTGATATGAAGGACTTGGGAGAAGTGGGACACATCCTTGGGATCAAGGTAATAAGGGATCGTAGGAAAAGGATGTTGTGCTTATCTCAAGCTTCATACATAGACACCATTATGGATCGTTTTAACATGCAAAACTCCAAGAAGGGTTTTCTACCCTTCAAGCATGGAGTTCCTTTGTCTAAGAAGATGTGTCCTAGAACATCTAAGGAGATAGAGGAGATGAAGGCGGTTCCTTATGCTTCAGTAGTAGGAAGCCTCATGTATGTTATGCTGTGTACAAGACCGGATATCTGCTTTGTTGTCGGTATGGTTAGCAGATATCAGAGTAATCCAGGACTGGGACATTGGACTGCATAAAGTATATATTGAAGTACTTGAGATGGACAAGGGATTATATGCTAGTTTACCAGGCAGACCAATTATTCCCCGTGGGTTATACAGATTCCAACTTCCAATCAGATAGGGATAACAGTAAGTCTACTTACAAGTTTATTACCCCATAGTCTTTCTCATGGGCTTGTGATTCATCACATAGTCTTCCTCTAGAAATCTGGCGTTCGTGCTAACGATCACCTTCAGATCTCTAGGACTATAAAACAAATCTCCTTTCATTCCTCTAGGAGAGCCAACGAACATGCGTACTTCTGTACGAGGTTCCAACTTACCAGCATCTGCCTTCATCATATGTGTTGGACTATCCCAAATCCGAATATGTCTTAGACTAGACTTTCACCCAGGCTACAATTCTGTGGGAGTAGAAGGCACTGATTTAGATGGTATCAAGTTCAGAATATACACTATCGTATCTAGAGCATAAACCCAGAATGATTCTGGCAACTCAGAATAACTCATCATCGATCTAACCATCTCCATAAGAGTCATATTCCTTCGCTCTGCTACACCATTCTGTTGGGGTGTGCCAGGTGCAGACAATTGGGTTTGAATCCCAGCCTCTAATAAGTAATTCCTAAACTCTTCCAAGAGGTACTCACCACCACGATCAGATCGCAGTGTCTTGATACTTTTACCTTGACGTTTCTCCACATCATCCTTGAATTCTTTTAACTTGTCAAAGCATTCAGACTTACGGTGCATCAAGTAAATGTATCCATATCTTGAATAATCATCTATGAAGGAGACAAAATATTCAAAACCACCTCTAGCCTGGATAGATATAGGACCACACAAATCAGAATGAACCAATTCCAACACACCTATGGCTCTATACCCCTTGGCTTTAAAAGGCCTTATGGTCATTTTTCCCTCCAAGTAAGATTTGCAGGTTGGGAAATCTTCCACCACTAATGAACCCAGAGGTCCATCAGCTATCAACCTTTGAATTCTGCTTAGGTTAATATGACCAAGTCTTAGATGCCAAAGATATGTTTGGTTCATCTTCGAAGGTTCTTTTCTCTTATTGGAATTAGAATATGAGTTATTAACTTCTATTTGCATCGTGGGAGCTTTTGGTTCAAGTGTATATAAATTTCCTATCAATGCACCCGAACAAATATTCTCCCTATTCCTTTTTATAACAACACTTTCATTAAAAGAAATAGAATATCTATCCATAAACAATTTAGAAACTGAAATTAAATTCTTTCTAAATAAAAGTACATAAAGGCAATTCTTAAGAACCAAAACTTTATTTTTCTCAAAAGATAAATAAACATCTCCCATTGCAACAGCCGCCACCTTCGTGGCATCGCCCATGTATACGGTAATCTCCCCCTCAGCTAGTCATCTGGTTTCCTGGAACCCCTGCAAGGTATTGCAGACATGATCAGTGGCTCCCGTATCTACACACCAGGTGCCGGTAGATAACACCGCTAAACATATTTCAACGACTAGAACAAAAGATATACCTTTGTTCTGCTTGCGATTGGGTTAGTCCTTCTTCCAGTGTCCAGTCTGCTTACAAGTGAAGCACTTGCCTTATGGCTTCTTCACTCCTCCCTGATTTCCTTCCACCGCCTTTGACCCAGCTTGTTTCTTCTTCTTCTTGCCTTTCGGCTTAGAAGTAGAAACCTTTTGGGTAACAATGGCTTGCACATGAGCACTCTGACGAAATAGCCCCTCTGTCGCCTGGAGTTCTGTCAGAAGCTCCGCCAATGAATACAACCTCTTGTTCATGTTGTAGTTCAGGAGAAACTGCTCAAAACTCCTAGGTAGAGACTGAAGAATGATATCGACTTGGGTTTCCCCATCGATCACAACTCTGAGGACTTCCAGCTCATTCAAATGAGCAATCATCTTGAGAACATGATCTCTCACGGGTGTTCCCTCGATCATGGTGGTCGTCATCAAGTTCCTCATGGCTTCCTGCCTAGCAGCTCGATTCTGGTGTCTTAAAAGTTCTTTGAGATTGAGCATCATGTCATAAGCAGTGGGCATGGCTTGATGCTGATGTTGCATTACATTTGACATAGATGCCAAAATGTAACACCGTGCCATCTCATCGACCTTAATCCACTTCTTATAACTCTCCTTCTCCTTTTCCCTAGAATTATCCATAGGCTTAGGAGGGCACTCTTCGAGGAGTACATATTTGTATTCCTCAGCAGTCAAGACAATGTCAAGATTTCTCTTTCAATCAACATAGTTGGGTCCAGTAAGTTTATTTTCTTTCAGTATCACAATAAGCGGGTTGAAAGTCATTTTGAAAGAAAACCGAAGAATAACATAGATCAAAAACATTAGATTTCCAAAAATTATTGATTCCTCAAATAATAAAATTTTAAAATCAACCAACACCTCAAAACACCGAGAATATCGTATGCCACGATAGTGTGGACGTATACGAATTCTACATTTGTAAGAGGAGGTTTTACCCATTAATTTTACTATCTTGTCAACCTAACTTTTTGACAAATAAAATTAATAGTTGGTTCCTCTTCAGCTCTACAAATAAAAGCAGTGACTCCGATGGGGAGGATAATTATATTTGTATCTAAGTGTTCACCATTACTCGGTACCAAGGTAATTATCTTGGGTTATGTGCCTTTCGATGGGGAAGTACACACGCTCCATAATAATTTCCTATAACCATATTCGACCTTGTGATCTGCAAACAAACTCATGCGATGGGGAGGAAGGCACTCAGAGCCAACGCGCAAGTTTGTTTGCATCACATGTCAAATCGTAATGGAGGCCGTGGGAATTTATAAAAATATCCCTCTCCCACTTAGTAATATAAAATTGAGGAATTTTCTATCCTACGACATGTATATCAAACAATAAGTAATAAATATGAAAAATAAATATTTTCTAACTATTATTGCTTTTGTCTTCAATATGTCTCCCATCGTATCGCCATCTCGTCCGCTCCTCCCTATGCCATGTACAAGCCATCCGGAGATCCGAGCCGAGAAAAACTATTTTAATTTACATCCATCGATCCTATACTCCATGAGGGAGTGTACATGAAATCTAGATCAAAAGTAAACTAAAATAAAAATAGTGGCTAAACAATGCCGTATCTAATTATAAAAATTAAATACTAGCCTCATCAACCCCGAGGATTCAACAAAATATACAATTACACACATACAATCACATACACACATATGACCATAATAGTTAGATCCTATGCTTGCAACTAAAAAGTTAACCTACGCATATCCTACTATTATCCGACACATACAATATATGAAAAATGCATAAAAGTATCCGAATCCTAAACACACAAAACCGAAAACCGTGGCTCTGATACCACTTGAAGGTAGGAAACTTCGCTTCCCACTTCAACTTGGTCGCTTGTTCATGGCGATCCCTTCTACGTCCCCGGATAAAAAATTTTATCCTTGACAAGAGAGATTACCCAAGCTACCGTTTCATCGTCGTGCTATTCGATTAGAGTAGTCACTTGAACAAACTTATTGTTCAAGCCACCAACCTCTATTATATGAATAGTCGCGGAATAGACGATGTACAGATCGTCGGCTTTTGTATTTGTATTCGGGGTCCGAGCATATTTAACCATAAAAACAGAATACACAACATGTATATGATTGAAAAACAATCATAGACATGTTACAAAAGAAAATAGACAAGCGTTATGTTAGTAATATATGAGAGATGTCCTAAGGCAATCGCCTTATGTTTGAACCATTTATATGATAAATGAAGATTCACTATTTGAGTATACATGTTTTCATGTATTTGATTAGATCTTAAACTCATTTACTGAATGTCCACGATACGATTCACAGCATGAGAGAATTTGTGATTGAATCACAACTAGTGAGTATCTCTACATGTGTAATTGTGATGTATCGGAATTATCCCTAGTCGATGAATTGAAGGATTTGGACACCATCAATTCTGTTGAGACTAGCACGAGGTATACTACTTGGTGTATCCAAGCAGCTGATTCTCACTGGCTGGAGACATTGTTGTTGGTGCAATCGGCCCAGGTCACGATTGACCAGGACTCGAGTTTGACTCGAGTGATGTTTTGATGTTTCGACAAAAACATATGACAATGTAATTGTCATTCGGTAAAGTCCAAGTCTTGAGTACTTGGCATGGAAAGTCCAAGTGGGACACTTGGCACATGAAAAGTCCAAGCATGGGTCTTGGCATGAAAAGTCCAACATGGGTTGGCAAGGGAAAGTCCAAGCATGGGTCTTGGCAAGGTAAAGTCCAAGTCTTGAGTACTTGGCATGGAAAGTCCAACATGGGTTGGCAAGGAAACTCCAAGCATGGTCTTGGCATGGAAAGTCCAACATGGGTTGGCAAGAGAAAGTCCAAGGGGATTGATATTGGCGGCGTAAAGTCCAAGCGGGAGTCTTGGCAGCATAAGTCCAATGGTTGGCGGCGTAAAGTCCAAGCAGAGTCTTGGCGGCGTAAGTCCAATGTGCCTTGGCGGTGTAGGCACCGTTAGCATGACATAGCCGACGGAAGCACCTGAAGGCTAGCGCGATGGATGAACAAGTCATGGATGACTTGGAGGGATCCGAGAGGCATGAGGCTGATGGAAATGGCTAGAAGGCTTAGGTCTAGGCTAACGGTGATCTTGCAAGTATGGGGGAACCATACTTGAGTTAAAACCTCATGTTTGAGGTGTGCCAGTCGACTGGTGCCATGTGGCAGTCGACTGGACCGAGTCAACTAGGGTTTGACTGCGGGTAATGGCCTAATGCGATCGCCATAGGTTGGCACGATCGATGGCTCGAGCAATGACCGATCGATCGCGGTGATCACGACCGGTGCTCGGATTTCGGCACGTATCGGAGTCGAGACTCATCGGTCGAGTGAAGGCTCCATCAGTCGACTGATGGTCATGATAAGTCGACTGATGAAGGTTCCGTTGGACTTATCCAGCGTGGATCTAGCCGTTGTCTCATGACAACAGTGACATCAGTCGACTGATCGACTTTTTCCAGCACAGGTTGAAGCTATATATGGAGCTCATGATGGAGAAAAAACTAAGGGTTCTTTGAGGCGATTTGGGGCGAGTTGCTGCTGCAATTCAGGGTCTCCAAGTGCTACTCGAGTAACCTAGCGATCAAGCATTCAAGAGCATTTGTAAAGTGTTTTCTTTACTAGTTTTGCTTTGTATTTCATTGTATTTGCTTGTAGCTATTTGTTTATTGTTGTAATCAATTGTAAGAGGTTTCTCCGCCTCCGACTCGTGTCGAGAAGGAGTTATTTCATAGTGGTGTGTGATTGGCATCGCTAGGGTTCGTACGAACCCGATCCGTGGAGTAGGAACCGTGCGGTTCCGAACCACGTTAAATCTTCGTGTCTTTGTGTGTGCTTGTCCATTTTGTTATTGTATTATATCTATATTCCACTGTGTTAATGAAATTGTAGACACGAACGCGAAAGAATTCCATTGACGCTATTCACCCCCCCTCTAGTCGTTCCAATATTCCTAACAAGTGGTATCAGAGCCCGGGGCTCTTCTACGGACTAACCGCCCAGAGCTAAGACAAAAGGCTAGAGGGTGAAGTTGGAATTCCAAGACAAGCTTGGATGGGATATCAATACTCCACCTCCATATGATCCAGAAGATTTTCCGGCGTGGAGAGCAAGAATGGAAACATTCTTGATGATGAACATAGAGGATTGGTTCATCCTCATTGAAGGCCTTGAACCCCCTAGGGATAAGAAGGGGAATATCCTAAAATTGAAAAAGTTGACCCAAGAGCAACGCCAGAAGCTCAAGACCAAAGTTAAGGTAACGAAACTTTTGGAAGATTTAATCCCTAATGATGTTTTGTGCAAGCTAGGGGATTACATGTATGCAAAGGAGCTATGGAGAAAGTTGGCAAGACTCCATGAGGAGAGTTCATCCTCAAGTGAAAGTGAGGAATCGGAAGTTGAGATGGAGTCAACTTCCGGATCGGAGAAAGAAGAAGTAGAAGAGATGGAAGAAGCATCTACTTCTAGGATTGAGGAGGAGAGACCATCCTCTACACCGGAGCAACATCAAGAAGAGCCTTCAACATCCGATCAAGATGAGGAAGCTCAAAATTCAACTCCGGCACCTACCACCACCCTCGGTAACTCAAACACCTCAATTCAAAATAAAAATAACATTATGTGTTTTGAGTGTAGGAAATTTGGGCATTATAAGAGTAAGTGCCCAAAGAAAGTCAAGAAAGCTCCTCCGGCGCCTAAAAGTCAACAAAAGTCAATGGACGCCGATTCCCCAAGTATCAAGAGCAAGGAGCACATCATATGCTTCAAATGCAATGCAAAAGGACATTATAGGAATCAATGTCCTAGGGGGAAGAAGAAGACCCAAGAGGGAGCTACACATGTAGGGGGAGCTTCCAAAGCTAACCCTAAGGTATATTCTAATAATGCATCCTTTTTAGTTAATAGGCAAAAGCATGCTAAGGGTTTCAATTCTCTTGCTATTTATCATAAAGAGCATGCTAGAAATAACAAACATATTTGTTTAGGAGCTAAGAAGGTTCACCTTAGGAATAAGGAGAAGTTTGGGACTAATGTCCCTAAAAATATCTTACCTAGAGAATCAATTAGGAAAATAGGAGAACATCTAGGCCTTAATCCTAAATGGACTAGGTATATGCCTAGGAAGAACCATGCCCATGGTCTAAATCAAAATTCTAAAATTGGGCAATTAGAACTAGAGAACCAAGCCTTGAGGTCAAGGCTTGAGAAACTTGAAAAGACCCTAAATAAGATACAAAATCAATCTAAAGGCAACCAAGGGCAAGAAAGGTTTGGGTCACAAACCTAAGCCTAAGGTGGCTTATCATTGTGTTCCATTTGACTATGGAACACTAACTAGGTCTAGGAAGACCAAGGTCAATAGGGAAGTCATCCCTAGAGTTGACCATGGTGTGTGCCTAGTGGCTAGGGTTTCTAGGAAACCTAGGGAAGCCACTAAGAAGGTTACAGAGGGAGTCACCCCTAGAGTTAACCATGTCAAAACCAAAATGACCAAGGCTTCTAAGCCTAGAAGGGTCATTAGGAAGGTATCTAGGGAGGTTATCCCTAAGGAGTACCTAATTAACCCTAGGAGCTCAAATCGGTTTTGGGTTCCTAAGAGCGTGATTGATGCACGCTAGATGGGTTAGGGTGTGCCAACCTTAAATGGATGGGTAGTTAACTCAACCATGGCAAAGGTGACACTTTAGGTTATTTTCAAGGTTATGGATACCTTGGAAATAGATTTGAATTATCATCCTAAAAGATTTTAGGGTATGCCAATATTATTTGAGAAGCTTGATAAAATGGTCAAATTGGCACAATTTAGGTTTAGAGGTCGTAGTGTGCCATTTTGGGTTTTTGGCACACTTAGGAAAATTTAGGTTAATATGGCAAAATATAATTAATTATATGAAATGACAATTAATATTAAAATTTAGGTATTACTATACCTATATATTTTATATGCCATGCTTTGTTTGCCATATAACATGCCATGACATCATGTTTATTTTTAATCATTCTATATGTCATGTACATGTTTAGGTTTAAGGTTTTAAATGTCATGTGTTTTTAAATTTTATCATATGCCATGACATCATGATCATTGGCCATGTTTTAATAATGCTATTATTTCTGCCATGATCATACATTCATGCATTTAAGACAATTGGTTGAAATTGAATTAAGAACTATGACATGACTTGAAGTCCCATTTATAAGGAAATCAAGTAGGGTTGCCTTAGAGAATGCATGAAACCCTAGATTAGGATGAACAAAACCCACATCTCACATCCAATTGACATGTATGTGTATTTATACACCTTAGATACATGTGAGATGCTAGGATATGAGTTAAGTTCAAGGTGCATAGTTTTTGCATCTAGATGAACTAAAACTCATCTAATTCTATTTGTGGATCATTGGGAAAGCTTGTGTACAAGTCATGTGCATAGAGCCCAAGGAGTATGATCCAAAAAAAGGTTTTGAAAACATTTTAAAATCATTTTGAAAAACCTTGGTGAAGTCTATCTTTTGATAGCAGTCACCATTGATGAAGTTGATACAAAGTAGGACCAAAACATTGAAAATTTCAATGGTTTTGAACTTTGTGCCAATTTCAGTATTTTATGGGTAAAATAATTTTCAAACATTTTTCACCCATTGTATTGGTCATAGGTATTATACGTATCAAATTTCGTGATTTTTCGATATATGTATAATTATTTATGATTTTCTGAAATTCAACTCTAATAATCAAATTGAAATTTTATCGATCGACCGCCATTGGTGGCGATCGATGGAGGTGCCATTCGACTGATTTAATCATCACTCATTCGTAGTTCGATTTCGGGTAAACAAGGTTGTTTAACCCGATTTCATTTACATTATGGTCCCTAATCACTCCTAACCCTAGGATATGCTTTGGGAAGCATTATAAAGGGTGAAAATCCATTGGATATGGATTAGGAGAAGTATTTAGGGTTTGTATCAATTTTAAGGTGTTGGAAAGTTCAATGTTGAATTTCTAACCTTAATTTTGATGGTTTAGAGTTCCTATTGGCTTAGGGACTTCCCAAGGACATTGTTGGTGCAATGGTCAAGGGGGAGCAAGCCTTTAGGGGGAGGTATCCATCTTGGGATGATGGATGTGTTTTTCTCCTTGAAGAGGAGAAGTTATTGGGAGAATATGACATCAATTGGGAAATTGATGGGACTTTTGAGAGACCCAATTTGGAAATTAGGAGAGTAAATGGGATTGCCTCTCTTGAGTGATATTGGACTTATCACTAGGAAGATGGTAGGCATTCTAAGTATTGTTGGACTAAGGGGGAGATTGTAAGATCTCATTGGGACATGAGACATTGACCTCCTTGGAGAGAAAACCTTTTTGATGTTAGTCAAAAAGGGGGAGAATGTTTGGGGGAGAACATTTGGAGAGTATTTACCAATTTGGGATAATTGGTAAGGGATTTGAGTTAGTGTTCTAACTCAATAATTTGTTTGGTTTTTGTCAAACATCAAAAAGGGGGAGATTGTTGGTGCAATCGGCCCAGGTCACGATTGACTAAGACTCGAGTTTGACTCGAGTGATGTTTTGATGTTTCGACAAAAACATATGACAATGTAATTGTCATTTGGTAAAGTCCAAGTCTTGAGTACTTGGCATGGAAAGTCCAAGTGGGACACTTGGCACATGAAAAGTCCAAGCATGGGTCTTGGCATGAAAAGTCCAACATGGGTTGGCAAGGGAAAGTCCAAGCATGGGTCTTGGCAAGGTAAAGTCCAAGTCTTGAGTACTTGGCATGGAAAGTCCAACATGGGTTGGCAAGGAAACTCCAAGCATGGTCTTGGCATGGAAAGTCCAACATGGGTTGGCAAGAGAAAGTCCAAGGGGATTGATATTGGCGGCGTAAAGTCCAAGCGGGAGTCTTGGCAGCATAAGTCCAATGGTTGGCGGCATAAAGTCCAAGCAAAGTCTTGGCAGCGTAAGTCCAATGTGTTGGTGCAACAATGCTCCAAGCATTTATATGTTTTGATGTTTGGATAATCATTTAAGTTAGGCAATGTGTTGTGATCTAAATTGCGAATGTGTTTAAGTGACAGGTAAAAGAGAAGTCCAAGTATGATCTTGGCAAAGGAAGTCCAAGGGATGGACTTGGCAGCATAAGACCAAGCTTGTAGTCTTGGCAGCGTAAAGTCCAAGTTAACCTTGGCAAAGGAAGTCCAAAGTAAGGTCTTGGCAGCATAAGTCCAAGCTTGTAGTCTTGGCAGCGTAAAGTCCAAGTGAACCTTGGCAAAGGAAGTCCAAAGTAAGGTCTTGGCAGCATTAGTCCAAGCTTGTAGTCTTGGCGGCATAAAGTCCAAGCATTTGGCAACCCAAGACATGACGAAACCGAAGGAAGCTCTTGGAAGCAAAGCGCAAAGGATGAACAAGTCGCGGACTCGGAGGGATCCTGAAGGCGCAAGGCTTAATACGGAGCTAGAAGGTTGAGTCTAGGTCTAGGGTATAAAAACAAGTATGAATTATTCATACTTAATGAGTATCAGTCGACTGATACGATGTATCACCGACCGTCGTCGTTTACCGAGTCAGTGAAACCGACCATCACCGACCGCCTTGGGCATGTCGGTCGATCGATGTTACGATCACCGACCGCTATGGGCAACAATGATCGATCAAGGAAAGAAATGCCACGCAATGCGCCTCACTCGATTGCGCCGTGATCACTGATCGATCACTCCATCACCGATCGATGGAGAGATCGATCGATCACCCGCCGTTGGAGATTCGCGGCCACGAATCTCCGCGAGATCGCTTCGTGGTCGTTGAGCCGGCGTGATCGATGGCATGCATCAGTCGACTGATCGAGGCCCAACGGGAAAAACAGCCCCTCTTCTATAAAAAGGGGTCATGGGGAGCATGGGGAGGCTAGTGCTCTAACTCCTAACTTCATCCTCGTGCTCACCAAGTTTTCTAAGTGTTTTTAGCAATCCAAAACCTCCTCTTCTCTTGTTCTTCATCATCCATCATTGTAAAGAAGAGGTGTATTGTAAGAAAGGTTTCTCCACCTTGGTTCATCCAAAGGAGAAGATAGTGAAGCTTGGCTAGGCTAATCCACCTTACGGATTGCCGTGAGTAGGAGCGTCATCTCCAACCACGTAAATTGGGTGTTAGCGTTTGGTTTCTTATTTCGTATTTGTATTCGTTTTTGTATTTGTATTGCTTCCGCTAACTTGATTGTAGAAACGAAGAAACGCTAATCACCCCCCCTCTAGCGTTACAAAGGTCCTAACAAGTGGTATCAGAGCCCGGATCGCTTGGAAGATCTCACCATCAACCAAGGCATCAATGGCTCTTCAAGAGGGATATAGCATCGCCAAGCCACCACTCTTCGATGGGAGTCACTTCGCATATTGGAAAGGTAGGATGAAGTACTATTTAATGAGTAATATTGAAATTTGGCATAGTGTTGTAGATGGCTTCGAGGAACCGGTGGATGAGCGTGGAAACCCTATTCCAAGCAAGGATTGGACAAGGGAGATGAACCGCAATTTCGAGTCAAATGCAAAAGCCGTCCTCACTATCCAATGCGGCATCACAATGGAGCAACTCAACAAGGTGGGGCCTTTTGAATCCGCCAAGGAGCTATGGGAAAAGCTCATTGAGCTAAATGAAGGTTCCAAGGAGTCAAAGAGGGCAAAGAAGGACCTTCTAATTGGACAACTTCAAGCCTTCCAAATGAAGATGCATGAGACCGTAAGCCAAATGCATGGAAGGTTCAAGGAAATTGTGAACGGACTCCATATCATAGGTGAGCGAGTTGACAACCGGGATTTAGTAAGGTATATTTTACAAGCTTTTCCTAGAAATTCTTTATGGACCTCTATAGTTGATGCCATTAAGGTAACTAGGGATCTCTCACAAATTAAAATTGATGAACTATTTTGTGAGTTTGAATTGCATGAACAAACTAACATGTCTTCTAAGGAAAAGGGTTTGGCCCTATTTGTTGAAAAGAAAGAAAAGAAGAAGAAAGAAAGGAAAGAGGTGTCATCTTCATCCGAGTCGGAGCAAGAGTCAAGTAGTGATGGAGACTCGGCTAGTGAGGTGGCCCATTTTGTCAAGAAGTTCCTTAGAAAATCAAAGGAATTCAAGAATAGAGAAGCAAGGAAAGGGTTCCACTCATCAAGAGGTAAAAGTAGTGGTAATTCAAATTTTAACAATAATGTGATTTGTCATGCTTGCAATAAGAAGGGGCACATAAAGCCAAATTGCCCGGAGCTAAAGAAGAAGGAGGAAAAAGAAAAGAAGGACAAGAAGGAGAAGAAGAAGAAGGAGGCTATGGTGGCTCAAACCACATGGGACACACCAAGCGTTGAAGACTCATCTTCCGATGATGAGCTTTGCCACATCACTCGCCATGTGGCACTCATGGCACTAGGAGATGATTCCGGAACGTCAAGCCAAGAAGAAAGCTCCTCAAGTGATGAATCGTCATCTAGTGACGATGAGGTAATGAATTCTCCTAAAGTAGAACTTCTTTATAAGTCAATTGCATATCTTCAAGAAGCTCTAGATAAATCTAAATCTAAGGTTAAGAGCATGAAGATAGAATTAAAAGCCATTAGGGATGAAAAACTTTTACATGTTGACTCTAGCATGCTTAGGGAAGAAAATGAAAAACTTAAGGATGAGGTTAGTAAATTGAAAACATGTTTAGAAAAATTTTCAAATGGCTCAAAAGGTCTTGACATGATCCTTAGTAGGCAAAGAGCGGTTTATAACAAGGCGGTTTAGGATATAAGCCAAAGAGAAAGAGGTTGCTTATATTTCATTAATTAATAGGAAAGGAACCATTAAGGGTAAGGTTAAGAAAGCTTGGGTACCTAAGAAGTTTTTAATTAATGTTACCGGTCCAAATGTTTGGGTACCAAAAGCTTGTGTTTTTCATGTGATTTAGGTAGGAGAGCGAGGTATGTGGATTGTGGATAGCGGTTGCTCAACACATATGACCGGGGATGTGAGCAAGTTCTCCACAATTAAATATGTGAAGAAGGAGTATCTTTTGGGAATAGTGGAAAACTCAAGATACTAGGTAGAGGTACAATTGAGGTATCCCCTAAAATTGTTATTCACAAAGTCTTGCTAGTTGAAAATATGAAGTTTAATTTATTAAGTGTTAGTCAACTTTGTGATGCAAACTATCATGTCTCGTTTGAATCCTCTAAATGCATGATTAAACACAAGGAATTAAATGATTGCATGTTAGTTGGATATAGGAAATCAAACATCTATTATGTTGATCTTTCATATGCTTCTAACATTTCTACTAAGTGTCTTGTGGCAAAAGAAGAAGAATGTTGGCTATGGCATAGAAGATTGGGGGCACGCTCAACATGAAAAACATAGCCAAGGTAGCCAAGATGGAGTTGGTCAAAGGGTTACCAAAGATCAAGTATGTCAAGAACAAAATGTGTGATGCATGCCAAGAAGGAAAACAAACAAAAGCATCACACAAAGGTAAAACCTTAATTAATACGTCTTTACCATTAGAATTATTGCATCTTGATTTATTTGATTGCCATAGCACTCCATCTTTAAATGGTAACAAATATTGTTTAGTCATTGTGGATGATTTTTCTAGGTATACTTGGGTTTACTTTATGAAACATAAGGATGATACCTTAGAAATAATCATAGGATTTAGTAAAAGGGTTGAAAATGAAAAGAAACTCAAAATCAACCGGATCCGTAGTGATCATGGTGGTGAATTTGAAAACTTTAAATTTTCACAATTTTGTTTAGAGCAAGGGTACAAGCATGAGTTCTCTTGTCCTAGAACACCCCAACAAAATGGGGTGGTGGAAAGGAGAAATCGTGCCCTACAAGAAGCGGCTAGGACTATGCTAAATGCATATTCTCTACCTAGCTACTTGTGGGCGGAAGCGGTTAATACCGCTTGCTATATCCAAAATAGGGTTCAAATCCATAGGTTTTTAGGAAAGACACCTTTTGAACTATGGAATGGAACTATTCCCACAATTCACTATTTCAAAGTCTTTGGATGTAAAGTTTATATCTTAAATACCAAAGACAACTTAGGGAAATTTGAATCTAAAGCGGATGAGGGAATTCTAGTTGGATACTCATCCACAAGTAAAGGTTATAGAGTCTACAATAAGAGAACCCAAGGGATTGAGGAGTCCTCAAATGTTAAATTTGATGAAACTACGAGTACCTACCCTAGAAAGTCCTCCATTGATAAGGATATTAATGACAATAATCAAGACATTACCCAAAAACTTCAAAATTTGACTATTAGGGGCAATGATCAAGGGGGAGGAAAAGAAGATTCCGATGATGAAAGAAGGGTGGAGGATAACAATGATCAATTTGAAACCCCTTCTAGAAACCTAAGAATTCATCAAGATCATCCACTTGACCAAGTAGTAGGAGATCTATCTCAAGGAGTAAGAACTAGGTCATTTCATAGGGCTCCTACTAGTCAAGTTGCTCTCATCTCACAAATTGAGCCTAAATCGATCAATGATGCACTCCATGATCCGGATTGGATTTTGGCAATGCAAGATGAATTGGCTCAATTTGAGAGGAGTCAAGTTTGGGAGTTAGTACCTAGACCCAATGATAGCACCATAATTACTACAAGATGGGTCTTTAGGAATAAGTTAGATGACCAAGGGAATATCACTAGAAATAAGGCTAGGTTGGTTGCTAGGGGATTTAATCAAGTTGAGGGGCTTGACTATGATGAGACTTATGCCCCGGTTGCTAGATTAGAATCTATTAGAATTCTCTTAGGGTATGCTTCCTACATGGGATTTAAACTTTACCAAATGGATGTTAAATCGGCATTTTTAAATGGTTTTATTAAGGAGGAAGTGTATGTAGAGCAACCACCCGGGTTTGAGAACATAGATTATCCAAATCATGTATATAAGCTTAGGAAAGCATTATATGGGTTAAAGCAAGCTCCTAGGGCATGGTATGAAAGATTGTCATCCTTCTTAATTTCTAAGGATTTTAGAAGAGGACAAGTAGATCAAACCTTATTTATAAAGTCAACATTGAAAGATATATTCATAGCCCAAGTATATGTTGATGATATCATCTTTGGGTCTACAAATGATGATCTACTTCAAGACTTTATAAAAAATATGGAAAATGAATTTGAAATGAGTTTAGTTGGAGGACTCAATTTTTTCCTAGGATTACAAGTAAAACAAACCAATGAAGGTATCCATATTTATCAAACCAAATATGCAAATGAAATGATCAAGAAATTTGGTTTGGAAAATGCCAAAATTGTAAGCACTCCTATGGCCACTAGCACTAGAATAGATAGTGATCATGATGGTAAATCAATCGATCTTAAACTTTATAGGAGTATGATAGGTAGCCTACTATACCTAACCGCTAGTAGACCCGATATTTTATTTGCGGTAGGTATGTGTGCAAGATACCAATCTTGTGCCAAAGAATCACATTTAGTAGCCGTCAAAAGAATTTTAAGATATATTAAAGGTACTCTAAATGTAGGACTTTGGTATCCTAGGACTAGGTCATTTGAATTGCTTGGTTATACCGATTCCGATTATGCCGGGTGCAAATTGGATAGGAAAAGTACTAGTGGTGGATGCCAATTTCTTGGGTCCTCCCTAGTTAGTTGGAGTAGTAGGAAGCAACATTGTGTTGCTTTATCAACCACCGAAGCCGAATATGTGGCTATGGGTGGTTGTGTAGCTCAATTACTTTGGATGAGACATACTCTTGTGGACTATGAGCTACACTACTCTAACATTAAGGTTTATTGTGACAATGTGAGTACCATCAACTTGACCAAAAATCCGGTACATCACTCTAGGACCAAGCACATTGAAGTGAAACATCACTTCATAAGAGATCACGTGGCAAGAGGGGACATTGAACTTAATTATGTAGAATCTAAGTCCAACCTTGCCGATATCTTCACCAAAGCTCTTCCAAAATGAATTTTCATCTTTAAGGAGAGAGCTTGGTATGTGCTTTAATGGAGTAAAATTCTAGGCTTGCATGATCCCATGTTTATATGTTATCTTTATACCTTGTTACATCTCACAAAAAGCCTTAAGAACCTTGATTTTTGTATTGAGACACCTAGAACCATGTGAGATAATAGGGAAGGTGTACTTGGCTCATCATGCTTGTTATGATGCATTACTATGAGCCAATGACACACCTAGAGACATAAACACCTTATGGACCAATCATTGGGAAGGCTTGTATTCAAGTAATGGATACATAGCTCAAAGAACATGGTTGGAAATTCCAAATAATATATATTTTAAACTATGTTCATCATATTTTGAAAAACAATTTCCAAATGAACCACAAAAGTGATACAAAGGTTGCAAACTCTTTAAAACTTTTGTTAGATTCCAAGATTGTATCAATCTTGAAATCTGAAAAACATATATTTTTCAAATTGTTTTCCTTCATCAAGTATGATTTCAGAAATGTGTACGAAATTTCGTGATTTTTCAAGATTCTGGAATTTCTCTGCATTTCTAAAGTTGGTGAAAAGGTGAAATTTGATTTAGTCTAGCGATCATTGGTTGAAACGATCAGTGATACATTTTTTCTGATATTAAGCTCCATTTTCTGATATTTAGTGTATCCTTGATGTCCTAAAACTATGGTATGATAATGTTGCAATAAACAAAGTTTTAGGACAGATTAATGCAGTGTTTTAGGGGGAGTTTCATATAATATCGTTTTCTTTCCTAAAATCCATTGTTAGTGCAAAGTTAGAACTTCATGTTTAATTCATTGATATGCTTTGCTTCAAATATGGTTTACACATCATATCTTGGATTAAGGGGGAGCTTAATTTCAATCTTATACCTTAGTCCAAGATCCAATACCCTTAACTCTTTCATTTATGAATCCTTCTCTTTTTGATGTCTGTCAAAGGGGGAGAAGGAATGTTTAAGTTAGAATCTATATTGGAAATATGATTATATTTTAAAAGACCTAAACTTAAATGATTGTCAAACATCAAAAAGGGGGAGATTGTTGGTGCAACAATGCTCCAAGCATTTATATGTTTTGATGTTTGGATAATCATTTAAGTTAGGCAATGTGTTGTGATCTAAATTGCGAATGTGTTTAAGTGACAGGTAAAAGAGAAGTCCAAGTATGATCTTGGCAAAGGAAGTCCAAGGGATGGACTTGGCAGCATAAGACCAAGCTTGTAGTCTTGGCAGCGTAAAGTCCAAGTGAACCTTGGCAAAGGAAGTCCAAAGTAAGGTCTTGGCAGCATAAGTCCAAGCTTGTAGTCTTGGCAGCGTAAAGTCCAAGTGAACCTTGGCAAAGGAAGTCCAAAGTAAGGTCTTGGCAGCATAAGTCCAAGCTTGTAGTCTTGGCGGCATAAAGTCCAAGCATTTGGCAACCCAAGACATGACGAAACCGAAGGAAGCTCTTGGAAGCAAAGCGCAAAGGATGAACAAGTCGCGGACTCGGAGGGATCCTGAAGGCGCAAGGCTTAATACGAAGCTAGAAGGTTGAGTCTAGGTCTAGGGTATAAAAACAAGTATGAATTATTCATACTTAATGAGTATCGATCGGATACGATGTATCACCGACCGGTCGTCGTTTACGAGTCGAGGTGAAACTCGACCATCACCGATCGCCTTGGGCATGTCGATCGGTGATCACCGATCGATCATTGCATAACAATGATCGGTGATCAAGGAAAGAAATGTCACGAATGCGGTCTCACTCATTGCTGCCTTGATCACTCGGTGATCACTCCATCGATCGGATCGATGGAGAGATCGGATCGTGATCACTGGCCGTTGGAGATTGCGGCTACGAATCTCCGCGGAGATCGCGTTGAGCCGTTGGCCGGCGATCGATGGCATGCATCACCGATCGATCGAGGCAACGGAAAAACAGCCCCTCTTCTATAAAAAGGGGTCATGGGGAGCATGGGGAGGCTAGTGCTCTAACTCCTAACTTCATCCTCGTGCTCACCAAGTTTTCTAAGTGTTTTTAGCAATCCAAAACCTCCTCTTCTCTTGTTCTTCATCATCTATCATTGTAAAGAAGAGGAGTGTATTGTAAGAAAGGTTTCTCCACCTTGGTTCATCCAAAGGAGAAGATAGTGAAGCTTGGCTAGGGCTAATCCACCTTACGGATTGCCGTGGAGTAGGAGCGTCATCTCCGAACCACGTAAATTGGGTGTTAGCGTTTGGTTTCTTATTTCGTATTTGTATTCGTTCTTGTATTTGTATTGCTTCCGCTAACTTGATTGTAGAAACGAAGAAACGCTAATCACCCCCCTCTAGCGTTACAAAGGTCCTAACACAATGTGTCTTGGCGGTGTAGACACCGTTAGCATGACATAGCCGACGGAAGCACCTGAAGGCTAGCGCGATGGATGAACAAGTCATGGATGACTTGGAGGGATCCGAGAGGCGTGAGGCTGATGGAGGTGGCTAGAAGGCTTAGGTCTAGGCTAAGGGTGATCTAGCAAGTATGGGGGAACCATACTTGAGTTAAAACTTCATGTTTGAGGTGTGCCAGTCGACTGGTGTCATGTGGCAGTTGACTGGACCGAGTCAACTAGGGTTTGACTGCGGGTAATGGCCAAGCGATCCAGCCATCGATTAGCGATCGTGATGGCTCGAGCGATCGGTGATCGTGTGATCGGTCGGCGGTGCTCGATATTCGACGCAGAATGGAGTCGAGACTCGACTGGTCTAGTGAAGGCTCCATCAGTCGACTGATGGTCATGATCAGTCGACTGATGAAGGTTCCGTTGGACTTATCTAGCGTGGATCTAGCCGTTGTCTCACGACAACAGTGGCATCAGTCGACTGATGGTCCCGATCAGTCGACTGATCGACTTTTTCCAGCACAGGTTGAAGCTATATATGGAGCTCGTGATGGAGGAAAAACTAAGGATTCTTTGAGGCGATTTGGGGCGAGTTGCTGTTGCAATTCAGGGTCTCCAAGTGCTACTCGAGTAACCTAGCGATCAACCATTCAAGAGCATTTGTAAAGTGTTTTCTTTACTAGTTTTGATTTGTATTTCATTGTATTTGCTTGTAGCTATTTGTTTATTGTTGTAAACAATTGTAAGAGGTTTCTCCGCCTCCGACTCGTGTCGAGAAGGAGTTATTTCATAGTGGTGTGTGATTGGCATCGCTAGGGTTCGTACGAACCCGATCCTTGGAGTAGGAACCGTGCGGTTCCGAACCATGTTAAATCTTCGTGTCTTTGTGTGTGCTTGTCCATTTCGTTATTGTATTATATCTATATTCCGCTGCGCTAATGAAATTGTAGACACGAACGCGAATGAATTCCATTGGCGCTATTCACCCCCCCTTCTAGCCGTTCCAATATTCCTAACAATTGTGATATCCGGAGTTAATCATGGATGCTAGTTATTATAACTAGTTCATTAGAGTGACCAGCCGTAAGACTTCGTATGGTTCTCTGCATATATAGATATGTCAATGAAGTTCTTACTGTAGCTTAAGTGCGATGTTCCTTTGACTTGCGGTATTCAAGTCATCTTGATCATAAAGACTTATGCTTTGACATCTTAAGCAAGCATCTCTGAGGAGATGTGGACTCAGGATGATTGGGTATAAGTCAAAGTGATCGAAGGTGTTTGAATAGCCTATAAAGGATTCACCACTCCTTGAGAGGAGATGTATACCCATGGCCTCTCATCGGATTGTTACTAAAGTCTTTGGCCAAAGCATTACATGTTTAGAGTAACGTACTCTTGGATACATGTGCAGTAACTAGAATCCGTAGGACGAGGAAATGATACTTGGGCTAGGTGTGACGTAGTCAACCTAGTAGTGACTGACACTATAAACCATGTCCTGAACAAAGTGGGTATAAGATTGTTAGTGCAGTAGGCACCTGAATCGAACCTGAGTTTTTATTATAGCAAATACACAAAGTTAAGTGTATTTTGTTATCTCACGAGATGAATCAAGTATGCAGAAATGCTAAGATAAGCCGAAGGTCAGCGACACTCGGAGAGAATCGTAGTGGTCAGGCGACACTGGGAGGACTTCGGAGGTAGGCGAAGGAATTAGGTGGAGACCGAAAGCAAGGCTTCAAAGGTAAATGTTGAGGTAAGCTCATGTGAGTGAGCATAAATAAGGTCGAGTCCTCCATACAGAGACATCCTTAGGTGACGATCCGACCAAGACTTCCCATGGAAGGTCTATGTTGAGATAAGACGGCAAGTGGCCGTCGAATTCACTTATATTTCGAGCTAACTCTTTATTACAGTCGAAAATTTTGGCAATCAGTTTAACCGGCCAAGGATCAGTTCAATTGTTGAGCCATCAGTTCAACCGGCCAAGGATCAGTTCAACTGCTGAGCCATCAGTTCAACCGGCCAAGAAATCAGTTCAACCGATGGTCAAGGATCATCCTTGGGGAGTCAAGCTTTATCACCATTTTTCAAGGAGTCTTGTGCCCAATTCCTATTGGTTGAAGATCCTCTCGAAAAGGGGCTTAAAGGCTATAAAAGGAGAGCCTCTCCTAGGGGTTTTCATCAACTCTAAGTGCTCAAAAGCCTCTGCAACTCTGTGATTCTCCGACGACTCTACGACGAAGTGCTGTAAACAACCCTAGCTTAGTTTCTATTCTTTAGTTGTTCATATTTTACTTTGTCATCTCTTTAATATTGCAATTCCTTTTATTAATCGAGATTTTCTATCGTTGCACTTTACATTAATAGAAGAGAGGGTTTCTCTCTCTATCTTTTCTTTCAAAGGTTTTTTGTAATCATCAACTCCTACCTCCAACGAGGAGGAGTGTTTTTAGTGAATTGCCCTCCATGCGTGATCAAGGATCACTAGGGCCTTGGAGTAGTAGCTGAAGGCTACGAACCAAGTAAAAACCCATTTGTCTCTCTTGTGTTTAATTTTATTTTCCGCTGCATTTAATTGTTTTGAAACAAATTCGAATGAAAGAAAAGGTTTATCGCTATTCACCCCCCTCTAGCAATCCGCTTCTATCCAACAATTGGTATCAGAGTCGGGGGTTGCTAAGATTTGGTGAAACCACCGATCTATCTTTTTACAAATTTTTTTTCCTTTTTAATTCTGTTTATTTCGAATTTATTTCATTTGGTTAGTTTTTCACCCGCACTACTAATCCAAGATGTGAGTCTTGGTACATTTCATGTGTTTGTGTCGTTGTTAGGTTTCTCGCCTTCATTTTCTTGTTTCTTTTGTATCAATGGCCCATCTCGAGGGTTTTAGCACTGTCCGACCTCCGTTTTACAATGGAGATGACTTCCGTTATTGGAAGGGTTGGATGGAATGCTTTCTTAAAACTCAAATCGAGATGTGGATCATAATCCAAACGGGATTCACACTTTCGACTAACGAAGTGGGTGAATCCTTGGATTATGACCAATGGACCATTGTGACAAAAAGACAAGTCAAATCCGATGCCAAGGCAACTCAAATCCTCCAATGTGGCTTATCCAAAGAGGAGCTTAATCGCATCAGCCCCTTCATCAGCGCAAAGGACCTTTGGACAAAGCTAGTGGAGCTACACGAAGGAACTGACGAAGCCAAGGTATGTAAGCGCGACCTTTTGTTTAATAAATTATATAATCTAAAAATGCAGGAACATGAAACGGCGATGCAACTTCACGCTCGCGTTCAAGACATAGTCAATAATCTACACGCGATCGGGCAAAAGGTCGAAAACCGCGACCTTATAAGGTATGTTCTTAACTCTTTTCCGAGGACTACCTTGTGGGCATCCATGGACAATGCCTACAAGGTCTCCAAGGATCTTTCGAAACTTAGGTTAGATAAGTTATTTTCTGATTTCGAACTTCATGAGAAGTCTAACTCGGAACCTGAGAAGGGTATAGCACTTTTTACAGGTTCGAGGAAGAAAACCGCAAGCAAGCCACCCCCGAAGGAAGAAGAGGATGAGTCTGATTCGGAGGTCGACTCGGAAATGGAGGCCGAACTAGTCAACCTAGTTCAGAGGATAGTCAAGGGACGAAAATGAACCATCACTCGACCCAAAGAAGGTAAGCCTAAAAGTTTGAATATTAGATGTTACGAATGCAACAGGTTTGGACACATCAAGTCCGAGTGCCCAAAACTCAAGAGCAAAGCACCAAAACACAAAAAGGCACTCAATGCTACATGGGAAGAAGCATCCGAGGAAGAAGATGATGATCGTGTCCTCATGGCTAAACCGGTGGAATCAGATACGGAGTCGGAACACGAATTGAAAACTGAAGATGAGTCGGACTGCGAAGCGTTATTCAAGACAAGCCACGGATACGCATCCAGTTCAAAAGATACACTCAAGGTAAGTCGATCCCTTATTAGTACGCTTTATAGTGCAATTAAGTTCTTAACTAGGAAATTAGCTAAGTCCGAGTCCAAGGTCGAGACCCTGGTTGAGGAAGTTAAACTCCTCAAACACGAGGTCTCCCTAACCTCTTCAACTAGTCGAGTTCGAGAGGAGGAATCAACTCAGGTTGAAAAGCTCGAAGTTGAGAACTCACTCTTGAAGAGTCAAGTCGAAGATCTTAGGAACACATTGGAAAGGTTTACTTTGGGATCCAAAGGACTTGACCTCCTACTTGGATCGCAAAGGGCCATGTACAACAAGGTCGGACTAGGGTTTAGCTCAAATACCACCAACAAGTCATGTATGTCAATTGTGAGTCGACATAAAAAACGTGTCAAAGCATGGGTCCCTAAGACCGCCTTGATTTCAAACTTAGGATCGAACCAGTACTGTGTTCCCAAGGACCAAATCCACTATGTGGAGAGACCAAATCGATTCAATAGTCCAGGGGGAGCCAGTACAAAACTTGTTTGTATTTTAACTTAGAAATTGCATTCTCAGGTTCTTTATTTAGTTTGATTTTTCTTTTTAGAATGGCTAGATAGGACTATAACTCGTCAATACTTGATAACATAGTACCAGGATGCGGCGAGATGATAGTACGCTAGGAAAGCAGAGTCTTGAGTATTCGGGCTAGATAAGACGTATCTAGTTCGGTGCACTTGATCGAGCGGAACTAGCTGAAGCTACCTCACCTTATCCTAGACAAGTTAGACCAGGAAGTGGTCTTAGGTAAGTCAAGTTTCTATTTTCTTGAAAATGACTTTGTCTAAGGAAGTGGTCATTGTTCCGATCAAAGAAGGCCTCTGTGCCTCACCACGACCTGAAAGCCATGATCTTGAAAAAGTGACTTGATGAGTCTAAGGTAAAATCCGAATCTAACGCAAGGTTGACAAGTGTTCAAATCATTAAATTTAAATCAAGTAAAATTAGAAGTCATCTCACAAGAACATATAGGGTCAACATGTTTGATCATGTAGACATGGGTGAGATGATTTAGGTTAATAATTTTCAACCAATCTTTAATAAATCCAATATCCGATCCAACTACCTTGCGTGTAGGATCAATGGATGTTGGACAGTGGTTGCTCCCGACACATGACCGGGGATTAACTCAAGTTTTTGAAGCTTCGATTCAAACGAAAAGGATCGGTAGCCTTCAGAAACAACGGCAAGCTCAAAATCATCGGATCAGGTGATATTGAGCTCAACTCTAACTTTATTATTCAAAATGTCTTATTGGTAGAAAATTTTCAATATAATTTACTTAGTGTAAGCCAATTGTGTGATAATAACTATAAGGTCATATTTCTAGAAAATGAATGCGTAATTAATAAAAATGAAACTTCTAAAACAATCCTTAAGGGAACTAGAAATAACAATATTTACACTATTAATTTAACTAACTCCTCAACCAAGTGTCTTATGACACGACAAGAGGAATCATGGTTGTGGCACCGACGACTTGGCCATTCACACCCAAGACTCATCCACGACTTAGTCAGAGGTTTGCCTAACCTCAATAACTTGAACAATAAAATATGTAATGCTTGTCAACAAGGTAAATAATCTAGGATACAACATCAACTAACTAATCAAGAACGAACCAAAAGTGTTCTTGAGCTCCTACACATGGATCTATTTGATTCACACGGAGCTCAGTCACTTAATGGGAGTAAATTCTGCTTAGTCATAATTGATGACTATTCTAGATTTACTTGGGTTAGGTTCATCAAACACAAAAGTGATACCCTAGATCAATTAGTCAACCTATTTAAACTAATAGAAAATCAACAAAACCTTAAAATCAAAAGACTTAGGACTGATCATGGTGGTGAATTCGAGAATCACAGGTTTACAAAATTCTGTAACCTAAATGGATACCACCATGAGTTCTCTTGCCCTAGAACCCCACAACAAAATGGCCTAGTAGAACGTAAGAATAGAACCCTACAAGAAGCCGCTAGGACAATCTTAAACGAGTATAACCTACCCGATAGGTTTCGGGCGGAAGCCGTGAGTACAACATGCTATGTCCAAAATAGGATCCTTATAGTAAAGAGGCACCTTAAGACCCCATACAAAATTTATTATGATAAAATACCTAACATCAAGTACTTTAGGGTATTTGGGTGTAAGGTACATATTCTAAACACTAAGGATCATCTAGGGAAATTTACATCTAAAATCTCGACCGGGATCTTTCTAGGATACTCAACTACAAGTAGAGCTTATAGAGTATATAACCATGACACCCTTAGAGTCGAGGAGACTATCAATGTAGTATTTGATGAAGGACACGAACCTACAAAACCCCCAGCAACCCCAATTAGTGAACCGATTCATACTAGACCTAACTCTGATCCGGAGATAAGGTCTAGTATTAATCCTAACCTAAGTCAACCAAGTCACTCTGTCGACCAAGTGATAGATGACTCTAACCAAACTAGAATTCAAATGAGTCATCCTATTGATCAAGTTGTAGACTCAAACCCAAATCCAACTAGGACTCAAACGAATCATCCTATCGACCAAGTGATAGGTGATCCAAGTCTAGGAGTTCGAACTAGAGCCTCATATAGAAACCTTAGTCAAATCTCCTTGATTTCTAAAATTGAACCCAAAACTATTGACCAAGCTCTTCTTGATCCCGATTAGATTATTGCAATGCAAGAAGAGCTGGCTCAATTCACTAGGAATGAAGTATGGGAATTAGTACCACCACCTAAAGATAAAACAATCGTTGGAACAAGGTGGGTGTTTAGAAATAAACTTGATGATAAAGGTGAAGTAGTTAGAAATAGACTAGTCGCTAAAGGGTTTAGTCAAGTCGAAGGTTTAGATTACGACGAGACCTATGCCCCAGTAGCTAGATTAGAGTCCATTCGAATGCTATTAGCGTATGATGCACATCGAGGATTTAAGTTGTTTCAAATGGATGTGAAATCTGCGTTCTTGAATGGATGCATTAAAGAAGAGGTTTATGTTAGTCAACCCCCCGGTTTCGAAATTTAGATAAACCCGACCATGTCCTTAGGTTAAAGAAAGCCCTCTATGGACTTAAACAAGCTCCTCGAGCTTGGTACGAGAGGCTTTCGGTTTATCTTAAGTCCAAAGGATTTAACCAAGGTGTAGTTGACCCAACCCTTTTCGTAAAAACCATAGGTAAAGACATATTCATAGCCCAAATCTATGTAGATGATATTATTTTCGGAACCACCAACTCAATCCTACTGAATGAATTCATTTCACTTATGAAAAGTGAATTTGAAATGAATTTAGTAGGTGAGTTAAGTTTCTTCTTACGTCTACAAATTAAACAAACTAAAGATGGAATATACCTACATCAACGCAAATATACTAGGGAATTAATTAAACGCTTTGGAATGCAAGACGCTAAAATTATTAATACCCCAATGGCAACTAATGTGAATATAGAAGAAGATGTAATTGGAAATTCAATTGATTTAAAATACTATAGGAGGATAATAGGGAGTCTCCTTTACTTAACTGCGAGCCGACCTGATATCCTATTTGCAGTAAGTATGTGCGCGAGGTTCCAAACCTGTGCCAAGGAGTCTCACCTAACTCTAGTCAAGCGTATCCTTAGATATCTAAAGGGTACACTTAATGTCGGTATTTGGTACCCTAGATCTACCAAGTTCGAACTAACTGACTACTCCGATTCGGACTATGCCGGTAGTAAGCTCGATAGAAAGAGTACGAGTGGTTGTTGTCAATTTCTCGGCTCGAGTCTAGTAAGTTGGTGCAGTAGGAAGCAACATTGTGTTGCCCTATCTACCACCGAAGCCGAATACATCGTGATGGGTGAGTGTGTTACTCAGCTTCTTTGGATGAAGCACACTCTCTGAGACTTTAAGTTAGATTTTACAAACACTAAACTCCACGTAGATAACATTAGCTCAATTACCCTAACTAAGAATCCGATATGTCATTCTAGGACCAAACATATAGAGGTCAAACATCATTTCATTCGATAACATGTGGCTAACGGAGCCATACAACTCGAATACGTCGAATCGAAGTCCAACTTGGCAGACCTATTTACTAAACCCCTACCCGAAGCCGAATTCAGTCTATTAAGACGAAAATTGGGCATGTGCATAGTAGAATAGGAACTTACAAATTATATTTTCTTACTACTATTTCTTACTTTTTGATTTTTATGGAACTAGCATAGGACATACCTTAGATATCATGAACCTATAGGTTTAAGGAGCCAATACATCTCACAACACATAGGACTAATGTGTTTGTGTACTTAGCCACGTAGATGGGCGTGAGATGTTAGAACCTTACTCTTGGTTCTAGATGTAGAGCTAGTGCATCCCCATGAACGACAGAGTATAATCATACATATTAACCAACTCTAACCAGGACTGGTTGATCTTTCATATCAATCAAGTAAAATATGAGTCGAATATTTTATAGATGAGTTTATTTTTAGTATACTATTTTCAAAATTTATTTGGAACATGCTTGGACTTACAACTATATTCAAAATCATGTTTTTCAAAACCCCCTGCTCTTTCTGATTTATGGCAAAAGGGGGAGAAAAGGACAAAGTTAAGTGGTCATTTTTTGGTAACTTAAGCCAAAGTTAAGGGGTCATTTTTTGGTAACATAACTTAGTTGCCAAAAGGCCAAAGTTAAGGGGTCATTTTTTGGTAACTTAAGCCAAAGTTAAGGGGTCATTTTTTGGTAACTTAACTTAGTACATATTCTAATGACCCAAGTTAAGTAAATGTTTACTTAACTTAATTTTTAGAACTTAAATAAGGGGAGAAAGGCCAAGGTTAAGAAATCAATTTTTTGATTTCTTAACTTAAAACTTATTTTAAACACTATGGCCAATATTAAGTAATTTCGGTTACTTAATTCTTTTTAAGTAGCAAACATCAAGGGAGAGAGTTAAAACTCTTTCTCAAGTACTCACCCTCGGTCAAGGGGGAGGATTCCTCAAGGGGGAGCACTTGAAAAAGAGTTTTTATATACTCCTGCTCATTCATGCATATCTCATACTCATTTTTCTCAATGCACTTAATTTATTTTACTTAACTTTGTATTGGTTTGCCATAGATCAAAAAGGGGGAGATTGTTGGTGTAGTAGGCACCTGAATCGAACCTAAGTTTTGATTATAGAAAATACACAAAGTTAAGTGCATTTTTTATCTCACGAGCTGAATCAAGTATGCAGAAATGCTAAGCTAAGCCGAAGGTTAGCGACACTCGGAGAGAATCGTAGTGGTCGGGTGACACCGATAGGACTTCGGAGGGAGCCGAAGGAATCAGGTGGAGATCGAAAGCAAGGCTTTAAAGGTAAATGTTGAGGTAAGCTTGTGTGAGTGAGCGTAAGTAAGGTTGAGTCCTTCATACGGGGACATCCTTAGGCGACGATCCGACCAAGACTTCGCATGGAAGGTCTATGTTAAGATCGGATGGCAAGTGGCCGTCGAATTCACTTATATTTCGAGCTAACTCTTTATTACAGTCGAAAATTCTAGCAATCAGTTCAACTGCCCAAGGATCAGTTCAACTGCTGAGCCATCAGTTCAACTGGACAAGGATCAGTTCAAGCTCGCCATCTTGCCAAGAAATCGGTCAAGAATCATCAAGCTTTATCACCATTTTTCAAGGAGTCTTGTGCCCAATTCCTATTGGTTGAAGATCCTCTCGAAAAGGGGCTCAAAGGCTATAAAAGGAGAGCCTCTCCTAGGGTTTTTCATCAACTCTAAGTGCTCAAAAGCCTCTGCAACTCTGCGATTCTCCGACGACTGTACGACGAAGTGCTGTCAACAACCCTAGCTTAGTTTCTATTCTTTAGTTGTTGATATTTTACTTTGTCGTCTCTTTAATTTTGCAATTCCTTTTATTAATCAATATTTTCTATCGTTGAACTTTACATTAATAGAAGAGAGGGTTTGTCTCTCTATCTTTTCTTTCGAAGGTTTTTTGTAATCGTCAACTCCTACCTCCAACGAGGATGAGTGTTTTTAGTGAATTGCCCTCCGTGCGTGATCAAGGATCACTAGGGCCTTGGAGTAGTAGTCGAAGGCTACGAACCAAGTAAAAACCCATTTGTCTCTCTTGTGTTTAATTTTATTTTTCGCTGTATTTAATTTTTTTGAAACGAATTCGAACGAAAGAAAAGGTTTATCGCTATTCACCCCCCTCTAGAGATCCGCTTCGATCCAACAAAGATTAGTGAAGGGAATGGAGCACGATTCATTGTAGCTGCTGAAGGGTTTCAAAAATAGTTCTGGATCAACCGTTGATCTTTTTAGCTAATTGGGGATCATGATGTACTACTAGGTGCCACACATGATCGTTCTATAATTAATGGTTAATTATAGACGACCAACATAAACTTAGAACCTATTTGGTCACACGCACAACGAGCATAATCCGAAGGATTTAAAACGAGCTTGAGAATGAGATTCTCAGACCGAGAGAAACTAGGTTTGGTTGGACCAAACAAGGAGTGAGCATGAAATCGTTTCAGTCGGAATGGAAGCGTTGATGGGTCGTGTCTCATGAAGACACGATGGATGTGTTGGGATGTATACTGAAAAGTCTATCTTTTGTATGAACATCTTTATTTTGAAATAAGAATCACATGATCATTGTTTGCATATTTTTATTGTTATGCATATTGTCTAATACATTACATTGTAGATAACACGGTGTTTGGTGTCACACGGGAGATCATGTTATCGGCTCCTTGTAAAGTATAAGTATAGGCTCACAACTGAGATGGCTTTGGACAACCCATTAGTATGGTTGTAGTGTGATTTGGTATTGGTTTGTCTTGACAATAAAATCACACTAGTACACTTTGTGAGTATCGAGCAGGACCGACTTAGAGGTGATTCGATTTATTGTTGACTACATAATCAAATCATATCTCATATATTATATTGTACATACTCTTAATCCCAATATAATAACGGGCACATATACTTAGTATTCATTTCTTTGATTTACCAATGGGCGAGATTTATAGATTAAAATGATAGGCTCGGTAAGTTGAGAAATGATATTATTTATATGGTGTGTCATTGATTATAGGAGAAAACTGTGTCCTATATATTAGGATGATGATGTCCCCTTGAGGAGCTCATAAGGTTCATCATGTAAACCCTGCAGGTGGACTTGGTCCGGCATGATGAAAAGGTTGAGTGGTACTACTCATTGAGTTAGATGTTGATTAATTAATGGTCAGTAAATTAATTAATCGATGGGCATTCGAGATCTTAAACACGGGGAGAAAATGTACATATAATATATGGAGCCCATATTAACTTATGGGGGTTGGTGAGGTAGATTAATGATAATCCTTTAGTGGATTGGATTATCATTAATGGATCGGACTTTATGTTGGCTTGATCCATTGGGTGGCCAAGATCCAACTCCTCCTCATGGTCCCTATTGTAGCCTATTAATACCTCATGAAGCCTAGATCCAATGGATGGAAACAAAACTCTAGATCCAAAGGTAGAGATTAAATCTCAAGATCTGACGGTTGAGATTAAATCTCTAGATCCGACGGTTGAGATTAAATCCCTAGAACCAATGGTGGAGATTAAAACAAGACTTATTCCTAAACTCTATAAAAGGAGCCTTTAGGGTTGGCGTGAAAAACAATCAAGGGAAGCAAGGGTGTTAGGAGTTGGCGGCAAGAGGTTGGAGCTAGGGTTTGGAGCTTGGCGGCACCAAATAAGGAAATTCTTTCCTTCTCTTCTTCTTCTCAATTGGTGGCCGGCGTCCATACAGCCCCTCTCCTCCCTTGGCCGGCGTCAAAACCTAGCTCTCCTCTTCTCCTTGGCTGGTGGAACGAAGGCTTAGGGTCCTCCCTTGGATCTTTGGCCGGCATTCATCTTTTCTCCCTTCTCCTTGTTGGCCGGCGGCAAGTAACTTGCTTGTTGCTTGTTGGTTGGCTAAAGGAAGGAGAAGAGTCTTATTTCTATTCTTCCTTTTGCTCGGAATGAGCAAGGAAGGAAGATTGGTGATCTAGGAGCTTCAACTTTTGGTAGATCGTCGCCCACACGACGTCCGAAAGGAGGAAGGTCATACAATAGAAGATTGAGAGGTATATCGATTCTCTATTTTCATTTGTTACATGTTTATATTTGCTTTTCAATTATATGCATGATATATATTCTGTTTTGTGGCTAAATATACTTGGACCCCGGAGATAAATACAAAATTCGGCGATCCGTACATCGTCTATTCCGCGGCTATTCGTAGAATAGAGGTTGGTCGCTTGAATAACAAGTTTGTTCAAGTGACTACTCCAATCGAATAGCACGACGATGACAAGGTTTCTTGGGCAATCCCTCTTGTCAAGGATAAAAAATTTTTATCCGGGGACGTAGAAGGGATCGCCATGAACAAGTGACCGAGTTGAAGTGGGAAGCGAAGTTTCCCCTAAACGATTATCATGGACAAGTGGCATTTTTCATATATTATATGTACCGGATAATAGTAGGATATGTGTAGGTCAACTCTTTTGTTGCAGGCATAAGATCTGACTATTATGGTCATATGTGTGTATGTGATTGTATGTGTGTAATAGTATATTTTGCTGAATCCTCGGGGTTGACGAGTCTAGTATTTAATTTTTTGTAAATTAGATACGACATTGTTTAGCCACTCTTTCTATTTTAGTTTACTTTCGATCTAGATTTCATGTACACTCCCTCATGGAGTATAGGATCGATGGATGTAAATTAAAATAGTTTTTTAGTCTCGGCTCGGATCTCCGGATGGTTCGTACATGGCATAGGAGGAGCGGACGAGATGGCGATGCGACGGGAGACATATTGAAGACAAAAGCCATAATAGTTGGAAAATAATTAATTTTTCATATTTATTGCTTATTATTTGATATGCATGTCGTAGGCTAGAAAATTCCTCAATTTCAAATTACTAAGTGGGAGAGGGATAATTTTATAAATTCACACGGCCTCCATTACGCTTTGACAAGTGATGCAAACAAACTTGCGCGTCGGCTCTGAGTGCCTTCCTCCCCATCGGATGAGTTTGTTTGCGGATCACAAGGTCGAATATGGTTATAGGAAATTATTAAGGATCGTGTGTACTTCCCCATCGGAAGGCACATAACCCGAGATAATTACCTTGGTACCGAGTAATAGTGAACACTTAGATACAAATATAAGTATCCTCCCCATCGGAGTCACTGCTTTTATTTGTAGGGCCAAAGAGGAACCAACTATTAATTTTACTTGTGAAAAAGTTAGGTTGGCAAGATAGTAAAATTAATAGGTAAAACCCCCTCTTACAAATGTAGAATTTGTATATGTCCACACTATCATGGCATACGATATTCTCGGTGTTTTGAAGTGTTGGTTGATTTTAAAATTTTATTGTTTGAGGAATCAATAATTTTTTTAAATCTAATGTTTTGATCTATGTGATTCTTAGGTTTTCTTTCAAAATGACTTTCAACGCGCTTGTTGTGATACTGAAAGAGAATAAACTTACTGGACCCAACTATGTTGATTGGAAGAGGAATCTTGATATTGTCTTGACTGCTGAGGAATACAAATATGTACTCCTCGAAGAGTGCCCTCCTAAGCCTACAGATGATTCTGGGGAAAAGGAGAGAGAGAGTTATAAGAAGTGGATAAAGGCCGATGAGATGGCGCGGTGTTACATTTTGGCATCTATGTCAAATGTATTGCAACATCAGCATCAAGCCATGCCCACTGCTTATGACATGATGCTCAATCTCAAAGAGATTTTCGGACACCAGAATTGGGCTGCAAGGAAGGAAGCCATGAGGAACCTGATGATGACCACCATGATCGAGGGAACACCCGTAAGGGATCATGTTCTCAAGATGATGGCTCATTTGAATGAGTTGGAAGTCCTCGGAGCTGAGATCGATGGGGAAACCCAGGTCGATATCATTCTCCAATCTCGACCTAGGAGTTTTGAGCAGTTTCACCTGAACTACAACATGAACAAGAGGTTGTATTCATTGGCGGAGGTTCTGAAAGAACTCCTGGTGGCAGAGGGGCTATTTCGTCAGAGTGCTCAGGCGCATGCCATGGTGACCCAAAAGGTTTCTACTTCTAAGCCAAAAGGCAAGAAGAAAAAGAAATAAATTGGGACAAAGGCGGTAGGAGGAACTCAGGGAGGAGTGAAGAAGCTGAAAGGGAAGTGCTTCACTTGTAAGCAAACTTGACACTGGAAGAAGGACTGCCCCAACCGCAAGCAGAACAAAGGTATATCTTTTGGTCTAGTCATTAAAAAATGTTTAGCGGTGTTATCTTCCGGCACCTGGTGTGTAGATATAAGAGCCATTGATAATGTCTACAATACTTTACAGGGGTTCCAGGAAACCAAATGACTGGCTGGGGGGGGTAGATTACCGTATACTTGGGCGATGCCACGAAGGTGGCGGCTGTTGCAGTGGGAGACGTTCATTTATCTTATGAGAAAAATAAAGTTTTTGTTCTTAAGAATTGCCTTTATGTACCTTTATTTAGAAAGAATTTAATTTCGATATTTAAATTGTTTATGGATGGATATTCTATTTCTTTTAATGACAGAGTTGTTATAAAATGGAATAGGGACATTATCTATTCGGGTGCATTGATAGGAAATCTATACACACTCGAACCAAAAGCTCCCACAATGCAAATAGAAGTTAATAACTCATCTTCTAATTCCAATAAGAGAAAAGAACCTTCGAAGATGAACCAAACATATCTTTGGCATCTTAGGCTTGGTCATATTAACCTAAGTAGAATTCAAAGGTTGATAGTTGATGGACCTTTGGGATCATTAGTGGTGGAGGATTTCACAACCTGTGAATCTTGCTCGGAGGGTAAAATGACCAAGAGGCCTTTTAAGGCCAAGGGGTTTAGAGCCAAAAATGTGTTAGAATTGGTTCATTCTAATTTGTGTGGTCCTATGTGTATCCAGGCTTGAGGTGGTTTTGAGTATTTTGTCTCTTTATTAGACGATTATTCGATATATAGATACATTTACTTGATGCACCGCAAATCTGAATGCTTTGACAAGTTTAAAGAATTCAGGGCTGATGTGGAGAAACGTCAAGGCAAAAGTATCAAGATACTACGATCTGATCGTGGTGGTGAGTACCTCTTGAAAGAGTTTAGGAATTACTTATCAGAGGCTGGGATTCAATCCCAATTGTCTACACCTGGCACACCCCAGCAGAATGGTGTAGCAGAGCGAAGGAATAGGACTCTTATGGAGATGGTTAGATCGATGATGAGTTATTCTGAGTTGCCAGATTCCTTTTGGGGATATGCTCTTGATACAGCAGTGTATATTCTGAACTTGGTTCCATCAAAATAATTGCATCTACTCTCACAGAATTGTGGACTGGGCAAAGCCTAGTCTAAGACATATTCGGATTTTGGGAGTCCAGCACACGTGCTGAAGGCAGATGCTGGTAAGTTGGAACCTTGTACAGAAGTACACATGTTCGTTGGCTATCTTAGAGGAACGAAAAGTGGTTTGTTTTATAGTCCTAGAGATTAGAGGGTGATCGTTAGCACGAATGCCAGATTTCTAGAGGAAGACTATGTGATGAACCATAAGCCCATGAGTAAGATTGTTCCAGAGGAAATAAAAGGGGAAGTCACTTATTCAGTACCATCGGTACAAAAGGATATACCACGAGTCACTGCACCACATGTCATAGAGGATACATAGGTGATACCTCATCATAGTGGGAGGATTGTGAGACAGCCTGATAGATTCATGTTATTGGGAGAATCTTCTGATTTGGTCCCTGGCGAACATGAACCTGATCCTTGGACATATGACGAGGCAATCCAAGATAAAGATGTAGTATCTTGGCAAAGTGCAATCAATACTGAGATTGAATCTATGAATTTGAATCAGGTCTGGGAGCTTGTAGAACCACCCGATGGTGTAAAAACCATTGGATGCAAGTGGATCTACAAAAGAAAGAGAGGAATAGATGAGAAGGTTGAGACCTTCAAAGCGAGGCTTGTTGCGAAGGGGTATACTCAGAAAGAGGGTATCGATTATGAGGAGACCTTTTCGCCGGTAGCCATGTTTAAGTCTACCCAGATTCTCTTATGCATTGCAGCTCATATGGATTATGAGGTGTGGCAGATGGATGTCAAGACAACTTTCCTTAATGGAAATCTTGAGGAAAACATCTATATGAAGCATACAGAGGGATTCATTGCGAAAGGCAAAGAGCATCTTGTATGTAAGCTTAATCGATCCATTTATGGATTGAAGCAAGCTTCGAGGTCTTGGAACATCCGATTTGATGAAGTAATCCAGTCTTATGGATTTATTCAAAGTCTGGATGAGTCTTGTGTATACAAGAGATGTGACGGAAACATAGTGGTATTTCTTGTACTATACGTAGATGACATTTTGTTGATTGACAACAATATCAAGGTGTTATCGGACGTAAGGGTATGGTTGTCCAAACAGTTTGATATGAAGGACTTGGGAGAAGTGGGACACATCCTTGGGATCAAGGTTATAAGGGATCGCAGGAAAAGGATGTTGTGTTTATCCCAAGCTTCATACATTGACACAATTATGGATCATTTTAGCATGCAAAACTCCAAGAAAGGTTTTTTACCTTTCAGGCATGGAGTTCCTTTATCTATGGAGATGTATCCTAGAACATCTGAGGAGATAGAGGAGATGAAGGCGGTTCGTTAAGCTTTGGGAGTAGGAAGCCTCATGTATGTGATGCTATGTACGAGACCAGATATATGCTTTGCCGTGGGCTTGGTCAGCAGATATCAGAGTAATCTAGGACAGAGACATTGGATTGCGGTACAACATATATTGAAGTACCTTAGAAGGACTAGGGATTATATGCTTGTTTACCAGGAAGACCAATTACTCCCTATGGGTTACACAGATTCCGACTTCCAATCAGATAGGGATAACAGTAAGTCTACCTTAGGTTTTGTGTTTACTTTGGGAGGTGGAGTCATTGTATTGAGGAGTGTCAAGCAGAAATGCGTGGCGGACTCCACCATGGAAGTTGAGTATGTGGCAGCCTCTTAGGCGCCCAAAGAAGTTGTGTGGCTCAGGAACTTCCTAATCGACTTGGATTTGATTCCTGGTTTGCCCATAACTATCACAATTTTTTGTGATAATAGTGGTGCAGTTGCAAACTCGAAGGAACCACGAGCCCATAAGGCAAGTAAACACATAGAGCGCAAGTACCACCTGATACGAGAAATCGTAAAGATAGGAGAAGTTGTTGTGGCCAAGATTGCATTGGAGGATAACCTGGCAGATCCTTTCACTAAGGCCCTTCCGGCGAGAGCTTTTAACAGACATATGGAGGGAATGGGGATCAGATGTATGGCAGTTTGAGGACAACATAGTCTTTTAGTATAAGTGGGAGATTGTTGGGTTGTATACTGAAAAGTCTATGTTTTATATGAACATCTTTATTTTGAAATAAGAATCACATGATCATTGTTTGCATATTTTTATGGTTATGCATATTGTCTAATACATTACATTGTAGATAACATGGTGTGTGGTGTCACATGGGAGATCATGTTATCGGCTCCATGTAAAGTATAAGTATAGGCTCACAACCAAGATGGCTTTGGACAGACCATTGGTATGGTTGTAGTATGATTTGATTTGGTATTGGTTTATCTTGACCATAAAATCACACTAGTACACTTTGTGTGTATTGAGCAGGAACGACTTAGAGGTGATTCGATTTATTGTTGACTACATAATCGAATCAGACCTCAAATATTATATTGTACATACTCTTAATCTCGATATAATAACGGGCACATATACTTAGTATGTATTTTTTTTATTTACCAATGGGCCAGATTTATAGATTAAATCGATAGGCTCGGTAAGTTGGGAAATGATATTATTTATATGGTGTGCCATTGATTATAGGAGGAAACTGTGTCCTATATATTAGGATGATGATGTCCCCTTGAGGAGCTCATAAGGTTCATCATGTAAACCCTACAGGTGGACTTGGTCCGACATGATGAAAAGGTTGAGTGGTACTACTCATTGAGTTAGATGTTGATTAATTAATGGTCATTAATTAATTAATCGACGGACATTCGAGATCTTAAACATGGAGAGAAAATGTACATATAATATATGGAGCCCATATTAACTTATGGGGGTTGGTGAGGTTGATCAATGATAATCCTTTAGTGGATTGGATTATCATTAATGGATCGAACTTTATGTGGGCTTGTTCGATTGGGTGGCCAAGATCCAACTCCTCCTCATGGTCCCTATTGTAGCCTATTAATACCTCATGAAGCCTAGATCCAATGGATGGAAACAAAACTCTAGATCCAAAGGTAGAGATTAAATCTCTATATCCGACGGTTGATATTAAATCTCAAGATCCAACGGTTGAGATTAAATCCTTAGAACCAATGGTGGAGATTAAAACAAGGCTTATCCCTAAACTCTATAAAAGGAGCCTTTAGGGTTGGCGTGAAAAACAATCAAGGGATGCAAGGGTTTTAGGAGTTGGCGGCAAGAGGTTGGACTAGGGTTTGGAGCTTGGCGGCACCAAATAAGGAAATTCTTTCCTTCTCTTCTTCTTCTCCATTGATGGTCGACGTCCATACAGCCCCTCTCCTCCCTTGGCCGGCATCAAAACCCAGCTCTCCTCTTCTCCTTGGCCAGTGGAACCAAGGCTTAGGGTCCTCCCTTGGAGCTTTGGCTGGCATTCATCTTTTCTCCCTTCTCCTTGTTGGCCGGCGGCAAGCAACTTGCTTGTTGCTTGTTGGTTGGCTAAAGGAAGGAGAAGAGTCTTGTTTCTATTCATCCTCTTGCTCGAAACGAGCAAACAAGGAAGATTGGTGATCAAGGAGCTTCAACTTTTGGTAGATCGTCGCCCACACGACGTCCGAAAGGAGGAAGGTCATACAATAGAAGATCGAGAGGTATATCGATTCTCTATTTTCATTTGTTACATGTTTATATTTTCTTTTCAATTATATGCATGATATATATTCTATTTTGTGGCTAAATATACTTGGACCCCGAAAATAAATACAAAATCCACCGATCCGTACATCATCTATTCCGCGGCTATTCGTAGAATAGAGGTTGGTCGCTTGAACAACAAGTTTGTTCAAGTGACTACTCTAATCGAATAGCACGATGATGACAAGGTTGCTTGGGCAATCCATCTTGTCAAGGATAAATTTTTTTTATCTGGGGACGTAGAAGGGATCGCCATGAACAAGTGACCGAGTTGAAGTGGGAAGAAAAGTTTCCCCTCCCTTCAAGTTGTATCAGAGCCATGGTTTCCGGTTTTGTGTGTTTAGGATTCGGTTACTCTTATGCATTTTTCATATATTATATGTGCCGGATAATAGTTGGATATGCATAGGTTAACTGTTTGGTTGCAAGCATAAGATCTTACTATTATGGCCATATATGTGTATGTGATTGTATGTGTGTAATAGTATATTTTGTTGAATCCTCGGGGTTGATGAGGCTAGTATTTAATTTTTTGTAAATTAGATGCGACATTGTTTAGCCACTCTTTCTATTTTAGTTTACTTTCGATCTAGATTTCATGTACACTCCCTCGTGGAGTATAGGATCGATGGATATAAATTAAAATAATTTTTTAGTCTCGGCTCGGATCTCCGAATGGCTTGTACATGACGTAGGAGGAGCGGACGAGATGGCGATGCGACGGAAGACATATTGAAGACAAAAGCCATAATAGTTGGAAAATAATTTATTTTTCATATTTATTGCTTATTATTTGATATGCATGTCGTAGGCTAGAAAATTCCTCAATTTCAAATAATAAGTAGGAGAGGGATAATTTTATAAATTGCCACGGCCTCCATTATGATTTGACAAGTCATGCAAACAAACTTGCGCGTCGGCTCTGAGTGCCTTCCTCCCCATCGGATGAGTTTGTTTGTGGATCACAAGGTAAAATATGGTTATAGGGAATTATTAAGGAGCGTGTGTACTTTCCCATCGAAAGGCATATAACCCGAGATAATTACCTTGGTATCGAGTAATAGTGAACACTTAGATACAAATATAAGTATCCTCCCCATCGGAGTCACTGTTTTTATTTGTAGGGCCAAAGAGGAACCAACTATTAATTTTACTTGTCAAAAAGTTAGGTTGACAAGATAGTAAAATTAATGGGTAAAACCTCTTCTTACAAATGTAGAATTCGTATACGTCCACACTATCGTGGCATATGATATTCTCGGTGTTTTGAGGTGTTGGTTGATTTTAAAATTTTATTGTTTGAGGAATCAATAATTTTTTGAAATCTAATGTTTTGATCTATGTGATTATTAAGTTTTATTTCAAAATGACTTTCAACCCGCTTGTTGTGATACAGAAAGAGAATAAACATACTGGACCCAACTATGTTGATTGGAAGAGGAATCTTGACATTGTCTTGACTGCTGAGGAATACAAATATGTACTCCACGAAGAGTGCCCTCCTAAGCTTGCAGATGATTCTGGGGAAAAGGAGAGAGAGAGTTATAAGAAGTGGATAAAGGCCGATGAGATGGCGCGGTGTAATATTTTGGCATCTATGTCAAATGTACTGCAACATCAGAATCAAGCCATGCCAACTTCTTATGACATGATGCTCAATCTAAAATAGCTTTTCGGACACCAGAATCGGGCTGCAAGGCAGGAAGCCATGAGGAACCTGATGACGACCACCATGATGGAGGGAACACTCGTAAGGGATCATGTTCTCAAGATGATGGCTCATTTGAATGAGTTTGAAGTCCTCGGAGTTGAGATCGATGGGGAAACCCAAGTCAATATCATTCTCTAGTCTCTACCTAGGAGTTTTGAGCAGTTTTGACTGAACTACAACATGAACAAGAGGTTGTATTCATTGGCGGAGCTTCTGACAGAACTCCAGGCGACAGAGGGGCTATTTCGTCAGAGTGCTCAGGCGCATGCCATGGTAACCCAAAAGGTTTCTACTTCTAAGATGAAAGGCAAGAAGAAGAAGAAACAAACTGGGACAAAGGCGGTAGGAGGAACTCAGGGAGGAGTGAAGAAGCCGAAAGGCAAGTGCTTCACTTATAAGCAGACTGGACACTGGAAGAAGGACTACCCCAACTGCAAGCAGAACAAAGATATATCTTTTGGTCTAGTCGTTGAAACATGTTTAGCGGTGTTATCTACCGGCACCTGGTGTGTAGATAGGGGAGCCACTAATCATGTCTGCAATACTTTGTAGGGGTTCCAGGAAACCAAACGACTGGCTGAGAAGAAGATTACCGTATAATTGGGCGATGCCACGAAGGTAGCGGCTATTGCAGTGGGAGACGTTCATTTATCTTTTGAGAAAAATAAAGTTTTGGTTCTTAAGAATTGCCTTTATGTACCTTTATTTAGAAAGAATTTAATTTCGATTTCTAAATTGTTTATGGATAGATATTCTATTTCTTTTAATGACAGAGTTGTTATAAAATGGAATAGGGACATTATCTGTTCGGGTGCATTGATAGGAAATCTATACACACTCGAACCAAAAGCTCCCACAATGCAAATAGAAGTTAATAACTCATCTTCTAATTCCAATAAGAGAAAAGAACCTTCGAAGATGAACCAAACATATCTTTGGCATCTTAGACTTGGTCATATTAACCTAAGCAGAATTTAAAAGTTAATAGATGATGGACCTTTGGGATAATTAGTGATGGAGGATTTCCCAACCTGCGAATCTTGCTTGGAGGGTAAAATGACCAAGAGGCCTTTTAAGGCCAAGGGGTTTAGAGCCAAAGATGTGTTAGAATTGGTTCATTCTGATTTGTGTGGTCCTATGTCTATCCAGGCTAGAGGTGGTTTTGAGTATTTCGTCTCTTTTGTAGACGATTAATCGAGATATGGATACATTTACTTGATGCACCGCAAGTCTAAATGCTTTGACAAGTTCAAAGAATTCAAGGCTGATGGGGAGAAACGTCAAGGTAAAAGTATCAAGACACTGCGATCTGATCGTGGTGGTGAGTACCTCTTGGGAGAGTTTAGGAATTACTTATCAGAGGCTGGAATTCAATCCCAATTGTCTGCACCTGGCACACCCCAACAGAATGGTGTAGCAGAGCGAAGGAATATGACTCTTATGGAGATGGTTAGATCGATGATGAGTTATTCTGAGTTGCCAGATTCATTCTGGGGATATGCTCTAGATACAGCGGTGTATATTCTGAACTTGGTTCCATGAAAATCAGTGCCTTCTACTCCCACAGAATTATGGACTGGGCGAAAGCCTAGTCTAAGACATATTCGGATTTGGGGAGTCCATCACACGTGCTGAAGGCAGATGCTGGTAAGTTGGAACCTCGTACAAAAGTACCCATGTTCATTGGCTATCCTAGAGGAATGAAAGGTGGTTTGTTTTATAGTCCTAGAGATCAGAGGGTGATCCTTAGCACGAACGCCAGATTTCTAGAGGAAGACAATGTGATGAACCACAAGCCCATGAGTAAGAGTTCTAGAGGAAATAAAAGGGGAAGTCACTTCTTCAGTACCATCGGTACAAGAGGATATTCCATGAGTCACTGCACTACGTGTCACAGAGGATACACAGGTGATATCTCATCGTAGTGGGAGGGTTGTGAGACAACCTGATAGATTCATGTTCTTGGGAGAATCATCTGATTTGGTCCCTGGCGAACATGAACCTGATCCATGGACATATAACGAGGCAATCCAAGATAAAGATGCAGTATCTTGACAAAGTGCAATGAATACTGAGATTGAATCTTTGAATTTGAATCAGGTCTGGGAGCTAGTAGAACCACCCAATGGTGTAAAAATCATTGGATGCAAGTGGATCTACAAAAGAAAGAGAGGAATAGACGGGAAGTTTGAGACCTTCAATGCGAGGCTTGTTGCGAAGGGGTATACTCAGAAAGAGGGTATCGATTATGAGGAGACCTTTTCACCAGTAGCCATGCTTATGTCTATCCGGATTCTCTTATGCATTGCAGCTCATATGGATTATGAGGTGTGGCAGATGGATGTCAAGACAACTTTCCTTAATGGAAGTCTTGAGGAAAACATCTATATGAAGCAACCAGAGGAATTCATTGCGAAAGGCAAAGAGCATCTTGTATGTAAGCTTAATCGGTCCATTTATGGATTGAAGCAAGCTTCGAGGTCTTGGAACATCCGATTTGATGAAGTAATCCAGTCTTATGGATTTATTCAAAGTCCGGATGAGTCTTGTGTATACAAGAGATGTGACGGAAACGTAGTGGTATTTCTTGTACTATACGTAGATGATATTTTGTTGATTGGCAACAATATCAAGGTGTTATCGGACGTAAGGGTATGGTTGTAAAAACAGTTTGATATGAAGGACTTGAGAGAAGTGGGACACATCATTAGGATCAAGGTTATAAGGGATCGCAGGAAAAGGATGTTGTGTTTATCCCAAGCTTCATACATAGACACAATTATGGATCGTTTTAGCATTCAAAACTCCAAGAAATGTTTTTTACCTTTCAGGCACAGAGTTCCTTTATCTAAGGAGATATGTCCTAGAATATCTAAGGAGATAGAGAAGATGAAGGCAGTTCCTTATGCTTCAGCAGTAGAAAGCCTCATGTATGCGATGCTATGTACGAGACCAGATATCTGTTTTTCCATGGGCATGGTCAGTAGATATCAGAGTAATCCAGGACAGGGACATTGGAATGTGGTAAAGCATATATTGAAGTACCTGAGAAGGACTAGGGATTATATGTTGGTTTACCAAGCAGATCAATTACTCCGTGTGGGTTACACGGATTCTGACTTCCAATCATATAGGGATAACAGTAAGTCTACCTCAGGTTTTGTGTTTACTTTGGGAGGTGGAGCCATTGTATGGAGGAGTGTCAAGAAGAAATGCATGGCGGACTCCACCTTGGAAGCTGAGTATGTGGCAGCCTCTGAGGCGCCCAAAGATGCTATGTGGCTCAGGAACTTCTTGATGGACTTGGATGTGATTCATGGTTTGCCCAAAACTATCACAATTTATTGTGATAATAGTGGTGCAGTTGCAAACTCGAAGGAACCACGAGCCCATAAGGCAAGTAAACACATAGAGCGCAAGTACCACCTGATGCGAGAAATCGTAAAGAGAGGAGAAGTTGTTGTGCCCAAGATTGCATCGGAGGATAATCTGGCAGATCCTTTCACTAAGGCCCTTCCAGCAAGAGATTTTGATAGGCATGTGGAGAGAATGGGGATAAGATGTATGACAGTTTGAGGACAACATAGTCTTTTAGTATAAATGGGAGTTTGTTGGGATGTACACTGAAAAGTCTATCTTTTGTATGAACATCTTTATTTTGAAATAAGAATCAAAAGATCCTTGTTTGCATATTGTTATGGTTATGCATATTGTCTAATACATTACATTGTAGATAACATGGTGTGTGGTGTCACACGGGAGATCATGTTATCGGCTACTTGTTAAGTATAAGTATAGGCTCACAACCGAGATGGATTTGGACAAACCATTGGTATGGTTGTAGTGTGATTTGGTATTGATTTGTCTTAACCATAAAATCACACTAGTACACTTTGTGTGTATTGAGCAAGACCGACTTAGAGGTGATTTGATTTATTGCTGACTACATAATCGAATCAGACCTCAGATATTATATTGTACATACTCTTAATCCCGATATAATAACGGGCACATATACTTAGTATTTATTTCTTTAATTTACCAATGGGTGAGATTTATAGATTAAATCGATAGGCTCGGTAAGTTGGGAAATGATATTATTTACATGGTGTACCTTTGATTATAGAAGGAAACCGTGTCCTATGTATTAGGATGATGATGTCCCCTTGAGGAGCTCATAAGGTTCATCATGTAAACCCTGCAGGTGGACTTGGTCCGGCATGATGAAAAGGTTGAGTGGTACTACTCGTGGAGTTAGATGTTGATTAATTAATGGTCAGTGAATTAATTAATTGACGGACATTCGAGATCTTAAACACGGGAGGAAATTGTACATATAATATATGGAGCCCATATTTTAAGGGAGTGTCATTGGTTGCGTCGGAGTCTCATTTCCTCCCATGTCCCCGGATTAAAATTTTATCAACTAAAACTAATCCGGACGGGATGAGTTTCCGAAGCACAACCGTTTCGTTATCGTGCCAACGACTCGAGAGTCGCTTGAACAAACTTGTTGTTCAAGCAATCAACTCTTCTAGTCGGTTAGCCGCGGAAGAGACGACGAACGGATCGCCGGTTTTGTGTTTCTTATCGGGGTCCATGATTATACAAACACAAACAAATGCAAACTAGTATAATCAACACATACTAACATAAAGAACATAAGCTAGAATATCTTATCATAAGAGGATCAAGAATAAAGTTTGTAAAACTTTTATACCTCTTGGTCTTCTACCGTATGTCCCATCCTCCTCGTGGATGTCGTGTGGGAAAAGATCCTCCACGAGTTGAAGCCTCCTAGATCACGTTCTTCCCTTCCTTGCTCACTCTGAACAAAGAGAAGAACCAAACAAAAACTCCTTCTCCTATCTAGAACCGACCATCAAGCCAAGGAGTTTGATATAGCCGCCGGCCAAGGAGTAGATAATTGAGTGCCGGCCAACCTTGAAGAAAGGTTGCCGCTAGCCACCAAGGAGAGAGGGAGAAGGAATAATGGGTATGGGCGCCGGCCAAAACAAGGAGGAAGAAGATGGGCTCGGGCTACCAATTAGAAAGAGAAGGAAACAAAACCTTAATCCTTCCAAGGATTGCCGCCCAAATCTTTTCCCAAACCCTAGCCGCCCAAGCCAAAAACCCTAATCTCCTTCTTGATATATCTCTATCTTTCTATATTACACGCCCAAGCCCTTAGCCCTCCTTTTATAGAGTTAGGCTTAGGCCTCCTTTTAATCTCCACCGTCGGATCTAGAGACTTAGTCTCCACCGTCGGATCTAGGGTTTCATCCCAACCGTCGGATCTAGGGTTTCATCCCAACCGTCAGATCTAGGGTTTCATCCCAACCGTCGGATCTAGGGTTTCATCCCAACCGTCGGATATAGGGTTTCATCCCAACCATCGGATCTAGAGTTTCATCCCACCGTCAGATCTAGAGATTTAATCTCAACCGTCGGTTCTAGAGATTTAATCTCAACCGTCGGATTTAGAGATTTAATCTCAACCGTCGGATCTAGAGTTTTATGTTCCATCATTGGATCTAGGCTCCTTAAGGTTTTAATAAGGCTACGATAGGGACCATGAGGAGGAGTTGGATCTTGGCCACCTGATGGATCAGAACCACACAAACTTGATCCATCAATGATGTTCCATTCCACTAGATAATCATCATTGATCTACCTAACCAACCCCCATTTGTATGGGCTCCATATATTATTTGCACAACTATCTCCCCGTGTTTAAGATATCGAATGTCCGTCAATTAATTGATTTACTGACCATCAATTAATTAACATCTAACTCCTCAAGTAGTACCACTCAACCTTATTATCATGTTGACTAAGTCAACCCACGGGATTTACATGATAAACCTTATGAGCTCCTCAAGGGGACATCATCAACCTAATATATAGGACACGGTTTCCTTCTATAATCAACGACACACCATCTAAATAATATCAATTCCCAAATTACCGGGCCTATTGATTTAATCTATAAATCTCACCCATTGGTAAATCAAAGAAATAAATACTAAGTACATGTGCCCATTATTATATCGGGATTCAGAGCATGTGCAATATAATACCCGAGGTCTGATTCAATCATATAGTCAACAATATATTGAATCACCTCTATGTCGGTCCTGCTCAATACACACAAAATGTACTAGTGTAATTCTATGGTCAAGATAAACCAATACCAAATCACACTACAACCATGCCAATGGTTTGTCCAAGACCATCTTGGTTGTGAGCCTATACTTGTATTCTACAAAGGCGATAACATGATCTTACATTGCCTCACCAAGCACCACATTATCTACAATGTAGAGTATTAGACAATATGCACACATATAATAAATATAAAGTGCAATGATCATGTGATTCTTATTTCAAAATAAAGATGTCCATACAAAGGCTAGGCTTTCGTTATACATCCCAACAATCTCCCACTTATACTAAAGACTATCTTTGTCATCACCTTTGCCATACATCAGTCCCCATGTCCTCCACATGCCTATCAAGCGCTTTATTTGGAAGGGCCTTAGTGAATGGATCCGCGGGTTATCCTCGATGCAATCTTGGCGACAACTACTTCTCCTAAACTTTACGATCTCTCTCGTATCGGGTGGTACTTGCGCTCTATGTGTTTACTCGCCTTATGGGCTCGTGGTTCCTTGAGTTTACCTGCTGCTTGTTATCACAATAAATTGTGATAGTGGGCAAACTAGAATCACATCCAAGTCCATCGAAGTTCTGAGCCATATCTTCCTTGGTGCCTCGAGGTACCACATACTCGACTTCCATGGTAGAGTCATACGCATTTACCTTGACCTCCTCCATACTATGGCTCCACCTCCAAAGTAAACACAAACCGGTAGACTTCTTGTTGTCCCTATCGATTGAACGAATCATGTAACCACAGGGACTAATTGATCCGCCCTAAAACCAAAGATATAATCCCTAGTCCTTCTCGTGTACTTCAATATATGCTTTACGCACCAATGTCCCCGCCTGTCAGATTACTCGATATCTCGCTAACCATGCCCATGACAAAGGTATATCTCTGGTCTGCATAGCATAGCATACATGAGGCTTTTTACTGCCGAAGCATAAGGAACCGCCTTCATCTCCTCTATCTCCTTTGATGTTTTGGGACACATCTCTTTAGATAAAGGTACTCCATGCCTAAAAAGTAGAAAACCTTTCTTGGAGTTCTGCATGCTAAAACGAGCAAGGATAGTGTCAATGTATGAAGCTTGAGATAAGCACAACATCCTTTTCTTGTAATCCCTTATCACCTTGATCCCAAGGATGTGTCCCACTTCTCCCAAGTCCTTCATGTCAAACTGTTTGGACAACCATACCCTTACGTCTGATAACACTTTGATATTGTTGCCAACTAACAAAATGTCATCTATGTATAATACAAGAAATTGTTGGAGATCGAAACGGCCGGCTAGAGGAGGGTGAATAGCCCTCGATCGATGGATGTCGTAATTTGCTCGTCTACAATTAGATTAGCGCAAGCGGAAACAACAATACAAGCAAATTAAACAAATAAAGACAAAGCAAAAGAAATAGACAATGCTAACACAATGTCGTAACGTGGTTCACGGCTACGCCGCTAATCCACGGTCCCCGATTCGTCCTCGGTGAATCACTCCGCCAAAACCAATCCACTAATGGTCTCTCCTTTGCACCAAGCTAGGTGGAGGTAACCTTTACAATCAAGATCACTCTTCTTACAATAAGAATGGAGTGAAAGCAAGTAAGAAGAGTTTAGAGCTTGTGGGGCACTTGGAAGATCACTTAGAGCATAAGCATTAGCCCCCCAAAGCTCTACACCCTCTCTTTTTATAGAGAGGAGGCTTTTCTTCCCGTTGGCCACCACTATGATCGCCCTTGGCGCGATCGCCAGCCACTCAACGGCCTCGAACACGTCGGATCCGACCATTGTAGTCAACGGATCGGAAGACTTGGCTGATCGATGGACCTCGCTGATAGCTCTTCGTAGTCGATCGCCCGCTGCGCGGTGGAAACCCTTTCGACCAATCATTTGCGCTTGCCGATCGTGTCGATAATCTGGCAATGATCGCCCACATACGGCCGATCATTCGGCCTCAATAGCCAGTCGAACCACGTTCGACTCGGAGCAGTCGACTGTCATTCCATGGAAGTCGACGTGTGTTGGGAAATCCCATCCGACACTTAGCCAAATGGCCAAGTTTCACCTAAGAGCTACCCCTTCCCGGGTTACATTCGCTCACTCTCATCTCTCGGAGTCCCTCGCCTTCGAAGTTCTCTTCGTTCGCGGCCACGTCCCTCGGCAGCATCAGGCGCACGACTCTGCAATGCTCCTTCGCGTCTCTTGCCTTGAAGTCTACTTCCGCCGGCTTCACTCCAAGCTCCTCGTCCGGTGGTCCCTCGGATGCTCCAAGCGCACGACTTCCGCAAAGCCATCCTTCACCGAGTCAAGGATCGAGTCATGAGTTTGTGAAACTCGCCACGACTCCATGTGCAAATTACTAAGTCATGCACGACTTCAACTTACATATCAAATCAACATAATAAACTAACTTAAACCCTTTGCCACACACATCAAAACCTAATCATGGCAAGAGATTGCCCTAACAATCTCCCCCTTTTTGATATGTGCCAATCCGTTTAAGTTTGGTAAAAACATTTGATAAAAATTTCTAAGGTAAGAAAGCATTTAAACATAAACATGATATAACAACATGCAACTCTCCCTTAATCCATGAAACTCCCCATACATATTTCTCCCCCTATCATAATTAACTTAAACATAATATTTTCTTCCCCTTTGACACCATCAAAAAGATTAATACTAAGTTATAAACACATGACATCAAGTCTAATACAAGGAAAATACCAAAAATTGGTTTAATAATTGAAATCAGCCTTTACTGTTCGGAATATCAGGCCACCAGTCTACTGGTTCAGACTACCAGTCGACTGGCACGTGTATTTCAGAACTTTCTGATTTTTGGACCGAATTTCAGAAATGTATTAAAAATTCCAAAAAATTCAAAAAATCATGAAATTTGGGGAACATATTTCTTGTAAGATTCTTTATCAGTGAAAAATAGTTTTTCATGAAAGGTCATTATATTTCTAGAGATTTGCCAAAAATCCAAAAGCTTTAAAAACCACTAGTTTTTGAGCATGTTAGTATCCATTTTAACACCAATTCTTGGTTTGGATTGTTTCAAAACATGAATACATAGATTTTAGAGTAAAATCGTAATGTTTCAAATGTACTAAAGCATGAATCTCTATCATTTCTTTTATAGCAATATGTAACTGTAAGCCTTCCCCATGATTGGTCTATTATTACTATTTTGATACTTTAAATGACCATCTAAATGCCATAGGCATTAGTGGACATTTGTATCATCCTAACATCTCACCCATGCTAAGTTTTCAATCAAAGTAGCCTATGGTGAGTGTGAGATGCATCCTAGAGGGTATTTGTATATACTTAACCATTATATTTATGCAATTCTATCAAGGTTAAGTATCATCCTAACACTCCTCATGATCATAAAGGCATGTATGAACTAATTTCACATTATGATCATGAAACACATGTATTCATTGAATTGTTATCATGCATTAGGTATTATATCATGATAATAAACAAAGTATCACCTCAAACATGATTTAACCCTATTTCTCATGATGATGTGCCAAATTTCAAAATCATAAATCATGATTGCACATATACATAGAAATTACATTGATTATCATGATTTAAGCATTATTATCTATTTATAGGTGCATTATCATCACCTAACACTATTTCAAAATGTTGTCCCGCCATCCTAAGTCAACCACAAAATATGATATAGGTCAAGTCCATATGGTTAACTATCCTAAGGTTTTTCTAACCCTTAAGGATGGATTTTGGAACCCAAAATAGGTTCTTTCCTATTGGGTTCACTAGATACTCCTTGGGGATCCATTTTCTAGCAATTACCTTCTTCTTATCTTGTCCCCTAGCAATTAGGCATTTATAGGCCTTTTCATTTTTCTTTTCTTTGTATCCAAGGCCTTTCTTATTGAAGCTAGCTCTTTGGCTCCCTATGATCATGTTCAAGGTGTTGGAGCCTATAGTGAATTTTTCTAGGGCTTTTGTTAAATAATCTACCTTTTCCCTTAAAGCCCTATTTTCATCCATACATGCATCACTAACATTAAATGGCATATATTCATGTGAGCATGCATCATCATTATCATGACTAGAAGAATTATCATCATTTAAGCATGCTTTCTCTAACTTCTCTTCTAAGTCCTTAATTTGTTCAAGCATGCATTTATTTTTCTTCTTTGCTCTAAACAAATCCCTAGTTAAACTAGAAATCATGGAAACTATTTTCTTGGGAGTTAGATTTGTTACCATAGCTTCCATGTCTTCTTCTTCTTCGGATGAGGAAGTAGAGGAGGCTCCCCCTTCACTTGAGCTCTCTCCACTTCAACTTGATTCTTCATTTTCGGTGGAGGAGCAATCCAAGTCGTCGAAGGCCATCAATGAAAGGTTGGAATAGACTTGTTCCTCTTCTTCGGATGAGGATGAGGAAGAAAGATCATCCCATGTCTTGGCTTTGAATGCTTTGGCCTTCCCCTTTTCCTTGGTCTTCTTTTCTTCTTCCTTTTTCTTCTTGCTCCCCTTCTTCTTCTTCTTTTCTTCCTTCTTTTTCCTTTCTTCTTTGCTCTTGTTTAGGAGAGGACAATTGTCCCTTATATGTCCTTCCCCTTGACAATTGTAGCAAATGACCTTCCCCCTAGGTCTTCTTCTTCTATCATGAGATTTATTAAATTGAAAACCTTTTAAAGCACGCCTTACCCTCCTTACCATATATGCTTCTTCCATGCTATCCATGGAGGAGGAGGAGGATGCTTCATCATCGGAGGAGGAGGGAATCTCTATCTTCTTCTTCCCCTTGTTTGCCAACAATGCTACTCCCCTTGAAGGTTGGATTCTAGGCTCTTCTTGTATACCTTCAAGCCTTGTTTCATGAAGCTCCATGGTTGAGAAGAATTCCTCCAAGGTGCTTACTTCTAAGTTCTTGGAGATATAAAATGAGTCCACCATGGAGCTCCATCTTGAGGACCGGGGAAAGGCATCTATGGCCTTCATTACCATATCCCGGTTGGAGAGCTTTTCTCCTACACTTGTTAGCCCAATTAATATTTCTTTAAACCTAGAATGTAAAGATGTTACCTTTTCTCCCTTTTCCAATTTGATATTTGATAGTTGGGAGTGGAGGAGGTCTCTCCTTGCAAGTTTGGCTTCCGAAGTGCCTTCATGAAGTTCAACCAATCTCTCCCACATCTCCTTGGTACTTGAGCATTCCCCAATTCGGTTGATCTCTTGTTGGGGGAGCACATTGAAGAGATGGTGCTTGGCTTTTGAGTTTGCAAGGTGCTCTTCCCTTTGCTTTTTGGTCCACCTAGATTTCTCTATTGGCTTTCCTTCTTCATCCCTAGGCAAAACGAAACCGGATTCCATTTTAATCATGATATCAAAATCCGTTTCGAAAAATACCTCCAATCGCTTCTTCCACCAAGCGAATTCTCCTTCAAACTTCGGTGGATGGATGTTGGAGCTGGCCATTTTGAAAGTTGCTTGTTGTGGCGGTTAGTCCTCGGCAAGCTTTCCTTGGCTCTGATACCACTTGTTGGAGATCGAAACGGCCGGCTAGAGGGGGGTGAATAGCCCTCGATCGATGGATGTCGTAATTTGCTCGTCTACAATTAGATTAGCGCAAGCGGAAACAACAATACAAGCAAATTAAACAAATAAAGACAAAGAAAAAGAAATAGACAATGCTAACACAATGTCGTAACGTGGTTCACGGCTACGCCGTTAATCCACGGTCCCCGATTCGTCCTCGGAGAATCACTCCGCCAAAACCAATCCACTAATGGTCTCACCTTTGCACCAAGCTAGGTGGAGGTAACCTTTATAATCAAGATCACTCTTCTTACAATAAGAATGGAGTAAAAGCAAGTAAGAAGAGTTTAGAGCTTGTGGGGCACTTGGAAGATCACTTAAGCATAAGCATTAGCCCCCCAAAGCTCCACACCCTCTCTTTTTATAGAGAGGAGGCTTTTCTTCCCGTTGGCCGCCACGATCATTCACGCCCTTAGCGATCATCTGGCCACTAGCGGCCTCCGAACATGTCCGGATCCCGGCCGTTGTAGTCAGCGGAACACTTGGCGATCGGCGATGGACCTCGCCGATCATTGCCTCCGTAATCGGCGCTCGATCTACGAGCGGTTCTGTGGCAAACCCCTACGACGATCAGCGCCTTGGCCCGATCGGCTAATTTGCGCGATCGGCCCCACATATGGCGATCGGCTGGCCTCAAAATAGCCAGTCGAATACCAATCGAACCACGTTCGACTCGGAGCAGTCGACTTCCATTCCATGGCAGTCGACTGGTGTTGGGAAATCCCATCCAACACTTAGCCAAATTGCCAAGTTTCACCTAAGAGCTACCCCTTCCCGGGTTACATTCGCTCACTCTCATCTCTCAGAGTCCCTCGCCTTTGAAGTTCTCTTCGTTCGTGGCCACGTCCCTCGGCAGCATCAGGCGCACGGCTCTGCAATGCTCCTTCGCGTCTCTTGCCTCGAAGTCTACTTCCTCCGGCTTCACTCGAAGCTCCTCTTCCGGCGGTCCCTCGGATGCTCCAAGAGCACGACTTCCGCAAAGCCATCCTTCACCGACTCAAGGACCGAGTCATGAGTTTGTGAAACTCGCCACGGCTCCATGTGCAAAATACTAAGTCCTGCACGACTTCAACGCACATATCAAATCAACATAACAAACTAACTTAAACCCTTTGCCACACACATCAAAACCTAATCATGGCAAGAGATGTCCTAACAGAAATACCACTACGTTTCCGTCACATCTTTTGCATACACATGGCTCATCCGAACTTTGAATAAATCCATATGACTGGATTACCTCATCAAAATGGATGTTCCAAGATCTCGAAGCTTGCTTCAATCCATAAATGGACCGATTAAGCTTACACACTAGATGCTCTTTGCCTTTAGCAATGAATCCCTCTGGTTGCTGCATATAGATCTTCTCCTCAAGACTTCCGTTAAGGAAAGCTATCTTGACATCCATCTGCCAAATCTCATAATCCATATGAGCAGCTATAGATAAGAGAATCCGGATAGACTTAAGCATAGCTACCGGCGAAAAAGTCTCCTCTTAATCGATACCCTCTTTCTGAGTATACCCTTTCGCAACAAGCCTAGCTTTGAAGGTCTCAACCTTCCCGTCTACTCCTCTCTTTCTTTTGTAGATCCACTTGCATCCAATGGCTTTTACACCATCGGGTGGCTCTACTAGCTCCTAGACCTGATTAGAATCCATAGATTCTATCTCAAAATTCATCGCTCTTTGCCAATATACTGCATCTTCATCTTGGAGTGCCTCATCATATGTCCAGGGATCAGGTTCATGTTCGCCAGGAACCAAGTCCGAGACTCTCCCAAGAACATGAATCTATCAGGATGTCTCACAATCCTCCCACTACGATGAGGTATCACCTGTGTATCCTCTGTGACACGTGGTGCAGTGACTTGTGGTATATCCTCTTGTACCGGTGGTACTGAAGTAGTGACTTCCCCTCTTAATTCCTCCAGAACAATCCTACTCTTGGGCTTGTGGTTCATCACATAGTCTTCCTCTAGAAATCGGGCATTCGTGCTAACGATTACCCTCTGATCTCTAGGATTATAAAACAAACCACCTTTCATTCCTCTAGGGTATCCCACGAACATGCACACTTCTGTACGAGGTTCCAACTTACCATCAACCACATGTCTTTGGACTCCCCATATCGAATATGTCTCGGACTAGGCTTTCACCGATCCACAATTCTATGGGGGTAGAAGGCACGATTTAGATGGAACCAAGTTCGAATATACATGTATCTATACCCCGAGCGAATCTGGCAACTCAGAATAACTCATCATCGATCTAACCATCTCCATAAGAGTCCTATTCCTTCGCTCCGCTACACCATTCTGCTGGGGTGTGCCAGGTGCAGACAATTGGGATTGAATCCCAACCTCTGATAAGTAATTCCTAAACTCTCCCAAGAGGTACTCACCACCACGATCATATCGTAGGATCTTGATACTTTTACCTTGACGGTTCTCCATATCAGCCTTGAATTCTTTGAACCTGTCAAAGCATTCAGACTTGCGGCGCATCAAGTAAATGTATCCATATCTTGAATAATCGTCTATAAAAGAGATGAAATATTCAAAACCACCTCTAGCCTGGATAGACATAGGACCGCACAAATCAGAATGAACCAATTCTAACACATCTTTGGCTCTATGCCCCTTGGCCTTGAAAGGCCTCTTGGTCATTTTACCTTCCAAACAAGATTCGCAGGTTGGGAGATCCTCCACCACTAATGAACCCAAAGGTCCATCAGCTATCAACCTTTGAATTCTACTCAGGTTAATATGACCAAGCCTTAGATGCCAAAGGTATGTTTGGTTCATCTTCGAAGGTTCTTTTCTCCTATTGGAATTAGAAGATGAGTTATTAACTTCTATATGCATCGTGGGAGCTTTTGGTTCAAGAGTATACAAATTACCAACCAATGTACCTGAACAGATAATCTCTCTATTTCTTTTTATAACAACTCTGTCATTAAAAGAAACAGAATATCCATCCATAAATAATTTAGAAACCGAAATCAAATTCTTTCTAAATGTAGGTACATAAAGAAAATTTCTCAAAACCAAAACTTTATTTCTATCAAACGATAAATGAACGTCTCCCCTTTGATAGCCGCCACCTTTGTAGCATTGCCCATGTAGGCGGTAATTTCTCCTTGACTAGTCGTCGGGTTTCTGGAACCCCTGCAAAATTGCGGACATGATCGTGGCTCCGTATCTACACACAGTCTGGGTAGATAACACCACTAAACATGTTTCAACGACTAAGCCAGAAGATATACGTTTATTCTGCTTTAGGTTGGGGCAGTCTTTCTTCCCATGTCCAGTCTTCTCACAAGTGAAGTACTTGCCTTTCGGCTTCTTCACTCCTCCCTGAGGTCCACCCGCCACCTTTGCTCCACCTTGTTTCTTCTTCTTCTAGCCTTTCGACTTAGAAGTAGAAACCTTCTGAGCAACCATGGCTTCCTTCCTAGCAGCCCGATTCTGGTATCCGAAAAGTTCCTTTTCCCCAGAATAATCCGCAGGCTTAGGAGGACACTCATCGAAGAGCACATACTTGTACTCCTCGACAGTTAAGACAATATCCAAATTTCTTTTCCAATCAATGTATTTTATTCCAGTAAGTTTATTTTCTCTCAATATCATAGCAAGTGGGTTGAAAACCATTTGAAAATCCTAAGAATCACAATGATCAAAATATTAGATTTCAAATATTATTGATTCCTCAAAATAATAAAATTCCGAAATCAACCAACACCTCAAAACACCGAGAATATCGCATGCCACGATAGTGTGGACGTATATGAATTCTACATTTGTAAGAGGAGGTTTTAGCCATCAATTTTATTATCTTGTCAACCTTACTTTTTGACAAATAAAATTAATAGTTGGTTCCTCTTAGGCCCTACAAATAAAAGCAGTGACTCCGATGGGGAGGATACCTTTATTTGCATCTAAGTGTTTACCATTACTCGGTACTAAGGCAATTATCTCGGATTATGTGCCTTACCGATGGGAAAGTACACACACTCCTAAATAATTTCCTATAACCATATGTGACCTAGTGATCCGCAAACAAACCGATCCAATGGGGAGGAAGGCACTCAAAGCCGACACGCAAGTTTGTTGCATCACACGTCAAATTGTAATGGAGGCCGCGGGAATTAATTAAAATATCCCTCTCCCACTTAGTAAATTGAAAATGAGGAATTTTCAAGCACACACAACATGCATATAAAACAAATCAGCAATAAATATGGAAAAACAGAATTTTTTCAACTATTATGGCTTTATTCTCCAATATGCGTCCCGCCGTGTCTCCACTGTTAGGATCTTGTAACGGCTAGAGAGGGGGTGATTAGCCTTTCTTCATTTCTACAAGCAAGTTAGCGGAATCAATACAACTACGAATAAGAATACAAGTAAGAAAATGATGAAAGCAACGCTAACACTCGATGTACGTGGTTCGGAGATGACACTCCTACTCCACGGCAATCCGTAAGGTGGATTAGTCCTAGCCAAGCTTCACTATATTCTCCTTTGGATGAACCAAGGTGGAGAAACCTTTCTTACAATGCTCTCCTCTTCTTTACAATGATGGATGATTAAGAACTAGAGAAGAGGAGGTTTTGAATTGCTAAAACACTTGGGAAAACTTGGTGAGCACGAGGGTGTAGATAGGAATGAGAGCACTAGCTTCACCAAGCTCCCTAAGGCCCCTTTTTATAGAAGAGGGGTTGTTTTTCCCGTTGGGCCTCGATCAGTCGACTGATGCTTACCATCAGTCGACTGCCGCCGAAGCCAACGACTTCTGAACCGAGATCTCCGTGGAGATTCGTAGCCACAATTTCCAACGGCCAGGTGATCAGTCGACTGATCCCTCCATCAGTCGACTGATGGAGCGATCAGTCGAGTGATCGCAGGCCGCAGTCGAGTGCGACATTGTGCTCATTTTGCGTTGATCGATCGATCATTGCCACTATTTGTAGTCGACGATTGCTCGATCGGCTCGCTCGCCAACACAGTCGTTGATAGTCAGGTTTTCACCTTGACTTAGTCGAGCACCTGACCAATCGACTGATACATCATATCAGTCGACTGATACTCATCAAGTGTGAGTAATTCACACTTGATTTTACACCCTAGACCTAGACTTGACCTTCTAACTCTTCCTTCAGCCTTGCGCCTGCCTTCAAGAGTTTCCTTCAGCCTTGCCATGTCTTGGGTTGCCAAATGCTTGGACTTTACGCCGCCAAGACTCCAAGCTTGGACTTATGCTGCCAAGACCTTACTTTTGACTTTCTTTGCCAAGGTTCACTTGGACTTTATGCTGCCAAGACTAAAAGCTTGGTCTTATGCTGCCAAGTCCATCCCTTGGACTTTCCTTGCCAAGATCATACTTGGTCTTCCTTTGCCAAGGTTCACTTTGGACTTTATGCTGCCAAGACTACAAGCTTGGTCTTATGCTGCCAAGTCCGTCCCTTGGACTTTCCTTGACAAGATCATACTTGGATTTCCCTGTCACTTAAACATATTCACAATTAGATCACAAAACATTGCCTAACTTAGATGATTTATCCAAACATCAAAACATATATAAATGCTTGGGTCATTGTTGCACCAACAATCTCCCCCTTTTTGATGTTTGGAAATCATTTAAGTTAGGTCTTTTCATAATCATAATATGAAATCTAACTTACACATCCCTTCTCCCCCTTTGACATGCATCAAAAAGAGAAGGATTCATAAAGTACATGGAAGAATTTAAGTTGTTGTATCTTGGACTAAGGTATAAGATTGATATTATGCTCCCTTAATCCAAGACATGCTTCAAGATGTATGAATAATATTGGAAGCAAAGCATACAAAAGTTTGAAAGTTAGGTCCTAACTTTGCACCAACAATGTAAGTTTTTGGGGATAAAAAGATATAACTTATGAAACTCCCCCTAAAACACTGCATTAAACAGTCCTAAAACTCTGTTTCTACTTAATATTATCATGCTATAGTGTTAGGACATCAAAGATACACTAAATATCAGAAAATGGAACTCATTATCAGAAAACACAGTGATATCGATCATTGGTTTTGAACCGATCATTGCTATGAAAATCGAATTTCACCTTTTCATTAACTCGAAATGCGTTAGAAATTCTAGAAACCTTGAAAAATCACGAAATTTTGTGTAAACATTTCTGAGATCATACTTTATTAAGGAAAAATAATTTGAAAAATATATATATTCCAGATTTCAAGATTGATACTAATTTGGAAACTTACAAAAGTTATAAAGATTTTGCAAACTTAGTATCACTTTTGTGTTCCACTTGAAAACTGTTTTTCAAAATATAATGAACATAAATTAAAATATATATGATTTGGAATTTCCAACCATGTTCTTAGAGCTATGTATCCATTACTTGAATACAAGCCTTCCCAATGATTGGTCCATAAGGTATTCATGTCTCTAGGTGTGTCATTAGCTTATAGTAATGCATCATAACAAGCATGATGAGCCAAGTACACCTTCCCTATCATCTCACATGTTTCTAAGTATCTCAATACAAAAATCAAGGTTTCTTAAGGCTTTTGTGAGATGTATCAAGGTATAAAGATACTATATAAGTATAGGATCATGCAAACCTAAAAATTTACTCTACAAAGCACATACCAAGCTCTCTCCTTAATGATGAAAATTCGGTTTTTGGGAAGAGCTTTGGTGAAGATATCGGCAAGGTTGGACTTAGATTCTACATAAGTTCAATGTCCCTCTTGCCACATGATCTCTTATGAAGTGATGTTTCACTTCAATGTGCTTAGTCCTAGAGTGATGTCTGGATTTTGGTCAAGTTGATGGTACTCACATTATCTGACAATAAACTTTAATGTTAGAGTAGTGTAGCTCATAGTCCACAAGGGTATGTCTCATCCAAAGTAATTGAGCTACACAACCACCCATAGCCACATATTCGGTGGTTGATAAAGCAACACAATGTTGCTTCCTACTACTCCAACTAACTAGGAGGACCCAAGAAATTGGCATCCACCACTAGTACTCTTCCTATCCAATTTGCACCGGCATAATCGGAATCGGTATAACCAAGCAATTCAAATGACTAGTCCTAGGATACCAAAGTCCTACATTTAGGTGCCTTTAATATATCTTAAAATTCTCTTAACGGCTACTAAATGTGATTCTTTGGCACAAGATTGGTATCTTGCACACATACCTACCGCAAATAAGATATCTGGATCTACTAGCGGTTAGGTATAGTAGGCTACCAATCATACTCCTATAAAGTTTAAGATCAATTGATTTACCTTCATGATCACTATCTATTCTAGTGCTAGTGGCCATAGGAGTGGTTACAATTTTGGCATTTTCCAAACCAAATTTCTTGATCATTTCATTTGCATATTTGGTTTGATAAATATGAATACCCTTCATTAGTTTGTTTGACTTGTAAACCTAGGAAAATGTAAGCTCTCCAACTAAACTCATTTCAAATTCATTTTCCATATTTTTATAAAGTCTTGAAGAAGATCATCATTTGTTGACCCAAAAATGATGTCATCAACATATACTTGGGCTATGAATATATCCTTAATGTTGACTTTATAAACAAGTTTGATCTACTTGGCCTCTTCTAAAATCCTTAGAAATTAAGAAGATGACAATCTTTCATACCATGCCAGGAGCTTGTTTTAACCCATATAATGCTTTCCTAAGCTTACATACATGGTTTGGATAATCTATGTTCTCAAATCCGGTGGTTGCTCTACATATACTTCCTCCTTAATATAACCATTTAAGAATGCCGATTTAACATCCATTTGGTAAAGTTTAAATCCCATATAGGAAGCATACCCTAAGAGAATTCTAATAGATTCTAACCTAGCAAGGGCATAAGTCTCATCATAGTCAAGCCCCTCAACTTGATTAAATCCCTAGCAACCAACCTAGCCTTATTTCTAGTGATATTTCCTTATCATCTAGCTTATTCCTAAAGACCCATCTTGTAGTAATTATGGTGCTATCATTGGGTCTAGGTACTAACTCCCATACTTGACTTCTCTCAAATTGAGCAATTCATCTTTGCATTTCCAAACAATCCGGATCATGTAATGCATCATTGATCGATTTGGGCTCAATTTGTGAAATGAGAGCTACTTGACTAGTAGGAGGTCTATGAAATGACCTAGTTCTTACTCCTTGAGATAGATCTCCTACTACTTGGTCAAGTGGATGATCTTGATGAATTCTTAGGGTTCTAGAAGGGGTTTCAAATTGATCATTATTATCTTCTATCCTCCTTTCATCATCAGAATCTCCTCTTTCTCCCCCTTGATCATTACCCCTTATGGTCAAATTTTGAAGTTTTTGGGTAATGCCTTGATTATTGTTATTAATATCCTTATCAATGGAGGACTTTCTAGGGTAGGTACTAGTGGCTTCATCAAATTGAACATTAGAAGACTCCTCAATCCTTTGGGTTCTTTTATTGTAGACTCTATAACCTCTACTTGTAGATGAGTATCCAACTAGGATTCCCTCATCCGCTTTGGATTCAAATTTTCCTAAATTATCTTTGGTGTTTAAAATATAAACTTTACATCCAAAAACTTTGAAGTAATGAATTGTGGGAGTAGTCCCATTCCATAACACAAATGGTGTCTTTCCTAAAAACCTATGGATTTGAACCCTATTTTGGATATAGCAAGCGGTATTAACCGCTTCTGCCCACAAGTAGCTAGGTAGAGAATATGCATTAAGCATAGCCCTAGCCATCTCTTGTAGGGCACGATTTCTCCTTTCCACCACCCCATTTTGTTGGGGTGTTCTAGGACAAGAGAACTCATGCTTGTACCCTTGCTCTAAACAAAATTGTGAAAATTTTGAGTTCTCAAATTCACCACCATGATCACTACGGATCCGGTTGATTTTGAGACTCTTTTCATTTTCAACCCTTTTACTAAATCCTATGATTATTTCTAAGGTATCATCCTTATGTTTCATAAAGTAGACCCAAGTATACCTAGAAAAATCATCTACTATAACCAAACAATATTTGTTACCATTTAAAGATGGCGTACTATGGCAATCAAATAAGTCAAGATGCAATAATTCTAATGGTAAAGATGTACTAGTTAGGGTTTTATCTTTGTGTGATGCCTTTGTTTGTTTTCCTTCTTGGCAAGCATCACACATTTTGCTCTTGACATACTTGATCTTTGGTAGCCCTTTGACCAACTCCATCTTGGCTACCTTGGCTATGTTTTTCATGTTGATGTGCCCCAATCTCCTATGCCATAGCCAACTTTCCTCTTCTTTTGCAACAAGACACTTAGTAGAAATGTTAGAAGCATATGAAAGATCAACATAATAGATATTTGATTTTCTATATCCAACTAACATGCAATCATTTAATTCCTTGTGCCTAATTATGCATTTAGAGGATTCAAACGAGACATGATAGTTTGCATCACAAAGTTGACTAACACTTAATAAATTAAATTTCATATTTTCAACTAGTAAGACTTTGTGAATGACAATTTTAGGGGATACCTCAATTGTACCTCCATTCACAATCTCCTTGAACCTTCCATGCATTTGGCTTACGGTTTCATGCATCTTCATTTGGAAGGCTTGAAGTTGTCCAATTAGTAGGTCCTTCTTGGCCCTCTTTGACTCCTTGGAACCTTCATTTAGCTCAATGAGCTTTTCCCATAATTCCTTGGCGGATTCGAAAGGCCCCACCTTGTTGTGTTGTTCCATTGTAATGCCGCATTGGATGGTGAGTACTGCCTTGGCATTTGATTCGAACTTCTGGTTTATTTCCCTCGTCCAATCCTTGCTCGGAATAGGGTTTCCATGTTCATCCATCGGTTCCTCAAAGCCATCTACAATACTATGCCAAATTTTAATGTTACTCATAAGATAGTACTTCATCCTACCTTTCCAATACGCAAAATGACTCCCATCGAAGAGCAGTGGCTTGGCGGTGCTATATCCCTCTTGAAGAGCCATTGATGCCTTGGTTGATGGTGAGATCTTCCAAGCTATCCGGGCTCTGATACCACTTGTTAGGATCTTGTAACGGCTAGAGGGGGGGGGGTGATTAGCCTTTCTTTGTTTCTACAAGCAAGTTAGCGGAAGCAATACAACTACGAATAAGAATACAAGTAAGAAAACGATGAAAGCAACGCTAACACTCGATGTACGTGGTTCGGAGATGACACTCCTACTCCACGGCAATCCGTAAGGTGGATTAGTCCTAGCCAAGCTTCACTATATTCTCCTTTGGATGAACCAAGGTGGAGAAACCTTTCTTACAATGCTCTCCTCTTCTTTACAATGATGGATGATTAAGAACTAGAGAAGAGGAGGTTTTGAATTGCTAAAATACTTGGGAAAACTTGGTGAGCACGAGGGTGTAGATAGGAATGAGAGCACTAGCTTCACCAAGCTCCCCAAGGCCCCTTTTTATAGAAGAGGGGTTGTTTTTCCCGTTGGGCCTCGATCAGTCGACTGATGCTTACCATCAGTCGACTGCCGCCAAAGCCAACGGCTTCTGAACCGAGATCTCCACGGAGATTCATAGCCATAATTTCCAATGGCGGGTGATCATCGATCCTCCATCATCGATTGATGGAGCGATCGAGTGATCGCATCGATCGCGACTACATTCTACGGCTCATTTTATCGTTGATCGATCAGCCACTATTTGTAGTCGATCGATCGACGTAACATCGATCAAGCATTACCAACGAGTCGACAGATAGTCGGGTTTCACCGACTTAGTCGGCTTTCGACCGGTGACTGATACATCATATCAGTCGACTGATACTCATCAAGTGTGAGTAATTCACACTTGATTTTACACCCTAGACCTAGACTTGACCTTCTAACTCTTCCTTCAGCCTTGCGCTTGCCTTCAAGAGTTTCCTTCAGCCTTACCATGTCTTGGGTTGCCAAATGCTTGGACTTTACGCCGCCAAGACTCCAAGCTTGGACTTATGCTGCCAAGACCATACTTTGGGCTTCCTTTGCCAAGGTTCACTTGGACTTTATGTTGCCAAGACTACAAGCTTGGTCTTATGCTGCCAAGTCCATCCCTTGGACTTTCCTTGCCAAGATCATACTTGGTCTTCCTTTGCCAAGGTTCACTTTGGACTTTATGCTGCCAAGACTACAAGCTTGGTCTTATGCTGCCAAGTCCATCCCTTGGACTTTCCTTGCCAAGATCATACTTGGATTTCCCTGTCACTTAAACATATTCGCAATTAGATCACAAAACATTGCCTAACTTAGATGATTTATCCAAACATCAAAACATATATAAATGCTTGGGTCATTGTTGCACCAACATCCACCTCGTCCGCTCCACCTATTCCGTGTGCAAGCCACAAAAGAGATCCGAGCCGAGATATATCATTTTAATTTACATCCATCGATCCTATACTCCATGAAGGAGTGTACAAACTATCTAGATCGAAAGTAAACTAGAATTATCGGCTAAACAATGTCGTATTTAATTACAAAAATTAAATACTAATCTAGCCTCGTCAACCCCGAGGATTCAAATGATATACATACAATCACACACAAACAATCACATACACACATAAAGCCATAATAGTCGGATCTTATGGCTGCAACCAAAAAGTTAGTCTACGCACATCCTACTATTATCCGGCATACTCAATATATGTTATGTGCATGAAAGTAACTAAATCCAAAACACCCAAAATCGGAAACCTTTGCTCTGATACCATTTGAAGGGAGTGCCATTGGTTGCGTCGGAGTCTCATTGCCTCCCATGTCCCCGGATTAAAATTTTATCAACTAAAACTAATCCGGACGGGATGAGTTTCCGAAGCACAACCGTTTCGTCATCGTGCCAACGACTCGAACGATCACTTGAACAAACTTGTTGTTCAAGCAATCAACTCTTCTAGTCGTTTAGCCGCGGAAGAGACGACGAACGGATCGCCGGTTTTTGTGTTTCTTATCGGGGTCCATGATTATACAAATACAAACAAATGCAAATTAGTATAATCAACACATACTAACATAAAGAACATAAGCTAGCATATCTTATCATAAGAGGATCAAGAATAAAGTTTGTAAAACTTTTATACCTCTTGGTCTTCTACCGTATGTCCCATCATCCTCGTGGACGTCGTGTGGGCAAAGATCCTCCACGAGTTGAAGCCTCCTAGATCACGGTCTTCCCTTCCTTGCTCACTCCGAACAAAGAGAAGAACCAAACAAAAACTCCTCCTACTATCTAGAACCGACCATCAAGCCATGGAGTTTGATATAGCCGCCGGCCAAGGAGTAGATAATTGAGTGTCGGCCAACCTTGAAGAAAGGTTGCCGCCGACCACCAAGGAGAGAGGGAGAAGGAATAATGGGTATGGGCGCCGACCAAAACAAGGAGGAAGAAGATGGGCGCCAGCTACCAATTAGGAAGAGAAGGAAACAAAACCTTAATCCTTCCAAGGATTGCCGCCCAAACCTTTTCCCAAACCCTAGCCGCCCAAGACAAAAACCCTAATCTCCTTCTTGATATATCTCTATCTTTCTATATTACACACCCAAGCCCTTAGCCCTCCTTTTATAGAGTTAGGCTTAGGCCTCCTTTCAATCTCCACCATCGGATCTAGAGACTTAGTCTTCACCGTCGGATCTAGGGTTTCATCCCAACCGTCGGATCAAGGGTTTCATCCCAACCGTCGGATCTAGGGTTTCATCCCAACCGTCGGATCTAGGGTTTCATCCCAACCGTCGGATCTAAAGATTAAATCTCAACCGTCGGATCTAGAGATTTAATCTCAACCGTCGGATCTAAAGTTTTATGTTCCATCATTGGATCTAGGCTCCTTGAGGTTTTAATAAGGCTACGATAGGGACCATGAGGAGGAGTTGGATCTTGGCCACCGGATGGATTGGAACCACACAAACTTGATCCATCAATGATGTTCCATTCCACTAGAGGATCATCATTGATCTACCTCACCAACCCCCATTTATATGGGCTCCATATATTATTTGCACAACTATCTCCCTGTGTTTAAGATATCGAATGTCCGTCAATTAATTGATTTACTGACCATTAATTAATTAACATCTAACTCCTCGAGTAGTACCACTCAACCTTATTATCATGTTGACTAAGTCAACCCGTGGGGTTTACATGATAAACCTTATGAGCTCCTCAAGGGGACATCATCAACCTAATATATAGGACACGGTTTCCTTCTATAATCAACGGCACACCATCTAAATAATATCATTTCCCAACTTACCGGGCCTATTGATTTAATCTATAAATCTCACCCATTGGTAAATCAAAGAAATAAATACTAAGTACATGTGCCCGTTATTATATCGGGATTCAGAGCATGTGCAACATAATACCCGAGGTCTGATTCAATCATATAGTCAGCAATAGATTGAATCACCTCTATGTCGGTCCTGCTCAATACACACAAAATGTACTAGTGTAATTCTATGGTCAAGATAAACCAATACCAAATCACACTACAACCATGCCAATGGTTTGTCCAAGACCATCTTGGTTGTCAGCCTATACTTATATTCTATAAAGAACTGATAACATGATCTTCTGTGCCACACCAAGCACCACATTATCTACAATGTAGAGTATTAGACAATATGCACACATATAATAAATATAAAGTGCAAACAATGATCATGTGATTCTTATTTCAAAATAAAGATGTCTATACAAAAGGCTAGGCTTTCAGTATACATCCCAACAATATTAACTTATGGGGGTTGGTGAGGTAGATAAATGATAATCCTTTAGTGGATTGGATTATCTTTAATGGATCGGACTTTATGTGGGCTTGATCCATTGGGTGGCAAAGATCCAACTCCTCCTCATGGTCCCTATTGTAGACTATTAATACCTCATGAAGCCTAGATCCAATGGATGGAAACAAAACTCTAGATCTAAAGGTAGAGATTAAATCTATAGATCCGACGGTTGAGATTAAATCTCTAGATCCGACGGTTGAGATTAAATCTTAAGAACCAATGGTGGAGATTAAAATAAGGCTTATCCCTAAACTCTATAAAAGGAGCCTTTAGGGTTGGCGTGAAAAACAATCAAGGGAAGCAAGGGTGTTAGGAGTTGGCGGCAAGAGGTTGGAGCTAGGGTTTGGAGCTTGGCGGCACCAAATAAAGAAATTCTTTCCTTCTCTTCTTCTTCTCCATTGGTGGTCGGCGTCCATACAACCCCTCTCTGTTGGGTTTTTTCGAGACGCAAAAACCACTTTTTGCATTGCGGAAACCTCGGAAGCCCCGGCCACGGATCCGTGCGAAGATGTATTAAAACTAAAACATGTATGTTCTTAGATAAAACCCTAGATCTACCTTAGATCTATATGATAAGGATGTTACCCTCGATGCGACGCCCTTCACAAATCTCTCTCGTTCAAAAAGTTCGCTGGAACACAAGAGCATCAAGTGCACACTCCTCTATTGGTATCCACACAAGAAAAAGGTGGAGAAAATCAATCTTGAGTGTGCTAGCACTCCTTAGATGCTCGGCAAGATGAGGAAGGAGAGAGGGAGAGCTTGAGGGAAGTTGATCCAAGGAAGAAGATGAAGTTGTGTGTAACTCACCAAATGAATTCCACCATCAAAACTCCTAAAGTGGACGGCCACTTCAAGGCTTGGGAGGTAACATGCATGCATGTAACTCCTATGACTCTTAGTCTCCCTCATAAGGTGGCACCACATGATAAGTCAATGATGACGTGGAGCATCATCATTTGCTGGCCACGCCAAGTCATCATCATGACATAACATTTGGTCAAGTCAAACTTGACCTTTCATCTTCCCTCTCAAGTCAAGTCAAACTTGACCTCTAATCTCCCATGGTTGATCAAATCTAACCACTTGACTCAAGTCAATTTAATTTAATGAATCTCTATTCATTAATTTAAATTGAGTTGATGAATCAAATCTAAATTAGACTCATTCAACACTTGAATCAACTTGAGTCTAACTCAATTAGTCTAATTTGGATTACTCTTAATCCAATTTGGTTCATCCCATGAGCCTAATCCTCATGGTTCATCATATGAACCTAATCTCCATCTAATTGCCCTTATGTGTGTGACCCTATAGATTCTTGTAACTTTGGCAATGTCCCTAAACCGATTTAGGAACATAAGCAATGAGCGGTATCTAGCAATACATCATTGCTACCCAAGTTACAAGAATGTTGAGCTCCAACATCACCTTTGTGACTACTAATTGTGACTCTCACAATATGTGACAATGTCCCTCTATCCTTGACATCTAGATTGACCAATCAAGACATAGACCGTGTCATCCTCAGTACAATCTATATCTTGAACTCCAAGTAGACTCACTCTAATCAAATGAGCTCAATATCTCATATTGACTCATTTGGGCATGGCCATGCACTTCGTGGTCTCACTCTATCAAGAATATCGATGTCACCCCCATCATATAGGAGGGATAGATCCCATCTACATCACTCACATCCCTCTGCATAATTTGTTACATACCAAGTAATCGCCTTTATAGTCCACCCATTTACGGGTGACGTTTGACGAAGCCAAAGTATGCAACTCCTTATGTAGGGAACCATGGTGACTTCAGGTCTAACGACTAATAGTCATACTAATAGCCACATAAGAAAGTATATGACACTCATATAACGATCCATGATACTTTCTCATGGCGGGTCATTCAGTATACATTCTCCAATGCATACCCATGTGTCAGCTTGATATCTCATATCCATGACTTGTGAGATCAAGTCATCGTGTTGACCTATATGCTAGTCTCTACGCATTAACATTGTCCCTAAATGTTAATCGCTCCAAATGAGCTCCATTGTTGTCACAATAGAGCTCTATGGAATCTACTATGCTAGGAACCACCCCAAGCTCAATAATGAACTTGCGGATCCAAACTGCCTCCTTTTCTGCCTCAGATGCAGCGATATACTCAGCTTCTATTGTAGAATCAGCAACTGTGTCCTGCTTCGAACTCTTCCAGCTCACAGCGCCACCATTCAAGCAAAACATGAACCCTGACTGCGATCTATAATCATCCTGTTCAGTTTGGAAGCTGGCATCGCTGTAACCCTTTACAACTAGCTCCTCATCGCCTCCAAATATCAAGAAATATTCTTTAGTCCTTCTCAAGTACTTAAGAATATTCTTGACTGCTATCCAGTGATGCTCACCTGGATCTGACTGGTATCTACTCGTCATGCTCAAAGCATACGAGACATCAGGACGAGTACACAACATGACGTACATGATAGATCCTATAGCAGATGCGTAAGGGATCTTATCCATGCGGTCTCTCTCCTCTCTAGAAGAGGGACTTTGAGTCTTCGAAAGACTCACACCATGTCACATCGGCAGAAGTCCCTTCTTGGAATTCTGCATGGCAAACCGTAGTAATACCGTGTCAATGTATGTACTCTGACTTAGGCCAAGCAATCTCTTAGATCTATCTCTATAGATCTTGATGCCTAGAATACAGGCTGCTTCACCTAAGTCCTTCATTGAGAAGCACGTCCCCAACCAAGTCTTCACAGACTGTAGCGAAGGGATGTCATTCCCAATGAGCAGTATGTCATCCACATACAATACAAGGAAGACAACTGTATTCCCATTAACCCTCTTGTAGACACAGGGTTCATCTTCATTCTTGATGAAACCAAACTGTTTGATCGCATCATCGAATCGAAGATTCCAGCTCCGAGAGGCTTGCTTTAGCCCATAAATGGACCTTTGCAGCTTGCATACTTTCCCAGTATGTTGTGGATCTTCAAAACCCTCAGGTTGTGTCATGTACACATCCTCGAGTAAGTTTCCATTCAGAAATGCGATTTTGACATCCATCTGCCAGATCTCATAATCGTGGTATGCTGCAATAGCAAGCAAGATCCGAATGGACTTAAACATCGCCACTGGAGAAAAGGTTTCATCATAGTCAATACCATGAATTTGCTTGAAACCTTTAGCCACCAATCGACCCTTATAGGTATGCGTAAGTCCATCCATGTCAGTCTTTCTCCTAAAGACCCACTTACACCCAATGGGTTTGACCCCTTCAGGTGGATCAACCAATGTCCATACTTGGTTGGTGTACATGGATTTCATCTCGGATCTCATAGCCTCTAGCCATTTCTCAGAATCTGGGCTCATCACAGCTTCCTGATAGGAGGTAGGCTCATTCTCAATGAGCATAACATCATCATGGTCAGACAAGAGAAATGAGTATCTCTCAGGCTGACGATGTACCCTATCAGATCTGCGAAGAGGTAGGTCTACCTGAACAGGTGGTTGTTCCACAATTCTTTGTGCAACAACCTCATCACCCACAACACTTTGTGGTTCCTATTCAACCTCCATTAAGGCCTCAGTGCTATGGTCCTTATCTTGAATTTCTTCAAAATCGAAGTTACTCCCACTAGTTTTTCTAGAAACAAAATCCCTTTCTAGAAAAACCCCAGTCTTTGCACAAACACTTTATGCTGACTGGGAATGTAGAAGTAATATCCCTTTGTATCCTTGGGATATCCAACAAAATAGCACCTATCTGATTTGGGTCCCAGTTTGTCTGAGACTTGATGTCGAACGTAAGCCTCACAACCCCAAATCCTCATGAAAGATATCTTGGGATTTCTCCCTGTCCATATCGTATATGGTGTCTTTATGACAGCCTTGGATGGTACACGGTTAAGGGTAAAGGCTGTTGTGTCTAGAGCATATCCCCAAAAGGATATAGGAAGATCTGTGTGACTCATCATATATCGTATCATATCTAATAGGTATGATTCCTCCTTTCGAATACATCATTCCACTGTGGTGTTCCAAGAGGAGTGAGTTAGGATAGAATCCCACACTCAGGTAGATAGTCATGAAATTCATGGCTAAGGTATTCACCACCTCGATATGATCGAAGTATCTTAATACTCTTGCCAAGCTGGTTTTGTACTTCATTCTTGAATTCTTTGAACTTTTCAAAGGATTCTGATTTATGTGTCATAAGATACACATAACCATATCTACTAAAGTCATCAATAAATGTAATGAAGTACCTGTAAACACCTCTAGCAGCAACATTGAAAGGACCACATACATCACTATGTATAAGTCCTAATAAATCTGTTGCTCTTTCGCTGTGTCCACTAAAGGGAGTCTTGGTCATCTTGCCTAAAAGGCAAGACTTGCATGTCTTATATGATTCAAAATCAAATGAGTCTAGTATCCCATCCTTATGGAGCTGAGATAAGCGTCTATCATTTATGTGACCTAAGCGACAATGTCAGAGATAGGTTTGGTTCAACTCATTTGACTTGAACCTTTTGGCACTTATGTTATAGATAGAGCTCTCTAAGTTTAGAAAGTAGAGTCCGTTCATTAGAGGTGCACTACAATAGAACATATCATTTAAATAAACTGAACAACATTTGTTTTTTTATTTTAAATGTAAATCCTTTCTTGTCCAAACAAGAAATCGAAATTATGTTCTTAGTCAAAGCAGGCACATAACAACATTCATCTAATTCTAGTACAAGCCCAGAGGGCAGAGATAGATCATAAGTTCCTACAACAACAGCAGCAACCATTGCTCCATTGCCTACTCGTAGGTCCACCTCGCCCTTTGTCAATGCCCTGCTATTTCTCAGCGCCTGCACATTGGTACAAATGTGAGATGCACATCCGGTATCTAATATTCATGATGAAGAAATAGATAGATTGACTTCTAAAACATTTATACCTGAAGTAGAAGTCTCACTTCTTTTCTTCTTAAGATCTTCCAGGGAAGCTTTGCAGTTACGCTTCCAGTGTCCAGCTTCCTTGCAGTGGAAGCAAGCCCCTTCCTTGGCTACCCCTCCTTTGGGTTTAAGTTCTTTGCCTTTGCCCTTGGCTTGGGACTTTCCCTTACCTTTAGGCTTGCCCTTGCCTTTTTTTTTGTGCACCATCAAAATGGTGTCAGATTTTCCCTTCTTAAGGTTAAGCTCAACAGTTCTCAACATGCTGAGCATCTCAGGCAGTGGTTTATCAATTTCATTCATGTTGTAATTCATGACAAATTGATTGTAGGCTTGTGGCAAAGATTGCAAGATCAGGTCAGTGGCCAGCTCTTGGCCAAGTGGGAATCCCAGCCTTTGTAGGTTTTCTACGTACCCAATCATCTTGAGTACATATGAACCTACGGGAGTCCCATCTTGCATTTTGGACCCAAACAATGCCTTAGAGACTTCATATCTCTCATGCCTTGCTTGTCCTTGATATAGTTGACGAAGATGTCCAACCATATCATAAGCATTCATGAACTCGTGTTGCTTTTGAAGCTCAGAGTTCATGGTCGCGAGCATTAGACATGACACATCTAATGCATCATCTTGATGCTTCTTGTAAGCATCTTTGTCAGCTCGCGAGGCAGTAGCAGGAGGTGCCTCCGGAATGGGTTGTTCTAGAACATACAACTTCCTTTCTTGGGTGAGAACAATTCTCAGGTTCCTGTACCAGTCTAGGAAATTTGCTCCATTGAGCTTGTCCTTCTCAAGGACAGAACGCAAAGAGAGAGTGTTCGTGTTTGTCGACATAGTTATCTACAACATACAATACAGAGAATTAATATCATATTCCTTTTATCATTTAATTAGGCCTTTAATCAAATGATTCTCCCACTGAATTATAGGAATTTTGTAGAATCGATTTATGGATGTGGTCAAACCACATTACTAGATTCATACAAACTAGCTATAATTCTTGCGGGACAAGATCCACATCATACTAAGCCTTGAGTTAGCTTTGGCTAAATCGCCCAATACTTAGTACGATCGGTGGGTAACACATTACCGATTACATCTCTATGCAACTCTTGTTTATAGGATCAAGATCCACATTTACAACAGACCTTGAGTTAGCTTTGGCTAAATCGCCCAAGATTTAGTGTAAATGCGATCTTATCCTATCTTTTCAACGGTTGGAATATGCCTATAGTTCTACTCGATCCAATTGAGTTAACTAGTTTTGCTCAATCTAATTGAGTTTACTCTAACCCAAGCGTGATAGGCTGGATCAAGATTGTCCCTCAGCACCCTACCAAGATAATATGCGTTGCTCTTCTTTGGCAGATTCAACAACAACAAATGATCGAGGTAGTGATGGGTATCAAGGCTCGATAGGCATTTTCGAGTTGATTCGATTATGATCTAATCTAATCGTAATGTGTATCATATACGCATTGAGGCCTTTATTATCCTATATTATCATGCATCACATACATACATACATTATTCTAGCATGCATCATATACATACAAGAAAATTATCCTAGCATGCATCATATACATACAAGCATTATTCTACTAGCATGCATCACATACATACAAGCAAAATCAAATATATATATATATATATATATATATATATATATATATATATATATCAACATATATATATATATATATATATATACATTTAACTATGATGTAGTAATGACCCTACTACGATCTTCTCAAGCCAATGAGAAGATCGGACGGTCAACCTAAGGCTAGCGGCTTCTCCAAGCGCTTCCTTTGACCGCCATGTGTCGTCGGCACTCTTCTCGTAACTTCGTCTACAAGTGGACTTTCAACCGCTCCATTTTGTACATTAAAAATATGAAACTCGAGTTACATTCGAGTCTAAAACTATTTACAACTAGAATTTCAAAAGAAGAGGTACGACGCACAGGTCACATACACTATACAACACGCACAACCACAAAAATGGCACGCAGGCCGTATTATGAATTACAACACACATATTCCAATCAAATTAGGGTCATTGGGCCATGACAATCACAGAATTATACATAATTATAAATTATGTATTTTTACAGAAAATTTCTATAATTTTTCCTATTTTATTTTTCAAATTTATGAGTCACCTCTCTGTAACGGTACCGCTAAGCAGTTTCCGGGCGCGATCGCGGGACAAGGCCCATTTCAGGGATAGGGGCAGCGCCCATACTGACAAAATTAACTTCGCGAATGTCCCTATTACGATCCTACAGTGACTTAAGTCGCTGTCCCAAAAACCTAAAGCGAGAACTCGCTATTTCGGAGAGTTTTTCTCGACGGTTGAAGCCTACAAGTGTCCCAACACTCGTTGCTTCGACTCTTCGAAAAAAACAACCAAAAATTCTATAAAATTAGGAAATTTACAGAAACATAAAAATCTGTAATTTTTATATATAATATAAAAACTACAAAAATGAAAGACATACATGCTTCGCACGTGGCTCTGATACCACTTTTGGGTTTTCCGAACCGCAAAAACCACTTTTTGCGTTGCGGAAACCTCGAAAGCCCCGGCCACGGATCCGTGCGAAGATGTATTAAAACTAAAACATGTATGTGCTTATATAAAACCCTAGATCTACCTTAGATCTATATGATAAGAATGTTACCCTCGATGCGATGCCCTTCGCAAATCCCGCTCGTCCAAAAGGTTTGCCGGAACTCAAGAGCGTCATGTGCACACTCCTCTATTGGTATCCACACAAGAAAAAGGTGGAGAAAAGCAATCTTGAGTGTGATAGCACTCCTTAGATGCTCGGCAAGATGAGGAAGGAGAGAGGGAGAGCTTGAGGGAAGTTGATCCAAGGAAGAAGATGAAGTTGTGTGTAACTCACCAAATGAATTCCACCATCAAAACTCCTAAAGTGGCCGGCCACTTCAAGGCTTGGGAGGTTACATGGATGCATGTAACTCCCATGGCTCTTGTTCTCCCTCATGAGGTGGCACCACATGATAAGTGAATGATGATGTGGAGCATCATCATTGGCCGACCATGCCAAGTCATCATCATGACATGACATTTGGTCAAGTCAAACTTGACCTTTCATCTTCCCTCTCAAGTCATGTCAAACTTGACTTCTAATCTCCCATGGTTGATCAAATCTAACCACTTGACTCAAGTAAATTTAATTTAATGAATCTCTATTCATTAATTTAAATTGATTTGATGAATCAAATCTAAATTAGACTCATTCAACACTTGAATCAACTTGAGTCTAAGTCAATTAGTCTAATTTGGATTACTCTTAATCCAATTTGGTTAATCACATGAACCTAATCCTCATGGTTCATCATATGAACCTAATCTTCATCTAATTGCTCTTATGTGTGTGACCCTATAGGTTCTTGTAACGTAGGGAATGTCCCTAAACCGATTTAGGAACATAAGCAATGAGCGGTATCTAACAACACATCATTGCTACCCAAGTTACAAGAATGTTGAGCTCCAACATCACCTTTGTGACTACTAATTGTGAATCTCACAATATGTGACAATGTCCCTCTATCCTTGACATCTAGATTGACCAATCGAGGCATAGACCGTGTCATCCTCGGTACAATCTATTGTTGGATCGATGCGGTTCGCTAGAGGGGGGTGAATAGCGAAAAGCCTTTTTCTTTCGAATTCGTTTCAAGACAAATATACGCAGCGGAAATGTAAATGAAACAAAAATAGACAAGTTTATTTTTTACTTGGTTCGTAGCCTTCGGCTACTACTCCAAGGCCCTAACGGTCCTAGACCGTGTACGGAGGGCAATTCACTAAAACACTCCTCCTCGTTGGAGGTAGGAGTTTGACGATTACAAAACTTAAGCAAAATGATAGAGAGACAAACCCTCTCTTCTATTAAAGTAAAATGCAACGATAGAAAAACCTCGAGTAAAAGAGTTGCAATATTGAAAACAATAACAAGGATTATACCAACAATTAAAAAGAAAGACCTTAAGCTAGGGTTGTTGGCAGCACTTCGTTGTCGTAGAGTCGTCGGAGAGTCGCAGCGTTGCGGAAGCTTTTGAGCACTTAGAATTATGTTAAAACCCTAGGTTAGGACCTCCTTTTATAGCCTTTGAGCCCCTTTTCGAGAGGAACCCTAGCCAATCATATTTGAGCACCACTCCCCTTGAAATTTGATGATGACTGATGGCCATCACCCGATGATTGCGATCACCGAAAGTCCGGTCACCAACCGATGATGGCGAGTCCTCCAAGCCGGCAATGATCGATGCTGGCTGCAAGGCAATGTTAGCTTAAAGAAAACATTATTTCGACGGTCGTCGACCGTCCGATCTCGACCTAGACCACCTATGAGATGTCTTGGGTCGGATCTACGCTTAAGTCTTTCCCCGTAACGAGGATACGACCTTACTTACACTCGCACACACGAGCTTACCTCGATACTTACGTGTTGCTTTGCTTCTGGCCTTCCACTCAATTCCTTCGGCTCCCTCTGAAGTCACTTGAGTGTCGCCCGACCACCGCGGCTTCCTCCGGGTGTCGCTAGCCTTCAGCTCCAGCTATAGCAATTTTCTGCACACTCGATTCAGCTCGTGAGATAACAACATGAGCTTAACTTTGTATCGTTTGCTATAATCAAAACTCAGGTTCGACTTAGGTGCCTACTGCACCAACAATCTCCCCCTTTTTGATTTATGGCAAACCCACATACAAAGTTAAGTGCATTAAGAAAAGATATGCATGAATGAGCAGGAGTGTTAAGAGCATGAATGAACAGAAGTATAAAAACTCTTTTCAGTGCTCCCTTGAGGAATCCTCCCCCTTGACCGAGGGTGAGTACTTCAGAAAGAGTTTTAACTCTCCTCCATGACGTTTGCTACTAAAAAATAATTAAGTAACCGAAATTACTTAATATTGGCCATAGTATTTAAAATAAATAAGTTCAAGTGTCGTATATCGAAAAAATTTGACCCCTTAACTTTGAACTTTTAACTTTGGCCTTTTTCTCCCCGTTTTTCCTTATATCGAAAAGAGTAAATGTTGTGTGGAAAACAAAATAAGTGTTAAATTTAAAGTCCAAGCATGTTCCACATTTTTTATAAAAAATATACAAAATAAGCTCATCTATAAAATGTTCGACTCATATTTGGCTTGATTGATAGAAAGATCAACCACCCGGTCGTAGTCGCTAGTGTATATGATTATACTCTATGGTTCATGGCGATGCACTAGATCTACATCCGGAACTGTGAGTAAGGTCCTAACATCTCACGCCCATCTACGTGGCTAAGTACACAAACACATTAGTCCTATGTGTTGTGAGATGTATTGGCTCCTTAAATCTATAGGTGCATGATATCTAAGGTATGTCCTATGCTAGTTCCATAAAAATGAAAATTTAAGAAATAGTAGTAAGAAAATATAATTTGCAAGTTCCTATTCTATTACGCACATGCCCAATTTTCGCCTTAATAGACTAAATTCTTCGGGTAGGGGTTTAGTAAATAGGTCCGCTAAGTTAGACTTCGATTCGACGATTCGAGTTGTATGCTCCGCTGGCCACATGTTCTCGAATGAAATGGTATTTGACCTCTATATGTTTGGTCCTAGAGTGACATATCGATTCTTAGTAAGATTAATTGAACTAATGTTGTCTACGTGAAGTTTAGTATTCAGAAGTCTAACTTAAAGTCGCGGAGAGTGTGCTTCATCCAAAGAAGTTGAGTGACACACTCACCCATCGCGATGTATTCTACTTCTGGTTGGTAGATAAAGCAACACAATGTTGCTTCCATCGCACTAACTCACTAGACTCGAGCCGAGAAGTTGACAACAACCACTGTGCTCTTTCTATCGAGCTTACTACGGCATAGTCCGAATCGAGTAGCCGATTAGTTCGAACTCGTAGATCTAGGGTACCAAATACCAACGTTAAGTGTACCCTTAAGATATCTAAGGATACGCTTAACTAGGGTTAGGTGAGACTCCTTAGCACAGGTTTGAAACCTGGCGCACATACTTACTGCGAATAGGATGTCGGGTCGACTCGTAGTTAAGTATAGGAGACTTCCTATCGTGCTCCTATAGTACTTTAAGTCAATGGACTTACTTTCTGGGTCTTCTACTATGTTAACATTAATCATCATTGGAGTGTTTATTATCTTAGCATCTTGCATTCCAAATCTTTTAATTAACTCCTTAGTGTATTTCTGTTGATATAGGTATATACCATCCTTAGTTTGTTTAATTTGTAGACCTAAAAAGAAACTTAACTCGCCTACCAAGTTCATTTCGAACTCACTTTCCATGAGTGAAATGAACTCGTTTAGTAAGGCTGAGTTAGAGGTTCCAAAAATGATATCGTCTATGTAAATTTGAGCTATGAATATTTCTTTACCTAAGGTTTTTACGAAGAGAGTTGGGTCAACTAAGCCTTGGTTAAACCCTTTTGACTTAAGATGGATTGAAAGTCTCTCGTACCAAGCTCGAGGAGCTTGTTTAAGTCCATAGAGAGCTTTCTTAAGTTTTAGAACATGGTTGGGTTTATCTAGATTTTCGAATCCGGGGCTAACATAAACTTCTTCTTTAATGTATCCATTTAGCAATGCCGACTTAACATCCATTTGAAACAGCTTAAATCCTCGATGTGCGGCATAAGCTAGCAACATTCGAATGGATTCGAGTCTAGCTACTGGGGCATAGGTTTCGTCGTAATCTAAGCCTTCGACTTGACTAAATCCTTTGGCGACCAACCTAGCCTTGTTTCTAACTACTTCACCTTTATCATCAAGCTTATTTCGAAACACCCACTTTGTTCCAATTATCGTTTTGTCTTTAGGTGGTGGTACTGATTCCCACACTTCATTCCTAGTAAATTGAGCTAGCTCTTCTTGGATTGCAATAATCCAATCGGGATCAAGAAGAGCTTGTTCAATTGATTTGGGTTCTATCTTTGAAATTAAGGAAATTTGACTAAGGTTCCTATAGGATGCTCTAGTTCGAACTCCTAGATTAGGATCTCCTATCACTTGATCGATAGGGTGGTTAGTTTGAATCCTAGATTGGGTTGGGTTTGTGTCACCTAATGCTTGATCAATGGGGTGACTTGGTTGAACACTAGTTTGACTCGGATCACTTGTCACTTGGTCGACAAGAGAAGTTGGTTGATGTGGATTAGACTCGATCTCAGGGTCGGAGACGAGTTTGGTATCGCTGGGCTCAACACTTGGGGTCATTAAGGGTTTTGTAGGTTCGGTACTTCATCAACACTACATTAATAGTCTCTTCGACTTTAAGGGTATCGTGGTTATATACCCTATAGGCCCTACTGTGTTGAGTATCCTAAGAATATTCCAGTGGAGGTTTTGGATGTAATTTCCTAGGTGGTTCTTAGTGTTTAAGATATGTACTTTACATCCAAATACCCTAAAGTACTTGATGTTGGGTACTTTATTGTGATAAATCTCGCACGAGGTCTTAAGGTGCCTCTTTACCATAAGGATCCTATTCGACATAGCAAGTCGCAATCTACCGCTTCGCCCAAAACCTATCGTAGGTCGATTCGCTCAACATGGTCCTAGCGGCTTCTTGTAGAGTTCGGTTTTTCCGCTCCACTAGGCCATTTTGTTGAGGGTCCTAGGGCAAGAGAATTCATGGTGGTATCCGCTTAGGTTACGTAAGCCTGTGAACCTTTGATTTTCGAATTCACCACCATGATCGCTTCTAAGTCTTTTTAACCTTAAGGTTTTTGATTCTCGATTAATTTGAATAGATTGATTAATTGATCTAGGTATCATTTTTATATTGATGAACCTAACCTGTAAACTCGAGTAGTCCGCCAATTATGACTAAGCAATATTGACTTCTATTGAGTGACTTGGCTCCATGTGAATCGAATAGATCCATATGCGTGAGCTCAAGTACACTTGAGGTCTGCTCTGGTTAGTTAACTTGTGTTGTGTCCTAGGTTGTTTTCCTTGTTGACAAGCATTACAGATTTTATTAACCAAGTTGTTGAGGTTGGGTAAGCCTCGACTAAGCCACTGACTCATCTTGTGGATGAGTCTTAAAAGAGTGACCGAAGTCGTTGGTGCCACAACCATGATTCCTCTTCCTGTGTCATAAGACATTTGGTTGAGGATTTGATTAAGTTAATTGTATAAATGTTATTTGTCCTAGTTCCTTTGAGTATTGTTTTAGCTGTTTTATTTGTTTTAATTACACATTCATTTTCTAAAAATACGACCTTATAGTTATTGTCACATAATTGACTTACGCTAAGCGAGTTATATTCAAAATTCTCTACAAGTAATATATTTTAATGACAAAATTCGAGTTAAGCTCGATATCACCCGATCCGATGATTTTGAGCTTGCCGTTATTCCCAAAGGCTACCGATCCTTGTCGCTTGAATCGCTTTGTGAATTTGAGTTGATCCCCTGGCCATGTGTCTCGAGCAACCGTATCCAACATCCATTGATCCTACACACAAGGTGGTTGGATTGGATGTTAGATTTTAAAAAATTCGTTGTAAGTTGTTAAACCTAGGTCATCTCACCTCTGAATATATGATCAAGCATGTTATACTTATGTGTTTTTTGTGAGATGACTTCCAATTAAGTTGAATAAGTGCATTTAGGTTCAAGTAATTTTATGTTAGATTTGATTTGACCTAGGCTTGTCAAGTTTACCTTTTCAAGATCATGGCTTCCAGGTCGTGGCGAGGCACAGGGGCCTTCTTTTATCGGATCATCGACCACTTCCTTAGACAAAGCCATTTTCAAGAAAATGATGACTTGACTCACCTAAGATTATTTCCTAGTCTAACTGGTTATTTTTGAAAAGAGGCTCCCCGAGGCTCAATCTTTTCGAAGAATTTTAGTTGGTTATGTTCATGTTCTAAGTGAGTTCACAAGTTTTAAAGCACAAACTTTCTAAGTTAAAGCATGCAATTTCTAAGTTAAAGCACAAACTTTCTAAGTTAAAACATGCAATTTCTAAGTTAAAGCACAAACTTTCTAAGTTTAAACATGCAATTTCTAAGTTAAAGCACAAACATGTTTTGTACTGGCTCCCCCTAGACCGTTGAATTGGTTCGGTCTATCCACATAGTGGATTTGGTCCTTGGGAATCCAGTACGGGTTGGATCCTAGAGTTGAAATCAAAAGGTTCTTAGGGACCCATGCTTGGACATGTTTCCTATGTCGACTTACAATCGACATATACGACCTATTAGTCGTGTTTGAGTTAAACCCTAGTCCAGCCTTTTTGTACACGGCCCTTTGAGATCCAAGTAGGAGGTCAAGTCCTTTGGATCCCGAAGTGAACCTTTCCAACGTGTTCCTAAGATCTTCGACTTGACTTTTCAAGAGTGAGTTCTCAACTTCGAGTTTTTCAACCCGAGTTGAGTCCTTCTCTTGAACTTGACTAGTCGAAGAGGTTAGGGAGACCTTGTGTTTGAGGAGTTTGACCTCCTCAACCAGGGTCTCAACCTTGGACTCGGATTTAACTAATTTCCTAGACAAAAACCTAACCGTATTTTGTAAAGTATTAAATAAAGTTCGACTTACTTTAAGGGTATCTTTTGAACCGGATGTGTATCTGTGGCTTGACTTGAAGGTAGCTTCATAGTCCGAGTCATCCTCAGGTTTTGACTCAAGTTCAGGTTCGGTCTCCGTGTCTGACTCAATTGATTTCGCCATGAAGACGTGGTCTTCGTCATCTTCGGATGACGCTTCTTCCCATGTCGCGTTGAGGGCCTTCTTGTGCTTAGTGGTGGTTGAGCTTGGGGCACTCGGACTTGATATGTCCAAACTGTTACACTCATAACACCTAATATTAGAACTTTTAGGCTTACCTTGGTTGGGTCGAGTTGTGGTTCGCTCATCCCTTGGCTATCCTTCGAGCTAGGTTCATTAGTTCTACACCAACTCCGGTCAACTTCTTCTTCTGACTCATCTTCCTCCTGGTTGGTGGTGGCTTGCTTGAGATTTTCTTCTTCTTCAACTCGCAAACAAGGCTATACCTCTCTCGGTTCCGAGTTGACCGCCATGTAATTCAAAATCGGAAAAGAGTTCATCTAATCTAAGTTTAGAGAGGTCCTTGGAGACCTTGTAAGGCATCGACCATGGATGCCCACAAGGTAGTCCTCGGAAAAGAGTTTAGAACATACCTTATAAGGTCGCGGTTTTCGACCTTGCCCGATTGCGTAGGTTGTTGACTATGTCTTGGATATAGGCATGGAGTTGCGTCCGCGGACTCGTGTTCCTGCATTTTTAGATTATATAATTTATTGAACAAGAGGTCACGCTACATACCTTGGCTTCATCGGTCCCTTCGTAGCTCCACTAGTTTTGTCCAAAGATCTTTGCGCGCTATGAAGGGGCCGACGCGATTTAGCTCCTCTTGATAGGCCGCATTGAGGATTTGTGTTGCCTTGGCGTGCCGACTTGTCATTTTGTCGCAATGGTCCATTGATTGTAATCCAAGGATTCACCTTCTTCATTAGTAGGAAGGGTGAACCTGCTTTGGATCACAATCCACATCTCTATTTGGGTTTTTAGAAGCATTCCATCCGACCTTCCAATAACGGAAGTCATCTCCATTGTAAAAAGAGGTCGGACGGTGCTAAAACCTCGAGATGGGCCATTAGAACAAAAGACACAAAGAGACAAGACAAGAAACTAGCAACGACAAAAACACAAAAACAAGTGCCAAGACTCGCGTCTTGAATTAGTAGTGCGGGAGAATACTTAACAAAGCGAAATAAATCCAAAAAAAAGAAAAAAAAACAGAATTAAAAGAAACAAAAAAAATAAATCTGTAAAAATGGCTAGATTGGTGGTTTCACCAAATCTTAGCAACCCCCGACTCTGATACCAATTGTTGGATCGATGCGGTTCGCTAGAGGGGGGGTGAATAGCGAAAAACCTTTTTCTTTCGAATTCGTTTCAAGACAAATATACGCAGTGGAAATGTAAATGAAACAAAAATAGACAAGTTTATTTTTTACTTGGTTCATAGCCTTCGGCTACTACTCCAAGGCCCTAACGGTCCTAGACCGTGTACGGAGGACAATTCACTAAAACACTCCTCCTCGTTGGAGGTAGGAGTTTGATGATTGCAAAAAAACTTTCGAAGAAAAATGATAGAGAGACAAACCCTCTCTTCTATTAAAGTAAAATGCAATGATAGAAAAACCTCGAGTAAAAGAGTTGCAATATTGAAAACAATAACAAGGATTATACCAACAACTAAAAAGAAAGACCTTAAGCTAGGGTTGTTGGTAACACTTCATTGTCGTAGAGTCGTCGGAGAGTCGCAGCGTTGTGGAAGCTTTTGAGCACTTAGAATTATGTTAAAACCCTAGGTTAGGACCTCCTTTTATAGCCTTTGAGCCCCTTTTCGAGAGGAACCCTAGCCAATCATATTTGAGCACTACTCCCCTTGAAATTTAGTGATAAACCTTGACTCCTCGAGGCTGATCCTTTGACCATGATTGGTGATGGCCATCACCGATCATTCTTTGGCGACGATCAGTGCTAGCCGTAGTCACCCGTGATGGGCGGTAGTCGAGTCCTTGAGTTAGCGATCGGGATCGGGCAAGGCAATGTTAGCTTAAAGAAAACATTATTTCGACGGTCGTCGACCATCCGATCTCGACCTAGACCACCTATGAGATGTCTTGGGTCAGATCTACGCTTAAGTCTTTCCCCGTAACGAGGATACGACCTTACTTACACTCGCACACATGAGCTTACCTCGATACTTATGTGTTGCTTTTGCTTCCGGCCTTCCACTCAATTCCTTCGGCTCCCTCCGAAGTCACTTGAGTATCGCCCGACCACCGCGGCTTCCTCCGGGTGTCGCTAGCCTTCAGCTCCAGCTATAGCAATTTTCTGCACACTCGATTTAGCTCGTGAGATAACAACATGAGCTTAACTTTGTATCGTTTCCTATAATCATAACTCAGGTTCGACTTAGGTGCCTACTACACCAACATCTATATCTTGAACTCCAAGTAGACTCACTCTAATCAAATGAGCTCAATATCTCATATTGACTCATTTGGGCATGGCCATGCACTTCGTGGTCTCACTCTATCAAGAATATCGATGTCACCCCCGTCATATAGGAGGGATAGATCCCATCTACATCACTCACATCCCTCTGCATAATTTGTTACACACCCAGTAATCGCCTTTTTAGTCCACCCATTTACGGGTGACATTTGACGAAGCCAAAGTATGCAACTCCTTATGTAGGGAACCATGGTAACTTTAGGTCTAAGGACTAATAGTCATACTAATAGCCACATAAGAAAGTATATGACACTCATAACGATCCATGATACTTTCTCATGGCTGGTCATTCAGTATACATTCTCCAATGCATACCCATGTGTCAACTTGATATCTCATATCCATGACTTGTGAGATCAAGTCATCATGTTGACCTACATGCTAGTCTCTATGCATTAATATTGTCCCTGAATGTTAATACTTGGCTAGGAATGATTAAGAGTAGTGTTCTCTATATCATCTCATTATCGATTCAACCAATCGATTGATATAGATAAGAACCTACTACTCAAGGATATTATTATATTTAGTTATTTGGCACCAATACAAATAAATATAATAACCATGCCTTTATAAATAAGAATATGATACAATATAGTCCATACAAAAGTCATCACATGATTGGCTCTAGGGCTTTCACTAACACTCTCCTCCCTTGGCCGGGGTCAAAACCCAGCTCTCCTCTTCTCCTTGGCCGATGGAACCAAGGCTTAGGGTCCTCCCTTGGAGCTTTGGCCGGCATTCATCTTTTCTCCCTTCTCCTTGTTGGCCGTCGGAAAGCAACTTGCTTGTTGCTTGTTGGTTGGCTAAAGGAAGGAGAAGAGTCTTGTTTCTATTCTTCCTCTTGCTCAGAACGAGCAAGGAAGGAAGATTGGTGATCTTGGAGCTTCAACTTTTGGTAGATCATCGCCCACACGACGTCCGAAAGGAGGAAGGTCATACAATAGAAGATCGAGATGTATATCGATTCTCTATTTTCATTTGTTACATGTTTATATTTGCTTTTCAATTATATGCATGATATATATTCTGTTTTGTGGCTAAATATACTTGGAGCCCGAACATAAATACAAAAGTCGGTGATCCGTACATCATCTATTCTATGGCTATTTGTAGAATAGATGTTGGTTGCTTGAACAACAAGTTTGTTCAAGTGACTACTCTAATCGAATATCACGACGATGACAAGGTTGCTAGGGCAATACCTCTTATCAAGGATAAATTTTTTTTATCCGGGGACATAGAAGGGATCGCCATGAATAAGTGACCGAGTTGAAGTGGGAAGCGATGTTTCCCCTCCCTTCAGGATTAACCAAATTGGTTTGGTTCTAATCCAATGGTGGAGAATAAACCAAAGGGGTTTGGTTTGTTTTAAACAAATGAACCAAAGTTGGTTCAGTTCGTTTTAACTTAAAATAGACCAAATTGGTTTGGTTTATTTTAACTTAAATTAATGGAGCAAGTTAACGGGTTTTGGTTATGAACCAATACCATTAGGAGAATTTGTTCTCTATAAAATAGGGCTCAAGGGTTTAATGAGAGCCCTAATCCAAGTTGCCACCCCCTCTCCTTCTCCTCTTGTGGTCGGCGCCCAAACCCTAGCCGCCGCCCACCCTTGTGCCATCGTCCAAGTTGTTGCCGGTGTCCAAGCTTCAGCCGGCGATCCTCTGGCGACCCTCCGGTGATTCTCCTTGGCTCCGGTGACAATGGACTAGCTGGCGCTCTTCCCTTTGGCCGGCGCTAACTCCTCCACCAAGTTGTCCAGTTTTCTGGAAAGCTTGTTTCCTTCATGTTGGAGCATCATTTGGACGACGTTTGGAGCTCCGACAGTGGATACTTTTCCGGGGATTCGATCTCTGGTAATCCTCATAGGTGGAGAACGAAGGATTCGTTAAACGGTTGACAAATACATCTCTGGAGAAGTGAGTTTTTGAGGACTCGTTTTGAATCTGAATTTTGATTCGGATTGTGATCTTCTCTCGATCACATCATCTTCGACATGAGGCTAGTGACTCGTACGAAGATGAGGCTCGTGACTTTGTGAAGTCATCCCGAAGATACTCGACGTGGATACGGATAGAGGCGATTCTAGTGAGGATCGCTTCGGTTGATACCTTTCCCGCTACACGTGATACGTCAGGTATACATAGAATAAATTTCCTTTTATTGCAAAATTTGAAACTACAATTATGTCTACACATGTTGTACTATGCATGCGTGTAGTGTATGTGTTGTAATAAATTAGATTTATTATTTTTATTTCTTTCGCTGTGCACATGTTTACGAAACATGTTCGAACACACACTCGCCGCGGTGCCGAAAACCCAACAGTGGTATCTGAGCCCAAGTTGTGTTTTGACATAATTGTAAAATTGTTTTGCGATAGTCGTAATGGTATTTATGGAAATTTTCTACTTTTGGAAAGTTAGAAGTATTTATGGAAATTTTTAATTTTGGAAAGTCTAGAAGTATTTATGGAAATCTTCCACTTTTGGAAAGTTAGAAGTATTTATGGAAATTGATATTTTCCATAAATAAAATATTTGATTAGATTTGGAAATTTGTTTCCTAATTTAATCATGATTTGATTTGGGAAATCAAATCTTAAAAATATTTTATTTCCATAAGTAGTTTTGATGATTTAGGAAATTTATTTCCTAAATTGACTTTCCTTAATCAACATTTTCCACAAATAAAATATGTGATTAAATTTGGAAATTTATTTCCTAATTTAATCATGATTTGATTTGGAGAATCAAATCTCAAACATATTTTATTTCCATAAATAGTTATGACATATAAGAAAATTTTGTACATGTCATAAATGTATGACATGTAATTGCATTAGATGCATAGCATTATGCCATGCGTGTCATGACATGTATATGTATGTCATGTATGTCATGCCATGTAGATAATAGTTATTTGCATGCAAAGAGGATGAGACATAAAAACCCTTACACAATATTAAAGCCTACACCTTCCATTAATATGGTTAGAATCAGAGTTCCGTTTCTTGTTTGGGTTGTTGGACTCTCTCCAAGCCCGGCTCGAACCCGAACATATTCAAACCATGGAATAGTTTAATACTAATATGCTAAGAGTCAGAGGTCAATCGTTAGCTTTGGTTGTTGGACTCTCTCCAAGCCGGGCTAATTGGTTGAATGCGCTCTAACCATATTAAAACTATGTCTTGATTAATGGGTTGGCTTTAACCTGAAGCATCGGCTTGTTGGACTCTCTCCAAGGTTGATGTGAAGGGAGGTGAAGTTGGGTGCTATGCATATGATGCATACTTGTTAATGAGTTAACAACCCGATGTATGTGTGAACATTCAATTAGATGATAGCACATTGTGATAGTTGCATATATGTGATATGCAATCGGTATATTTGATACCTACCATCGTAGTTATGAATGGCTTGTTGGACTCTCTCCAAAGTTGTTCATATCTATGTTGGATATCAGCCCATTCGGAGATGGACCTACGATCTCCCGAAGTGATTTTGGGGTTTTTGAAATTCAAAAAATGAATGGGATTTATAAATGTATGTTGATGCATTTTAAAATCATTTTCTCATATATGCTCGTTTTATATTTCTAAGTTAATCTATTGATCATGATGTCTTTGAATTTGCGTTCCATTTTGGATTCGAATAAATTGATTGGGCCGAACTTCTTGGACTGGCTTAGAAACTTGAGAATTGTTCTCAAGGTTGAAAAGCTTGCAAATGTCCTTGAAGCGCCTCTTCCCGCCCGTCCTAGTGACAATGCAACTATGGACCAATTGTTGGTCTATCAGAAACATGTGACTGATTCTGTAATGGCGAGTTGCATCATGCTAGCCATGATGGTAACTGAGCTGTGGAAGCAGCATGAGCATATGGATGCTCATACCATAGTCTTTCATCTTTATGAGTTGGTTGATGAGCAAGTGAGATTCGAAAGATTCGAATTCTCCAAGCTCCTCTTCACCTCTGAGATGCAAGAAGGTTCATCTGTGGTACTGCTCAACATGCTGAAGACTGTGGAATCTTCTATGAAGCATGAGCAGGGGACGATGCTGTAAGTTGACTCCTCGAAGAAAGGTTCTAAGAGGAAGTCAAAAGAATAGAAGAAGGGGAAGAAAAAGGCAAAAAAGGCAGAACCAGCTCAGAAGGGCACTTGCCATCATTATGGCAAGGAGGGTCATTGGCGAAGAAATTGCAAGATTTATCTTGAGTTCGTGAAGAAGAATAAGGCATCGGATGCCCCATCTTCTTCAGATATCTTCGTTATTGATTGTCATTCTATTTCCTTATACACTTGGGTATTTGATACTGGGTGTGGCTCATATATATGTAATGACATACAGGGGCTAAGGAATAGAAGAAGACTCGTCAAGGGAGAGTCAAATTTATGTGTTGGGAATGGAGCAAAGGTTGCTGCACTCACCATCGGAATGTATTTGTTGAAACTCCCTGTAGGACTTGTCTTAGATCTGGATAATTGCTTTTATGTTCCTTCGTTGATAAAGAACATCAGTTCTATTTCTTGTTTAAATAGAAATGGATACCATTTGACTTTTAGTAACAATTGTTGTAACATAACTTTGAATGAAGTTCTTTATGGGACTGGAACTTTAAGCAATGGTATTTATACGTTGGACGTATCCAGTGACATTTTCAATATCGAAGCGAGCAACAAGCGTGCTTGAAAGAATAATCAATTAGACTCCTACATGTGGCATTGTCATCTTGTCCATGCAAGCAAGAAATTCATGTCCGAATTACACCGATGTGGAATTCTAGAATCGTTTGAATTGGATTCATACGATACATGTGAATCATGCTTAAAAGGCAAGATGACTAAGTTACCTTTTACAGGAAAAGGTGAATGAGTGGGAGAGTTGCTATGTCTAATACATACTGATGTATGTGGACCTATGTCAACTCAAGCTTTAGGAGGCTATAGCTACTTCATTACCTTCACCGATGTGATGGGTTGGTTTCATTGATCCGTGAGGGGAAACTTCGCTTCCCACTTCACCTCGGTCGCTTGTTCATGGCGATCCCATCGATGTCCCCAAATTAAAAAAATTTAATCCTAGACAAAAGGGATTGCCCAAACAACCAAGTCATCGTCGTGCTATTCGTTTAGAGTGGTCACTTGAACAAACTTGTTGTTCAAGCGACCAACCTCTATACTACGAGTAGGCGCAGAATAGACGATTTGCGGATCACCGTTTTTTGTGTTTATGTTCGGGGTCCAAGTATTATTTAGCTACATACATAAAGTAAACATCCACATAAAACATGCATATAATTGAAAAGCAATTATAAACATAATACAAAGGAAGACTGATCAAAATAAACAAGATTATACCTCTTGTTATACCTCTTAATCTTCTATTGTATGTCCTTCCTTTTTTTGGACGTCGTGTGGGAGACGATCTTCCAAAAGTTGAAGCCTCCTAGATCACCAATCTTCCTTTCCTTGATCACTCCGAACAAAGGAAGATCATCAAACAAAACTCTTCTTCCTTTCTAGAACCAACCACCAAGTCAATAAACTTGATGTTGCCACCGGCCAAGGAAGAGAACATGGAGTATAGGAACTGGCCAAAGGAGAATCAATGAGGGCATGGGCGCCGGCCAACACTTGGAGGAGACAAAGGAAATCAATCCTTCTCCTTGTTGCCGCCCAAACCCTAAACTAAGCTCTCCTAATTTTTGGCCAAGGATGAAGGGAAGAAGATTAGGTTGAGCTCCAGCCAAGGTAGAGGGAAGAAGAATAGGTGTCGGCCAAACCTTAGGAAGAAGATTTGATAGTATTTTGATGATAGACAAAACTCATGACATGGGATTATCATGGGAAAGTCCAACATGGGGTTGGCATGGAAAATCCAAGCATGGAGCTTGGTGTGGAAGTCCAAGGGGGAAGCCTTGGCATGGGAAAGTCCAAAGCATTGCGAAGCCGTGCGCTTGGTGCTTGGCATGGGAAATCCAAAGCATTGCGAAGCCGTGTGCTTGGTGCTTGGTGAGAAATGCATTGCGAAGCCGTGCGTTTGGTGCATTTGGGAAGTCTTGAGAACTTGGCAAGTTCACTAGGCTCGGGTCCTTGAGTCAGTGAAGGATGGCATTGCGAAGCCGTGCGCTTGGTGCATCCGAGGGACCGTCGGACGGGGAGCGAATGGAGTGAGCCCAAAGGGAAGCATACTTCTAGGGCATGAGGCCGTGCGGCGCGTATCCGAGGCCGAGGCCGAGGGAAGAGAGCCGGTGGGAACTCCATGAGGGATAAGGTGGACTTGGCCAAGTGGCGAGTGGGGAGGCTCACTCCGACATTAGTCATAGGTGCCGGTCAGGTGCTCTAGGGGATGGGTTCCCGATGTTCGAACCAAGTCGGTTGATCGTCGATCGAGAGAGGGCATTGTTAGGAAATCGATCGAGGGATGGCGATCATGACTAATGACCTATCTGAGCTGAAATGGAGTCGAGCTTGCGACTCGTGATGGATGATCGATCGGTGATGGGTGTCATTAGTCGACTGATGTGTGATCCGTTGGAACTTAACCAACGTGGATCTGGCCGTTGTGAGACAACGGCTACGGGACCGATCGATATGGTCGATCGATCGATGGGCGCGAAATAAATCGACGATGCATGTTATAAAAGGAGTTCAAGAGGGAGGATTTCGCCAAAACTTTTGTGAAGCTATTGGAGGGGAATTGCTGCTGCATTCCAGACCTTCAAGAGCCATCTAAAGCAAGCTATAAGCAAAGGGTTCAAAGCAAGCATTGTAAAGTGTTCTTTACGTGTATTTCGTATTTGTCTTTGTATTGCTTGTATTTTATATATTACTTGTTGTAATAGCTTGTGAGAGGTTTCTCCACCTCCGACGTGTAGTCGATAAGGAGTGTTGTTAGTGTCGTGCGCATAACATGAGCTCGTTGAGCTCACCCCGTGGAGTAGGAACCATTCGGTTCCGAACCACGTATATGCTTGTGTATTGATTGTGCTTGTATTGTTGTTATTTCTATTGTTATTCCGCTGCATATATTAACGACAATTGTAGACAAGTACACGAGAATGAACGAATTACGACATCCAACGAACGAGGGCTATTCACCCCCTCTAGCCGGCCAATCGATCCCCCAACAAGTGGTATCAGAGCCGAGGTTGCTCTTCAAGGACTAACCGCCGCGAGAGCACTACAAAATGGTCGGCTTCATCCATCCACCGAAATTCGATGGAGATTTTGCTTGGTGGAGGAAATGGATGGAGGTATATCTTGAAACCGATTTTGACTCTATGTTAATTATAGAAAATGGTTTTAAGATGCCTAGGGACAAAGAAAATAAGCCTATGGAAAAATCGAGGTGGACCCAAGATCAAATAAAGGACTTCAAGACAAATCTCGAGGTAATTAAATTACTTAGTGATTTGTTACCTAATCATATTTGGTCTAGATTGGGTGACTATAGGGATGCAAAGGAATTATGGGAGAAGATAATGAAATTTCAAGAAAACTCCCAACCAGCACATGTAGAGGAGAATGCCGAGGAAGAAGCACCCACAACATTTGAAGATGTTGATGATTTAGTGGAGACCTCCACCTCTAGCATTGAGGGGGAGGAAAGGTAATCTTCCATCCCGGAGCAAGAACAAGAAGCATCCACATCCGGGAGAAGTGAAGATCAAGAAGAGGCCTCCACCACCTCCCTAGGTAGCTCAAGTATTTTAATTTTGAATAAAAATCACATAATATGTTTTGAGTGTAGGGAGAAAGGGCACTACAAGAGTAAATGCCCTAAATTGGCTAAGAAGAAGGCATCGACACCAAAAGTCAACCCAAAGTCAAACGATGCCGGTGTTCCCTCAATTAAGAGCAAAGAGCACATTGTGTGCTTCAAGTGCAATAGCAGGGGACACTACCGAAGCCAATGCCCTAGGGGGAGGAAGAAAGGGCAAGAAGGTGTGACTCATGTAGGGGGAGCTTCTAAAGCTAACCCTAAGGTACATTTAAATAATGCACCTTCAATTTCTAGAATTAAAAAGCATGCTAAGAATTATTTTAGTTCTCTTGCCATTATTAATGAAAAGCATGCTAGGAGAAACAATAAGGTTTATTGCTTAGGTGCTAAGCATCTTAGTTTCTCTAAGGACAAACCTAGGACTCAAAACACTAGATCTATTTTACCTAGGGAGTCAATTAGGAGAATTGAAGAAAACTTGGGTGTTAATCCCAAGAAATCTAGGCATATGCCTAAAAAGAAAAACATTTCCCAAAAGATAAATGGAAATTCAAACTTGGGAAAATTAGAGTTAGAAAACCAATCCTTGAGGTCAAGGCTAGAAAAATTGGAGAAGACCCTAGCAATAATATCAAATTCGGTTAAGGGGTCTAATGTACAAAAGTCAAGACCTAGAAAATAAGAAATGTCTAAGGGCAAGAAGGGTTTGGGTCACAAACCTATGTCCTACCATAATGTTCCATTTAATTATGGAACCACATCTAGGTCTAGGAAAACCAAGGCTAATAGGGAAGTCATCCCTAAGTCTAGCCATGGTATGTGTTTAGTGGCTAACACCTCAAAGAAATCAAATATAGCCACTAAGAAGGTCAATGGAGGAGTCACCTCTAGAGTTGACCCAAGTAAGACCCATTTGACTAAGGCTTCAAAGCCAAAAAGGGTCATTAGGAAGGTATCTAGGGAAGTTATCCCTAGGGAATACCTTGTTAACCCAAGGAGCTCCAATAGGTATTGTGTTAGTAATATATGAGAGATGTCCTAAGGCAATCGCCTTATGTATGAACCATTTATATGATAAATGAAGATTCACTATTTGAGTATACATGTTTTATGTATTTGATTGGATCTTAAACTCATTTACTGAATGTCCACGATACGATTCACAACATGAGAGAATTTGTGATTGGATCACAACTAGTGAGTATCTCTACATGTGTAATTGTGATATATCGGAATTATCCCTAGTCGATGAATTGATGGATTTGGACACCATCAATTCTGTCGAGACTAGCACGAGGTATACTCCTTGGTGTATCCAAGCAGCTGATTCTCACTGGCTGGAGACATAGTGATGTCCGGAGTTAATCGTGGATGCTAGTTATGGTAACTAGTTCATTGGAGTGACAAGCCGTAAGACTTCATATGGTTCTCTGCATATATAGATATGTCAATGAAGTTCTTACTGTGGCTTAAGTGCGATGTTCCTTTGACTTGTGGTATTCAAGTCATCTTGATCATAGAGACTTATGCTTTGACATCTTAAGCAAACATCTCTAAGGAGATGTGGACCCGGGATGATTGGGTATAAGTCGAAGTGATCGAAGGTGTTTGAATAGCCTATAAAGGATTCACCACTCCTTGCGAGGAGATGTATACCCATGGCCTCTCGTCGGATTGTTACTAAAGTCTTTGGCCAAAGTATTACATGTTTAGAGTAAGGTACTCTTCGATACATGTGGAGTAACTAGAATCCGTAGGATGAGGAAATGATACTTGGGCTAGGTGTGACGTAGTCAGCCTAGTGGGGACTGACACAATAGACCATGTCCTGAACCAAGTGGGTATAAGATGAGTGAAGGGAATGGGGCACGAATCATTCGAGCATCAAGGGTTTGAGAAATAGTTCTGGATCAACCGTTGATCTTTTCGGTTAATTGGGGATCATGATGTACTACTAGGTGCCACTCATGATCGTTCTATAATTAATGGTTAATTATAGACGGCCAACATAAACCGAGAACCTATTTGGTCACACACACAACGAGTGTAATCCGAAGGATTTAAAACGAGCTTGAGAATGGGATTCTCAGACCGAGAGAAACAAGGTTTGGTTGGACCAAACATGAAGCGAGCATGAAATCGTTTCAGTCGCAATGGAAGCGTGGATGGGCCGTGTCTTATGAAGACATAATGGATGAACCAAAATGGTTTGGTTCTAATCCAATGGAGGAGAATAAACCAAAGGGTTTGGTTTATTTTAAACGAATGAACCAAAAGTTGGTTCGGTTCGTTTTAACTTAAAATAAACCATCATGGTTTGGTTTATTTTAACTTATCTTAATGGAGCGGGTTAACGGGCCTAATGGTTATGATCCAATAACCATTAAGAGAATTAGTTCTCTATAAAAGAGGGCTTAATGGATAATTAAGCCCTAATCCTAATCCAAAACCCTAGCTTGGAGTTGCCGCCCAACCTAGTTGTGCCGCCCAACCTCCATTGCCGCCCAGCTTGTTGTGCTGCCGTCTAGCTCCTTGCCGGCGTCCAAGCTTCAGCCGGTGATCCTCCGGCGACCCTCCGGTGATCTTCCTAGGCCTCGGTGAAAAGGTGAGCACTTGGCTTCCTTGTTTTGGCCGGCGCCTACTCCTCCACCAAGCTGTCCAGTTTTCTGGACAGCTTCTTCTCCTCTCGTCGGAGCGTCGTTTGGACGACGGTTAGAGCTCCGACAGCGGCTAACTTACCGGGGATTCGATCTCCGGTAATCCTCTGAGGTGGAGGACGAAGGATTCGTCAATTGGTTGACGAATACCTCTCCGGAGAAGCGAGTTTTGAGAACTTGTATTAGGATCCGAATTTGGATTCGGATCGTGATCATCTCTCGATCACGTCGTCTTCAACACGAGGCTAGTAACCCATACGAAGACGAAGCTCGTGGCTTAGCGAAGTCATCCCGAGGAACTCGGCGTGGATACGGATAGAGACGATTCTAGCGAGGATCGTTCCGGTTGATGCCGTTCCCGCTACACGTCATACGAAAGGTAAACGTAGATAAATTTCCTTTTATTGCAAATTTAAATTTACGGTTATGTCTACACTTGTTGTAATATGCATGCGTGTGTTGTGTATGTTGTAATAAATGTAGATTTATTATTTTTATTGCTTCCACTGTGTTCATGTTTACGAAACGTGATCGAACACACACACACCGCGGTACCGGAAACCCAACAGTGGTATCAGAGCCCAGGTTGTGTTTCAATATAATCATAAAAATGGTTTTGCAATAGTTATAATGTATTTCTGGAAATTTTCTAATTTTGGAAATTTAGAAGTATTTATGGAAATTTTTCAATTTTGGAAAGTCTAGAAGTATTTATGGAAATCTTTCACTTTTGGAAAGTTGAAAGTATTTATGGAAATTGATATTTTCCATAAATAAAATATTTGATTAGATTCTGAAAATTTGTTTCCTAATTTAATCATGATTTGATTTGGGAAATCAAATCTTAAAATATTTTATTTCCATAAGTAGTTTTAATGATTTAGGAAATTGGTTTCCTAAATAGATTTTCCTTAATCAAATAATTCCATGAATAAAATATGTGATTAGATTTGGAAATTTGTTTCCTAATTTAATTATGATTTGATTTGGAGAATCAAATCTTAAACATATTTTATTTCCATAAATAGTTATGACATATAAGGAAATATATACATGACATAATTGTATGCCATGTAATTGCATTAGATGCATAACATAATGTCATGCGTGTCGTGACATGTAGATGTATGACATGTATGTCATGCCATGTAGATAATAGTTATTTGCATGCAAAGAGGATGAGACATAAAACCCTTAAACAATATTAAAGCCTACACCTTCCATTAATATGATTAGAACCAGAGTTTCGTTTCTTGTTTGGGTTGTTGGACTCTCTCCAAGCCCGGCTCGAACCCGAACATGTTCAAACCATGGAATAGTTTAATACTAATATGCTAAGAGTCAGAGGTCAATCGTTAGCTTTGGTTGTTGGACTCTCTCCAAGCTGGGCTAATTGGTTGAATGCGCTCTAACCATATTAAAACTATTTCCGATTAATGGGTTGGCTTTAACCTGGAGCATCGGCTTGTTGGACTCTCTCCAAGGTTGATGTAAAGGGAGGTGAAGTTGGGTGCTATGCATATGATGCATACTTGTTAATGTGTTAACAACCCGATGTATGTGTGAACATTCAATTAGTTGATAGCACATTGTGATAGTTGCATATACGTGATATGCAATCGGTATAGATGATACCTACCGTCGTATTTATGAATGGCTTGTTGGACTCTCTCCAAGGTTGTTCATAACTATGATGGATATCAGCCCATTCGGAGATGGACCTACGATCTCCCGAAGTGATTTTGGGTTTTTTGAAATTCGAAAAATGAATGGGATTTATAAATGTATATTGATGCATTTTAAAATCATTTTCTCATATATGCTCGTTTTGTATTTCTAGGTCAATAAATTGATCATGACGTCTTTGAATTTGCGCACTATTTTAGATTCGAACAAACTGACTGGGCCTAACTTCCTGGACTGGCTTAGAAACCTGAGAATTGTTCTCAAGGCGAAAAAGCTTGCATATGTCCTTGAAGAGCCTCTTCCTGACCGTCCTAAGGACGATGCAACTCCAGACCAAATGTTGGTCTATCAGAAGCATGTGGCAGATTCTGAGCTGGCGAGTTGCATCATGCTAGCGGCGATGGTACCTGAGCTGCAAAAGCAGCATGAGCATATGGATGCTAACACTATGGTCTTCCATCTTCATGAGTTGTTCGATGAGCAAGCGAGATCCGAAAGGTTCGAGGTCTCTAGGCTCCTCTTCACCACGAAGATGCAAGAAGGTTCGTCTGTAGTACAGTTTGTGCTAAAGATGAACGGGTACATCGAGCAGCTAGCTACCCTCAGTTTTGTGATGGATCATGAGTTAAGTATTGACTTAATTCTGCATTGTTTGCCCAAGAGTTTCTCGCAATTTGTGATGAACTATCGGATGAACAAATTGGAATCTGTTGGTGCAGGGGCACTAGATAATCAAACCTGTGTTTTGATTATGGCAAAGACACAAAGTTAAGTTTACATCGTTATCTCACTAGCTAAATCGAGTGTGCAGAAAAGTACTAAAGCTAGAGCTGAAGGCTAGCGACACCCGAAGGAAGCTGCGGTGGTCGGGCGACACTCGAGTGACTTCGGAGGGAGCCGAAGGAATCGAGTGGAAGGCCGGAAGCGAAAGCGTCACAGTAAGAATCGAGGTAAGCTCGTGTGAGTGAGAGATGGTAAGGTCGTGTCCTCTATACGGGGACGACCGTAGGCGGCGATCCGACTAAAACTTCTTGTGGAAGGTCTAGGTCGAGATCGGACGGTTAAAAGCTATCGTATTTATCATTTCGAGCTAACCTCTCCTTTGTAGGGAAGTGGCGGTGGCATGATCGCCTGGACATGGAAGCGATCGTGATGCCCATCGATCGGTGATGGAGGCATCGATCGTGATGGCGACGACTCGACCTTTGCGCTTAGGTCAAACGGATAAAGTTTGTGACGCGCCACTTGCGATAAAATTTGGAAAACCGTGATCCGTTCCAAAAAAGGGAGACATATTGAGCCCAAATTCTATAAAAGGAGGAGGATTCAACTCAAAGATCATCAAGTTTATTCATCAAGTGCTCCTACAACGCCAACGCTCCAACACCGTCATAACGCCGACGTGACGACAAGTTCCAATCTTCTTCGTCGGCAGCAGTAGCAAGTAACATATTTTGATATTGTATTCTTTATTTTTATTCGTAACGAGGTGAGGTAGGCTTGTTGCCTCATCCTCATAATTTCGGTTTTGTGATCGTTGTCTCCTACCTCCAACGAGGAGGAGACGTTATAGTGATTTGCCCTCCGTACGTGGTCTAGGACCGATAGGGCCTTGGAGTAGCAACCGCTGGGTTGTGAACCAAGTAAAATAAACGTGTCGCTTTATTTTCCCCTGTGTTTACTCATTTAATTGTCTACTCGAACGAAACGCCGAAAAGTTTTGCGATCGCTATTCACCCCCCCCCTCTAGCGACGCTTCTCGATCCAACAGAATCCACCATTCCCGAGCTCCTCAATATGCTGAAGACTGTGGAGCCTTCTGTGAAGCATGAGGAGAAGGCAGTTCTGTTAGTTGATTCCTCAAAGAAAGGTTCTAAGAGGAAGGCAAAAGAACAGAAGAAAGGAAAGAACAAAAAGGCAAAGAAGGCGGACCCAGCGCAAAAGGGCACTTGCCATCACTGTGGCAAGGAAAGCCACTGGCGAAGAAACTGCAAGATTTATCTTGAGTCCATGAAGAAGAAGAAGGCATCCGATGCCCCATCCTCTTCAGGTATCTTCGTTATTGATTGTCATTCTATTTCCTTAGACACTTGGGTATTGGATACTGGGTGTGGCTCACATATATGTAATGACATACAGGGGCTAAGGAATAGAAGAAGACTTGTCAGAGGGGAGTCAAATTTGCGAGTTGGCAATGGAGCAAAGGTTGCTGCGGTCGCCATCGAAACTTATTTGCTGAAGCTCCCTAGTGGACTAGTCTTAGAACTGGACAATTGCTATTATGTTCCTTCTCTAATAAAGAACATTGTTTCTATTTCCTGCTCAAATAGAAATGGTTTCCATTTGACGTTTAGTAACAATTGTTGTTATATAACTTTAAATGGCGTACTTTATGGAACTAGAACTTTGAGTAATGGCATTTATACGTTGGACGTATCCAGTGACATTTTCAATATCGAAGCGAGCAACACGCATGCTCGAAAGGATAATCAAATAGACTCTTATATGTGGCATTGTCGTCTTGGCCATATAAGCAAGAAACGCATGTCCGAATTACACCGATGTGGAATTCTGGAATCGTTTGAATTGGATTCATACGATACATGCGAATCATGCTTAAAAGGCAAGATGACTAAGTTACCTTTTACTGGAAAAGGTGAACGAGTGGGAGAGTTACGAGGTCTAATACATACTGATGTATGTGGACCTATGTCAACTCAAGCATTAGGAGGCTATAGCTACTTCATTACCTTCACCGATGATCACTCACGGTTTGGGTATGTGTTCTTGATGAAACACAAGTCTGAAGCCTTTGAAAGGTTCAAAGAGTTCAGAAATGAAGTAGAGAAACAACATGACAAGAGTATTAAAATACTTCGATCGGATCGAGGTGGTGAATACTTGAGTCAGGAGTTTCTTGATTACCTAAGAGACAATGGTATATTATCTCAATGGACTTCGCCCTATACACCATAGCATAATGGTGTATCTGAGAGGCGTAACCGGACCTTGTTGGACATGGTCAGGTCGATGATGAATCATGCGACTCTTCCCAGGTCCTTTTGGGGTTATGCACTTTGCATACCGTTTACTTGTTAAACAGAATGCCTACTAAGGTAGTCTCAACTACTCCATATGAGATATGGAATGGTAAGAAACCTCATGTATCTTACTTGAAGATATGGGGTTGTCCTGCTTATGTGAAGGATCAGTATCGCAAATTGGATGCTAAGTCTGATAAATGTCTATTTGTTGGATACCCTAAGGAAACAAGGGGTTACCAATTCTATCATCCTGTGGAACAAAAGGTGTTTGTTTCAAGGCATGCTGTATTTCTAGAGAAAGAGTTTCTCTTGCAAGAAAACAGTGGGAGTGTCGTCGAGCTTGAGGAGGCTCGAGAGACTCAAATAGACATTAATGAGATACCTGGTGAAGCACAACAGCCGACAACTCATAGTGATGAGCAATCGGCTGGACCTATTGTAACACCACATCTTCGTAGATCTGGTAGAACACGCAATATTCCTGAGAGATATGGATTTCTCGTAAGCGAATCGAACGACGTGTTACTCATTGATGATGAGGAGCCTACCAGTTATGAAGAAGTGCTGACAAGTTCAGAAAGGGATAAGTGGCTTGGTGCCATGAAGTCGGAAATGGATTCCATGTATGAAAACCAAGTTTGGAACTTGGTTGACCCACCTGAAGGGATAAAGCCTATAGGGTGCAAGTGGGTTTTCAAGAAGAAAACCGACATGGATGGTAATGTGATTACCTATAAGGCTAGATTAGTGGCGAAAGGATATCGTCAAAAGCAAGGTGTTGATTATGACGAAACCTATTCGCCTGTAGCTATGCTTAAATCCATTCGGATGCTCCTGGCCATAGTGGCTCATTATGATTATGAGATATGGCAGATGGATGTGAAAACAGCTTTCCTTAATGGAAACCTGCTCGAGGACGTGTATATGATATGATACCGAGGGTTTCACATCGGTTGATAAAACCAAGGTATGCAAATTGCGATGGTCCATTTATGGATTGAAGCAAGCATCCAGGAGCTGGAATATCCGTTTTGATGAGACAATCAAAAAGTTTGATTTCTCACAAAATCCAGACGAACCTTGTGTGTACAAGAAGGTTAGTGGGAGTGCAGTCGTATTCCTAGTATTGTATGTTGATGACATACTACTTATAGGAAACGATGTTTCAATCTTACAGTCAGTGAAGGTTTGGTTATCCAAGACATTCTCCATGAAAGACCTGGGAGAAGCAACCTACATCCTCGGGATTAAGATCTATAGAGATAGATCGAAACGGTTGCTTGGTCTTTCGCAGTCTACATATATAGACCGAGTGCTAAAGATGTTTAGCATGTCGGAATCCAAGAAAGGTTTCCTACCCATCAGGCATGGGATACACCTTTCGAAGTCTATGTGTCCGCACACAGAAGACGAGAGGATTTGCATGAGTAAGATTCTCTATGCATCCGCAATAGGATCTATCATGTATGCTATGTTATGTACGAGGCCCGATGTATCGTATGCTCTGAGTGTCACGATCAGATACCAGTCTGATCCAGGAATGGATCATTGGGTGACTGTTAAGATGATCCTTAAGTACTTAAGAAGAACTAAGGATGCGTTCCTAATATATGGAGAAGGGTACATGGTGATACGTGGGTATACGGATGCCAGCTCCAGACAGACAAGGATGATTCCATGTCTCAGTCTGGGTATGTATTCACCTAGAATGGAGGCGCAATAAGTTGGAAAGGTTCCAAGCTTGACACTATAGCGGATTCTGCCACTAAGGCAGAATACGTTGCAGCTTTGGAAGCAGCAAAGGAAGCGGTTTGGATCAATAAGTTCATCTATGAACTTGATGTGGTCTCATCAATGATCCAAACATGTGCTTCGCCGCTATCATCTTATCAGAGAGATCATCAGTAGGAACGAAATACAAATCGAGAAAATTCCCACTGAAAGGAACTTAGCGGATCCCTTGACTAAAGCATTACCTCAAAATAAGTTTGAGGGTCATGTTCGAGCTTATGGTATTGGATACCGTAGCGATTGACATTAGGCCAAGTGGGAGTCTGTTAGTAATATATGAGAGATGTCCTAAGGCAATCGCCTTATGTATGAACCATTTATATGATAAATGAAGATTCACTATTTGAGTATACATGTTTTATGTATTTGATTGGATCTTAAACTCATTTACTGAATGTCCACGATACGATTCACAGCATGAGAGAATTTGTGATTGGATCACAACTAGTGAGTATCTCTACATGTGTAATTGTGATATATCGGAATTATCCCTAGTCGATGAATTGATGGATTTGGACACCATCAATTCTGTTGAGACTAGCACGAGGTATACTCCTTGGTGTATCCAAGCAGCTGATTCTCACTGGCTGGAGACATAGTGATGTCCGGAGTTAATCGTGGATGCTAGTTATGGTAACTAGTTCATTGGAGTGACCAGCCGTAAGACTTCATATGGTTCTCTGCATATATAGATATGTCAATGAAGTTCTTACTGTGGCTTAAGTGCGATGTTCCTTTGACTTGCGGTATTCAAGTCATCTTGATCATGGAGACTTATGCTTTGACATCTTAAGCAAACATCTCTAAGGAGATGTGGACCCGGGATGATTGGGTATAAGTCGAAGTGATCGAAGGTGTTTGAATAGCCTATAAAGGATTCACCACTCATTGCGAGGAGATGTATACCCATGGCCTCTCGTCGGATTGTTACTAAAGTCTTTGGCCAAAGCATTACATGTTTAGAGTAAGGTACTCTTCAATACATGTGGAGTAACTAGAATCCGTAGGACGAGGAAATGATACTTGGGCTAGGTGTGACGTAGTCAGCTTAGTGGGGACTGACACAATAGACCATGTCCTGAACCAAGTGGGTATAAGATGAGTGAAGGGAATGGGGCACGAATCATTCGAGCTACTGAAGGGTTTCAGAAATAGTTCTGGATCAACCGTTGATCTTTTCGGTTAATTGGGGATCATGATGTACTACTAGGTGCCACTCATGATCGTTCTATAATTAATGGTTAATTATAGACGGCCAACATAAACCGAGAACCTATTTGGTCACACACACAACGAGCGTAATCCGAAGGATTTAAAATGAGCTTGAGAATGGGATTCTCAGACTGAGAGAAACAAGGTTTGGTTGGACCAAACATGAAGGGAGCATGAAATCGTTTCAGTCGCAATGGAAGCGTGGATGGGCCGTGTCTTATGAAGACATAATGGATGAACCAAAATGGTTTGGTTCTAATCCAATGGAGGAGAATAAACCAAAGGGTTTGGTTTATTTTAAAAGAATAAACCAAAAGTTGGTTCGGTTCGTTTTAACTTAAAATAAACCATCATGGTTTGGTTTATTTTAACTTATCTTAATGGAGCGGGTTAACGGGCCTAATGGTTATGATCCAATAACCATTAAGAGAATTAGTTCTCTATAAAAGAGGGCTTAATGGATAATTAAGCCCTAATCCTAATCCAAAACCCTAGCTTGGAGTTGCCGCCCAACCTAGTTGTGCCGCCCAACCTCCATTGCCACCCAACTTGTTGTGCTGCCGTCTAGCTCCTTGCCGGCGTCCAAGCTTCAGCCGGTGATCTTCCTAGGCCTCGGTGAAAAGGTGAGCACTTGGCTTCCTTGTTTTGGCCGGCGCCTACTCCTCCACCAAGCTGTCCAGTTTTCTGGACAGCTTCTTCTCCTCTCGTCGGAGCGTCGTTTGGACGACGGTTAGAGCTCGGACAGCGGCTAACTTACCGGGGATTCAATCTCCGGTAATCCTCTAAGGTGGAGGACGAAGGATTCGTCAATTGGTTGACGAATACCTCTCCGGAGAAGCGAGTTTTGAGAACTTGTATGAGGATCCGAATTTGGATTCGGATCGTGATCATCTCTCGATCACGTCGTCTTCAACACGAGGCTAGTAACCCATACGAAGACGAAGCTCGTGGCTTAGCGAAGTCATCCCGAGGAACTCGGCGTGGATACGGATAGAGACGATTCTAGCGAGGATCGTTCCGGTTGATGTCGTTCCCGCTACACGTCATACGAAAGGTATAACGTAGATAAATTTCCTTTTATTGCAAATTTAAATTTACTGTTTTGTCTACACTTGTTGTAATATGCATGCGTGTGTTGTGTGTGTTGTAATAAATGTAGATTTATTATTTTTATTGCTTCCGCTGTGTTCATGTTTACGAAACGTGATCGAACACACACACGCCGCGGTGCCGGAAACCCAACATATTTGGTTCCTAGAAGTGTGATCGATTCGAAGTAGATGGGTTAGGGTGTGTCAACCCTAAGTGGATGGGTAGTTAACCTAGCCATGATGAGTTGACACATTAGGGTGTGCCAATATGGTTTGATAAGTTTAGAATGATTTAAATTGGCACAATTAGGTCTTAGAGGTATTGGTGTGCCATTTTGGGTTTTTGGCACACTAGGGGGAATGATGGCATTAAGGCAAAATGTATTTAATCCCTAAAAATGGCAAATTGATTTTCACTCTTAGGTATTCTATACCTTAGTATATTTTACTTTCCATGATTTGTTTGTCTTACCATGTCATGACATCATTTTCATTTTTATCTATAAAATGTCATAATCATGTTTAGAATTATGTTTAGATGTCATGAATGCCTACATCTCATTTACATGCCATGACATCATGATATTGGCATATGCTTTTACTTATATCATATCTATGCCATAATTATATCATTCATATAAATAAAATGAAATTATGGACTATGGCATGATTTGATGGGAATCAAAGAATATTGCCTTAGAAATATGCATGAGAACATAAACAAAACAAAACCCACATCTCACAAAAATTTGACTTGTATGTGTTTTACACATCTAGATATTGGTGAGATGTTTAGGAAAAAGAAAATAAAGGTTTGAAAAACATTTTGAAAACATTTTGAAAAACCTTGGTGAAGCCTATCTTTTGATAGCTATCACCATTAAATGGGATGATACAAAGATGACTCTTTATTGAAGTTTTTCTTAAATTTTGAACTTTGTATCAATCTCCTAATTTAATGGGTAAAATAAATTTTTAATATTTTTCACCCATAGTGTTTAGGATAAGTATTATATGTATGCATTTTCAAGATTTTTAAAATTACGTATATTTACTTATGGATTTCGAAAATCCATTTAAATCAAAATCAAGATCGTAAGATCAACAATCACTCGTAATGGCAATGATCGATGGTAAGTCCAATGATCGTGTATCCGACGGAGTCGACCGCACAGTGATTTCGTAAACTTGATAGTTAGGCCCATGTTTAGCCATGTTTTGGTCCCCTAACCACTCCTAGCCCTAGGATATGCTTGGGAGAGCATTAGAGAGGGTGGAAATCCATTGGATATGGATTAGGAGTTGGGTTGAGGGTGAGTATCAATTTTAAGGTGGAAGAGAGTTCATTGTTGAACTTTGCCTTAATTTTGATTTGGTTAATGTTCCTATTGGCTTAGGGACTCTCCAAGGATATTGTTGGTGCAATGGTCAAGGGGGAGCAAGCCTCTAGGGGGAGGTATCCATCATGGGAAGATGGATGCGTATTTCCTCATGGGAGGAAAATTGGGTTGCCTCTCTTTAAGTGATATGGGATCACTAGAAAGATTGTAGGCATGTGTTCCTCCAAGGGAGAGATTGTAAGATCTTATTGGGATATGAGACATTCATACCCTTGGGGAGGACCTTTTTGATGTAATGTCAAAAAGGGGGAGAAGTTACCAAGTTACCAATTAGGGTTCGTTGGAATTCTCATTGGAATATGAGAATTGCCAATATGGAAGAATTGGTAGACTTGAGATGGTAGTTTTGTCAATCATCAAAAAGGGGGAGATTGTTGGTGCAATCGGCCCAGGTTGACTCGAGTTTGACTCGAGCAGTACCTTGATAGTATTTTGATGATAGAAAAAACTCATGACATGGGATTGTCATGGGAAAGTCCAACATGGGGTTGGCATGGAAAATCCAAGCATGGAGCTTGGTGTGGAAGTCCAAGGGGGAAGCCTTGGCATGGGAAAGTCCAAAGCATTGCGAAGCCGTGCGCTTGGTGCTTGGCATGGGAAATCCAAAGCATTGCGAAGCCGCGCGCTTGGTGCTTGGTGAGAAATGCATTGCGAAGCCGTGCGTTTGATGCATTTGGGAAGTCTTGAGAACTTGGCAAGTTCACTAGGCTCGGGTCCTTGAGTCGGTGAAGGATGGCATTGCGAAGCCGTGCGCATGGTGCATCCGAGGGACCGCTGGACGGGGAGCGAATGGAGTGAGCCCAAAGGGAAGCATACTTCTAGGGCATGAGACGCGAAGCCGTGCACTTGGCGCATCCGAGGGACGTAGGCCGAGGGAAGAGAGCTTCGGTGGGGAACTCCATGAGGGATAAGGTGGACTTGGCCAAGTGGCTAAGACTGAGTGTCGGAGGCTCACTCCGACATCAGTCGACTGGCATAGGTGCCAGTCGACTGCTCTAGGTCGTATGGGTTTGACTAGTGTTCGACTAAACCAAGTCTGGCTAATCAGTTGACTGCCGAGGGAGGGCAATCGACTGTTGGGAGAATCAGTCGACTACCGAGGGATGATAGTCGACTGATGACACTGTGCACGGGCACAGAATGGAGTCGAGCTCGCCAGCACTCGACTGATGGATGATCAGTCGACTGATGGGTGCCATCAGTCGAATGATGTGTGATCCGTTGGAACTTAACCAACGTGGATCTGGCTGTTGTGAGACAACGGCTACGAGACCAGTCGACTGATGGTCACGATCAGTCGACTGATGGGTGCGAAATCAGTTTGATGCAGGTTATAAAAGGAGCTCAAGAGGGAGGATTTCGCCAAAACTTTTATGAAGCTATTGGAGGGAAATTGCTGCTGCATTCCAGACCTTCAAGAGCCATATAAAGCAAGCTACAAGCAAAGGGTTCAAAGTAAGCATTGTAAAGTGTTCTTTACGTGTATTTCATATTTGTCTTTGTATTGCTTGTATTTTATATATTACTTGTTGTAATAGCTTGTGAGAGGTTTCTCCACCTCCAACGTGTAGTCGATAAGGAGTGTTGTTAGTGTCGTGCGCATAACACGAGCTCGTTGAGCTCACCCCGTGGAGTAGGAACCATTCTGTTCCGAACCACATATATGCTTGTGTATTGATTGTGCTTGTATTGTTGTTATTTCTATTGTTATTCCGCTGCGTATATTAACGACAATTGTAGACAAGAACACGAGAACGAACGAATTACGACATCCAACGAACGAGGGCTATTCACCCCCTCTAGCCGGCCAATCGATCCCCCAACACACACCTAATCCACCCTTTTATAGAGTTAGGGATAAGCCTTGTTTTAATCTCCACCATTAGTTCTAGGAATTTAATCTCAACCGTCGGATCTAGAGATTTAATCTCAACCATCGGATCTAGAGATTTAATATCTACCTTTGGATCTAGAGTTTTGTTTTCATCCATTGGATGTAAGCTTCATGAGGTGTTAATAGGCTACAATAGGGACCATGAGGAGGAGTTGGATCTTGGCCACCCAATGGATCAAGCCCACATAAAGTCTGATCCATTAATGATTATCCATTCCACTAGAGGATTATCATTGATCTACCTCACAAACCCCCATAAGTTAATATGGGCTCCATATATTATTTGTACATTTTCTCTCCGTGTTTAAGATCTTGAATGTCCGTCGATTAATTAATTTATTGACCATTAATTAATCAACATCTAACTCCATGAGTAGTACCACTCAACCTTATCATCATGCCGGACCAAGTCCACCTGTCGATAACATGATCTCCTGTGTGACACCACACACCATATTATCTACAATGTAATGTATTAGACAATATGCATAACCATAAAAATACGCAAACAATGATCATGTGATTCTTATTTCAAAAATAAGGATGTTCATACAAAAGATAGACTTTTCAGTATACATCCCAACAATCTCCCACTTATACTAAAAGACTATGCTGTTCTCATACTGTCATACATCTGATTCCCCTTCCCTCCACATGCCTATCAAAGCTCTCGCTAGAAGTGCCTTAGTGAAAAGGGTCTACCAGGTCATCCTTTGATGCAATCTAGGCGACAACAACTTCTACCTCCTTTACGATTTCTCGTATCAAGTGGTACTTGTGCTCTATGTGTTTACTTGTCTTATGAGCTCGTGGTTCCTTCGAGTTTGCAACTGCACAATTATTATCACAATAAATTGTGATAGTTCTGGGCAAACCAGGAATCACATCCAAGTCCATCAGAAAGTTCCTGAGCCAGACAACTTCTTTGGCTGCCTCAGAGGCTGCCACATACTCAGCTTCCATGGTAGAGTCCGCCATGCATTTCTGCTTGACACTCCTCCATACAATGGCTCCACCTCCCAAAGTAAACACAAAACCTGAGGTAGACTTACTGTTATCACTATCAGATTGGAAGTCGGAATCCGTGTAACCCACAGGGAGTAATTGGTCTGCCTGGTAAACGAGCATATAATTCCTAGTGCTTCTCAGGTACTTCAATATATGCTTTACCGCAGTCCAATGTCCCTGTCCTGAATTACTCTGATATATACTGACCATGCCCATGACAAAGCAGATATCTGGTCTCGTACATAGCATCGGATACATGAGACTCTCTACTGCCGAAGCATAAGGAACTACCTTCATCTCCTCTATCTCCTCAGATGTTCTAGGACACATCTCTTTAGATAAAGGAACTCTATGCCTGAAAGGAAGAAAACCATTCTTGGAGTTCTGCATGCTAAAACGATCTATAATCGTGTCTATGTATGAAGCTTGGAATAAGCACAACATCCTTTTCTTGCGATCCATTATTACCTTGCTCCCAAGGATGTGTCCCACTTCTCCCAAGTCCTTTATAACAAACTGTTTGGACAACCATACCCTTACGTATGATAACACCTTGATATTGTTGCCAATCAACAAAATGTCATCTACGTATAGTACAAGAAATATCACTACGTTTCTGTCACATCTCTTGTATACACAAGACTCATCCGTACTTTGAATAAATCCATAAGACTGGATTACCTCATCAAAGCGAATGTTCCAAGACCTCAAAACTTGCTTCAATCCATAAATGGACCGATTAAGCTTACATACAAGATGCTCTTTGCCTTTCGCAATGAATCCCTCTGGTTGCTTCATATAGATGTTTTTCTCAAGACTTCCATTAAGGAAAGCTGTCTTGACATCCATCTGTCACACCTCATAATCCATATGAGCTGCAATACATAAGATAATCCGGATAGACTTAAGCATGGCTACCAGCGAAAAGGTCTCCTCATAATCGATACCCTCTTTTTGAGTATACCCCTTAGCAACAAGCCTCGCTTTGAATGTCTCAACCTTCCCATCTATTCCTCTCTTTCTTTTGTAGATCCACTTTCATCCAATGGTTTTTACACCATCGGGTGGTTCCACTAGCTCCAAGACCTGATTTGAATCCATAGATTCAATCTCAGTATTCATTGCACTTTGCCAAGATGCTGCATCTTTATCTTGGATCGCCTCATCATATGTCCAGGGATCAGGTTCATGTTTGCCAAGGACAAAATCAGAAGATTCTTCCAAGAACATGAATCTATCATGCTGTCTGACAACCCTCCCACTACGACGAGGTATCACCTATGTATCCTCTGTGACACGCGGTACAGTGACTTGTGGTATATCTTCTTGTACCGGTGGTACTGAAGAAGTGACTTTCCCTTTTAATTCCTCCAGAATAATTTTACTCTTGGGCTTGTGGTTCATCACATAGTCTTCCTCTAGAAATTTGGCATTCGTGCTAATGATCACCCTCTGATCTCTAGGACTATAAAACAAACCACCCTTCGTTCCTCTAGGATAGCCAACGAACATGCGTGCATGCGAGGTTCCAACTTACGACATCTCGCTTTCAAAGACATGTCTTTGGACTCCCCAAATCCGAATATGTCTTAGACTAGGCTTTCGCCCAGTCCACAATTCTGTGGGAGTAGAAGGCACTGATTTAGATGGAACCAAGTTCAGAATGTACACTGCCGTATCTAGAGCATATCCCCAGAATGAATTTGGAAACTCAGAATAACTCATCATCGATCTAACCATCTCCATAAGAGTCCTATTCCTTCGCTCTGCTACACCATTTCTGCTGGGGTGTGCCAGGTGCAGTCAATCGGGATTGAATCCAGCCTGTGATAGGTAATTCCTAAACTCTCCCAAGAGGCACTCGCCACCATGATCAGATCGTAGTGTCTTGATACTTTTACCTTGATATTTCTCCACATCAGCCTTGAATTCTTTGAACTTGTCAAAGCATTCAAACTTGTGGCGCATCAGGTAAATGTATCCATATCTTGAGTAATCGTATATAAAAGAGACGAAATACTCAAAACCACCTCTAGCCTGGATAGTCATAGGACCACACAAATCAGAATGAACCAATTTCTAACACATCTTTGGCTCTATACCCCTCGGCCTTAAAAGGCCTCTTGGTCATTTTACCCTCCAAGCAAGATTCGCAGGTTGGGAAATCCTCCACCACTAATGAACCCACCATCAGCTATCAACCTTTGAATTTTGCTTAGGTTAATATGACCAAGCCTAAGATGCCAAAGATATGTTTGGTTCATCTTCGAAGGTTCTTTTCTCTTATTGGAATTAGAAGATGAGTTATTAACTTCAATTTGCACCGTAGGAGGTTTTGGTTCAAGTGTGTATAAATTTCCTATCAATGTACCTGAACAGATATTCTCCCTATTCCTTTTTATAACAACTCTGTCATTAAAAGAAATAGAATATCCATCCATAAATAATTTAGAAACTGAAATTAAATTCTTTCTAAATAAAGGTACATAAAGGGAATTTTCCAGAACCAAAGTTTTATTTTTCTTAAAAGATAAATAAAACTTCTCCCACTGCAATAGCCGCCACCATTATGGCATTGCCCAAGTAAACGGTAATCTCTCCCTCAACTCATCGTCGGGTTTCCTGGAACCCCTGCAAAGTATTGCAGACATGATCAGAGTCTCCCGTATCTACACACCAGGTGCCGGTAGATAACACTGCTAACCATGTTTTAACGACTAGACCAAAGGATATACCTTTGTTCTGTTTCGGATTGGGACAGTCCTTCTTCCAATGTCCATCCTGCTTGCAAGTGAAGTATTTGCCTTTCGGCTTCTTCACTCCTCCCTGAGATCCTCCCAGCACCTTTGCTCCACCTTGTTTCTTCTTCTTCTTGCCTTTCGGCTTAGAAGTAGAAACCTTCTGAGCAACCATGGCCTGAGCCTGAGCAAGCCTTTCTGTCGATTGGAGAATGATATCGACCTGAGTTTCCCCATCGATCTCAACTCCAAGGACTTCCAGCTTTTTTGCAAGCTTAGGAGGACACTTTTCGAAGAGTACATACTTGTACTCCTTAGCAGATAAGACAATATCTAGATTCTTTTCCAATCAACATTATTTGGGTACAGTAAGTTTATTTTCCTTTAGTATCATAACAAGTGGACTGAAAGTCATTTTTGAAAATCTTAAAAATCACATAGATCATTACTTTAGATTTCAAAAAATTATTGATTCCTCAAACAATAAAATTTTAAAATCAACCAACACCTCAAAACACCGAGAATATCGTATGCCACGATAGTGTGGATGTATACGAATTCTACATTTGTAAGAGGAGGTTTTACCCATTAATTTTACTATCTTGTCAACCTAACCTTTTGATAAGTAAAATTAATAGTTGGTTCCTGTTTGCATAAATAAAAGCGGACTCGATGGGAGGATACTTATATTTGTATCTAAGTGTTCACCATTACTTGGTACCAAGGTAATTATCTCGGGTTATGTTCCTTACGATGGGGAAGTACACACGCTCCTTAATAATTTCCTATAACCATATTCGACCTTGTGATCCGCAAACAAACTCGTCCGATGAAGAGGAAGGCACTCAGAGCCGACGCGCAAGTTTGTTTGCATCACTTGTCAAATCGTAATGGAGGCCGTGGGAATTTATAAAAATATCCCTCTCCCACTTAGTAATTTGAAATTGAGGAATTTTCTAGCCTACGACATGCATATCAAACAATAAGCAATAAATATGAAAAATAAATTATTTTCCAACTATTATGGCTTTTGTCTTCAATATGTCTCCTGTCGCATCGCCTTCTCGTCTGCTCCTCCTACACCATGTACGAGCCATCCGGAGATCCGAGCCGAGACTAAAATCTATTTTAATTTACATCAATCAATCCTATACTCCACGAGGGAGTGTACATGAAATCTAGATCGAAAGTAAACTAAAATAAAAAGAGTGGCTGAACAATGTCGTATCTAATTTACAAAAAATTAAAGACTAGCCTCATCAACCCCGAGGATTCAACAAAATAAACATTTACACACATACAATCACATACACACATATGACCATAATAGTTGGATCTTATGCATGCAACCTAAGAGTTAACCTATGCATATCCTACTATTATCCGGCGCATAAAATATATGAAAAGTGCATAAAAATTAACCGAATCCTAAACACACAAAACCGGAAACCTTGGCTCTGATACCAATTGATGGGTTGGTTTCATTGATCCGTGAGGGGAAACTTCGCTTCCCACTTCACCTCGGTCGCTTGTTCATGGCGATCCAATCGATGTCCCCGGATTAAAAAAATTTAATCCTAGACAAAAGAGATTGCCCAAACAACGAAGTCATCGTCGTGCTATTCGTTTAGAGTGGTCACTTGAACAAACTTGTTGTTCAAGCGACCAACCTCTATACTACGAGTAGCCGCGGAATAGACGATGTGCGGATCGCCGGTTTTTGTGTTTATGTTCGGGGTCCAAGTATTATTTAGCCACATACATAAAGTAAACATCCACATAAAACATGCATATAATTGAAAAGAAATTATAAACATAATACAAAGGAAGACTAATCAAAATAAACAAGATTATACCTCTTGATCTTCTATTGTATGTCCTTTTTCCTTTTGGACGCCGTGTGGGCAACGATCTTCCAAAAGTTGAAGCCTCCTAGATCACCAATCTTCCTTTTCTTGATCACTCCGAACAAAGGAAGATCATCAAACAAAACTCTTCTTCCTTTCTAGAACTGGCCACCAAGTCAATAAACTCGATGTTGCCGTCGGCCAACGAAGAGAACATGGAGTATAGGAATCGGCCAAAGGAGAATCAATGAGGGCATGGGCACAGGCCAACACTTGGAGAAGAGAAAGGAAATCAATCCTTCTCCTTGTTGCCGCCCAAACCCTAAACTAAGCTCTCCTAATTTTCGGCCAAGGATGAAAATAAGAAGAATAGGTTGAGCTCCGGCCAAGGTAGAGGGAAGAAGAATAGGTGTCGGTCGAACCTTAGGAAGAAGAAGAAGAAGCTTCCTCCACTTGTTGCCGCCCACCCCAATCACCCAAAACCCTAACCCTAGCCGCCCACTCCTAATCCTAACCAAACTAGGATTACTTGCCTCCCAATGGAAGCAAACCCTAAGCCTCATCCATCTTGTTGCCGCCCACCCCTAATCCACCCTTTTATAGAGTTAGGGATAAGCCTTGTTTTAATTTCCTCCATTGGTTCTAGGGATTTAATCTCAACCGTCGGATCTAGAGATTTAATCTCAATCATCGGATCTAGAGATTTAATCTCTACCTTTGGGTCTAGAGTTTTGTTTTCATCCATTGGATCTAAGCTTCATGAGGTGTTAATAGAGTACAATAGGGACCATGAGGAGGAGTTGGATCTTGGCCACCCAATGGATCAAGCCCACATAAAGTCTGATCCATTAATAATTATCTATTCCACTAAAGGATTATCATTGATCTACCTCACCAACCCCCATAAGTTAATATGGCTTCATATATTATTTGTACATTTTCTCCCCGTGTTTAAGATCTCGAATGTCCGTCGATTAATTAATTTATTGACCATTAATTAATCAACATCTAACTCCATGAGTAGTACCACTCAACCTTATCATCATGCCGGACCAAGTCCGCCTGCAGGGTTTACATGATGAACCTTATGATCTCCTTAGGGGGACATCATCATCCTAATATATAGGACACGGTTTCCTCCTATAATCAACGACACACCATATAAATAACACCATTTCCCAACTTACCGAGCATATCGATTTAATCTATAAATCTCGCCCATTGGTAAATAAAAGAAATGAATACTAAGTATATGTGTCCGTTATTATATCGGGATTAAGAGCATGTACAATATAATATCTGAGGTCCGATTCGAGTCAATGGTATATTGTCTCAATGGACTCCGCCATATACACCACAGCATAATGATGTATATGAGAGGCGTAACCGGACCTTGTTGGACATGGTCAGGTCAATTATGAATCATACGAATCTTCCCAAGTCCTTTTGGGGCTATGCACTTCAGACAGTTGTTTACTTGTTAAACAGAATGACAACCAAGGTAGTCTCCACAACTCCATATGAGATATGGAATAGTAAGAAACCTCATGTATCTTACTTGAAGATATGGGGTGTTGGGGGATCGAAATGGCCGGCTAGAGGGGGGTGAATAGCTCTCAATCGATGGATGTCGGATTTTGCTCGTCTACAAAACGTTAGCGTAAGAGGAATATGCAAATATAAATAAAGACAAAGAAAAAGACAAACAAACAATACAAACACCGAGATGTAACGTGGTTCACGGCTACGCCGCTAATCCACGGTCCGATTCGTCCACGGTGAATCACTCCGCAATCTATCCACTAGATCTCTCCTTTGCACAAAGCTAGGTGGAGGTAACCTCTTTACAATCTCTCTTCTTACAATAGAATGGAAATAAAGCAAGTAAGAAGAGTAGGGAATCATGTATGGCACTTTGGGAGAAGTTTAGAGCTCAAGCATTTGCCTCCCAAAGCCCCATCCCATTCCTCTTTATAGAGGAAGAGGGTTTCTTCCCGTTGACATAGGAGCAGTCGACTGATGCCCTCGATCAGTAGACTGGTCCTGTAGCCATTGCCCAATAACGACCGCTTTCCACATTGGATTCCATCCAACGGCACTGGCATCAGTCGATTGATCCTACCATCAGTGGACTGGTGCTCAATCAGTCGAGTCCTCAATGAGGTCGACTCCATTCTGTACCCGTGCACAGTGCCATCAGTCGATTGCTCCCCATGAGCAGTCGACTGATCAAGCCATCAGTCGACTGACCATTGTCGGCAGTCGACTGATGAACTTGATCCAGCCACATTAAACCAGTCGATCGAACCATCGACTCAGAGAAGTCGACTGCCATGACATGACAGTCAACTGGTGTCGGGAAAACTCATCCGACACTTGGCCAAATGGCCAAGTTTCACCTAAGAGCTACCCCTTCCCGGGTTACATTCACTCACTCTCATCCCTCGGAGTCCCTCGCCTTCGAAGTTCTCTTCGTTTGCGGCCACGCCCCTCGGCAGCATCAGGCGCACGGCTCTGCAATGCTCCTTCGCGTCTCTTTCCTCGAAGTCTACTTCCTCCGGCTTCACTCCAAGCTCCTCGTCCGGCGGTCCCTCGGATGCTCCAAGCGCACGACTTCCACAAAGCTATCCTTCACCGACTCAAGGCCCGAGTCATGAGATGTGAAACTCACCACGGCTCCATGTGCAAATTACTAAGTCCTGCACGACTTCAATGCACATATCAAATCAACATAACAAACTAACTTAAATCCTTTGCCACACACATCAAAACCTAATCATGGCAAGAGATTGCCCTAACAATCTCCCCCTTTTTGATGTGTGGCAATCCGTTTAAGTTAGGTAAAAACATTTGATAAAAATTTCTAAGGTAAGAAAGCATGTAAACATAAACATGATATATCAACATGCAACTCCCCCTTAATCCATGAAACTCCCCATACATATTTCTCCCTCTATCATAATTAACTTAAACATAATATTTTCTCCCCCTTTGACACCATCAAAAAGATTAATACTAAGTTATAAACACATGGCATCAAGTCTAATAGAAGGAAAATACCAAAAATTGGTTTAATAACTGAAATCAGCCTTTACTAGTCTGATTTTCAGGCCATCAGTGGACTGGTTCAGACTACCAATCGACTGGCACGCGAATTTCAGAACTTTCTGATTTTCAGACTGAATTTTAGAAATGCATTAAAAATTCCAGAAAAATCGAAAAATCATGAAATTTGGGGAACATATTTCTTGTAAGATTCTTTATCAGTGAAAAATAGTTTTTCATGAAAAGTCATTATATTTCCAGAGATTTGACAAAAATCCAACAGTTTTAAAAACCACTAGGTTTTTGATCATTCTAGTATCAAGTTTACCACCTAGTTTTGGTTCCAATTGTTTCAAAACATGAATACATAGATTTTAGATTAAGAAATTGTTTTGAAAACTTATGAAATATCCAACCATGATCTTTGGGCAATATGTCTATGAATTAAACATAAGTCTTCCCCATGATTGGTCTATTATTGCTATTTTGATACTTTAAATGACCATCTAAATGTCATAGGCATTAGTGGACATTTGTATCATCCTAACATCTCACTCATGCTAAGTTTTCAATCAAGGTAGCCTATAGTGAGTGTGAGATGCATCCTAGAGGTATTTGTATATACTTAACCATTATATTCATGCAATTCTATCAAGGTTAAGTATCAACCTAACAATCCTCATGATCATAATGACATATATGAATGGATTACACATTATGATCATGAAATACATGTATTCATTGAATTGTTATCATGCATTAGGTATTATGTCATGATAATAAACAAGGAGAGGGGCACATAAACCTAAAACATGATTTAATCCTATTTCTCATGATGATGTGCCAAATTTCAAAATCATAAATCATGATTGCACATATAAATAGAAATTACATTGATTATCATGATTTAAGCATTATTATCTATTTATGGGCACATTATCATTACCCAACACTATTTCAAAAAATGTTGTCCCGCCATCCTAAGTCAACCAAAAATATGATATAGGTCAATTGCATATGGTTGACTACCCTAGGGGTTTTCTAACCCTTAAGGATGGATTTTGGAATCCAAAATAAGTTCTTGCCTATGGGGTTCACTAAATATTCCTTGGGGATCAATTTTCTAGCTATTACCTTCTTCTTATCTTGTCCCCTAGCAATTAGGCATTTATAGGTCTTTTCATTTTTCTTTTCTTTGTATCCTAGGCCTTTCTTATTGAAGCTAGCTCTTTGGCTCCCTATAATCATGTTCAAGGTGTTTGAGCCAATTGTAAACTTTTCTAGGGCTTTGGTTAAATAATCTACTTTCTCTCTTAAAGCCCTATTTTCCTCTATGCATGCATCATTAACATAAAATGGCATATAGTTATCATGTGAGCATGCATCATTTAAGCTAGAAGAAATATTATCATTTAAGCATGCTTTTTCTAGCTTATTTTCTAAATCCTTAATTTGATCTAACATGCTCTTATTTTTCTTCTTTGCTCTAAATAAGTCCTTAGTGAGGCTAGAAATCATAGACATAATTTGCTTAGGGGGTAGATTTGTTACCTCACTTACCAAATCCTCTTATTCGGATGAGAATGTAGAGGAGGCTCCCCCTTCATTTGAGCTCTCCCCACTTGTGCTTGATTCTTCATTTGAGGAGGAGGAGCAATCCAAATCATCAAAATCCATTAGTGCTAAATTTGAGTAGACATGTTCTTCTTCTTCTGATGAGGATGAGGAAGTAAGGTCATCCCATGTCTTTGCTTTGAGAGCCATGACCTTTCCTTTTTCCTTGGCCTTCTTTTCCTCTTCTTTTTACTCCCCTTTTTATTCTTCTTTTCTTCTTTCTTCTTCCTTTCTTCCTTGCTCTTGTTTAGGAGGGGACAATTATCCCTTATATGTCCCTCTCCCTGGCAGTTGTAACAAATCACCTTTCCTCTTGGTCTTCTCTTCCTATCATTAGATTTATTAAAATGAAAACCTTTTAAAGCACGTCTTACCCTCCTTACCATATATGCTTCTTCCGTGCTATCCATGGAGGAGGATGAGGATGCTTCATCATCGGAGGAGGAGGGGATTTCCATCTTCTTCTTCCCCTTGTTGGCCATCAAGGCTACTCCTCTTGAAGTTTGAAACTTTGGCTCTTCTTGTATTCCTTCAAGCCTTGTTTCGTGGAGCTCCATTGTTGAGAAGAACTCCTCCAAGGTACTTACTTCCAAGTTCTTCGAGATGTAAAATGAATCCACAATGGAGCTCCATCTTGAAAACCGGGGAAAAGCATCTATGGCCTTCATTACCATATCCCGGTTGGAGAGCTTTTCTCCTACACTTGTTAGTCCAATTAAAATTTATTTAAATGTAGAATGCAAAGAAGTTACCTTTTCTCCCTTTTCTAATTTTATGTTGGATAGTTGGGAGCGGAGAAGGTCTCTCCTTGCAAGTTTGGCTTCCGAGGTGCCTTCATGAAGCTCCACTAGCTTCTCCCACATCTCCTTTGCACTAGAACACTCCCCTATCCTATTTACTTCTTGTTGAGGGAGCACATTGTAGAGGTGGTGCTTGGCCTTTGAATTTGCCAAATACTCCTCTCTTTGTCTTTTGCTCCATCTCGATTTTTCCAATGGCTCCCCATCTTCGTTCCTAGGCAACTCGAAACCGTTTTCCATTATTAAAAGGATTTCAAAGTCGGTTTCGAAGAATACCTCCATTCTCTTCTTCCACCAAGCGAATTCCCCTTCAAACTTTGGCGGATGAATGTTCGAGTCGGCCATCTTTTGATGAAGAGCTTGTTGCGGCGGTTAGTCCGGTGACAAGCAACCTCGCTCTGATACCACTTGTTGGGGGATCGAAATGGCCGGTTAGAGGGGGGTGAATAGCCCTCAATCGATGGATGTCGGATTTTGCTCGTCTACAAAATGCTAGCGCAAGAGGAATATGCAAATATAAATAAAGACAAAGCAAAAGATAAACAAACAATACAAACACCGAGATGTAACGTGGTTCACGGCTATGCCGCTAATCCACGGTCCGATTCGTCCACGGTGAATCACTCCGAAATCTATCCACTAGATCTCTCCTTTGCACAAAGCTAGGTGGAGGTAACCTCTTTACAATCTCTCTTCTTACAATAGAATGGAAATAAAGCAAGTAAGAAGAGTAGGGAATCGTGTATGGCACTTTGAGAGAAGTTTAGAGCTCAAGCATTTGCCTCCCAAAGCCCCATCCCATTCCTCTTTATAGAGGAAGAGGGTTTCTTCTCGTTGACACAGGAGCAGTCGACTGATGCCCTCGATCGATCGGTGGTCACTGCCCGATAACGGGCCACATTGGATTCCATCCAGCGGCAGCGCATCGGTCGGTGATCCTACCATCGATCGGCCGGTGCTCGATCGATCGAGTCCTCAGCGAGGTCGACTCCGATTCTCATGCCCGTGCGCAGTGCCATCGATGCTCCCCATAAGCAATCGGACCGATCAAGTCATCGACGATCGGTGGCCGTTGCCGTGATCGGTGATCAACGATCCACCACATTAGACGATCGATCGAACCATCGACTCGGAAGCGATCGGCGCCATGATATGGCGATCGGTGATGTCGGGAAAACTCATCCGACACTTGGCCAAATGGCCAAGTTTCACCTAAGAGTTACCCCTTCTCGGGTTACATTCACTCACTCTCATTCCTCGGAGTCCCTCGCCTTCTAAGTTCTCTTCATTCGCGGCCACGCCCCTCGGCAACATCAGGCGCACGACTCTGCAATGATCCTTCGCGTCTCTTGCCTCAAAGTCTACTTCCTCCGGCTTCACTCCAAGCTCCTCGTCCGACGGTCCCTCGGATGCTCCAAGCGCACGACTTCCGCAAAGCTATCCTTCACCGACTCAAGGCCCGAGTCATGAGATATGAAACTCGCCACGATTCCATGTGAGAATTACTAAGTCCTGCACGACTTCAACGCCATATCAAATCAACATAACAAACTAACTTAAACCCTTTGCCACACACATCAAAACCTAATCATGACAAGAGATTGCCCTAACATGGGGTTGTCCTGCTTATGTGAAGCGGATTGTATCAGACAAATTGGATGCTAAGTCTGATAAATGTCGATTTATTGAATACCCTAAGGAAACAAGGGGTTACAAATTCTATCATCTTGTGGAACAAAAGGTGTTTGTTTCAAGGCATGCTGTGTTTCTAGAGAAAGAGTTTCTCTTGCAAGAAAACAGTGGGAGTGTCGTCGAGCTTGAGGAGGCTCGAGAGACTCAAATAGACATTGATGAGATACCTGGTGAAACACAACATCCAATAACTCATAGTGATAAGCCATCGGCTGGACCTATTGTGACACCATATCTTTATAGATTTGGTAGAACACGCAATATTCCTGAGAGATATGGATTTTTCGTAAGTGAATCAAACGACGTGTTACTCATTGATGATGAGGAGCCTACCAGTTATGAAGAAGTGCTGACAAGTTCAGAAAGGGATAAGTGGCTTGGTGCCATGAAGTCGGAAATGGATTCCATGTACGAAAACCAAGTTTGGAACTTGGTTGACCCACCTGAAGGCATAAAGCCTATAGGGTGCAAGTGGGTTTTCAAGAAGAAAACCGACATGGATGGTAATGTGATTACCTATAAGGCTAGATTAGTGGCAAAGGATATCCTCAAAAGCAAGGTATTGATTATGACGAAACCTATTCGCATGTAGCTATGCTTAAATCCATTCGGATGCTTCTGGCCATAGCGGCTCATTATGATTATGTGATATGATAGATGGATGTGAAAACAACTTTCCTTAATGGAAACCTGCTCAAGGACGTGTATATGATACAACCTGAGGGTTCCACATCAGTTAATAAAACCAAGGTATGCAAATTGTGACGGCCCATATATGGATTGAAGCAAGCATCCAGGAGCTGGAATATCCATTTTGATGAGACAATCAAAAGGTTTGATTTCTCACAAAATCCAGACGAACCTTGTGTGTACAAGAAGGTTAGTGGGAGTGCAGTCATGTTCCTAGTATTGTATGTCGATGACATATTACTTATAGGAAATGATATTTCAGTCTTACATTCAGTTAAGATTTGGTTGTCTAAGACATTCTCCATGAAAGACATGGGAGAAGCAAACTCCATCCTCGGGATTAAGATCTATAGAGATAGATCGAAACGGTTGCTTGGTCTTTCGCAGTCTACATATATAGACCAAGTGCTAAAGAGGTTTAGCATGTCAGAATCCAAGAAAGGTTTCCTACCCATCAGGCATGGGATACACCTTTCGAAGTCTATGTGTCCGCGCACAGAAGACGAGAGGATTTGCATGAGTAAGATTCTCTATGCATCCACAATAGGATCTATCATGTATGCTATGTTATGTACAAGGCCCGATGTATCGTACGCTTTGAGTGTCACGAGTAGATACCAGTCTGATCTAGGAATGGATCATTGGGCGGTTGTTAAGACGATCCTTAAGTACTTGAGAAGAACTAAGGATGTGTTCCTAATATATGGAGAAGGGGACATGGTGATATGCGGGTATACGGATGCCAACTTCCAGACAGACAAGGATGATTCCAAGTCTCAGTCTGGGTACGTGTTCACCTTGAATGGAGGCGCAGTGAGTTGGAAAAGTTCCAAACAAGACACTGTAGCGGATTCTACCACTGAGGCAGAATACATTGCAGCTTCGGAAGCAGCAAAGGAAGCGGTTTGGATCAAGAAGTTCATTTATGAACTTGGTGTGGTTCGAGCCATTGTTGAAGCAATACCGGTCTACTGCAACAACAATGGATCAATTGCACAGGCGAAAGAGCCAAGGTCTTATCAACGATCCAAACAAGTGTTTCGCCACTATCATCTGATCAAAGAGATCATTAGTAGGAAGGAAATACAAATCGAGAAAATCTCCATTGAAAGGAACTTAGCGGATCCTTTGACTAAGGAATTACATCAAAATAAGTTTGAGGGTCATGTTAGAGCTTATGGTATTGGATACCGTAGCAATTGGCATTAGGCCAAGTGGGAGTTTGTTAGTAATATATGAGAGATTTCTTAAGGCAATCGTCTTATGTTTGAACCATTTATATGATAAATGAAGATTCACTATTTGAGTATACATGTTATCATGCATTTGATTAGATCTTAAACTCATTTACTGAATGTCCACGATAAGATTCACAGAATGAGAGAATTTGTGATTGGATCACAACTAGTGAGTATCTCTACATATGTAATTGTGATGTATCGGAATTATCCCTAGTCGATGAATTGATGTATTTGGACACCATCGATTCTATCGAGACTAGCATAAGGTATACTTCTTGGTGTATCCAAGCAGCTGATTCTCACTGGCTGGAGTCATTGTGATGTCCGGAGTTAATCGTGGATGCTAGTTATGGTAATTAGTTCATTGGAGTGACCAGCCGTAAGACTTCATATGGTTCTCTGCATATATAGATATGTCAATGAAGTTCTTACTGCAACTTAAGTGCGATGTTCCTTTGACTTGCGGTATTCAAGTCATCTTGATCATAAAGACTTATGCTTTGACATCTTAAGCAAGCATCTTTGAGGAGACGTGGACCCGGGATGATTGGGTATAAGTCAAAGTGATCGAAGGTGTTTGAATAGCCTATAAAGTATTCACCACTCCTTGCGAGGAGATGTATACCCATGGCCTCTCGTCGGATTGTTACTAAAGTCTTTGGCCAAAGCATTACATGTTTAGAGTAAGGTACTCTTGGATACATGTGCAGTAACTAGAATCCGTAGGAAGAGGAAATGATACTTGGGCTAGGTGTGACATAGTCAACCTAGTGGGGACTGACACTATAGACCATGTCCTTAACCAAGTGGGTAAAAGATGAGTGAAAGGAATGGGGCACGATTCATTGTAGTTGCTGAAGGATTTCAAAAATAGTTTTGGATCAATCGTTGATCTTTTCGATTAATTGGGGATCGTGATGTACTACTAGGTGCCACTCATGATCGTTCTATAATTAATGGTTAATTATAGACGTCCAACATAAACCGAGAACCTATTTGGTCACACGCACAATGAGCATAATCCGAAGGATTTAAAACGAGCTTGAGAATGAGATTCTCAGACAGAGAGAAACTAGGTTTGGTTGGACCAAACAAAGAGCGAGCATGAAATCGTTTCAGTCGTAATGGAAGCGTGGATGGGCCATGTCTTATGAAGACATGATGGATCAACCAAATTGGTTTGGTTCTAATCCAATGGTGGAGAATAAACCAAAGGGGTTTGGTTTGTTTTGAACGAACCAATTAATTGGTTTGGATACGGCCGTGTGTAGCCACACGCCCTGGTCGTGTCTCATTCTGCGTCTAGCTGCAAAATGTCCTTCTTTTGCTCTGAAAGTGCGTCTTTTCCCCCGAAATGCTATCCTGCACACAAAAGTACAAAGAGCAGACCTTCAAACCAGAAAATAAAAAATGCATGCAAAATAGAGTGACATATGCGTGAAACTAACATAAAATGCAATGAGATGTGAGCGAAAACTACTCCTAAAACCTTATATGTTTCGCTCACATCAGATACATGTGCAGTAATTAGAATCCGTAGGATGAGGAAATGATATTTGGGCTAGGTGTAACGTAGTCGACCTAGTGAGGACTGACACTATAGACCATGTCCTAAACCAAGTGGGTATAAGATGCGAGAAGGGAACAGGGTACGATTCATTGTAGCTACTGAAGAGTTTTAGAAATAGTTCTGGAATCAATCGTTGATTTTCTGGTTAATTGGGGATCATGATGTACTACTAGGTTCCACTCATGATCATTCTATAATTAATGGTTAATTATAGACGACCAATATAAATCGAGACGCACAATGAGCGTAATCAGAAGGATTAAAAACGAGCTTGAGAATGAGATTCTCATATCGAGAGAAACTAGGTTTGGTTGGACCAAACAAGGAGCGAGCATGAAATCGTTTCAGTTGCAACGAAAGCATGGATGGGCATGAAGGGAGTTGCTTCGGAGGCTCATTGGCTCCCATGTCCCCGGATTAAAATTTTCACTAATGAAAGAATTAATCCAGATGGGATGAGTTTCCTTAGCACAACCAATTCGTCATCGTGCTAACAACTTGAGTGATCGCTTGAACAAACTAGTTGTTCAAGCAACACAACTCTTCTAGTTGGTTAGCCGCGGAAGAGACGACGGACGGATCGCCGGTTTTTGTGTTTGTCTTCGGGGTCCATGATTATACAAAATGTATACTAATGCACACTTGTATAATCAACACATAAAAGAACATGCTAAGATCAGAAAATAAAGTTGTAAAACTTTTATACCTCACGATCTTCTACCGTATGTCCTATCCTCCTCGTGGACGACGTGTGGGCGAAGATCCTCCACGAGTATAAGGCTTCTAGATCGCGTTCTTCCCTTCCTTGTTCGCTGTGAACAAAGAGAAGAACCAAAAAAACTTTTCCTTTCTAGAACCGGCCACCAAGCAAGGGAGTTTGATGTAACCGCCGGCCAAGGAATGAATGGATGAAGCGTCGGCCACCAATGTATGGAGAACCGCCGGCCACCTTGGAGAGAATGGAGGAATGAACGCTGGCCAACCTTGAAGAGAGGTTGCCACCAGCCAAGGAATGAGAGAGGGAACAAAGAGGATGGGCGCCGGCCACAACTTGATGGAAGAAGATGGGCGCCGGCCACACTTTGTTGGAAGAAGATGGGCGCCGGCTTCTTGTCCAATAGTTGCCGCCCAAGCAAAAACTTCCAAACCCTAGCCGCCCAACCTAAAACCCTAACTCCAATTGAACCATTCTTGCCGCCCAACCTTAGCCCTCTATTTATAGAATTGGGCTTAAGCCTCCTTTAATCTCCACCGTCGGATCTAGGGATTTAATCTCCACCGTCGGATCTAGGGTTTTATCCCAACCGTCGGATCTAGGGTTTCATCCCAACCGTCGGATCTAGGATTTCATCCCAACCGTCGGATCTAGGGTTTCATCCTAATCGTCGGATCTAGGGTCTCATCCCAACCGTCGAATCTAGGGATTTAATCCCAACCGTCGATTCTAGAGTTTCATCCTAACCATTGGATCTAGGGATTTAATCCCAACCGTTGGTTCTAGGGTTTCATCCCAACCATCGGATCTAGGGATTTAATCCCAACCGTTGGTTCTAGAGTTTTGTTTTACATCCTTGGATCTAGACTTCATGAGGATTATATTAGGCTACGATAGGGACCATAAGGAGGAGTTGGATCTTGGCCACCCGATGGATCGGAACCTCACAAACTTGATCCATCAATGATGTTCCATTCCACTAGAGGATCATCATTGAACTACCTCACCAACCCCCATAAATTAATATGGGCTCCATATATTATTTGTACATCCATCTCCCCGTGTTTAAGATATCGAATGTCCGTCAATTAATTGATTTACTGACCATCAATTAATTAACATCTAACTCCTCGAGTAGTACCACTCAACCTTATCATCATGTTGACTAAGTCAGCCAGCTGGGTTTACATGATGAACCTTATGAGCTCCTCAAGGGGACATCATCAACCTAATATATAGGACACGGTTTCCTCCTATAATCAACGACACACCATGTAAATAATATCATTTCCCAACTGACAGGGCATATTGATTTAATCCATCTAAATCTCACCCTTTGGTAAATCAAAGAAATAAATACTAAGTACATGTGCAGTTATTATATCGGGATTAAGAGCATGTACAACATAATATCCAGTCAGGATTCAATTATGTAGTAAGCAATAAATTGAATCACCTCTATAGTCTGCTCAATACACCTAAGTGTACTAGTGTAACTCTATGTTCAAGATAAAACAATACCAAGCTACACTACAACCATGCCAATGGTTTGTCCAAAACCATCTTGGATCGTGAGCCTCTACTTATATTCTACAAGGGGTGATAACATGATTTTACATGTCACACCAAGCACCATGTTATCTACAATGTAAAATATTAGACAATATGCACACATATAATAAATATATAAAGTGCAAACAATGATCATGTGATTCTTATTCCAAAATAAAATGTTCATACAAAAGAGCTAGACTTTGAGTATACATTCCAACAATCTCCCACTTATACTAAAAGACTATCACATCACTCTTGCCATACATCCGATCCCCATGTCCTCCACATGCCTATCAAGCGCTTTATTTGGAAGGGCCTTAGTGAATGGATCCGCGAGGTTATCCTCGATGCAATCTTGGCGGCGACTTCTCCTCCTTACGATCTCTCGTATAAGGTGGTACTTGCGCTCTATGTGTTTACTTGCCTTATGGGCTCGTGGTTCCTTCGAGTTTGCAACTGCACCACTATTATCACAATAAATTGTGATAGTTTTGGGCAAACCAGGAATCACATCCAAGTCCATCAAGAAGTTCCTGAGCCATACAACTTCCTTGGCTGCCTCAGATGCTGCCATATACTCAACTTCCATGGTAGAGTCCGCCACGCATTTCTGCTTGACACTCCTCCATACTATGGCTCCACCTCCAAAAGTGAACACAAACCAGAGGTAGACTTACTCTTGTCCCTATCGATTGGAAATCCAAATCAGTGTAACCCACGAGGACTAATTGATCTGCCCATTAAACCGTATAATCCTAGTCCTTCTCGGGTACTTGATATATGCTTTACGATCAATGTCCACTGTCGGGATTACTCTGATATCTGATAACCATGCCCACGTCAAAGCAGATATCTGGTCTCGTACATAGCATAGCATACATAAGGCTTCCTACTGCTGAAGCATAAGGAACCGCCTTCATGTCCTCTATCTCCTTTGATGTTTTGGGACACATCTCTTTAGATAAAGGAACTCCATGCCTAAAAGGTAGAAAACCTTTCTTGGAGTTCTGCATGCTAAAATGAGCTAGGACCATGTCTATGTATGAAGCTTGAGATAAGCACAACATCCTTTTCTTGCGATCCCTTATAACTTTGATCCCAAAGATGTGTCCCACTTCTCCCAAGTCCTTCATGTCAAACTGTTTGGACAACCATACCCTTACGTCTGATAACACTTTGATATAGTTGCCAACTAACAAAATGTCATCTACGTATAGTACAAGAAACATCACTACGTTTCCGTCACATCTCTTGTATACACAAGGCTCATCCGGACTTTGAATAAATCCATATGACTGGATTACCTCATCAAAGCGGATGTTCCAAGATCTAGAAGCTTGCTTCAATCCATAAATGGACCAATTAAGCTTACATATAAGATGCTCTTTGCCTTTAGCAATGAATCCCTCTGGTTGCCGCATATAGATGTTCTCCTCAAGACTTCCGTTAAGGAAAGCTGTCTTGACATCCATCTGCCAAATCTCATAATCCATATGAGCAACTATAGATAAGAGAATCCGGATAGACTTAAGCATAGCTAGGCAAAGGTCTCCTCATGTCCGATACCCTCTTTACAGTATACCCTTTCTTTGAAGGTCTCAACCTTCCGTCTACTCCTCTCTTTCTCTTGTAGATCCACTTGCATCCAATGGCTTTTACACCATCGGGTGGCTCTACTAGCTCGGACTGATTAGAATCCATAGATTCTATCTACAGATTCATCGCTCTTTGCCAAGATCTGCATCTCTATCTTGGAGTGCCTCATATGTCGAGGATCGGGTTCATGTTCACGGGGACTAAGTCGAAGACTCTCCCAAAAACATGAATCTCTCGGGTTGTCTAACAACCCTCCCACTCTGACGAGGTGCCTCACATGTATGCTCTGTGACCGCGCGGTCGATGACTTGTGGTATCTCCTCTTATGTCGGTGGTGTATTGAGTCGGGACTTCCCTGTCAACTCCTCAACAATCCTACTCTTGGGCTTGTGGTTCATTACATAATCCTCCTCTAGAAATCGGCGTTCGTGCTAGCGATCACCCTCGATCTCTAGGATTATAAAACAAACCACCTTCGTTCCCTTAGGGTAGCCAACAAACATGCACATACATGCGAGGTTCCAACTTACCGGCCTTGACCTTGGCACATGTCTTTGGACTCCCCCATATCGAATATGTCTCGGACTAGGCTTTACTTGATCCACAATTCTCTGAGGTAGAAGGTCGATTTAGATGGAACCAAGTTGAGTATACATTGTCGTATCGAGCATACCCCCAAAGGTAACATAACTCATCATCGATCGACCATCTCCATAGAGTCCTATTCCTTGCTCCGCTACACCATTCTGGGGGTGTGCGGTCAGAACAATTGGGATTGAATCCGACCTACGATAAGTAATTCCTAAACTCTCCCAAGAAATTACTCGCCACCACGATCGGTCGTAATGTCTTGATACTTTTACCTTGGCGGTTCTCCACATCGACCTTGAATTCTTTGAACTGTCAAAGCATTGGACTTCAGCGCATCAAGTAAATGTATCCATATCTTGAATAATCGTCTATAAAAGAGGCGAAATATTCAAAACCACCTCTTACTGGATAGACATAGGACCGCACAAATCAGAATGAACCAATTCTAACACATCTTTGGCTCTATACCCCTTGGCCTTGAAAGGCCTCTTGGTCATTTACCTTCCAAGCAAGATTCATGAGTTGGAGATCCTCCGCACTAATGAACCCAAAGGTCCATCACCTATCAACCTTTGAATTCTACTTAGGTTAATATGACCAAGCCTTAGATGCCAAAGATATGTTTGGTTCATTTTATGAAGGTTCTTTTCTCTTATTAGACTTAGAAGATGAGTTATTGATTTCTATATGCATCATGGGAGTTTTTGGTTCAAGAGTATATAAATTGCCAACCAATGTACTGTATCAGATAATCTCCTATTCCTTTTTATAACCACTTTGTCATTAAAAGAAACAGAATATCCATCCATAAACAATTTAGAAACTGAAATTAAATTCTTTCTAAAAGTAGGTACATAAAGACAATTTCTCAAAACCAAAACTTTATTCCTATCAAAAGATAAATAAACGTCTCCCACGCAATAGCCGCCACCTTCAAGCATTGCCCATGAAGACGGTAATCTCTCCTCAGCCTAGTCGTCGGGTTTCGAACCCTCGCAGTATTGCAGACATGATCGCTGGCTCTCAGATCTACACACCGTGCAATCGTAGATAACACCGCTAAACATGTTTCAACAACTAAACAAGAAGATATACCTTTGTTCTTTCGGCGAGGACACCGCCTTCCAATGTCCAAATCCGCTTGCAAGTGAAGCACTTGCCTTCGGCTTCTTCACTCCGCCGAGGTCCCATCGCCACTTTCTTCGCTTCCACCTTGCTTCTTCTTCTTCTTACCTTTCGGTTTAGAGGAAGAAACCTTCCGAGCGACCATGGCTTGAGCACTTTGACGAAAAGCCCTCTGCCACCGAGTTCTGAGTTCTGTAAAGCCCGCCAACGAATACAACCTCTTGTTCATGTTGTAGTTGAGGCGAATCGCCAAAACTCCTAGGCAGAGATCTGGAGAATGATATCGACCTGGGTTTCCCATCGATCTCACTCCGAGGACTTCCATCTCATTAAGATGAGCCATCATCTTGAGAATATGATCCTAACGGGTGTTCCTCGATCATGGTGGTCGCCATCAAGTTTCATTGCCTCCTCGCTTAGCCGCTTCTACTGATGTCCGGTGTTCTTTTTGAGGAGATTGAACATCATGTCATAAGCTGTGGCCATGGTCTGATGCTGATGTTGCAGCACATTTGACATAGATGCCAAAATGTAACACCGCGCCATCTCATCTGTCTTGATCCATTTCTTATAACGTTCTTTCTCCTTTTCATCAGAGTCATCGGTGGGCTTAAGAGGACAGACCTCGAAGAGTACAAATTTGTACTCCTCCGCAGTTAAGACAATATCCAGATTTCTTTTCCAATCAATATAGTTTGGTCCAGTAAGTTTATTTTCTTTTAATATCACAACAAGTGGGTTGAAAGCTATTTGAAAATCCTAAAAATCACAATGATCAAAATATTAGATTTCAAATATTATTGATTCCTCAAAATAATAAAATTCCGAAATCAACCAACACCTCAAATCACCGAGAATGTCGCATGCCACGCTGTGTGGACGTATACGAATTCTACATTTGTAAGAGGAGGTTTTACCCATTAATTCTATTATCTTGTCAACCTTACTTTTTGACAAATAAAATTAATAGTTGGTTCCTCTTTGGCCCTACAAATAAAAGCAGTGACTCCGATAGGGAGGATACTTTTATTTGCATCTAAGTGTGCACCATTACACGATACTAAGGGAATTATTTCGGATTATGTGCCTTACCGCTGTGGAAGTACACATGCTCCTAGATAATTTCCTATAACCATTATTTGACCTAGTGATCCGCAAACAAACCCGTCCGCAGGGAGGAAGGCACTCAGAGCCGACACACAAGTTTGTTGCATCACACGTCAAATTGTAATGGAGGCCGCGGGAATTAATTAAAATATCCCTCTCCCACTTAGTAAATTTACAATGAGAAATTTTAAAGCATACACAACATGCATATAAAACAAATAAGCAATAAATATGGAAAAAATAGAATTTTTTCAACTATTATGGCATTGTTCTACAATACACATCCCGTCGTGTCGCCACCTCATCCGCTCCATCTTTTCCCGTGCGCAAGTCACCAAAGAGATCCGAGTCGAGATATATCATTTTAATTTACATCCATCAATCGTATACTCCACGAAGGAGTGTACAAATAATCTAGATCGAAAGTAAACTAAAATGAGAGGCTAAACAATGTCGTATTTAATTATAAAAATTAAATACTAATCTAGCCTCGTCAACCCCGAGGATTCAAATAATATACATACAATAACACACAAAACAATCACATACAACCAAATAGTCATAATAGTCGGATCTTATGCCTGCAACCAAAAAGTTAGCCTACGCACATCCTACTATTATTCGGCATACTCAATATATGATATGTGCATGAAATGAATCCAAAACACACAAAACCGGAAACGCTCGATACCAATTGAAAGGAGTTGCTTTAGAGGCTCATTGGCTCCCATGTCCCCGGATTAAAATTTTCACTAATGAAAGAATTAATCTGGATGGGATGAGTTTCCTTAGCACAACCAATTCGTCGTCGTGCTAACAACTTGAGTGATCGCTTGTACAAACTAGTTGTTCAAGCAACACAACTCTTCTAGTTGGTTAGTCGCGGAAGAGACGACGGACGGATCGCCGGTTTTTGTGTTTGTCTTCGGGGTCCATGATTATACAAAATATATACTAATGCACACTTGTATAATCAACACATAAAAGAACATGCTAAGATCAGAAAATAAAGCTGTAAAACTTTTATACCTCACGATCTTCTACAGTATGTCCTATCCTCCTCGTGGACGACGTATGGGCGAAGATCCTCCACGAGTAGAAGGCTTCTAGATCGCGTTCTTCCCTTCCTTGTTCGCTGAAAACAAAGAGAAGAACCAACAAAACTTTTCCTTTCTAGAACCAACAACCAAGCAAGGGAGTTTGATGTAACCGCCGGCCAAGGAATGAATGGATGAAGCGCCGGCCACCAATGTATGGAGAACCGCCATCCACCTTGGAGAGAATGGAGGAATGAACGTCGCCCAACCTTGAAGAGAGGTTGCCGCCGGCCAAGGAATGAGAGAGGGAACAAAGAGGATGGGCGCCGGCCACAACTTGATGGAAGAAGATGGGCGCCAGCCACACTTTGTTGGAAGAAGATGGGCGCCGGCTTCTTGTCCAAGAGTTGCCGCCCAAGCCAAAACTTCCAAACCCTAGCTGCCCAACCTAAAACCCTAACTCCAATTGAACCATTCTTGCCGCCCAACCTAAGACCTCTATTTATAGAATTGGGCTTAAGCCTCCTTTAATCTCCACCGTCGGATCTAGGGATTTAATCTCCACCGTCGGATCTAGGGTTTTATCCCAATCGTCGGATCTAGGGTTTCATCCCAACCGTCGGATCTAGGATTTCATCCCAACCGTCGGATCTAGGGTTTCATCCCAACCGTCGGATCTAGGGTCTCATCCCAACCGTCAGATCTAGGGATTTAATCCCAATCGTCGATTCTAGGGTTTCATCCTAACCATCGAATCTAGGGATTTAATCCCAACCGTTGGTTCTAGGGTTTCATCCCAACCATCGGATCTAGGGATTTAATCCCACCCGTTGGTTCTAGAGTTTTGTTTTACATCCTTGGATCTAGATTTCATGAGAATTATATTAGGCTACGATAGGGACCATAAGGAGGAGTTGGATCTTGGCCACCCGATGGATCGGAACCACACAAACTTGATCCATCAATGATGTTCCATTCCACTAGAGGATCATCATTGAACTACCTCACCAACCCCCATAAATTAATATGGGCTCCATATATTATTTGTACATCCATCTCCCCATGTTTAAGATATCGAATGTCCATCAATTAATTGATTTACTGACCATCAATTAATTAACATCTAACTCCTCGAGTAGTACCACTCAACCTTATCATCATGTTGACTAAGTCAACCAGCTGGGTTTACATGATGAACCTTATGAGCTCCTCAAGGGGACATCATCAACCTAATATATAGGGCACGATTTCCTCCTATAATCAACGGCACACCATGTAAATAATATCATTTCCCAACTTACCGGGCATATTGATTCAATCCATCTAAATCTCACCCTTTGGTAAATCAAAGAAATAAATACTAAGTACATGTGTCCATTATTATATCGGGATTAAGAGCATGTACAACATAATATCCGAGGTCCGATTCAATTATGTAGTAAGCAATAAATTGAATCACCTCTGTGTCGGTCCTGCTCAATACACCTAAGTGTACTAGTGTAACTCTATGTTCAAGATAAAACAATACCAAGCTACACTACAACCAAGCCAATGGTTTGTCCAAAACCATCTTGATCGTGAGCCTCTACTTATATTCTACAAGGGACTGATAACATGATCTTCTGTGTCACACCAAACACCATTTATCTATAATGTAAAATATTAGACAATATGCACACATATAATAAATATATAAAGTGCAAACAATGATCATGTGATTCTTATTCCAAAATAAAATGTTCATACAAAAAGAGCTAGGCTTTCAGTATACATTCCAACAGGGCAAAGTCTTATGAAGACATGATGGATGAACCAAATTGGTTTGGTTCTAATCTAATTGTGGAGAGTAAACCAAAGGGGTCTGGTTTGTTTTAATTGAATGAACCAAAGTTGGTTTGGTTCATTTTAACTTAAAATAGAATAACGCAGTTTGGTTTATTTTAACTTAAGTTATTGGAGCGGATTAACGGGTTTTGGTTATAAACCAATAACCATTAGGAGAATGTGTTCTCTATAAAAACATGGCTTAAGGGTTTTTTGTGGATAACTTGTGTGTTGGAAACCCTAGCCACCCAAGCCCTTCTCTGCTCCTTGCATTTATGCTTGCTTATCTCTCGAGTAGCTATTTTTACATATATGGATCATTTCACAATCTACATACTTAGACATGTTATCATGACACAAACCTTATTTTATGCATGCATCACATATCATATTCATAATTAGCATGTTAACATATCATAGCTTCTTTTATAACATGCATCACATATCATAATCATATTTGGCATGTTCCATATCTTATCTCATTTTATCACATGCATAACATGAAGATCCATTCATGAGTTCTAACATATCAAACTTTCATAAGTAATTGAACAGTAACATAACTAAGCAACATCCAACATGGTACTAATAAATCACAAGTCTTATAAGTGGAAGCAAATGTCTTAAGGTGTTCACTGAGCATATAAATATAAGCAGATAGTAATAGGGTCTTTTTCCACCATGCCACTATCACACACACTTGGCCCCCCTCCTGCTACTTCCTCTAGTTCATGTTTCCTTTATCTGCAGTATATGGACAACATAAACTATAAGCATATAGCTTAGTAAGATTCTTGCCTACTCACAAAAGCCACAAACTTCATCAAACAATTAGAAAACAGGAGCATACTAGCATAAATAGCATAAGTATTTCATAACAACACTATTCATCAATATACCAACGTAATGAAACATAAGCATGGCATACAATTTACATAAGCATGCTAAACATAATTAAAACTAAGCAGGGCATAAATTAAACATAAGCATTCATGACATCATCTATCCTAAACATGCATAAAGGACAAAATCATAAGCATTCTTAAACTTGAACATAAGCATTCATAATATCATAAATCCTAAACATGCATAAAGGTCATAATCATAAGCATTCTTAAACTTAACCATAAGCATTCATAACATCCTCAATTCTAACATGCATAAAGGTCATAATCATAAGCATTCTTAAACTTGAACATAAGCATTCATAATTTCATAAATCCTAAACATGCATAAAGGTCATAATCATAAGCATTCTTAAACTTGAACATAAGCATTCATAATATCATAAATCCTAAACATGCATAAAGGTCATAATCATAAGCATTCTTATCATAAGGAGAGCTCTTAATCCCTACTTGAAAGGGAAGCATCTCCATCTTATCTTATCATAAGGAGAGCTCTTAATCCCTACTTGAAAGGGAAGCATCTCCATCTTATCTTATCATAAGGAGAGCTCTTAATCCCTACTTGAAAGGGAAGCATCTCCATCTTATCTTATCATAAGGAGAGCTCATAATACCTACTTGAAAGGGAAGCATCTCCTTAGACATTTCATAGCATGTATGCATTCATAACATAAGAATACCTAAAGGGTCTTAAAGCATAATCATGTTCATCACATAAGCATATTTCATGACATATTAAAATCATAAACATGTTCATCACATAGGCATAATTCATGGCATATTAAAATCATAAACATGTTCATCACATAGGAATACTTCATGACATATGAAAATCATAAACATGTTCATCACATAGGCATAATTCATGACATATTAAAATCATAAACATGTTCATCACATAGGCATAATTCATGGCATATTATAATCATCCACATAACATATTTCATGGCATATAAAAATCATAATCATGTTCATCACATAAACTTATTTCATGGCACATAAAAATCATAATCATGTTCATCACATAAACATATTTCATGGCATATAAAAATCATAATCATGTTCCTCACATAAACTTATTTCATGGCACATAAAAATCATAATCATGCTCATCACATAAACATATTTCTTGAAGGCATACAACCTAATACAACTTCATAAGGGGTATTTTCATGAAACCCTAACCCTAAACCTAATGTTGGCCGAAACATGTAGGGCACCATTTTCTTTATTTTTTGTTACATAAACTCCTACTTGAAGGCATACCACCTAATACAACTTCATAAGGGGTATTTTCATGAAACCCTAACCCTAAACCAATGTTGGCCGAAATATGTAGGGTACCAAAATTTGATTCTTGATACATAAATTCATACATGAAGGCATATGACATAACATAACTTCATAAGGGGTATTTTCATGAAACCCTAACCCTAAAACCATTGGTGGCCGAAATATGTAGGGTACCAAAATTTGATTCTTGTTACATAAATTCATACATGAAGGCATATGACATAACATAACTTCATAAGGGGTATTTTCATGAAACCCTAACCCTAAAACCATTGGTGGCCGAAACATATAGGGGCACAAAGCTTGGATTTTTGTCACCTAAAAATTTCTACATTAAGCATACAACATATCAAAATTTCCTTAGAAGCATTTTCATGCAACCCTAGCCCCAAAAACCTTGGTTGGCCGAAACTTGTAAGGGCACCAAGACTTGTATTTTGTCCCTAAAATTCCTACATGAAGCATACAACATATCAAAGTTTTCTTAGAAGAATTTTCATGCAACCCTAGATCAAAAATACTTGGTTGGCCGAATCTTGCAAGGGCAACAAGACTTATATTTTGTCCCTAAAATTCCTACATGAAGCATACAACATATCAAAGTTTTTCTTAGAAGAATTTTCATGCAACCCTAGCCCAAAAATACTTGGTTGGCCGAAACTTGCAAGGGCAACAAGACTTATATTTTGTCCCTAAAATTCCTACATGAAGCATACAACATATCAAAGTTTTTCTTAGAAGCATTTTCATGCAACCCTAGCCCAAAAATACTTGGTTGGCCGAAACTTGCAAGGGCAACAAGACTTGTATTTTGTCCCTAAAATTCCTACATGAAGCATACAACATATCAAAATTTCTTAGAATCATTTTCATGCAACCCTAGCCCAAAAATACTTGGTTGGCTGAAACTTGCAAGGGCAACAAGACTTATATTTTGTCCCTAAAATTCCTACATGAAGCATACAACATATCAAAGTTTTTCTTAGAAGCATTTTCATGCAACCCTAGCCCAAAAATACTTGGTTGGCCGAAACTTGCAAGGGCAACAAGACTTATATTTTGTCCCTAAAATTCCTACATGAAGCATACAACATATCAAAGTTTTTCTTAGAAGCATTTTCATGCAACCCTAGCCCAAAAATACTTGGTTGGTTGAAACTTGCAAGGGCAAAAAGACTTGTATTTTATCCCTAAAATTCCTACATGAAGCATACAATCTATAAAATATCTTAGAATCATTTTCATGCAACCCTATCCCCCAAAAACCTTGGTTGGCCGAAACATGTAGGGTATCAAGCATCCTATTCCTTTCATGTATCATGTCCTACAAGAACTAATATACTACAGGTGAGGGAATCTTACCACTTATAATTGGGTTACCCCTTAATAAGAGAGACCTTGATTGGAGAGGAGACTAAAACAACAAATAATCTTGCCCTAGAACCCTTCTTGGTGCTCTTGACCCTTAGATGAAGGTTAGCCCCTTAGATGAACCCTTCTCTTTGCTTAACTCACTAGGGGGGAACCCTAATTTTCTTTGGCCGAAACCTCAAGGAAGGAGGCTTAGGGTTTCGGTGGAAGGAGGAAGAAGGAAGAAGAAGTGGCCAAGTGGAACCTTCCCTCTTCTTTATAAAGGGAGGAAGAGAAGTGTCTCTTCTATTTTCATGCCTCTTCATTTACCCTCATCACACTTATCTAACATTTCTCCTCTTTCTCCAACAGTAAGCTACTGCTGAGCACTTGGTCATCACATGCATGGTAAGAGTTAACTCTCACCAAGAGGTTTAAGGTTCAAACCTCACCTCTCCACTTTTTATTCTTTTATCATCATTTTTTTTCCAAGATTCCATATATAATCTCCTAGACATGAAATTAAATTCTATATAAAAATTATTATAAAATTTCTAGAGCTTGGGATGAAAAGGGAGGAAGGGAAATGGGGAATTCGGCCAAGGATGAGGAAGAAGGAGAATGAAGAAGGAAAGTGGGGTTTTACTTCCTCTCTTTTCTTAATTCTCCTCTTTAATACCTAGGGAATGAACACTCTCCATCCTTTCATGGGAGGGGATGAACCCACTCCTCATCTTCCCATCTATATTCTTTGTATATTCTTTATATATCTTATCCATGAATCATCCTATGGTCTTGTACATTCTTTATATATCATATCCATAAATTATCCTAGGGTCTAGTGGTGTCAAGGCTACCTCCCTATTAGGAGGTTCATGGTTCAAATCCTACCTATAACCATCATTTATTTTATTTTATTCTAAACCTTTTATGGCCTTAAAACCTATATAATTACTTGGCATAGTTTAGAATTTTACGGGCGTTACGGCCGCCCAACAAGGTTGCCACCCAACCTTGCTGCTGCCCAGCTTTTGTTCCACTCTCCACCCTTGCTGCCGATGTCCAAGCTACTGTCGGCCATCCTCCGGCGACCCTCTGGTGACTCACCTTGGTTCCGGCGACCAAGGGTTGGTCGACCATCCTCTTTGGCCGGCGCAAATCCTCCACCAAGCTGTATAGTTTTATGGACAGCTTGTTTCCTTTCATATCGGAGCATTGTTTAGATGATGTTTGGAGCTCCGACAGCGTCTACCTTGCCGGGGATTCGATCTCCGGTAATCCTCATAGGTGGAGGATCAAGGATTCGTCAATCGGTTGACGAATACCTCTCCGAAGAAGCGAGTTTTGGGGACTCATTTTTGAATCCGAATTTTGATTCGGATTGTGATCTTCTCTCGATCATATCATCTTTGACACGAAGCTAGTGACTCCTATGAAGATGAGGCTCCTGGCTTTATGAAGCCATCCTGACGATACTCGGCGTGGATACGGATAGAGGTGATTCTTGCAAGAGTCGCTCCGGTTGATGTCATTCTCGCTGCATGTGATACGTCAGGTATAACTAGCATAATTTCCTTTTATTGCAAGTTTTGAAACTGTGATTATGTCTACACATGTTGTACTATGCATGCATATGATGTGTGTGTTGTAATAAATTAGATTTATTGCTTTTTTAATTCTTCCACTGTACAGATGTTTACGAAACATGTTCGAACACACACTCGCCGCGGTACCGGAAACCCAACACTATCCTCCTCTTGGACATTGTGTGGGCAAAGATCCTCCAAGAGTTGAAGCCACCAAGATCATGTATATTCCTTTCCTAATTCGCTCCGAAAAAAAGAAGATAACCAAAGACCCTTTCTTCTCCTTTCTTGCGCCAACCACCAACCACCAAGGTTGATGTCCGCCATCCCTAAGGAGAGGGAGAGTGTGTGGGCGCCAGCCAAGAGCTACAAGAGAAGAAAACCTAACTCTTGCCGCTAGCCAAAGAGGAGGGGGAGAGGGTGGCCTTGCCAAGTAAAGGAGAGGGAGAGAGGGTGGCGCCAACAATGAAGAAAAGGAGAAGGAACACCTCAACTTCCTTGTGCCGCCGGCCCTAGGAAACAAACCCTAGCACACTCTTGCCGCCCAAGCCAAAGCCAACTCCAAACCCTAACCCTAAAATCTCTTTGATCCTCTTGCCGCCCAAGCCTTGGAGGCATATTTATAGATTTCTCTCAAGCCTCCCTTTTAATCGTGTCCGTTGGATCTAGGCTTCATGAGGGTTTTAATAGGCTACAATAGGGACCATGAGGAGGAGTTGGATCTTGGCCACCTAATGGATCCGGCGGCCAAAAAATCCAATCCATTAATGATAATCCATTCTACTAGAGGATTAACATTGATCTACCTCACCAACCGCCATAAATAAATATGAGCTCCATATATTAATTGTACAAATATCTCCCCATGTTTAAGATATCGAATGTCCGTTAATTAATTAATTTACTGACAATTAATTAATTAACATCTAACTCCATGAGTAGTACCACTCAACCTCATCATCATGTCGAACCAAGTCCACCTGCAGGGTTTACATGATGATCCTTATGATCTCCTCAAGGGGACATCATCTTCCTAATACATAGGACACGATTTCCTCCTATAATCAACGACACACCATGTAAATAATATTATTTTCCAACTTACCAAGCCTATCGATTTAATCCATAAATCTTGCCCATTGGTAAATCAAAGAAATAAATATTAAGTACATGTGCCCGTTATTATATCGGGATTAAGAGTATGTACACCATAATATCCGAGGTATGATTCAATTATGTAGTCAGTAATAAATTAAATCACCTCTAAGTCGGTCCTACTCAATACACACAAAGTGTACTAGTGTAAATCTATGGTCAAGATAAACCAATACCAAATTACACTACAACCATGCCAATGGTTTGTCCAAAACCATCTTGGATTTGAGCCTCTACTTATACTCTACAAGGAAATGATAACATTGTTGGTGCAGGGGCACCTAAGTCGAACCTATATTTTGATTATGGCAAAAGATGCAAAGTCAAGGATATATCATTATCTCACGAGCTAAATCAAGCAGAAAAGTGCTAAAGCTGGAGCTGAAGGCTAGCGACACTCGGAGGAAGCCGCGGTGGTCGGGCGACACTCGAGTGACTTCGGAGGGAGCCGAAGGAATCGAGTGGAAGGCCTGAAGCAAAAGCGACATGGTAAGTATTGAGGTAAGCTCGTGTGTGCGAGCGTAAGTGAGGTGGTATCCTCCTTACGGGGATGGTCTTAAGCGTAGATCCGACCAAAGACATCCCATCGATGGTCTAGGTCGAGATCAGACGGTCGAAGGCCATCGAAATAATATTTTCTTTGAGCTAACTTTGACTTGCAGCAAGCATCAGTCGACTGCCATCTTGGAGGACTCGACTGTCGTCAATCAATCGACTGGAGGTCGGCACTTCGACGATCTTGCCATCGATGATGATGATGGCCATAAGTCGACTGATGGTCAAAAGATCAGCTTCGAGGAGTCAAGGCTTATCACCACTTTTCAAGGAGGTTGTGTGTTCATTTGTGATTGGTTGAAGACCCATTCGATGAGGGGCTCAAAGGCTATAAAAGGAGGTCCTAACCTAGGGTTTTCTCATCAATTCCAAGCTTCCAAAAGCCTCCGCAAAGCTACAACTCTCCGACAACGAAGTCTTTCCTTTCCGACATCTAGGTTTAATTTCCTTTATTTTTTGTACATCGGTATTAGTGTTATATCAGTTGTTTATTTACTTGTTTCGGAGCTTTTGTCGTATACGAGGAGAGGGGGAGTGTCCCTTTACCTCAAGTTTTTGTTCTTTCTTGTATCGATTAACTCCTACCTCCAACGAGGAGGAGTTCGGTTAGTGTTTTGCCCTCCGTGCGTGGTCAAGGACCACTAGGGCCTTGGAGTAATGGTGAAGGCTCACGAACCAAATAAAATATTTGTCTTCTCTTTTTATTGCTTATCTTTTCACTGAAATTAATTTTACTCGGTTTTTAAGCGAGCGAACAAAAGAAAGTTTTAACGCTATTCACCCCCCCCTCTAGCGTTTCAAATCGATCCAACAAACATGACCTTTTGTGTGACACCACACACCATGTTATCTACAATGTAAAGTATTAGACAAGATGCATACATATAATAAATATAAAATGCAAACAATGATCATGTGATTCTTATTTCAAAATAAAGATGTCCATACAAAAGCTAGGCTTTCAGTATACATCCCAACATATTTTTCTTCTTATATTATCCCCCAAAAGAAAACACAGCAACTAACGAAACTAACAAAGGAATAAAGAATCTGTGAGTTTTCATCATTTCCTCCTTATTTCTGTATTCCTTTGTAAGTTTTGTTAGTTGTTGCGTGTTATCCTTTTGCAGCTAGATTCCTATACCAGGCTACTATCAGGAAAAGAAGCACCTCGGAGTTAGGCGGTCCAGAACATATAAGGGTAAGCCCCATGACTCTAATGCACACAGTGAGAAAAGGAAGCACTTAATCCACAACAAGAAGTGTAAATGCTACCTCTGCGGAGAAGAAGGGAACTTCGCCAGAGAATGTCCCAGTGATAGGCGCAATGTTAAATGAGTCACACTTTTTGAACAACTACAAATACCGGACAGTATGACATCCTCTCGGTTTAGGAGGAGAGGACCAAAGTGACGCCATCTTCAGTCTCTCGGAAGAGGAAGACGACAATGAGGAACTACAAAGGCCACTTCAAACCCTACAAATTAATGAGTCTCTTTTTATGCTTGGACAGATTGATGGCGGATACAGACCCCAAGTAAAAATCACAGAAGAACAACTAAGCGTAGTATGCATAGGCCGAATGAAGTGATTCTACCTCCCGATCCAACATCACTGTTGTAAGCGGATGACTTTACAAAGGGCTAGGATTCACCCACTATGCACGACAGCTTGCAACCTCTATGAACCATACTACTACAACAAACAAGTCCCGGTTGCACCCATTGCAAGGACAATTCTTTACAAACCATTTGATAGAATAGAAAAACTATTACATTTCTTGGTGCACCAGTGAAATTGACAGGTTAAAGACGGAGGTAGAATTCTACACAAGGCAATATGAGGAGCTCCTCCTTGAAAAGGAACTCACCCAAAATTTTAAGCAAATGGAAGGCGAGAGGAGAAGCATGAGAAGGAGAAATGACAAATGTTCTAATCGGCACTACTACAGAATTGTTTACTCAAGAGCTGAGCAAAGGGCCTAGGTTAGTAAAAAACATGCTTTACAACCTTAAAGTAGAAATTGAGATTCAGGGCATCCCTAAGTTTGCCCTCAGGGCTATTCTAGATACCAGAGAAACAACCTGTTGCGTTGATCAAAGGCCAGTACCTGTCATAGCCCTAGAAGAATATACATATGTGGTGGAGTTTACTAGTATAAACTCTCAGTAGACTGCGAAGATGAAGTTAAATGCAGGAAGAATGATGATTGAGAATAACGCCTTCAGAATCCCATACACCTACAACTTTCCCATGGTGTTAGGAGACAACATTCAAATGATAATCGGGGCGAACTTTATTCATGCAATGCAAGGAGACATCAGAATTGAAGGAAATTTGGTAACATTCTACAAAAACATAACAACGATTAACACCTTTCCTTCTGTAAATTCGGCAGTAGTAATCGAGGAGTTAGATTTGTACGAAGAAGAGTACTTGCAAATACAAGAAATGATGTATTACACAGCAAAGCCTTCACAGCCCGGAGTATTTGGGCCACTGCTGTAAGAACTACAGGAGCAAGGTTACATAGGAGAAAACTCCTTGAAGCACTGGGCAAAGAACCAGATCACATGAAAGCTGGATATAAAAAATCCAAATCTTATTATTGAGGATAGGCCACTGAAACACTTGACGCCTATGCTGAAAGCCTCCTTCACACGCCATATAAAAGCATTACTAGAGCTGGTAATCATAAGGCCAAGCACAAGCTGTTAGTAATATATGAGAGATGTCCTAAGGCAATCGCCTTATGTATGAACCATTTATATGATAAATGAAGATTCACTATTTGAGTATACATATTTTATGTATTTGATTGGATCTTAAACTCATTTACTGAATGTCCACGATACGATTCACAGCATGAGAGAATTTGTGATTGGATCACAACTAGTGAGTATCTCTACATGTGTAATTGTGATGTATCGGAATTATCCTAGTCGATGAATTGATGGATTTGGACACCATCAATTACAGCCGAGACTAGCAGGTATACTCCTTGGTGTATCCAAGCGGTGATTCTCTGGAGACATTGTGATGTCCGGAGTTAATCGTGGATGCTAGTTATGGTAACTAGTTCATTGGAGTGACCAGCAGTAAGACTTCATATGGTTCTCTGCATATATAGATATGTCAATGAAGTTCTTACTGTGGCTTAAGTGCGATGTTCCTTTGACTTGCGGTATTCAAGTCATCTTGATCATGGAGACTTATGCTTTGACATCTTAAGCAAACATCTCTGAGGAGATGTGGACACGGGATGATTGGGTATAAGTCGAAGTGATCGAAGGTGTTTGAATAGCCTATAAAGGATTCACCACTCCTTGCGAGGAGATGTATACCCATGGCCTCTCGTCGGATTGTTACTAAAGTCTTTGGCCAAAGCATTACATGTTTAGAGTAAGGTATTCTTTGATACATGTGGAGTAACTAAAATCCGTAGGACGAGGAAATGATACTTGGGCTAGGTGTGACGTAGTCAGCCTAGTGGGGACTAACACAATAGACCATGTCCTGAACCAAGTGGGTATAAGATGAGTGAAGGGAATGGGGCACGAATCATTCGAGCTACTGAAGGGTTTCAGAAATAGTTCTGGATCAACCGTTGATCTTTTCGATTAATTGGGGATCATGATGTACTACTAGGTGCCACTCATGATCGTTCTATAATTAATGGTTAATTATAGACGGCCAACATAAACCGATAACCTATTTGGTCACACGCACAACGAGCGAAATCCAAAGGATTTAAAACGAGCTTGAGAATGGGATTCTCAGACCGAGAGAAACTAGGTTTGGTTGGACCAAACAAAAAGCGAGCATGAAATCGTTTCAGTCGCAATGGAAGCGTGGATGGGCCGTGTCTTATGAAGACATAATGGATGAACCAAAATGGTTTGGTTCTAATCCAATGGAGGAGAATAAACCAAAGGGTTTGGTTTATTTTAAACGAATGAACCAAAAGTTGGTTCGGTTCGTTTTAACTTAAAATAAACCATCATGGTTTGGTTTATTTTAACTTATCTTAATGGAGCGGGTTAACGGGCCTAATGGTTATGATCCAATAACCATTAAGAGAATTAGGTCTCTATAAAAGAGGGCTTAATGGATAATTAAGCCCTAATCCAAAACCCTAGTTGGAGTTGCCACCCAACCTAGTTGTGCCGCCCAACCTAGGTGTACCGCCCAAGCTCCTTGGCCGCCCCTTGTCGCGTCCGGCTCCTTCTTGGCGACCAAGCTTCGGTGATCCTCCGGCGACCCTCGATCTTCCTAGGCCTCGGTGAAAAGGTGAGCACTTGGCTTCCTTGTTTTGGCGGCGCCTACTCCTCCACCAAGCTGTCAGTTTTACGGACAGCTTCTTCTCCTCGTTCGGGCGTCGTTTGGGCAGCGGTTAGAGCTCCGACAGCGGATAACTTACAGGGATTGATCTCGGTAATCCTCTGAGTGGAGGGCGAAGGATTCGTCAATCGGTTGTGAATACCTCTCGGAGAAGCGAGTTTGAGGACTCGTTTGGATCGAATTTGGATTCGGATCGTGATCATCTCTCGATCACGTCGTCTTCAACACGAGGCTAGTAACCCGTCACGAAGGCGAAGCTCGTGGCTTAAGCGAAGTCATCGAGGAACTTCGGCGTGGATCTGGATAGAGGCGATTCTAGCGAGGATCGTTCGGTTGATCTTGCGTTCAGCTACACGTCATCTGAAAGGTATAACGTAGATAAATTTCCTTTTATTGCAAATTTAAATTTACGGTTATGTCTACACTTGTTGTAATATGCATGCGTGTGTTGTGTGTGTTGTAATAAATAGGAGTATTTATTACTTTATTGCTTCCGCTGTGTTCATGTTTACGAAACATGATCGAACACACACGCCATGCGTGAAACCCAACAAAGGGTATCAGAGCCTGTGTTGTGTTTCGACATAATCGTAAAATGGTTTTGCGATAGTCATAATGTATTTCTGGAAATTTTCTAATTTTGGAAATTTAGAAGTATTTATGGAAATTTTTCAATTTTGGAAAGTATAGAAGTATTTATGGAAATCTTCCACTTTTGGAAAGTTGGAAGTATTTATGGAAATTGATATTTTCCATAAATAAAATATTTGATTAGATTCTGGAAATTTGTTTCCTAATTTTATCATGATTTGATTTGGGAAATCAAATCTTAAAATATTTTATTTCCATAAGTAGTTTTAATGATTTAGGAAATTGGTTTCCTAAATAGATTTTCCTTAATCAAATAATTCCATGAATAAAATATTTGATTAGATTTGGAAATTTGTTTCCTAATTTAATTATGATTTGATTTGGAGAATCAAATCTTAAACATATTTTATTTCCATAAATAGTTATGACATATAAGGAAATATATACATGACATAATTGTATGCCATGTAATTGCATTAGATGCATAACATTATGCCATGCGTGTCGTGACATGTAGATGTATGCCATGTATGTCATGCCATGTAGATAATAGTTATTTGCATGCAAAGAGGATGAGACATAAAAACCCTTAAACAATATTAAAGCCTACACCTTCCATTAATATGGTTAGAACCAGAGTTCCGTTTCTTGTTTGGGTTGTTGGACTCTCTCCAAGCCCGGCCAACCCAATATGTTCAAACCATGGAATAGTTTAATACTAATATGGTAAGAGTCGAGGTCAATCGTTAGCTTTGGTTGTTGGACTCTCCAAGCTGGGCTAATTGGTTGAATGCGCTCTAACCATATTAAAACTATGTCCCGATTAATGGGTTGGCTTTAACCTGGAGCATCGGCTTGTTGGACTCTCTCCAAGGTCGATGTAAAGGGAGGTGAAGTTGGGTGCTATGCATATGATGCATACTTGTTAATGTGTTAACGACCCGATGTATGTGTGAACATTCAATTAGTTGATAGCACATTGTGATAGTTGCATATACGTGATATGCAATCGGTATAGTTGATACCTACCGTCGTAGTTATGAATGGCTTGTTGGACTCTCTCCAAGGTTGTTCATAACTATGATGGATATCAGCCCATTCGGAGATGGACCTACGATCTCCCGAAGTGATTTTGGGGTTTTTGAAATTCAAAAATGAATGGGATTTATAAATGTATATTGATGCATTTTAAAATCATCTTTCTCATATATGCTCGTTTTGTATTTCTAAGATTGATCATGATGTCTTTGAATTGCGTTCCATTTTGGATTCGAATAAATTGACTGGGCCGAACTTCATGGAAATGCTTAGAAACTTGAGAATTGTTCACAAGGTGGAAAAGAATGCGAATGTCCTCGAAGCGCCTCTTCCCGCCCGTCCTAGTGACGATGCAACTCTGGACCAATTGTTGGCCTATCAGAAACATGTAAGTGATTCTGAACAAATGAGTTGCATCATGCTAGCCACGATGGAACCCAAGCTACGAAAGCAGCATGAGCATATGGATGCTCATATCGTAGTCCTTCATCTTTGTGAGTTGGTTGATGAGCAAGTGAGATTCGAAAGGTTCGAAGTCTCAAAGCTCCTCTTCACCTCTGAGATGCTAGAAGGTTCATCTGTGGTACTACTCAATATGCTGAAGACTGTGGAGTCTTCTGAGAAGCATGAGCAGGGGACGGTGCTGTTAGTTGATTCCTCGAAGAAAGGTTCTAAGAGGAAGTCAAAGGAACAGCAGAAGGGAAAGAAGAGAAAGGCTAAGAAGGTAGAACTAGCACAAAAGGAAACTTGCCATCATTATGGCAAGGAGAGCCATTTGCGAAGAAAGTACAAGATTTATCTTGAGTCCATGAAGAAGGATAAGGCATCGGATGCCCCATCTTCTTCAGAAATCTTCTTTATTGATTGTCATTCTATTTCCTCAGACACTTGGGTATTTGATACTGGGTGTGGCTCACATATATGTAATGACATACATGGGCTAAGGAATAGAAGAAGACTCGTCAAGGGAGAGTCAAATTTACGTGTTGGGAATGGAGCAACGGTTGCTGCACTCGCCATCGGAACGCATTTGTTGAAACTCCCTATAGGACTTGTCTTAGAACTGGACAATTGCTTTTATGTTCCTTCGTTGATAAAGAACATCATTTCTATTTCTTGTTTAAATAGAAATGGGTACCATTTGACTTTTAGTAACAATTGTTGTTACATAACTTTGAATGGAGTTCTTTATGGGATGGAACTTTAAGCAATGGTGTTTATACGCTGGACGATCCAAAGGACATTTTCAATATCAAGCGAGCAACAAGCGTGCTCAAAAGGATAATCAAATAGACTCCTATATGTGGCATTGTCGCTTGGCCATATAAGCAAGAAACGCATGTCCGAATTACACCGATGTGGAATTCGAATCGCTTGAATTGGATTCATACGATACATGCGAATCATGCTTAAAAGGCAAGATGACTAAGTTACCTTTTACTGGAAAGGGTGAACGAGTGGGAGAGTTACTAGGTCTAATACATACTGATGTATGTGGACCTATGTCAACTCAAGCATTAGGAGGCTATAGCTACTTCATTACCTTCACCGATGATCACTCATGGTTTGGGTATGTGTTCTTGATGAAACACAAGTCCAAGCCTTGAAAGGTTCAAAGAATTCAAATGAAGTAGAGAAACAACATGACAAGAGTATTAAAATACTGATCGGATCGAGGTGGTGAATACTTAAGTCAAGAGTTTCTTGATTATCTAAGAGACAATGGCATATTGTCTCAATGGACTCCGCCCTATACACCACAGCATAATGGTGTATCTGAGAGGCGTAACCGGACCTTGTTGGACATGGTCAGGTCAATGATGAATCATGCAACTCTTCCCAAGTCCTTTTGGGGATATGCACTTGCATACCTTACTTGTTAAAATGTAATGCCTACTAAGGTAGTCTCAACTACTCCATATGAGATATGGAATAGTAAGAAACCTCATGTATCTTACTTGAAGATATGGGGTTGTCCCGCTTATGTGAAGTGATCAGACGCATAAATTGGATGCTAAGTCCGATAAATGTCTATTTATTGATACCCTAAGGAAACAAGGGGTTACTAATTCTATCATCCTGTGGAACAAAAGGTGTTTGTTTCAAGGCATGTGTTTCTAGAGAAAGAGTTTCTCTTGCAAGAAAACAAGGGGAGTGTCGCCGAGCTTGAGGAGGCTCGAGAGACTCAAATAGACATTGATGAGATACCGGTGAAGCACAACAAACCGACAACTCATAGTGATGAGCAATCCCGACCTATTGTAACACCACATCTTCGTAGATCCGTAGAACACGCAATATTCCCGAGAGATATGGATTTCTCGTAAGTTTAATCGAACGACGTGTTACTCATTGATGATGAGGAGCCTACCAGCTTATGAAGAAGTGCCGAAAAGTTCAGAAGGGATAAGTGGCTTGGTGCCATGAAGTCGAAATGGATTCCATGTATGAAAACCAAGTTTGGAACTTGGTTGACCCACCAAGGCATAAAGCCTATAGGGTGCAAGTGGGTTTTCAAGAAGAAAACCGACATGGATGGTAATGTGATTACCTATAAGGTTAGATTGGTGGCGAAAGGATATCGCCAAAAACAAGGTGTTGATTATGACGAAACCTATTCGCTGTAGCTATGCTTAAATCCATTCGATGCTCCCGCCATAGCGGCTCATTATGATTATGAGATATGGCAGATGGATGTGAAAACAGCTTTCCTTAATGGAAACTCGCCGAGGACGGTATATGATACAACCCGAGGGTTTCACATCGGCTTGATAAAACCAAGGTATGCAAATCATGACGGTCCATTTATGGATCAAGCAAGCATCCAGAGTCGGAATATCCGCTTTGATGAGACAATCAAAAAGTTTGATTTCACAAAATCCGCATTTAACCTTGTGTGTACAAGAAGGTTAGTGGGAGGCAACAGATTCCTAGTATTGTATGTCGATGACATACTTACTTATAGGAAACGATGTTTCAATCTTACAATAAGGTTTGGTTATCCAAGACATTCTCCATGAAAGACTGGAGAAGCAACCTACATCCTGGATTAAGATCTATAGAGATAGATCAAACGGTTGCTTGGTCTTTCGCAGCCTACATATAGACCGAAAGCAAAGAGGTTTAGCATGTCAATCCAAGAAAGGTTTCTACCCATCGTGCATGGGGTACACCTTTCAAGTCTATGTGTCCGCGCACGTAAGACGAGAGGATTTGCATGAGTAAGATTCCCTATGCATCCGCACAGGATCTATCATGTATGCTATGTTATGTACGAGGCCCGATGTATCGTGATCCGAGTGTCACGAGCAGATACCAAATCCGATCCAGAATGGATCATTGGGTCGTTAAGACGATCCTTAAGTACTTGAGAAGAACTAAGGATGTGTTCCTAATATACGGAGAAGGGTACATGGTGATACGCGGTATACGGATGCGCCCGCATGCATAAGGATGATTCCATGTCTTTGTCTCGGGTATGTATTCACCGAATGGAGGCGCAATAAGTTGGAAAGGTTCCAAGCTTGACACTATAGCGGATTCTCGCCACTAAGGCGTAATACATTGCGCTTTAAGCAAAAGGAAGCGGTTTGATCAAGAAGTTCATCTCTGAACTTGATGTGGTCTCATCAATGATCCAAACATGTGCTTCCCGCTATCATCTTATCGTAGAGATCATCGTAGGAACGAAATACAAATCGAGAAAATTCCCACCGAAAAGGAACTTAGCGGATCCTTGACTAAGGCATTACCTCAAAGTAAGCTGAGGGTCATGTTCGAGCTTATGGTATCGATACCGTAGCGATTGGCATTAGCCAAGTGGGAGTCCGTTAGTAATATATGAGAGATGTCCTAAGGCAATCGCTTTATGTATGAACCATTTATATGATAAATGAAGATTCACTATTTGAGTATACATGTTTTATGTATTTGATTGGATCTTAAACTCATTTACTGAATGTCCACGATACGATTCACAGCATGAGAGAATTTGTGATTGGATCACAACTAGTGAGTATCTCTACATGTGTAATTGTGATGTATCGGAATTATCCCTAGTCGATGAATCGATGGATTTGGACACCATCAATTCGCCGAGACTAGCACGAGGTATACTCCTTGGTGTATCCAAGCACCGATTCTCACCGGGCCGAGAGACATAGTGATGTCCGAGTTAATCGTGGATGCTAGTTATGGTAATTCAGTTCATCGGGAGGATCATAGTAAGACTTCATATGGTTCTCTGCATATATAGATATGTCAATGAAGTTCTTCTGTGGCTTAAGTGCGATGTTCCTTTGACTTGCGGTATTCAAGTCATCTTGATCATGGAGACTTATGCTTTGACATCTTAAGCAAACATCTCTAAGGAGATGTGGACCCGGGATGATTGGGTATAAGTCGAGTGATCGAAGGTGTTTGAATAGCCTATAAAGGATTCACCACTCCTTGCGAGGAGATGTATACCCATGGCCTCTCGTCGGATTGTTACTAAAGTCTTTGGCCAAAGCATTACATGTTTAGAGTAAGGTACTCTTTGATACATGTGGAGTAACTAGAATCCGTAGGACGAGGAAATGATACTTGGGCTAGGTGTGACGTAGTCAGCCTAGTGGGGACTGACACAATAGACCATGTCCTGAACCAAGTGGGTATAAGATGAGTGAAGGGAATGGGGCACGAATCATTCGAGCTACTGAAGGGTTTCAGAAATAGTTCTGGATCAACCGTTGATCTTTTCGGTTAATTGGGGATCATGATGTACTACTAGGTGCCACTCATGATCGTTCTATAATTAATGGTTAATTATAGACGGGCAACATAAATCGGGAACCTATTTGGTCACACGCACGCTGGCAGCGAAATCCAAAGGATTTAAAGCGAGCTTGAGAATGGGATTCTCAGACCGAGAGAAAATAGGTTTGGTTGGACCAAACATAAAGGGAGAATGAAATCGTTTCAGTCGCAATGGAAGCGTGGATGGGCCGTGTCTTATGAAGACATAATGGATGAACCAAAATGGTTTGGTTCTAATCCAATGGAGGAGAATAAACCAAAGGGTTTGGTTTATTTTAAGCGAATGAACCAAAGTTAGTTGGTTCGTTTTAACTTAAAATAAACCATCATGGTTTGGTTTATTTTAACTTATCTTAATGGAGCGGGTTAACGGGCCTAATGGTTATGATCCAATAACCATTAAGAGAATTAGTTCTCTATAAAGAGGGCTTGGATAATTAAGCCCTAATCCAAAACCCTAGTTGAGCCCAACCTAGCCCTAGGTGTGGCCGCTTGCCCTCCCCTTGTGAGCTTCGGCGCCCGATTCAGCCGGTGATCTCCGACCTCAGCTCCTTTGAGCACTTGGCTTCCTTGTTTTTGGCCGGCGCCTACTCCTCCACCAAGCTGTCTAGTTTTCTGGACAGCTTCTTCTCCTCTCGTCGGAGCGTCGTTTGGACGACGGTTAGAGCTCCGACAGTGGATAACTTACCGGGGATTCGATCTCCGGTAATCCTTTGAGGTGGAGGACGAAGGATTCGTCAATCGGTTGACGAATACCTCTCCGGAGAAGCGAGTTTTGAGGACTCATTTTGGATCCGAATTTGGATTCGGATCGTGATCATCTCTCGATCACGTCGTCTTCAACATGAGGCTAGTAACCCGTACAAAGATGAAGCTCGTGGCTTAGCGAAGTCATCCCGAGGAACTCGGCGTGGATACTGATAGAGACGATTCTAGCGAGGATCGTTCCGGTTGATGTCGTTCCCACTACACGTCATACGAAAGGTATAACGTAGATAAATTTCCTTTTATTGCAAATTTAAATTTACGGTTATGTCTACACTTGTTGTAATATGCATGCGTGTGTTGTGTGTGTTGTAATAAATAAAAGTATTTATTATTTTTATTGCTTCCGCTGTGTTCATGTTTACGAAATATGATCGAACACACACACGCCGCGGTGCCGGAAACCCAACACAAGCAGGCACCGAACTACGGCGATCATCATCAACTCGGGAACAATGATAGATCCAAAGACAGGAAAAGAAAAAATAGGGAAAAAAGAATAGTGCTTAACTATAAATGCCTCAATGACCTGACAAACAAAGACCAGTACAGCTCTCCAGGAACACTAAAGAAGGTTAGTAATAACAACATTGTCATCTTCCACTTCCGAGAGATTGAAGATGGCATCGCTTTGGTCCTCTCCCTCCTAAACTGAGAGGATGTCATAGTCTTTTGGTATTTGTAGTTGTTAAAAAAGTGCAACTCGTTTAACATTGCACCTATCACTGACATTCTCCTGGCGTGCCATCTTCTCTGCAGAGGTAGCATTTACACTTCTTGTTGTGGATTAAGTGCTTCCTTTTCTCAATGTGCGCTTGGGAGTCATGGGGCTTACCCTTATATGTTCTGGACTGCCTAACTCCGAGGTGTTTCTTTTCCTAATAGTAGCCTGGTATAGGAATCTGGCTACAAAAGGATATGTTCTTAAGAGATCTCTGGAACGCTGCATCCTTGCATTCCTGTTCCAGGTACTTGGAGAACAATATTCGGGGAAAAACTCTGACCATGAGATCTGCATACTTTTCATCAAATGCCACATTTATTCTGCTACCAAGATCTCCGAGCATTTTGAACCAGAACTTTTCTAATAGTTCTGGCCTTGTATAGAGTCTCCTTGTCTTGGCTGCCAGTCGCATGCAATCGTTCATGTATTTGATCAAATCCTTCACACTTGCGCATGATAGTCTTTCCAAGTCCTTGTAGGTTGCATCCTGAATGGCAGTGGATCCTTGTGAAGGATCTTCAGATGAAAAGACCCTCCTAATTTTGGATAAAATGTTCTGGGTACCTTCTCTTCCTTCAGCAGTGCTCAGTAACGCATCATATTCTACCGAGTAGCTCATCCTCCATTGGATCCAGGCAAGCTTTTCTATCTCACCCAGGAGGTTTTCCATATACTCCGCTTTGTCCCTAACACCCATGAAGCCCTGGGTTGAGATGTGGTTCTTTGTGATGGATTCCCATCTTGAGAACATATCGTCAAACAAACCCAACTGAGTGGGGATGACAAATAATGCACCTCCCTTTTGTTGTGCCTAGGGAAGTGTCCATAGCTCGTTATTTTCATCTCTTCTAAACCTTGTATGGGTGTGAGGTCTCCCTTGTGTAGGTCCAATGTAAGTTCGATCGTAAAAATCTAAAAGGTTATGGGCTAATTGAGTGGTATTAACTCGAGGTTTGGAGGCTAGGTCAAGGTATTCTAGGTTTACGGTATGAGACACTCTATACCAGTCTAGGATGGTTTCTTTCCATCTTTCAGACATAAGAATTTATTATTTCTACCCAGGTTTCACTCATACAAGTGTGCTCTTAGCTTGTGATTGAGTTCCAAATTCTTTGCTAAGTTAGGACCTGTCCTTTTGCTTCCCCTAAGAAGGAATAGATTAATGGAATGGAAGGTTAAGGAGTCTGTGTCCAATAATCCACCCCTAAAAATACCTTAACTCTAGAGACTTAAGCTAGCATCATTTTGCAAACTAGCTCTGATACCAAAAGAAAATGCAGCAATGTAGCAACTAACAAAACTAACAAAGGAATACAGAAATAAGGAGGAAATGATGAAAACTCATAGATTCTTTATTTCTTGTTAAGAAAAATTGGATTTCTCGAGGGAACTTCGAGAGAGACTCTGAACTAAACCAAAGTGAAGCTCAAGGTTGCGCTTCACACTTTACAACTTGAAAAGTGGCATTTCCCTGACAAGGTGTAGGATCATGCTGACAGTTGTTGCCAACTGTTTGTCCACTTCTATGGTAATGGGAAGCCAGTCTTGGCACCAATTATCAGGGGCACTCATACTGGCGCACTTCTGCCACTTTAGTGAGTGAAGTTGTTGGAGTTGCTGCAGTGTTGTGACTGCATCTTGTGATGCATGCTCATGTAGTTGGTGGAGCTTATAGAAAATTTTTCATTCTTCTTCCAAGAGGAACCTTGCTTCACGTATTCTTCATTTGTGGTGTTGTAGTAGTTCTTAAAGAACATGCTTTACAACCTTAAAGTATAAATTGAGATTCAGGGCATACCTAAGTTTTCCCTCAGGGCTATTCTGGATACCGAAGTTGAAGGGAAAAGTCACGTTTCGCTTCTTCCCTTCGGTCTCTTGTGTATGGCGATCCTGTCTCACGTCTCCGGATTAAAATTTCATTAATTAAAACTAATCCAAATGGAGATGGATTACCCAAGCAACCGATTCATCATCATCCTATTCAATTTGAGTGGTCGCTTGAACAAACTTATTGTTCAATCAACCTAACTCTTTTCCTCGATTAGTCGCAGAATAGATGATGTACGGATCGCCGGTTTTTGTGTTTTTGATCGGGGTCCATGTCAATCAATAACATACAAAAACAAAAGAACAAGAATCAAAACTAAACAAGATTATACCTCTTGTTTTACCTCTTGATCTTCTATTGTATTCCAATCCTCTTCTTGGACATAGTGTGGGCGACGATCTTCCAAGAATCGAAGCCTCCTAGACCACGTATCTTCCCTTTCTTGCTATCTCATAACAAGGGAAGAAAACATCCTTCTTCTCCTTTCTTGTGCCGACCACCAAACACCAAGCCCTTGGTGTCCGCCGACCTTAAGGAGAGGGAGAAGATGGCGCCAGCCGAGAGAGAAGGATCACCCTCAACCCTTGATGCCGCCAACCCTTGGAGAAGGAGAGGAGACGTCGTCCAAGAGAAAAGGAAAAGCCCTAGCCCTCTTGTTGCTGTCGGCCCTTGGAGAAGGAGAAAAGGCGCCAGAAATGGAGAAGGAAAAACCCTAGAACTCCAAACCTTGCCGCTGACACTAGGAGCAAACCCTAGCACACCCAAGCCTTGCCGCCCAAGCCTCTCCAATGCCAACCCAAAAACCAAAAAAAAAAAACATCCTTAGGTCTAGGCTTTATGAGGTATTTATAATAGGCTACAATAGGGACCATGTGTAGGGATGTATACTGAAAAGTCTATCTTTTGTATGAACATCTTTATTTTGAAATAAGAATCACATGATCATTGTTTGTATATTTTTATGCATATTGTCTAATATGTTACATTGTAGATAACATGGTGTGTGGTGTCACACGGGAGATCATGTTATCGGCTCCTTGTAAAGTATAAGTAAAGGCTCACAACCGAGATGACTTTGCACAAACCATCGGAATGGTTGTTGTGTGATTTGGTATTGGTTTGTCTTGACCATAGAATCACACTAGTACACTTTGAGTGTATTGAGCAGGACCGACTTAGAGGTGATTCGATTTATTGCTGACTACATAATCGAATCAGACCTCAGATATTATTTTGTATATGCTGTTAATCCCGATATAATAACGGGCACATATATTTAGTAGTCATCTCTTTGATTTACCAATGGGCGAGATTTATAGATTAAATCGATAGGCTCGGTAAGTTGGGAGATGATATTATTTATATGGTGTGCCGTTGATTATAGGAGGAAACCGTGTCGTATATATTAGGATGATGATGTCCCCTTGAGGAGCTCATAAGGTTCATCATGTAAACCCTGCAGGTGGACTTGGTCCGGCATCATGAAAAGGTTGAGTGGTATTACTCAAGGAGTTAGATGTTGATTAATTAATGGTCAGTAAATTAATTAATCGATGGACATTCGAGATCTTAAACACGGGGAGAAAATGTACAAATAATATATGGAGCCCATATCATCATATGGGGGTTGGTGAGGTAGATTGATGATGATCCTTTAGTGGATTGGATTATCATTAGTGGATCGGACTTTATGTGGGCTTGATCCATGGGTGACCAAGATCCAACTCCTTCTCATGGTCCCTAATGTAGCCTATTAACACCTCATGAAGATTAGATCTAATGGATAGAAACAAAACTCTATATCCAATGGAAGAGATTAAATATCTAGATCCGACGGTTGAGATTAAATCTCTAGATCCGACGGTTGAGATTAAATCCCTAGAACCAATGGAGGAGATTAAATCATGGCTTGAGCCTAACTCTATAAATAGAGATCATGAAGTGGGCGGCAAGAAGAGCATGGCTTAAGGGGATTAGGGTTTGCTTCCTTTGGAGGCTAGGAATCCTAGTTGGTTTAGGATTAGGATTGGGTGGCTAGGGTTTTGGGAGCTAGGGGTGGGCGGCCACAAGTGGATGAGATGTTCCTTCTTCTTCCTATGGTTTGGCTGGTTCCTCCCACCTTCCTTCTACCTTGGCTTGTTCTCATCCTAATCTTCTTCCCCACTTCCATGGTCGGCCATAAGGAGAGCTAGGATTAGGGTTTGGAGGCTTAGGGTTTAGGAGGCTTGGGTGGCACCAAATAAGGAAGTAGTTTGTTTTCTTCTTCCTATCCTTTGGTGGCCGACACCCACAGCCCTATCCCAGCCCTTGGCCGGCATCCAAAGACCCCTTATCCTTCTCCTTAGGTGGTGGAAACAAGATATAGGTCTTTCCCTTGGTGTCTTGGCCGGTTTCCACCATTATCTCCTTCTCCTTGTTGGCCGGCGGCAAGCATTCTCCTTGTCGCTTGTTGGTTGGATATACGAAAGAGAAGAGCTTTGTTTCTATTCTTTCTCTTGCTTTGGAAGAGCAAGGAAGGAAGATTTGCGATCTAGGAGCTTCGACTTTTGGTAGATCTTCGCCCACATGACGTCCGAAAGGAGGAAGGTCATACATTAGAAGATCGAGAGGTATATCAATTCTCTAATTTTTATATGTTACATGTTTGTATTTGTTTTTTAATTATGAGCATGATATAAATCTGTATATGGCTAAATAATACTTGGATTCCGAGCATAAACACAAAAACCGACGATCCGAACATCGTCTATTCCGTGGCTACTCGTAGAATAGAGGATGGTCGCTTGAACAACTAGTTTGTTCAAGTGACCTCTCTAAACGAATAGCACGACGATGGCTTGGTTGTTTGGACAATCCCTTTTGTCTAAGATTAAATTTTTAATCCGGGGACTTCGAAGGGATCTCCATGATCAAATGACCGAGGTGAAGTGGGAAGCGAAGTTTCCCCTCACGGACTCGATAAGCAAAACCCTTCAATTGGTATCATAGCTTCTGGGCAAAACCTTCAATTGGTATTAGAGCTAAGGTTTCCAGTTTTATGTGTTTAGGATTTGGTTAATTTTTATGCACTTTTTCATATATTATATGTGCCGGATAATAGTAGGATATGCGTAGTTTAACTCTTTGGTTGTAGGCATAAGATCCGACTATTATGGGCATATGTGTGTATGTGATTGTATGTGTGTAAATATTTATTTTGTTGAATCCTCGGGGTTGACGAGACTAGAATTTGATTTTTGTAAATTAGATACGACATTGTTTAGCCACTCTTTATTTTATTTTACTTTCGATCAAGATTTCATGTACACTCCCTCGTGGAGTATAGGATCGATGGATGTAAATTAAAATAAGTTTTAGTCTCGACTCGGATCTCCGAATGGCTTGTACATGGCGTAGGAGGAGCGGACGAGAAGGCGTTGCGACAGGAGACATATTGAAGACAAAAGCCATAATAGTTAGAAAATATTTTATTTTTCATATTTATTGCTTATTGTTTGATATGCATGTCGTAGCCTAGAAAATTCCTCATTTTCAAATTACTAAGTGGGAGAGGGATATTTTTATAAATTCCCACGGCCTCCATTACGATTTGACATGTGATGAAAGCAAACTTGTGTGTCGGCTCTGAGTGCCTTCCTCCCCATCGGATGAGTTTGTTTGCGGATCACAAGGTCGAATATGGTTATAGGAAATTATTAAGGAGCGTGTGTACTTGCCCATCGTAAGGCACATAACCCGAGATAATTACCTTGGTACCAAGTAATGGTGAACACTTAGATACAAATATAAGTATCCTCCCCATCGGAGTCACTGCTTTTATTTGTAGGGCCGAAGAGAAACCAACTATTAATTTTACTTATCAAAAAGATAGGTTGACAAGATAGTAAAATTAATGGGTAAAACCTCCTCTTACAAATGTAGAATTCGTATACGTCCACACTATTGTGGCATACAATATTCTCGGTGTTTCGAGGTGTTGGTTGATTTTGAAATTTTATTGTTTGAGGAATCAATAATTTTTTGAAATCTACAGTAATGATCTATGTGATTCTTAGGATTTTCAAATATGACTTTCAGTCCACTTACTATGATACTAAAGGAAATAAATTTACTGTTCCCAAATAATGTATGATTGTAAAAGAATCTAGATATTGTCTTATCTGCTAAGGAGTACAAGTATGCACTCTTTGAAGAGTGTCCTCAAGCCATGGTTGCTCAAAAAGGTTTCTACTTATAAACCGAAAGGCAAGAAGAAGGAGAAACAAGGTGGAGCAAATGTGGTGGGTGTGGGGTTTCCGGCACTGCGACGAGTGTGTGCTCGAACATGTTTCGTAAACATGTGCACAGCGGAAGAAATAAAAATAATAAATATACATTTATTACAACACACACATCACACGCATGCATAGTACAACATGTGTAGACATAACCATAAATTTAAATTTTGCAATAAAAGGAAATTTAACTATGTATACCTTACATATCACGTGTAGCGGGAAAGACATCAACCGGAACGATCCTCACTAGAATCGTCTCTATCTGTATCCACGCCGAGTATCTTCGGGATGACTTCACCAAGTCAGGAGCCTTGTCTTTGTACGGGTTACTAGCCTCATGTTAAAGACGATGTGATCGAGAGAAGATCACGATCCGAATCCAAATTCGGATCCAAAACCGAGTCCTCAAAACTCGCTTCTTCGGAGAGGTATTCGTCAACCGTTTGACGAATCCTTCGTCCTCCACCTATGAGGATTACTGGAGATCGAATCCCCGGCAAGGCTACCGCTGTCGAAGCTCCAAACGTCGTCCAAATGACACTCCGACGAGAGGGAAACAAGCTGTCCAGAAAACTGGACAGCTTTGGTGGAGGAGTAGGGGCCGGCCAAAAAGGAAAGGTGGAAGCTCACCTTATTACCGAACCCAAGGGAGATCACCAGAGCTCCTCCGGCAGTAGCTCGACGCCGGCAAGTGGAGAAGACGGCAGCAGCTGGTGCGGTTGGAGGAGATGGGCGCGGCACTAGGGTTGTGGCCGACTTCTTCAAAGGGGAGGAGGTGGGCGGCAACTCTAGGTTAGGGTTTTTTTATTAGGGCTTAACAAACTCTTAAGCCCTCTTTTATAGAGAACTAATTCTCTTAATGGTTATTGAATCATAACCATAAGGCCCGTTAACCCGCTCCATTAATATAAGTTAAAATAAACCAAACCATGATGGTTTATTTTAAGTTAAAACGAACCGAACCAACTTTGGTTCATTCGTTTAAAATAAACCAAACCCTTTGGTTTATTCTCCTCTATTGGATTAGAACCAAACCATTTTGGTTCGTCCATCATGTCTTCATAAGAGACGGCCCATCCACGCTTCCATTGCGACTGAAACGATTTCATGCTCGCTTCTTGTTTGGTCCAACCAAACCTAGTTTCTCTCGGTCTGAGAATCTCATTCTCAAGCACATTTTAAATCCTTCGGATTACGCTCGTTGTGCGTGTGACCAAATAGGTTCTCGGTTTATGTTGGTCGTCTATAATTAACCATTAATTATAGAACGATCATGAGTGGCACCTAGTAGTACATCATGATCCCCAATTAACCGAAAAGATCAACGGTTGATCCAGAACTATTTCTTAAACCCTTCAGTAGCTCGAATGAATCGTGACTCATTCCCTTCACTCATCTTATACCCACTTGGTTTAGGACATGGTCTATAGTGTCAGTCCCCACTAGGCTGACTGCGTCACACCTAGCCCAAGTATCATTTTCTCGTCCTACGGATTCTAGTTACTGCACATGTATCGAAGAGTAGCTTACTCTAAACATGTAATGCTTTGGCCAAAGACTTTAGTAATAATCCGACGAGAGGACATGGGTATACATCTCCTCGCAAGGAGTGGTGAATCCTTTATAGTCTATTCAAACACCTTCGATTACTTCAACTTATACCCAATCATCCCGTGTCCACATCTCCTCAGAGATGCTTGCTTAAGATGTCAAAGCATAAGTCTTTATGATCAAGATGACTTGAATACCGCAAGTCAAAGGAACATCGCACTTAAGCTACAATAAGAACTTCATTGACATATCTATATATGCAGATAACCATATGAAACCTTACGGTTGGTCACTCCAATGAACTAGTTGCCATAACTAGCATCCACGATTTACTCCGGATATCACAATGTCTCCAGCCAGTGAGAATCAGCTGCTTGGATACACCAAGGAGTATACCTCGTGCTAGTCTCGACAGAATTGATGGTGTCCAAATCCATCAATTTATCGACTAGGGATAATTCCGATACATCACAATTACACATGTAGAGATACTCACTAGTTGTGATCCAATCACAAATTCTCTCATGCTGTGAGTCATATCACGGACATTCAGTAAATGAGTTTAAGATCCAATCAAATACATGAAATCATGTATACTCAAAAAGTGAATCTTCATTTATCATATAAATGGTTCATACATAAGGCGATTGCCTTAGGACATCTCTCATATATTTCTAACAGTGGGAGGATCTCAGGGAGGAGTGAAGAAGCCGAAAGGCAAGTACTTCACTTGCAAGCAGGATGGACATTGGAAGAAGGACTGTCCCAATCCGAAACAGAACAAAGGTATATCCTTTATTCTAGTCGTTGAAACATGGTTAGCGATGTTATTTACCGACACCTGGTGTGTAGATACGGGAGCCTCTGATCATGTCTACAATAATTTGTAGGGGTTCCAGAAAACCCTACGACGAGCTAAGGAAGAGATTACCATTTACTTGGGCAATGTCATAATGGTGGCAACTATTGCAGTGGGAGAAGTTTTATTTATCTTTTGAGAAAAATAAAACTTTGGTTCTGAAAATTCCTTTATGTACCTTTATTAAGAAAGAATTTAATTTCAATTTCTAAATTGTTTATGGATGGATATTCTATTTCCTTTAATGACAGAGTTGTTATAAAAAGGAATAGAGAGAATATCTATTCAGGTACATTGATAGGAAATTTGTCTACACTTGAACCACAACCTCCCACGATGCAAATAAAAATTAATAACTCATCTTCTAATTCCAATAAGAGAAAAGAACCTTCGAAGATGAACCAAACATATCTTTGGCATCTTAGGCTTAGTCACATTAACCTAAGCAGAATTCGAAGGTTGATAGCTAATGGACCTTTGGGTTCATTAGTGGTGGAGGATCTCTCAACCTGTGAATCTTGCTTGGAGGGTAAGATGACCAAGAGGTCTTTTAAGACTAAGGGGTATAGAGCCAAAGATGTGTTAGAATTAGTTCATTCTGATTTGTGTGGTCCTATGTCTATCTAGGCTAGAGCTGGTTTTGAATATTTCGTCTCTTCCATAGACGATTATTCAAGAAATAGATGACACTACGATCTGATCATGATGGTAAGTACCTCTTGGGAGAGTTTAGGAACTACTTATCAGAGGCTGGGATTCAATCCCAATTGTCTACGCCTGGGACACCCCAACAGAATGGTGTAGCAGAGTGAAGGAATAGGACTCTTATGGAGATGGTTAGATCGATGATGAATTATTCTGAGTTGCCAGATTCGTTCTAGGGATATACTCTAGATATGACAGTGTACATTCTGAATCCGGTTCCATCTAAATCAGTGCCTTCTACTCCCACAGAATTGTGGACTAGGCGAAAGCCTAGTCTAAGACATATTCGGATATGCGGGAGTCCAGCACATGTGTTGTAGACAGATGCTGGTAAGTTGGAACCTCGTATAGAAGTACGCATGCTCATTGGCTATCCTATAGGAACGGAAGGTGGTTTGTTTTATGGTCCTAGAGATCAGAGGGTGATCGTTAGCACGAATGCCAGATTTCTAGAGGAAGACTATGTGATGAACCACAAACCCAAGAGTAAAATTGTTTTGGAGGAATTAAAAAGGGAAGTCACTTCTTTAGTACCACCAGTACGAGAGGATATACCACAAGTCACTGCACCGCGTGTCACAGAGCATACACAGGAGATACCTCGTCGTAGTGGGAGGGTTGTTAGACAGCCTCATAGATTCATGTTCTTGGGTAAATCTTTTGATTTGGTCCCTTGCGAACATGAACCTGATCCCTGGACATACGCCGAGGCAATCCAAGATATAGATGCAGCATTTTGGAAAAGTGCAATGAATACTGAGATCGAATCTATGGATTCAAATCAGGTCTAGGAGCTCTTATGCATAGCAGCTCATGGATTATGAGGTGTGGCAGATGGATATCAAGACAGCTTTCCTTAATAGAAGTCTTGAGGAAAACATCTATATGAAGCAACCAGAGAGATTCATTGCGAAGGGCAAAAAGCATCTTGTATGTAAGCTTAATCGGTCCATTTATGGATTGAAGCAAGCTTCAAGGTCTTGGAACATCCGATTTGATGAGGTAATCCAGGATTATGGATTTATTCAAAGTCCGGATGAGTCTTGTGTATACAAGAGATGTGATGGAAACGTAGTGGTATTTCTTGTACTATACGTAGATGACATTTTGGTGATTGGCAACAATATCAAGGTGTTATCGGGCGTAAGGGTATGGTTGTCCAAATAGTTTGATATGAAGGACTTGGGAGAAGTAGGACACATCCTTGGGATCAAGGTTATAAGGGATCGTAGGAAAAGGATGTTGTGCTTATCCAAAGCTTCATACATAGACACGATTATGGATCGTTTTAGCATGTAGAACTCCAAGAAGGGTTTTCTACCTTTCAAGCATGGAGTTCCTTTATCTAAGGAGATGTGTCCTAGATCATCTGAGGAGATAGAGGAGATGAAGGCGATTCCTTATGCTTCGGCAGTAGGAAGCCTCATGTATGCGATGCTATGTACGAGACCAGATATCTGCTTTGCCATGGGCATGGTCAGCAGATATCAGAGTAATCCAGAACAGGGACATTGGACTACGGTAAAGCATATATTGAAGTACCAGAGAAGGACTAGGGATTATATGCTTATTTACTGGGCAGACCAATTACTCCCTGTGGGTTACATGGATTGCGACTTCCAATTAGATAGGGATAAAAGTAAGTCTACCTCAGGTTTTGTGTTTACTTTGGGAGGTGGAGCCATTGTATGGAGGAGTGTCCAGCAGAAATGCATGGCGGACTCCACCATGGAAGCTGAGTATGTGGCAGCCTCTAAGGCGGCCAAGGAAGTTGTGTGGCTCAGGAACTTCCTGATGGACTTGGATGTGATTCCTGGTTTGCCCAGAACTATCACAATTTATTGTGATAATAGTGGTGCAGTTGCAAACTCGAAGGAACCACGAGCACATAAGGCTAGTAAACACATAGAGCGCAAGTACCACCTGATACGAGAGATCGTAAAGGAGGTAGAAGTTGTTGTCGCCTAGATTGCATCAGAGGATGACCTAGTAGACCCTTTCACTAAGGCCTTTCTAGCGAGAACTTTGATTGGCATGTGGAGGGAAGGGGAATCAGATGTATGGCAGAATGAGGACAACATAGTCTTTTAGTATAAGTGGGAGATTGTAGGGATGTATACTGCAAAGTCTATTTTTTGTATGAACATCTTTATTTTAAAATAAGAATCACATGATCATTGTTTGCATATTTTTATGCATATTGTCTGATACATTACATTGTAGATAACATGGTGTGTGGTGTCACACGGGAGATCAATTTATCAGCTCCTTGTAAAGTATAAGTAAAGGCTCACAACTGAGATGACTTTCGACAAACCATCGGAATGGTTGTAGTGTGATTTGGTATTGGTTTGTCTTGACCATAGAATCACACTAGTGCACTTTGAGTGTATTGAGCAGGACCGACTTAGAGGTGATTCGATTTATTGCTGACTACGTAATCGAATCGGACCTCAGATATTATTTTGTACATGCTCTTAATCCCGATATAATAACGAGCACATATACTTAGTAGTCATCTCTTTGATTTGCCAATGGGTGAGATTTATAAATTAAATCGATAGGCTCGGTAAGTTGGGAGATGATATTATTTATGTGGTGTGCCATTGATTATAGGAGGAAATCGTGTCCTATATATTAGGATGATGATGTCCCCTTGAGGAGCTCATAAGGTTCATCATGTAAACCCTGCATGATGAAAAGGTTGATTATAGGTGGACTTGGTATTAGTTTGATTATAGGTGGACTTTGTTCGGCATGATGAAAAGGTTGAGTGGTACTACTCAAGGAGTTAGATGTTGATTAATTAATGGTCAGTAAATTAATTAAATGACGGACATTCGAGATCTTAAACACGGGGAGAAAATATACAAATAATATATGGAGCCCATATCATCATATGGGGGTTGGTGAGGTAGATCGATGATAATCCTTTAGTGGATTGGATTATCATTAGTGGATCGGACTTTATGTGGGCTTGATCCATGGGTGGCCAATATCCAACTCCTCCTCATGGTCCCTAATGTAGCCTATTAACACCTCATGAAGATTAGATCCAATGGATAGAAAAAAAACTCTAGATCCAATGGTAGAGATTAAATCTCTAGATCCGATGGTAGAGATTAAATCTCTAGATCCGACGGTTGAGATTAAATCCCTAGAACCAATGGAGGAGATTAAATCATGGCTTGAGCCCAACTCTATAAATAGAGATCATGAAGTGGACGGCAAGAAGAGCATGGCTTAAGGGGATTAGGGTTTGCTTTCTTTGGAGCCTAGGAATCCTAGTTGGTTTAGGATTAGGTTTGGGTGGCTAGAGTTTTGCGAGCTATGGGTGGGCGGCCACAAGTGGATGAGATGTTTCTTCTTCTTCCTAAGGTTTGGCCGGTTCCTCCCATCTTCCCTCTACCTTGGCTTGTGCTTATCCTAATCTTCTTCCCCACTTCCATGGCTAGCCATAAGGAGAGCTAGGATTAGGGTTTGGAGGCTTAGGGTTTAGGAGGCTTGGGTGGCACCAAATAAGGAAGTAGTTTGCTTTCTTCTTCCTATCCTTTGGTGGCCAGCGCCCACAGCCCTATCCCAGCCCTTGGACGGCATCCAAAGACCCCTTCTCCTTCTCCTTAGGTGGTGGAAACAAGATATAGGACTTTCCCTTGGTGTCATGGCCGGTTTCCACCATTATCTCCTTCTCCTTGTTGGCCGGCGGCAAGCATTCTCCTTTTTGCTTGTTGGTTGGCTATAGGAAGGAGAAGAGCTTTGTTTCTATTCTTCCTCTTACTTTGGAAGAGCAAGGATGGAAGATTTGCGATCTAGGAGCTTCGACTTTTGGTAGATCGTCACCCACACGACGTCCGATAGGAGGAAGGTCATACATTAGAAGATCGAGAGGTATATCGATTCTCTAATTTTTATATGTTACATGTTTGTATTTGTTTTTCAATTATGAGCATGATATAAATCTGTATATGGCTAAATAATACTTGGATCTCGAGCATAAACACAAAAACCGGTGATCCAGACATCGTCTATTATGTGGCTACTCATAGAATAGAGGATGGTCGCTTGAACAACTAGTTTGTTCAAGTGACCTCTCTAAATGAATAGCACGAAGATGGCTTGGTTGTTTAGGCAATCCCTCTTGTCTAGGATTAAATTTTTAATCCGGGGACATCGAAGGGATCTCCATGATCAAATGCCCGAGGTGAAGTGGGAAGCGAAGTTTCCCCTCATAGACTCGATAAGCAAAACCCTTCAATTGGTATCAGAGCTTCCGGGCAAAACCTTCACCATGAGGAGGAGTTGGATCTTAGCCACCCAATGGATACAAACCACATATAACCCGATCCATTAATGATGATCCATTCCACTAGAGGATCATCATTGATCTACCTCACCAACCCCCATAATTAAATATGGGCTCCACATATTATTTGTACAAAATATCTCCTCATGTTTAAGATATCGAATGTCCATTAATTAATTAAAATAATGACAATTTAATTAATTAATATCTAACTCCATGAGTAGTACCACTCATCATGACAATCCCATGTCATAAGTTTTGTCTATCATCAAAATACTATCATCTACTTGGGCCGATTGCACCAACATCAAGACACTACGATCTGATCGTGGTGGTGAGTACCTCTTGGGAGAGTTTAGGAACTACTTATCAAAGGCTGGGATTCAATCCCAATTGACTGCACCTGGCACACCCCAGTAGAACGGTGTAGCAGAGCGAAGGAATAGGACTCTTATGGAGATGGTTAGATCGATGATGAGTTATTCTAAGTTGCCAGATTCGTTCTGGGGATATGCTCTAGATACAGCGGTGTACATTCTGAACTTAGTTCCATCTAAATCAGTGCCTTTTACTCCCATAGAGTTGTGGACTAGGCGAAAGCCTAGTCTAAGACATATTCGGATATGGGAGAGTCCAACACATGTGCTGAAGGCAGATGCTGGTAAGTTGGAACCTCGTACAGAAGTACGCATGTTCGTTGGCTATCCTAGAGGAACGAAGGGTGGTTTGTTTTATAGTCCTAGAGATCAGAGGGTGATCGTTTGCACGAACGCCAGATTTCTAGAGGAAGACTATGTGATGAGCCACAAGCTCAAGAGTAAAATTGTTCTGGAGGAATTAAAAGGGGAAGTCACTTCTTCAGTACCACCGGTACAAGAGGATATACCACAAGTCACTGCACCGCGTGTCACAGAGGATACACAGGAGATACCTCGTCGTAGTGGGAGGGTTGTTAGACAGCCTGATAGATTCATGTTCTTGGGAGAATCTTCTGATTTCGTCCCTGGCGAACATGAATCTGATCCCTGGACATATGATGAGGCAATCTAAGATAATGATGCAGTATCTTGGCAAAATGCGGTGAATACTAAGATTGAATCTATGGATTCAAATCAGGTATGGGAGCTAGTAGAACCACCCGATGGTGTAAAAACCATTGGATGCAAGTGGATCTACAAAAGAAATAGAGGAGTAGATGGGAAGGTTGAGACCTTCAAAGCGAGGCTTGTTGCGAATGGGTATACTCAGAAAGAGGTTATCGATTATGAGGAGACCTTTTCGCCGGTAGCCATGCTTAAGTCTATCCAGATTCTCTTATGCATAGCAGCTCATATGGATTATGAGGTGTGGCAGATGGATGTCAAGACAGCTTTCCTTAATGGAAGTCTTGAGGAAAATATCTATATGAAGCAACCAGAGGGATTCATTGCAAAGGGCAAAGAGCATCTTGTATGTAAGCTTAATCGGTACATTTAAGGATTGAAGCAAGCTTCGAGGTCTTGGAACATCTGCTTTGATGAGGTAATCCAATCTTATGGATTTATTCAAAGTCCGGATGAGTCTTGTGTATACAAGAGATGTGACGGAAACGTAGTGGTATTTCTTGTACTATACGTAGATGACATTTTGTTGATTGGCAACAATATCAAGGTGTTATCGGACGTAAGGGTATGGTTGTCCAAATAGTTTGATATAAAGGACTTGGGAGAAGTTGGACACATCCTTGGAATCGAGGTCATAAGGGATTGTAGGAAAAGGATGTTGTGCTTATCCCAAGCTTCATACATAAATACGATTATGGAGCATTTTAGCATGCAGAACTCCAAGAAGGGGTTTATACCTTTCAGGCATGGAGTTCCTTTATCTAAGGAGATGTGTCCTAGAACATCTGAGGAGATAGAGAAGATGAAGGTGGTTCCTTATGCTTCAGCGGTAGGAAGCCTCATGTATGTGATGCTATGAATGAGACCAGATATCTGCTATGCCGTGGGCATAGTCATCAGATATCAGAGTAATCCAGGACAGGGACATTGGACTGCGGTAAAGCATATATTGAAGTACCTAAGAAGGACTTGGGATTATATGCTAGTTTACCGGGCAGACCAATTACTCCCTGTGGGTTACACGGATTTTGACTTCCAATCTGATAGGGATAATAGTAAGTCTACCTCAGGTTTTGTGTTTACTTTGGGAGGTAGAGACATTGTATGGAGGAGTGTCAAGCAGAAATGCGTGGCGGACTCTACCATGGAAGCTGAGTATGTGGCAGCCTCTAAGGCGGCCAAAGAAGTTGTGTGGCTCAGGAACTTTCTGATGGGCTTGGATGTGATTCCTGGTTTGCCCAGAACTATCACAATTTATTGTGATAATAGTGGTGCAGTTGCAAACTCGAAGGAACCACGAGCTCATAAGGCTAGTAAACACATAGAGCACAAGTACCACCTCATACGAGAAATCGTAAAGGAGGTAGAAGTTGTTATCGCCTAGATTGCATCAGAGGATGACTTGGTAGACCCTTTTCACTAAGGCCCTTCTAGCGAGAGCTTTGATAGGCATGTGGAGGGAAGGAGAATCAGATGTATGGTAGTATGAGGATAGCATAGTCTTTTAGTATAAGTGAGAGATTGTTGGGATGTATACTGAAAAGTCTATCTTTTGTATGAACATCTTTATTTTTGAAATAAGAATCACATGATCATTGTTTGCATATTTTTATGGCTATGCATATTGTCTAATACATTACATTGTAGATAACATGGGGTGTGGTGTCACACTGGAGATCATGTTATCGGTTCCTTGTAAAGTATAAGTAAAGGCTCACAACCTAGATGATTTTGGACAAACCATTGGTATGGTTGTAGTGTGATTTGGTATTGGTTTGTCTTGACCATAAAATCACACTAGTACACTTTGTGTGTATTGAGCAAGACCGACTTAAAGGTGATTCGATTTATTGCTGACTACATAATCGAATCAGATCTCAGATATTATATTGTACATACTCTTAATCCCGATATAATAACGGACACATATACTTAGTATTCATCTCTTTGATTTACCAATGGGCGAGATTTATAGATTAAATCGATAGGCTCGGTAAGTTGGGAGATGATATTATTTATATGATGTGTCGTTGATTATAGGAGGAAATCATGTCCTATATATTAGGATGATGATGTCCCCTTGAGGAGCTCATAAGGTTCATCATGTAAACCCTGCAGGTGGACTTGGTCAAGCATGATGAAAAGGTTGAGTGGTACTACTCATGGAGTTAGATGTTGATAAATTAATGATCAGTAAATTAATTAATCGACAGACATTCGAGATCTTAAACATGGGGAGAAAATGTACAAATAATATATGAAGCCCATATTAACTTATGGAGGTTGGTGAGGTAGATCAATGATAATCCTTTAGTGGATTATCATTTATAGATCGGACTTTATGTGGGCTTGATCCATGGGTGGCCAAGATCCAACTCCTTCTCATGGTCCCTATTGTAGCCTATTAACACCTCATGAAGCTTAGATCCAATGGATGAAAACAAAACTCTAGATCCAAAGGTAGAGATTAAATCTCTAGATCCGACGGTTGAGATTAAATCTCTAGATCCGACGGTTGATATTAAATCCCTAGAACCAATGGAGGAGATTAAATCATGGCTTATCTCTAACTCTATAAAAGGAGGTTATAGGGGTGGGCGGCAACATGATGGATGAGGTTAGGGTTTGCTTCCCTTGGGCGGCAACAATTCTAGTTGGGATAGGATTATGAGTGGGCGGCTAGGGTTAGGGTTTGGGTGTTGGTGGTGGGTGGCAACAATGAGGAGAAGACCTTTTCTTCTTCTTCCAAGGTTTGGCCGGCTTCTATCCTTCTTCCCTCTACCTTGGCCGGAGCTCAACCTATTCTTCTTCCCTTCATCCTTGGCCAGAAATTAGGAGAGCTTAGTTTAGGGTTTGGGCGGCAACAAGGAGAAGGATTGCTTTCCTTTCTCTTCTCCAAGTGTTGGCCGGTGCCCATACCCTCATTGATTCTCTTTTGGCCGGTTCTTACACTCCATGTTCTCTTCCTTGGCTGGCGGCAACATCGAGTCTATTGACTTGGTGGCCGGTTCTAGATAGGAAGAAGAGTTTTGTTTGATGATCTTCCTTTGTTCGGAGTGAACAAGGAGAGGAAGATTGGTGATCTAGGAGGCTTCGACTTTTGAAAGATCGTCGCCCACACGACATCCAAAAGGAGGAAGGACATACAATAGAAGATCAAGAGGTACAACAAGAGGTATAATCTTGTTTATTTTGATTAGTCTTCCTTTGTATTATGTTTATAATTGCTTTTCAATTATATGCATGTTTTATGTGGATGTTTACTTTATGTATGTGGCTAAATAATACTTGGATCCCGAACATAAACACGAAAGTCGGCGATCTGGACATTGTCTATTCCGCGCCTACTCGTAGAATAGAGGTTGGTCGCTTGAACAACAAGTTTGTTCAAGTGACCTCTCTAAATGAATAGCACGACGATGACTTGGTTGTTTGGGCAATCCCTTTTGTCTAGGATTAAATTTTTTTAATCCGGGGACATCGATGGGATCGCCATGAACAAACGACCGAGGTGAAGTGGGAAGCGAAGTTTCCCCTCACGGATCAATGAAACCAAACCCTACACAATGATCATGATGTCATGGCATATGATTAAATCTATAAACACATGACATTTAATCCTTAATCCTAAACATGATCATGACATATAAATGATAAAAATAAACATGATGTTATGACATGTTATATGGCAAACAAAACATGGCATATAAAATGTATAGGTATAATAATACCTAAATTTTAATATTAGTTGTCATTTGTTATAATTAGATTTATTTTGCCATATTACTACTAATCTCCCAAGTGTGCCAAAAATCCAAAATGACACACTAACCTCTAAACCTAAATTGTGTCAATTTAATTGATTTTTCATAATTCCAAAAGTGTATTGGCACATCCTAAAATCTTTTAGGATTAAAAAATCAAACTTATTTCCAAGGTACCCATAACCTTGAAAATTGCCTAAAGTGTCACCTTTACCATGGTTGAGTTAACTACCCATCCAATCAAGGTTGGCACACCCTAAACCCATCTAGCGTGAATCAATCACGCTCTTAGGAACCCAAAACCTATTTGAGCTCCTAGGGTTAATTAGGTATTCCTTAGGGATAATCTCCCTAGATACCTTCATAATCACCCTTCTAGGCTTGTTAGCCTTGGTCATTTTTGTCTTACCTAGGTTGACTCTAGGGGTAACTTCCCTTGCAACCTTCTTAGTGACTTTACTAGGTTTCCTTGAAACCCTAGCCACTAGGCACACACCATGGTCAACTCTAGAGATGAATTCCCTATTGACCTTCGCTTTCCTAGACCTAGTTTGTGTTCCATAATCAAATGGAACACTATGATAAGCCACCTTAGGCATAGGTTTGTGACCCAAACCTTGCTTGCCCTTGGTTGACTTTTGTCTCTTAGGTCCTAGGTGTTGACTTTGACTTTTGGACCTAGACTTTTGATCATTTGACCCTTTAAATTGATTTTATATATTCCTAAGGGTCTTTTCTAGTTTCTCAAGTCTTAACCTCAAGACTTGATTTTCCAACTCCAATTGCCCAATTTTCGATTTTTGATTAAGTTTTTGGGCATTACCATTTCCTCTAGGCATATGCCTAGTCCATTTAGGATTAAGACATAGGTGTTCTCTTATTTTCTTGATAGATTCCCTAGGTAAAATATTTTTAGGGACATTAGTCCTAAATTTCTCCTTATTACCAAAATGGATACTTTTAGCACCTAAACACAAATATTTATCTCTAGCATGCTTTTCATGATGAATTGCAAGAGAATTAAAATTTCTAGCATGCTTTTGACTTTTAAATTTAGACGGTGCATTATTAAAATATACCTTAGGGTTAGCCTTAGCTCCCCCTACATGTGATGCTTCTTCCTTCTTCCTAGGGCATTGACTCTTATAGTGCCCCTTTTGATGGCACTTGAAACATACTACAAGCTCCTTGCCCTTCCTAATTGAGGCACCGGCATCCTTTGAGTTTGTGTTGACTTTTGGTGCTGGAGGAGTCTTCTTGACTTTCTTTGGGCACTTACTCTTATAGTGCCCAAATTTCCTACACTCAAAACACATAATATTATTTTTATTTTGAATTGAGGTGTTTGAGTTACCTAAGTCAATGGAGGCCGGAATCAGATTTTGAGCTTCTTCATCTTGACCGGATGTTGAAGCTTCTTCTTGATGTTGCTCCGGTGATCTAATTTCCTCCCCCTCAATCCTAGAGGTGGAGGTCTCCTCCGATTCTACTTCCTCTTCCTCCTTAGATGTTGATGGTCTCTCAACCTCGAAGTCCTCACTTCCTTGTGAGGATGATGCTTTTGCCTCTTCAGTCCCTTCCTCTTGGACCGGTGATAGACTTTCATGGAGCTTGGCCACTTGGCTGCATAGCTCCTTGGCATCTACATAATTACCTAACATACACAAGATATTGTTAGGTATTAAATCAATTAAAAACTTCATTACCTTATCATTTTTCTCGAAGGCTTGGACTTGCTCTTCAGTCCATCTCTTTTTCTTGAGGAACCCTCCCTTTGGTCCTATTGGATAGCTATATCCCTCCATCAAAATGAACAATTCTTCGAAGTCCCTCATCATGAAAAAATCTTTAATTCTTCTCTTCCAAGAATTGAAACCTTCTCGTCCATATAAGGTGTAAGGGACCGGTGTGTTGATGTCCCAACCTAATTGCTCTTGAACTTCCATCTTCATCCTCTAGCGTGCTCCCTTAGTTGTTAAACTTGAAGAGCAGCCTCGCTCTGATACCACTTGTAGGAGATCGTTGGAACACTAGAGGGGGGTGAATAGCATCGTGTTATGCGTCGATGGAATGTGTTCACGTGTTCATCTATAATTTTCGTTAGTGCGCAGTGGAATAATAATAATAAAGCAATAATGAATATACAAACACGCAAACACACAAGTATTTAACGTGGTTCGGAACCGAACGATTCCTACTCCAGAGATCGAGCTCTAACGAGCTCTAGCGATGCCAATGCAATCACTAATCACAAATACTTCTTCTCGACACAAGTCGGAGGTGGAGAAACCTCATACAATATTTTACAACAATAAACTAAATACAACAAGCAACTAATATGAAATACAATGCAATACAAATAAAGAAAACACTTTACAAATGCCTTTGGATTGCTTGCTTTTGGTTGCTTGAAGAATGGCCTTGGAGACCCTGATTTGCAGCAACAAATCACCTCAAGGATGCTCAAGAACCGGATGGTTTTTTCTCCTCCACAATCTCCATTTATATCTTCTGCCTGGGCTGGAAATAGCCAATAGTAGACTGCTCGGGACCATCAGTCGATTGATGACACTGTTGCTGTGAGACAACGGTTAAATCTATGCTGAAAAATCCAACAGCTAAGACATCAGTCGACTGATTATGACCACCAGTCGACTGATCAAGCCAGCACTCGACTGCTGACCGCAGCGATCAAGTGAGACTCCATTCTGTGCCCCAAAACCCGAGCACCAGTCGACTGATCATACGATCAGTAGACTGCTAAGCCAATCAGTCGACTGCCCTTCTCTGGCAGTCGACTACTATGGCACTTGCCATAGTCAAACCCTTATTGACTTATTCCAGTCGACTGTCACATGGCACCAGTCGACTGACACATCTTAAACATGAGGTTTTAACCCAAGTATGGTGCCCCCATACTTGCTAGACCACCCTTAGCCTAGACCTAAGCTTTCTAGTCATCTCTATCAGCCTCACGCCTCTCGGATCCCTCCAAGTCATCCATGACTTGTTCATCCATTGCGCTAGCCTTCAGATGCTTCCATCAGCTATGTCATGCTAACGATGTCTACACTGCCAAGGCACATTGGACTTACGCTGCCAACCATTGGACTTATGCTACCAAGACTTCACCCTTGGACTTTACGCCGTAAATATCAAACCCCTTGGACTTCTCAAATGCCAAGACTCAAGCTTGGACTTTCCCTTGCCAACCCATGTTGGACTTTCCATGCCAAGACCCATGCTTGGACTTTTCCTTGCCAACCCATGTTGGACTTTCTATTGCCAAGACCCATGCTTGGACTTTCCCTTGCCAACCTATGTTGGACTTTCCATTGTCAAGACCCATGCTTGGACTTTCCCAAATGCCAAGTGTCCCACTTGGACTTTCCATGCCAAGTACCCAAGACTTGGACTTTTCCCATGACAATCACATTGGCATATGTTTTTGTCGAACATCAAAACATCTCTCGAGTCAAGCTCGAGTCCTGGTCAATTGTGACCTGGGTCGATTGCACCAACAACATATGCATGAAACTAACACAAAATGCAATGAGATGTGAGCGAAAACTACTCCTAAAACCCTATATGTTTTGCTCACATCATTGTGATCCAATCACAAATTCTCTCATGTTGTGAATCGTATTACGGGCATTCAGCAAATGTGTTTAAGATCCAATCAAATACATGAAAACATGTATACTCAAATAGTGAATCTTCATTTATCAAATAAATGGTACAACCATAAGGCGATTGCCTTAGGACATCTTTCATATATCACTAACAAGCTCTCACTTGGCCTAATGTCAATCGCCACGGTATCCAATACCATAAGCTCTAACATGACCCTTAAACTTACTTTGTGCTAAGGCCTTAGTTAAAGGAACCGCTAAGTTCCATTTAGTGGGAATCTTCTCGATTTGTATTTCTTTCCTACTGATGATCTCTCTGATCAAATGATAGTGGCGAAGCACATGTTTGGATCGTTGATGAGACCACATCAAGTTCAAAGATGAACTTATTGATCCAAACCACTTCTGCAATGTACTGTGCCTCAGTGGCAGAATCTGCTATAGTGTCTTGCTTAGAACTTTTCCAGTTTATTGTGCCTCCATTTAAGGTGAATATGTACCTAGAATGAGACCTAGAATCATCCCTGTCTGTCTAAAAGCTGGCATCCATATACCCGCGTATTACCATATCACCCTCTCCATATATTAGGAACACATACTTAGTTCTTCTTAACTACTTAAGGATTGTCTTAATAGTCGCCTAATGATCCATTCTTGGATCATATTAGTATCTGCTTGTGACACTCAGAGTATACGATACATCGGGCCTTGTATATAACATAGCATATATGATAGATCCTATTTCAGATGTATAGGGGATCTTATTGATGCAAATCCTCTCATCTTCTATGCACAGACACATAGACTTCGAAAGGTGTATCCCATGCCTGATGGGAAGGAAACCTTATTTGGATTCCGACATACTAAACTTCTTTAGCACTTGGTCTATATATATAGACTATGAAAGACTAAGCAATCGTTTTGATATCTCTATAGATCTTAATCCCGACGATATAGGTCACTTCTCTCAGGTCTTTCATGAAGAATGTTTTTGATAATCAAATTTTAACTAACTGTAAGACAAATATATCATTTCCTATAAGTAATATGTCATCGACATACAACACTAGGAACACGATTGCACTTCCACTAACCTTCTTGTACACACAAGGTTCGTCCAGATTTTGTGAGAAATCAAACCTTTTGATTATCTCATCAAAATGGATATTTCAGCTCCTGGATGCTTGCTTCAGTCCATAAATGGACCATCGAATTTTGCATACCTTGGTTTTATCAACTGATGTGAAACCCTCAGGTTGTATCATATACACATCTTCGAGTAGATTTTCGTTAAGGAAAGACATTTTCACATTCATTTGTCATATCTCTTAATCATAATGAGCCGCTATGGCCAAGAGCATAGGAATGGATTTAAGCATAGCCACTAGTGAATAGGTTTCATCATAATCAACACATTGCTTTTGACGATAACCTTTCACCACTAATCTAGCTTTAACGGTAATTACATTACCATTCATGTCGATTTTCTTCTTGAAAACCCACTTGCACCCTATAGGCTTAATGCCTTCAAGTGGGTCCACCAAGTTCCAAACTTGATTTTCATACATGGAATCTATTTCCGACTTCATGGCTTCAAGTCATTTGTCCCTTTCTGAACTTTTCAGAACTTCTTCATAAATGGTAGGCTCCTCATCATCAATGAGTAACATGTCGTTCGATTCACTTACGAGAAATCCATATCTCTCAGGAATGTTGCGTGTTCTACCAGATTTATGAAGATGTGGTGTCACAATAGGGTTAGTCGATGGCTCATCACTATGAGTTATCGGTTATGGTGCTTGATCAGATATCTCATCAATGTCTATTGGAGTCTCTTGAACCTCCTCAAGTTCAACGACACTCCCACTATTTTCTTGCAAGAGAAACTCTTTCTCTAGAAACACAACATTCCTTGAAACAAACACATTTTGTTCCAAGGGATAATAGAATTGGTAACCCCTCATTTCCTTAGGGTATCCAATAAATAGCATTTATCAGACTTACCATCCAATTTGTCTGACACAGTCCGCTTCACATAAGCAGGACAACCCCATATCTTCAAGTAAGATAAATGAGGTTTCTTTCTAGCACATATCTCATATGGAGTAGTAGAGACTACTTTGGTCGGGACTCTATTTAGCAAGTAAATAGCTGTCTGAAGTGCATAGGCCCAAAAGGACTAGGGAAGATTCGCGTGATTCATCATCGACCTGACCATGTCTAACAAGGTCCGATTTCGCCTCTCAGATACACTATTAAGTTGTGGTGTATACGACGGAGTCCATTGAGACAATATACCATTGTCCCTCAGATAATTTAGAAACTCTTGATTCAAGTATTCACAACCTCGATCCGATCAAAGTATTTTAATACTCTTGCCGAGTTGTTTCTCTACTTCATTTTTGAATTCTTTGAACCTTTTAAAGGCTTCAGACTTATGTTTCATCAAGAATACATATCCAAACCATGAGTGATCATCAGTGAAGGTAATGAAGTAGGTATAGACTCTTAGAGCTTGAGTTGACATAGGTCCGCATACATCAGTATGTATTATACCAAGCAACTCTCCCACCGGTTCACCTTTTCCAATAAAACGTAACTTGGTCATCTTGCCCTTTAAGCATGATTCGCATGTATCGTATGAATCTAATTCAAACGATTCTAGAATTCTACATCAGTGTAATTTGGACATATATTTCTTGCTCATATGGCCAAGACGACAATGTCACATGTAGGAATCTAATTGATTATTTTTTGAGCACACTTGTTACTCGCTTCGATATTGAAAATGTCACTGGATACGTCCAACGTATAAATACTATTTCTTAATGTTCCAGTCCCATAATGAACGTCATTCAAAGTTATGTAACAATAATTGTTACTAAAAGATAAATAGTACTCATTTATATTTAAACAAGAAATAGAAATGATGTTCTTTATCAACGAAAGAACATAAAAGCAATTGTCTAATTCTAAGACAAGTCATGTAGGGAGTTTCAACAAATACGTTCCAATGACGAGTGCAACAACCTTTGCTCCATTCCCAACACGTAAATTTGACTCTCCCTTGACGAGTCTTCTTTTATTCCTTAGCCCATGTATATTATTACATATATATAAACAACACCCGGTATCCAATACCCAAGTGTCTAAGGAAATAGAATGACAATCAATAATGAATATATCTAAAGAAGATCGGGCATCAGATGCCTTATTCTTCTTCTCAAACTCAAGATAAATCTTACAGTTTCTTCGCCAATGACCCTCCTTGCTGCAATGATGGCAAGTGCCCTTTTGAGCTGGTTCTTCCTTCCTTGCCTTCTTCTTCCCCTTGTGTTGTTCCTTTGATTTCCTCTTAAAACCTTTCTTTGAGGAATCAACTAACAACACCATCCCCTATTCATGCTTCACAGAAGGCTCAATCTTCATCATGTTGAGCAGTATCATAGATGAACCTTCTTGCATCTCAGAGGTGAAGAGGAGATTGGAGACTTCGAACCTTTCGGATCTCACTTGTTCATCAAATAACTCATAAAGATGGAAGACTATGGTATGAGCATCTATATGCTTATGCTGCTTCCACAGCTCGGGTTCCATCATGTTTAGCATGATGCAACTCACTAGTTCAGAATCACTCACATGTTTCTGATGGGCCAATAATTGCTCCGGAGTTGCATCATCACTAGGACGGGCGGGAAGAGGTGCTTTGAGGACATACGCAAGCTTTTTAGCCTTAAGAACAATTCTCAAGTTTCTAAGCCAATCCAAGAAGTTTGGCCCAGTCAATTTATTCGAATCCAAAATAGATCGCAAAATCAAAGACATCATGATCAAGCAATTAACCTAGAAATATAAATCGAGCATATATGTGAAAATGATTTTAAAATGCATCAACATACATTTACAAATCCCATTCATTTTATGAAATCAAAACCCTCAAAATCAATTCAGAAGATCATAGTTCCATCTCCGAATGGGTTGATATCTAACATAGATAAGAATGACCTTGGAGAGAGTCCAACAAGTCATTCTTAGCTACGATGGTAGGTATCAAGTATACCAATTGCATATCACATATATGCAACTATCACAATGTGCTATCAACTAATTGAATGTTCACACATACATCGGGTTGTTAACTCATTAATAAGTATGCATCATATGCATAACACCCAACTTCACATCCCTTCACATCGACCTTGGAGAGTGGCCAACAACTCAATGCTCCAAGTTAAAGCCGACCCATTAATCGCGAAATAATTTTAATATGGTTAGAGCACATTCAACCAATTAGTCAGGCTTGGAGAGAGTCCAACAACCCAAACTAACGATTGACCTCTGACTCTTACCATATTAGTAATAAACTATTCTAATGGTTTGAACATGTTCAGGTTCGAGTCGGGCTTGGAGAGAGTCCAACAACCTAAACAAGAAACGGAACTCCAGTTCTAACCATATTAATGGAAGGTGTAGGCTTTCATATTGTGTAAGGGCTTTAAAGTCTCATCCTCTTTTCATGAAAATAACTATTATCTACATGGCATGACACGCATGACATACATATGGGATCTAATGCATCTACATGTCACAACAAGCATGGCATAATTAATTTTGGAAATAAAATATGTTTAGGATTTGATTTCTCAAATCAAATCCTAATTAAATTAGGAAACAAATTTCCAAATTTAATCTCATATTTTATTTATGGAAAATATTAATTAAGGAAATTCAAATTTAATTTAGGAAACAAATTTCCTAAATTGTAATTTCCTAATCACATTAGAAAATTTCTAATTTGAATTTCTTTACTAATTAAAATTTTCATAATTATTTCTAAACCTTCCAAAAGTAAAAAATTTACAAAAATACAATTATAACTATCACAAAATAATTTTACGATTATGTCGAAACACAGTCGGGCTCTGATACCACTGTTGGATTTCCCCGACACCGATGTGGGTGTGCGTTCGAACATGTTTCGTAAACATGCACACAGCGGAAGAAAAAACAACAAGTAATAACTAACTTATTACAACTCACACACCACACACATGCAAGGATACATCAAGTGTAGACATAATCACTATTTCAAATTTTGCAATAAAGGAAAACTACTCTAGGTATACATGACGGATTACGTGAAGCGAGAATGGAATCAACCGAGCGACACTTGCAAGTTTTTCCTCTATCCGTATCCATGCTGAGTATCGTCAGGATAGCTTCACAAAGCCATGAGCCCCATCTTCTCATGAGATACTAGTCTTGAATCAAAGTCGTTGTGATCAAGAGATGATCACAATCCGAATTAAATTCGGATCCAAAAACTGAGTTCCACGAACTTGCTTCTCGGAAATGGTTTTCGTCAACTGATTGACGAAACTTCGTTCCTCCACTAAAGATAATTGTCAGGGATTAAATCCTAGGCAAGGAGATCGCTGTCGGAGTTCCAAACGTCGACTAAATGATGATCTCGTCAGAAAGGACACAAGTTGTCCAAGAGGGAAGCTTGGTGGAGGAAGGTGGTCGGCCAATCAAAGATGGTCGGCGATGAAGGGGAGCCAAGTGTGGTGCATCGCTGGGGTGCGAGCCTATGTGATGGTGGATGGCTGGTAGTTAGAGCTTGGGCGGTGGCAAAGCTTGGGTGGCACACAAGAAAAGGAGAGGGAGAGGGGAGAAAATGGCTAGGGTTTCGCAAACCTTGAACTAATTCATTCTGGTATATCTCTCAACCCCGTGATTTATAGAGAACGTATCTCATATCCATTAAGAGACTTTTTCTCAAAACCTCTTCTCAAGACCTCTTCTCTAAAACCTTTTCTCAAGAAACCTTTTCTCAAAGTGTTATTGGTTCACAACCAAAACCCGTTAACCCGCTCCATTAACTTAAGTTAAAATAAACCAAACCGCATTGGTCTATTTTAAGTTAAAATGAACCAAACCAATTTCGGTTCATTCGTTTAAAATAAACCAAACCCCTTTGGTTTATTTTCCACCATAGGATTAGAACCAAACCGATTTGGTTAATCCATCATGTCTTCATAAGAATCAGCTCATCCATGCTTCCAATGCGACTGAAACAATTTCATACTCGCTATTTATTTGGTCCAACCAAAACAAGTCTCTCTCGATCTAAGAATACTATTCTCAAGCTCATTTTAAATCCTTCAGATTACACTCATAGTGCGTGTGACCAAATAGGTTCCCGGTTTATGTTGGTCATCTATAATTAACCATTAATTATAGAATGATCATGAGTGGCACCAAGTAGTACATCATGATTTTCAATTAATGAGAAAATCAATGGTTGATCCCATAACATCTTCTGAAACCTTTGAACAACTACAGTGTATTATGCTCCTTTCCTTTCACTCATCTTATACCCACTTTGTTTAGGACATGGTCTATTGTGTCAGTCCCCACTAGGTTGACTACGTCACACCTAGCCCAAGTATTTGAGATATTGGAGCGGATTAGAGGTGTAGCTTACCAGTTGGCTTTACCTCCGACACTTGCGGGTGTCCATAATGTATTTCATGTTTCTATGCTGAAGAAATACGTGTCACGATCAAATCATGTTCTGAAGGAGTTTCTGATTCCACTTCAACCTAATGTGACTTAGGAAGAGATTCCAGTGCGAATTCTTGGTCGCAAGGAGCGTAAGTTGCGAAACAAAACCACCGACTTGTAAAAGTTAGATGGCAACACCATACTGATGAGGAGGCTATATGGGAGCTGGAAGATACTATCCAAGCTCTATACCCTCATCTGTTCACTTAAGGTATGTAGTAGTTCAAAAAATTTCTTGAATTAATTTTCACATTTAAGTACGAAATTTGGGGACCAAATTTTATTAAGTGGGGGAGAATGTAAAATACCACAAATAAAATTGTGACAGATTAATATCCCTATTATTCATTAAATAAAGAACTGATTCTATCAATTAATTAAACCATGGTTAGGGATTTATTTAAATCATGGTTAGGGGATTTATAGCTTTTAAATGGATCCGTTTCATTTCTTAATCAGGACCCGTTTACCCATTCCTTTATTTCCCCGCCGTCTTCATTACTTGTGTCGATTCTTTCCCGAACGTTTTCCCCATCCACGATTCTCCTCCTCTCTTTCAAAATGCGTGACTTTCCTTCTCTTCCTTTTCTCCTCCGCCGCACGCGACTCTCACTTCCTCTCAACCGTTCTTTCTCTTGACCCCTCTCACACCCGATCGACGACCTCCACAGCTCTTCCTCGCCGAACAGCCAACGATCGACGATTCCTTCCAGTGGGAGAACTGGTGTGAGGGGAGGATCGACGATTGGGCTCCGCCGGGCATCCTCAATCTCGGGAACTAGGGATCAACAACGGATTCACACTGCTAGATTTGGGAGCTACCCTTATGGTCGATCGTCGCTGAAGAAACGTAAGCACTTCTCTTCCTCGATCTTGGACGACTGTGATTTTCCTTGGTCGAGCATTGTTTGATTTGGACAGTGATCTTGAGCATGGGTCTATGTTGGGCACAAATCGTGAGCAACATTTGCATTGGTGAATAGGGCATAAGGGAAGAGTTGTTGTCGGTGGGGATTTGGTGTCGGTAAGTGGGATCTAATCTTCTCTTGGCATCTGTTAATTTCTGTGTGTGATCCTTGTTGTGTATTAACATGATTTGATCTAGACGTTGGGTGTTCTACCATTGAGTTTTGATCTGCGGTGTAGATTTCTACCGGTGGTTGAGTTGTCCACGGTGAACAGCTTGGCTCGTGAAAGAGGGTTGCATCTAAGGTAGGTTTGGGTGTGTTTGTGTTCACAACAGCTAGTGAGATGATTCTTTATGTCAAATTCGGTGTTTTCTTCTCATTTGGGTTGCTGTAGGGTATTGTGTGTAGGTTTTTGAACCCCTGTTTCCACTCTTCGGGTGACGCAGTAGCCTTGAAGGTTCCTTTGTGTACTTGTAGAGACTACCGATGAGATTCTCTATTCATACGGAGCACAGTGCTCCCTTGATTTGGGTCGGAAGTCGTGTGTTAGATGAGAAGGTAACCATAGCTTTGATTTAGAGTATCGCTTAATGATGTTCTTGTTGATCTAATTAACTTCGGTAGCTATTGATTGGGATGGTTGCAATGGCTATGTTGTGTGGATAAATCTGTGTTGTGTTGTTTCTTGTGCGGTGAGCTAGATCTGAATTGGCAGAAATGTTGTAGGTGTGTGTGTGTTGTGTGTGGGCTAGGAATGAGCTGGGGAAGCTCAGTTCCGGTGAAGGGAGTTGTGGATGGTAAGGTAAGTTCAATTGAGGTTTAATTGGGGGATTTGTGCTGTGGGTTGAAGCTTGGGTGGTGTTATACAGTTGAACCCTTATTAAGGTTGTATTACTCTTTAGATCCATTTTGATTGTTGTTTTACCATGTGTTGTAGTGTTCGGATCTGAGTTGGAATGGGGTGGTGTATGAATTGGAGAGTTGTCTATAATGTGAGTTGGTATGAAAATCTAATGGAATTATATTTTGATACGGTTGTGAGTGTCGGTTAAGTGGATAGCTTAATCCATTAGGTTTTGATCTTGATACTAGAGTTGGCAATATAATCTGATTATATTTGAAATATTGCAGGACGTGAATACGAGACAGGATCGTGGCCGTGAAGATATTATTATTACGAGCTTCTTAGAAAGTGGGTAATTTCCTACCCTGGTCAGGTAGTAGCTAAACCCTGAAGTATATAACTTCATATTGTTGTCTCTTTAAACTTGACTTCACTCTAGTTTTTCTGATGCTTGATACTTGCCTTTGCACTTAAATACTCTATTATTGTTGCTATGTATTCATTCATCTTTGTTATGAATTATAGATGTTATGGTAAGTGGACCTGTAGTGGTTTACCTATGTGTACATAGCTAAATTCGATTGTAAAACTGAATTGTGCAATCTAGATAAATCATCTGGGGATGAGTAGGATTCTAGAAGAAATGTTGAGTTTCCATGTTATATCCTGATCATATGTACATATCTACTATGGATCATGTAGTCGTGTATGGACATGTGATTGTCGATACATCGTCGCTATGGACCGGTGGTCCTAGCATGGTTATGATCAATCGAGTATGACTCTCTGCAAAATAGAGAGTGTGTTGATCAGTCGAGTATAACTCTCTGCAGGATAGAGAGTGTGTTGATCAGTCGAGTATGACTCTCTGAAGGATAGAGAGTGTTATGATCAGTTGAGTATGTGTGATCGCATACATTCATACCATTTACATGCATGTCGCGACTTGGTCTCCTTGTGGTTGAGAGGGTCGCAATATCATCGCCTCCTGTAAGTTACTTGTGGAGGAGTAACTGGTGTGAGGGAAGAGCATTTGTTGTGCCACACTCGACCACTATAGACGGTGGTAGTTGGAGTTGCATGCAGTTGTCCTACGTGTGTGGCACTCAACCACTCATGGGTCGGAGTGGCCAACAGCAGGGACCCCCGTTGTGTAGCTAACTCTTTATGCTTATATGATACTTGTTCATACTTCCTATTCAGCCACTCGAGAGTAGTGGTTGGTGTTGAGTTGGGACAGTTGTCATGTCGAGCCACCTAGGCCACACTGGGGTCGTGGAAGCGGTTAGGGTGAGCAGGCATGACCATGCTTTCTGCATTGCCATATTCTTATGGCGTTTTGATATATATATATATGGATGGTTGTGATTAGCATATATATAGATGCAGTCTATATGTATGCTTATTGTGATGTTGCATTTGTTTGTGCTATGTTTGTTGCATTTGATTGTACATCATTTTGCATCCCATTTGCATATTCTGGTATGATAGTGTGTGGATTACTAGAGTCGAGTTGGTTAGATTGTCATATACCTTTGACCAGTACCTTGAGGTGATACGGGATGAACCCAGTTCATGGTTGTATTAGCCATAGAATGTTTGTATGGCAGTTTTGTTGATTATAGAGTCAGTATTTACTCTACCATGATGTAGGTGTTGTATTATGGTAATTATACTCGTTGTATCGTTACATCACGACGATCTTCAGGTATGTCAGTATCTTATGTTGTTATTTGTTGATCAGTTTAGTATACAGTTGTTATATCATGCTGGTGTATATCTGTTATACCGTTAGGCAGCATATTGTTGCCTCGCATGTGATATATATAAATTATGCATGCACATTTATTCTTATTACCGTTGAGTTTTATACTCACCACCATAGACCCTGGGTTTTCTTGTCGCCCAGGTAACAAGTAGTCGACTTCGTGATAGGCTTGGAGCATCGCTGGCTGGAAACATCTCATCTCACTTCCGAGGGTCCCGGCTTTGTTATATGTTTTCGTTGTTTTTAGATGTTTCTTATATCGATCCGGATTTATATGATGGATGTGTGTTTGACATTGTTGATGTACGCACATGTTGGTGTAGGTTTTGATGATATTTTCTTTATGTTTTGGTATTAGTCATACCGGAATGCACTGTGTGTAGTTGTTATTTTGTTTTGATAGTTTTCGCTATATTTTATTGTATTTACATTATATACGTTGTTGTGATTGTGGTCGAAAGGCCTTGTATTAACAGGATATGTTGCCACGTACAGGGGAGATGTCGTCTGTTTTTCTTCGGATCGGCATACTCTCTAGGCGTGACAACTTGTAAAATACTACAAATAAATTGGCGAAAGGGGTAATATTATTAGTGGATTAATTAAAAAAATGTTTGGAATGGTTAGGGATTTATTTGTCTTAACCTAGGTTTAATACTTACATGTATAATTGAACCTAGGTTTAGTCTTAAAGGGTTTTAAGCCCAACCCATTAAAGGAACCCAACCCAATATTTCTATAGCTCAAACCCGATCGCGATATTAATCAACATCTAACTCCATGAGTAGTACCACTCAACCTTATCATCATGTCGGACCAAGTCCACCTACGGGGTTTACATGATGAACCTTATGAGCTCCTCAAGGGGACATCATCATCCTAATATATACGACACGGTTTCCTCCTATAATCAATGACACACCATGTAAATAATATCATTTCCCAACTTACCGAACCTATTGATTTACTCTATAAATCTCACCCATTGGTAAATCAAAGAAATAAATAATAAGTACATGTGTCTGTTATTATATCAGGATTAAGACCATGTACACCATAATATCCGAGGTCCAATTCAATTATGTAGTCAGCAATAAATCAAATCACCTCTAAGTCGGTCCTGCTCAATACACACAAAGTGTATTGTTGGAATGTATACTGAAAGCCTAGCTCTTTTTGTATGAACATTTTATTTTGGAATAAGAATCACATGATCATTGTTTGTACTTTATATATTTATTATATATGTATGCATATTGTCTAATATTTTACATTGTAGATAACATGGTACTTGGTGTGGCACAGAAGATCATATTATCAGTCCCTTGTAAAATATAAGTAGAGGCTCACGACCAAGATGGTTTTGGACAAACCATTGGCATGGTTGTAGTGTAGCTTGGTATTGTTTTGTCTTGAACATAAAGTTACACTAGTACACTTAGGTGTATTGAGCAGAACCGACATAGAGGTGATTCAATTTAGTACTGACTACATAATTGAATCGGACCTCGGATATTATGTTGTACATGCTCTTAATTCCGATATAATAACGGGCACATGTACTTAGTATTTATTTCTTTGATTTACCAGAGGGTGAGATTTAGATGGATTAAATCAATATGTCCGGTAAGTTGGGAAATAATATTATTTACATGGTGTGTCGTTGATTATAGGAGGAAACCGTGTCCTATATATTAGGTTGATGATGTCCCCTTTGTTGGTGCAGTGGGCACCTAAGTCGAACCTAAGTTTTGATTATAGCAAACGATACAAAGTTAAGCTTATATTGTTATCTCACGAGCTAAATCAAGTGTGCAGAAAAGTCTCAATGCTGGAGCTGAAGGCTAGCGACACCCGGAGGAAGCCGCGGTGGTCGGGCGACACTCGAGTTACTTCGGAGGGAGCCGAAGGAATCGAGTGGAAGGCCGGAAGCAAAAGCGACACGTAAGTATCGAGGTAAGCTCGTGTGTGCGAGCGTAAGTGAGGTCGTATCCTCTTTACGGGGATGATCTTAGGCGACGATCCGACCCAAGACTTCCCATGGAAGGTCTATGTTGAGATCGGACGGCAAGTGGTCGTCGAATCCGCTTATATTTTGAGCTAACTCTTTATTGTAGTCAAAAATCTTGGCCATCAGTTCAATCGTTCAGCAAGACGCCAGCTCAACCGCCGGCTTCAACCAAAGGGTCAAAATCAGCCTCGAGGAGTCAAGCTTTATCACCATTTTTCAAGGAGTTTTGTGCCCATTTGTGATTGGTTGAAGACCCATTCGCTGAGGGGCTTAAAGGCTATAAAAGGAGGGCCAAACCTAGGGTTTCATCCTCAATTCTAAGTGCTCAAAAGCCTATACTGCAACTCTCCGACGACTCTACAACAACGAAGTGCTGCCAACAACCCTAGCTTAAAGTTTCTTTTGTTTAGTTGTTGGTATAATCTTAATTTGTTATTGCTTTCAATATTGCAATTCTTTTTAATCGAGGCTTTTCGTTGCATTTTACTTTAATAGAAGAGAGGGTTTGTCTCTCTATCTTTTTGCTTCGAAGGCTTTTGTAATCGTAAAACTCCTACCTCCAACGAGGAGGAGTGTTTTAGTGAATTGCCCTCCGTACACGGTCTAGGACCGTTAGGGCCTTGGAGTAGTAGCCGAAGGCTACGAACCAAGTAAAAAAACTATTTGTCTCATTTAGTTTTTATTTACATTTCCGCTGCGTTTAATTGTCTATCGAACGATTTAAAAGAAAAGTTTTTATCGCTATTCACCCCCCCCTCTAGCGATCCGCTTCGATCCAACAATTGGTATCAGAGCCGGGGGTTGCTAAGATTTGGTGAAACCACCAATCTAGCCATTTTTCACAGATTTATTTTTCTTTTATTTCTGTTTATTTCTGATTTATTTTGCTTTGTTAAATTTACTCCCGCACTACTAATCCAAGACGCGAGTCTTGGTACCTTGTTTTGTGTTTTTGTCGTTGCTAGTTTCTTCGTCTTCGTCCCTTTTTGTCTTTTGTTCTAATGGCCCATCTCGAGGGTTTTAGCACCGTCCGACCTCCGTTTTACAACGGAGATGACTTCCGTTATTGGAAGGGTCGGATGGAATGCTTTCTCAAAACCCAAATCGAGATGTGGATCATAATCCAAACGGGTTTCACACTTCCGACTAATGAAGTGGGTGACTCCTTGGATTATGATCAATGGACCATTGCGACAAAATGACAAGTCGAAGCCGACGCCAAGGCAACACAAATCCTCCAATGCGGCTTTTCCAAGGAGGAGTTAAATCGCGTCGGCCCCTTCATTAGCGCAAAGGACCTTTGGACAAAGCTGATCGAGTTACACGAAGGATCGGATCAAGCTAAGGTTTGCAAACGTGATTTGTTGTTCAATAAATTGTACACACTAAAAATGCAGGAACACGAGTCCGCGACGCAACTCCACGCCCGTGTCCAAGACATAGTCAACAACCTACACGCAATCGGGCAAAAGGTCGAAAACCGCGACCTTATAAGGTATGTTCTAAACTCTTTTCCGAGGACTACCTTGTGGGCATCCATGGTCGATGCCTACAAGGTCTCCAAGGACCTTTCTAAACTTAGATTAGATGAACTCTTTTCGGATTTTGAATTACATGAGCAGTCCAACTCGGAACCCGAGAGGGGTATAGCCTTGTTTGTAGGTTCAAAGAAGAAGAAAATCGTAAGCAAGCCACCACCAACCGAGGAGGAAGACGAGTCCGAAGAAGAAGTTGACCCGGAATTGACTGTCGAACTAATGAACCAAGCTCGAAGGATAGCCAAGGGACGAAAGCGAACCACAACTCGACCCAACCAAGGTAAGCCTAAAAGTTCTAATATTAGGTGTTATGAGTGTAACAGGTTTGGACATATAAAGTCCGAGTGCCCCAAGCTCAACCACCAAGCACCTAAGCACAAGAAGGCCCTCAATGCGACATGGGAAGAAGCGTCATCCGAAGAAGACGAAGACCACGTCTTCATGGCAAAATCGATTGAGTCCGACACGGAGACCGAACCTGAACTTGAGTCGAACTCGAGGATGACTCTGACTACGGTTACCTTCAAGTCAAGCCACGGATACGCATCCGGTTCAAAAGATACCCTTAAGGTGAGTCGAACCTTATTTAATACTTTACATAATATGGTTAGGTTTTTGTCTAGGAAGTTAGCTAAGTCCGAGTCCAAGGTCGAGACCCTGGTTGAGGAAGTTAAACTCCTCAAACACGAGGTCTCCCTAACCTCTTCGACTAGTCAAGTTCAAGAGAAGGACTCAACTCGGGTTGAAAAACTCGAAGTTGAGAACTCACTCTTGAAAAGTCAAGTCGAAGATCTTAGGAATACGTTGGAAAGGTTTACTTTGGGATCCAAAGGACTTGACCTCCTACTTGGATCGCAAAGGGCCGTGTACAACAAGGTCGGACTAGGGTTTAGCTCAAACATGACCAATAAGTCGTATATGTCAATCGTAAGTAGACATAAAAAATGTGTCCAAGCATGGGTCCCTAAGACCACTTTGATTTCAACTCTAGGATCCAACTCGTACTGGGTTCCCAAGGACCAAATCCACTATGTGGATAGACCGAACCGATTCAATGGTCTAGGGGGAGCCAGTACAAAACATGTTTGTGTTTTAACTTAGAAATTGCATGCTTAGATTTTTTTTTTCTTTCGTGAACTCACTTAGAACACGTAAATAACCAACTAAAATCCTTCGAAAAGATTGAGCCTCGGGGAGCCTCTTTTCAAATAATCAACTAAAATCCTTCGAAAAGATTGAGCCTCGGGGAGCCTCTTTTCAAAAATAACTAGTTAGATGAGGAAATAATTTTAGGTGAGTCAAGTCATCATTTTCTTGAAAATGGCTTTGTCTAAGGAAGTGGTCGATGATCCGATAAAAGAAGGCCCCTGTGCCTCGCCACGACCTGGAAGCCATGATCTTGAAAAGGTAAAATTGACAAGCCTAGGGTCAAATCCAAATCTAACATTACTTAAACATAAATGCACTTAATCAACTTAATTGGAAGTCATCTCACAAAGAACACATAAGTATAACATGCTTGATCATATAGACTCCGGTGAGATGACCTAGGTTTAACAACTTACAACCAATTTTTTTTTTAAAAAAAATATAATAATCTAACATCCAATCCAACCACCTTGTGTGTAGGATCAATGGATGTTGTTACTCGACACATGACCGGGGATCAACTCAAATTCGCGAAGCTTCGATTCAAACGACAAGGATCGGTAGCCTTTGAGAATAACGGCAAGCTCAAAATCATCGGATCAGGTGATATCGAGCTTAACTCGAATTTTGTTATCAAAAATGTATTACTTGTAGAGAATTTTGAATATAACCTGCTTAGCGTAAGCCAATTATGTGACAATAATATAAGGTCGTATTTTTAGAAAATGAATGTGTAATTAAAACAAATGAAACAGCTAAAACAATACTCAAAGGAACTAGGACAAATAACATTTATACAATTAACTTAATCAAATCCTCAGCCAAATGTCTTATGACACAGGAAGAGGAATCATGGTTGTGGCACCGACGACTCGGTCACTCACACCCAAGACTCGTCCACAAGATGAGTCAGAGTGGCCTAGTCATAGGCTTACCCAACCTTAACAATTTGGTTAATAAAATCTGTAATGCTTGTCAACAAGGAAAATAACCTAGGACACAACACAAGTTAACTAACCAAGAACGAACCTCAAGTGTACTTGAGCTCCTGCATATGGATCTATTCGATTCACATGGAGCCAAGTCACTCAATAAAAGTCAATATTTCTTAGTCATAATTGACGACTACTCCAGGTTTACCTGGGTTAGGTTCATCAAACATAAAAATGATACCCTAGATCAATTAATCAATTTATTCAAATTAATCGAGAATCAAAAAAACCTTAAGGTTAAAAGAATTAGAAGCGATCATGGTGGTGAATTCGAAAATCAAAGGTTCACCGACTCAGAACCTAAATGGATACCACCATGAATTCTCTTGCCCTAGGACCCTCAACAAAATGGCCTAGTGGAGCGAAAAACCGAACTCTACAAGAAGCCGCTAGGACCATGTTGAACGAATATGACCTACTCCGATAGGTTTTGGGGAGCCGTGAGTACGACATGCTATGTCCAAAATAGAATCCTTATGGTAAAGAGGCACCTTAAGACCTCATACGAGATTTATCACGATAAAATACCTAACATCAAGTACTTTAGGGTATTTGGGTGTAAGGTACATATCCTAAACACTAAGGATTACCTAGAAAAATTTACATCCAAGACCACGACCGGAATCTTTCTAGGATACTCGACTACAAGTCGAGCTTATAGAGTATATAACCACGACACCCTTAGAGTCGAGGAGACTATCAATGTAGTATTTGATGAAGGACATGAACCTACACAAACCCCAAGAACCCCAATTAGCGAGCCGATTCATACTAGACCTAACTCTGATCCGGAGATCAGGTCTAGTGTTAATCCTAACCTAAGTCAACCAAGTCACTCTATTGATCAAGTGATAGATGACTCCAACCAAACTAATGTTCAACCAAGTCACCCCATTGATCAAGCATTAGGTGACACAAACCCAACCCAATCTAGGATTCAGACTAACCACCCTATCGATCAAGTGATAGGAGATCCTAATCTAGGAGTTCAAACTAGAGCATCCTATAGGAACCTTAGTCAAATTTCCTTAATTTCAAAGATAGAACCCAAATCAATTGAACAAGCTCTTCTTGATCCCGATTGGATTATTGCAATGCAAGAAGAGCTAGCTCAATTTACTAGGAATGAAGTGTGGGAATTAGTACCACCACCTAAAGACAAAACGATAATTGGAATAAGGTGGGTGTTTCGAAATAAGCTTGATGATAAAGGTGAAGTAGTTAGAAACAAGGCTACGTTAGTCGCCAAAGGGTTTAGTCAAGTCGAAGGCTTAGATTACGACGAAACCTATGCCCCAGTAGCTAGACTCGAATCCATTCGAATGTTGCTAGCTTATGCCGCACATCGAGGATTTAAGTCGTTTTCAAATGGATGTTAAGTCGGCATTCTTAAATGGATACATTAAAGAAGAAGTTTATGTTAGCCAACCCCCCGGATTCGAAAATCTAGATAAACCCGACCATGTTCTAAAACTTAAGAAAGCTCTCTATGGACTTAAACAAGCTCCTCGAGCTTGGTACGAGACTTTCAATCCATCTTAAGTCAAAAGGGTTTAACCAAGGCTTAGTTGACCCAACTCTCTTCGTAAAAACCTTAGGTAAAGAAATATTCATAGCTCAAATTTACGTAGATGATATAATTTTTGGAACCTCTAACTCAGCCTTACTAAACGAGTTCATTTCACTCATGGAAAGTGAGTTTGAAATGAACTTGGTAGGCGAGTTAAGTTTCTTTTTAGGTCTACAAATTAAACAAACTAAGGATGGTATATACCTATATCAACAAAAATACACTAAGGAGTTAATTAAAAGATTTGGAATGCAAGACGCTAAGATAATAAACACCCCAATGGCGATTAATGTTAACATAGGAGAAGACCTAGAAAGTAAGTCCATTGACTTAAAGTACTATAGAGCGATAGGAAGTCTCCTATACTTAATCATGAAGTCGACCGACATCCTATTCAGAAGTATGTGCGCCAGGTTTCAAACCTGTGCTAAGGAGTCTCACCTAACCCTAGTTAAGCGTATCCTTAGATATCTTAAGGGTACACTTAACGTTGGTATTTGGTACCCTAGATCTACGGAGTTCGAACTAATCGGCTACTCCGATTCGGATTATGCCGTAGTAAACTCGATAGAAAGAGCACGAGTGGTTGTTGTCAACTACTCACCAAGTCTAGTGAGTTGGTGCGAGGAAGCAACATTGTGTTGCCTTATCTACCATTTAATACGCTATGCGATGGGTGAGTGTGTAACTCAGCTTCTTTGGATGAAGCACACTCTCCGAGACTTTAGGTTGGACTTCACCAAAACTAAAATTTTTGTAGACAACATAAGTTCGATAAATCTAACTAAGAACCCTATATGTCATTCAAGGACAAAGCATATAGAGGTAAAACACCATTTCATTCGAGAACATGTAGCCAACGGCTCCATACAACTCGAATATGTTGACTCGAAGTCTAACCTAGCAGACATATTTACTAAACCACTACCCGAAGCCGAATTTAGTCTCTTGAGACGAAGATTAGGCATGTGCGTAATAGAATAGGAACTTACAAATTATATTTTCTTACTACTATTTCTTATTTTTTTTTCATGGAACTAGCATAGGACATACCTTAGATATCATGCACCTATAGATTTAAGGAGCCAATACATCTCACAACACATAGGACTAATGTGTTTGTGTACTTAGCCACGTAGATGGGCGTGAGATGTTAGGACCTTACTCCTGGTTCCAGATGTAGAGCTAGTGCATCGCTATGAACCACGGAGTATAATCATACCGACTCTGACCAGGACTGGTTGATCCTTCATATCAATCAAGCCAAATATGAGTCGAATATTTTATAGATGAACTTATTTTCAATATATTATTTTTAAAAATAAAAATGTGGAACATGCTTGGACTTTAAATTTAACATTTATTTTGTTTTCCACACACCCCTTACTCTTTTCGATATACGGCAAAAGGGGGAGAAAAAGGAGAAAAAGGACAAAAGTTGAGGGGTCAAAAATTTTTTTTGATAACTTAACTCTTACTTCATAATTAAACCAAAAGTTAACTTTAAGTTTTGAAAACTTATTTAACTTTTAAAGGCCAAGGTTAAGAAATCATTTGGTTTCTTAACTTAAAACTTATTTTAAACACTCTGGCCAATATTCAGTAAGTTCGGGTACTTAAGTCTTTGTCGGAGTAGCAAATATCAAGGGGGAGAGTTAAAACCCTTTCTCAAGTACTCACCCTCGGTCAAGGGGGAGGATTCCTCAAGGGGGAGCACTTGAAAAAGAATTTTTATATACTCCTACTCATTCATGCATAATCTCATACTTATTTTTGTCTTAACTTTGTATGTGGGTTTGTCATAAATCAAAAAGGGAGAGATTGTTGGTGCAGTGGGCACCTAAGTCGAACCTAAGTTTTGATTATAGCAAACGATACAAAGTTAAGCATATATTGTTATCTCACGAGCTAAATCAAGTGTGCAAAAAAGTCTCAATGCTGGAGCTGAAGGCTAGCGACACCCGGAGGAAGCCGCGGTGGTCGGGCGACACTCGAGTTACTTCGTAGGGAGCCGAAGGAATCGAGTGGAAGGCCGGAAGCAAAAGCGACACGTAAGTATCGAGGTAAGCTCATGAGCGTAAGTGAGGTCGTATCCTCTTTACGGGGATGATCTTAGGCGATGATCCGACCCAAGACTTCCCATGGAAGGTCTATGTTGAGATCGGACGGCAAGTGGCCGTCGAATCTGCTTATATTTTGAGCTAACTCTTTATTGTAGTCAAAAATCCTGGCCATCAGTTCAACCGGCCAGTTCAATCGGTGGTCAAAAATTAGCCTCGAGGAGTCAAGCTTTATCATCATTTTTCAAGGAGTTTTGTGCCCATTTGTGATTTGTTGAAGACCCATTCATTGAGGGGCTTAAAGGCTATAAAAGGAGGGCCAAACCTAGGGTTTCATCCTCAATTCTAAGTGCTCAAAAGCCTCCGTTACGCTGCAACTCTCCGACGACTCTACAACAACGAAGTGCTGCCAACAACCCTAGCTTAAAGTTTCTTTTGTTTAGTTGTTGGTATAATCTTAATTTGTTATTGCTTTCAATATTGCAATTCTTTTATTTCATTGCATTTTACTTTAATAGAAGAGAGGGTTTGTCTCTCTATCTTTTTGCTTTGAAGGCTTTTGTAATCGTAAAACTCCTACCTCCAACGAGAAGGAGTGTTTTAGTGAATTGCCCTCCGTACACGGTCTAGGACCGTTAGGGCCTTGGAGTAGTAGCCGAAGGCTACGAACCAAGTAAAAAAACTATTTGTCTCATTTAGTTTTTATTTACATTTCCGCTGCGTTTAATTGTCTATCGAACGATTTAAAAAGAAAAGTTTTTATCGCTATTCACCCCCCCCCTCTAGCGATCCGCTTCGATCCAACACCCTTGAGGAGCTCATAAGGTTCATCATGTAAACCCAGCTGGTTGACTTAGTCAACATGATGATAAGGTTGAGTGGTACTACTCGAGGAATTAGATGTTAATTAATTGATGGTCAGTAAATCAATTAATTGACGGACATTCGATATCTTAAACACGGGGAGATTAATGTACGAATAATATATGGAGCCCATATTAATTTATGGGGGTTGGTGAGGTAGTTCAATGATGATCCTCTAGTGGAATGGAACATCATTGATGGATCAAGTTTGTGTGGTTCCGATCCATCGGGTGGCCAAGATCCAACTCCTCCTTATGGTCCCTATCGTAGCCTAATATAATCCTTGTGAAGTCTAGATCCAAGAATGTAAAACAAAACCTAGAACCAACGGTTGGGATTAAATCCCTAGATCCGATGGTTAGGATGAAACCCTAGAATCGACGGTTGGGATTAAATCCCTAGATCCGACGGATGGGATGAAACCCTAGATCCGACGGTTGGGATGAAATCCTAGATCCGACGGTTGGGATAAAACCCTAGATCCGACGGTTGGGATAAAACCCTAGATCCGACGGTGGAGATTAAATCCCTAGATCCAACGGTGGAGATTAAAGGAGGCTTAAGCCCAATTCTATAAATAGAAGGCTTAAGCTTGGGCGGCAAGAATTAATTGAATTGGAGTTAGGGTTTGGCTCTTCCAAAAGTGGGCGGCTAGGGTTTTAGAGCAAAGGCTTGGGCGGCAACCATCTCTTCTCCTTGTTGCCGGCGCCCATCTTCCTCCATCAAGACTTGGCCGGCGCCCATCCTCTAGGCCTCCCTCTTATTCCTTGGCCGGTGGTTCTCCCTCCATTGGTGGCCGGCGTTCACTCCTTCAATCTCTCCAAGGTGGCCGGCAGTTCTCCTTCCATTGGTGGCCGGCACTTCATCCACTTGTTCCTTAGCCGGCGGTTGCATCAAATTCCCTAATTTGGTGGTCGGTTCTAGAAAGGATAGGTATTTGTTGGTTCTTCTCTTTGTTCGCAGCGGACAAGGAAGGGAAGAACGCGATCTAGAAGCCTTCTACTCGTGGAGGATCTTCGTCCACACGTCGTCCACGAGAAGGATAGGACATACGGTAGAAGATCGTAAGGTATAAAGTTTTATAACTTTATTTTCAGATCTGAGCATGTTCCTTTTAGTGTTGATTATACATGTGTGCGTATGTATATATATTGTATAATCATGGACCCCGAAGACAAACACAAAAACCGGCGATCCGTCCGTTGTCTCTTCCACGGCTAATCAACTAGAAGAGTTGTGTTGCTTGAACAACTAGTTTGTTCAAGCGACCACTCAAGTTGTTAGCACGACGACGATTAGGTTGTGCTAAGGAAACTCATCCCATCCAGATTAATTCTTTCATTAGTGAAAAATTTAATCTGGGGACATGGGAGCTAATGAGCCTCCGAAGCAACTCCCTACAATTGGTATCAGAGCCACGGTTTCCGATTTTGTGTGTTTGGGATTCGGTTAATTTTTATGCACTTTTTCATATATTATATGTGTCGGATAATAGTAGGATATGAGTAGTTTAACTCTTTGGTTGCAGGCATAAGATCCGACTATTATGGCCATATGTGTGTATGTGATTGGATGTGTGTAAATATTTATTATTTGAATCCTCGGGGTTGACGAGGCTAGATTAGTATTTAATTTTTGTAATTAAATACGGCATTGTTTAGCCGCTCATTTTAGTTTACTTTCGATCTAGATTATTTGTACACTCCTTCGTGGAGTATAGGATCGATGGATGTAAATTAAAATATCTTAATCTCGGCTCGGATCTCTTTGGTGACTTGCGCACAGGAAAAGATGGAGCGGATTTAGGTATGCACGACGGGATGCATATTGGAGGACAATGCCATAATAGTTGGAAAAATTCTGTTTTTTTCATATTTATTGCTTATTTGTTTTATATGCATGTTGTGTATGTTTTAAAATTCCTCATATTCAATTTACTAAGTGGGAGAGGGACATTTTAATTAATTCCCACGGCCTCCATTACAATTTGATGTGTGATGCAACAAACTTGCGCGTTAGCTCTGAGTGCCTTCCTCCCCATCGGATGGGTTTGTTTGCGAATCACTAGGTCAAATAATGGTTATAGGAAATTATTAAGGAGCGTGTGTACTTCCCCATCGGTAAGGCACATAATCCGAAATAATTCCCTTAGTATCGTGTAATGGTGCACACTTAGATGCAAATAAAAAGTATCCTCCCCATCGGAGTCACTACTTTTATTTGTAGGGCCAAAGAGGAACCAACTATTAATTTTATTTGTCAAAAAGTAAGGTTGACAAGATAATAAAATTAATGGGTAAAACCTCCTCTTACAAATGTAGAATTAGATATCGTCCCACACTATCGCGGCATGCGATATTCTCGGTGTTTTGAGGTGTTGGTTGATTTCGGAATTTTATTGTTTTTGAGGAATCAATAATATTTGAAATCTAATATTTTGATCATTGTGATTTTTAGGATTTTCAAATGGCTTTCAACCCACTTGCTGTGATTTTAAAAGAAAACAAACTTACTGGACCAAACTACATTGATTGGAAAAGAAACTTGGATATTGTCTTAACTGCAGAGGAGTACAAATTTGTACTCTTCGAGGTCTATCCTCCTAAGCCCTCCGATGACTCTGATGAAAAGGAGAAAGAACGTTATAAGAAATGGGTCAAGGCAGATGAGATGGCGCGGTGTTACATTTTGGCATCTATGTCAAATGTGCTGCAACATCAGCATCAGGCCATAGCCACAGCTTATGACATGATGTTCAATCTCAAGGAACTTTTCGGACATCAGAGTAGGGCGGCTAGGCAAGAGGCAATGAGAAACTTGATTACGACCACCATGATCGAGGGAACACCCATTAGAGTTCATGTTCTCAAGATGATGGCTCATCTTAATGAGATGGAAGTCCTCGGAGCTGAGATCGATGGGGAAACCCAGGTCGATATCATTCTCGATCTGCCTTAGGAGTTTTGGAGCAGCCTCCAATTACAACATGAACAAAAGGTTGTATTCGTTGGCGGAGCTTCTGACAGAACTCCAGGCGGCAGAGGGGCTTTTTCATCAAAGTGCTCAAGCCATGGTCGCTCAGAAGGTTTCTTCCTCTAAACCGAAAGGTAAAAAGAAGAAGAAGCAAGGTGGAGCGAAGAAAGTGGCAGTGGGACCTCAGGCAGGAGTGAAGAAGCCGAAAGGCAAGTGCTTCACTTGCAAGCAGACTGGACATTGGAAGGCGGACTGTCCTCGCCGAAAGAACAAAGGTATATCTTCTTGTTTAGTTGTTGAAACATGTTTAGCGGTGTTATCTACCAGTGCCTGGTGTGTAGATACAGGAGCCACTGATCATGTCTACAATACTTTGCAGGGGTTCCAGGAAACCCGACGACTAGCTGAGGGAGAGATTACCGTCTTCATGGGCAATGCTTCAAAGGTGGCGGCTATTGCAGTGGGAGACGTTTATTTATCTTTTGATAGGAATAAAGTTTTGGTTTTGAGAAATTGTCTTTATGTACCTACTTTTAGAAAGAATTTAATTTCAGTTTCTAAATTATTTATGGATGGATATTCTGTTTCTTTTAATGACAAAGTGGTTATAAAAAGAAATAGGGAGATTATCTTTTTTGGTACATTGGTTGCCAATTTATATACTCTTGAACCGAAAACTCCCACGATGCATATAGAAGTAAATAACTCATCTTCTAAATCTAATAAGAGAAAAGAACCTTCGCAGATGAACCAAACATATCTTTGGCATCTAAGGCTTGGTCATATTAACCTAAGTAGAATTCAAAGGTTGATAGCTGATGGACCTTTGGGTTCATTAGTGGTGGAGGATCTCCCAACCTGCGAATCTTGCTTGGAAGGTAAAATGACCAAGAGGCCTTTCAAGGCCAAGGGGTATAGAGCCAAAGATGTGTTAGAATTGGTTCATTCTGATATGTGTGGTCCTATGTCTATCCGGGCAAGAGGTGGTTTTGAATATTTTGCCTCTTTTATAGACGATTATTCAAGATATGGATACATTTACTTGATGCGTCGTAAGTCTGAATGCTTTGACAGGTTCAAAGAATTCATGGTTGATGTGGAGAACCGTCAAGGTAAAAGTATCAAGACATTACGATCTGATCGTGGTGGCGAGTACCTCTTGGGGAGTTTAGGAGTTACTTATCAGAGGCTGGGATTCAATCCCAATTGTCCGCACCTGGCACACCCCAGCAGAATGGTGTGGCGGAGCGAAGGAATAGGACTCTTATGGAGATGGTCAGATCGATGATGAGTTATTCTGAGTTACCTGATTCGTTCTGGGGGTTTGCTCTGGAAACAGTAGCACATATTCTGAACTTGGTTCCATCTAAGTCAGTACCCTCTACTCCCACAGAGTTGTGGACTGGGCGAAAGCCTAGTCTAAGACATATTTGGATTTGGGGTAGTCCAGCACATGTGCTGAAGGGAGATGTTGGTAAGTTGGAATCTCGTACAGAAGTACGCTTGTTTGTTGGCTACCCTAAGGGAACGAAGGGTAGTTTATACTATAGTCCTAGAGATCAGAAGGTGATCGTGAGTACGAATGCCAGATTTCTAGAGGAGGACTATGTGATGAACCACAAGCCCACGAGTAGGATTGTTCTTGAGGAGTTAAAAGGGGAAGTCCCGACTTCAGTACCACCGGTACAAGAGGAGACACCACAAGTCACTGCACCGCGTGTCACAGAGTATACACAAGAGGCACCTCGTCGTAGTGGGAGGGTTGTTAGACAACCCGAGAGATTCATGTTTTTGGGAGAGTCTTCGGACTTAGTCCCTGGTGAACATGAACTGGATCCCTGGACATATGATGAGGCACTCCAAGATAGAGATGCGGTATCTTGGCAAAGTGCGATGAATTCAAAGATAGAATCTATGGATTCTAATCAGGTATGGGGGCTAGTAGAACCACCCGATGGTGTAAAAGCCATTGGATGCAAGTGGATCTACAAGAGAAAGAGAGGAGTAGACGGGAAGGTTGAGACCTTCAAAGCTAGGCTTGTTGCGAAAGGGTATACTCAGAAAGAGGGTATCGATTATGAGGAGACCTTTTCGCCGGTAGCTATGCTTAAGTCTATCCGGATTCTCTTATCTATAGCTGCTTATATGGATTATGAGATTTGGCAGATGGATGTCAAGACAGCTTTCCTTAACGGAAGTCTTGAGGAGAACATCTATATGCGGCAACCAGAGGGATTCATTGCTAAAGGCAAAGAGCATCTTGTATGTAAGCTTAATCGGTCCATTTATGGATTGAAGCAAGCTTTTAGATCTTGGAACATCCGCTTTGATGAGGTAATCCAGTCATATGGATTTATTCAAAGTCCGGATGAGCCTTGTGTATACAAGAGATGTGACGAAAACGTAGTGGTGTTTCTTGTACTATACGTAGATGACATTTTGTTAGTTGGCAACAATATCAAAGTGTTATTAGACGTAAGGGTATGGTTGTCCAAACAGTTTGATATGAAGGACTTGGGAGAAGTGGGACACATCCTTGGGATCAAAGTTATAAGGGATCGCAAGAAAAGGATGTTGTGCTTATCTCAAGCTTCATACATTGACACTATCCTTGCTCATTTTAGCATGCAAAACTCTAAGAAAGGTTTTCTACCTTTTAGGCATGGAGTTCCTTTATCTAAAGAGATGTGTCCCAAAACATCAAAAAAGATAGAGGACATGAAGGTGGTTCCTTGCAGAGGAAGCCTCATGTATGCTATCTTTGTGTCACGAGATCGGATATCCGCTGCCGTGGGCATGGTTAGTGAGATATCAAAGTAATCCCGACAGGACATTGGGTGGTAAAGAATATATTGAAGTACCTGAGAAGGACTAGGGATTATATGCTGGTTTACCGGGCAGATCAATTAGTCCCTGTGGGTTACACGGATTCGGATTTCCAATCAGATAGGGACAAGAGTAAGTCTACCTCGGGGTTTGTGTTTACTTTTGGAGGTGGAGCCATAGTATGGAGGAGTGTCAAGCAGAAATGCGTGGCGGACTCTACCATGGAAGCTGAGTCGGTGGCACCTCTAAGGCGACCAAGGAAGTTATGGCTCAGAACTTCTTGATGGACTTGGATGTGATTCCTGGTTTGCCCAGAACTATCACAATTTATTGTGATAATAGTGGTGCAGTTGCAAACTCGAAGGAACCACGAGCCCATAAGGCAAGTAAACACATAGAGCGCAAGTACCACCTTATACGAGAGATCGTAAAGCGAGGAGAAGTTGTTGTCGCCAAGATTGCATCAGAGGATAACCTGGCGGATCCATTCACTAAGGCCCTTCTAGCGAAAGCGTTTGCTAGGCATGTGGAGGACATGGGGATCAGATGTATGGCAGAGTGATGACGACATAGTCTTTTAGTATAAGTGGGAGATTGTTGGAATGTATACTGAAAGTCTAACTCTTTTTGTATGAACATTTTATTTTGGAATAAGAATCACATGATCATTGTTTGCACTTTATATATTTATTATATATGTGTGCATATTGTCTAATATTTTACATTGTAGATAATATGGTGCTTGGTGTGGCACAGAAGATTATGTTATCAGTCCCTTGTAAAATATAAGTAGAGGCTCACGACCAAGATGGTTTTGGACAAACCATTGGCATGGTTGTAGTGTAGCTTGGTATTGTTTTGTCTTGAACATAAAGTTACACTAGTACACTTAGGTGTATTGAGCAGGACCGACATAGAGGTGATTCAATTTAGTACTGACTACATAATTGAATCGGACCTCGGATATTATGTTGTACATGCTCTTAATCCCGATATAATAACGGGCATATGTACTTAGTATTTATTTCTTTGATTTACAAGAGGGTGAGATTTAGATGGATTAAATCAATATGCCCGGTAAGTTGGGAAATAATATTATTTACATGGTGTGCCGTTGATTATAGGAGGAAACCGTGTCCTATATATTAGGTTGATGATGTCCCCTTGAGGAGCTCATAAGGTTCATCATGTAAACCCAGCTGGTTGACTTAGTCAACATGATGATAAGGTTGAGTGGTACTACTCGAGGAATTAGATGTTAATTAATTGATGGTCAGTAAATCAATTAATTGACGGACATTCAATATCTTAAACACGGGGAGATTAATGAACGAATAATATATGGAGCCCATATTAATTTATGGGGGTTGGTGAGGTAGTTCAATGATGATCCTCTAGTGGAATGGAACATCATTGATGGATCAAGTTTATGTAGTTCCGATCCATCGGGTGGCCAAGATCCAACTCCTCCTTACGGTCCCTATCGTAGCCGAATATAATTCTTGTGAAGTCAAGATCCAAGAATGTAAAACAAAACCTAAAACCAACGGTTGGGATTAAATCCCTAGATCCGATGGTTAGGATGAAACCCTAGAATCGACGGTTGGGATTAAATCCCTAGATCCGACGGATGGGATGAAACCCTAGATCCGACGGTTGGGATGTAACCCTAGATCCGACGGTTGGGATGAAATCCTAGATCCGACGGTGGAGATTAAATCCCTAGATCCGACGGTGGAAATTAAAGGAGGCTTAAGCCCAATTCTATAAATAGAAGGCTTAAGCTTGGGCGGAAAGAATTAATTGAATTGGAGTTAGGGTTTGGCTCTTCCAAAAGTGGCCGGCTAGGGTTTTGGAGCAAAGGCTTGGGCGGCAACCATCTCTTCTCCTTGTTGTCGGCGCCCATCTTTCTCCATCAAGACTTGGTCGGCGCCCATCCTCTAGGCCTCCCTCTTATTCCTTGGCCGGTGGTTCTCCCTCCATTGGTGGCCGGCGTTCACTCCTTCAATCTCTCCAAGGTGGCCAGCGGTTCTCCTTCTATTGGTGGCCGGCGCTTCATCCACTTGTTCCTTGGCTGGCGGTTGCATCAAATTCTCTAATTTGGTGGTCGGTTCTAGAAAGGATAGGTATTTGTTGGTTCTTCTCTTTGTTCGCAGCAAACAAGGAAGGGAAGAACGCGATCTAGAAGCCTTCTACTCATGGAGGATCTTCGTCCATGCGTCGTCCACGCGAAGGATAGGACATACGGTAGAAGATCGTATGGTATAAAGTTTTATAACTTTATTTTCAGATCTGAGCATGTTCCTTTTAGTGTTGATTATACATGTGTGTGTATGTATATATATTGTATAATCATGGACCCCGAAGACAAACACAAAAACTGGCGATCCGTCCGTCGTCTCTTCCGCGGCTAATCAACTAGAAGAGTTGTGTTGCTTGAACAACTAGTTTGTTCAAGCGACCACTCAAGTTGTTAGCACGACGACGAATAGGTTGTGCTAAGGAAACTCATCCCATCCGGATTAATTCTTTCATTAGTGAAAATTTTAATCCGGGGACATGTGAGCCAATGAGCCTCCGAAGCAACTCCCTACAGTGTACTAGTGTAATTCTATGGTCAAGACAAACCAATACCAAATCACACTACAACCATACCAATGGTTTGTCCAAAACCATCTCAGTTGTGAGCCTTTACTTATACTCTACAAGGAACTGATAACATGATCTCCCGTGTGACACTACACACCATGTTATCTACAATGTAATGTATCAAACAATATGCATAATCATAAATATGCAAGCAATGATCATGTGATTCTTATTTCAAAAATAAAGAAGTTCATACAAATGATAGACCTTTCAATATACATCCCAACAATCTCCCACTTATACTAAAAGACTATGTTGTCCTCATACTGTCATACATCTGATTCCCATTCCCTCCACATGCCAATCAAAAGCTCTCGCTGGAAGGGCCTTAGTGAAAGGATCTATCAGGTTATCCTCTGATGCAATCTTGGCCACAACAACTTCTCCTCGCTTTACGATTTCTCGTATCAGGTGGTACTTGCGCTCTATGTGTTTACTTGCCTTATGGGCTCGTGGTTCCTTCGAGTTTGCAACTGCACCACTATTATCATAATAAATTGTGATAGTTCTGGGCAACCCAGGAATCACATCCAAGTCCCTCAAGAAGTTCCTGAGTCACACAACTTCTTTGGCCGCTTCAGAGGCTGCCACATACTCAGCTTCCATGGTAGAGTATGCCACGCATTTCTGCTTGACACTTCTCCATACAATGGCTCCACCTCCCAAAGTAAACACAAAACCTGAGGTAGACTTACTGTTATCCCAATCTGATTGGAAGTCAAAATCTGTGTAACCCACAGGGAGTAATTAGTTTTCCTGGTAAACTAGCATATAATCCCTAGTCCTTCTCAGGTACTTCAATATATGCTTTACCGCAGTCCAATGTTCCTGTCCTGGATTACTCTTATATCTACTAACCATGCCCACGGCAAAGCAGATATCTGGTCTCATACATAACATAGCATACATGAGGCTTCCTACTGCCGAAGCATAAGGAACCGCCTTCATCTCCTCTATCTCCTTTGATGTTCTAGGACACATCTCCTTAGACAAAGGTACTCCATGCCAAAAAGGTAGAAAACCTTTCTTGGAGTTATGCATGCTAAAACAAGCCAAAATGGTGTCTGTGTATGAAGCTTGAGATAAGCACAACATCCTTTTCCAGCGATCCCTTATAACCTTGATCCCAAAGATGTGTCCCACTTCTCCCAAGTCCTTCATATCAAACTGTTTGGACAATCATACCCTTACGTCTGATAACACCTTGACATTGTTTCCAATTAACAAAATGTCATCTACGTATAGTACAAGAAATACCACTACGATTCTGTCACATCTCTTGTATACACAAGACTCATCCGGACTTTGAATAAATCCATAAGACTAGATTACCTCATCAAAGCGGATGTTCCAAGATCTCGAAGCTTGCTTCAATCCATAAATGGATCGATTAAGCTTGCACACAAGATTCTCTTTGCCCTTTGCAATGAATCCTTCTGGTTGCTTCATATAGATGTTTTCCTCAAGACTTCCATTAAGGAAAGCTGTTTTGACATCCATCTGCCATATCTCATAATCCATATGAGCAGCAATACATAAGAGAATCCGGATAGACTTAAGCATGGCTACCAGCGAAAAGGTCTCCTCATAATCGATGCCCTCTTTCTGAGTATACCCCTTTGCAACAAGCCTCGCTTTGAAGGTCTCAACCTTCCCATCTATTCCTCTCTTTCTTTTGTAGATCCACTTGCATCCAATGGCTTTTACACCATTAGGTGGTTCTACTAGCTCCCAGACCTGATTTAAATCCATAGATTCTATCTCAGAATTCATCGCACTTTGCCAAGATACCGCATCTTTATCTTGGATTACCTCGTCATATGTCCAGGGATCAAGTTCATGTTCACCAGGGACCAAATCAAAAGATTCTTCCATGAACATAAATCTGTCAGGCTGTCTAACAACCCTCCCACTACGACGAGGTATTACCTGTGTATTCTCAGTGACACGCGATACAGTCACTTGTGGTATATCCTCTTGTACCGGTGGTATTGAAGTAATGACTTCCCCTCTCAATTCCTCCAGAACAATCTTACTCGTGAGCTTGTGGTTCATCACATAGTCTTCCTCTAGAAATCTGGCGTTCGTGCTAACGATCACCCTCTGATCTCTAGGACTATAAAACAAACCACCCTTCGTTCCTCTAGGATAGCCAACGAACATGCGTACTTCTGTACGAGGTTCCAACTTACCAGCATCTGCCTTCAGCACATGTGTTGGACTCCCCCAAATCCGAATATGTCTCAGACTAGGCTTTCGCCCAATCCATAATTTTGTGGGAGTAGAAGGCACTAATTTAAATGGTACGAAGTTCAGAATATACACTGTCGTATCTAGAGCATACCCCCAAAATGAATCTGGCAACTCAGAATAACTCATCATCGATCTAACCATCTCTATAAGAGTCCTATTCCTTCGCTCTGCTACACCATTCTGCTGGGGTGTGCCAGGTGAAGACAATTGGGATTGAATCCCAGCCTCTGATAAGTAATTTCTAAACTCTCCCAAGAAGTACTCACCACCACGATCAGATCATAGTGTCTTGATACTTTTACCTTGACGTTTCTCCACATCAGCCTTGAATTCTTTGAACTTGTAAAAGCATTCAGACTTGCGGCACATTAAGTAAATGTATCCATATCTTGAATAATCATCTATAAAAGAGACGAAATATTCAAAACCACCTCTTTCCTGGATAGACATAGGACCACACAAATCAAAATGAACCAATTCCAACACATCTTTGGCTCTATACCCCTTGGCCTTGAAAGGCCTCTTGGTCATTTTACCTTCCAAGCAAGATTCGCAGGTTGGGAAATCTTCCACCACTAATGAACCCAGAGGTCCATCAGCCATCAACCTTTGAATTCTGCTTAGGTTAATATGACCTAGCCTTAGATGTCAAAGATATGTTTGGTTCATCTTCGAAGGTTCATTTCTCTTATTAGAATTAGAAGATGAGTTATTTACTTCTATTTACATCGTGGGAGCTTTTGGTTCAAGTGTATATAAATTTTCTATCAATGCACCAGAACAGATAATCTCCCTATTCCTTTTTATAACAACTCTGTCATTAAAAGAAATAGAATATCCATCCATAAATAATTTAGAAATCGAAATCAAATTCTTTCTAAATAAAGGTACATAAAGGCAATTTTTCAAAACCAAAATTTTATTTCTATCAAAAGATAAATAAACATCTCCATCGCAATACCGCCACCTTCAGTGTCGCCAAGTAAATGGTAATCTCCCCTCGCCTAGTCGTCTGTTTCGAACCCTCAAAAGTATTGCGTACATGATTAGTGGCTCCCATCTACACAGTGTCGTAGATAACACCGCTAAACATGTTTCAACGACTAGACCAAAAGATATACCTTTGTTCGCTTCGATTGGGGTAGTCCTTCTTCCAGTGTCCACCGCTTGCAGTGAAGCACTTGCCTTCGGCTTCTTCACTCCTCCCGAGATCCTCCCACCACCTTTGCCCACTTGTTTCTTCTTCTTCTTCTTGACTTTCGCTTAGAAGTAGAAACCTTTGGGCAACCATGGCCCGAGCCTCGAGCACTGATGAAAAAGCCCTCTTCCGCCTCGAGTTTTCAAGCTCCGCCAACGAATACAACTTTTATTCATGTTATAGTTCGGCAAACCGCCAAAACTCCTAGGTAGAGACTGGAGAATGATATCGACCTGGGTTTCCCCATCGATCTCAGCATCGAGGACTTCCAGCTCATTCAAATGAGCTATCATCTTAAGAACATGATCCCTCATGGGTGTTCCCTCGATCATGGTGGTCGTCATCAAGTTCCTCATGGCTTCCTGCCTAGCATCCCAATTCTGGTGTCCGAAAAGCTCTTTGAGATTGAGCATCATGTCATAAACAGTGGGCATGGCTTGAAGCTGATGTTGCAATACATTTGACATAGAAGCCAAAATGTAACTCCGCGCCATCTCATCAGTCTTTATCCACTTCTTATAACTCTCCTTCTCCTTTTCCCCAGAATCATCCGTAGGCTTAGGAGGACACTCTTCGAAGAGTACATATTTGTACTCCTCATCAGTCAAGACAATGTCAAGATTTCTCTTCCAATCAACATAATTGAGTCCAGTAAGTTTATTTTCTTTCAGTATCACAGCAAGCGGGTCGAAAGTCATTTTTGAAAAACCTAAGAATCACATAGATCAAAACATTAGATTTTAAAAAATTATTGATTCCTCAAACAATAAAATTTTAAAATCAACCAACACCTCAAAATACCGAGAATATCGTATGCCACGATAGTGTGGATGTATACGAATTCTAGATTTGTAAGAGGAGGTTTTACCCATTAATTTTACTATCTTGTCAACCTAACTTTTTGACAAATAAAATTAATAGTTGGTTTCCCTTCGGCCCTACAAATAAAAGCAGTGACTCCGATGGGGAGGATACTCCTATTTGCATCTAAGTGTTCACCTTTACTTGGTACCAAGGCAATTATCTCGGGTTATGTGCCTTCCAATGGGGAAGTACAAACTCTCCTTAATAATTTTCTATAATCATATTCAACCCTGTGATCCACAAAACAAACTCATCCGATATGGAGGAAGGCACTCAGAGCCGACGCGCAAGTTTGTTTGCATCATATGTCAAATCGTAATGGAGGCCGTGGGAATTTATAAAAATATCCCTCTCCTACTTAGTAATTTAAAAATTGAGGAATTTTCCTTGCATATGACATGCATATCAAAAGAGAAGCAATAAATATGAAAAAAAATATTTTCCAACTATTATGGCTTTTGTTCTCCAATATGCCTCCCGTCGTATCGCCATCTCGTCCGCTCCTCCCTACGGCATGTACAAGCCATCCGGAGATCCGAGCCGAGAATATCTATATTAATTTACATCCATCGATCCTATACTCTACGAAGGAGTGTACATGAAATCTAGATCAAAAGTAAACTAAAATAAATGAGTGCCTAAACAATGTCGTACTTAATTACAAAAATTAAATACTAGCCTCATCAACCCCGAGGATTCAAATAATATTACACACATGCAATCACATACACACATATGGTCATAATTGTTGGATCTTATGTCTGTAACAAAAAAGTTAGCCTACGCACATCCTACTATCATCCGACACATACAATATATGAAAAGTACATAAAATTAACTGAATCCTAAACACACAAAACCGAAAACCATGGCTCTTATACCACTTGAAGGTCGGAAACTTCGCTTCCCACTTCAACTCGGTCGCTTGTTCATGGCGATCCCGTCTTCGTCCCTGGATTAAAAAAAATAATCCTTAAAAATAGGGATTACCCAAACTACCGTTCCATCATCGTGTTATTCGATTAGAGTGGTCACTTGAACAAACTTGTTGTTCAAGCAACCTACCTCTATTCTTCGAATAGCCACAGAATAGACGATGTACGAATCGCCAGTTTTTGTGTTTGTATTCGGGGTCCAAGTAAATTAGCCACATAACAAAGTATACAACATGCATAGAATAAGAAAAGATTCATAAACAAGCATTATACCTCTTGTTATACCTCTTGATCTTCTATTGTATGTCCTTCCTCCTTTTGGACGTTGTGTGGGCGAAGATCTTCCAAAAGTCGAAGCCTCCTAGAACACATTCTTCCCTTCCTTGCTCACTTCGAACAAAGGGAAGAATGAAACGAAACTCTTCTTCCTATCTAGAATCGGCCACCAAGTCAAAGTACTTGATGTTGCCGCCGGCCAAGGAATAGATGATGGAGCGCCGGCCAACCTTGAAGAAGGGTTGCCGCCAGTCAAAGAAGAGGAGAGGACGCCAGCCAAGGATGAATAAAGGAAGGGGATGAGCGTCGGCCAAGGATGAGAGGATGATGATGGGCGTCGGCTACACCTTAGGAAGAGAAAGGAAGCAAACCTTAACCTTCCACCTTGTTGTCGCCCAAGCCAAAACCCTAACCCTAGCCGTCCAATGCTTGCCGCCCCAAACCCTAGAAGCCTTGCCGCCCAACTCCAAAACCTAATCTCTCAAGATAATACATGCCCAAGCCTTGGCCCTCCTTTTATAGAGCTAGGCTTAAGCCTCCTTTTAATCTCCACCATCGGATCTAGAGATTTAATCTCAATCATCGGATCTAAAGATTTAATCTCCACTGTCGAATCTAGAGATTTAACCTCAACCGTCGGATCTAGAGTTCCATTTTCCTCCATCGAATCTAGGCTCCATGAGGGTTTTAATAGGCTACAATAGGGACCATGAGGAGGAGTTTGATCTTGGTCACCTAATGGATTAAGCCCACATAAAGTCCGATCCATTAATGATAATCCATTCCACTAGAGGATTATCATTGATCTACCTCACCAACCCCATAAATAAATATGGGGTCCATATATTATTTGTGCAAATGTCTCCCCGTGTTTAAAATCTCGAATGTCCGTCAATTAATTAATTTACTGACAATTAATTAATCAACATCTAACTCCATGAGTAGTACCACTCAATCTTATCATCATGTCAGACCATGTCCACCTGCAGGGTTTACATGATGAACCTTATGAGCTCCTCAAGGGGACATCATCATCCTAATATATAGGACACAGTTTCCTCCTATAATCAATGACACACCATGTAAATAATATCATTTCCCAACTTACCGAGCCTATCGATTTACTCTATAAATCTTGCCCATTGGTAAATCAAAGAAATAAATACTAAGTACATGTGACCGTTATTATATCGGGATTAAGAGCATGTACACCATAATATCCGAGGTCTGATTCAATTATGTAGTCAGCAATAAATTGAATCACCTCTAAGTCGGTCCTGCTTAATACACACAAAGTGTACTAGTGTAATTCTATGGTCAAGACAAACCAATACCAAATCACACTACAACCATACCAATGGTTTATCCAAAATCATCTCGGTTGTGAGCCTTTACTTATACTCTACAAGGAACTGATAACATGATCTCACATGTGACATTACACACCATGTTATCTACAATGTAATGTATCAGACAATATGCATAATCATAAATATGCAAACAATGATCATGTGATTCTTATTTCAAAAATAAAGTTGTTCATACAAAAGATAGACTTTTCAATATACATCCCAATAGTTTATAGAGTTAGTATTTACTCTACCATGTTGTAGGTGTTGTATTTTGGTACTTATACTCAGGTTGTATGAGCTACATCGTTGTTGATCTTCAAGTATGTCAGTACCTTATGATGTTAGTGTTCATCAGTTTAGTTATATAGTTGTTATATTATGCTGGTGTATATCTGTTATATTTGTAGACAGCATATTGTTGACTTGCATGTGATGTATATAAATTGTGCATGCACTTCTATTCTTATTACCGCTGAGTTATACTCACCACCACAGACCCTGGGTTTCTTGTCGCCCAGGTAATAGGTATTCGACTTCGTGATGGGCTTGGAGCAATGCTGGCTGGCATCATCTCATCTCATATCCGAGGGTCTGAATTTTGGGTATTCCGTGTATTTCTCGATATGACTTTAGTTTTATATGGTGGATTGTAGTGTGGAACTTGTGGTTGATGTACGCACTTGTGGATTCGGGTTTTGCCGATGTTTCCTTTAAGTTTTGGGTGTTAGTCATACCGGTATGCATTGTGTGTAGTTGTTATTTCGTTTGGATAGTTTCCGCTGTGTTTTGTGGTATTTACATTTATATATGTTGTTGTGAATGTGGCTGAAAGACCTTGTATCAACAGGATATGTTGTCACGTACAGTGGAGATGTTGTTCGTTTGTTTTTCGGCTTGGCATACTCTCGGTGTTGGGTTTCCGGCACCGCAGCGAGTGTGTGTTCGATCATGTTTTGTAAACATGTGCGTAGTGGAAGAAATAAAAAGAAATAAATCTAATTTATTACAACACAAACACCACACGCATACATAGTACAACATGTGTAGACATAATCGTAGTTTCAAATTTTGCAATAAAAGGAAATTACTCTAGTTATACCTGACGTATCACGTGTAGCGGGAAAGGCATCAACCGGAACAACTCTCACTAGAATCGCCTATATCCGTATCCACGCCGAGTATCATCGAGATGACTTTACAAAGCCATGAGCCTCGTCTTTGTATGATTCACTAGCCTCGTGTCGAAGACGATGTGATCGAGAGAAGATCACAATCCGAATCAAAATTCGGATTCAAAAATGAGTCCCCAAAACTCGCTTCTCCGGAGAGGTATTCGTCAACCGTTTGACGAATCCTTCATCCTCCACCTATGAGGATTACTGGAGATCGAATCTCCAGCAAGGTAGCTGCTGTCGGAGCTCCAAACATCGTCCAAATGACGCTCCGACACGATGGAAACAAGCTGTCCAGAAAACTGGACAGCTTTGTAGAGGATGTTGCGCCGGCCAAAGAGGATGGCTGGCCAACCCTTGGTCGCCAGAACTAAGGTGAGTCACCGGAGGGCCGCCGAAGGAGTGCCCGGCAGAAGCTGGACACCGACAGCAAGGGTGGACGGCGGCAAAAAGTTGGGCGGTGTGGAACCCTTGGGTGGCGGCGAGGAGAAGAGAGGGAGAGGGTTGGCCGGCTAGGTTTTTCCAACAACTAAAAGTTATCCACGAAAAACCCTTAAGCCATGTTTTTATAGAGAACATGTTCTCCTAACGGTTATTGATTCATAAACAAAACCTGTTAACCCACTCCAATAACTTAAGTTAAAATAAACCGAATCGAGTTGGTCTATTTTAACTTAAAACGAACTGAACCAACTTTGGTTCATTCGTTTAAAACAAACCAAACCACTTTGGTTTTGAAGGTAGGAAACTTCGCTTCCCACTTCAACTTGGTCACTTGTTCATGGCGATCCCTTCTAGGTCCCCGGATAAAAAAAAAATATCCTTGACAAGAGGGATTACCCAAGCTACCATTTCATCGTCATGCCATTCGATTAGAGTGGTCACTTGAACAAACTTGTTGTTCAAGCTACCAACCTCTATTCTACAAATAGTCGCGGAATAGACGATGTACGGATCGCCGGTTTTTGTGTTTGTATTCGGGGTCCAAGTTAATTTATCCATGAAACAAAACATACGACATGCATATAATTGAAAAACAATTATAGACATAATACAAAAGAATATAAACAAGCATTATACCTCTCGATCTTCTATTGTATGTCCTTCCTCCTTTTGGACGTCGTGTGGGCGACGATCTTCCAAAAGTCAAAGCCTCCTAGATCACCAATATTCCTTTCTTTGCTCACTCCGAACAAAAGGAAGAATATGAAAAAAAAAACTCTCCTCAATCTAGGACCAACCAACAAGCTCCCAACTTGAAGCTTGCTGCTGGCCCAAAGAGAAGGGAAGGTGGGCGCCAGACAAGAGCTCCAAGGAATCACCCTAACCCTTGTTTCCACCGGCCAAGGAGAAGAGAAAGAAGAGCTTTGGATGCCGGCAAAGGAGAGGAGAGAAGAGGATAGGCGCCGGCCACCTAAGGAAGAAGAAGGAAAATATTTCCAATTTTGTGGCCGCCCAAACCACCAAGCCTCTTGCCGCCCAAAACCCTAATCCCTCCTTGCCTCCAATTGCCTTGCCACCCACCCAAATCCCTCCTTGCCTCCAATTGCCTTGCCGCCCAGCCTAATCCCTCCTTTTATAAAGTTAGGCTTAAGCCTTGTTTTAATCTCCACCATTGGTTCTAGGGATTTAATCTCAACCGTCGGATCTAGAGACTTAATCTCAACCGTCAGATCTAGAGATTTAATCTCTACCATTGGATCTAGAGTTTTCTTTTCCATCATTTGATCTAGGCTCCATAAGGTTTTCATAGGCTACAATAGGGACCATGAGGAGGAGTTGGATCTTGGCCACCCAATGGATCAAGCCCACATAAAGTCCGATCCATTAATGATAATCCATTCCACTAGAGGATTATCATTGATCTACCTCACCAACCCCCATCAGTTAATATGGGCTCCATATATTATTTGTATATTTATCTCTTCGTGTTTAAGATCTCGAATGTCCATCGATTAATTAATTTACTGATAATTAATTAATCAACATCTAACTCCAAGAGTAGTACCACTCAACCTCATCATCATGATGGACCAAGTCCACCTGCAGGGTTTACATGATGAACCTTATGATCTTCTCAAGGGGACATCATCATCCTAATATATAGGACACAGTTTCCTCCTATAATCAACGACACACCATATAAGTAATATCATTTCCCAACTTACCGAGCCTATCGATTTACTCTATAAATCTCTCCTATTGGTAAATCAAAGAAATGAATACTAAGTATATGTGCCTGTTATTATATCGGGATTAAGAGCATGTACAATATAATATCTGAGGTCCGATTTGATTATGTAGTCAGCATTAAATCTAATCACCTCTAAGTCGGTCCTGCTCAATACACACAAAGTGTACTAGTGTGATTCTATGGTCAAGACATACCAATACCAAATCACACTACAACCATGCCAATGGTTTGTCCAAAGTCATCTCGGTTGTGAGCCTTTACTTATACTCTACAAGGAGCTGATAACATGATCTACCGTGTGACACTACACACCATGTTATCTACAATGTAATGTATTAGACAATATGCATAACCATAAATATGCAAACAATGATCATGTGATTCTTATTTCAAAATAAAGATGTTCATACAAAAGATAGACTTTTCAGTATACATCCCAATAATCTCCCACTTATACTAAAAAACTATACTGTCCTCAAACTGTCATACATCTGATTCCCATTCCCTCCACATGTCTATCAAAAGCCCTCGCCGGAAGAGCCTTAGTGAAAGGATCTGCCAGGTTATCCTCCGATGCAATCTTGGACACAGCAACTTCTCCTCTCTTTATGATTTCTCGTATCAGGTGGTACTTACGCTCTATGTGTTTACTTGCCTTATGGCTCGTGGTTCCTTCGAGTTTGCTACTGCACCACTATTATCACAATAAATTGTGATAGTTCTGGGCAAACCAGGAATCACATCCAAGTCCATCAAGAAGTTCCTGAGCCACACAACTTCTTTGATCGCCTCAAAGGCTGCCACATACTCAGCTTCCATGGTAGAGTCCGCCACGCATTTTTGCTTGACACTCCTCCATACAATGGCTCCACCTCCCAAAGTAAACCCAAAACCTGAGGTAGACTTACTGTTGTCCCTGTCTGATTGGAAGTCAGAATTTGTGTAACCAACATGGAGTAATTGGTCTGCCTGGTAAACTAGCATATAATCCCTAGTCCTTCTCTGGTACTTCAATATATGCTTTACCGTAGTCCAATGTTCCAGTCCTGGATTACTCTGATATCTACTAACCATGCCGATGATAAAGCAGATATCTGGTCTCGTACACAGCATAGCATACATGAGGCTTCCTACTGCTGAAGCATAAGGAACCGCCTTCATCTCCTCTATCTCCTTTGATATTCTAAAACACATCTCCTTAGATAAAGGAACTCAATGCCTGAAAGGTAGAAAACCCTTCTTGGAGTTCTGCATGCTAAAACGAGCCAAAATTGTGTCTTTGTATGAAGCTTGAGATAAGCACAACATCCTTTTCCTGCGATCCCTTATTACCTTGATCCCAAGGATGTGTCCCACTTCTCCCAAGTCCTTCATATCAAACTGTTTGGACAACCATACCCTTACGTCCGATAACACCTTGATATTGTTTCCAATCAACAAAATGTCATCTCTATTCCTCTCTTTATTTTGTAGATCCACTTGCATCCAATAGTTTTTACACCATTGGGTGGTTCAACTAGCCCCCAAACCTGATTTGAATCCATAGATTCAATCTCAGTATTCATCGCACTTTGCCAAGATACTGCATCTTTATCTTGGATTGCCTCATCATATGTCCAGGGATCAGGTTCATGTTCGTCAGGGACCAAATCAGAAGATTCTCCCAAGAACATGAATCTATCAGGCTGTCTAGCAACCCTCCCACTACGATGAGGTATCACCTGTGTATCCTCTGTGACACGCGGTGCAGTGACTTTTGGTATATCCTCTTGTACCGGTGGTACTGAAGAAGTCACTTCCCCTTTCAATTTCTCCAGAACAATCTTACTCATGGGCTTGTGGTTCATCACATAAACTTCCTCTAGAAATCTAGTGTTCATGCTAACGATCACCCTCTGATCTCTAGGACTATAAAACAAACCACCTTTCGTTCCTCTAGGATAGCCAACGAACAAGCAGACATCTGTACGAGGTTCCAACTTACCAGCATCTTCCTTCAGCACATGTGTTGGACTCCCCCAAATTCGAATATGTCTTAGACTAGGCTTTCGCCCAATCCACAATTCTGTGGGAGTAGAAGGCACTAATTTAAATGGTACCAAGTTCAGAATATACACTGCCGTATCTAGAGCATATCCCCAGAACGAATCTGGCAACTCATAATAACTCATCATCGATCTAACCATCTCCATAAGAGTCTTATTCCTTCGCTCTGCTATACCATTCTGTTGGGGTGTGCCAGGTGCAGACAATTGGGATTGAATTTCAGACTCTGATAAGTAATTCATAAACTCTCCCAAGAGGTACTCACCACCATGATCAGATCGTAGTGTCTGTATACTTTTACCTTGACGTTTCTCCACATCAGCCTTGAATTCTTTGAACTTGTCAAAGCATTCAGACTTGCGGCGCATCAAGTAAATGTATCCATATCTCGAACAATCGTCTATAAAGGAGATGAAATATTCAAAACCACCTCTTGCCTAGATAGACATAGGACCACACAAATCAGAATGAACCAACTCCAACACATCTTTGGCTTTATACCCCTTGGCCTTAAAAGGCCTCTTGGTCATTTTACCCTCCAAGCAAGATTCGCAGGTTGGGAAATCTTCCACCACTAATGAACTCAGAGGTCCATCGGCTTTTAACCTTTGAATTCTGCTTAGGTTAATATGACCAAGTCTTAGACGTCAAAGATATGTTTGGTTCATCTTCGAAGGTTCTTTTCTCTTATTGAAATTAGAAGATGAGTTATTAACTTCTATTTACATCGTGGGAGCTTTTGGTTCAAGTGTATATAAATTTCCTATCAATGCACCAGAACAGATAATCTCCCTATTCTTTTTTAAAAAAACTTTGTCATTAAAAGAAATAGAATATCCATCCATAAACAATTTAGAAATCGAAATCAAATTCTTTCTAAATAAAGGTACATAAAAGCAATTCTTAAGAACCAAAATTTATTATTCTCAAAAGACAAATAAACATCTACCACTGCAACAGCTGCCACCTTCGTGGCATCGCCCAAGTTTATGGTAATTTCCCCCTCAGCCAGTCGTCTGGTTTTTTGGAGCCCCAGTAAAGTATTACAGACATGATTAGTGGCTCCCGTATCTACACACCATGTGCCGATAGATAACTCCGCTAAACATGTTTCAACGACTACACCAAAAGATATATCTTTGTTCTGCTTTCGGTTGGGGCAGTCCTTCTTTGTCCAGTCTGCTTACAAGTGAAGCACTTGCCTTTCGGCTTCTTCACTCCTCCCTGAGTTCCTCCCACCGCCTTTGCCCCAGCTTGTTTCTTCTTCTTCTTGCCTTTCGGCTTATAAGTAGAAACCTTTTGGGCAACCATGGCTTGCGCCTGAGCACTCTGACGAAAAAGCCCCTCTACCGCCTGGAGTTCTGTCAGAAGCTCTGCCAACGAATACAACCTATTGTTCATGTTGTAGTTCAGGCGAAACTGCTCAAAACTCCTAGGTAGAGACTGGAGAATGATATCGACCTAGGTTTCCCCATAGATCTTAGCACCGAGGACTTCCAGCTCATTCAAATGAGTCATCATCTTGAGAACATGATCCCTCACGGGTGTTCCCTCGATAATGGTGGTCGTCGTCAAGTTCCTCATGGCTTCCTACCTGGAAGTCTGATTCTGGTGTCCAAAATGCTCTTTGAGATTGAGCATCATGTCATAAGCAGTGGGCATAGCTTGATGCTGATGTTGCAGTAAATTTGACATAGATGTCAAAATGTAATACCGCATCATCTCATCATCCTTGATCCACTTCTTATAACTCTCCTTCTCCTTTTCTCCAGAATCATCCACAAGCTTAGGAGGACACTCTTTGAGGAGTACATATTTGTATTCCTCAACAGTCAAGACAATGTCAAGATTCCTCTTCCAATCAACATAATTGGGTCCAGTAAGTTTATTTTCTTTCAGTATCACAGCAAGTGGGTCGAAAGTCATTTTTGAAAAACCTAAGAATCACATAGATCAAAATATTAGATTTCAAAAAATTATTGATTCCTCAAACAATAAAATTTTAAAATCAACCAACACCTCAAAACACCGAGAATATTGTATGCCACGATAGTGTAGATGCATACGAATTATACATTTATAAGAGGAGGTTTTACCCATTAATTTTACTATCTTGTCAACCTAACTTTTTGATAAATAAAATTAATAGTTGGTTTCCCTTCGGCCCTACAAATAAAAGCAGTGACTCCGATGGGGAGGATACTGATATTTGTATCTAAGTGTTCACCATTACTCAGTACCAAGATAATTATCTCGGGTTATGTGCCTTCCGATGGGGAAGTACACGCGCTCCTTAATAATTTCTTATAACCATATTCGACCCTGTGATCCGCAAACAAACTCATCCGATGGGGAGGAAGGCACTCAGAGTCAACGCGCAAGTTTGTTTGCATCACATGTCAAATCGTAATGGAGGCTGTGGAAATTTATAAAAATATCTCACTCCCACTTAGTAATTTAAAATTGATGAATTTTCTAGCCTACGACATGCATATCAAACAATAAGCAATAAATATGAAAAAAGAAATATTTTCCAACTATTATGGCTTTTGTCTCCAATATGCCTCCTGTCGTATCGCCATCTTGTCCGCTCCTCTCTTCACCATGTACAAGCCATCCGAAGATCCGAGCCGAGAAAAACTATTTTAATTTACATCCATCGATCCTATACTCCACAAGGGAGTGTACATGAAATCTAGATCGAAAGTAAACTAAAATAAAAAGAGTGGCTAAATAATGTCGTATCTAATTACAAAAATTAAATACTAGCCTCGTCAACCCCGAGGATTCAACAAAATATACAATTACACACATACAATCACATACACACATATGGCCATAATAGTTGGATCCTATGCCTGTAACCAAAAAGTTAACCTATGCACATCCTACTATTATCCAAAACATATAATATATGAAAAGTGCATAAAAGTAACCGAGTCCTAAACACAAAAAACCGGAAATCGTGCCTCTGATACCACTTGAAGGTAGGAAACTTCGCTTCCCACTTCAACTCGGTCGCTTGTTCATGCCGATCCCTTCTAGGTCCCTGGATAAAAAAAAATTTATCCTTGACAAGAGGGATTACCCAAGCTACCGTTTCATCGTCGTGCCATTCGATTAGAGTGGTCACTTGAACAAACATGTTGTTCAAGCCACCAACCTCTATTCTACGAATAGCCGCGGAATAAACGATGTACGGATCGCCGATTTTTGTGTTTGTATTCAGGGTACAAGTTAATTTAGCCATGAAACAAAACATACAACATGCATATAATTGAAAAATAATTATAGACATAATACAAAAGAATATAAACAAGCGTTATACCTCTCGATCTTCTATTGTATGTCCTTCCTTTTTTGGATGTCGTGTGGGCGACGATCTTTCAAAAGTCGAAGCCTCCTAGATCACAAATCTTCCTTTCTTTGCTCGCTCCGAACAAAAGGAAGAATATGAAACAAAACTCTCCTCAATCTAGGACCAACCAACAAGCTCCCAACTTGAAGCTTGTCGCCGGCCCAAAGAGAAGGGAAGGTGAGCGCCGAACAAGAGCTCCAAGGAATCACCCTAACCCTTGTTTCCACCGGCCAAGGAGAAGAGAAAGAAGATCTTTGGACGCCGACAAAGGAGAGTAGAGAAGAGGATAGGCGCCGACCACCTAAGGAAGAAGAAGGAAAATATTTCCAATTTTGTGGCCGCCCAAACCTCCAAGCCTCTTGCCGCCCAAAACCCTAATCCCTCCTTGCCTCCAATTGCATTGTCGCCCACCCTAATCCCTCTTATCCTCTAATTGCCTTGTCGCCCACCCTAATCCCTCCTTTTATTGTTGGCAACCGTGCTATTTCTCGGAATGCTCATAGGCTCCCATGTCCCCGGATTAAAATTTTCACTAATGAAAACTAATCCGGATGGGATGAGTTTCCTAAGCACAACCAATTCGTCGTCATGCTAACAACTTGAGCGATCGCTTGAACAAACTAGTTGTTCAAGCAACACAACTCTTCTAGTCGGTTAGCCGCGGAAGAGACGACGGACGGATCGCCGGTTTTTGTGTTTCTTATCGGGGTCCATGATTATACAAATACATGCAAATGCAAACTAGTATAATCAACATATACTAACATAATGAACATAAGCTAGCATATCAAATAAGAACATGCAAAGATCATAAATAAAAGTTATAAAACTTTTATACCTCTTGATCTTCTATCGTATGTCCTAACCTCCTTGTAGACTTCGTGTGGGCGAAGATCCTCCACAAGTTGAAGCTTCTTAGATCACCAATCTTCCTTTCCTTGTTCACTAGGAACAAAGGAAGATCCTTAAACAAAACTCATCTTCCTTTCTAGAACCGGCCACCAAGTCATTAAACTCGATGTTGCAGCCAAGGAAGATATAATGGAGTATGAAAACCAACCAAAAGAGAAATACCAAGGGTGTGGGTGCCGGCCAACACTTGGAGAAGAAGAAAGAAAACACCCCTTCTCCTTGTTGCCGCCCAAACCCTAAACTAGGCTATCCTTAATTTCCGGCTAAGGATGAAGGGAAGTAGAATAGCTTGAGCTTTGGCCAAGGTAGAGGGAAGAAGGAAGAAGGGCCGGCCATCAAAGGAAAATGAAGAAGAATCTCCTTCTCCTTGTTGCCGCCCAACACCAACAACCAAACCCTAACCCTAGCCCCACTCCTATTCCCATCCCATCTAGAACTTGTTGCCGCCCATGGGAAGCAACCAACTTCTCATCCACCACAAGCCATTGATCAAGGGGAGAAGCTTGGGCGCCGGCCAAACCAAGGAGGAAGAAGCAAGAGAGGGTGCCGGCCACAATAGGGAAGATGAAGAAGAAGCTTGATTCTCCTTGTTGCCGCCCAACATCAATGAACCAAACCCAAAACCCTAGCCACCTCCTCTTTCTTGCCGCCCAAGCAACCTAGTCTCCATTAGGTTTTCCCTTAGCTATTTCCGCCCAAGCCTAAGCCCATATATATAGAGTTAGGTTTAGGCCTAGGTTTAATCTCCTCCATTGGATCTATGGTTTTAATCTCAACCGTCGGATCTCGAGATTTGATCTCATCCGTCGGTTCTAGATATTTAATCTCCACCGTCGGTTCAAGAGATTTAATCTCCACGGTCGGTTCTAGGGATTTAATCCCAACCTTCGGATCTAGAGATTTAATCTCAACCATCAGTTCTAGGGATTTAATCTCAATCGTCGGATCTAGAGATTTAATCTCAACCGTTGGTTCTAGAGTTTTGTTTTCCATCATTTGATCTAGACTTCATGAGGTTTATATTAGGCTACGATAGGGACCATGAGGAGGAGTTGGGTCTTGGCCACCCGATGGATCGGAACCACACAATCTTGATCCATCAATGATGTTCCATTCCACTAGAGGATCATCATCGAACTACCTCACCAACCCCCATAAATTAATATGGGCTCCATATATTATTTGTACATCCATCTCCCCGTGTTTAAGATATCGAATGTCCGTCAATTGATTGATTTACTGACCATCAATCAATTAACATCTAACTCCTCGAGTAGCACCACTCAACCTTATCATCATGTTGACTAAGTCAACCTTCAGGGTTTACATGATGAACCTTATGAGCTCCTCAAGGGGACATCATCAACCTAATATATAGGACACAGTTTCCTCCTATAATCAACGGCACACCATGTAAATAATATCATTTCCCAACTTACCGGGCATATTGATTTAATCCATAGAAATCTCACCCTCTGGTAAATCAAATAAATAAATATTAAGTACATGTGCCCGTTATTATATCGGGATTAAGAGCATGTACAACATAATATCCGAGGTCCGATTCAATTATGCAGTCAGCAATAAATTGAATCACCTCTATGTTGGTCCTGCTCAATACACCGAGGTGTACTAGTGTAACTCTATGTTCAAGACAAAACAATACCAAGCTACACTACAACCATGCCAATGGTTTGTCCAAAACCATCTTGGTTGTGAGCCTCTACTTATACTCTACAAGGGACTGATAACATGATCTTCTGTGCCACACCCAAGCACCATGTTATCTACAATGTAAAGTATTAGACAATATGCACATATATAAATATAAAGTGCAATCAATGATCATGTGATTCTTATTTCAAAATAAAATGTTCATATAAAAGAGCTATGCTTTCAGTATACATCCCAACATTTATAGAGTTAGGCTTAAGCCTTGTTTTAATCTCCACCATTGGATCTAGGGATTTAATCTCAACCGTCGGATCTAGGGACTTAATCTCAACCGTCGGATCAAGAGATTTAATCTCTACCATTGGATCTAAAGTTTTCTTTTCCATCATTGGATCTAGGCTCCATGAGGTTTTAATACGCTACAATAGGGACCATGAGGAGGAGTTGGGTCTTGGCCACCCAATGGATCAAGCCCACATAAAGTTCGATCCATTAATGATAATCCATTCCACTAGAGAATTATCATTGATCTACCTCACCAACCCCCATAAGTTAATATGGGCTCCATATATTATTTGTACATTTATCTCCCCATATTTAAGATCTCGAATGTCCATCGATTAATTAATTTACTGAAAAATAATTAATCAACATCTAACTCCAAGAGTTGTACCACTCAACCTCATCATCATGATGGACCAAGTCCACCTGCAGGGTTTACATGATGAACCTTATGAGCTTCTCAAGGGGACATCATCATCCTAATCCTATCGATTTACATAAGTAATATAAACTTTATCATTGGTAAATCAAAGAAATGAATATTAAGTATATGTGTCCGTTATTATATCGGGATTAAAAGCATGTACAATATAATATCTAAGGTCCGATTCGATTATGTAGTCAGCATTAAATCGAATCACCTCTAAGTCGGTCCTGCTCAATACACACAAAGTGTACTGGTGTGATTCTATGGTCAAGACAAACCAATACTAAATCACACTACAACCATGCCAATGGTTTGTCAAAAGTCATCTCGGTTGTGAGCCTTTACTTATACTCTACAAGGAGCTGATAACATGATCTACCGTGTGACACTACACACCATGTTATCTATAATGTAATGTATTAGACAATATGCATAACCATAAATATGCAAACAATGATCATGTGATTCTTATTTCAAAATAAAAATGTTCATACAAAAGATAGTCTTTTCAGTATACATCCCAACAGGTTTATTCTTCACCATTGGATTAGAACCAAACCAATTTGGTTCATCCATCATGTCTTCATAAGACACGACCCATCCATGCTTCCATTGCGACTGAAACAATTTCATGCTCGCTCCTTGTTTGGCCAACCAAATCTAGTTTCTCTCGGTCTGAGAATCTCATTCTCAAGCTCATTTTAAATCCTTCAGATTACGCTCATTGTGAGTGTGACCCAATAGATTCTTAGTTTATATTGGTCGTCTATAATTAACCATTAATTATAGATTGATCATGAGTGGCACCTAGTAGTACATCATGATCCCCAATTAATCGAAAGATCAACGGTTGATCGAGAACTATTTCTAAAACCCTTTAGCAGCTACAGTGAATCGTGCCCCATTCTCTTCACACATCTTATACCCACTTGGTTCAAGACATGGTCTATAGTGTCAGTCCCCACTAGGTTGACTACGTCACACCTAGCCCAAGTATCATTTCCTCATCCTATGGATTCTAGTTACTGCACATGTATCCAAGAGTACCTTACTCTAAACATGTAATGCTTTGGCCAAAGACTTTAGTAACAATCCGACGAGAGTCCATGGGTATACATCTCCTCGCAAGGACTGTTGAATCCTTTATAAGCTATTCAAACACCTTCGATCACTTCGACTTATGCCCAATCATCCCGGGTCGACATCTCCTCAGAGATGCTTGCTTAAGATGTCAAAGCAAAAGTCTTTATGACCAAGATGACTTAAATATCGCAAGTCAAAGGAACATCGCACTTAAGCTTCAGTAAGAACTTCATTGACATATCTAAATATGCAAAGAACCATATGAAGTTTTATAGCTGATCACTCTAATGAACTAGTTACCATAACTAGCATCCACGATTAACTCCGAACATCACATGTTCCAGCCAATGAGAATCAACTGCTTTGATACACCAAGGAGTATACCTCGTGCTAGTCTCGACAGAATCGATGGTGTCCAAATCCATCAATTCATCATCTAGGGATAATTCCGATACATCACAATTATACATGTAGAGATACTCACTAGTTGTGATCCAATCACAAATTCTCTCATGTTGTGAATCGTATCGTGGACATTCAGTAAATGAGTTTAAGATCTAATCAAATACATGAAAACATGTATATTCAAATAGTGAATCTTCATTTATCATATAAATGGTTCAAACATAAGGTGATTGCCTTAAGACATCTCTCATATATTACTAACAAACTCCCACTTGGCCTAATGCCAATCGCTATGGTATATAATACCATAAGCTCTAACATGACCCTCAAACTTACTTTGAGGTAATGCCTTAGTTAAAGGATCTGCTAAGTTCCTTTCAGTAGGAATCTTCTCGATTTGTATTTCCTTCCTACTTATGATCTCTCTGATCAAAAGATAGCAGCGAAGTACATGTTTGGATCGATGATGAGACCTTGGCTCTTTCGCCTGTGCAATCGCTCCATTGTTGTCGTAGTAAATCGGTATTGCTTCAACAATGGTTGAAACCACACCAAGTTCATAAATAAACTTCTTGATCGAAACCTCTTATTTTGCTACTTCCGAAGCTGCAATGTATTCTGCCTCAGTGGTAGAATCCACTACAGTGCCTTGTTTGGAACTTTTCTAACTCACTGCGCCCTGATTCAAGGTGAACACGTACCTAGACTGAGACCTTGAATCATCCTTATCTGTCTAGAAGCTGGCATCCATACCCACATATCACCATGTTCCCTTCTCCATATATTAGGAACACATCCTTAGTTCTTCTTAAGTACTTAAGGATCGTCTTATGTCACGCCCGCCCTTTCCTCGTAATCTATAGGGGTGGAAGGGCGGTGCGACACGATCATACATACATGCATTTACAGCGGAAGACTTTAAACTTCTTGTTTTTTTTTCTTTTTAAAACATAAAGCATGAAACATGGAGCATGCATCATTTCATAAGTACTTAGTTCAAGTTCATGATAATCAACTTAAAGGACACCAAGTAGCAACCATCAACATCAAGTAGAGTTCGACTCTTAACAACTATCATGCAAAGCTTAAAGGTAAAACATGCACAAGTATTTGAACATAAACTTAAAGGGGAAAACATGCATAAATCTTGGAACATAAATAGATCTCTTCCACCATGACACTACCACACACACTTTTCCCCTCCTGCTGCTCCCTTTAGTTTATCCATTCTTTGCCCTTATCTACAGTACAAGGGAACATGAAATTATAAGCACATAGGCTTAGTAAGATCCTTTCCTACTCAAAAAAACCATACATCAAGTGTTAGACCTAGAGTAGTGACATGATCATTTAAGAACATATAAGCATAGCATTCATTGAGGGTCTTTTTCAAGGATTTTTGTGCCTTGACCTCAAGGATAGCAATACGTAACTGGAATAGCATTCAAATAAGAGTAATGACATGATCATTCAAGAACATATAAGCATAGCATTCATATAAACATTCAAGAACATATAAGCATAGCATTCATATAAGAGTAATGACATGATCGTTCAAGAACATATTAGCATAGCATTCATATAAAAGTAATGACATGATTATTCAAGAACATATAAGCATAGCATTCATATAAATATCATAATCACATAGACATGAAAAGGGGTATATGCAAGATGCTCTTTGAAAACATATATTTTATAGGTACTTAAACATAATCTCAACATATTGGGCCAGACATTGTACCACATACATCATCATCATAGCACACATCCCTAAATAGACTCGAGGTAGCTAATTCCGAACCTACTATGGTACTAGGTCAGTACTATGTCCGTCGACCTAGGGGAAACATAACATAGAAGCTCATCCTAGGCCCGTACTATGATCGTCGGCCTAGGACAACTTAGGAGCCCATCCTGTACTAGGTTCGTACTATGACCGTCGACCTAGGGGCACGTAGGAGCCCATCCCATGGACCTTGTTAGGGTCCGGTACAAGCCATGCAAAAGTAAAATAGCATATCATGTTCCTTATCATAACATATCATGTTCCTTATCATAACATATCATATTCCTTATCATAACATATCATGTTCCTTATCATAGCATATCATGTTCCTTTTCATAACATATCATGTTCCTTTTCATAACATAAAGAGTGCTCTTAGTCCCCATTCATAGGGAAGCATCTCTTAGGCATTTCATCATGCATACTTGTTCATCATGATGCAATGAGCATAACATAATCATACATTCATACAATTAACATGGATATAAGGTAGTGGCATAAACCAATCATGCTATTATAAAGTCTAACTATCATCATGTTAACCTCATATATAGATATATCCTGGCATGGAAGATCATGGGTGAGCATGGACAAGGTTTGGCCGAAACTTCTAAGAGGAAATCTTAAGAATTCAAACCCTAATTCAACTTGTACAAGGTCTAACTATCAACATGTTAACATCATATACATATAAAACATGACAAGGGGAAAACATTGGTAGCCCAAACATGGTTTGGCCGAAACCCTAATGGAGGTTTTTAGGTATCCAAATGCTCCACAACTTACCCAAAGCCTAACTAATATCATATTAACATCTTATATACATGTAGCATGACATGGAGGATTATTAGAGGGCATGAGCATGGGTTGACCGAAACCCTAAGGGAGGGTTCTCAAGAATTCAACCACTAAAACATCTTGTACAAGGTCTACCTAACATCATATACATATAGAGTATGGCATGAAACATCATTAACAAGCATAACATGGGTTGGCCGAAACTTCATGGGGGTTCTAAAAAAATTCAAACCCTAAACAACTTGTGCAAGGTCTAACTAACCACATGTTAACATCCATTACATATAGATCATGGCATGGAAGACCATTAGGAGCATAATTAGGACTTGGCCGAAACTTCAAGGAGGGCTTTGGGATCAAACACTCAAATCAAGACTATCTATCGACATGTTATCTTCATCTATATACAAAACATGGCATGGAAACATATAGATCATGGTATGGAAGACCATTAGGAGCATGATTAGGTCTTGGCCGAACTTCAAGGAGGACTTTGGGATCAAACACTCAAATCAAGCCTATCTATCAACATGTTATCTTCATCTATATACAAAACATGGCATGGAAACATAAACATCATGGCATGGAAGACCATTAGGAGCATGATTAGGTCTTGGCTGAAAGTTTCAAAAGGGTTTTTTTTGCAACCAACAACCGGAACAACTTGTACTATAGGTGAGGGGATACTTACATCCTTTCGTTTGTTTAGTAATAGAATATACCCTAGGTGGTGCCAAGACAAGAGCTCTCTTCTTGCTTATTTGGTTTTCGGAAATGGAAGAAGGGGGAGCTAGGGTTTCGATGGAGGAAGAAGAGAGGAAGAGGATAATGACAACTTGGGTTCTCTTGTCTCCTCATACTCCTATTTATTCAATTGAAGGTGTCCCTTAGCCTCCCTTACCCTTATCTATCATTTCTCATACCCTTCTAATAGCACAACCCTGCTGGGCTTCTAGTTATCGGATGCATCCTAAGGTTTAGTTATCTACTTGGAGGTTTAGGGTTCAAACCCTGGGCCATGCATCCTTTTTGGCTCTATTTTCTTTTATTTTTGAAAGAGCCCATATAAAAGCCCATTATGATCATGCAAAAATTCTTATAAAAATTTCTAGAAATTTTACGGGTGTTACAGTCCTTCTTACCTTTTAAAAGTTTCGTCCTCGAAACTTAGAACAACTCTGGATACTTCTGTTTCATGTCCTCCTCGCGTTCCCAGGTGGCTTCTTCATACCGTTGATTTTGCCACAGGACCTTCACTAAGGGCACCTCTTTATTCCTTAGTCTTTTGACTTCTCGGTCTAGTATTTGGATAGGCCGACTTTGATAACTCAGGTCCTCTTGAACTTGCACTATTTGTGGCTCAATCACTTGGTCTGTACTGGAAATGCACTTCTTGAGCATCGAAACGTGGAACACGTTGTGAATAGCCGACATCTCTTGAGGCAGCTCTAGCTCGTAAGCTACCTTGCCGACTCTCTTCAGTATCGGATACGGTCTCACATAGCGCGGACTTAGCTTACCCTTCCTTCCGAATCTCGTCACTCCCTTCATAGGGGCCACTTTGAGGAATACCAAATCCCCAACTTCGAATTCTAGCAGTCTACGTCGCATATCTGCATAGCTCTTTTGCTGGCTCTGAGCAGTTTTAATTCTTTGGTGGATGTTCTGTATAGCTCAGGTGGTGTCATCAATGATATCTGTTTGGAGTCCCATCCCCTTCTTTTCACCACCCTCGTACCAGCATATAGGAGATCTACATCTCCTCCCGTATAGAGCCTCATAGGTCGCCATTCCAATAGTAGCTTGGTAGCTATTATTGTAGGCGAATTCTACCAAGCATAAGTATCGGCACCAGCTCCCTTTGAAATCCAAGGCGCAAGCTCATAACATATCCTGCAATACTTGGTTCACCCTTTCTGTTTTTCCATCGGTCTGAGGATGAAAGGCAGTACTGAATAATAGCTTAGTACCAAGGGCCTTCTAAACACATTCCCAAAAATGGGAAATAAAGTGACCATCTCTATCAGAAATGATGGTCTTAGGAATCTCATGTAATCTGATAATTTCCCTAGCATATAATTGAGCCAGTTGCTCAGTCGAGTAAGTCATCTTGATTGCTAAGAAGTGGGCAGACTTCGTCAATCTGTCCACGATCACCCATATAGTGTCATATCCATTCGTCGTCTTGGATAGTCCTGAGATGAAATCCATAGAAATATCTTCCCATTTTCATTCTGGAATTTGGATTGGCTGCATCGTTCCTCCAGGTCTTTGGTGTTCTGGTTTAACCCTTTAGCAGGTTAGGCAGCTACTAACATACTGAGTCACATCTCTTTTCATACTGAACCACCAGAACTTCCCTTTCAGATCTTGGTACATCTTGGCGAATCCAAGATGCATCACATAGGGGGTTACGTGAGCTTCTTCAAATATCTTCTTTCGTAATTATGGATCATCGGGAATACACAAGCGATCCCTGAGGTAGAGTACTCCACTATCAGCGATAGGAAATCCATCATCCTTTCCTTCTAGGACCTCTTGCTTGATCCTTTGGATGCTTGGGTCACGGGCTTGCTTTTCTAATATGTCGTTGAATAGCGTCAGTGCTATCATCATGGTAGAAAGCTGTCCGGAAATGATTTCAACTCCGTAACACATAATTTCCTTTTCTATGGGCTAAGATAATACCGATAGAGACATCAAGGTGGCACAGGACTTTCTGCTGAGTGCATCGGCCACTTTGTTCGCTTTTCCTGGATGGTAGAAGATCTCGCGGTCATAATTCTTGACTAGCTCGAGCCATCTGTGTTGTCTCATGTTTAAGTCTTTCTGTGTAAAGAAATATTTCAGACTCTGGTGGTCTGTATAAATCCTACACTGAGCTCCATATAGATAATGCCTCCATGTTTTAAGAGCAAAGACCACGGTCGCTAGCTCTAGATCATGAGTGGGATAATTCCTTTCATGTTCCTTGAGTTGCCTAGAGGCGTAGGCAATGACCTTGCCATTCTGCATGAGTACAGCTCCGAGTCCCAACTTGGAAGTGTCACTGTACATGTTGAAGCCTTTGTTACTATCCGGAAGAGCAAGGATTTGAGCACTGGTCAATCTCCTTTTCAATTCTGTGAAACTCTTCTCGCTGGCGTCCGTCCATTCATACTTTTTTTTCTTTTTGGTGAGAACTGTCATAGGGGCTACAATTCTAGAGAAGTTCTCTACAAACTTCCTGTAGTAGATTGCTAGTCCGAGAAAGCTTCGGATTTCACTGGCATTCTTTGGCCTGTTCCAGTTACTCACAGCTTCAATCTTTATTGGGTCTACCATCACTCCGTGCTTGGATATAACGTGACCCAAAAATGATAATTGATCGAGCCAGAACTCGCATTTGGAGAACTTTGCATACAACTGCTTTTCCCGAAGAATCTGCATTACTATATTCAGGTGTTCGGCATGCTCTTCTTGGGTTCTCGAATATATCAGTATATCGACGATGAAAATGATCACAAATTTATCAAGAAATGCCGAGAATACCCGATTCATCAGATCCATGAACATAGCAGGTGCATTCGTCACTCCGAAAGGCATAACTACGAACTCATAATGTCCGTATCTTATTCGAAAAGCCGTCTTCGGTATATCATCTGGTTTCACTTTCACTTGATGATAGCTAGACCTCAGATCAATCTTAGAGAAGACGGTGGCACTCTTTAACTGGTCGAATAGGTCGTCAATCCATGGTAAAGGGTACTTGTTCTTGATCGTCACATTATTTAGCGCTCGGTAGTCTATGCACATTAGCATAGACTCATCTTTCTTCTTTACCAACAGTACTGGAGCTCCCCATGGAGAACGACTTGGGCGTATGAGTCCCTTGTCGAGTAACTCTTGTAAAATTCCTTGCCATCTGATAAGGTGCTTTAGAGATCGGGTTAGTACCAGGAATCAATTCGATCTCAAATTCAATTTCTCTATCTGGGGCTAACCCTGGTAACTCATCTGGGAATACCTCTGGGTAGTTGCATACAACTCTGACATCTTCTAGCTTCTGGTCCTCGGCATGACTTGTATCAACCGCATGTGCTAGAAACCCAGTGCATCCACTGTCTAACATCTTGTGCGCCTGTAGAGCTGATAGAAATGTATTGATTCTTTTCCTTGGCTCTCCAATAAATTCAAACATAGGTTCTGCCTCCGGCTAGAAGACCACTTTTCTTTTACAGCACTCGATCGAAGCACCGTACTTACTTAAGAAATCCATGCCCAATATGATATCATAATCCTACATGACATCTTAAGCAAGCATCTCTAAGGAGATGTGGACCCGGGATGATTGGATATAAGTCGAAGTGATCGAAGGTATTTGAATAGCCTATAAAGGATTCACCACTCCTTGCGAGGAGATGTATACCCATGGCCTCTCGTCGGATTGTTACTAAAGTCTTTGGCCAAAGCATTACATGTTTAGAGTAAGGTACTCTTCGATACATGTGCAGTAACTAGAATCCGTAGGACGAGAAAATGATACTTGGGCTAGGTGTGACGTAGTCAGCCTAGTGGGGACTGACACTATAGACCATGTCCTGAACCAAGTGGGTATAAGATGAGTGAAGGGAATGGGGCACGATTCATTCGAGTTGCTGAAGGGTTTCAGAAATAGTTCTGGATCAACCGTTGATCTTTTCGGTTAATTGAGGATCATGATGTACTACTAGGTGTCACTCATGATCGTTCTATAATTAATGGTTAATTATAGACGGCCAACATAAATCGAGAACCTATTTGGTCACACGCACAACGAGCGTAATCCGAAGGATTTAAAACGAGCTTGAGAATGAGATTCTCAGACCGAGAGAAACTAGGTTTGGTTGGACCAAACATGGAGCGAGCATGAAATCGTTTCAGTCGCAATGGAAGCGTGGATGGGCCATGTCTTATGAAGACATGATGGATGAACCAAATTGGTTTGGTTCTAATCCAATGGAGGAGAATAAACCAAAGGGGTTTGGTTTGTTTTAAACGAATGAACCAAAGTTGGTTCGGTTCATTTTAACTTAAAATAGACCAACATGGTTTGGTTTATTTTAACTTAAATTAATGGAGCGGGTTAACGGGCTTTTGGTTATGATCCGATAACCATTAAGAGAATTTGTTCTCTATAAAATAGGGCTTAAGGGTTTTGTTAAGCCCTAATCCTTGCAACCCTAAAGTTGCCGCCCACCTCCCTCTCCTTTCCAAGTCTTGTCGGCGCCCAACTCCAAGCCGCCGCCCAAGCTTCTTCAATCAGTGTCCAGCAGCTGCCATCCTCCCCACTTGCCGGCGTCTAGCTGCTGCCGGAGGAGCTCCGGTGATCTTCCTTGGCTCTGGCAACAAGGTGAGCATATTGCTTTCCTTATTTGGCCGGCGCAAGGTCTCCACCAAAGCTGTCCAGTTTTCTGGACAGCTTGTTTCCTTCTTGTCGGAGCGTCGTTTGGACGACGTTTGGAGCTCCGACAACGGTAGCCTTGTCGGGGATTTGATCTCCGATAATCCTCATAGGTGGAGGACGAAGGATTCGTCAAATGGTTGATGAATACCTCTCCGGAGAAGCGAGTTTTTGAGGACTCATTTTGGATCCGAATTTTGATTCGGATCGTGATCTTCTCTCGATCACATCGTCTTCAATACGAGGCTAGTAACTCATACGAAGACGAGGCTCGTGACTTTGTGAAGTCATCCCGAAGATACTCGGCGTGGATACGGATAAAGACGATTCTAGCGAGGATCGTTCCAATTGATGCATTTCCCGCTACACGTGATACGTCAGGTATACGTAGTATAAATTTCCTTTTATTATTCCAATTGATGCCTTTCCCGCTACACGTGATACGTCAGGTATACGTAGTATAAATTTCCTTTTATTGCAAAATTTGAATTTACGGTTATGTCTACACATGTTGTACTATGCATGCGTGTGGTGTGTGTGTTGTAATAAATTATATTTATTATTTTATTCCTTCCGCTGTGCACATGTTTACGAAACATGTTTGAACACACACTCGCCGTGGTGCCGAAAACTCAACAGTGGTATCAGAGCACAGGTTGTGTTTCAATATAATCGTAAAATTGTTTTGCGATAGTCGTAATGGTATTTATGGAAATTTTCTACTTTTGGAAAGTTAGAAGTATTTTTGGAAATTTTTAATTTTGGAAAGTCTAGAAGTATTTATGGAAATCTTCTACTTTTGGAAAGTTAGAAGTATTTATGGAAATTGATATTTTCCATAAATAAAATATTTGATTAGATTTGGAAATTTATTTTCTAATTTAATAATGATTTACTTTGGGAAATCAAATCTTAAAATATTTAATTTCCATAAATAGTTTTAATGATTTAGGAAATTTGTTTCCTAAATTGACTTTCCTTAATCAACAATTTCCACAAATAAAATATGTGATTAGATTTGAAAATTTGTTTCCTAATTTAATCATGATTTGATTTGGAGAATCAAATCTTAAATATATTTTATTTCCATAAATAGTTATGACATATAAAGAAATTTTGTACATGTCATAATTGTATGTCATGTAATTGCATTAGATGCATATCATTATGTCATGCGTGTCGTGACATGTAGATGTATGTCATGTATGTCATGTCATGTAGATAATAGTTATTTGCATGCAAAGAGGATGAGACATAAAAATCTTTACTCAATATTAAAGCCTACACCTTCCATTAATATGGTTAGAACTAGGGTTCCGTTTCTTGTTTGGGTTGTTGGACTCTCTCCAAGCCCGGCTCGAACCCGAACATGTTCAAACCATAGAATAGTTTGACACTAATATGGTAAGAGTCAAAGGTCAATCGTTAGCTTTGGTTGTTGGACTCTCTCCAAGCGGGGCTAATTGGTTGAATGCTCTCTAACCATATTAAAACTATTTCTCGATTAATAGGTTGACTTTAACCTAGAGCATCGGCTTATTGGACTCTCTCCAAGGTCAATGTTAAGGGAGGTGAAGTTGGGTGCTATGCATATGATGCATACTTGTTAATGTGTTAACAAACCAATGTATGTGTGAACATTCAATTAGTTGATAGCATATTGTGATAGTTGCATATATGTAATATGCAATCGGTATATTTGATACCTACCATCGTAGCTATAAATGGCTTGTTGGACTCTCTTCAAGGTTGTTCATATCTATGATGGTGATGCCCATTCGGAGATGGACCTACGATCTCCCAAAGTGATTTTGGGGTTTTTGAAATTCAAAAAATGAATGGGATTTATAAATGTATATTGATGCATTTTAAATCATCTTTCTCATATATGCTCGTTTTGTATTTCTAAGTTAATCTATTGATCATGATGTCTTTGAATTTGCATTCCATTTTGGATTCGAATAAATTGACTGGGTCAAACTTCTTGGACTGGCTTAGAAACTTGAGAATTATTTTCAAGGTTGAAAAGCTTGCGAATGTCCTCGAAGCGCCTCTTCCCGCCCATCCTAGTGACAATGCAACTCTGGACCAATTGTTGGCCTATCAGAAACATGTGACTGATTCTGAAATGGTGAGTTGCATCATGCTAGCCACGATGGTACCTGAGCTGCGGAAGCAGCATGAGCATATGGATGCTCATACCATAGTCTTTCATCTTTATGAGTTGGTTGATGAGCAAGTGAGATTCAAAAGGTTCGAAGTCTCCAAGCTCCTCTTCACCTATGAGATGCAAGAAGGTTCGTCTGTGATACTGCTCAACATGCTGAAGACTGTGGAGTCTTCTGTGAAGCATGAGCAGGGGATGGTGCTGTAAGTTGATTCCTCGAAGAAAGATTCTAAGAGAAAGTCAAAGGAATAGCAGAAGGGGAAGAAAAAGGCTAAAAAGGCAGAACCAGCTCAAAAGGGCACTTGCCATCATTATGGCAAGGAGGGCCATTGGCGAAGAAATTGTAAGATTTATCTTGAGTTCGTGAAGAAGAATAAGGCATCGGATGCCCCATCTTCTTCAGATATCTTCGTTATTGATTATCGTTCTATTTCCTCTCACACTTGGGTATTGGATACTGGGTGTGGCTCACATATATGTAATGACATACATGGGCTAAGGAATAGAAGAAGACTCGTCAAGGGAGAGTCAAATTTATGTGTTGGGAATGGAGCAAAGGTTGCTGCACTCACCATCGGAACGTATTTGTTAAAACTCCCTGTAGGACTTGTCTTAGAACTGGACAATTGCTTTTATGTTCCTTTGTTGATAAAGAACATCATTTCTATTTCTTGTTTAAATAGAAATGGTTACCATTTGACGTTTAGTAACAATTGTTGTTATATAACTTTGAATGACGTACTTTATGGAACTGGAACTTTGAGCAATGGTATTTATACGTTGGACGTATCCAGTGACATTTTCAATATTGAAGCGAGAAACAAGGGTGCTCGAAAGGATAATCAATTAGACTCCTACATGTGGCATTGTCGTCTTAGCCATGCAAGTAAGAAACGCATGTTCGAATTACACCGATGTGGAATTCTGGAATCGTTTAAATTGGATTCATACGTCACATGCGAATCATGCTTAAAAGGCAAGATGACTAAGTTACCTTTTACAGGAAAAGGTGAACGAGTGGGAGAGTTGCTAGGTCTAATACATATTGATGTATGTGGCCATATGTTAACTCAAGCTTTAGGAGGCTATAGCTACTCCATTACCTTCACAGATGATCACTCACGGTTTGGGTATGTGTTCTTAATGAAACACAAGTCTGAAGCCTTTGAAAGGTTCAAAGAGTTCAGAAATGAAGTAGAGAAACAACATGACAAGAGTATTAAAATACTTCGATCGGATCGAGGTGGTGAATACTTAAGTCAAGAGTTTCTTGATTATCTAAGAGACAATGGTATATTGTCTCAATGGACTCCGCCATATACACCACAAAGATAATGGTGTATCCGAGAGGCGAATCGACCTTGTTGACATGGTCAGCACGATGAATCATCATGCGAATCTTCCCAAGTCCTTTTGGGGCTATGCACTTGAATTGTTTACTTGTTAAGCGGAATGTCGACCAAGGTAGTCTCTACTACTCTATATGAGATATGGAATGGTAAGAAACCTCATGTATCTTACTTGAAGATATGGGGTTGTCCTGCTTATGTGAAGCGGACTGTATCAGACAAACTGGATGCTAAGTCTGATAAATGTCTATTTATTGGATACCCTAAGGAAACAAGGGGTTACCAATTCTATCATCCTGTGGAACAAAAGGCGTTTGTTTCAAGGCATGCTGTGTTTCTAGAGAAAGAGTTTCTCTTGCAAGAAGACAGTGGGAGTGTCGTCGAGCTTGAGGAGGATCGAGAGACTCAAATAGACATTGATGAGATACCTGGTGAAGCACAACAGCCGATAACTCATAGTGATGAGCAATCGGCTGGACCTATTGACACACCACATCTTCATGGATCTGATAGAACACGTAATATTCCTGAGAGATATGGATTTCTCGTAAGTGAATCGAATGACGTGTTACTCATTGATGATAAGGAGCCTACCAGTTATGAAGAAGTTCTGACAAGTTCAGAAAGGGATAAGTGGCTTGAAGCCATGAAGTCGGAAATGGATTTCATGTATGAAAACCAAGTTTGGAACTTGGTTGACCCACCTGAAGGCATAAAATCTATAGGGTGCAAGTGGGTTTTCAAGAAGAAAACCGACATGGATGGTAATGTGATTACCTATAAGGCTAGATTGGTGGCAAAAGGATATCGTAAAAAGCAAGGTGTTGATTATGATGAAACCTATTCGCCTGTAGCTATACTTAGATTCATTCGAATGCTCTTGGTCATAGCGGCTCATTATGACTATGAGATATGGCAAATGGATGTGAAAATAGCTTTCCTTAATGGAAACCTGCTCGAGGATGTGTATATGATACAGCCTGAGGGTTTCACATCGGTTGATAAAACCAAGGTATGCAAATTGTGACGGTCCATATATGGATTGAAGCAAGCATCCAGGAGCAGGAATATCCATTTTGATGAGACAATCAAAAAGTTTGATTTCTCACAAAATCCAGACGAACCTTGTGTGTACAAGAAGGTTAATGGGAGTGCAGTTATGTTCCTAGTATTGTATGTCGATGACATATTACTTATAGGAAACGATGTTTTAGTCTTACAGTTAGTTAAGATTTGGTTTTCCAAGACATTCTCCATGAAAGATCTGGGAGAAGCAACCTACATCCTTGGGATTAAGATCTATAGAGATAGATCGAAATGAATGTTTGGTCTTTCGCAGTCTACATATATAGACCGAGTGCTAAAGAGGTTTAGCATGTCGGAATCCAAGAAAGGTTTCCTACCCATCAGGCATGGGATACACCTTTCGAAGTCTATGTTTCCGTGCACAGAAGATGAGAGGATTTGCATGAGTAAGATTCCCTATGCATCCACAACAGGATCTATCATGTATGCTATGTTATGTACGAGGCCCGATGTATCGTATGCTATGAGTGTCATGAGCAGATACCAATCTGATCCAGGAATGGATCATTAGGCGATTGTTAAGACGATCCTTAGGTACTTAAGAAGAACTAAGAATGTGTTCCTAATATATGGAGAAGGGTACATGGTGATACATGGGTATACGTGTCACGCCCGCCCTTTTCCGGACCCAGAATCCGGAGGGGTGGTGCGTGACGCGACCGTACATACATACATACATACATACATACAGCGGAAGACTTTATACATATTTCGTACTTCTTACAGCGGAAGACTTTAGACATTTTTTTTTTCTTTTAAAACATAAACATGCATTGACATATATATATATACTTCTTCTTCTTCACATAGAGCATGCATCATAACATATATAGATACTTCTTCTTACTTCTTCTTTACTTCTTCTTATTAACATAGAGCATGCATTATAACTTAGATAGATACTTAGTGCTTAGTTCAAGTTCTTAAACATCACCATCATAAGCAGACATAATAAGGACATCCATAGACATCATCATCATAGGTAAACACATATATATAGACCTAACGGATCTTCTCCACCATGCCACTACCACACACATTTGGCCCCTCCTGCTGCTCCCTTTAGTTTATCCATCCCTTACCCTTATCTGCAGTACGAGGGAAAGATAAACTATAAGCACATAGGCTTAGTAAGATCCAGTCCTACTCACAAAAACCATGTATCGACATTAATCATGGCATGTAACATTCATAACATATAAGCCATATAACATGTAACATACATGGCGTAATCAACTTAACATGTAGCATAAGTAACGTGGTTAAACATAACATGTCTCATCCATAGCATGGCAGCATAACATGTATCATCTATAACATAGCATCATATCATGTACCTTTGGGACTTAATTAAACATAACATATAACATACGTAACGTAGCAAATCAACATAACATACAACATATATGTATGACCTATCAAACATAACATACATCAGGTGTAACATAGTGACATAACATGGCATATCAAACGTAACATACATCATATGTAACATAGTGACATAACATGGCATATCAGACATAACATACTTCATATGTAACATATCAACATGGCATGTGAACATAACAATCTAACTATGTAACATATGCAAGATGCTTTTGAAAACATATATTATAGGTACGTAAATATAAATCTCAACATATTTGGGCCCGGCATTGTACCACTTCTTCATTATCATAGCGCGCATCCCTAAATAGGCCCGAGGTAGCAAGTCTCGAACCTAATAGGTTACTAGGCCCGATCTTAGTCCGTCGACCTAGGGCAATCGTCATAGCGTAGAAGCCCATCCTAGGCCCGAGTCTTACTCCATCGACCTAAGGCATCTTGGAGCCCATCCCGTACTAGGCCCGAGTCTTATTCCATCGACCTAGGGGCAATCATACATAGAAGCCCATCCTAGGCCCGAGTCTTATTCCATCGACCTAGGGCATCATAGGAGCCCATCCCTTCTTGGACCTTGTTAAGGTCTTGGTACAAGCCATGCAGAAGGTAAAATACTTATATGCTTATTTTATAACATAGCTTATTTCATCTTGCAACATAGCATACTTCATTTCATAACATTTCATGCTTCACTTCATGAGCATATCATCTTTCATTTCATAACCATACCATTCTTCATTTCATAACATATCATTCTTCATTTCATCATCATGTCATATTTATGTCGTGAACATATCGTTTCGTTTTCATTTCATAATCTTATCTTTTTCCATTTCATAACATATTTCAAATATCGCATACTCATAGACATGGCATAAGGCAAAAGTAAGTAAACACTAACCTAAGGCATGTCATCTTCATCTAGCATTATTTAGTATCACAAATCAACATGAATTCACCCAAAATAAAACACATGTTAACCTATTCATTTAACTTAACAACAACTTCATATGTACATAAGACTTAAATTAAAACTTCATTTAATTCCCAAAAATACCTGATGGTCGTACGGTCCATAGGGGTTTCTAGGGTTATCCTTCATCCTAATTCATTTAACACAACCACAACTTCATTTGCACATAGAACATGAATTAGACTTCATTTAATCACCCATAATTCATGGTGGCCGAATGGTCCATAGGGTCTTCTAGGGTTATCTTTCAACCTAATTCATTTCATATAACAACAACTTCATTTGCATATAAAACATGGATTAAAACTTCATTTATTCACCCAAAACCTAGGTTGGCCGAATGGTCCAAGTAGGGTTTTTAGGGTTAACCTTTAACCTAATTCATTTCATATAACAACAACCTAATTCATTTCATATAACAACAACTTCATTTGCATATAAAACATGGATTAAAACTTCATTTATTCACCCAAAACCTAGGTTGGCCGAATGGTCCAAGTAGGGTTTTTAGGGTTAACCTTTAACCTAATTCATTTCATATAACAACAACCTAATTCATTTCATATAACAACAACTTCATTTGCATATAAAACATGGATTAAAACTTCATTTATTCACCCAAAACCTAGGTTGGCCGAATGGTCCAAGTAGGGTTTTTAGGGTTAACCTTTAATCTAATTCATTTCATATAACAACAACCTAATTCATTTCATATAACAACAACTTCATTTGCATATAAAACATGGATTAAAACTTCATTTGTTCACCCAAAACCTAGGTTGGCCGAATGGTCCAAGTAGGGTTTTTAGGGTTAACCTTTAACCTAATTCATTTCATATAACAACAACTTCATTTGCATATAACACATGGATTAAAACTTCATTTATTCACCCAAAACCTAGGTTGGCCGAATGAACCTTAGTGGCTAATAGGGTTAGCTTTTGTCCTAATTTTAAATCCTAACATCATCATATAGTTACTAAAACATAGCATATAACTTCATGGAAACCCTAAATCATAGCTTGGCCGAATTAACCTTAGTGGTTATTAGGGTTAGCTTTTAACCTAAACCCTTTTTCCATCCTAACATCATCATCTACTTCCTAACGACATCTTCTTCTTACAAAAATAACATAGAATTTCAATAAAACACCCAAAACTTCATTTTGGCCGAATATATCATATGAGTTTCTTTTACAAAATAGCAATCGAAGCTACCCGTATGCAGGTGAGGGATACTTACATCCTTCGCTTTGCTTTGGGTGGGGAAGATGACCTAAGGAAGACCAAAACCTAGCCTTCTCTTGCTTGGATGGGGTTCGGCCAAAGGTGGAGAGGGAGCTAGAATTCGGTGAGAAGAAGAAGAAGAAGAGAGGAAGTGGCAAATTAGAACCTTCCCTCTTCTTTATAAAGGGAGGAAGAGAAGTTTCTCTTCTCTTTCTCCATGCCTCTTCATTTACCTTTATCACACTTATCTATAATTCCCCCCCCCCCTTCCTCTAATGATGTAATCCTATTGGGCTTCTGGTTAGTGGGTGCATCTATAGGGTTTGGCTATCTCTAGAGGTTTGGAGTTCAATTCCTAGGTCTTGCATCCATTTTTGGCTTATTTTCTTTTATTTTGGAAAAAGGCCCACATAAAGCCCATGATCATCAAGCCAAATATGACTAGTTTGAGTCCAAAGCGGATGAGGGAATCCTAGTTGGATACTCATCCACTAGTGTAGGGTATAGAGTATACAATAAAAGGACTCAAAAGATTGAAGAATCTTCAAATGTCCAATTTGATGAAGCTTCCAATACTTACCCTAGAAAATCTCCTATTGATGATGATATTAATAATGAAAATCAAGAAATTACCCAACAATTGCAAGATTTAACCTTAGGGGGTAATGATCAAGGGGGAGGATTGGATCAAGGGGAGTAAGGAATGATTAGATGATGAGCATAGGATTGAGGTTGATCATGATCAAAATCAAATTAATACACCTCCTAGAACCATAAGAGTTCATCAAAGTCACCCCTTAGATCAAATTGTGGGTGAATTATCTCAAGGAGTTAGGACTAGGTCATTCCATAGGGATCCTACTAGTCATATAGCTCTAATTTCTCAAATTGAGCCTAAAACAATTAAAGATGCATTAGTTGATCCGGATTGGATCTTAGCAATGCAAGATGAATTGGCTCAATTTGAAAGGAGTCAAGTATGGGAGTTAGTTCCTAGACCAAGTGAAAACACTATTATTACTACAAGATGGGTCTTTAGGAACAAACTAGATGACCAAGGGAATATTACTAGAAATAAAGCACGATTAGTTGCAAGGGGTTTTAATCAAGTTGAAGGACTTGATTATGGTGAAACATATGCCCCGGTTGCTAGGTTAGATTCCATTAGAATACTTTTAGCATATGCCTCCTATATGGGTTTCAAACTCCATCAAATGGATGTCAAATCGGCATTCCTAAATGGGTTTATTAAGGAAGAGGTGTATGTAGAACAACCTCCCGGGTTTTAAAATATGGACTACCCAAACCATGTATACAAGCTTAGGAAAGCCTTATATGGTTTGAAACAAGCTCCCCGGGCTTGGTATGAAAGATTGTCATCTTTCCTAATCTCTAAGGATTTCAAAAGGGGTAGTATAGATCAAACTCTCTTTATAAAGTCAACATCTAAGGACATCTTTGTAGCCCAAGTGTATGTTGATGACATTATCTTTGGGTCAACAAATGATGAACTTCTTCAAGACTTTATTCAAAATATGGAAAAAGAGTTTGAGATGAGTCTAGTTGGAGAATTAAATTTCTTCCTAGGATTGCAAGTTAAACAAACAAGTGAAGGAATTTACATTTATCGAATCAAATATGCTATGGAAATGATTAAGAAATTTGGTTTGGAAAATGCTAAGGTAGTGGCAACTCCAATGGCAACCAATACTAAAATAGATAGTGATAGTGAAGGAAAACAAATAGATCTTACCCTTTATAGGAGCATGATTGGTAGCCTCTTGTATTTAACCGCTAGTAGACCCGACATATTATTTGCGGTTGGTATGTGTGCTAGGTATCAATCATGTGATAAGGAATCTCATTTAGTTGCCGTTAAGAGAATTTTAAGATATGTTAAAGGCACACTAAATGTAGGTCTATGGTACCCTAGGACTAGGTCCTTTGATTTGATTGGGTACACCGATTCCGATTATGCCGGTTGCAAATTGGATCGGAAGAGTATTAGTGTTGGATGCCAATTCCTTGGGTCCTCCCTAGTGAGTTGGAGTAGTAGGAAGCAACCTTGTGTTGCTTTATCCACCACCGAGGCCGAATATGTGGCTATGGGTGGTTGTGTAGCTCAACTATTATAGATGAAACATACCTTAGAAGATTATGAGCTATCTTACTCCAACATGAAAGTATTTTGTGATAATGTGAGCACCATTAACTTGACCAAAAATCTGGTGCATCACTCTAGGACCAAGCACATTGAAGTGAAACATCACTTCATTAGAGATCATGTGGCTAAGGGGGACATTAAGCTTAATTATATTGAATCCAAGTCCAACCTAGCCGACATATTTACCAAGACTCTCCCCGAGGTAGAATTCTCATCACTTAGGAGAGAACTTGGAATGTGCTTGGTTGAGTAAAGGTGTAGGTTTGCATGATCCTATAGAAATACTAGGATTTATACCTTTGAGCATCTCACAAAATACCTAAGAAACCATGATTTTTGTATTGAGCAACTTAGACAACATGTGAGATGTTAGGAAGATACACTTGGTTCATCATGCTTGTTATGATGCATTACTATAGACCAAAGTGTCATCTAGAGACATTAATCCTTCATTGGACCAATCATTGGAAAGGCTTATACACAATTGATGTGCATATAGCTCCAAGAACATGATTGGAAATGTCAAATAAAATATATTTTAAACTATGTTTATCATACTTTGAAAAACAGTTTTCAAGTGAAACACAAAAGTGACACAAAATTTGCAAAAACATTAGAACTTTTGTTAGTTTCCAAGTTTGTACCAATCTAGAAATCTGAAAAATATATATTTTTCAAAATATTTTTCCTTGATAAAGTATGATTTCAGAAATGTGTACGCAAAATTTCGTGATTTTTCGAGATTTCTGGAATTTCTGATGCATTTCTGAATTTGGACTGAAAAGGCTAAATTTCGTATTACAGACATATCAATCGGTTCGTAAAACCAGTCAGTGATCTCTGTTTTGGAAAAATAGCTCTATTTTCTGATATTTAATGTATCTATGATGTCCTAAAACTCTAGCATGATAATATTGGGTATAAACAACTTGTGTAACTGTTTAATACAATGTGTTAGGGGGAGTTTCACATATTTTATCTTTTTCATCCTACATTTACATTGTTGGTGCAAAGTTAGGGTTTAAATCTTCAAATTGTTTGATAGACTTTTGCTCCACATGTTTTGGTACTCATCATGAACTATATCTTGGATTAAAGCTAATTTTCAATTCTATACCTTAGTTCAAGATTTCAATATTTTCAATTCTTCTATGGCATATATGATTTCTTCTCTTTTTGATGTATGTCAAAGGGGGAGAAGAAATGTTTAAGTTAGGATTGGATATATGATCATATAACTATGTGTATTTTTAAAAGACCTAACTTAAATGATTGCCAAACATCAAAAAGGGGGAGATTGTTGGTGCAACAATGCCCCAAGCATTTATATGTTTTGATGTTTGGATAATCATCTAAGTTAGGCAACAAATTGTGATCTAATTGTGAATGTGTTCAAGTGACAGGGAAATCCAAGTATGAAAACTTGGTAGAGGCAAAGTCCAAGTATGATCTTGGCAAGAGAAGTCCAAGGTAAAGGTTTGGCGGCATAAGACCAAGCATGTTGTCTTGGCGGCATTAAGTCCAAAACGAACTTTGGCAAAGGAAGTCCAAAAGCAAGTCTTGGCAGCGTAAGTCCAAGCATGTAGACTTGGCGGCGTAAAGTCCAAGCACGCTTTGGCAAAGGAGAACCCAAGACATGACAAAACCGAAGGAAGCTCTTGGAAGCAAAGCGCAAAGGATGAACAAGTCACGGACTCGGAGGGATCCTGGCGGTGCAAGGCTTAAGGAAGAGCTAGAAGGTTGAGTCTAGGTCTAGGGGGTGAAATCAAGTATGAAATATTCATACTTGATGAGTATCAGTCGACTGATACGATGTATCAGTCGACTGGTCAGGTGATCGACTGAGTCAGGGTGAAACCCTGACGATCAGTCGACTGCCTTGGTGATGACAGTCGACTGATGTTGCTATCACGGCCACAAATGCGGTCGGCGATCGATCAAAGGAAAATCGCGAATCGCCCCACTCATTGCGGCTTTGATCACTCGATCGATCACTCCATCACCGGATCGATGGAGGATCATCGGTGATGAAAGTGTCGTTAGATGAAACGACTCTGAATCCCACAAATTCGGTTATTCAGAAGCCGTTAACAACGCCAGCAGTTGACTGATGCTGTACATCAGTCGACTGATAGTGCTCCAACGGAAAAATCAGCCTTCTCTCTATAAAAAAAAGGGCTGATGGAGGTTTTTGGGGTTAATGCTTATTCTCTGATTCTTCTCCAAAACCTCCACGAGTTTTCTAGCTTTCTAAGTAATACTAAATCCTCTCCTCTTCTCTCTATGCCTTAATCTTCATTCTTTGTAAAGAAGAGGAGTTGTGTTGTAAGAGAAAGCTTCTTAGTGGATTTGCTTGGGTTGATCCACCTTAAGGATCGCCGTGGAGTAGGAGTGTTATCTCCGAACCACGTAAAGGCTTTGTTTGCATTGTTTTTGTTTTTACATATATTATTTGTGTTTGCTTCCGCTAATCACTTTTGTAGAAACGAAAAATGCTATTCAGCCCCCCCCCTCTAGCTTCCAAACGATCTCCAACATTCATATGGTTCTCTGCATATATAGATATGTCAATGAAGTTCTTACTGCAGCTTAAGTGTGATGTTCCTTTGACTTGCGGTATTCAAGTCATCTCTTATGCTTTGACATCTTAAGCAAGCATCTCTGAGGAGATGTGGATCCGGGATGATTGGGTATAAGTCGAAGTGATCGAAGGTGTTTGAATAGCCTATAAAGGATTCACCACTCCTTGCGAGGAGATGTATACCCATGGCCTCTCGTCGGATTGTTACTAAAATATTTGGCCAAAGCATTACATGTTTAGAGTAAGGTACTCTTCGATACATGTGCAGTAACTAGAATCCGTAGGACGAGGAAATGATACTTGGGCTAGGTGTAACGTAGTCAACCTAGTGGGGACTGACACTATAGACCATGTCCTAAACCAAGTGGGTATAAGATAAGTGAAGGGAATGGGGCACAATTCATTCGAGCTGCTGAAGGGTTTCAGAAATAGTTCTGGATCAACCGTTGATCTTTTCAGTTAATTGGGGATCATGATGTACTACTAGGTGTCACTCATGATCGTTTTATAATTAATGGTTAATTATAGACGGCCAACATAAACCGGGAACCTATTTGGTCACACGCACAACGAGTGTAATCCAAAGGATTTAAAACGAGCTTGAGAATGGGATTCTCAGACCGAGAGAAACTATGTTTGGTTGGACCAAACATAAAGCGAGCATGAAATCGTTTCAGTCGCAATGGAAGCGTGGATGGGCCGTGTCTTATGAAGACATAATGGATGGACCAAAATGGTTTGGTTCTAATCCAATGGAGGAGAATAAACCAAAAGGGTTTGGTTTGTTTTAAACGAATGAACCAAAGTTGGTTCGGTTCGTTTTAACTTAAAATAGACCAACATGGTTTGGTTTATTTTAACTTAAATTAATGAAGCGGGTTAACGGGCTTTTGGTTATGATCCGATAACCATTAAGAGAATTTGTTCTCTATAAAATAGGGCTTAAGGGTTTTGTTAAGCCTAATAACCCTAAAGTTGCCGCCCACCTCCTCTCCTCTCCAAGTCTTGCAGTCGCCGCTTCTTCAGCTACAATCCTCCTCACTTGTCTAGCTATTTCGTGTTAGTTAAAGACCAATCATGTGATGGTTGAATAGGGAACATTTTGTATCATATTCTATAAAGGCAAAGTTGGTTATTATATTTACATCTTGCTTGTGCATAATTTAAATATAATAATGCCCTAGAAAAGTAGGTTCTTATCTACAGCACATCAATTGACAGAATTGATTATGAGAGGCTGTAGAGAACACTTTCCTAAATGTTCCTAGTCGAGTATTAATATGCAAGGGCAATATTAATACATAAAGACTAGCATGTAGGTCAATTGATGACTTGATCTCACAAGTCATGGATATATGATATCAAGTTGACACATGGGTATATATTAGAGAATATATCTTTGAATGACCCGCCATGAGAAAGTTTCATGGATCGTTATATGAGTGTCATAAACTTTCTCATGTGACTATTGGTATGAATAGTCCTTAGACACGAAGTCACTATGGTTCCCTACATAGAGTTATGTACTTTGGTATCGTCAGCGTCACATGTAAAGGTGGACCATAAAGCGATTCTTGGGTATGTAACAAATTATGCGGAGGGATGTGGTGATGTAGATGGGATCTATCCCTTCCATATGGCCAGAGTGATATCGGTGGGCCCATGATTGAGTAGAACTACAAAAACGCATGGCCATGCTCGAATGAGTCAATATGAGATATTGAGCTCATTTGTTTGAGTTAGTTTACTCAGGGATCAAGAAACACATAGATTGATCGAGGATGACACGGTCTATGCCTCATTGATCAATCTGATATCAAGGATAGAAGGACACGGTCATATATTATAGTAGTCACGGAAAGGTTAGTCGGATCTTGACTTATCTCGTAACTTGGGTAGCAATGATGTATTGCTAGATGCCGCTCATTGCTTGTGTATCTAAAAGAGTTTAGATCCACTGCCAACGTTATGAGAGCCTATAGGGTCACACACAAAGAGCATGATAATTAGAGGAATTAGAGTATTCTAGTTTGACTAGAATAATTTGGGAATAAGCTTAAGTACAAAATGGTTTTTGGACTTTAAGCTTAATGAGAATTTTAGCTAATTGATTTAATGAGATTAATTCCATATGCTACCTTATTGATTTAATAAGATTAATTCAATATGATAACATAAGCTTAATTGAATTAATAAGATTAATTCAATATGATTGAATTAATAAGATTAATTCAATATGATAACATAAGCTTAATTGAATTAATAAGATTAATTCAACATGCATGAATGCCACATAAGCATGCCACATAAGCATGCCACCTAAGCATCCACCTAAGCTAGTTAAGGTGGAAGGAAACAAAATGGTTTTGTCTCCTTAAGTGGCCGGCCAAACAAGGATATGTCTCAATGCAATGGATTGCATTGAATGTGTGGAGGTGAAAGGGTTTTTCCAACCCTATAAAAGACACCTCAAGTGGCCGGCCAAAAGAGAGCATTGGCTTTGTTGTTGGTGGAAGCTTTGGTTGTGGTTGTGAGAGAGCTTGGTGGAAGCTTTGGTTGTGTGGGTTTGTGAGTGTAGGCTAGCAAGAAGAGGAGTCTTCTTCTTCCTTTCTCCTTTTCCCTCTCTTCCTCTCCTTTAGGGACTTCTCTAGCAAGAAGTAAAGGAGAGCTCTTCTAGTTTTCCTTTTGTGAGACAAGAGCGTGCTCATGTGGATACGTATAGAGGCACGGACACTTGAACGTGCTAAAGATCCAACAAACCGAAAGGAAAAGCGGGATTAACAAGGGCACGCAACAAAGGTAATCCTCTCCTATAAGATAGGTTTGGTTTAGAGAAATTTATTTTATACGAGTTTGCTTTCGCATGGATCACTTGGAAGGGATCCTATTTTCCGTTGCGCATATGCCATTTGGCATACAAGAATTCCCTACAGTGGTATCAGAGCCACTTGCGAAAGATCGTATAAAAATAGGTTTTCTCTATTTTATATGTGATATAGAAGTAGGATAAATTTTATTATGAGTTGATAATTGCATTAGCAAATTTTCAAACATAATAAAATATCCAATGTCTTTAAAAGTTAAAATGACATGGTGCATGGTTATGGCCTAGTCCCAAAAAGTTTGTGATTGTGTGTTGTAATTCTTAATACGGCCTGCGTGTCGTGCCTTTCTCCTAATATTCTTGTTGTAAAATTAGTTTTAGACTCGAATGTAACTCGAGTATTTCTCCTTTAGTAATGTACAAAACAAGGATGGAGGGTCCATTGGAAGATGAGGTTACAAGGAGGAAGTCAACACACAAGACAACCAAAAGGAAGCACTTAGGAGAAGATGCTATCCCTAGGTTGACCAATCAATCTTTTCATTGGCTTGAGAAGATTGTAGAATAAGGGCCATAACCATGACACGTTAGTTTAATATGTATGTGATGCATGTTAGTTTAGCTTGTATATGATGCATGATTAGTTTAGCTTATATGTGATGTATGCTAATATGTATATGATACATGTTTATTTCTTAATAAGTCTAAACGATATGCCTACCAAAGTTGGTACTCACTACTTCCTCGATCATTTGTTATTGGGTTTGCCAAAGCAAAGCAATGCATTTTATCTTGGAGGGGTGCGAGTGGACAATCGTGATGTCCCGCTATCGATCTTAGTTAAGACTTAATTAAGTGTTTTCTTAATTGGTTAAGAAAGTAGAGGCATATATTAGCTTTGAACATAAGTGTTAACATTAGTTTTGTGTGATTTGAACATCGCTTTGTCTTAGAAGTGGTCGTTGCTCGATATCCAAGAAGGCCCCTATGCCCTGCCACAGCCTGGAAGCTGGTTTAGGAATAAACACTAAACTAATCTAAAAATTAACCAAAGCTATTAAAGAGTTACATCAGATGTAATTGGCAAAAGATTGCCTACCTAATTATACTACGTCTTGGGCGATTAGCCAAAGCTAACTCAAGACGAATTATGATGTGGATATTTATCCCATATAAATTTATAGCTAAATAGTAGCTATGAGAATTTAGTGGGAGCCTCATTTAATTAAAGGCCTAATTAAATGATTTAGGTATGATACTTAACTTTGCATTTTAATGTTGTAGATCACCATGTCATCTAACACGACACACCACCTCAACTTGCGATCTGTCCTTGAGAAGGACAAGCTCAATGTAGAAAACTTTCTTGACAGGTATAGGAACTTGAGGAATATCCTCAATCAATAACGCAAACTGTAAGTCCTAGAGCGCTACCCCTGAAATACCCGCCTACGGCCACTCGTCAAGGATGCTTATAAGAAGCATCAAGATGACGCATTAGATGTGTCATGTCTTATGCTTGCCACCATGAACTCTGAGCTTCAGAAGAAACATGAGAACATGGATGCCTATGATATGGTTGAGCACTTGAAACAACTATATCAAGGACAAGCTAGGCACGAGCGTTTTGAAGTGTCTAAGGCTCTTTTTGCATGCAAGATGCAAGAAGGAACACCTGTAGGAACTCACGTACTCAAAATGATTGGGTACGTTGAGAACCTTGAAGACTAGGTTTTCCAGAGCCAAGAATTGGCAATCGATGTTATCCTGCAATCGCGTTAGGAAGCATACAATCAATTCGTCATGAATTATAACATGAATGAAATTGATAAACCTTTGCTGAGATTCTCGGCATGTTAGAAGCTGGCAACCAAATCTCAAGAAGAAAGTTAGTAATGTACTAATGGTCAAGAAGGACAAAGGTAAGCTTGCAAGGGTAAGACCCACGCCAACGGCAAGGCCAACTCATCCACTTCACAGGGTATAGGTAAAGTACCTAAGGAAGGGTGCTTCCATTGCGTGAGGTGGACCTTTGAAGCGGGCTATGCAAAGTCTACCTTGAGGAAGTAAAGAATAAAAGAAGTGGGACTTACGCACCGGTATACACGTTATAGAAGTTAATCTATCTATTTCTTCTACATGGGTATTAGATAGGATGTGCATCTCACATTTGTACTAATGTGCGAGGTGAGAAATAGTAGAATAATGGCAAAGCGAAGTGGACCTACTGAGTAGGCAATGGCAAGAAGTTCTTTCTTTGTGTGTAGGAACATATTCTTTGTCTTTGCTTTGGGCTTATCTTAGAACTAGAGGAGTGCTTTTATGTACTGCATTGACAAAGAACATAATCTCTGTATCTTGTTTAGACAAGAAAAACTTTTCTTTTATAATAAAGGACAAATATTGTTCCATTTATTTAAATGAAATGTTCTATTGTAATGCACCACTTATGAATGGTCTCTATGTTCTAGATTTAGATAACCCAAGTTATAACGTAAATACCAAACGATTCAAATCGAATGATTTAGACGACATATCTCGCATTTATCGCCTAGGTCACATAAATGAAAAGCATATCCCAACTCCATAAAGATGGATTATTGGACTCATTTGATTTTGAATCGTGTGAGGTATGCATCTTGTCTTTAGGAAAGATGACTAAAACTCCATTTAGTGGACATGGCGAGAGAGTATTGGGACCATACACCATATGTATGTTTTAATGCTTTGAAGAAATAGTTTTATTACTTTCTTATTACTTTGAGTAGATTTGCTACTTATATTTGATGAGACATTGATCCTTTGAAAAGTTAGTTCAAAGAATTCAAGAATGAAGTACAAACCAACTTGGTAAGCGATTAAGTTACTTCGATCGATCGAGGTGGTGAATACCTTAGTCAAGAGTTTCGTGATCACCGGCCGAGTGTGGATAATATCCCAACTCACTCCACCGAACACCACAATGGAATGGTGTATCCGAGAGGAGAAATCGTACTCTATTAGATATGGTATGATCAATGATGAGCCAGATCGATCTACCTACTTCCTTTTGGGGTTTAGCTCTAGAGACACCGCTTTCACACTTAATCGCTGCTCCATCAAAAGTCGTCAGAGAAAAGACACCATATACGATATGGACCGAAGAGTCCCAAAAATGTCTTTTATAAAGATTTGGGGTTGTGAAGCTTACGTTAGACGCCAAGTCTCGTATAAACTAGGACCCAAATCGATAAGTGTTATTTTGTAGGATATCCCAAGGAAACTAAGGGATATTACTTTTACAATCCCACACTTGGCAAGGTGTTTGTTGTTTAAATGCCGCTCTTTCTAGAAAGAGAATTTATTTCTAGAAATACTAGTGGGAGTAAAATTCATCTTGAAGAAGTTCAAGATGAATAACACTAAGGCTTCATGGAAAATGAACAGAACCACAAAGTGTTGTGGATGAGGAAATTGTTGCCCAAAGAGTTGTGGAACAAACACTGCTCAAGTAGACCAACCTCTTCAGAGATCCGACAGATCCGTCACCAACCCGAGAGATATTCTTTTCTCTGACCGACAACGGTGATGTATTGCTTGTCGATCTTGACGAGCCTACATCCTATCAAGAAGCTATGATGAGCCCAGATTCGAGAAATGGCTAGAGGCCATGAGATCCAAATGGAATCCATGTACACTAACCAAGTATGGACTTTGTGATCCACCAAGGGGTAAAACCCATTGGGTGTAAGTGGGTCTTTAAAGTAAAGACCGACATGGATGGTAATAAGCATACCTATAAAGGTAGATTGGTGGCTAAAGGATTCAAACAAATTCATGGTATTGACTATGAAGAAACCTTTTCACCGGGCCATGATGCTTAAATCCATTCGATCATACTTGCTATCGCCTACCATGATTATGAGATCCGGCAGATGGATGTCAAAACCGCTCGAATGGAAAGCTACCGAGGATGTGTACATGACACAACCGAGGGTTTTGAAGATCCAAAGCATCCCGGAAAGGTATGCAAACCGCAAAGGTCCATTTATGGACTAAAGCAAGCCTCTCAAGCCGAATCTTCGATTCGATGATGCAATCAAAGAGTTTGGTTTCATCAAGAATGAAGATGAGCCTTGTGTCTACAAGAGAAATAGTGGGAGCACAGCTTGTATTTCTTGTCTTGTATGTAGATGACATACTTCTCATCGAAATGATATTCCCTCACCCAAACTGTGAAGATGTGGTTAGGAATTGTTTCGATGAAGGACTTAGGTGAAGCCGCCATATATTCTAGGCATCAAGATCTATAGAGATAGATCTAGAAGATTACTTGGCCTAAGTCGAGTACATACATCGATAAAGTGCTAGATCGCTTTGCTATGCAAAATTCCAAGAAAGGGTTTTCGCTTTATCACATGGTGTGAGTCTTTCAAGACTCAATGTCCTCTTCTAAGGAGGAGAGAGATCGCATGGATAAGATCCCTTATGCATCCGCTATAGGGTCTATCATGTACGCCATGCTTTGTACTGTTCCGACGCCTCGTGATGCTTTGAGCATGACGAGTAGATATCAAATGATCCAGTGAAAGTCATCGGATAGCCAAAAAATATTCTTAAGTACTTACGAAGAACGAAAGAATATTTCGATATTCGAGGCAATGAGGAGCTAATCGTAAAGGGTTACAGTGATGCAAGCTTCCAAATGCATAAGGATGACTATAGATCGCAGGTATGCGTGTTTTGCCTCGAATGGTGGAGCTGTGAGTCGGAAGAGTTCAGCAGACGATTCTTGATTCTACAATGTAGAGTATATTTGATCTCGATGCAAAGAAAGGAGGCTTTGGCTCCGCAAGTTCATCGCTGAACTTGGGGTAGTTCCTAGCATTGCAGATCCAATAGACCTCTATTGTGACAACAATGGGGCTATTACAGCTAAGGAACCTCGATCACATCAGACCAAACACATATCAAGGGCGCTTCCATCTCATTCGAGAGATCATCGATAGAGGAGATGTGAGGATATGCAGAGTACCGATGAAGCTAACATCGCAGATCCATCGACCAAGGCTTTGGCAGAGGAAGCATGATGGTCACACTAGGTCACTAGGTATTAGATATCATAGTGATTGGTACTAGTGCTAGTGGGAGATTGTTAGTTAAAGCCCTAGAACCAATCATGTGATGGTTGAATAGGGAACATTTTGTATCATATTCTATAAAGGCAAAGGATTGGTTATTATATTTACATCTTGCTTGTGCCAGCTAATTTAAATATAATAATGCCCTAGAAAAGTAGGTTCTTATCTACAGCACATCAATTGGCACAATTGATTATGAGAGGCTGTAGAGAACACTTTCCTAAATGTTCCTAGTCGAGTATTAATATGCAAGGGCAATATTAATACATAAAGACTAGCATGTAGGTCAATTGATGACTTGATCTCACAAGTCATGGATATATGATATCAAGTTGACACATGGGTATATATTAGAGAATATATACTGAACTGACCCGCCATGAGAAAGTTTCATGGATCGCTATATGAGTGTCATAAACTTTCTCATGTGACTATTGGTATGAATAGTCCTTAGACACGAAGTCACTATGGTTCCCTACATAAGGAGTTATGTACTTTGGTATCACAAACGTCACCCGTAATCAGGTGGACCATAAAGGCGACATCGGGTATATAACAAATTATGCGGAGGGATGTGAGTGATGTAGATGGGATCTATCCCTCTCATATGACGAGAGTGATATCGGTGGGCCCCTTGATTGAGTAGAACTACTAAAACACATGGCCATGCTCGAATGAGTCAATATGAGATATTGAGCTCATTTGTTTGAGTTAGTTTACTCGAGTGATCAAGAAACACATAGATTGATCGAGGATGACACGGTCCTATGCCTCATTGATCAACTGATATCAAGGATAGAAGGACACGGCCATATATTATAGTAGTCACGGAAAGGTTAGCCTGGATCTTGACTTATCTCAGAATTGGGTAGCAATGATGTATTGCTAGATGCCGCCATTGCTTGTGTATCTAAAAGAGTTTAGATCCACCGCCAACGCTATGAGAGCCTATAGGTCACACACAAAGAGCATGATAATTAGAGGAATTAGAGTATTCTAGTTTGACTAGAATAATTTGGGAATAAGCTTAAGTACAAAATGGTTTTTGGACTTTAAGCTTAATGAGAATTTTAGCTAATTGATTTAATGAGATTAATTCAATATGTTACCTTATTGATTTAATAAGATTAATCCAATATGATAACATAAGCTTAATTGAATTAATAAGATTAATTCAATATGATTGAATTAATAAGATTAATTCAATATGATAACATAAGCTTAATTGAATTAATAAGATTAATTCAACATGCATGAATGCCACATAAGCATGCCACATAAGCATGCCACCTAAGCATCCACCTAAGCTAGTTAAGGTGGAAGGAAACAAAATGGTTTTATCTCCTTAAGTGGCCGGCCAAACAAGGATATGTCTCAATGCAATGGATTGCATTGAATGTGTGGAGGTGAAAGGGTTTTTCCAACCCTATAAAAGACACCTCAAGTGGCCGGCCAAAAGAGAGCATTGGCTTTGTTGTTGGTGGAAGCTTTGGTTGTGGTTGTGAGAGAGCTTGGTGGAAGCTTTGGTTGTGTGGGTTTGTGAGTGTAGGCTAGCAAGAAGAGGAGTCTTCTTCTTCCTTTCTCCTTTTCCCTCTCTTCCTCTCCTTTAGGGACTTCTCTAGCAAGAAGTAAAGGAGAGCTCTTCTAGTTTTCCTTTTGTGAGACAAGAGCGTGCTCGTGTGGATACGTATAGAGGCATGGACACTTGAACGTGCTAAAGATCCAACAAACCGAAAGGAAAAGCGGGATTAACAAGGGCACGCAACAAAGGTAATCCTCTCCTATAAGATAGGTTTGATTTAGAGAAATTTATTTTATACGAGTTTGCTTTCGCATGGATCACTTGGAAGGGATCCTATTTTCCGTTGCGCATATGCCATTTGGCATACAAGAATTCCCTACACTTCGGTGATCTTCCTTGGCTCCGGCGACAAGGTGAGCATATTGCTTTCCTTATTTGGCCGGCGCAAGGTCTCCACCAAAGCTGTCCAGTTTTTTGGACAGCTTATTTCCTTCTCGAGCATCATTTGACGCGTTTGGAGCTCGGGATTTGATCTCGTGTAATGCTCATAGGTGGAGGGCGAAGAATTCATCAATAATACCTCTCCAGAAGCGAGTTTTTTTTGGATATCGTGATCTTCTCTCGATCACATCGTCTTCAACACGAAGCTAGTAACTCGTACGAAGACGAGACTCGTGACTTTGTGAAGTCATTCCGAAGATACTCGGCGTGGATACTGATAGAGACGATTCTAGTGAGGATCGTTCCGGTTGATGTCTTTCCCGCTACACGTGATACGTCAGGTATACGTAGTATAAATTTTCTTTTATTGCAAAATTTAAATTTACAGTTATGTCTAAACATGTTGTACTATGTATACGTGTAGTGTGTGTTATAATAAATTAGATTTATTATTTTATTTCTTTCGTTGTGCACATGTTTACGAAATATGTTCGAACACACACTCACCGCGGTGCCGGGCAGTTCATTCAGGATGTTCAACTTTGTATTCAATCGGGCAAGCTTTCACATATTATGATTTGGACTCTCTATTTGAGTATTCCCACTTCAAAGATGAGGAAGATTTTTTATGCCTCCCGAGGGATTTTGCCAACTCTAGCTACCGAACTAGAAGCGAATTAGCTTAGCTCTCGAAACAACAACAGTCCTCTTAAGTTGTTAACGGTCGTAAGGAAGGCCTAGTTCCCGTTGGAGTCTCTTTTTAAGAGTATTGGATTGTCTCTCTCCTTATGGGCCAGTAACAAGGTCTTTCAATGAATAAAGAAATGAATGTCGGGCTCTTTCTTTCACAGCTAAATGATGGTTTTTTCACTTCTCATAGCTGCTCTTTCCACACCTCCGGATATCTGGTGCCAAAATTGTTGTGCGAAGAGTGCGTAACCGTTTTCACGATTGTCAACTGGCTTTTCTTTTCCCCTTACTTGGCTTAACAAAATGCGATAAAATCGGCCTGGCCCGGTCGCCCTACGCAAAAAATTGGGTTGTATGTCTTCTTGTTCAAACTCCAAAGCCCTTTTCTTCTTGTTGTAACATGGTGTGGTCTAGTCCCAGTCAATCGTTGTACGGGTCTTCCTCGTCTCTAGCTAGCATGAGGACAGATAGGCTAACCCTAGTGGATTTTCCACTCCCTAAAGAGTGAAATCCACTCCTTTAGCAAGGCTACGAAACGAAGGGGACGCGAGACTTGAATATGAGGAATTAGATCGGCCGGCGAGGAATTCCTCTTCTTTGAATATTTAAAAAATAATAACGCCTAAAGAGTAGGACAAAAAGGCTGCTGGGATTCATGCTATCGAATAGGCGGTTCTTTGCTTGAGAATCTAGCTACGCCCTTTTTTTTATCAAGATGCCAATCGCTGAAATTCGTGTATTAATGCCTACGGAGAGGTTGATTTACCTGCTGACTAGAAGATGTGTGCCATTAAGGCATTTTTTTTGTACAATGAAGGGCAATAGATAAAGGCGGAGAAGGAACTTTGGGACTTGAGGAATGAATGGCGTCCTTTGTTTTGACTTCCAAATGTCTTAGAGAAGGAGCTGTAGGGACAGTGGATGCTACGAATGCCCTGGTTCTTCTTACAGAATAGGCAGCTTTTGCCTCGGTAGAAGATATACCCAGGGACAGTTAATCCGATCAATTGCTAGTGTTTTTCGAGGAATCCCCTGCTAGCTTCAGTTCTTTACGAAGTTTCTTCTCACATTGCATGGCGGGCCGCTCTAAGCCTTTTGATTTAAATTATTACCCACCGCCCTTGAAAGGCTTTTGCTTAGCCACGCGTACCGGGTCGTGATCCGGACGAAAGAATTCTCTTCCCAGCAAAACTCTAGCAATTGACTTAGATGTGTTCTCACTCACAATAAAGCGCGAGTCCCATGTTGATACAGAAGTATGCCCAACAAACGAAAGGTTTCATGGTCTTGAGGAATTGACTATTAAGACTAGCCAAGAAGTACCAAAGAAGGATCATTTGGCATAGGCAGTGAGCCCCTACTAGGGTTGGTAGTTGGCTCGGAGTACCCAAACATTGATTGTCAAAGATTCCTTCTGTACTTCACATTCTTATGCTTTGTCGGTATGACCACTGGACTTTCCCTTTGATTTTTGATGATACACCACAAGGTGGTCTCCTATTATTCATTGATAGTTGTATACTCAAATCTTCCAACCTGACTAAAGTGCTTCGCTCGTTCGGCTAGGAAAAGGATGATCCAAAGATGGTCAGTCTTCTTCATTCGTACGGTCCAATTTCCCACGGAGTAGTAATGACATGATCCTAGGCTTTCGTTTTCCCTTTTCGGGGACGGGTATACTTCACACTCTGGGACTTCCTTCTACTTTCTTCAGACACAACTATATAACATATAAAAAGAGAGGTTGCATTCTACTAAGTAGTCAAAGTCTGTCTTTGCAACGCTTCTACTTAGCAATCAAAGAATGTCTTTCTAGAGTTGTGTACCAAAACATTGAACACTTCTCATAGTGGTAGCCTTGACTTCTGATGATGGGAATAGGACGAAATCCCATTTACATAAGATCTACGTCACCAAAAGCATTCACTCATGAGACTTAGGGCACAGAGTCGACCATCCGCGTAGTAGTAACCAAGTAGGAATATTCAAATGCCTCATACTGACCTAATCCGCAGCAAGCTTCGGTGGAGGCCTAAAGTCTACGTCTACCTAAATTTCTTTGTCCAATTCCGTCTTACCAAACAAGACTGCCTTCTGACCAACCCGCGGGTAATCCCTTACTGAGCCTACTCAAGCAATCTCCCATAGCTGCTCTTTACTTTATACTCAAGCGATTGTAAACTCCTTATTTAGTCTAGCTACTTTGCTGATTAACAAGATTATCGCATTGGAGCTGTGACAGTTATGTAAACGACTTCTCTACCAAGTAATGAATCGAGGTCAAAGCCAATGAGTACGGCGGATGTTGCATTTTCGCGTGAGGAAGGTTGGCTCGTGTGACAGTTCGCTCGGATTAAGGAATGCCCTGTGCTAGCTCTTTGGTATGGAGGTGACTCGATCAATAAGGATTCCCCGGTTGTGGTTGAGGCCTTGATTGGCTTGGCTACTCTGATTGGCTTGCTTGTCGTAAGCCATGCAAAAACAAGACCCGATTCTCTCCATCTAGGATTCTGTCCGAAGAAAGAAGACTTGTTTGTGCCTATCTTTTGAAAAAGTAATATCCTTTCTTATTCATTGCTTGTAATGAGGAATAAGTGAGCTGATAGCTATTATTTTTTGTTTGGAGCTTTCGAATTCCTTTACAACCTTAAGTAAGGCTAGCGTAAGTCTCGTGTGAGACTCACAAGCGTTAAGAGACCTCCTGTAGTGAAAGTCCTAAAGTCAATCATGTGATGATTGTTGTATGGATTTTATTGTATCATATTCCTATTTATAAAGGCATGGTTATTATATTTGCTTGCATTGGTGTCAAATAACTAAATATAATAATGTCCTTGAATAGTAGGTTCTTATTTATATCAATCGATTGGTTGAATCGATAATGAGATAATATAGAGAACACTACTCTTAATCATTCATAGTCAAGTATTAACATTCAGGGACAATGTTAATGCGTAAAGACTAGCATGTAGGTCAACATGATGACTTGATCTCACAAGTCATGGATGTGAGATATCGAGTTGACACATGGGTATACATTAGAGAATGTATACTGAATGACCCGCCATGAGAAAATATCGTGGATCGTTATATGAGTGTCATATATTTTCTCATGTGGCTATTAGTATGACTATTAGTCCTTAGACCTGAAGTCACTATGGTTCCCTACATAAGACGTTGCATACTTTGGTTTCGTCAAACGTCACCCGTAAATGGGTGGACTATAAAGGCGATTACTGGGTATGTAACAAATTATGCGGAGCGATGTGAGTGATGTAAATGAGATCTATCCCTCCTATATGACGGGAGAGACATCGATATTCTTGATAGAGTGAGACCACGAAGTGCATGGTCATGCCCAAATGAATCAATATGAGATATTGAGCTCATTTGATTAGAGTGAGTCTACTTGAAGTTCAAGATTTAGATTGTACCAAGGATGACATGGTTTATGCCTCGATTGGTCAATCTAGATGTCAAGGATAGAGGGACATTGTCACATATTGTGAGAGTCACAATTAGTAGTCACAAAGGTGATGTTGGAGCTCAACATTCTTGTAACTTGGGTAGCAATGATGTGTTGCTAGATACCTCTCATTGCTTATGTTCCTAAATCGGTTTAGGGACATTGTCAACGTTACAAGAACCTATAGGGTCACACACATAAGGGCAATTAGATGGAGATTAGGTTCATATGATGAACCATGAGGATTAGGTTCATAGGATGAACCAAATTGGATTAAGAGTAATCCAAATTAGACTAATTGAGTTAGACTCAAGTTGATTCAAGTGTTGAATGAGTGTAATTTAGATTTGATTCATCAAATCAATTTAAATTAATGAATAGAGATTCATTAAATTAAAATTGACTTGAATCAAATGGTTGGATTTGATCAACCATGGGAGATAAGAGGTCAAGTTTGACTTGACTTGAGAGGGAAGATGAAAGGTCAAGTTTGACTTGACCAAATATCATGTCATGATGATGACTTGGCATGGCCGGCCAATGATGATGCTCCACATCATCATTGACTTTGTCAATTGGTGCCACATCATGAGGGAGACCAAGAGGCATTGGAGTTACATGCATGCATGTAACCTCCCAAGCCATAATGTGGCCGGCCAACCCCATTAGATGTGGAAATTCATTTTGTTGGGTTACACAACTTCATCTTCAACCTTGGATCAACTTCCCTCAAGCTCTCTCCCTCTCCCAACCTCCTTGGCCGAACCATCCATAGAGTGCTAGCACACTCAAGGGTGTGTTTTCTCCACTTATTGCTTGTGTGGATACCAATAGAGGGGTGTGCACTTAACACTCTTGAGTTCCGGCGAACCTTTTGGACGAGCGAGATTTGCGAAGGGCGTCGCTACGAGGGTAACATCATTATCATGTAGATATAAGGTAGATCTAGGGTTTTATATAAACATATACATGTTTTGTTTTTAATACATCTTTGCACGGATCCGTGGCTGGGGCTTCCGAGGTTTCTGCAACGCAAAAAGCAGTTTTTGCGCCTCGGAAAACCCAACAGTGGTATCAGAGCCACGTGCGAAGCATGTATGTGTTTCGTTTTTTATAATTTTTATATTATATATAAAAATTACAGATTTATATATTTCTGTAAATTTCTTATTTTTATAGAATTTTTGGGTATTTTCTCGAAGAATCGAAGCAACGAGTGTTGGGACACTTGTAGGCTTCAACCGTCGAGAAAAACTCTCCGTAATGGCGAGTTCTCGCTTTAGGTTTTTGGGACAGCGACTTAAGTCTCTGTAAGATCATTGTAGGGACACTCGCAAAGTTTATTTTGCGAGTTGGGGAGCTGCCCCTATCCCCGAAAGGGGCCTTGTCCCGCGATCGCGCCCGGAAACTGCTTAGCGGGACCATTACGGGGAGGTGACTCATAAAATTAAAAAAAAAAAGGGAATATTATAGAAATTTTCTGTAAAAATACATAATTTAGAATTATGTATAATTCTGTGATTGTCATGACCCAATAACCCCAATATGATTAGATGTGATGTGTTGTAATTCATAATACGACCTGCGTGCCGTTTTGTGGTTGAGTGTGTTGTATAGTGTATGCGACCTGCGCGTCGTACCTCTTCTTATGATATTCTAGTTGTAAATAGTTTTAGACTCGAATGTAACTCGAGTTTCATATTTGTAATGTACAAAATGGAGCGGTGAAAAGTCCACTTGAAGACGAGGTTACGAGAAGGGTGCCGACGACACATGGCGGTCAAAGGAAGCGCTTCGAGAAGCCGCTAGCCTTAGGTTGACCGTCCGATCTTCTCATTGGCTTGAGAAGATCGTAGTAGGGCCATGACTACATCAAAGTTAAACATATATATATATATATATATATATATATATATATATATATATATATATATTTGATTTTGCTTATATGTATGTGATGCATGCTAAGATAATTTTCTTGTATGTATATGATGCATGCTAGAATAATGATTGTGTGTATGTAATGCATGCTAATATAGGATAATAAAGGCCTAAATGCGTATAAGATACACATTACGATTAGATTAGATCATAATCGAATCAACTCGAAAATGCCTACCGAGCCTTGATACCCATCACTACCTCGATCATTTGTTGTTGTTGAATCTGCCAAAGCAGAGCAACGCATATTATCTTGGTAGGGTGCGGAGGGACAATCTTGGTCCCGCCTATCACGCTTGGGTTAGAGTAAGCTCAATTAGATTGAGCAAAACTAGTTAACTCAATTGGATCGAGTAGAACTATAGACATATTCCAATCGTTGGAAAGATAGGTTAAGATCGCATTTACACTAAATCTTGGGCGATTTAGCCAAAGCTAACTCAAGGTCTTTTGTAAATGTGGGTCTTGATCCTATAAACAAGAGTTGCATAGAGATGTAATCGGTAATGTGTTACCCACCGATCATACTAAGTCTTGGGCGATTTAGCCAAAGCTAACTCAAGGCTTAGTATGATGTGGATCTTGTCCCACAAGAATTATAGCTAGTTTGTATGAATCTAGTAATGTGGTTTGACCACATCCATAACTCGATTCTACAAAATTCCTATAATTCAGTGGGAGCATCATTTGATTAAAGGCCTAATTAAATGATAAAAGGAATATGATATTAATTCTCTTCATTGTATGTTGTAGATAACTATGTCGACAAACACGAACACTCTCTCTCTGCATTCTGTCCTTGAGAAGGACAAGCTCAATGGAACAAATTTCGGATGCATAGAACTCGAGAATTGTTCTCACCCAAGAAAGGAAGTTATGTACGTCCCGAGCAACCCATTCTGGAGGCACCTCCTGCCACTGCCTCGCGAGCTGACAAAGATGCTTACAAGAAGCATCAAGATGATGCATTAGATGTGTCATGTCTAATGCTCGCGACCATGAACTCTGAGCTTTAGAAGCAACATAAGTTCATGAATGCTTATGATATGGTTGGACATCTTCGTCAACTATATCAAGGACAAGCAAGGCATGAGAGATATGAAGTCTCTAAGGCATTGTTTGAGTCTAAAATGCAAGAAGGGACTCCCGTAGGTCAATATGTACTCAAGATGATTGGGTACATAGAAAACCTACAAAGGCTGGGATTCCCACTTGGCCAAGAGCTGGCCACTGACATGATCTTGCAATCTTTGCCACAAGCCTTCAATCAATTTGTCATGAATTATAACATGAATGAAATTGATAAGTCATTGCCTGAAATGCTCAGCATGTTGAGAACTGCTGAGCTTAACCTTAAGAAAGGAAAATCTGACACCATTTTGATGGTGCAGAAGAAGAAAGGCAAGGGCAAGCCTAAAGGTAAGGAAAAGTCCCAAGCCAAGGGCAAAGGCAAAGAACTTAAACCCAAAGGAGGGGTATCCAAGGAAGGGGCTTGCTTCTACTACAAGGAAGCAGGACACTGGAAGCGTAACTGCAAGGCATACTTGGAAGATCTTAAGAAGAAAAGAAGTGAGACTTCTACTTCAGGTATAAATGTTATAGAAGTCAATCTATCTATTTCTTCATCATGGGTATTAGATACCGGATGTGCATCTCACATTTGTACCAATGTGCAGGCGCTGAGAAATAGTCGGGCAGTGACAAAGGGCGAGGTGAACCTACGAGTAGGCAATGGAGTAGGAACTTATGATCTATCTCTGCCCTCTGGGCTTGTACTAGAATTAGATAAATGTTGTTATGTGCCTGCTTTGACTAAGAACATAATTTCGGTTTCTTGTTTGGACAAGAAAGGATTTACATTTATAATAAAGAACAAATGTTGTTCAGTTTATTTAAATGATATATTCTATTGTAGTGCATCTCTAATGAACGAACTCTACTTTCTAGACTTAGAGAGCCCTATCTATAACATAAGTACCAAGAGGTTCAAGTCAAAATAGTTGAACCAAACATATCTCTGGCATTGTCGCTTAGGTCACATAAATGAGAGTCACTTATCTCAGCTCCATAAGGATGGACTGCTAGACTCATTTGATTTTGAATCATATGAGACATGCGAGTCTTGCCTTTTAGGCATGATGACCAAGACTCCTTTTAGTGGACATAGCGAAAGAGCAACAGATTTGTTAGCACTTATACATAGTGATGTATGTGGTCCTTTCAATATTGCTGCTAGAGGTGGTTACAGGTACTTCATTACATTTACTGATGACTTCAGTAGATATGGTTATGTGTATCTTATGACACATAAATCAGAATCCTTTGAAAAGTTCAAAGAATTCAAGAATGAAGTACAAAACCAGCTTGGTAAGAGTATTAAGATACTTCGATCAGATCGAGGTGGTGAATACCGTAGCCATGAGTTTCATGACTATCTAGCTGAGTGTGGGATTCTATCCCAACTCACTCCACCTGGAACACCACAGTGGAATGGTGTATCCGAAAGGTGGAATCGTACCCTATTAGATATGGTACGATCTATGATGAGTCACACAGATCTTCCTATATCCTTTTGGGGATATGCTCTAGACACAACAGCCTTTACCCTTAACCGTGTACCATCCAAGGTTGTGATAAAGGCACCATATACGATATGGACAGGGAGAAATCCCAAGATATCTTTTATGAGGATTTGGGATTGTGAGGCTTACGTTCGACATCAAGTCTCAGACAAACTAGGATCCAAATCCGATAGGTGCTATTTTGTTGGATATCCCAAGGATACAAAGGGATACTACTTCTACATTCCCAGTCAGCACAAAGTGTTTGTGGCAAAGACTGGGGTTTTTCTAGAAAGGGATTTTGTTCCTAGAAAAACTAGTGGGAGTACCTTCGATCTTGAAGAAATTCAAGATAAGGACCATAGCACTGAGGCCTTGATGGAGGCTGAACAGGGACCACAAAGTGTTGTGGGTGATGAGGTTGTTGCACAAAGAGTTGTGGAACAACCACCTGTTCAGGTATACCTACCTCTTCACAGATCTGATAGGATACATCATCAACCTGAGAGATACTCATTTCTCTTGTCTGACCATGATGATGTTATGCTCATTGAGAATGAGCTTACCTCCTATCAGGAAGCTGTGATGAGCCTAGATTATGAGAAATGGCTAGAGGCCATAAGATATGAGATGGAATCCATGTACACCAACCAAGTATGGACTTTGGTTGATCCACCTGAAGGGGTCAAACCCATTGGGTGTAAGTGGGTCTTTAGGAGAAAGACTGACATGGATGAACTTACACATACCTAAAAGGGCCGATTGGTAGCTAAAGGTTTCAAGCAAATTCATGGTATTGACTATGACGAAACCTTTTCTCCAGTGATGATGTTTAAGTCCATTAGGATATTGCTTACTATTGCAGCATACCACGATTATGAGATCTGGAAGATGGATGTTAAAACCGCGTTTCTGAATGGAAACTTACTCGATGATGTATACATGACACAACCTGAGGGTTTTGAAGATCCACAGCATACTGGAAAAGTATGCAAGTTGCAAAGGTCTATTTATGGGCTAAAGCAAGCCTCTCGGAGCTGGAATCTTCGATTTGATGATGCGATCAAACAGTTTGGTTTCATCAAGAATGAAGATGAACCCTGTGTCTACAAGAGGGTTAATGGGAACACAGTTGTCTTCCTTATATTGTATGTGGATGACATACTACTCAATGAGAATGACATCCCTTCGCTACAGTCTGTGAAGACTTAGCTGGGGACGTGCTTCTCAATGAAAGACTTAGGTGAAGCAGCCTGTATTCTAGGCATCAAGATCTATAGAAATAGATCTAAGAAATTGATTGGCCTAAGTCAGAGTACATACATTGACACGGTATTACTACGGTTTACCATGCAGAATTCCAAGAAGGGACTTCTGCCAATGTTACATGGTGTGAGTCTTTCGAAGACTCAAAGTCCCTCTTCTAGAGAAGAGAGAGACCGCATGGATAAGATCCTTTATGCATCATCTATAGGATCTATCATGTACGCCATATTGTGTACTCGTCCTGATGTCTCGTATGCTTTGAGCATGACGAGTAGGTACCAGTCAGATCCAGGTGAGCGTCACTGGATAGCAGTCAAGAATATTCTTAAGTACTTGAGAAGAACAAAAGAATATTTCTTGATATTTGGAGGCAATGAGGAGCTAGCTGTAAAGGGTTACAGCGATGCCAGCTTCCAAACTGACCAAGATGATTATAGATCGCAGTCAGGGTTCGTGTTTTTCTTGAATGGTGGCGCTGTGAGCTGGAAGAGTTCAAAGCAGGACACAGTTGCTGATTCTACAACAGAAGTCGAGTATATTGTTGCATCTGAGGCAGCAAAGCAGGCAATTTGGATCCGAAAGTTCATTAATGAGCTTGGGGTGGTTCCTAGCATAGCAGATCCCATAGAGCTCTATTGTGACAACAATGGAGTGATTGCACAGGCTAAGGAACCTCGCTCACACCAGCGGACCAAACACATACTATGACGCTTCCATCTCATTCGAGAGATCATCGATAGAGGAGATGTGAAGATTTGCAGAGTACCCACAGAGGATAACATCGCAGATCCCTTGACCAAGGCTTTGGCACAGAAAAAGCATGATGGTCACACTAGGTCATTGGGTATTAGATACTATGGTGATTGACACTAGTGCTAGTGGGAGATTGTTAGTGAAAGCCCTAGAGCCAATCATGTGATGATTGTTGTATGGACTTTATTGTATCATATTCCTATTTATAAAGACATGGTTATTATATTTACTTGTATTGGTGCCAAATAACTAAATATAATAATGTCCTTGAATAGTAGGTTCTTATCTATATCAATTGATTGGTTGAATCGATAATGAGATGATATAGAGAACACTACTTTTAATCATTCCTAGTCAAGTATTAACATTCAGGGACAATGTTAATGCTTAGAGACTAGCATGTAGGTCAACATGATGACTTGATCTCACAAGTCATGGATATGAGATATCAAGTTGACACTTGGGTATTCATTGGAGAATGTATACTGAATGACCCACCATGAGAAAGTATCATGGATCATTATATGAGTGTCATATAATTTCTCATGTGGCTATTAGTATGACTATTAGTCCTTAGACCTGAAGTCACCATGGTTCCCTACATAAGGTATTGCATACTTTGGCTTCGTCAAACGTCACCCGTAAATGGGTGGACTATAAAGGCGATTACTGGGTATGTAACAAATTATGCGGAAGGATGTGAGTGATGTAGATGAGATCTATCCCTCCTATATGACGGGAGAGACATCGATATTCTTAATAGAGTGAGACCACGAAGTGCATGGTCATGCCCAAATGAATCAATATGAGATATTGAGCTCATTTGATTAGAGTGAGTCTACTTGGAGTTTAAGATTTAGATTGTACCGAGGATGACACGGTTTATTCCTCGATTGGTCAATCTAGATGTCAAGGATAGAGGAGCATTGTCACATATTGTGAGAGTCACAATTAGTAGTCACAAAGGTGATGTTGGAGCTCAACATTCTTGTAACTTGGGTAGCAATGATGTGTTGCTAGATACCTCTCATTGCTTATGTTCCTAAATCGGTTTAATGACATTGCCAACGTTACAAGAACCTATAGGGTCACACACATAAGGGCAATTAGATGGAGATTAGGTTCATATGATGAACCATGAGGATTAGGTTCATGGGATGAACCAAATTGGATTAAGAGTAATCCAAATTAGACTAATTGAGTTAGACTCAAGTTGATTCAAGTGTTGAATGAGTCTAATTTAGATTTGATTCATTAAATCAATTTAAATTAATGAATAGAGATTCATTAAATTAAAATTGACTTGAATCAAATGGTTAGATTTGATAAAGGTCGAGTTTGACGAGAGTAAAAATGTCATGTCATGATGATGACTTGGCACATCATCATTGAATTTGTCAATTGGTGCCACATCATGAGGGAGACCAAAAGGCATTGGAGTTACATGCATGCATGTAACCTCCCAAGCCATAATGTGGCCGACCAACCCCATTAGATGTGGGAATTCATTTTGGTGCGTTACACAACTTCATCTTCAACCTTGGATCAACTTCCCTCAAGCTCTCTCTCTCTCCCAACCTCCTTGGCCGAACCATCCATAGAGTGCTAACACACTCAAGGGTGTGTTTTCTCCACCTATTGCTTGTGTGGATACCAGTAGAGGGGTGTGCACTTGACACTCTCAAGTTCCGACGAACCTTTTGGACGAGCCGAATTTGCGAAGGGCGTCGCTACGAGGGTAACATCCTTATCATGTAGATCTAAGGTAGATCTAGGGTTTTATATAAACACATATATGTTTTATTTTTAATACATCTTCGCACGGATCCGTAGTCGGGACTTCCGAGATTTTCACAACGCAAAAAGTGATTTTTGCGACTCGAAAAACCAACACTCCTTGCTTTCCTTACCTGACAACCTGACTCTGACGTAACTTAGGCCTACCAGACTGACTCCTCTTCTACCCTCTTTTTTTCTTTCTTAGTCACAGAGAGCGAAGGAAAGCCATCCGTATTACCAAATATTCTGCTCTAGGCCTAGTGCTACTCGCAGTAGATTCAACCATCTGCCTAGATCGGAAAGAGTACGCTCTAAGAGCAGCTTTCCCCGTTCTGACCGATGCATCCAGAGGCCCCTTCTAAGATTGATTGAGTTAGCCGTAGGTAGGAAAGATTCCCACTCTTTTGACCTTCCCTACCCTTCCGGGTAGTTCTTCTTTATGATGGACTGTAAAAGCACCGGTTGAAGTACCAACACAACTACAGCTTTTTTCTACTGCAGCTACGGCTGCTGATCGATCTAGTCTAATAGTTTTTCTCGGTACCGGTAGAAGTATAATGCTACTGTAGCCGAAAGGTATTATGCTAATCATGATTTCCGCTCATTGTCGTTTGGAGTTCGATAAGCATTCAAGCTAGTCAAAATGCTCATCACACTATATGAGAATTCCAGGGCACAACAGAGGCATGCCAGCATCAGCTGAGGAAAAACCTTAGAACTAGCATTTTGCTTTCATTAGTGGTGGATCATTTCGGTTTCAAAGTAGCTCCTTTTCAAGTAGGTGAGTTCCCCTAGGGAGATGCTTGGAATCGGCTTCATCTAGCCTTGAGGGATTGAGGGTAACGTCATATCAGTGGTTTGGTGGTCTAACTCTGTAACCCGAACCCAGACACCAGCAGCTCGGGTATTAAACTAGGCTTTCTGCCCCTCTATCGGCCATAGGGGATGCTTTAAAGAGCACCTGTTCTCCTTTCTTTTAGGAGTTAGGAACTGGGGAAGCTAGGGAAAGTTCGTTTGATAGCCAGCAGGTAGTTTCCAGAGTTTTATAGTAATCCGCTTTCAAGCCTGCTAGGTAAAAGAAAAGAGGAAAGGATCAAGGGCTAGAGCCATTTTAAACCAGTGCCAGGTAACACACTTTCTATATGACTAGTCCTACTTCTATCCCTAAGGGCTTATTTGATCCTACTAATGCAAACCATTGGTTGGGGAGGATATTGAAGTGTTGTGTATCCTATTTTTCAGTTGCCTTGCTGAGCGAGTTGCAGTCCCTTCGGCTTGAGATCCTGCAATATCTTTTAAGCTTAAGCCAACATTCTAAACCAATGCAATTCTGTATTGTTTTAAGGGAGTTCCTTGTTTGCATACGAGAGAGGTCATAGCTAGCAAGACAGTAGTTTGAAAACAGGATTCTTTCACGATGAAGAATTACCTTGAAGTGAAGTACTCTTTCAAGTAAGGATAACTGGTTTTAGGGAAGCTCTTTTTTTCAGGCCAGAAAAGCCAGCAAGAAGGGCTAGATCAAAGGCTAAAGCAGGCCAGTTTGAGATGTAAAATATCTAACTTAAGATAGTTATCTTGCAAGGCTAAGTTCCTCTATTTCCCTTAGCAGAAGACAATAAAAGCTTAGGCGTGGATTCCCAACTAGAAGCAATCAAGTTAGAAAGCAGGAATGGCGCAGAACCGGTGTGAATTCCATTTCCATATTGCTCTTCTAAGGAAAGGTTTAACATAAGCTATATCGCTTCTTCCCCTCGCCCGAGAGTAAGGAGCTAACCAAGAGAAACTAAGCTATATGGCTTTCTTGCTGTAATGTATGAAAAAGATCTCCCCTACTTTTTGAATTCAGTCTGGCTCTCTTCTTGATTCATAAAGTCTCTTAGCTGCTCGGTGACCGGCTTTGCGGGACCGCCATAAGGCCTGGTCCACGCGAGGCAAAGCTCTATTGGGCGAGCAGTTTCTCGATGCATTTGACTCCTCACTAAATAGTTTAATTGAGAAAAAACCAGAAGAATTGTGTAAAATAAATGAATCTATTCACGAATTGGGTTTGAACCCTGGGCTACTTTCCTCTTAGTTGATTGTGATTCACTAAAAGAAACCTGACAAGACGAATCTCATTGCGTATAGAAATGAGAATTGGGAAAGAGAATAGATTGATTGGATTGGTACTTGCTCTCATCTCATTCCTTATTCGCAGGAGAAATCCCAGTATGACTGACAGCCAAAGCTCCATGCTGACTTATGAACAAGATTCTGAGGCTCCGCTCCTCTTGTTAGATTAGACCGTTCATTCCCGGCGCACCCTGTCTTGTGTTTAAAGATTCAGTCTTCGTGACAAATGCATAAGAGTGCGTTCACTCGTGCACCCTTACTTAGGGTAGGGGGAAATTCGTTCACTCCATTGTCATGACATTTCTTTTTTGATGTTCAAGTTCTCAACTTAAAATCACTTATTTGAAACTTTAGAAAAGTCGAGTCAAAAAATTCGAAAAGTCGAGTAAAAAAAAACCGAGCTCAGCAACTTACTTAAAGCGCCCCTCACTTTAAAGCGAGCCCTTAGAGCATCCGAACTCCCACTATGATGATTTGGTATCTCTCTCCAACGTGGAGAGAGATGTTTGAGGGAGCGCTCCTTAGTTGGGGAGCACTCCTTCATGTTTTTTTATTTTTTTTAATAAAATATCTTACGTCTCTTCGTTTGCTTATTCTAGGCGTTGCTAGCTTGACTACTTTCTTTCTGTGTACTCATCGGTATCTTTATTGGTGTTCAGCTCCTATCGAAAATCTTCCCATCCCATGTCTTTCGTTGGGTGCGCTGTGATATGTCTCTCTCTTGCACTGTACGGAGTCTATCTTTCCTAGTCCTACCGAAATCGGATTTGCTTTTGGTCAGTAGCCCCTCAACCGCCATAACGACCTGGATTGCCTCTCGAAGCTTTGAATTGAAACAGAGATTGTTGGTGCAGTAGGCACCTAAGTCAAATCTGAGTTTTGATTTTAGCAAACGATACAAAGTTAAGCTCATGTTGTTATCTCACGAGCTGAATCGAGTGTGCAGAAGATTGCTATAGCTGGAGCTGAAGGCTAGCGACACCTGGAGGAAGCCGCGGTGGTCGGGCGACACTCGAGTGACTTCGGAGGGAGCCGAAGGAATCGAGTAGAAGGCCGGAAGCAAAAGCGGCATGGTAAGTATCGAGGTAAGCTCGTGTGTGCGAGCGTAAGTGAGGTCGTATCCTCCTTACGGGGATGGTCTTAAGCGTAGATCCGACCAAAGACATCCCATCGATGGTCTAGGTCGAGATCGGACGGTCGAAGGCCGTTGAAATAATATTTTCTTTAAGCTAACTTTGCCTTGCAGTAAGCATCAATCGACTGCCAGCTTGGAGGACTCGATTCCGTCACGATCGGAATCGGCCGATCGGATCTGATGATGGCCATCGATCGGATGATGGCCATCACCGATCGTGATGGTCAATGATCAGATTCGAGGAGTCAAGGCTTATCACCCCATTTCAAGGAGATTGGTGCTCAATTGTGATTGGCTAGGGTTCCTCTCGAAAAGGGGCTCAAAGGCTATAAAAGGAGGGCCAAACCTAGGGTTTTCATCATCATTCTAAAGCTTCCAAAAAGCCTCCGCTAAGCTACAACTTTTCGACCACGAAGTGCCTTAAATTCTTTCTTATTGTAACGTCGGTTTTTAGCTCTTATTTAAGTTCATTTTCTTTTGAGCTTTTATCATTATCTGAGGAGAGGAGTGTCCCTCTACCTCAAGCTTTTTCCTTCTTGTATCGATTAACTCCTACCTCCAACAAGGAGGAGTTCCTTTAGTGCTTTTGCCCTTCGTACGTGGTCAAGGACCACTAGGGCCTTAGAGTAGTAGCCGAAGGCTACGAACCAAGTAAAAACTTCATTGTCTCTTTTTACTTCACATTTCCGTTGCAATTAATTATCTCTCGAGTTTTAACGAACGTAAAAAAAGGAAAAGGTTTTTCGCTATTCATCCCCCCCTCTAGCGAACCGCATCGATCCAACAATTGGTATCAGAGCCGGGGGCGCTTAGATTTGGTGAAACCACCAATCTAACATTTTTTACAGATTTATTTTTCGTTCGCTTAAATTTTTTCCCGCACTACTAATCCAAGACGAAGTCTTGGTACTTTTCGTTTGGTTTGTTTTGCAAGTATTCGCTTTTGGAGTAGCTGACGGTCAAACGGGCATAACTTTTCGTACAAGTTGACCCACGACACAGTCTACCTACCAAATCGAAGCCCTCGCAAAGATCTACACTTCTTATGGGGGTTTACCCCCGTAACAAGTTGTTTTCATCCTCAAAAATCGACGTTTATTAGCCTTTCGGGGACATCGAAGGTTGTGAGTGCTTACTTTTTATTTAGGTTCTTATTTCTTTGCTTAACTTTCTATTTTTCGTTTGTTTCTTTTTATTTCCCACACTACTAATCCAAGACGCAAGTCTTGGTACTTTCGTGTGTTTTTGTCGTTGCTAGGTCTTCTTTTTAGTCTCCTTGTTTTTTGTTCTAATGGCCCATCTCGAGGGTTTTAGCACCGTCCGACCTCCGTTTTACAACGGAGATGACTTCCGTTATTGGAAGGGTCGGATGGAATGCTTTCTCAAAACCCAAATCGATATGTGGATCATAATCCAAACGGGTTTCACACTTCCGACTAATGAAGTGGGTGACTCCTTGGATTATGATCAATGAACCATTGCGACAAAACGACAAGTCGAAGCCGACGCCAAGGCAACACAAATCCTCCAATGCGGCCTATCCAAGGAGGAGCTAAATCGCGTCGGCCCCTTCATAAGCGCAAAAGATCTTTGGAAAAAACTAGTGGAGCTACACGAAGGGACCGATGAAGCCAAGGTATGTAAGCGTGATCTTCTTTTCAATAAACTATATAACCTAAAAAAGCAGGAACAAGAGTCCGCGGCGCAACTCCACGCCCGTGTCCAAGATATAGTCAACAACCTACACGCAATCGGGCAAAAGGTCGAAAACCGCGACCTTATAAGGTATGTTCTAAACTCGTTTCCGAGGACTACCTTGTGGGCATCCATGGTCGATGCCTACAAGGTCTCCAAGGATCTTTCTAAAATTAGGTTAGATGAACTCTTTTTCGATTTCGAATTACATGAGCAGTCCAACTCGGAACCCGAGAGGGGTATAGCCTTGTTTGCAGGTTCAAAGAAGAAGAAAATCGCAAGCAAGCCACCACCAACCGAGGAGGAAGACGAGTCCGAAGAAGAAGTTGACTGCCGAACTAATGAACCTAGCTCGAAGGATAGCCAAGGGACGAAAGCGAACCATGACTCGACCCAACCAAGGTAAGCCTAAAAGTTCTAATATTAGGTGTTATGAGTGTAACAGGTTTGGACATATCAAGTCCGAGTGCCCCAAGCTCAACCACCAAGCACCTAAGCACAAGAAGGCCCTCAATGCGACATGGGAAGAAGCGTCATCCGAAGAAGACGAAGACCACGTCTTCATGGCGAAATCGATTGAGTCAGACACGGAGACCGAACCTGAACTTGAGTCAGAACCTGAGGATGACTCGGACTACGAAGCTACCTTCAAGTCAAGCCACGGATACGCATCCGGTTCAAAAGATACCCTTAAAGTGAGTCGAACTTTATTTAATACTTTACATAATACGGTTAGGTTTTTGTCTAGGAAGTTAGCTAAGTCCGAGTCCAAGGTCGAGACCCTTGTTGAAGAGGTTAAACTCCTCAAACACAAGGTCTCCGTAACCTCTTCGACTAGTCGAGTTCAAGAGAAGGACTCAACTCGAGTTGAAAAGCTCGAGTTGAGAACTCTCTCTTGAAAGTCAAGTTGAAGATCTTAGGAACACGTTGAAAGGTTCACGGGATCCAAAGGACTTGACCTCCTACTTGGATCTCAAAGGGTCGGTACAACAAGGTCGGACTAGGGTTTAACTCAAACACGACTAATAGGTCGATATGTCGATTGTAAGTCGACATAGGAAACATGTCCAAGCATGGGTCCCTAAGAACTTTTTGATTTCAACTCTAGGATCCAACCCGTACTGGGTTCCCAAGGACCAAATCCACTATGTGGATAGACCGAACCGATTCAACGATCTAGGGGGAGCCAGTACAAAACATGTTTGTGCTTTAACTTAGAAATTGCATGCTTTAACTTAGAAAGTTTGTGCTTTAACTTAGAAATTACATGCTTTAACTTAGAAAGTTTGTGCTTTAAAACTTGTGAACTCACTTAGAACACGTACATAACCAACTAAAATCCTTCGAAAAGATTGAGCCTCGGGGAGCCTCTTTTCAAAAATAACCAGTTAGACTAGGAAATAGTCTTAGGTGAGTCAAGTCATCATTTTCTTGAAAATGGCTTTGTCTAAGGAAGTGGTCGATGATCCGATAAAAGAAGGCCCTGGCTCTCGCCACGACTGAAGCCATGATCTTGAAAAGGTAAACTTGACAAGCCTAGGTCAAATCCAAATCTAACATAAAATTACTTGAACCTAAATGCACTTAATCAACTTAATTGGAAGTCATCTCACAAAAAAACACATAAGTATAACATGCTTGATCATATAGACACGTGAGATGACCTAGGTTTAACAACTTACAACCAATTTTTTTAAAAATCTAACATCCAATCCAACCACCTTGTGTGTAGGATCAATGGATGTTGAGTTGCTCCCACACATGACCGGATCAACTCAAATTCACAAGCTTCGATTCAAACGACAAGGATCGGTAGCCTTTGGGAATAATGGCAAGCTCAAAATCATCGGATCGAGTGATATCGAGCTTAACTCAATTTTGTTATTAAAAATGTATTACTTGTAGAGAATTTTGAATATAACATGCTTAGCGTAAGCCAATTATGTGACAATAACTATAAGGTCGTATTTTTAGAAAATGAATGTGTAATTAAAACAAATAAAACAAACTAAAACAATACTCAAAGGAACTAGGACAAATAACATTTATACAATTAACTTAATCAAATCCTCACCAAATGTCTTATGACACAGAAGAGGAATCATGGTTGTGGCACCGACGACTTAATCCACTGCACTCAAGACTCGGCCCACAAGATGAGTCGAGTGTGGCTTAGTCAGAGGCTTACCCAACCTCAACAATTTGGTTAATAAAATGTAATGCTTGTCAACAAGGAAAATAACCTAGACACAACACAAGTTAACTAACCAAGAACGAACCTCAAGTGTACTTGAGCTCCGTGATATGGATCTATTCGATTCACATGGAGCCAAGTCACTCAATAGAAGTCAATATTGCTTAGTCATAATTGACGACTACTCCAGTTTACTGGGTTAGGTTCATCAAACATAAAAATGATACCCTAGATCAATTAATCAATCTATTCAAATTAATCGAGAATCAAAAAACCTTAAGGTTAAAAGACTTAGAAGCGATCATGGTGGTGAATTCAAAATCAAAGGTTCACCGACTTCAGAACCTAAACGGATACCACCATGAATTCTCTTGCCCTACGACCCTCAACAAAATGGCCTAGTGGAGCGAAAACCGAACTCTACAAGAAGCCGCTAGGACCATGTTGAAGCGAATACGACCTACCCGATAGGTTTTGGGAGCAGAGTACGACATGCTATGTCCAAAATAGGATCCTTATGGTAAAGAGGCACCTTAATAAAGTACCCAACATCAAGTACTTTAGGTATTTGGATGTAAAGTACATATCTTAAACACTAAGAACCACCTAGGAAATTTACATCCAAAACCTCCACCGAATCTTAGGATACTCAACCACGAGTAGGGCCTATAGGGTATATAACCACGATACACCTTAAAGTCGAAGAGACTATTAATGTAGTGTTGATGAAGTACCAACCTACAAAACCCTTAATGACCCCAAGTGTTGAGCCCATCGATACCAAACTCGCCTCCGACCTCGAGATCGAGTCTAATCCACATCAACCAACTTCTCTTGTCACTAAGTGACAAGTGATCCGAGTCAAACTAGTGTTCAACCAAGTCACCCCATTGATCAAGCATTAGGTGACACAAACCCAACCCAATCTAGGATTCAAACTAACCACCCTATCGATCAAGTGATAGGAGATCCTAATCTAGGAGTTCGAACTAGAGCATCCTATAGGAACCTTAGTCAAATTTCCTTAATTTCAAAGATAGAACCCAAATCAATTGAACAAGCTCTTCTTGATCCCGATTGGATTATTGCAATGCAAGAAGAGCTAGCTCAATTTACTAGGAATAAAGTGTGGGAATTAGTACCACCACCTAAAGACAAAACGATAATTGGAACAAGGTGGGTGTTTCGAAATAAGCTTGATGATAAAGGTGAAGTAGTTAGAAACAAGGCTAGGTTAGTCGCCAAAGGGTTTAGTCAAGTCGAAGGCTTAGATTACGATGAAACCTATGCCCCAGTAGCTAGACTCGAATCCATTCGAATGTTGCTAGCTTATGCCGCACATCGAGGATTTAAGCTGTTTCAAATGGATGTTAAGTCGGCATTCCTAAATGGATACATTAAAGAAGAAGTTTATATTAGCCAACCCCTCGGATTCGAAAATCTAGATAAACCCGACCATGTTCTAAAACTTAAGAAAGCTCTCTATGGACTTAAAACAAGCTCCTCGAGCTTGGTACGAGAGACTTTCAATCCATCTTAAGTCAAAAGGGTTTAACCAAGGCTTAGTTGACCCAACTCTCTTCGTAAAAACCTTAGGTAAAGAAATATTAACAGCTCAAATTTACGAGATGATGATATAATTTTGGAACCTCTAACTCGGCCTTACTAAACGAGTTCGTTTCACTCATGGAAAGTGAGTTCAAATGAACTTGGTAGGCGAAGTTAAGTTTCTTTTAGGTCTACAAATTAAACAAACTAAGGATGGTATATACCTATATCAACAGAAATACACTAAGGAGTTAATTAAAAGATTTGGAATGCAAGACGCTAAGATAATAAACACCCCAATGGCGATTAATGTTAACATAGGAGAAGACCTAGAAAGTAAGTCCATTGACTTAAAGTACTATAGGAGCGCGATAGGAAGTCTCCTATACTTAATCATGAGCCTAATCTCGACATCCTATTCAGAAGTATGTGCGCCGTTTCAAACCTGCTAAGGAGTCTCACCTAACCCTAGTTAAGCGTATCCTTAGATATCTTAAGGGTACACTTAACGTTGGTATTTGGTACCCTAGATCTACGGAGTTCGAACTAATCGGCTACTCCGATTCGGATTATGCCGGTAGTAAACTCGATAGAAAGAGCACGAGTGGTTGTTGTCAACTAGTCGGCTCGAGTCTAGTGAGTTGGTGCAGTAGGAAGCAACATTGTGTTGCCTTTATCTACCACCGGCTTCTAATACATTGCGCTGGGTGAGTGTGTAACTCAACTTCTTTAGATGAAGCACACTCTCCGAGACTTTGGGTTGGACTTCACCAAAACTAAAATTTTTGTAGACAACATAAGTTCGATAAATCTAACTAAGAACCCTATATGCCATTCAAGGACAAAGCATATAGAGGTAAAACACCATTTCATTCGAGAACATGTAGCCAACGGCCCATACAACTCGAATATGTTGACTCAAGTCTAACCTAGCAGATCTATTTACTAAACCCCTACCCGGTAATTTAGTCTATTAAGATCTAAAATTGGGCATGTGCGTAATAGAATAGGTAACTTGCAAATTATATGTTCTTACTACTATTTCTTTAATTTCATTTTATGGAACTAGCATAGACATACCTAGATATCATGCACCTATAGATTTAAGGAGCAATACATCTCACAACACATAGGACTAATGTGTTTGTGTACTTATGCCACGTAGATGGGTGTGAGATGTTAGGACCTTACTCACAGTTCCGGATGTAGAGCTAGTGCATCACTATGAACCACGAGTATAATCATACATACTAGCGCTCGACCGGAGTGGTTGATCTTTCATATCAATCAAGCCAAATATGAGTCGAACATTTTATAGATGAACCTATTTTCAGTATATTATTTTCAAAATAATGTGGAACATGCTTGGACTTTAAAATTAAAACTTATTTTTTATTCCACACACATCCTCACTCTTTTCGATATATGGCAAAAGGGGGAGAAAAAGGCCAAAGTTAAGGGATCAATTTTTTATGGCCAAGGCTTACTTAACTTTAAGTTAACAAAACAAGTTAAGGGAACTCTTAACTTAAACACATTTAGTTAACTTGTTTTCATTAACAATACAATAATTTACTTAACTCTTACTTAACTTGTTAACAAAAAGTAATTTACTTAACTTGTTAACAAAATAGAAGTAAAGGCCAAGGTTAAGAAATCAATTTTTTTCTTAGCTTAAAACTTATTTTAAACACTATGGCCAATATTAAGTAATTTCGGTCACTTAATTCTTTTTTAGTAGCAAATATCAAGGGGGAGAGTTAAAACCCTTTCTCAAGTACTCACCCTCGGTCAAGGGGGAGGATTCCTCAAGGGGGAGCACTTGAAAAAGAGTTTTTACTCCTACACATTCATGCATATCTCTTGCTCATTTTACTTAATGCACTTAATTTGTTTTTTCTTAACTTTGTATGTGGGTTTGCCATAAATCAAAAAGGGGGAGATTGTTGGTGCAGTAGGCACCTAAGTCAAACCTGAGTTTTGATTTTAGCAAACGATACAAAGTTAAGCTCATGTTGTTATCTCACGAGCTGAATCGAGTGTGCAGAAGATTGCTATAGTTGGAGCTGAAGGCTAGCGACACCCGGAGGAAGCCGCGGTGGTCGGGCGACACTCGAGTGACTTCGAAGGGAGCCGAAGGAATCGAGTGGAAGGTCGGAAGCAAAAGCGACATGGTAAGTATCGAGGTAAGCTCGTGTGTACGAGCGTAAGTGAGGTCGTATCCTCCTTACGGGGATGGTATTAAGCGTAGATCCGACCAAAGACATCCCATCGATGGTCTAGGTCGAGATCGGACAGTTGAAGGCCGTTGAAATAATGTTTTCTTTAAGCTAACTTTGCCTTGCAGTAAGCATCGATCATTGCCCGGCAGAGGACTCATTGCCGTCAATCGATCATTGGAGGTCGACAATCGGCCCGATCTTGCCATTAGTCGACTGATGATGGCCATCAGTCGACTGATGGTCAATGATCAGATTCGAGGAGTCAAGGCTTATCACCCCATTTCAAGGAGATTGGTGCTCAATTGTGATTGGCTAGGGTTTCTCTCGAAAAGGGGCTCAAAGGCTATAAAAGGAGGGCCAAACCTAAGGTTTTCATCATCATTCTAAAGCTTCCAAAAAGCCTCCGCCAAGCTACAACTTTTCGACCACGAAGTGCTTTCTCTCCGACGTCTAGGTCTTAAATTCTTTCTTATTGTAACGTCGGTTTTTTAGCTCTTATTTAAGTTCATTTCTTTTCGGAGCTTTTATCGTGTACGAGGAGAGGGGGAGTGTCCCTCTACCTCAAGCTTTTTCCTTCTTGTATCGCTTAACTCCTACCTCCAACGAGGAGGAGTTCCTTTAGTGCTTTTGCCCTCCGTACGTGGTCAAGCACCACTAGGGCCTTGGAGTATTAGCCGAAGGCTACGAACCAAGTAAAAACTTCATTGTCTCTTTTTACTTTACATTTCCGCTGCAATTAATTATCTCTCGAGTTTTAACGAACGTAAAAAAAAGGAAAAGGTTTTTCGCTATTCACCCCCCCTCTAGCGAACCGCATCGATCCAACAGAGATTCCCTCTCGAAGAAGTATCACACTCATTTGATCTTAGGAAGATGAGTATGCGCGAGTGGCTACTTATTAGATGTTCATCATTAGTCTGCATTACTTCGACATACGTACCGCGATTCACGTTATAATGCATTCTTCCCCCAACTACTTTGATTGTTTCTCGCACACCTTTCGTCCATCTTCATCCATTTCTATTATTTCTGGGTCCTTCCCTCGTCTCATAAGAGTGCACTTTTAGCCCGCTTGTCTGCCCTTCGATCAATATTTGCAGCGGCCACACAACATTGACTCTCGGAACCCTCCGCCTGCCCCTTGCTCTGTAAGTATCCGCAACTCAAAGGTCGCCCGTGTAATTTCAGCAGGTTCAGGCTCCGCCACGCAATGTCGGTTTCCAAGCAATAGAAGGAAAGAATGAAGAGAAAGAGAAAGAGATGAAGAGGGCCGAGTGAGAACGACGGGGAGTTCAATAATGACGGGCCCCTTACCATTCAATTTCGACTCTTTAAGTAAGTTGCAGTCGTGAGTGAGATCGAAAGTGTGATCAATTTCCTTCAATGGTAGGGACCCAGGGTATATGGGAGGAAGGGGCGGAGCGGAACCCTCCGGATCACTAAGACAAAGATTGACTCATAGATAGCGCAGTCTATTCTTTTCAACTCACATAATTGAATCGCACCTACCCGTAGATCTGTCGGACTCTCTCTTATTTGGCCATAAATGACTGGTGCTAGGGAAGAAAACTATTCTATGTACGCCAGGGCCGGCTTTGCTTCGCTCAATACAAAAACTAGAGTAGAACCCAAAGACGCGCTAAAGCCATAGACTACGCTCTCGTGAGACCCCTCTATTTGACTAAGAGACTCTCTTTTGTTGATCTCCTTCCATACTTGAATATCCAAGATGGGAATGATTGACCCTCGGATTGAAATAATAGCGCATAATGGTGGTACTCCTTCTCCTTCCCCTTTCCCTACTGAGAGATCTCTCTTTTCTTGGTTTAGCCCCGGCGATACATCCGTTACCTCTTCTCTATGAACTAGATAGAAGAGCTCATAGGCAAGGTATTACTCGAACCAAGTAGAGGGTTCAATGGAGAAAAAAGAGAGGAACGGGTCGGGCGTAAGCGTTTGAGATAACTGGTACGGGAAAGTAAGTGAAGGTAATCGGCACGACAAAGCGAAGAAGTACTTCGTTGGGAAATAGGCCAGAATCGGTTCGGCCAAATAAGCCTAGAAGGCCAACGGGGCGGATGAGAATCGGTTTGGCCAAATAAGCCTAGAAGGCCAACGGGGTGGATGAGAATCGGTTCGGCCACATAAGCCTAAAGATAGACGGGGCGGATAAGAATCAGTTTGACCAAATGAACCTTAAGGCTATATTATCCTTGAGCTGGAGACCTAAGTTAGTTTTACCAGAAGTAGATGGTTGAGGGGGACGGGCTAACCTAGTTTCCTGGAATAGGGATGAGGGGGTGATATGTAACAGAAAGAGAGGTCCCCACATAATATTCCGAGGAGCCTTCGTCCCTCGTACCTGTAACAGAATTATTCCTCAGGTGGACGTGGTGGCCACGTGTACGATGAGGACAGCCCGCGAGATAGTGATGGATCAGAGGAGGAGGATAAAAGGTAAAGAAGGGAGAAAAGGAGGGGGATCCACAATCATCTCATCGGACGCGAAACATAGACGCAAGAGAAAGAGGAGAGCTGTCGTAACTTCGCCGGAGAAGAAGAGCAGCGACCCTGACCATTGCATCGCACGTACTCTTTCTTGTATTTGTAACCCAACTGTAAGAGGTTTTCTCCTCCGTCTTGGGAAGTTTCCTTTCCGTAAAGGAGGGCATTCATAGTGGAAAGTGCTTAGGCATTGTCCCCGGTGAGAGAGCTCACCTCTGTGGAGTAGGAATACTCATTCCAAACCACGTTATATCTTGTGTTCTAGTTTTCGCTGTCTGTTTGGGGGTTTTGCATTTCTTGACTTCATCTTCTATATACATTTTACTGTTGCGGCCTGTGAGAACCCCCCAAAAGCTCCCTTCGTGCCTTCGTCGCGTCGAAAGGGGTTAAAGTGAATTTTCCTCGCCGCATCAGTTGGCGCCGTCTGTGGGAACATTGAGCTGGATGTCGAGATGCAACCGGAAGAGATACAACAGCCTGCTACCCCCATAGTGGAGGAGCGCCCCATCATTCTCCTACCATCACAGTTGAAGGCCCTAATGGACGACGCTATTACAGAGGCCCTTGCTAGAGAAAGGATAAGGACCGGATATCTGCATCCTCATTCCGGTGAACCTTCTTCTCGAGGCCCACCCCCAGAAATGCCTCCTCCATCTCGTACCGCCGTTAATGTGGAAGTAGTGCCTGGAGAAGGACTTGGGGGAAGAGCACCTCAGAACACTCTGCCCTTAATCCAAACTCAAAGGGAAGAACAGGGCGAAAGTCAATCGACTGCGGACCTCCCGCATGGACATCCTTTCTGAAGTCCCTCCATTTTACTTCTGGAATCCTCAAGTAGATAAGTATGATGGTTCGACGGATCCTGAAGAGCACCTATCGCAGTTCGACGGAGCAGCCTCGCTCCACTGTTATACCGATGCCCTCAAATGCCGAGTTTTCCAGACCACCTTAACCAGCTCGGCACAAAAGTGGTTTAATACTTTGCCTCTGGGATCTATCACTTGTTTTGTTGATTTTCGGAGAATGTTCAGCCAGGAGTTTGCCAGGTGCAAGGTGTATAAGCCAGACACCTCTATCTTGATGCACATCACGCAAGGGCCCTCAGAATCGCTCAGAGGGTTTCTTCACCGGTTTACCTCTGCTGCTAGGGGTATTCCTTCTGCCATAACAGAATCTTTTAGAGTCGCCATTCTACACGGACTGAATGAAGGCCCCTTCCTCAGTTCCCTCTTGAGGCAACCTGCCAATAGCTATGAGGAGCTGTTAAGTCGTGCGGAACAATTCATCCGCGAGGAGGAAGGACTGCAAGTGCGGAGAGCTGAACGTGCTGCCGCAGCAGTCCCGATCGAAAGAACTCATCCCGCTGCCCCTCAAGTACCCCCTCATCGAGGTTATGTGCGACCCTTTCGACAGGAGGCTCCTAGGCCTTGGCCATTGTTACAGGGTGCTCGTCCTATACCGCCATTACAAATTATGGCCGCTGAAGCACTTCCTCCTGCAAGGACCTGGAAGGAGCGGGAGATGGAATTCTATGATCAACAGGGTCTGCTACGACGACCCTTGGGATATAGGGGGATCCCATGTAACCCCCCCCACCTCATTCTTCTGCCAATATCATAAGGAATATGGCCACGCTAGTGGCCGATACTTCAAGTTACAGGAGGAGCTGGATCGTCTCCCAACCGCATATCCGCAATTGCGGTTCCAAATGGGAGGACCAGCACGGCGAGGTCCCAGACCCGATGTAGCCCGTCCAGGGTCGTATAACCAACAACCTCAAGTCACTTTCCCCCAAACGTCATTCCAGGAGGTTGTTTCTCAAGAAGGCCCATCAGGTGAGAGCCCCTCATCCAATCTAAATAACGCTCCCACATGGGGGGTTATCCATGTTATAGTCGGAGGACCTACTGACGGGGACTCCAACCGGGCACGAAAGTCATATGTTCGTCTCATGGAGAGTTTGACCATTATCGCTGACTAGACTGTACTGACTGCACCGTCCATTTCATTCGGGCCAGAAGATTTATAAGGTGTCCTCCTGCCCCACACGGATCCCTTAGTTATCCAAATATCCCTAGCCAATTATGAAGTGGCTAGGGTGCTGGTCGACTCGGGAAGCTCTGTTAATATCCTTTTCAGAGGCTTTGACGGATCTGATTGGGAAATGCCCTAGAAGATGTGGCTACACCTGTTTGGGTTCGCAGGCATGTGGTCCACCCTACTGGCGATTTTCCGCCTTAACTCGTAAAGCCCAAAACCAGTATCATACCTTTCCTCATTGTGGATACTCCATCCACTTATAATGCTATTCTTGGTCGTCCTTTCCTTACTATCTTTCAGGTAGTAGCTTCCCCGTACCACCAAAAGTTGAAGTTCCCAGTTGGATCGTTGGTGGGAGAAGTGCGAGGGGAACAGAAGGCCGCCCGAGCTGTTATGTACAAATGGTTCGGGATGACCAGAAGAAGGCCCAAACCGATGATCTCAAAGGCAAAGCTATCATCATTTATGATGTCTGCGTCTTAGAGGAATCCCCCCCTCCCCAAGCTGACAAAATAGAGGAAGGAGAGATGGTGGAAATCGCTCCAGGAAAGGCCACACGAGTGGCACAGCAGCTGGAAGCCAAGGAGGAGCTGGTGGCCTGCTTGTGGGAGAATGAAGACATCTTTGCGAGAGATGTGCATGATCTCACCGGGATTGATCCTCGCATGGTTGAACACCATCTCAATATAACCAGAGGAGCCCGACCGGTCCAACAGAAGCGGTGACATTTTAGACCTGAGAAGGACAAGGTCATAGCTGAAGAGGTGGAAAAACTGCTAAAGGCGGGTCATGTAAAGGAAATCCAGTTCCCCGAATGGGTTTCCAATGTAGTCTTGGTCCCCAAGCCTTCTGGGCAGTGGAGGATGTGTATTGATTTTTGTGATTTGAATAAAGCGTGCCCTAAAGACTGCTACCCATTGTCTCGTATTGATCAGTTGGTAAACTCCATTGTAGGATATGAAGTGGTGTCCCTAATGGATGCATATCAAGGATACCATAAAATACCTTTGGCCAAAGAAGATCAAAAGAGGGTTAGTTTTGTGACGGCAGGAGGGTTATATGCTTATGTGGTAATGCCGTTCGGATTAAAAAATGCAGGGGCCACCTATCAACGCCTTATAGACAAGATCTTTACAGAGCAGAAAGGGAAAAATGTGGAAGTCTACGTAGATGACATCCTGGTCAAATCAAAGACCACTGGGGATTTAGTCAAGGATTTAAATGAAACCTTCGCTACATTGAGACGGTTTAATATGAAGCTAAACCCTAACAAATGCCTGTTCGGGGTAAAAAGCGATAAGTTCTTGGGGTACATAGTAACTGAGAAGGGGTTGCAAGCCAACCCTGAGAAGGTGCAGGCGCTGTGCAACATGAAATCACCCACTAATCTGCGAGAGACCCAAAAGTTGGTGGGCAGGATTGTTTCCTTATCCCGATTCATAGCCAGATCGATGGACAAAGGGCTACCTTTCTTCAAGATTCTGTGTAAGGCTACTAAATTTCAGTGGGACGATCAATGCGAACAGGCTTTCCAGGAGTTGAAGAAATATTTGGCTGGACTCCCACTACTAGCCAAACTAGTGGTCGGAGAACCATTATGGATGTATTTGGCCGTCTCAGAGGGAGCTATTAGTTCGGTTTTATTAAAACAAGAAGGCTCTCACCAGCAGCCTATTTATTATACCAGCCATAGTCTGAAGGGGGCTGAATTCCGTTATACAGAGCTAGAGAAGTTGGCATATATTCTGGTGTTGACCGCCCGCAAATTAAGGCCATATTTTCTTGCTCATCCCATCACTATTCTAACTCACAGTGAATTGGGCAAGGTCGTCACTATGTTGGAATGTATACTGAAAGCCTAACTCTTTTTGTATGAACATTTTATTTTGAAATAAGAATCACATGATCATTGTTTGCATTTTATATATTCATTATATATGTGTGCATATTGTCTAATATTTTACATTGTAGATAACATGGTGCTTGGTGTGGCACAGAAGATCATGTTATCAGTACCTTGTAAAATATAAGTAAAGGCTCACAACCAAGATGGTTTTGGACAAACCATTGGCATGGTTGTAGTGTAGCTTGGTATTGTTTTATCTTGAACATAGAGTTACACTAGTACACTTAGGTGTATTGAGTAGGACCGACATAGAGGTGATTCAATTTAGTACTGACTACATAATTGAATCGGACCTCGGATATTATGTTGTACATGCTCTTAATCCCGATATAATAACGGGCACATGTACTTAGTATTTATTTCTTTGATTTACCAGTGGGTGAGATTTAGATGGATTAAATCAATATGCCCGGAAGTTGGGAAATAATATTATTTACATGGTGTGTCGTTGATTATAGGAGGAAACCGTGTCCTATATATTAGGTTGATGATGTCCCCTTGAGGAGCTCTTAAGGTTCATCATGTAAACCCAGCTGGTTGACTTAGTCAACATGATGATAAGGTTGAGTGGTACTACTCGAGGAATTAGATGTTAATTAATTGATGGTCAGTAAATCAATTAATTGACGGACATTCGATATCTTAAACACGGGGAGATTAATGTATAAATAATATATGGAGCCCATATTGATTTATGGGGGTTGGTGAGGTAGTTCAATGATGATCCTCTAGTGGAATGGAACATCATTGATGGATCAAGTTTGTGTGGTTCCGATCCATCGGGTGGCCAAGACCCAACTCCTCCTTATGGTCCCTATCGTAGCCTAATATAATCCTTGTGAAGTCTAGATCCAAGAATGTAAAACAAAACCTAGAACCAATGGTTGGGATTAAATCCCTAGATCCGATGCTTGGATGAAACCCTAGAACCAACGGTTGGGATTAAATCCCTAGATCCGATGGTTAGGATGAAACCCTAGAATCGACGGTTGGGATTAAATCCCTAGATCCGACGGTTGGGATGAAACCCTAGAACCGACGGTTGGGATGAAACCTTAGATCCGAAGGTTGGGATGAAATCCTAGATCCGATGGTTGGGATTAAACCCTAGATCCGACGGTTGGGATAAAACCCTAGATCCGACGGTGGAGATTAAATCCCTAGATCCGACGGTGGAGATTAAAGGAGGCTTAAGCCTAATTCTATAAATAGGGGGCTTAGGCTTGGGCGGCAAGTATTGGTTTTAGAATTGGAATTAGGGTTTGGCTCATCCACAAGTGGGTGGCTAGGGTTCATTGGGCGGCTAGGGTTTAGAGCAAAGTGGGCGGCAACCTCTTCCATCTTGTTGATTGTCGGTGCCCACTTCCATTGATAATTCCTTGGCCGGCGCCCATCCTAGAAGCCTCTCCCTTCTTCCTTGGCCGGTGGTTCTCCTCCCATTGGTGGCCGGTTCTCTTCCTCCTCCCTATTCTCCAAAGTGGCCGTGTGCAACTCTTCTTGAGTTGGCCATCATCCATTGCTCCTTGGCCGGCGGTTGCACCAAATTCCCTAATTTGGTGGCCGGTTCTAGATAGGAAAGGTATTTGCGAGTTCTTCTTTTTGTTCGCAGCGGACAAGGTAGAGAAGAAAGCGATCTAGAAGGCTTCTACTCGTGGAGGATCTTCGTCCACACGTCATCCACGAGAAGGATAGGACATACGGTAGAAGATCGTGAGGTATAAAGTTATTTTAACTTTATGTACAGATCTGAGCATGTTTTTATTTGTTTAGATTATGCATGTGTGTGTATGAATATATATTGTATAATCATGGACCCCGAAGACAAACACAAAAACCGGCGATCCATCCGTCGTCTCTTCCGCGGCTAACCAACTAGAAGAGTTGTGTTGCTTGAACAACTAGTTTGTTCAGCGACCACTCAAGTTGTTAGCACGACGCGAATAGGTTGTGCTAAGGAAGCTCATCCCATCCGGATTAATTCTTTCATTAGTGAAAATTTTAATCAGGGGACATAGGAGCCAATGAGCCTCGTCATCCCACTAACATTAGTATCGAGCCATCGGTTTCGGTTTTGTGTGTTTAGGATTGTTAATTTTTATGCATTTTCATATATTATATGTGTCGGATAATAGTAGGATATCGTAGTTTAACTCTTTGGTTGCGGGCATAAGATCCAGGCTATTATGGCCATGTGTGTATGTGAATGGATGTGTGTAAAAATTTATTATTTGAATCCTCGGGGTTGTGAGCTAGATTAGTATTTAATTTTTGTAATTGAATACGGCATTGTTTAGCCGATCATTTTAGTTTACTTTCGATCTAGATTATTTGTACACTCCTTCGTGGAGTATAGGATCGATGGATGTAAATAAAATGATTTATCTCGGCTCGGATATCTTTGGTGACTTGCGCACGGGAAAAGGTGGAGCGGACGAGGTGGCGACACGACGGGATGCATATTGGAGGACAATGCCATAATAGTTGGAAAAAATTCTATTTTTCCATATTTATTGCTTATTTATTTTATATGCATGTTGTGTATGTTTAAAATTCCTCGATTGCAATTTACTAAGTGGGAGAGGGATATTTTAATTAATTCCCACCTCCATTACAATTTGGCGTGTGATGCAACAAACTTGCGTTGGCTTTGAGTGCCTTCCTCCCATCGGATGGGTTTGTTTGCGGATCACTAGGTCAAATAATGGTTATAGAAATTATTTAGGAGCGTGTGTACTTCCCCAGTAAGGACACATAATCCAAAATAATTCCCTTAGTATCGTAATGGTGCACACTTAGATACAAATAAAGTATCCTCCCCATCGGAGTCACTGCTTTTATTTGTAGGGCCAAAGAGGAACCAACTATTAATTTTATTTGTCAAAAGTAAGGTTGACAAGATAATAAAATTAATGGGTAAAACCTCCTCTTACAAATGTAGAATTCGTATACGTCCACACTATCGTGGCATGCGATATTCTCGGTGTTGGTTGATTTCGGAATTTTATTGTTTTTGAGGAATCAATAATATTTGAAATCTAATATTTTGATCATTGTGATTTTTAGGATTTTCAAATGGCTTTCAACCCACTTGCTGTGATTTTAAAAGAAAACAAATTTACTGGTCCAAACTACATTGATTGGAAAAGAAACCTGGATATTGTCTTAACTGCGGAGGAGTACAAATTTGTACTCTTCGAGGTCTGTCCTCCTAAGCCCACCGATGACTCTGATGAAAAGGAGAAAGAAAGTTATAAGAAATGGGTTAAGGCAGATGAGATGGAGCGGTGTTACATTTTGGCATCTATGTCAAATGTGCAACATCAAAGATCGTGCCATAGCCACAGCTTATGACATGATGTTCAATCTCAAGGAACTTTTCGACCATCAGAGTAGGGCGGCTAGGCAGGAGGCAATGAGAAACTTGATGACGACCACCATGGTCGAGGGAACACCCGTTAGGGATCATGTTCTCAAGATGATGGCTCATCTTAATGAGATGGAAGTCCTCAGAGCTGAGATCGATGGGGAAACCTAGGTCGATATCATTCTCCGCCCCGCTTAGGAGTTTTGAGGCCTCCAACTACAACATGAACAAGAGGTTGTATTCGTTGGGAGCTTCCGAGTAACTCCAAAGCACAGAGGGCTTTTTCACAAGTTCTCAAGCCATGGTCGCTCAGAAGGTTTCTTCCTCTAAACCGAAAGGTAAGAAGAAGAAGAAGCAAGGTGGAGCGAAGAAGGTGGCAACAGGACCTCAGGCAGGAGTGAAGAAGCCGAAAGGCAAGTGCTTCACTTGCAAGCAGACTGGACATTGGAAGGCGTGACCGTCCCTCGCCGAAGAACAAAGGTATATCTTCTTGTTTAGTTGTTGAAACATGTTTAGTGGTGTTATCTACGTGTGTAGATACAGTGAGCCACGATCATGTCTGCAATACTGCAGGGTTCCAGAAACCCCGACTAGCCGAGGGAGAGATTACTGTCTTCATGGGCAATGCTTCAAAGGTGGCTATCTATTGCAGTGGGAGACGCTTTATTTATCTTTTGATAGGAATAAATTTTTGTTTTGAGAAATTGTCTTTATGTACCTACTTTTAGAAAGAATTTAATTTTTTCTAAATTGTTTTTGGATGGATATTCTTTCTTTTAATGACAAGGTGGTTATAAAAAGGAATAGGGAGATTATCTGTTCTGGTACATTGGTTGGCACTTTATATACTATTGAACCAAAAACTCCCACGATGCAAATAGAAGTAAATAACTCATCTTCTAAATCTAATAAGAGAAAAGAATGAAATGAACCAAACATATCTTTGGCATCTAAGGCTTGGTCATATTAACCTAAGTAGAATTCAAAGGTTGATAGCTGATGGACCTTTGGGTTCATTAGTGGTGGAGGATCTCCCAACCTGCGAATCTTGCTTGGAAGGTAAAATGACCAAGAGGCCTTTTAAGGCCAAGGGCTATAGAGCCAAAGATGTGTTAGAATTGGTTCATTCGATTTGTAGTGGTCCTATGTCTATCCAGTAAGAGGTGGCTTTGAATGCCGTCTCTTTTATAGACGATTATTCAAGGTATGGATACATTTACTTGATGCGCCGCAAGTCTGAATGCTTTGACAAGTTCAAAGAATTCAAGGCTGATGTGGAGAACCGTCAAGGTAAAAGTATCAAGACATTACGATCTGATCGTGGTGGCGAGTACCTCTTGGGAGAGTTTAGGAGTTACTTATCAGAGGCTGGGATTCAATCCCAATTATCCGCACCTGGCACACCCCAGCAGAATGGTGTGGCGGAGCGAAGGAATAGGACTCTTATGGAGATGGTCAGATCGATGATGAGTTATTCTGAGTTACCTAATTCGTTCTGGGGGTTTGCTCTGGAAACAACAGCACACATTCTGAACTTGGTTCCATCTAAGTCAGTACCCTCTACTCCCACAGAGTTGTGGATCAAGAAAGCCTAGTCTAAGACATATTCATTGGGGTAGTCCACATGTCTTTGAAGGGGAGATCTTTGGTAAGATGGAATCTCGTATATAAGTGCGCTTGTTTGTTGGCTACCCTAAGGGAACGAAGGGTGGTTTATTCTATAGTCCTAGAGATCAGAAGGTGATCGTGAGTACGAATGCCAGATTTCTAGAGGAAGACTATGTGATGAACCACAAGCCCACGAGTAGGATTGTTCTTGAGGAGATGACAGGGGAAGTCCCGACTTCAGTACCACCGGTACAAGAGGAGACACCACAAGTCACTGCACCGCGTGTCACAGAGCATACACATGAGGCACCTCGTCGTAGTGGGAGGGTTGTTAGACAACCCGACAGATTCATGTTTTTGGGAGAGTCTTCGGACTTAGTCCCTGGTGAATATGAACCTGATCCCTGGACATATGACGAGGCAATCCAAGATAGAGATGCAGTATCTTGGCAAAGAGCGATGAATTCAGAGATAGAATCTATGGATTCTAATCAGTCCGGATCTAGTAGAGCCACCCGATGTAGTAAAAACCATTGGATGCAACTGGATCTACAAGAGAAAGAGAGGAGTCGATGGGAAGGTTGAGACCTTCAAAGCGAAAGGGTATACTCGTAAAGAGGGTATCGATTATGAGACCTTTTCGCCGGTAGCTATGCTTAAGTCTATCCGGATTCTCTTATCTATAGCTGCTCATATGGATTATGAGATTTGGCAGATGGATGTCAAGACAGCTTTCCTTAACGGAAGTCTTGAGGAGAACATCTATATGCGCCAACCAGAGGGATTCATTGCTAAAGGCAAAGAGCATCTTGTATGTAAGCTTAATCGGTCCATTTATGGATTGAAGCAAGCTTCTAGATCTTGGAACATCCGCTTTGATGAGGTAATCCAGTCATATGGATTTATTCAAAGTTCGGATGAGCCTTGTGTATACAAGAGATGTGACGGAAACGTAGTGGTGTTTCTTGTACTATACGTAGATGACATTTTGTTAGTTGGCAACAATATCAAAGTGTTATCAGATGTAAGGGTATGGTTGTCCAAACAGTTTGATATGAAGGACTTGGGAGAAGTGGGACACATCCTTGGGATCAAAGTTATAAGGGATCGCAAGAAAAGGATGTTGTGCTTGTCTCAAGCTTCATACATTGACACTATCCTTGCTCGTTTTAGCATGCAGAACTCCAAGAAAGGTTTTCTACCTTTTAGGCATGGAGTTCCTTTATCTAAAGAGATGTGTCCCAAAACATCAAAGGAGATAGAGGATATGAAGGCGGTTCCTTATGCTTCGGCAGTAGGAAGCCTTATGTATGCTATGCTATGTACGAGATCGGATATCTGCTTTGCCGTGGGCATGGTTAGCAGATATCAGAGTAATCCTGGACAGGGACATTGGACTGCGGTAAAGCATATATTGAAGTACCTGAGAAGGACTAGGGATTATATGCTGGTTTACCGGGCAGATCAATTAGTCCCCGTGGTTACACAGATTCGGATTTCCAATCAGATAGGGACAAGAGTAAGTCTACCACGGGGTTTGTGTTTACTTTTGGAGGTGGAGCCATAGTATGGAGGAGTGTCAAGCAGAAATGCGTGGCGAACTCTACCATCGAAGCTGAGTATGTGGCAGCCTCGAGGCACCTAAGGAAGTGATATGGCTCAGAACTTCTTGATGGACTTGGATGTGATTCCTAGTTTGCCCAGAACTATCACAATTTATTGTGATAACAGTGGTGCAGTTGCAAACTCGAAGGAACCACGAGCCCATAAGGCGAGTAAACACATAGAGCGCAAGTACCACCTCATACGAGAGATCGTAAAGCGAGGAGAAGTTGTTGTCGCCAAGATTGCATCAGAGGATAACCTGGCGGATCCATTCACTAAGGCCCTTCCAGCGAAAGCGTTTGATAGGCATGTGGAGGACATGGGGATCAGATGTATGGCAGAGTGATGACGGCATAGTCTTTTAGTATAAGTGGGAGATTTATTGGAATGTATACTGAAAGCCTAGCTCTTTTTGTATGACCATTTTATTTTGAAATAAGAATCACATGATCATTGTTTGCATTTTATATATTCATTATATATGTGTGCATATTGTCTAATATTTTACATTGTAGATAACATGGTGCTTGGTGTGGCATGTAAGATCATGTTATCAGACCTTGTAAAATATAAGTAAAGGCTCACAACCAAGATGGTTTTGGACAAACCATTGGCATGGTTGTAGTGTAGCTTGGTATTGTTTTATCTTGAACATAGAGTTACACTAGTACACTTAGGTGTATTGAGTAGGACCGACATAGAGGTGATTCAATTTAGTACTGACTACATAATTGAATCGGACCTCGGATATTATGTTGTACATGCTCTTAATCCCGATATAATAATGGACACATGTATTTAGTATTTATTTCTTTGATTTACCAGTGGGTGAGATTTAGATGGATTAAATCAATATGCCCGGTAAGTTGGGAAATAATATTATTTACATGGTGTGCCGTTGATTATAGGAGGAAACCGTGTCCTATATATTAGGTTGATGATGTCCTCTTGAGGAGCTCATAAAGTTCATCATGTAAACCCAGCTGGTTGACTTAGTCAACGTGATGATAAGGTTGAGTGGTACTACTCGAGGAATTAGATGTTAATTAATTGATGGTCAGTAAATCAATTAATTGACGGACATTCGATATCTTAAATACGGGGAGTTAATGTACAAATAATATATCGAGCCCATATTGATTTATGGGGTTGGTGAGGTAGTTCAATGATGATCCTCTAGTGGAATGGAACATCATTGATGGATCAAGTTTGTGTGGTTCCGATCCATCGGGTGGCCAAGACCCAACTCCTCCTTATGGTCCCTATCGTAGCCTAATATAATCCTTTTGAAGTCTAGATCCAAGAATGTAAAACAAAACCTAGAACCAACGGTTGGGATTAAATCCCTAGATCCGATGGTTGGATGAAACCCTAGAACCAACGGTTGGGATTAAATCCCTAGATCCGATGGTTAGGATGAAACCCTAGAATCGACGGTTGGGATTAAATCCCTAGATCCGACGGTTGGGATGAAACCCTAGAACCGACGGTTGGGATGAAACCTTAGATCCGAAGGTTGGGATGAAATCCTAGATCCGATGGTTGGGATTAAACCCTAGATCCGACGGTTGGGATAAAACCCTAGATCCGACGGTGGAGATTAAATCCCTAGATCCGACGGTGGAGATTAAAGGAGGCTTAAGCCTAATTCTATAAATAGGGGGCTTAGGCTTGGGCGGCAAGTATTGGTTTTAGAATTGGAATTAGGGTTTGGCTCATCCACAAGTGGGCGGATAGGGTTCATTGGGCGGCTAGGGTTTGGAGTAAAGTGGGCGGCAACCTCTTCCATCTTGTTGATTGCCGGTGCCCACTTCCATTGATAATTCCTTGGCCGACGCCCATCCTAGAAGCCTCTCCCTTCTTCCTTGGCCGGCGGTTCTCCTCCCATTGGTGGCCGGTTCTCTTCCTCCTCCCTATTCTCCAAAGTGGCCGGCGGCAACTCTTCTTGAAGTTGGCTGGCGCATCATCCATTGCTCCTTGGCCGGCGGTTGCACCAAATTCCCTAATTTGGTGGCCGGTTCTAGATAGGAAAGGTATTTGCGAGTTCTTCTCTTTGTTCGCAGCGGACAAGGTAGAGAAGAAAGCGATCTAGAAGGCTTCTACTCGTGGAGGATCTTCGTCCACACGTCGTCCACGAGAAGGATAGGACATACGGTAGAAGATCGTGAGGTATAAAGTTATTTTAACTTTATGTACAGATCTGAGCATGTTCTTATTTGTTTTGATTATGCATGTGTGTGTATGAATATATATTGTATAATCATGGACCCCGAAGACAAACACAAAAACCGGCGATCCATCCGTCGTCTCTTCCGCGGCTAACCAACTAGAAGAGTTGTGTTGCTTGAACAACTAGTTTGTTCAAGCGACCACTCAAGTTGTTAGCACGACGACGAATAGGTTGTGCTAAGGAAGCTCATCCCATCCGGATTAATTCTTTCATTAGTGAAAATTTTAATCCGGGGACATGGGAGCCAATGAGCCTCCGATGCGGCCCACCTAACACACTAAGCCCAATTTCTCCGGAAGATTGGCCAAATGGGTGGTAGAGTTAAGCGAATATGATATTCACTACCAACCCCTAACCATTATCAAGGCCCAAGCTCTCGCTGATTTTCTAGCGGAGGTACCTTGTGGCCCCGAAGATGGTCCGTCGACAAAAGAGGAAGGATCGGATGCATGAAATATATTCGTAGACGGTTCTTCAGGATCTTCGGGCGTGTGTCGGTGTTCTCATTAATTTCGATAAGGAAGAGACCATAGTAAATGCGCACAGGATATCGGGCATCCAATAATGAGGCAGAATATGAAGCTATTCTAGCAGGATTGCAGGCTGCTAAGGCGGTGGAGGCTTCTTCAATTGTAATCCATTCGGATTCCCAGCTGGTGATATCACAACTTCAAGGTTCTTTCGCGGTTCGGGAGGAAAGGCTGCACAAGTACTTGAAAACTCTTGAGAAAGAAAAAGTTCAGTTTCAACAAGTCCTCTTGAAGCAAATCCCACGGGAGAATAACGGGAAGGCAGATGAATTGGCTCGGGTGGCTAGCGCTATGGAAGGAATGAAATCATTGGAAACAATCCATATGGAAATCCCTACTTCTTTAGCAATATGTAATGTGAAGGAATCCGTACCCGAACCAAACCTAATTCCTGATTGGAGGACTGACATCATAGCTTATTTACGGCATGGGAAGGTCCCTGAAGAAAAAGGAGCGGCGTCTGCTTTAATGTGCTGAGCCAGACGATTCACCCTCTTTAATGGAGACTTATACAAGATATCTTTTGGACGACCCTTGTTGAAATGTTTAGGAAGTGAGGATGCTGAATGGGTACTCCGGGAGATTCATGAAGGCTGTTGCAGTAATCATCTAGGAGGGAGAGCTTTAGCAAGGAAGGCCCTGTTAGCAGGATATTTTTGGCCTACTCTCCAACAGGATGCCACTCCCATAGTGCAAACTTGCCCATCTTGCCAAAAGCATAGCAACCGGTCCGAACGGCCGGCTGAATTAATGAAAGCTGTGGTCGCTTCATGTCCTTTTGATCAGTGGGGAATGGATATAGTGGGCCCGATGCCAGTGGCACCTTTACAGAAGAAATTTTTATTGGTGGCTGTGGATTACTTCTCCAAATGGGTGGAAGCAGAGCCCCTGGCCAAAATTACCGAGAATGCTATAATACAATTCTTGTGGAAGAATATTGTCTGTCGATATGGTATTCCTTGGAGGATAGTTAGTGATAATGGACGCCAGTTCCAAGGTAAAAAGATTAAAGAATGGTGCCAAAGTCTCAACATTCAGCAAGCTTTTACTTCAGTAGCCCACCCTCAAGCTAATGGTCAAGTTGAAGTCACTAATAGAATTCTCATTCAAGGGTTGAAGACTAAATTGGGAAGTCAAAGGGGGAATTGGGTGGAAGAATTGTTCGGAATCTTGTGGGCCTATTGAACCACACCAAAAACTGCAACGGGGGAGACTCCTTTCAGTTTGGTATATGGGACAGAAGCTGTTATTCCGGTTGAGGCCCTTTTGAATAGCGCTCGGATAGAGGTGTATGAACCGGAGCAGAACCAACTTATCCGAAGCACTGAGTTGGACTTGGTGGAAGAAAAGCGGGAGACGACACAGAGGCGAGCAGAGTTTTACAAGCAGAGGGTGTAGCAAGTCTTTAATAAGAAGGTGAGGCCTCGAAGATTTCAGGAAGGGGATTGGGTTTTTCGTAAAGTTAATCCCGCTGGAGACCCTGGAAAGCTAGCTCCAAACTGGGAAGGACCCTATGAAGTAACGCGCCGCGTAGCAGGGTCAGCATATTATATGAAAGATGACTAGGGCAAGGAACTTCCACGACCTTGGAATGCCATTCATTCTAAGTTTTATACTATCATCTCTAAGGATTTTCATATAGATTGTGACATCCAAGATCATAAAGCAATACGTAACTGAACGAAGTACACTAGTCAGATGCAAAAGGAACCCGAATTTGATTAATGAGTCATTCACAATCGCGATACAGTATTTCTAATAAACTTTGAAAAAGAGAAGAGGATGGAAAGAAAGTGCTAGTCTAAGACAATACATCAAGCTATAACTTAAACCTGTCAATGGGATAGCGCCGAAAGTCGGCTTCCCAATTTAAAGAGAAAGTAGGATATGTCGGGGGAGGAAACCCTTGATCAGTGTATTGCCGGACCGCTTCATTAAATCCGTCTTGATAAGTGGCGCGCAGCAGGATAATTAGTCGCTCCTGGCAGTTCGGACGGTCAGGGCTCCGATCCCGATGAAGCCTACGACATTTCTTTTGTTGCTCTTGAAGATTTCGGCGTACATCCACGTAGCGTCGGGACACCTCCATAATAGCATCGGCTAGGGTGGAAATATCATCGGCTCGGGAGGATTGATCTTGCTGGACAAGGGTTGTCATGTCCATCATATTCTGATGCATCAAAGTCGAAATTCCCTCCACTGCCTCAGAATAGGATCTGGTGCGGGTCACCTCAGCGCCTAACCTCTAGAGGGAGGTTTCCTGCCTGCGTAGACGGGCGTGAGCATGCGCCCTAGAATTTATGAGAGAGAAGTTTTCTTGTACCTTCTTGCACAGGTGAGTGCGGAGGTCCCCTATTTTATCCTCCGCCTTCTGATATTGAACACGAGACCAAAGAATGGTGTTCGAGTCTGTTGCTTCCCCTGAAGGAGTTCTGCTACCTATTCTCGAAGGTGGATCAGTTCTTGAGAAGAGGAAGACTCCTTGTCAAGATGGGTCAGCTGAATCTCCCGTTGTAGTAAAAGTGATTTCACACCTGCTCGCTGTTGTTCTTGTAAGGCTATGATGGTATTGGCGTCTTTTTGAATTTGGTGGCGAGCTCCTGCCAATTACTCCTGGCATAATTGCAGTTGTTGCGACAGGAGCAATTCCCAATGTTGGGCAGTTGCTAAATCCTCCCAATGCCGCCGTTCCGATTCCAGGAACTGAGTTCGATGTTGGTGTAGAGAGCGGTCCAACTCTTGGTAGTTGGTTAGGGCCTGTATGCCGGTTATTGGAAAGAAGTTATTAAGTAAGAAAGATTAGAAGAGCTTATTAGAAAAACATACCAAGTCGAGGGCGTAGCGCAGGCCTTCCATGCGGGGGATCAGTTCCTCTAAATGTAAGATCCGAAGACCCCGAGGGGAATGGGAAGAAGAAGGGACGGACGACCCTGAATGAAAAGGTTCGCTCATCAGGGGAAGAATGGGGGTGGTCTCTATAGGTTGAGATGGGGGTTCGAAAAGGGAAGAAGGAGGAGCACTAATCGAAAGGTTCCTTGGAGGCAAAGTTGGGGGCAGAAAATCAGAAGTAGAAGGTGAAAGATGTACTGCGACTGGCAGAGAAGGGGGCACATCAGAAGTGGCGGACGGGAATTTATTTGGCGAGGAGTCCGAAGAAGATGATATGATGAGCATGGGGATGGAGGAGCCTTCGATGGGAAGGCAGGAAATAGAAGGACGTGGGCTAGTACTGATAGGAGATGAAGGGTTTTTCAGGCGAGAAGCAGAAGGGGAGTCAGGCAATGAAGAATTGTCAATCACCATAGGTTCAAAAGTGGGATTGTATTCAGGGGAAAAAGAAGGTAAGGATGTGCAAGCATCTATTGTTGGCTGACATGGAAGCATGTCTTCCATGGATTCATCTTTAGAGTGGGACGAAGGAGAAGGTGTCTTCCTAGCACTTATGGCGGATGGGGAAAAAGTAAGGGAGTTAGGGTTTGTAAATGACAGAGGAAGAGAGGAGGAGGTGGTTATTCCAGCTTCCTCTGGCACGGAGGTAATGAGGGTTTCGGGCGGAGGCGAAGGAGAAAGGTGAGGCGGAGCAGGAGTGATGGCAATCGGAGAAGGTGAGGAGGAGGATGAAGCTGACGGCCGACCCTCGCCTCGCTTGAGATGTGAGTAACGGCTAGATATTTCTTGGAAGAAAGTGGAATGCATCTTGCGGGTCTGAGAATGAAGAAGAGGGGTGCTGAAATGGGGGATTGAGGCAACGGAGGATGGCGGCGGAAAGAGGAACAAACGAAGACGAAGAAGATGAAAAGGCGTAAGGAATGAAGGTAATAAGAGGGAAGGCGAAGAATCCCCTATAAAAGGGAGAAGAATGGGCTCATAATGATTATTGGGCTCCTCGTTTATGGAAAAGGAGGCCCTAAGTGGAAGTAAAACGAGAATTTATTCTGCAGATGGCCCATTATGTGTTGAAGCCCTCGCTGTCATAAGAAGGATGAAGATAGGAAGAAAAGTGGCGTGAAAATATCACAATCTTTATGTTGAAGGCCTTTAAGCACTACCTATTATTTTATTCCCGTATGATGGTGAAACAGAAGAACAGAGATTTCCTCGGTTATACATTATTTTTATCCCCGCGAAGCGGAAGAAATCCCCGTACGGTGGCAGAACGGAACAACCGAGATTTCCTCGGTTATACATTATTTTTATCCCCGCGAAGCGAAAGAAATCCCCGTGTGGTGGTGGAACGGAAGAACCGAGATTTCCTCGGTTATACATCACTTTTATCCCCGCGAAGCGGAAGAAATCCCCGTACGGTGGCGGAACAGAAGAACCGAGATTTCCTCGGTTATACGTTATTTTTATCCCCGCGAAGCGGAAGAAATCCCCGTGTGGTGGTGGAACGGAAGAACCGAGATTCCCCCGGTTATACATTATTTTTATCCCCGTGAAGCGGAAGAAATCCCCGTGTGGTGGTGGAATGAAAGGACCGAGATTTCCTCGGTTATACATTATTTTTATCCCCGCGAAGGCGAAGAAATCCCCATGTGGTGGTGGAATGGAAGAACCGAGATTTCCTCGGTTATACCTTATTTTTATCCCCGCGAAGCGAAAGAAATCCCCGTGTGGTGGTGGAACGGAAGAACCGAGATTTCTTCGGTTATACATTATTTTTATCCCCGCGAAGCGGAAGAAATCCCCGTGTGATGGTGGAACGGAAGAACCGAGATTTACTCGATTATACCTTATTTTTATCCCCGCAAAGCGGGAGAAATCCCCATGTGGTGGTGGAATGGAAGAACCGAGATTTCCTCGGTTATACATCATTTTTATCCCCGCGAAGCAGAAGAAATCCCCGTATGGTGGTGGAATGAAAGAACCAAGATTTCCTCGGTTATACATCATTTTTATCCCCGTGAAGCGGAAGAAATCCCCGTGTGGTGGTGGAACGAAAGAATCGAGATTTCCTCGGTTATATATCACTTTTATCCCCATGAAGCGGAAGAAATCCCTGTGCGATGGCTGATGTGTTATTTTTCGCAAGTGCACGGTTGTCGTCAAGTAATAAAAATATCGATCCCACAGGGATTGGGACAATTACCGAATGATCATGATACCAAGTTATCTAGTCAATCAATTTATGGATTAAGCAAAGAAACTGAGCAGTCAAGAATAATGAATGAGAAGATCGAGCTAAAAGTAAATAGTTGAGGAGAATCTCAGGATATGAGTTTCACCACGTCGACGATTTATAAGGTGATTTAATTCTTTCCTATCCCTAGTAGAGTTGTTTTGATGGAACCTATCCTAAGGTAAATCAACGGCCCCTTTCGAGGTCTACGCTAACTGTACCTATCAAACTCAATTTACCTGTCACGGTATTTGAGCGTAGGGGATCATAATCAGCTAAGGGGACCTGTCACGAGACCCCCGCAAACCTCCCTAGTCTTACCTCCGTTACTTGGTAAAAACTGGATTTGATAGATCAATTAAGTCCATAAGAGTTCCTTTAGAGTCTAAATTTCCTTTTCACGATAGGTTTGTACACGGGACCATAATCAGCTAAGGGGACCTGTCACGAGACCCCCGCAAGCCCTCATAGATACACTACCGCTACTTGACAGGAGTTTATCCCTAGTTGGTTCTGGGTTTCGGGAACTTGGGTTCACTGTTAGGTACTTCCCCTTAGCTCCTTAGGTTTATCAATAAGAATCCAAAAACAGATCAAAACAAACAATAATTCAAGTAGTATAGATTACATCATCCATCATAAATCATCAAGGGCTACTCCCCCATCCTAAAATTACAAGACACTACTCCATGGTCGAACAAGAATTGCTAGAGAAAGAAATTACGATACTTAGTGCCATTTGTGTTCCTCTGTCGTCGACTCCTTCCTTCTTATGTCGTTCTTTTGACCCTCCACCGTCCTCCCTTAGGGTTAGAATATCCCCTCTTTTATAGTCTTGGCCTCCTCTTTAATTAAGGAAAAAGATTTTCATTTAATTGAGACGAAGATCGCGGCTTCGTCAAGTTGCTCGCAGAAAAGGAAATCTGGAATCAGGACAACACGCCCATGCCAAATGAGGGTACAGGCGTGTCGTGCATTTCCCACCGACCGTGTTGTGCTTGAACGGGGCGTGTCGAAGGCGCAGGGTGTGTTGAGCCGAACTCCCGACGGACGTATCGCGATAACACGCGTGTTGTTTGATCGCCCGGCCAGTGTCAGCGCTTTGAACGGGGCATGTCGAAGGCTGAACTGGGGTGTGTTGAGCACTGGAACTCCTGACACGGACGTGTCACTGATAACACGCCTGTGTTGTTTTGATACGCCTGCTTCTTCACTCTGTTAACATGAAAAACACCCAAAAATAGTCTCTTCGTCCAAAATATGCTAAACTTAACTAAATCATGATAAAATACATGCCTAGGACATGAAATGAGATAAAATTCATGCATATGGAGTAGTGAAAATATAGCATGATTTACACACATCAAAATCCCCTAGTCCTAAACTTTTGCTTGTCCTCGAGCAAAGAAAACTCAAAAGATAACTTAATTGTGGAAATGCTAGACACCATCCAGAGGTATACAATCTGATCTTAATCTTTTCAAATCATTCCTAGTTGCCAAGCTTGAAAGATCCCTATATAGTGCACGTGAAAAGTCGGACTAAAGTCATTGGACACCAATCCAAATTTGACATCCCTTCTATCGTAGAACATTCTTATTTCCGGCATAGAGGCACTTACCTGCCTTAATACATGGATCATCCTTACCTATCAACAAAAGGTCTCAAAGGAGCACTTTTTAAGAAGAAAGAAGGGAAGGAATTTATAGAGAGCATTTCCCCAGTAACTAGTTAGTCTCAAAGGGGCACCTTTTAAGTGTTTCCCCAGAAACTACTTGGTCTCAAAGGGGTGTTGAAAACAATTCCAGTTTTTTTTTTTTAATAATACTTCTAGTGAAAGTGTTTCTCCAGTAACCAAGTTGCGCAGGCAAGTCTCCAATGGAAAATCGAGTACTCGTCCGATATGGGGGATTTAAATCTTTTTTTAGATACTTCAGACCTATAGACAGTGTTAGAAGTGAAATAGGGTTCTTATAAAATAGGCACAAAGGAATATCATGATCCGACCAATGTTCAGTTGTATTACGCTAGATGATATAAAAATGCAATGTTATGATATATGAAAAGATGCAAACAAAATATCACTAACCAAACTAAAAATCTAAGTAGAGACAGCATAAGCAGTAAAGGATGTGCATCGAAACTCACAAAATAGTTCAAGGTGGTCAATGGTCATCGTCTTCGCTACTAGCATCCTCCTCTTGTCTTCACTCGCTTACTCATGGCGATTGGGGAGGGAGAGACAACAGGTTAGCTCCTCGGCTGCTCGAGAGAGACCGACGGCAGCTGCTTCAAGCTTGTATCGCGAGTGGAAAATTAGGTCGTGCTCGGGCCGGCTTTAGAGGGCTATCCGCAACATAGGCGTGTCGGGCATCCTCTTACGCAAATACCTGACCCGTTTAAGCGCGACATAGGCATGCTTCCGTCTGGCCCAGGCGTGCCGCAGGTGAGAAAGGTGTGACACGGGCGTGCCCAGCAGCACGCTCGACCTGTGTTGTCTTTGAGTAACCTCAACACGCCTGTGTCATTCGGCATAGGCAGGTCGTGTCAATCTGGAACGCAGTGGCACGTTTAACATGTCGTGTCCTGTAAACCTGAAAAAAAAAAATGTAAAACTCAAAATAAAATAAAATGACTAAAAAATGAAAATAGCTTGGGTTGCCTCCCAAGAAGCGCTTGTTTAAGGTAGTTAGCTTGACCCCTCAGTTACTCCCTAGTTTTGGGGATATGGCTCGAGGAGTGTGCTCTGCCCCTCTTCCTCCTCAATCAGCTCAGATTAGCATTAATGATCACAGGATAAGTAGAGTTTTCGCCAAGAAATTCATACCTGAGTGTTGATGGAAGAGGCTTAAGTTCTACCTGTGGAGTTAGGTTGGGGTCGGAAATCTCCAGCTCTTTATCCTCAAAATCCCCTTCGAGCTTATTAAGATAAGTTTGTTCTGGTGCTCCTTTTAATGCTATTGACTGGAAACTGTCAATCCTACAACAAACATCAAAAATAGAAGGTTGTTTAACATCTTTTGAATGGTCGAATTCAATTTTGTCGTTTCCAAATGCAAGTGAGAGTTTGTGGTTCTTGACATCTATCATTGCCCCTGCAGTAGCCAAGAAAGGTCTCCCCAAAATGAGTGGAATGCATGGGTCTTCATCTATGTCAAGCACTACAAAATCGGCAGGAATAATAAAATTTCCCACCTGCACTGGTACATCTTCTAAGATTCCCAAAGGATATCTAATGGAGCGATCGGCTAACTGCAAGGCCATAGTAGTTAGTTTCATTTCTCCCAAATCCAATTTCTTGCATATAGAAAGAGGTATCAGATTGACACTGGCGCCCAAATCACAAAATGCCTTATCAAAATTTGAGTCATTAATTATGCAAGGGATAGAAAAGCTACCCGGATCATTTAGTTTGGGAGGTACCATGTTCTTAATTAAAGTCTTGCCTCCTCGATGAAGAGCCACGCTACATGCTCCTCGACTTTTCTTTTATTGGTTAAGATATCCTTCAAGAACTTGGAGTATGTAGGCATTTGTTGAAGAGCTTCTATAAAAGGTATATTGATATATAGCTTCCTAATTACCTCAAGGAACTTACCAAATTGTTCATCCAATTTTTCCTTAATCAGCCTCTGAGGGAATGGGATAGGGGGCTTATACGTTCTTGGTTCCTTATTCGACACGCCTATTTTGTTCGGCACAGGCCGGTCGTGTTGGCTGCTAGAGTGACCCGACACGGGTGTGTCGGCTGACACGCGCTCGTGGGCATTCTCTTCCCCAGGCGTGCTGCTGTCTTCTTGCAAGTCTGACACACTCGTGTCCTTTAGCACAAGGGCCGCTTGTTGAGCTCTGTCTCCTTCTAAAATCCTTCCACTTCTCAAACTTATGGAATTACAATGCTCAGCTGGGTTTACTTCTGAATTTCCAGGAAATCTGCCGGGCGTCCTTGATGCTGAGCTGGCAATTTGGGAAATTTGATTTTCCAGCATTCTTGTGTGATTAGTCAAATTATCAACCTTTCCTCCCAATTGCTTGATTGCCTCGGTATTAATTTGATGTTGCTGATTTGATTCTACAATATGCTGTCGAAATTCATCATTTATCTTCCCCTGACACGTAATAAAATTCTCCATCATCTTTTCTAAGCTCGACTTGGGTCCTGGCTGAAATCCCGAAGGTGCTCCAAAACTGTTCTGTCCAGAAGAATTTTGGTTGGCTCTATACGAAAAGTTGGGATGATTCCTCCAACCGGGATTGTACGTGTTCGAATAAGGGTTGCCACCATTAGGTTTCTGATTAAAATTATTTAGCGCATCTACTTGCTCAATCCCAGCTCCCGATGATGGTGCGTGTAGGATTTGGCAATTCATCGCTACATGTCCTATTACACCACAGATCTCGCAAGTGACATTAGATGAGTTTACAGCTGATACATTAAAATGTTCGAGCTTTTGAGTTAACCCATCGACTTTTGCACTGAGTAGATCAAGGGTACTTACCTCAAACTTACCTGGCATTTTAGTTTGATATCCTCGTTCTGTAGCCCATTGGTGAGAATTCATTGCCACATTCTCGATGATCTCAAATGCTTCATCCAACGTTTTGTTCATAAGAGCTCCTCCTGCAGCAGAATCAAGAGAAACTTTAGTAGCATACGAGATTCCATTGTATAAAGTATGAACAATGAGACACTTCTCCACACCATGATGAGGCATTCTTTGTAGTAATCCCTTAAATCATCCCGAGCTTCAAATAATGTTTCTCCATCCTTTTGTGCAAAATTAGTGATTTGATGAAGACTTGCATTTCTTTGGGTGGAAAATACTTGTCTAAAAATCTTTGCTCCAGCTGATCCCAGGTAGTTATGCAATCTGCTGGAAGAGAGTGTAGCCAAGCTCTAGCTTTGTCCCGCAATGAGAAAGGAAACAAGAGCAATCTAATAGCATCAGCTGAGGCTCCATTCAGTTTAAAGTTTATGAAATTCCAAAAATACTTCCAAGTGCGATTTGGATCTTGATGGGTGCTCCTCGAATTGATCTTTGTTGGACCATGGATAGTAGAGCCGGTTTCAATTCAAAATTGTTCGCTTCAATAGGGGGTCTTCTAATACTCGATCTCAATCCCCTTGTACTAGGTGCTGCATAATCCCTTAAAGGTTTATTCTCGTTTTGGTCAGCCATGTCAGAGGTAAGATTGTCTTCCTGACGTTGCTGAAATCATCTTCTAGCAAGGAACGTTCTCTCTATCTCAGTATCAATATCGAGAATTTCCCTATTAAGTCTATGCATGCAACAACAAGAGAGGCTCCCAAAACAAGAGTTCAGAATAGACACAAAGAATAGGAACAAAAACAGAAATCTAGATTAACTAAATCACGCTCAATTCGATATTGAGTGCCAATCCCCGGCAATGGCACCAAAAACTTGATATATTATTTTTCGCAAGTGCACAGTTGTTGTCAAGTAATAAAAATATCGATCTCACTGGGATTGGGACAATTACCGAATGATCATGATAACAAGTTATCTAGTCAATCAATTTGTGGATTAAGCAAAGAAACTGAGCAGTCAAGAACAACGAATGAGAAGAACGAGCTAAAAGTCAATAGTTGAGGAGAATCTCAAGATATGGGTTTCACCACGTCGACGATTTATAAGGTGATTTAATTCTTTCCTACCCCTATTAGAGTTGTTTTGATGGAACCTATCCTAAGGTAAATCAACGGCCCCTTTCGAGGTCTATGCTAATTGTACCTATCAAACTCAATTTACCTGTCACGGTATTCGAGTGTAGGGGATCATAATCAGCTAAGGGGACCTGTCACGAGACCCCCGCAAACCTCCCTAGTCTTACCTCCATTACTTGGTAAAAACTGGATTTGATAGATCCATTAAGTCCATAAGAGTTCCTTTAGAGTCTAAATTTCCTTTTCACGATAGGTTTGCACACGGGACCATAATCAGCTAAGGGGACCTGTCACGAGACCCCCGCAAGCCCTCATAGATACACTACCGCTACTTGACAGGAGTTTATCCCTAGTTGGTTCTGGGTTTCGGGAACTTGGGTTCACTGTTAGGTACTTCCCCTTAGCTCCTTAGGTTTATCAATAAGAATCCAAAAATAGATAAAAAAAAAAAATAATTCAAGTAGTATAGATTACATCATCCATCATAAATCGTCAAGGGCTACTCCCCCATCCTAAGATTACAAGACACTACTCCATGGTTGAACAAGAATTGCTAGAGAAAGAAATTACGATACTTAGTGCCATCTGTGTTCCTCTGTCGTTGACTCCATCCTTCTTCTGTCATCCTTTTGACCCTCCGTCGTCCTCCCTTAGGGTTAGAATATCCCCTCTTTTATAGTCTTGGCCTCCTCTTTAATTAAGGTAAAAGATTTTCCTTTAATTGATACGAAGATCGTGGCTTCATCGAGTTGCTCGCAGAAAAGGAAATCTGGAATCAGGACAACACGCCCATGCCAAATGAGGGCATAGGTGTGTCGCGCATTTCCCACCGACCGTGTTGTGCTTGAACGGGGCGTGTCGAAGGCTGAACTGGGGCGTGTTGAGCGCTGGAACTCCTGACACGGACGTGTCACTGATAACACGCCTGTGTTATTTTGATACGTCGGTCGTGTCAGTGCTTTGAACGGGGTGTGTCGAAGGCTGAACTGGGGCGTGTTGAGCGCTGGAACTCCTGACACGGACGTGTCATTGATAACACGCTTGTGTTGTTTTGATACGCCTGCTTCTTCGCCCTGTTAACATGAAAAATATCCAAAAGCAGTCTCTTCGTCCAAAATATGCTAAACTTAACTAAATCATGATAAAATACATGCCTAGGACATGAAATAAGATAAAATGCATGCATATGGAGTAGTGAAAATATAGCATGATTTACACACATCAGTGGCGGAACGGAAGAACTGAGATATCCTCGGTTATACATCAGTTTTATCCCCGCGAAGTGGAAGAAGTTGAAGTCATTATTTAACTTTGTATTATTTTATTCCTGTACAGCAGTAGAGCAGCAGAGTTGGCTCATTTAGTGACTCTATATTATTATGTCCCCGATAGGGTAAAGGGGCAGAAGAAGCTGAAGTTATTATACATTTACCTCCGCTGTATATTATTTTGTGTTGATATGAGGAAGGCACAATGGGGTATGATTTAAGAAATATAAGAAGAAAAAGACAAGCGGGAGAAGTTCATTGATTCAGGAAAATTACATATTCTAATTCCTTCACAAAGGAGAAATAGCAAAAGAAAACCCCTACATGTATATGCAGGGTATTACAATTTTTTATTGGGAAGAACCGACGGGGTCTCTTTGCGCGGCTGGGTTTGGCACAGTAATTGTCGAAGGTAAGACTGCAGGAAGATTTGCTTGGATAGCTCCTTTTGGGACCCGACCAGTTGTTGACGCAGAGAGCGGTTACTGGCGGAAGCTTCCCTCAGTCGTTGCTGCAAGTACCTTACTTGCTCTTCCAAATTAGCTATATAGCGGCGATCGTCAATCTTTTCTTCAGCAGAGGAGGAACTGTCGCCCTGTTCAGATACTCTGTCCATGGCGAAGGGAAGGAAAGGGAAAAGATGGAAGCTATATGGTAAGGGTTGGGAGTCTTTATAGTGATGAAGGAGAAGAGCGCATTTATTTGCAGAAGAAATAGGGATAATAAATGCCAGTAAAGAAGGGGAAGAACGAAGGCATTAGGTGAAGGGTCGCTGGTACAGTAATTGTAAGTAAGGGGGTCCGAATCCCCGGGAGATAGTAAAAGAAAGTATGATTCAAATCGAATTACAGTCTTTCTGAGGATAGAAATTTCACTTATACAGGAAAACGACAAAAGCAAATATAAAACTCCTACTTTATTTTTATTAACATATTTGAAATAATTACATCACCTTAATCTATGAAGATCTTCTCTGATTACTTTTAATAGATGAAGCGTGAGAGGTCTCTTTGGAGGGGGAAGGCGCCAAGATGACCCTGAAGCGCTCGCCTTGAGTGGGAGGTATTACTGATGGACCTTCATCGAAAGGAGGAGGATGAGCTCTCGCTGGGGAGACTGGGAGGAAGGCCACAGCTGGCGGTAGTGGGGGAAGTTCTGTGGTGGCCCAGGTATCTCCTACTGTGTATTCCCATGTTACAGGAGGGTTCCACACCCTATTGCAGAACAAGGGAAATGGTGCACGAAAAGACCTCTCTGTAGGAGGGGTTGGAGCTGGATTGGGAGGCGGAAAAGGAAGGGGGCGAAAAGCTGAGGTGGCGGTTGAGCGGGTCTCCGAATCTTTAATGTCTTCGGAAACCCAGTCTTGTAGCTCAAAAGATTCTGATTCTAAAGAAATCTTGATGGGGTGCCCCGCTGAAGCCATGAGAGTGAGATAGAGGGACGAAGACATGGAGGGCGATGATTTATAGTGGAAGGAAAGCGACGACAAAAGTTCTTGGGAAGGGGAGGAAGATGAAGAGACTGATATCGTTTCCGAAGCAGTAAGAGGGATAGGAAAGATCAACAGGCGAAAGTCATTTAAAGTGTTGGTCGAACCCAAAATCGGGTCGGATATGAATAATATCATTCGAGACCTTCCAAGTAAGTCCCCGAACCAACTCGATGATTGCGCCATACGACACAAGAAAAGAAATTATAGTATAAAAAGAAGATTGAAGTTGGTCCAAAATTTTCGACCGGCAAGGAGACATACAAGGATGATGATAAAAGTTATGGTTAACATAATTGTTTTTCATTGATAAGGAAAAAGTCATTACAAGAAGTGGAACATTAGAAGTTACAATTCAAATAGTTAAGGAGGACACTCGGCTAGGGCGTCTACAGGATTTAAGTAACTGGTGTCCGTACCAGGGGCGGGTATCCTCGTTCGGCGTTTTGAGCCGAAGACACATCAAAGCCTAAGATGAATAGGTCTACCCCCTTCTTGACATATCAGCTCTTGAGATCCGCTTCTTGCTCCTTTAGCTGGTCCTGACATTTAGCCAGTTGTATTTGGCTATCCGTTAGCTGTGCTGCCAAGGCATCCCTCTCGGTGGCTGCTTTTACAGCTTGCCATCCCAAAGCTGAAAGAGCCTCGGAATGTTCTTCCTGGAGGGCTGACTGTTGCCGAGCCGTTGCCGATAAAGTTTGAGGAAGGGCCGCCACCATATCAGAAAGTTTTTGACACTTCTCTATACAAGATTTCCTGGTGGCTTCTCAGGCTTGGCGCTCCAGTCGAAGCAGTCGGCGTTCTTCCTGGAGCTGTTCGATAGTACTCGAAGAGTCTGTTAGGGCAATCTCTTGCCGTAATATGGTTTTGATGGTGTGGCAAAGGGTTTAAGTTAGTGTGTTATGTTGATTTGATATGTGCGTTGAAGTCGTGCAGGACTTAGTAATTCACACATGGAGCCGTGGCGAGTTTCACATCTCATGACTCGTGCCTTGAGTCGGTGAAGGATAGCTTTGCGGAAGTCGTGCGCTTGGAGCATCCGAGGGACCGCCGGACGAGAAGCTTGGAGTGAAGCCGGAGGAAGTAGACTTCGAGGCAAGAGACGCGAAGGAGCATTGCAGAGCCGTGCGCCTGATCTTTCTTAGGGACGGCGAGAAGCGAAGAGAACTTCGAAGGCGAGGGACTCCGAGAAATGAGAGTGAGCGATTGTAACCGGGGGATGGGTAGCTCTTTGGTGAAACTGGGCCTTTTGGCCATGTGTGGGTTGGGTTTTCCCGACACCTGTCGACTGCCATGTCAGGGCAGTCGACTGCTCTGAGTCGAGTGAGTTCGACTGGTATACGACTGATGGGTTTATGCCCAGCGATCATTCCATGGAATGCGGTCATTGCCGGAGGATATCAGCGAACCAGAATCACGTGGCCAGCGCGGCGTCGACTACGGAGGCGTGATCGGTGAGGTCCATCGATCATTGCCAGAAGATCCGTTGGACTACAGCGGTCGGGATCCGGCGTGTTCGAGGCCGTTGTAGTGGCGATCATTGCCAAGAGCGTGATCGGTAGTGGCGGCCAAGGAAGAAATCAGCCCTCTCTATAAAAAGAGGGTGTGAGCCTTTGAGAGGCTAATGCTTATGCTCTAAGTGATCTTCCTAGTGCCCCACAAGCTCTAAACTCTTCTTACTTGTTTTTACTCCATTCTTATTGTAAGAAGAGTGATCTTGATTGTAAAGGTTACCTCCACCTAGCTTGGTGCAAAGGAGAGACCAATAGTGATTGGCTTTGGAGGAGTGATTCACCTTGGACGAATCGGGATCATGGATTAGCGGCGTAGCCGTGAACCACGTTACATCTTCTTGTTAGCATTTGTATTTTCGTTTATTGCTTTGTCTTTATTGTTTATGCTTCCGCTTGCGCTAACGATTGTGTAGACGAGCAAACGAACGAGAGAATTCCAACATCCATTGGAAGAGGGCTATTCACCCCCCTCTAGCCGGCCGTACCGATCCCCTACAAGTGGTATCAGAGCTGAGGAAAGCTTGTCGAGGACTAACCGCCACAACAAGCAACTTTCAAAATGGCCGGCTCCAACATCCATCCTCCGAAGTTTGAAGGAGAATTCGCTTGGTGGAAGAAGCGAATGGAGGTATTTTTCGAAACGGATTTTGGCATTATGATTACAATGGAATCCGGTTTCGTTTTGCCTAGGGATGAAGAGGGGAAGCCAATAGAGAAATCTAGGTGGACCAAAAGGCAAAGGGAAGAGCACCTTGCAAATTCAAAAGCCAAGCATCATCTCTTCAATGTGCTCCCCCAACAAGAAATCAACCGAATAGGAGAATGCCTAAGCGCCAAGGAGATGTGGGAGAAGCTAATTGAGCTTCATGAAGGCACATCTGAGGCAAAGCTAGCAAGGAGAGATCTTCTCTGCTCCCAACTATCCAACATTAAATTAGAAAAGGGAGAAAAGGTAACTTCTTTGCATTCTAGATTCAAAGAAATTTTAAATGGACTAACAAGTGTAGGAGAAAGGCTCTCCAATCGCGATATGATAATGAAGGCCATAGATGCTTTCCCCCAATCATCCAAGTGGAGTTCAATGGTGGACTCATTTTACATTTCAAAGAATCTAGAGGTAAGTACTCTAGATGAATTTTTCTCCACTATGGAATTACATGAATCTAGGCTTGAAGGAATACAAGAAGAGCCTAGAATTCAACCCTCAAGAGGAGTAGCTTTGATAGCGAACAAGGGGAAGAAGAAGATGGAAATCTCCTCCTCCTCCGATGACGAAGCGTCTTCCTCCTCCTCCATGGATAGCACCAAAGAAGCCTATATGGTAAGGAAGGTAAGACGTGCATTTAAGAATTTTAGATTTGATAAATCTCATGATAGGAATAGAAGACCAAGGGGGAAGGTCATATGCTACAATTGCCAAGGAGAAGGGCACATAAGGGACAATTGTCCTCTCTTAAACAAGAGCAAGGAAGAGAGGAAAAAGAAAGAAGAAAAGAAGAAGAAAAAGGGGAGCAAGAAAAAGAAGGAAGAGGAGAAGAAGACAAAGGAAAAGGGAAAGGCTAAAGCTCTCAAGGCAAGGACTTGGGATGATCCATCCTCATCCTCCTCATCATCATCGGATGAGGAGAATGCCTTTGTCACCAATTTGGCCTTGATGGCCTTTGATGACTTGGATTGCTCTTCATCCGAAAATGAAGGATCAAGCTCAAGTGGGGAGAGCTCAAATGAAGGGAGCTTCTACATCCTCATCATCCGAAGAAGAAGAGGACATGGAAACTATGGTAACGAAAGCCTCTCCTAAGAAAATAGTTTCCATAATTTCTAGTTTAACTAAGGACTTATTTGGAATGAAAAAGAAAAATAAAAGCATGCTTAATCAAATTAAGGCATTGGAAAATAAGCTAGAAAATGCATGATTAAATGATAATATTTCTTCTAGCTTAAATGATGCATGCTCACATGACCTTTATGTGCCATTAGATGTTAGTGATGCATGTATAAATGAAAATAGGGCCTTAAGGGAAAAGGTAGATTATTTAACAAAAGCCCTAGAAAAATTCACAATTGGCTCCAACACATTGAACATGATCTTAGGGAGCCAAAGAGCTAGTTTCAACAAAAAGGGCCTAGGCTATAAGGAAAAGAAAAATGAAAAGGCCTACAAATGCCTAATAGCTAGGGGACAAGATAAGAAGAAAGTAATAGCTAGGAAATGGATCCCCAAGGAATACTTAGTGAACCCAATAGGAAAGAACTTATTTTGGGTTCCAAAATCCATCCTTAAGGGTTAGAAAACCCCTAGGGTAGTCAACCATATGTAATTGACCTATATCATATTTTGGTTGACTTAGGATGGCGGGACAACATTTTTAAATAGTGTTGGGTGATGATAACGTGCCCATAAATAGATAATAATGCTTAAATCATGATGATTAATGTAATTGCTATGTATGTTTGAAATCATGATTTAGGATTTTAATATTTGGCACGTAATCATGAGAAATAGGGTTGAATCATGCTTTAGGTGATACTTTGTTTATTATCATCTTATAATACCTAATGCATGACTATTATTTGATGAATACATGAGTTTCATGATCATAATGTAGAATTCATTCATATATGCCTTTATGATCATGAGGATTATTAGGTTGATACTTAACCTCGATAGAATTGCATGAATATATTGGTTAAGTATACACAAATACCCCCTAGGATGCATCTCACACTCACCATAGGCTACCTTGATTGAAAACTTAGCATGAGTGAGATGTTAGGATGATACAAATGTCCACTAATGCCTATGGCATTTAGATGGTCATTTAAAGTATCAAAATAGCAATAATAGACCAATCATGGGGAAGACTTATGTTTAATTCATAGACATATTTCTCAAAGATCATGGTTGGATATTTCATAAGTTTTCAAAACAATTTCTTACTTTAAAATCTGTGTATTCATGTTTTGAAACAATTGGATACAAAACTAGGTGTTAAAATGGATACTAACATGCTCAAAAACTAGTTTTTTTTTAAAGCCTTTAGAATTTTGGCAAATCTCGGAAAATATAATGATTTTTCTTGAAAAACTATTTTTCATTGATAGATATACTTAAAAGAAATATGTTCCCCAAATTTCATGATTTTTCGAATTTTCTGGAATTAATAATGCATTTCTGAAATTCATCCAGAAAATCAGAAATTGGATTCCATGTGCCGATCATTTGCCATCTTGATAGTGATCATGATGGGAATAATGAACAAATCTGATAACCTAATTTTATCAGGTTTTGACTGATTTTAATGTATGTTTCTCTTTATACTTGATGCCATGAGTTTATAACTTAGTATTAATCTTTTTGATGGTGTCAAAGGGGGAGAAATGATTATGTTTAAGTTAATTATGATAGGGAGAAATTAAGGGGAGTTTAATGGATTAACGGGGAGTTGCATGTTGCTATATCATGTTTATGTTTACATGCTTTCTTTCCTTTAAAATTTATATCAAATGTTTTTACCTAACTTAAACGGATTGCCACACATCAAAAAAAGGGAGATTGTTAGGGCAATCTCTTGCCGTAATATGGTTTTGATGGTGTGGCAAAGGGTTTAAGTTAGTGTTTTATGTTGATTTGATATGTGCGTTGAAGTCGTGCAGGACTTAGTAATTCGCACATGGAGCCGTGGCAAGTTTCACATCTCATGACTCGTGCCTTGAGTCGGTGAAGGATAGCTTTGCGAAAGCCGTGCGCTTGGAGCATCCGAGGGACCGCCGGACGAGAAGCTTAGGTGAAACGGAGGAAGTAGACTTGAGGCAAGAATATAGAGGCATTGCAGGCCTGTGCGCTGAGCATCGCCGAGGGACGTGGCCGAGAACGAAGAGAACTTCAAGACGAGGGACTCAGAGATGAGAGGAGCGATTGTAACCCGGGAGGGGTAGTTTAGGTGAAACTTGGCCATTTGGCCAAGTGTCGGATGGGTTTTCGACACGGTCCGCCATGTCATGGTAGTCGATCGCTCTGAGTCGAATGAAGTTCGACCGGTATCCGACTGATGGGTTTATGCTCAGCAATGATCGCCAGAGGATATCACGGCACAGACCGCCGTAGCCGAGGCCGATTACGAGGCGTGATCGGCCGACCGGTGAGGTCCGTCGATACCAATCGCCAAGAGTTCCGTTGGACTACAACGGTCGGGATCCAACATGTTCGGAGGCCGCTGTAGTGACGACAGTCGACTGCCAAGGGCAGCAGTCGACTGGTGGCGGTCAACGGGAAGAAATCAGCCCTCTCTATAAAAAGAGAGGGTGTGAGCCTTTGAGAGGCTAATGCTTATGCTCTAAGTGATCTTCCTAGTGCCCCACAAGCTCTAAACTCTTCTTACTTGTTTTTACTCCATTCTTATTGTAAGAAGAGTGATCTTGATTGTAAAGGTTACCTCCACCTAGCTTGGTGCAAAGGAGAGACCAATAGTGATTGACTTTGGAGGAGTGATTCACCTTGGACGAATCGGGATCGTGGATTAGCGGCGTAGCCGTGAACCACGTTACATCTTCTTGTTAGCGTTTGTATTTTCGTTTATTGCTTTGTCTTTATTGTTTATGCTTCCGCTTGCGCTAACGATTGTTTAGACGAGCAAACGAACGAGAGAATTCTAACATCCATTGGAAGAGGGCTATTCACCCCCCTCTAGCCGGCCATACTGATCCCCTACAGAGTCGGCGGCTTGGATCATAGCGTCCCCAAGATGCCCCTTATATTCCTTTAATTCATGGGCAAGGATCTCCACTTGCTGCAATTCACTGGATTGGATGAAGATTTGCTGTTCGAGTTCTTTATTTTTGCACTGTAGCTCCTCTTTTCACTCCGGACCAAGGCCAATTGCGTCATCGCATCTTCACATTAGCCCCTCAAGTCATCTTCCTTTGCCTCTCTCTTGCTTAATTGTTGAACGAGCTTTTTCTGTTGCGTTATAGAGGCGAAATGGCGTGTTTCTATGCTGGATTGGAACTGAGCCAGTTGTACTACCATTTTGTCGTGTTGGGATGAGGCCTAGAAGAAGGAAAGTAACATTAGGATATGCGGACGCATAGAGACATATAGTAAAAAGGAAGAAGAGATAGTAAATACCTCAGCCAGCAGTTTGCTCACTTGTTCACAAGGGCCTTGCATGCCCGATTGGTTGAAAAATTTTACCTCCGAAGGATGGCGAATATTCAGCAAGGATCCCAATGTGGCCTTTAGGGAAGTTGGAAGGGGAAGATCCTCTCCTTCGGAGGGAAGTGTGGGTCCGACGCACCGAAGAGGGGTAGGAGAAGCAAGTGCGTCGGTAGGGATAGAAGCAGAGAGGGACTCGGTGTGGGAAGGTAGAGGCAAGTTATGTGCAGAAGGGGATGAATTGGGAGAATAAGAAGGAGAGTCCCTCCCTTGGGGAGATGAAGATGTTGGGATGTATACTGAAAGCCTAGCTCTTTTGTATGAACATTTTTATTTTGAAATAAGAATCACATAATCATTGTTTGCACTTTATATTTATTATATGTGTGCATATTATCTAATACTTTACACTGTAGATAACATGGTGCTTGGGTGTGGCACAGAAGATCATGTTATCAGTCCCTTGTAGAGTATAAGTAGAGGCTCACAACCAAGATGGTTTTGGAAAAACCATTGGCATGGTTGTAGTGTAGCTTGGTATTGTTTTGTCTTGAACATAGAGTTACACTAGTACACTTAGGTGTATTGAGCAGGACCGACATAGAGGTGATTCAATTTATTGCTGACTGCTTAATTAAATCGGACCTCGGATATTATGTTGTACATGCTCTTAATCCCGATATAATAACGGGCACATGTACTTAGTATTTATTTCTTTGATTTACCAAAGGGTGAGATTTCTATGGATTAAATAAATATGCCTGGTAAGTTGGGAAATGATATTATATACATGGTGTGCCGTTGATTATAGGAGGAAACCGTGTCCTATATATTAGGTTGATGATGTCCCCTTGAGGATCTCATAAGGTTCATCATGTAAACCCTGCAGGTTGACTTAGTCAACATGATGATAAGGTTGAGTGGTACTACTCGAGGAGTTAGATGTTAATTGATTGATGGTCAGTAAATCAATCAATTGACGGACATTCGATATCTTAAACACGGGGAGATGGATGTATAAATAATATATGGAGCCCATATTAATTTATGGGGGTTGGTGAGGTAGTTCAATGATGATCCTCTAGTGGAATGGAACATTATTGATGGATCAAGTATGTGTGGTTCTGATCCATCGGGTGGCCAAGATCCAACTCCTCCTCATGGTCCCTATTGTAGCCTATTAACACTTCATGAAGTCTAGATCCAATGATGGAAAAAAACTCTAGAACTGACGGTTGAGATCAAATCTCTAGATCCGACGGTTGAGATTAAATCTCTAGATCCGACGGTTGAGATTAAATCTCTTGATCCGACGGTTGGGATTAAATCTCTTGATCCGACGGTTGGAATTAAATCTCTTGATTCGACGGTTGGGATTAAATCTCTAGAACCGACGGTGGAGATTAAATCTCTAGAAGCAACGGTTGAGATTAAAACCCTAGATCCAATGGAGGAGATTAAACCAAGGCCTAAACCTAACTCTATATATATGGGCTTAAGCTTGGGCGGCAAAAGATGATGGAAAAACCTATTTGAGATAAGGTGGCTTGGGCGGCAAGAAATAGGAGGAGGCTAGGGTTAGGGTTTCGTTCACAATGGTGGGCGGCAACCCTTCTTCCTCCTTCCTCCTTGGTTTGGCCAGCGCCCAAGCTTCTCCCTTCCTTCTATGGCTTAGGTTGGATGGCATTAGGATAGCTTCCCTTGGGCGGCAATCAAATCCTAGTTGGGATAGGATTGGGGTTGGGCGGCTAGGGTTAGGGTTTTGGGATTAGGGTGGGCGGCAACAAGAAGATGAAGATCCTTTTCTTCTTCCTTCTAAGTGTTGGCCGGCCACTATCCTTGTTCCCTCTACGTTAGCCGGAGCTCAACCTATTCTCCTTCCCTTCATCCATGGCCGGAAATTGGGAGAGCTATGTCTAGGGTTTGGGCGGCAACAAGGAGGAGGATTGTTTTCCTTTCCTTTCTCCAAGTGTTGGTTGGCGCCCATGCCCTTGTTGTTTCTCTTTTTGTTGGTTTCCATACTCCATTTGATCTTCCTTGGCCGGCGGCAACATCGAGTTTATTGACTTGGTGGCCGGTTCTGGAAAGGAAGATGAGTTTTGTTTTAGGATCTTCCTTTGTTCCTAGTGAACAAGGAAAGGAAGATTGGTGATCTAGGAGGCTTCAACTTTTGGTAGATCGTCGCCCACACGACATCCAAAAGGAGGGAGGACATACAATAGAAGATCAAGAGGTATAACAAGAGGTATAATCTTGTTTATTTTGATTAATATTCTTTTGTATTATGTTTATAATTGCTTTTCAATTATATGCATGTTTTGTGTGGATGCTTACTTTATGTATGTGTTGATTATACTAGTTTACATTTATATGTATTTGTATAATCATGGACCCCGATAAGAAACACAAAAACCGGCGATCCGTCCGTCGTCTCTTCCGCGGCTAACCAACTAGAAGAGTTGTGTTGCTTGAACAAATAGTTTGTTCAAGCGATCGCTCAAGTTGTTAGCACAATGACGAATTGGTTGTGCTTAGGAAACTCATCCCATCCGGATTAGTTTTCATCAGTGAAAATTTTAATCCAGGGACATGGGAGCCAATGAGCCTCCGAGAAGCACGAGTTCCCAACAATTGGTATCCAAATCCATCAATTCATCGACTAGGGATAATTCCGATACATCACAATTACACATGTAGAGATACTCACTAGTTGTGATCCAATCACAAATTCTCTCATGCTGTGAATCGTATCGTGGACATTCAGTAAATGAGTTTAAGATCCAATCAAATACATAAAACATGTATACTCAAATAGTGAATCTTCATTTATCATATAAATGGTTCATACATAAGGCGATTGCCTTTAGGACATCTCTCATATATTACTAACAGACTCCCACTTGGCCTAATGCCAATCGCTACGGTATCCAATACCGTAAGCTCTAACATGACCCTCAAACTTATTTTGAGGTAATGCCTTAGTCAAAGGATCCGCTAAGTTCCTTTCAGTGGGAATTTTCTCGATTTGTATTTCGTTCCTACTGATGATCTCTCTGATAAGATGATAGCGGCGAAGCACATGTTTGGATCATTAATGAGACCACATCAAGTTCAGAGATGAACTTCTTGATCCAAACCGCTTCCTTTGCTGCTTCCAAAGCTGCAATGTATTCTGCCTAAGTGGCAGAATCCGCTATAGTGTCAAGCTTGGAACCTTTCCAACTTATTGTGCCTCCATTCTAGGTGAATACATACCCAGACTGAGACATAGAATCATCCTTGTCTGTCTGGAGCTGGCATCCGTATACCTGCGTATCACCATGTCCCCTTCTCCATATATTAGGAACACATCCTTAGTTCTTCTTAAGTACTTAAGGATCATCTTAAAAGCCACCCAATGATCCATTCCTGGATCGGACTGGTATCTGCTCGTGACACTCAGAGCATACGATACATCGGGCCTCGTACATAACATAGCATACATGATAGATCCTATTGCGGATCCATAGGGAATCTTACTCATGCAAATCCTCTCGTCTTCTGTGCGCGGACACATAGACTTCGAAAGGTGTACCCCATGCCTGATGGGTAGGAAACCTTTCTTGGATTCCGACATGCTAAACCTCTTTAGCACTCGGTCTATATATGTAGACTGCGAAAGACCAATCAACCGTTTCGATCTATCTCTATAGATCTTAATCCCGAGGATGTAGGTTGCTTCTCCCAGGTCTTTCATGGAGAACGTCTTGGATAACCAAACCTTAACTGACTGTAAGATTGAAACATTGTTTCCTATAAGTAATATGTCATCGACATACAATACTAGGAATACGACTGCACTCCCACTAACCTTCTTGTACACACAAGGTTCGTCTGGATTTTGTGAGAAATCAAACTTTTTGATTGTCTCATCAAAACGGATATTCCAGCTCCTGGATGCTTGCTTCAATCCATAAATGGACCGTCGCAATTTGCATACCTTGGTTTTATCAACCGATGTGAAACCCTCAGGCTGTATCATATACACGTCCTCAAGCAGGTTTCCATTAAGGAAAGCTGTTTTCACATCCATCTGCCATATCTCATAATCATAATGAGCCGCTATAGCCAGGAGCATCCGAATGGATTTAAGCATAGCTACAGGCGAATAAGTTTCGTCATAATCAACACCTTGCTTTTGACGATATCCTTTCGCCACAAATCTAGCCTTATAGGTAATCACATTACCATCCATGTCGGTTTTCCTTTTGAAAACCCACTTGCACCCTATAGGCTTAATGCCTTCAAGTGGGTCAACCAAGTTCCAAACTTGGTTTTCATACATGGAATCCATTTCCGACTTCATGGCACCAAGCCACTTATCCCTTTCTGAACTTGTCAGCACTTCTTCATAACTGGTAGGCTCCTCATCGTCAATGAGTAACACCGCTCGATTCACTTACGAGAATCCATATCTCTCGTGAATATTCGTGTTCTACGGATCTATGAAGATGTGGTGTTACAATAGGTCCAAATTGATTGCTCATCACTATGAGTTGTCAGCAGCTTCACTGTATCTCATCAATGTCTATTTGAGTCTCTCGAGCCTCCTCAAGCTCGATGACACTCCCACTGTTTTCTTGCAAGAGAAACTCTTTCTCTAGAAACACAGCATGCCTTGAAACAAACACCTTTTGTTCCACAGGATGATAGAATTGGTAACCCCTTGTTTCCTTAGGGTATCCAATAAATAGACATTTATCAGACTTAGCATCCAATTTGTCTGATACTGTCCGCTTCACATAAGCAGGACAATCCCATATCTTCAAGTAAGATACATGAGGTTTCTTACTATTCCATATCTCATATGGAGTAGTTGAGACTACCTTGGTAGGCATTCTGTTTAACAAGTAAACAGCTGTCTGAAGTGCATAGCCCCAAAAGGACTTGGGAAGAGTCGCATGATTCATCATTGACCTGACCATGTCCAACAAGGTCCGGTTACGCCTCTCAGATACACCATTATGCTTTGGTGTATATGGCGGAGTCCATTGAGACAATATACCATTGTCTCTTAGATAATCAAGAAACTCTTGACTTAAGTATTCACCACCTCGATCCGATCGAAGTATTTTAATACTCTTGTCATGTTGTTTCTCTACTTCATTTCTGAATTCTTTGAACCTTTCAAAGGCTTCAGACTTGTGTTTCATCAAGAACACATACCCAAACCATGAGTGATCATTGGTGAAGGTAATGAAGTAGCTATAGCCTCCTAAAGCTTGAGTTGACATAGGTCCACATACATCACTATGTATTAGGCCTAGCAACTCTCCCACTCGTTCACCTTTTTCCTATAAAAGGTAACTTAGTCATCTTGCCTTTTAAGCATGATTCGCATGTATCGTATGAATCCAATTCAAATGATTCCAGAATTCCACATCGGTGTAATTCGGACATATGTTTCTTGCTTATATGGCAAGACGACAATGCCACAGTAGGAGTCTATTTGATTATCCTTTCGAGCACGCTTGTTGCTCGCTTCGATATTGAAAATATCACTGGATACGTCCAACGTATAAACACCATTGCTTAAAGTTCTAGTCCCTTAAAGAACTCCATTCAAAGTTATGTAACAACAATTGTTACTAAAAGTCAAATTGTACCCATTTCTATTTAAACAAGAAATAGAAATGATGTTCTTTATCAACGAAGGAACATAAAAGCAATTGTCCAGTTCTAAGACAAGTCCTACAGGGAGTTCCAACAAATACATTCCGATGGCGAGTGCAGCAACCGTTGCTCCATTCCCAACACGTAAATTTGACTCTCCCTTGACGAGTCTTCTTCTATTCCTTAGCCCATGTATGTCATTACATATATGTCAGCCACGCCCAGTATCAAATACCCAAGTATCTGAGGAAATAGAATGACAATCAATAAAGAAGATTTCTGAAGAAGATGGGGCATCGGATGCCTTATCCTTCTTCACGGACTCAAGATAAATCTTGCACTTTCTTCGCAAATGGCCCTACTTGCCATAATGATGGCAAGTGTCCTTTTGAGCTGGTTCTGCCTTTTTAGCCTTTTTCTTCTTCCCCTTCTGTTGTTCCTTTAACTCCCTCTTAGAACCTTTCTTCGAGGAATCAACTAACAACACCGTCCCCTGCTCATGCTTCTCAGAAGGCTCCACAGTCTTCAGCATGTTGAGCAGTACCACAGAAGAATCTTCTTACATCTCAGAGGTGAAGAGGAGCTTGGAGACTTCGAACCTTTCGAATCTCACTTGCTTATCAAACAACTCATAAAGATGAAGGACTACGATATGAGCATCCATATGCCGCTGTAGAGCTTGGGTTCCATCGGCTAGCATGATGCAACTTGTCGATTCGAGAATCAGTCACATGTTTCTGATAGACCAACAATTGGTCCGGAGTTGCATCGTCACTAGGATGGGCGGGAAGAGGCGCTTCGAGGACATACGCAAGCTTTTCACCTTGAGAACAATTCTCAAGTTTCTAAGCCAGTCCAAGAAGTTCGGCCCAGTCAATTCATTCGAATCCAAAATGGAACGCAAATTAAAAGACAACATGATCAATTTTAGAAATACAAAACGAGCATATATGAGAAAGATGATTTTTAAAATGCATCAATATACATTTATAAATCTCATTCATTTTTCGAATTCAAAAACCCTTGAAATCAATTCGGGAGATCGTAGGTCAATCTCCGAATGGGCTGATATCCAATATAGATAAGAACAACCTTGGAGTGAGTCCAACAAGCCATTCTTAGCTATGATGGTGGGTATCAAGTATACCGATTACATATCATGTATATGTAATTATCACAATGTGCTATCAACTAATTGAATGTTTACACATACATTGGGTTGTTAACACATTAACAAGTATGCATCATATGCATAGCACCCAACTTCACCTCTCTTCACATCGACCTTGGAGTGAGTCCAACAAATCGATTCTCCAAGTTAGAGCCGACCCATTAATCATGAAATAGTTTTAATATGGTTAGAGCGCATTCAACCAATTAGCCATGCTTGGAGTGAGTCCAACAACCCAAACTAATGATTGACCTCTGACTCTTACCATATTAGAGTTAAACTATTCCAATGATTTGAACATGTTCAGGTTCGAGCCGGGCTTGGAGTGAGTTCAACAACCCAAACAAGAAACAGAACTCTGGTTCTAACCATATTAATGGAAGGTGTAGGCTTTAATATTGAGTTAGAGTTTTATGTCTCATCCTCTTTGCATGCAAATAACTATTATCTACATGGCATGACATACATGGCATACATCTACATATCACGACACGCATGGCATAATGTTATGCATCTAATGCAATTACATGACATACAATTATGTCATGTACATAATTTCCTTATTTGTCATAACTATTTATGGAAATAAAATATGTTTAAGATTTGATTCTAAAAATCAAATCATGATTGAATTAGGAAACAAATTTCCAAATCTAATCACATATTTTATTTATGAAAATAATTGATTAAGGAAAATCAATTTAGGAAACCAATTTCCTAAATCATCAAAACTACTTATGGAAATAAAATATTTTAAGATTTGATTCTCCAAATCAAATCATGATTAAATTAGGAAACAAATTTCCAGAATCTAATCAAATATTTTATTTATGGAAAATATAAATTTCCATAAATTCTTCCAACTTTCCAAAAGTGGAAGATTTCCATAAATACATCTAGACTTTCCAAAATTGAAAAATTTCCATAAATACTTCTAAATCTCCAAAATTAGAAAATTTCCAGAAATACATTATGACTATCGCAAAACCATTTTTACGATTATGTCGAAACACATGTGTTCGATCACGTTTCGCAAACATGAACACAGCGGAAGCAATAAAAATAATAAATCTATATTTATTACAACACACACAACACACGCATGCATATTACAACAAGTGTAGACATAATCGTAAATTTAAATTTGTAATAAAAGGAAATTTATCTACGTTATACCTTTCGTATGACGTGTAGCGGGAACGGCATCAACCGGAACGATCCTCGCTAGAATCGTCTCTATCCGTATCCACGCCGAGTTCCTTGGGATGACTTCGCTAATCCACGAGCTTCGTCTTCATACGGGTTACTAGCCTCGTGTTGAAGATGACGTGATCGAGAGATGATCATGATCCGAATCCAAATTCGGATCCTAATACGAGTTCTCAAAACTCGCTTCTCCGGAGAGGTATTTGTCAACCAATTGATGAATCCTTCATCCTCCACCTCAGAGGATTACTGGAGATCGAATCCCCGATAAGGTAGCCGCTGTCGGAGCTCTAACCGTCGTCCAAACGACGCTCCGACGAGAGGAGAACAAGCTGTCCAGAAAACTGGACAGCTTTGGTGGAGGTGATAGGCGCCGGCCAACCAAGGGAGATAGAGCTCACCTTGATGCCAAACTTGAAGGAGATCACCGGAGCACTAACCGGCAGCAGCTCGACGCCGGCGAGGGGGAAGGTCAGCACCTTCTGGACACCGGTTGGAGCCTCAAGGTGGGCAGCGGCAAGGAGGAGGAGAGTTGGCTCCGAATTTCTCCAAGGAGAGGTGGGCGGCCACTTAGGGTTGTGGATTAGGGCTTAATTATCCCTTAAGCCCTCTTTTATAGAGAACTAATTCTCTTAATGGTTATTGGATCATAACCATTAGGCCCGTTAACCCGCTCCATTAAGATAAGTTAAAATAAACCAAACCATGATGGTTTATTTTAAGTTAAAATGAACCGAACCAACTTTTGGTTCATTCGTTTAAAATAAACCAAACCCTTTGGTTTATTCTCCTCCATTGGATTAGAACCAAACCATTTTGGTTCATCCATTACGTCTTCATAAGACTCGGCCCATCCACGCTTCCCTTGCATCAAAGCGATTTCATGCTCGCTTTATGTTTGGTCCAACCAAACCTAGTTTCTCTCGGTCTGAGAATCCCATTCTCAAGCTCGTTTTAAATCCTTCGGATTACGCTCGTTGTGCGTGTGACCAAATAGGTTCTCGGTTTATGTTGGCCATCTATAATTAACCATTAATTATAGAACGATCATGAGTGGCACCTAGTAGTACATCATGATCCCCAATTAACCGAAAAGATCAACGGTTGATCTAGAACTATTTCTGAAAACCTTCAGTAGCTCGAATGATTCGTGCCCCATTCCCTTCACTCATCTTATACCCACTTGGTTCAGGACATTGTCTATTGTGTCAGTCCCCACTAGGCTGACTACGTCACACCTAGCCCAAGTATCATTTTCTCGTCCTACGGATTCTAGTTACTCCACATGTATCGAAGAGTACCTTACTCTAAACATGTAATGCTTTGGCCAAAGACTTTAGTAACAATCCGATGAGAGGCCATGGGTATACATCTCCTCGCAAGGAGTGGTGAATCCTTTATAGGCTATTCAAACACCTTCGATCATTTTGACTTATACCCAATCATCCCGGGTCCACATCTCCTTAGAGATGTTTGCTTAAGATGTCAAAGCATAAGTCTCCATGATCAAGATGACTTGAATACTGCAAGTCAAAGGAACATCGCACTTAAGCCACAGTAAGAACTTCATTGACATATCTATATATGCAGAGAACCATATGAAGTCTTACGACTGGTCACTCCAATGAACTAGTTACCATAACTAGCATCCACGATTAACTCCGGACATCACAATGTCTCCAGCCAGTGAGAATCAGCTGCTTGGATACACCAAGGAGTATACCTCGTGCTAGTCTCCTGCAGTAATTGATGGTGTCCAAATCCATCAATTCATCGACTAGGATAATTCGATACATCACAATTACACATGTAGAGATACTCACTAGTTGTGATCCAATCACAAATTCTCTCATGCTGTGAATCGTATCGTGGACATTCAGTAAATGAGTTTAAGATCCAATCAAATACATAAAACATGTATACTCAAATAGTGAATCTTCATTTATCATATAAATGGTTCATACATAAGGCGATTGCCTTTAGGACATCTCTCATATATTACTAACACTAGATCCAATGATGGAAAAAAAACTCTAGAACCGACGGTTGAGATCAAATCTCTAGATCCGACGGTTGAGATTAAATCTCTAGATCCGACGGTTGAGATTAAATCTCTTGATCCGATGGTTGGGATTAAATCTCTTGATCCGACGATTGAGATTAAATCTCTTGATCCGACGGTTGGATTAAATCTCTAGAACCTACGGTGGAGATTAAATCTCTAGAACCGACGGTTGAGATTAAAACTCTAGATCCAATGGAAGAGATTAAACCAAGGCCTAAACCTAACTCTATATATATGGGCTTAAGCTTGGGCGGCAAAAGATGATGGAAAAACCTAATTGAGATAAGGTGGCTTGGGCGGCAAGAAATAGGAGGAGGCTAGGGTTAGGGTTTCGTTCACAATGGTGGGCGGCAACCCTTCTTCCTCCTTCCTCCTTGGTTTGGCCGGCGCCCAAGCTTCTCCCTTCCTTCTATGGATTAGGTTGGATGGCATTAGGATAGCTTCCCTTGGGCGGCAATCAAATCCTAGTTGGGATAGGATTGGGGTTGGGCGGCTAGGGTTAGAGTTTTGGGATTAGGGTGGGCGGCAACAAGAAGATGAAGATCCTTTTCTTCTTCCTTCTTAGTGTTGGCTGGCCACTATCCTTGTTCCCTCTACCTTGTCCGGAGCTCAACCTATTCTCCTTCGCTTCATCCATGGCCGGAAATTGGGAGAGCTATGTCTAGGGTTTGGGCGGCAACAAGGAGGAGGATTGTTTTCCTTTCCTTTCTCCAAGTGTTGGCCGGCGCCCATGCCCTTGTTGTTTCTCTTTTGGTTGGTTTCCATACTCCATTTGATCTTCCTTGGCTGGCGACAACATCGAGTTTATTGACTTGGTGGCCGGTTCTAGAAAGGAAGGTGAGTTTTGTTTTAGGATCTTCCTTTGTTCCTAGTGAACAAGGAAAGGAAGATTGGTGATCTAGGAGGCTTCAACTTTTGGTAGATCGTCGCCCACACGACGTCCAAAAGGAGGGAGGACATACAATAGAAGATCAAGAGGTATAACAAGAGGTATAATCTTGTTTATTTTGATTAATGTTCTTTTGTATTATGTTTATAATTGCTTTTCAATTATATGCATGTTTTGTGTGGATGCTTACTTTATGTATGTGTTGATTATACTAGTTTACATTTATATGTATTTGTATAATCATGGACCCCGATAAGAAACACAAAAACTGACGATCCGTCCGTCGTCTCTTCCGCAGCTAACCAACTAGAAGAGTTGTGTTGCTTGAACAACTAGTTTGTTCAAGCGATCGCTCAAGTTGTTAGCACGATGACGAATTGGTTGTGCTTAGGAAACTCATCCCATCCGGATTAGTTTTCATCAGTGAAAATTTTAATCCGGGGACATGGGAGCCAATGAGCCTCCGAGAAGCACGAGTTCCCATCAGAAGATGGGACGGATAGGGTAGTGTCCCTTTTTCTCGGTTCATAGATGGTCAGAGATTGCGAACTAGGTTGACCGGAGGAATGAGGGGGAAGAGCAGAGGAACTCGGGGCTCCTTTCATAGCTAGCCGCATTTTCTTCCAAGGGGACGAAGGAGCTACTACTGATTTACCTCTCTTGGTGGAGGCCTTCTTCTTCTTGGCAGCCTCAATCGCCTCTCCTTCTACCAAAGCTTCCTGCATTAGGTTATCTGCAAAATGTATTGGTGAGAAAGACGGATAACGCAGGAAGGAAATTATATTGCAAGGTAAGTATCATCCTACCTACAGCAACTGAGGTCGTCGAAGCGAGGGGGGACAGTCCAAAGTGTCTTAAAAGGGGAGTCTTTATTAGATGATTCGAACAGTAGTGTGATTCTCCTAATATTCTATAAACCTCTGGGAAAGGGCATTTGGTCCTCATTTCCCGGAAGGAAGGCAGTTCGGAAAGGTCTAACTTCCAGGTATCGGAATAAGGTAAAGATGATGGAAGTTGTACAAAAAAGTATAATTCTTCCCATCCCTTATGGGAAGTAGGCAGGTTCACTAAGAATTGGCAGTCTGGGCGGCTAGATAGATAAAAGAGACCTGCCTTAGAAGATTTCAATTGAAAGAAGCAATGGAATATTTCAGGGGTTAGGGAGAGGTTTAGGTGTTAAACACTATATGTGCTCCCGATAGAATTCGAAAAGAGTTGGGGGTGAATTGGTTCAGGGGTAGTCCATAGAAGTCTAAAAGGTCTAAATAGATAGCCGGTTCTGGTAGGGACAGGCTGTTAAGAAACTGTTCAGAGAAGAAGCAAGTCAGACCAGGAGGAGGACGATTTGGTCGATGCATTTTGGTCGTAAAGCTGCATTTTAAGGAAGGGTCTATAAACCTGTCCTTAAGATTACAGAAATAGTGGCCGCGATCTAGTTAGGTTATGGTATGCTCATACCACGCAGGGGAAGGGATGGTCGTAGGGGCAATAGGTATAAAGCAGGACAGAGCACTTACTTGGAGACTGAGAAGAAGAACGTATAAGAGGGAGAGGGTTGGGTCACTGGAACACCGCCGGTGAAAGTCGCAAGAGAGAAGAAGTTGATGGGACGGTATTGTTGGGCACACTAAGTAATACCTAAAAGAAAAAGGCGGAGGTTTATATAGGGTTTTTGTGACGATTCGATTATAGGAGAGAAAAAGGAAAAGCGGGGCCCATGGGCCCATTAGGCCGCCTCAAGTATATGCGATAAAGCTTTAAGAAAGGAGTAAATTTGAACTTAGTAAGGCCAAGGAGGGAGTAGGAACCTTATATAGTGGGAAAGTCAAGCTTATAACTTTGCTTGACTATTTTTTGGGGTTGACTAATGATACATCCGTTACCTCTTCTATATGAACTAGATAGAAGAGCTCATAGGCAAGGTATTACCCGAACCAAGTAGAGGGTTCAATGGAGAAAAAAGAGAGGAACGGGTCGGGCGCAAGCGCTTGAGATAATTGGTATGGTAAAGTAAGTGAAGGTAATCGGCATGGCAAAGCGAAGAAGTACTTCGTTGGGAAATAGGCCAGAATCGGTTCGGCCAAATAAGCCTAGAAGGCCAACGGGGCGGATGAGAATCGGTTCGGCCACATAAGCCTAAAGACAGACGGGGCAGATAAGAATCGGTTCGGTCAAATGAGCCTTAAGGTTATACTATCCTTGAGCTGGAGACCTAAGTTAGTTTTACCAGAAGTAGATGGTTGAGGGGGACGGGTTAACCTAGTTTCCTGGAATAGGGATGAGGGGGTGATATGTAACAGAAAGAGAGGTCCCCACATAATATTCCGAGGAGCCTTCGTCCCTCGTACCTGTAACAGAATTATTCCTCAGGTGGACGTGGTGGTCACGTGTACGATGAGGACAACCCGCGAGATAGTGATGGATCAGAGGAGGAGGATAAAAGGCAAAGAAGGGAGAAAAGGAGGGGGATCCGCAATCATCTCATCGGACGCGAAACAAAGACGCAAGAGAAAGAGGAGAGCTGTCGTAACTTCGTCGGAGAAGAAAAGCAGCGACCCTAACCATTGCGTCGCACGTACTCTTTCTTGTATTTGTAACCCAACTGTAAGAGGTTTTCTCCTCCGCCTCGGGAAGTTTCCTTTCCATAAAGGAGGGCATTCATAGTGGAAAGTGCTTGGGCATTGTCCCCGGTGAGAGAGCTCACCTCCGTGGAGTAGGAATACTCATTCCGAACCTCGTTATATCTTGTGTTTTAGTTTTCGCTGTCTGTTTGGGGGTTTTGCGTTTCTTGACTTTGTCTTCTATATCCATCGGGATATGATTTTTTTAGGAAAGAGTGCCCCATTGATCTTGTCCGAAGAGTCTGTGGAAAGCAGTGAGGCGGATACGTACGTTGCTACTTTCATTCTGGAGGGACGAGCGAGAGCGTTACTTACTCTTTGAAGACTTATTTTCACTCGGTCCTTTAATAATTCATTCTTTCCCATACGGTTGGAATGCCTGGGGAACCGGAATTGATTGATTGATTCGCTTCAAAGGTCAGGTCCGGATTCAACCGAACTTCTTCAAGTTACTGTCTCTGCACCTTTCCCGAGCAATAGTCGTTCATGGCAAATAAATAATAAAAGAAGAGTCCTAACAAGAAGAGTCGAGCGTATCACATATAAGTCTTCTCTCGCCGTCGTTTCACGTTGCCCCGTCGAATTTAATCGAATTAACTCTTGTGAATGTCGAATCAAGTAAGTAAGAAATTAAGGTCGCTCTCCCCTTGCCCTTCCGCTCCAATTAAAGGAGAAGATTCTACGGTCGGTCAGGATGAGACCTTTCCGCCTTGCCTATCTCTTTCTCTTGCTGCCTAACCAGCTTATTCAAGGTTTCATTCTTGACCTTCCACACCTCTAACCATTTAACTGAGACTTGTTGAGCGCAGCTATTTCTCTTTCTCTAGCATCTACTCAATAAGAGTCTCCCACACCACACCCCGATCCCCTAGTTGCTCTCACCAGCAAGAGAATAGAATCTTAAGTAAGGAAAGGAGTCCTCTTTCTTGTTCACTATGAGAAGACCGCTGCTCCTTCAACCGATGTGGGATCCGAACGTCTGATAGTTGCTCACCTGATACCGCCGTTACCTCTTCTCTATGAGCTCACAGGCAAGGTGTTACCCGAACCAATTAACGGGTTCAATGGAGAAAGAAGAAAGGAATGGTTCGGGCGCAAGCGCCTGAAATAATTGGCACGGGAAAGTTAGTGAAGATAATAATACGGCGAAGCGAAGAGGCACTTCGTTGGGAAATAAACCAGAATCAGTTCGGTCAGATAAGCCTAGAGACAGATGGGACGGATCCGAATCAGTTCGGTCGGATAAGCCTAGAAGTAGACGGGATGGATAGGAATCGGTTCGGTCAGATGAGCCCAAAGGCTATACTATCCGCGAGCTATAGACCTAAGTTAGTTTCACCAGAAGTGGATGGTTGAGGGGGACAGGCTAACCTAGTTTCCTGAAATAGGGACGAAGAGGTGTTGTGTAACAGAAAGAGAGGTCCCCACATAATATTCCGAGGAGCCTTCACCCCTCGTACCTGTAACAAAATTATTCTCCAGGTGGACGTGGTGGCCACGTGTACGATGAAGATAGCCCACGAGGTAGCGATGAATCAGAGAAGGAGTATAAAAGGGAAGAGGAGGACAGAGGAAAAGGGATCCGCAAATATTCCAACAAGCAAGAGACGAAGAAACAGGAGGAGGAAAGCCACCACTACCTCGCCGGAGAAGGAGAGTAGCAACCTTCGCTGTCACATTGCGTGTACTCTTTCTTGTATTGGAATTAAATTGTAAGAGGCTTTGTCCTTCGCCTCGGGAAGTTTCCTTTCCGTAAAGGAGGACGTTCATAGTGGAAAGTGCTTGGGCATTGTCCCCGGTGAGAGAGCTCACCTCCGTGGAGTAGGAATACTTATTCCGAACCACGTTACATCCTGTGTTCTAGTTTTCATTGCCGGCATTGGTTTTGCATTTCTTTGTTTCGTCTTCTCATCATTTTTACTATTGCGGCCTGTGAGAACTCCCCAAAGCTTCCTTTGTGCCTTCGTCACATCGAAAGGAGGTAAACACATTTTTTCCTCACTGCATCAGTTGGCGCCGTCTGTGGGAACATTGAGCTAGACATCGAGATGCAGCTGGAAGAGATACAACAGCCCGCTGCCTCCGCCGCGGAGGAGCTCCCCATTACCATCTTACCATCACAGTTGAAGGCTCTGGTGGACGACGCTGTTACAGAGGCCCTCGCTAGAGAAAGGAGAAGGACCGGATATCTGCATCCTCATTCCGGTGAACCTTCTTCCCGAGGCCTACCCCCAGAAATGCCTCCTCCATCTCGTACCGTCGTTAATGTTGAAGTATTGCCTGGAGAAGGACTTGGGGGGAGAGCACCTCAGAACACTATGCCCTTAACCCAGACTCGAAGGGAAGAACAGGGTGAAAGTCAGTCGACCAGACCTCTAGAAGTTTACGAGCCCAGTACCTTTACCATGGACATCCTTTCTGAAGTCCCCCCATCCTACTTCCGGAATCCTCAGGTAGATAAGTATGATGGCTCAATGGATCCCGAAGAGCACCTATCGTAGTTCGAAAGAGCGGCCTCGCTCCACTGTTATACCGATGCCCTCAAATGCCGAGTGTTCCAGACCACCTTAACCGGCTCGGCACAAAAATGGTTTAATACTCTGCCCCCAGGATCCATCACTTGTTTTGCTGATTTTCAGGGGATGTTCAGTCGAGAGTTTGCCAGTTGCAAGGTGTATAAGCATGATGCCTCCATCTTGATGCACATCACGTAAGGGCCCTCAGAATCACTCCGGGGGTATCTTCACCAGTTTACCTCTATAGCTAGGGGTATTCCTTCTGCCAGATCAGAATCTTTCAGAGTCGCCATTCCGCACGGACTGAATGAAGGCCCCTTCCTCAGTTCCCTTTTGAGACAACCTGCTAACAACTATGAGGAGCTGTTAAGTCGTGCGGAACAATTTATCCGCGAGGAGGAAGGACTGCAAGTGCGAAGAGCTGAATGTGCTGCCGCAGCAGTCCCGGCCGAAAGAACTCGTCCCGTCGCCCCTCAAGTACCCCCTCGTCGAGGTTATGTGCGACCCTTTCGACAGGAAGCTCCGAGGCCTCGGCTATTATTGCAGGGGCTCGCCCTGCGCCGCCATTACAAATTATGGCCACTGAGGCACCCCCTCCCGCAAGGACTTGGAAGGAGAGGCAGATGGAATTCTATGATCAGCAGGGTCTACTGCAACGACCCTTAGGAAATAGGGGGATCCCACGTAACGCCCCAGCCCCATTCTTCTGCCAATATCATATGGAGAATGGCCATGCTAGTGGCCGATGCTTCAAGCTACAGAAGGAACTGGATCGCCTCCGAACCGCATACCTGCAATTGCGGTTTCAGACGGGAGGGCCAGCACGGCGAGGGCCCCGACCTGATATAGCCCGCCCAGGGCCGTATAACCAACAACCTCAAGTTACTTTCCCCCAAATGCCATCTCAGGAGGTTGTTTCTCAAGAAGGCCCGTCAGGTGAGGGCCCATCATCCAATCTAAATAATGCTCCCACACGGGGGGTTATCCATGTTATAGTCGGAGGACCTACTGATGGGGACTCCAACCGGGTGCGGAAGTCATATGCCCGTCTCATGGAGAGTCTGGCCATTATCACTGACCAGACTGTATAAACTGCACCGCCCGTTTCATTCGGGCCAGAAGATCTTCAAGGTGTCCTACTGCCCCACACAGATTCCTTAGTTATCCGAATATCCCTAGCCAATTAGGAAGTGGCTAGGGTGTTGGTCGACTCAGGAAGCTTTGTCAATATCCTCTTTCAATAGGCTTTCAGACAGATGCAGCTGGGAAATGCTCAGCTAGAAGATGTGGCTACACCCCTCTTTGGATTCGTAGGACATGTGGTCCACCCCACAGGGTAGATTTCATTGCCCTTGACTCTGGGCATAAAGCCCAGCCAAAAAACCAGTATCATACCTTTCCTCATCGTGGATGCTCCATCCACTTATAATGCTATTCTTGGTCATCCTTTCCTTACTATTTTTTAGGCGGTGGCTTTTCCGTACCACCAAAAGTTGAAATTCCCAGTTGGACCGCTGGTGGGAGAAGTCCGAGGGGAACAAAAAGCCTCCCATAGCTGTTATGTACAAATGGTTCGGGATGACCAGAAGAAGGCCCGAACTGATGATCTCAAAGGGAAAGCTATCATCATTTCTGATGTCTGCGTCTTGGAAGAATTCCCCCCAAAGCAGATAAAATAGAGGAAGGAGAGCTGGTGGAAATAGCTCCAAGAAAGGCCACACGGGTGGCGCAGCAACTGGAGGCCAAGGAGGAGCTGGTGGCTTGCTTGCCGAAGAATGAAGACATCTTTGCGAGAGATGTGCATGATCTCACAGGGATTAACCCTCGTGTGGCTGAACACCATCTCAACATAACCAGAGGAGCCCGACCCGTCCAACAGAAGCGGCGACACTTTGGACCCGAGAAGGATAAGGTCATAGCTGAAGAAGTGGACAAATTGTTAAAGGCGAGTCATGTAAAGGAAATCCAATTTCCCGAGTGGGTTTCTAGTGTAGTCTTAGTCCCCAAGCCTTCTGGGTAATGGAGGATGTGTATCGATTTTCATGATTTGAATAAAGCGTGCCCTAAAGACTGCTACCCTTTGCCTCGTATTGATCAGTTGGTAGATTCCACTATGGGATATGAAGTGGTGTCCCTAATGGATGCATACCAAGGATACCATCAAATACCTTTGTCCAAAGAAGATCAAAAGAGGGTTAGCTTTGTGACGGCAGGGGGGTTATACGCTTATGTGGTGATGCCTTTCGGTTTAAAGAACGCCGGGGCCACCTATCAGCGCCTCATGGACAAGATTTTTGCGGAGCAGAAGGGGAAAAATGTGGAAGTCTACGTGGATGACATCTTAGTCAAATCGAAAACCACTCGGGATTTGGTCAAGGATTTAAATGAAACCTTGTCCACACTTAGACGGTATAATATGAAGCTGAATCCTACAAAATGCCTGTTCGGGGTGAAAAGCGGCAAATTCTTGGGGTATATAGTCACTGAGAAAGGGTTGCAGGCTAACCCTGAGAAGGTGCAAACACTGTACAACATGAAGTCACCCACTAACTTGCGAGAGACTCAAAAGTTGGTGGGTAGGATTGTTTCCTTATCTCGATTTATAGCTAGATCAGCAGACAAAGGGCTACCTTTCTTCAAGATTCTGCGTAAAGCTACCAAATTTCAGTGGGACGATCAATGCAAGCAGACTTTCCAGGAGTTGAAGAAATATTTTGCTGGGCTCCCATTGTTAGCCAAACCAGTGGCCGGCGAACCGTTATGGATGTATTTGGCCATATCAGAGGGAGCTATTTGTTCAGTTTTATTGAAACAAGAAGGCTCTCATCAACAACCTATTTATTATACTAGCCATATTCTGAAGGGAGCTGAATTCCGTTATACAGAGCTAGAGAAGCTGGCATATATTCTAGTTTTGACCACCCGTAAATTGAGGCCGTACTTTCTGGCTCACCCCATCACTGTTTTAACTCACAGTGAACTGAGCAAGGTCATCACTAAGCCCAACTTCTCTGGAAGATTGGCCAAATGGGTGGTAGAATTAAGTGAATATGATATTCACTACCAACCCCGAACCGTTATCAAGGCCCAAGCGCTCGCTGACTTTCTAGCGGAGGTACCTTGTGGCTTGGAAGATGGTTCGTCAACAAAAGAGGAAGGATCAGATACATGGAACATATTCGTAGATGGTTCTTCAGGATCTACGGGTAGCGGTGTCGGTGTTTTGTTATAAAGAGGAAACCCGCATAGCCGTACGCCTGGGATATCGGGCATCAAATAATGAGGCAGAGTATGAAGCCATTCTAGCAGGATTGCAGGCTGCTAAGGCAGTAGGACCTTCTTCAATTATAATTCATTCGGATTCCTAGCTGGTGATATCACAACTTCAAGGTTCTTTCGCAGTTTGGGAGGAAAGGCTGCACAAGTATTTGAAAGCTTTTGAGAAAGAAAAAGTTCAGTTTCAGCAAGTCCTCTTGAAGCAAATTCCACGGGAGAATAATGAGAAGGCAGATGAATTGGCTCGGGTGGCCAGCGCTATGGAAGGAGTGAAATCATTGGAAACTGTTCATGTGGAAATCCCTACTTCCCTAGCGATATGCAATGTGGAGGAAGCGACGCCCGAACTAGACCCAATCCCTGATTGGAGGACTGATATTATAGCTTATTTATAGCATGGAAAGATTCCTGAAGAAAAAGGAGTGGCATCTGCTTTAATGTGCAGAGCCAGATGCTTCACTATCTTAAACGGAGACTTATATAAGATATCTTTCGGACGACCCTTATTGAAATGTTTAGGAAGCGAGGATGCTGAATGGGTACTCCGGGAGATTCACGAAGGCTGTTGCAGTAACCATCTAGGGGGGAGAGCTTTAACAAGGAAGGCCCTGTTAGCAGGGTATTTTTGGCCTACTTTCCAACAAGATGCCGCTCGTATAGTGCAAACTTGCCCAGCTTGCCAAAAACATAGCAACCGGTCCGAACGGCCGGCTGAGTTAATGAAAGTTGTTGTCGCTTCATGTCCTTTTGATCAATGGGAAATGGATATAGTGGGTCCGATGCCAGTGGCACCTTTACAGAAGAATTTTTTATTGGTAGCTGTAGATTACTTCTCCAAATGGGTGGAAGTAGAGCCCCTTTTCAAAATTATCGAGAATGTTATAATATAATTTTTATGGAAGAATATTGTCTATCAATATGGTATTCCTCGGAGGATAGTTAGTGATAATGGACATCAGTTATAGGACAAAAAGATTAAAGAATGGTGCCAAAGCCTCAACATTCAGCAAGCTTTCACTTCAGTAGCCCACCCTCAAGCTAACGGTCAAGTTGAAGTTACTAATAGAATTCTCATTCAGGGGTTGAAGACTAAATTGGGCACTCAGAGGGGGAATTGGGTGGAAGAATTTCCTGGAATATTGTGGGTCTACCGAACCACACCAAAAACTGCAACGGGAGAGACTCCTTTTAGTTTAGTATATGGGATGGAAGCTGTCATTCCGGTCGAAGCTCTTTTAAGTAGCGCCAGAGTAGAAATGTACGAGCCAGAGCAGAACCAAGTTATTCGAAGCACTAAGTTAGACTTGGTGGAAGAAAAGCGGTAGACGACACGGAGGCGAGCGGAGTTTTACAAGCGGAGAGTGCAACAAGCCTTTAATAAGAAGGTGATGCCTCGAAGATTTCAGAAGGGGGATTTGGTTCTGCGTAAAGTTAATCCCGCAAGAGATCCTGGAAAGTTAGCTCCAAACTGGGAAGGGCCCTATGAAGTGACGCGTCGCGTAGCTGGGTCGGCGTATTATTTAAAGGACGATCAGGGCAAGGAATTTCCCCGACCATGGAATGCTATTTACTTGAAACCTTTCTACACTGTATAAGAAATGATGGATAAGAGAAGAGGCATTGGAGAGTCCCCGAGGGGATGTACTTGATAATTTGTTGTGTTCATTCAATATATAGCACATATGAATTTGATTGATTTACAATGATACCATAGTTTTTATAGCGAATTTCGAAGAAGAAAAGAAGATAACAAAGGGACTACATCCCGAAATAATACATCAGGTTACAACCTAAACCGTTCGGGAGGATAGCGTCGAAAGTCGGCTTCCCAATTTAAAGAAAAAGTGGGGTAGTTTGCGGGGGGAAGTCCTTGTTGAGCATATTGGCGAACCGCCTCGTTAAACCCATCTTGATAAGTGGCGCATAGCAGAATGGTTAGTCGCTCCTAGCGATTTGGACGGTCAGGGCTCCGATCCCGATGAAGCCTACGACATTTCTCTTGTTGCTCTTGAAGAGTTCGGCGTATGTCAACATAGCGTCGAGATACCTCCATAATAGCATCGGCTCGAGAGGATTGATCTTGTTGGATAAGGGTTGTCATGTCCATCATATTCTGGCACATCGAGACTGAAATTCCCTCCACCACCTCGGAGTAAGATCTGGTGCGGGTAAGCTCAGTGCCTAGCCTCTGGAGGGAGGTTTCCTGCCTGCGTATACGGGCGTGAGCATGCACCCTAGAAGTTATGAGGGAGGAGTTTTCTTGTACCTCCTTGCACAGGCGGGTGCGAAGGTTCCCTATTTTATCCTCTGCCTTCTGGTGTTGAACTCGAAGACGGGCGATGGTATTTGAATCCCGTTGCTTCCCCTGAAGAAGCTCCTCTACCTGGTTGCGAAGACTTATCAATTCTTGAGAGGAGGGAGATTCCTGGTCCAGATGCGCTGGCTGAATGTTTCGCGGGAGTAAAGATGGTTCCGTACCAGCTCGTTGTTGTTCTTGTAATGCCGCTATTATATCGGCATCTTTTTGAAGTTGATGGCGAGCTTTTGTCAGTTGCTCCTGACATTGTTGCATTTGTTGAGACAGGAGGCGCTCCCGATGTAAAGCAGCCGCCAAATCCTCCCTTTGCTGTTGTTCCAACTTTAGATATTGAGCTCGGTATTGTTAGAGGGAACGATCTAGCTCTTGATAGTTGGTCAGGGCCTATATGCCGATGGTTGAAAGGAAATCATACAGCAAGAAAATTAAGGAAGTCGATTGAAGAAACATACCAATTCCAAGGCATGGTGCAAGCCCTCCATCTGGGGAGTCAGTTCTTCTAAATTCAATATTCGAAGACTCCGGGGGGAAAAGGAAGAAGAAGGGGCGGATGATATTGAAGGTAGAGGTTTACTAATCAGAGGAAGAAAGGGAGTGGTAGCCATAGTTTGAAGCGGGGGTTCGAAGGGGAGAGACGGAGGAACACTGGCCAGAAGGTTCACAGGGGGCGAAGTTGGGGGCAAAGAATCCGGAGCAGGAGGAGGAGAGTGCATCACGGCTGGCGGTGATGTGGGCACATCAGAAGTTGCGAAAGGGAAGTGATTTGACAAAGAATTTGGAGAGGATGAGATGATGAGCATAGGGCTGGAGGAGCCTTCGTTAGGAAGGCGAGAAGTGGAAGAAAGGGGGCTAATGCCCATAGGAGGAGAAGGGCTCTTCAGGCGAGAGGTAGAAGGGGAGATAGTCAATGGGGAATTATCAATCACCATGGGTTCAAAGGTGGAGTTGTATTCAGGGGAAAAAGAAGGCAAGGATGTGCAAGCATCTATAGTGGGCTGACATGGAAGCACACCTTCCATAGATTCATCCTTAGATGGGGATGAAGGAGAAGGTGACTTCCGAACACTTGCGGCGGAGGGGGAAGAAGTAGGAGAGTTAGGGTTTGTAAGTAACAAAGGAAGAGAGGAAGGGTTGGTTACTCCGGTTTCCTCTGGCACGGAGGTAATAAGGGTTTCAGGCGGAGATGAAGAAGAAAGGCGAGACGAAGCAGGAATGATGGCAATAGGGGAAGGTGAGGAGGAAGATGAAGCTGGCGGCTGACCTTCGCCTCGCTTGAGGTGTGAATACCGACTTGCTATTTCTCGAAAGAAAGTGGAATGCATCTTGCTGGTCTAAGAATGAAGAAGAAAGGTGTTGAAGTAGGGGATTGAGGCAATGGAGGAAGGCGACGGAAAGAGGAACAAACGAAAACGAAGAAGACGAAAAGGCATAAGGAATGAAGGTAACAGAAAGGAAGACAAAGAATCCCCTATAAAAAAGGGGGAAGAATGGGCTCATAATGGTTAATGGGCTCCTAAGTGGAAGGAAAACGAGGATTTATTCTGCAGATGGCCCATCATGTGCTAAAGCCCTCGCTTTCATAAGAGGAAATGGGTGGAGGTGCTCCCCTTTGAGATGAAGATAGGAAGAACAATGGTGTGAAACGTCACACTCTTTATGCTGAAGGCCTTTGGGTACTATATATCATTTTTATCCCCACGAAGTGGAAGAATATCCCCGTGTGGTGGTGGAACGGAGGAACCGAGATTACCTCGGTTATATATTATTTTTATCCCCGCGAAGCGGAAGAATATCCCCGTATGGTGGTGGAACAGAAGAACTGAGATCTCCTCAGTTATATATCATTTTTATCCCCGTGAAGCGGAAGAAGTTGAACATATTATTCAACTTTATATTATTTTATCCCCGTATGGTGGCGGAACGGAAGAACTGAGATCTCCTCAGTTATATATCATTTTTATCCCCGCGAAGCGGAAGAATATCCCCGTGTGGTGGTGGAACGGAAGAACCGAAATTACCTCGGTTATATATTATTTTTATCCCCGCGAAGAGGAAGAATATCCCCGTGTGGTGGTGGAACGGAAGAACCGAAATTACCTCGGTTATATATTATTTTTATCCCCGCGAAGCGGAAGAAGTTGAACATATTATTCAACTTTATATTATTTTATCCCCGTATGGTGGCGGAACGGAAGAACTGAGATTACCTTGGTTATATATCATTTTTATCCCCGCGAAGCGGAAGAATATCCCCGTGTGGTGGTGGAACGGAAGAATTGAAATTACCTTGGTTATATATCATTTTTATCCCCGCGAAGCGGAAGAAGTTGAAGTCTTTATTCAGTTATATATTATTCTATCCCCTTGTGGCTGTGGAGCAGCAAAGTTGGGGCACTTAGTGACTCTATATTATTATATTCCTAGCAGAAGCGCCGAAGTAGGCCTCAGCTATGTGTCATCTTATTTGGATATGAGGGAGGTAAAATGGGGCATAACACAAGAAATATTGGAAGAAGAAGACAAACAGGAAAAGTTCATTGCTTCAGAAAGGTTACATATTCTAATTCTTCTTACAAGAAGAAAATAAAAAACCCTTATATGTAGGGTATTACAGTTCTTTGTTAGGAGGGGCTGAAGGAGCTTCTTTGCGCGGCGGAGGTGGGCACATCAGTTGCCGAAAGTAGGATTGTTGCAGGAAGATCTGCTTAGATAGTTTCTTCTGGGACCCTGCTAGCTGTTGACGCAATGAGTAGTTGCTGGCGGAGACTTCCCTCAGCCGCTGCTGCAAGTATCTCACCTATTCTTCTAGGTTAGCAATATAACGTTGCTCGTCCACCCTTTCTTCAGAAGGAAAGGAATTGCTGCCCCGTTCAGACATTCTGTCCATGGCTAAGGGAGAAGAGGGGAAAGGATGTATGTTATACAGTTGGGGTTGGAGGTCCTTATAACGATGGGAGAAGAGGGCGCATTTATTAGCAGAGGAAGTGGGAATAATGAATGCTAGTAAAGAAGGGGAAACGTAGTGACCACAGGTGAAAAGTCGCTGGTACAGTAATTATAAGGAAAAAGGGTCCGAATCCCCGGGAGATGGTAAAAGAAAGTATGTTCAAGCCAGATTACAGTCCTTCTTGTGGCAGAAACTTCACTTCTACAGGAAAACGACAAAAGCGAATATCAATTCCCTCCTTCATTTTTATTAACATATTTAAAATGGTTACATCAGTTAATCTATGAAGATTTTCTCTGATTGCTCTTAACAGAAGAAGCGTTAGAGGTCTCCTTGGGGGGGGGGGGAAAGGTGCCAAGATGACCCTGAAGCGCTCGCCTTGAGCAGGAGGTATTGCTGATGGACCTTCATCAAAAGGAGGAGGATGGACTCTCACCGGGGAGACTGGGAGGAAGGCCATAGCCGGTGGGAGTGGGGGAAGTTCGGCGGCGGTCCAGGGATCTCCTACTGTGTACTCCCATGTTAAAGGAGGGTTCCACACCCGATTGCGGAACGAGAGAAATGGTGCTCGAAAAGACCTCTCTGTGGGAGAGGTGGGAGCTGTGGTGTGAGGTGGAAAAGGAAGGGGGCGAAAAATTGAGGTGGCTATCGAACGGGTCTCCGAATCTTCAGTGTCTTCGGAAAGCTAGTCCTACAGCTCGAAAGATTCGGAATCCGAAGAAATCTCAATGGGGTGTTCCGCTGAAGCCATGAGAGTGAGATAGAAGGACGAAGATATGGATGGTGATAATTTATAGTGGAGGGAAAGCGACGACAGTAGTTCTTGGGAAGGGGAAGAAGATGAAGAGATTGATATCGTTTCCGAAGCAGTAAGAGAGATAGTGAAGACCAACAGGCGAAAGTCTTTTAATTGTTGGCCGAGCCAAAATTGGGTCGGATATGAATAAGATCATTCGAGACCTTCCAAGTAAGTCCCCGAACCAACTAGGTGATTGCGCCATATGACACGAGAAAAGAAATGACAGTATAAAAAGAGAAAAGCTTAAAGTTGGTTCAGAATTTCCGACCCACAAGGAGACATGCAAGGATAATAACAAAGAGCTATGTTAATAAAATTACTTTTCAGCATTAAGGAAAAAGTCATTACAAGGAAGAGAATGTTGGAAGTTACAATTCAAATAGTTCGGGGGGACACTTGGCTAGTGCGTCCACAGGATTTAAATAGCTGGTGTCCGTGTAAGGGGGCGGATATCTCCATTCAGCGTTCAGAGCCGAAGACCCATCAAAGCCTAATATGAACAGATCCACCCCCTTCTTGACATATCGTCCTTTTAAATTATCTTCTTGTTTCTGCAGCTGGTATTGGCAATTGGCTAGCTGAGCTTGACAATCTACCAGCTGGATTTGGCTCTCCGTTAGTTGGGATGCCAAGGTATCCCTCTCGGTGGCTGCTTTTATAGCTTGTCGTCCCAAAGTTGACAGGGCTTCGGAGTGTTCTTTCTGAAGAATAGATTGTTGCCGAGCCATTACCGATAGAGTTTGAGGAAGAGCCGCCACCAGGGAGGAGAGTTCTTGGCACTTCTCTACGCAAGATCTCCTAGTGGCTTCCCAGGCTTGTCATTCCAGTCGAAGTAGTTGGCGCTCTCGCTGGAGTTGTTCGATAGCAGTTGAAGAATCGACGGCTTTAATGATCGCGTCTCCAAGTTGCCCTTTATATTCTTTTAGCTCATGGGCAAGGATATCCACTTGCTACAATTCACTAGACTGGAGGAAAACTTGCCACTTGAGGTCTTCATTCTTTCGCTGTAGCTCCTTTTTTTCGCTTTGAACTAGGGCCAATTATGTCATAGCATCTTCATATTGGCCCCTTAGATCAGATTCCTTCGCCTCTCTCTCGCTCAATTGTCGAATGAGCTGTTTCTGTTGCATTAGAGAGACGAAGTGGCGTGCCTCTACACTGGATTGGAATTGAGCTAGTTGAACTACCATCTTGCTGTGCTGGGACGAGGCCTAGAAGAAAAAAAGTAACATCAGTATATACGGACACATAGAGACGTACAGTGAAGAGGAGAAAGGGATAGTAAGTACCTCAGCCAGCAATTTGCTTACTTGTTCACAGTGACCTTGCACGCCTGATTGATTAAAAAATTTTACCTCCGAAGGGTTACGAATCTGTAGCAGAGACCCCAGTGTAGCCCTTGAGGGAGTCGGAAGAGGAAGATCCTCTCCTTCGGAGGGAAGCGTGGGTCTGACGTTCTGAAGAGGGGCAGGAGAAGTAAGTGTGTCGGAGGGGATAGGAGTAGAGATGGACTCAGTACAGGAAGGCAAAGGAGAATCATGTGCAAAGGGGGATGAATTGGTAGAATGGGAAGGAGAATCCCTTCTGAGGGGAGATGAGGATGGGACGGATAAGGTAATATCTCTTTGCCTCGATTCGTAGAGGGTTAAAGATCGCGAACCGGGTTGACTGGAAGAGGAAGGGGGAAGAGCGGATGAACTCGGGGGTCCTTTCTTAACGAGCCTCAGTTTCTTTCGAGGAGAAGAAGGAGCTGCCAGCGATTTACCCCTCTTGGTTGAGGCCTTCTTCTTCTTGGCAGCCTCAATCGCCTCTCCTTCTACCAAAGCGTCCTGCATTAGATTATCTGCAAAATGTATTGGTGAGAAAGATGAATAATGTAGGAAGAAATTTATATGAAAAGGAAAGTATCATCCTACCTACAGCAACTGAGGTCGTTGAAGGGAAGGGGGATAGTCCGAAGTGGCTCAGAAGGGGAGTTTTTATCAAGTGATTCGAACAGTAATGTGACTCTCCCAATATCCTATACACTTCCGGGAAAGGACATTGGGTCCTCATTTCCCGGAAGGAAGGCAGTTCAGAAAGTTCCACCTTCCAGGTATCGGAGTAAGGTAAAGATGTTGGAAGCTATATGAAGAAGTACAATTCTTCTCATCCCTTATGGGAAGTAGGCATGTTCACTAGAAATTGGCAGTCTGGGCGGCTAGACAGATAGAAATTGTCGGCCTTGGAAGATTTCAGTTGAAAGAAGCAATGGAATATTTCAGAGGTTAAAGGGAGGTTTAGATGTCGAAACACTATAGAGGCCCCCGACAGAATCCGAAAAGAATTGGGGATGAATTGGTTCAGGGGTAGTCCATAAAAGTCTAAAATATCTAAATAGATGGAAGGTCTTTGGTAGGACAGCCGTTAAGAAACCTGTGAGAAGAAGCAAGTTAGACCAGGAGGAGGACGATTTGGTCGGTGCATCTTGGTCGTAAAGCAACATTTTAGGGAAGTGTCTATAAATCTGTCCTTAAGGTTACAGAAATAATGGTCGCGGTCTAGTTGGGTTATGGTATGCTCATACCACGCAAGGGAAGGGATGGTCTTAGGGGCCATAGGTATAAAGCAGAACAGAGCACTTACTTGGGGGAATAGAAGAATAACGTATAAGGAGGAGAGGGGTGGGTCGCTGAAACGCCGCCGGTGAAAATCGCAGGAGAGAAGAAGTTGAAGGGACGATATTGTTGGACACACTAAGTAATACCTAAAAGAAAAAAGTGGAGGTTTATATAGGGTTTCTGTGACGATTCGATTATATAAGAGAAAAAGGAGAAGCGGGGCCCATGGGCCCATTAGGCCGCCTCAAGTATATACGGTAAAGCTTTAAGAAAGGAGTAAATTTGAATTAATAAAGCCAAGGATGGAGTAGGAACCTTATATAGTTGGAGAGTCAAGCTTATAGCTTCGCTTGACTATTTTTTGGGGTTGACTAATGATACCACCGTTACCTCTTCTCTATGAGCTCACAGGCAAGGTGTTACCCGAACCAATTAACGGGTTCAGTGGAGAAAGAAGAAAGGAACGGTTCGGGCGCAAGTGCCTGAAATAATTGGCACGGGAAAGTTAGTGAAGATAATCAATACGACAAAGCGAAGAGACGCTTCGTTGGGAAATAAGCCAAAATCGATTCGGTCAGATAAGCCTAGAGACAGACGGGACGGATCTGAATCGGTTCGGTCGAATAAGCCTCGAAGCAGACGGGATGGATAGGAATCGGTTCGGCCAGATGAGCCCAAAGGCTATACTATCCGCGAGCTATAGACCTAAGTTAGTTTCACCAGAAGTGGATGGTTGAGGGGGACAGGCTAACCTAGTTTCCTGAAATAGGGACGAGGAGGTGTTGTGTAACAGAATGAGAGGTCCCCACATAATATTCCGAGGAGCCTTCACCCCTCGTACCTGTAACAGAATTATTCTCCAGGTGGATGTGGTGGCCACATGTACGATGAAGATAGCCCGCGAGGTAGCGATGGATCAGAGAAGGAGGATAAAAGGGAAGAGGAGAACAGAGGAAAAGGGATCCATAAATATTCCAACAAGCAAGAGACGAAGACACAGGAGGAGGAAAGCCACCACTACCTCGCCGGAGAAGGAGAGTAGCGACCTTCGCTGTCACATTGCGTGTACTCTTTCTTGTATTGGGATTAAATTATAAGAGCCTTTCTCCTACACCTCGGGAAGTTTCCTTTCCGTAAAGGAGGACGTTCATAGTGAAAAGTGCTTGGGCATTGTCCCCAGTGAGAGAGCTCACCTCCGTGGAGTAGGAATACTTATTCCGAACTACGTTACATCTTGTGTCCTAGTTTTCATTGCCGGCGTTGGTTTTGCGTTTCTTTGTTTTGTCTTCTCATCATTTTTACTGTTGCGGCTTTTGAGAACCCCCCAAAGCTTCCTTCGTGCCTTCGTCGCATCGAAAGGAGGTAAACACATTTTTTCCTCAGCGCATCATCACCCTTCCAAGTAGAAAGTAGGACAGACAAGTGGGATAGAATTGATAAGGAAGCGTAGCCATCTGCTTCTATTCGTCGGGACCATTTGACACGGGTCCTTGCCTTGGCGAGCCGGGTACCAGTCTTTAGCCACTGTAGTGGAGACACCTATCAGCATTTAATAGTTGGCACAGCTCCGCATCTGTGTACCACTCATAGTCTAAGTCACTCTCTCCTTCTCACCGCCCTTGAATATAACTTGAACTACTGACCAAGCCGATCTCACACTAGCTAACTACTTCTATCTTTCCCGCTGATAGACACCGCTACCATCGTCGTCCTCTCTTCTCAGTTGAATTGGATTGAAGGGACCAACTTCGCAGGACTATGGACTCTGATTGGACCTCTCTAGCTCCATTCCTCTTGACACTATGGAGCCTCCCTTGATCCCGAATTGGTCTCCTTCTCTACGATGCTACTTTCCTACCAGATTTCACCCTTTCTTCAGTCGGCCAACCCAAGCCTTGAGTGAGGTGCATTTAGCGGGCACCGCTAACATGATAAATGATACTGCTATTACCTCTTCTCTATGAACCAGATAGGAGAGCTCACATATAAGGCGTTACACGAACCAAATAATTGGTTCGGTGGAGAAAGAGGAGAGGAGCAGTTTGGGTGCAAGCGCCTAAAATAATTGATACGGGAGAGCTAGTGAAGGTAATCGACACGGCAAAACGGAGGTGGGGGGATGCGCTTTGCTAGGAAATAAGCAAGAATCGGTTCGGCTAGATAGGCCTAAAAGCAAATGGGACAGATAAGAATCGACTCGGCCTAGTCAGTCCGGAGGTAGTTCGATGGGAGAAGAAGGGGAGTTGGTTCGAACTGGTGAGGAGCCCAAGGGCTATGTCACCCGTGAGCTATAGACCTAAGTTAGTTTCACCAAAAGTGGATGGTTGAGGGGGACAGGCTAACCTAGTTTTTCGAAATGTAGATGAAGAGGTGTTATATAATAGAAGAAGGGGTCCCCACATAATATTCTGAGGAGCCTTCGTTCCTCGTATCTGTAACAGAATTATTCTCCAGGTGGACGTGATGGCCACGTGTACGATGGAGATAGCCCGCGAAGTAACGCTGGATCAGAGAAGGAGGATAGAAGGGAGGAGGAAGGAAGAAGGCAGGGGGATCCATATTATTCCAACGAGCAAGAAACGAAGACGCATCAGGAGAAGGAGAGCTACCACCACGCCGGAGAAGGAGAGTAGCGATCTTTGCTTTTACATTACGTGTACTCTTTCTTGTATTATGATTTAACTGTAAGAGGTTTTCTCCTCCACCTCCAGAAGTTCTTTTTCGGGAAGGAGGACGTTCATAGTGAAAGTGCTTTGGCACTGCATCCGGTGAGGGAGCTCACCTCCGTGGAGTAGGAATCCTTATTCCGAACCACGTTACATCCTGTGTCTGAGTTCTGTTGCTTGTGTTGGTTTTGCGTTTCTCTGCTTCACTTTCTCATCTTTACTGTTGCGGCCTGTGAGAACCCCCTCTAAGCTCCCTTCGTGCTTCATCGCATCGAAAGGAGGTGAACAAATCATCCTCGCCGCATCAGTTGGTGCCGTCTATGGGAAACATTTGAGCTAGACGTCGAGATGCAGCCAGAAGAGATAAAACACCCAAGTGCCTCCGCAGCGGAGGAAAACCCCATTACCATACTGCCATCACAACTGAAGGCTCTAGTTGACGATGCTGTAACTGAGGTCCTCGCTAGAGAAAGAAGGACAGGATACCTTCATCCTCACTCTGGTGAACCTTCTTCTCGAGGCCCACCCCCATAAATGCCTCCCCCACCTCGTGCAGCCATTAATATTGAAGTAGTTCCTGGAGGGAGAGCACCTCAGAATACTATACCCTTGACCCAGACTCGACGGGAAGAACAGGGTGAAAGCCGGTCGACCCGGGCCCCAGAAGTTTATGAGCCCAGTCCTTTTACCATGGACATCCTCTCTGAAATCCCCCATCATACTTCCGGAATCCCCAAGTAGACAAGTACGATGGCTCAACGGATCCCGAAGAATATCTATCACAATTCGATAGAGCGGCCTCGCTCCACTGCTATTCCGACGCCCTCAAGTGTCGAGTCTTCCAGACCACCTTAACCGGTTCGGCACAAAAATGGTTCAATACCCTGCCCTTGGGGTCTATTACCTGTTTTGTTGATTTTCAGGGGATGTTCAGTCGGGAGTTCGCCAGCTGTAAGGCGTATAAGCATGATGCCTCTATCTTGATGCACATTACACAGGGGCCCTCAGAATCGCTCAGAGGATATCTTCACCGTTTCACCTCTACAGCTAGGGGTATTCCTTCCGCAAGATCGGAATCTTTCAAAGTCGCTATTCCGCACGGGCTAAAGGAGGGCCCCTTCCTCAGTTCCCTTTTGAGGAAGCCTGCTAACAGCTATGAGGAGCTGCTAAGCCGTGCGGAAAAATTCATCCATGAGGAGGAAGGACTGAAAGTGCGGAGAGCCGAACGCGCTGCCGCAGCAACCCCAGTCGAAAGAACTCGCCCCATCGCCCCTCCAGCACCCCCTCGTCGAGGATATGCATGACCTCTTCTACTGGAGGCTCCTAGGCCTCGGTTATTGTTACAGGGCGCTCGCCCTGCACTGCTATTACAGATTATGACTGTCGATGCACCTCCTCCCGCAAGGACTTGGAATGAGTGGGAGATGGAATTCTATGATCAATAGGGTCTATTACAGCGACCATCGGGATATAGGGGGGCACCGCGTAACCCCTCCTCCCCTGCCCCATTTTTCTGCCAATATCATATGGAGTACGGCCACACCAGTGGCTGATGTTTCAAGCTATAGGAGGAGCTAGAGCACCTCCAAGCCGCATACCCATAGTTACGGTTTCAGACGGGAGGACCAGCACGACGAGAGCAACGATCCAATGTGGTTCGCCCAAGACCGTATAACAAACCACCGCAAGTTACTTTCCCCCAAACGTCGTCCCACGAGGTTGTTCCTCAAGAAGGCCCATCAGGTGAGGGGCCCTCATCTAATACGAGTAATGCTCCCACACGGGGGGTTATTCATGTCATTGTAGGAGGACCCACTGACGGGGACTCTAACTGGGCGTAGAAGTCATATGCCCGCCTCATGGAGATTCTTGCCATCATCACCGACCAGATTGTTCAAACCGCGCCGCCCGTTTCGTTCGGGCCGGAAGATCTCCAAGGTGTCTTGCTGCCCCACACGGACGCCTTAGTTATCCGTATATCCCTGGCCAATTACGAAGTGGCCAGGGTGCTGGTCGACTCGGGAAGCTCTGTCAACATCCTCTTCCAGGAGGCCTTTGGACAGATGCAGCTGGGAAATGCCCAGCTAGAAGATGTGGCCACACCCCTCTTCGGGTTCGCGGGGCATGTAGTCCACCCCATAGGACAGATTTCATTACCCCTGACTCTGGGTGCAAAGCCCAGCCAAAAAACCAGTATAGTCCCTTTCCTCATCGTGGATGCTCCGTCCACTTATAATGTCATTCTTGGTCGCCTTTTCCTTGCCATTTTTCAGGCGGTGGCTTCCCCATACCACCAGAAGGTGAAATTCCCAGTCGGATAGTTGATGGGGAAAGTCCGACGCGAACAGAAAGCCGCTAGGAGATGTTATGTGCAGATGGTTCGGGATGACCAGAAGAAGGCCCAAACCTACGATCTCAAAGGAAAAGCCATCATCATTTCTGATGTCTGCGTCCTGGAAGAATCTCCCCCCAAAGTAGACAAGATAGAGGAAGGGGAGGTGGTGGAAATAGCTCCGGGAAAGGCCACACGGGTGGCACAGCAGCTGGAGGCCAAGGAGGAGCTGGTGGCCTGCTTGAAGAAGAATGAAGACATCTTCGCAGGAGATGTACATGATCTCATGGGGATTAACCCTTGTGTGGCTGAACACCATCTCAACATAACCAGAGGAGTCCGACCTGTACAACAGAAGCGGCGACACTTTGGACCTGAGAAGGACAAGGTCATAGCCGAGGAAGTGGACAAGTTGTTAAAAGTGGATCATGTGAAGGAAATCCAATTCCCTGAGTGGGTCTCCAATGTAGTCCTGGTCCCCAAGCCTTCTGGGCAGTGGAGAATGTGTATTGACTTTCGTGATTTGAATAAAGCGTGCCCTAAAGACTGCTACCCCTTGCCTCGTATTGATCAGTTGGTAGATTCTACTGTAGGATATGAAGTGGTGTCCTTAATGGATGCATACCAAGGATACCATCAAATACCCTTGGCTAAGGAAGATCAGAAGAGGGTTATCTTTGTGACGGCAGGAGGGTTGTACGCTTATGTGGTAATGCCCTTCGGCCTAAAAAATGCAGGGGCCACCTACCAACGACTCATGGATAAGATTTTCGCGGAGCAGAAAGGGAAAAATATGGAAGTTTACATGGATGATATCCTAGTTAAATCAAAAACCACTCGGGATTTGGTCAAGGATCTAAATGAAACCTTCGCTACACTGAGACGGTATAATATGAAGCTGAACCCTAAAAAATGTCTGTTCGGGGTAAAAAGCGGCAAATTCTTCGGGTATATAGTGACTGAGAAATGGTTGCAGGCTAACCCCGAGAAGGTGCAAGAACTGTGCAATATGAAGTCACTCACTAATTTGTGAGAGACTCAAAAGTTAGTGGGTAGGATTGTTTCCTTATCTCGATTCATAGCCAGATCGACGGACAAAGGGTTACCTTTCTTCAAGATTCTGCGTAAAGCTACCAAATTTCAATGGGACGATCAATGTGAACAGACTTTCCAAGAGTTAAAGAAATATTTAGCTAGGCTTCCGCTGTTAGCCAAGCCAGTGGCAGGAGAACCATTGTGGATGTATTTGGCTGTCTCGGAGGGAGCTATCAGTTCGGTTTTGCTGAAACAGGAAGGCTCTCATCAGCAGCCTATTTATTATACCAGCCATATTCTGAAGGGGGATGAATCCTGTTATATCGATCTAGAAAAGCTGACCTATATTTTGGTCCTGACCGCCCATAAATTGAGATTGTACTTTCTGGCTCATCCTATCACTGTTTTAACTCACAGTGAATTGGATAAGGTCGTCACTAAGCCCAACTTCTCTGGAAGATTGGCTAAATGGATTGTAGAATTAAGTGAATATGACATTCACTACCAACCCCGAACCGTTATCAAGGCCCAGGCGCTTGCTGACTTTTTGGCGGAAGTACCTTTTGGCTCGGAAGATGGCTCGGCAACAAAAGAGGAAGGATCAGATGCATGAAGCATATTTGTGGACGGTTCTTCAGGATCTACGGGTAGCGGCATTGGTGTTTTGTTAATTTCTCTTGATAAAGAGGAGACTCGCATAGCCGTACGCTTGGGGTATCGTGCATCCAATAATGAGGCGGAGTATGAAGCCATTCTAGCGGGATTGCAGGCTGCCAAAGATGTAGGGTCTTCTTCAATTATAATCCATTCAGATTCCCAGCTGGCGATATCACAACTTCAAGGTTCTTTCGCGGTTTGGGAAGAAAGGTTGCAAAAGTATTTGAAATCTTTCGAGAAAGAAAAAGCTTAGTTCTAGCAAATCCTCTTGAAGCAAATTCCAAGGGAGAATAATGGGAAGGCAGATGAATTGGCTCGGGTGGCTAGTGCTATAGAAGGAGTGAAATCGTTGGAAACGGTCTGCGTGGAACTCCCTGCTTCCCTAGTGATATGTAATGTGGAGGAGGCTGCGCCATAATCGGATCTGATCCTCGATTGGAGGACCGACATCATAACTTATCTACAGCATGGAAAGGTTCCCGAAGAAAAAGGGGCGGCATCCGCCTTAATATGCAGAGCCAGACGATTCACCCTCTTGAACGAAGACTTATACCAAACCTCTTTCGGATGTCCCTTATTGAAGTGTTTAGGAAGTGAAGATGCTGAATGGGTACTCGGGTAGATTCATGAAGGTTGCTACAGTAATCATCTAGGGGGAGAGCTTTAGCAAGGAAGGCCCTGTTAGCAGGATATTTTTGGCCTACCCTCCAACAAGATGTCGCTCGTATAGTGCAAACTTGCCTAGCTTGTCAAAAGCATAGCAATCGGTCCGAATGGCCAGCTGAATTAATGAAAGCTATGGTCGCTTCATGCCCCTTTGATCAGTGTGTTGGGTTTCCGGCACCGCGGCAAGTGTGATCGAATATGTTTCGTAAACATGTGCACAGCGGAAGGAATAAAATAATAAATCTAATTTATTACAACACACACATCACACGCATGCATAGTACAACATGTGTAGACATAATCGTAAATTCAAATTTTGCAATAAAAGGAAATTTATACTACGTATACCTGACGTATCACGTGTAGCGGGAAAGACATCAACCGGAACGATTCTTGCTAGAATCGTCTCTATCCGTATCCATGCTGAGTATCTTCAGGATGACTTCACAAAGTCACGAGCCTCATCTTCGTACGGGTTACTAGCCTCGTGTTGAAGACGATGTGATCGAGAGAAGATCACCATCCGAATCAAAATTCGGATCCAAAACGAGTCCTCAAAAACTCGCTTCTCCGGAGAGGTATTCGTCAACCGTTTGACGAATCCTTCGTCCTCCACCTATGAGGATTACCGGAGATCGAATCCTCGGCAAGGCTACCACTGTCGGAGCCCAAACGTCATCCAAATGATGCTCCGACAAGAGGGAAACAAGCTGTCCAGAAAACTAGACAGCTTTGGTGGAGGAATAGGGGTCGGCCAAAAGGGAAGGTTGAAGCTCACCTTGTTGCCGAACCCAAAGGAGATCACCGGAGCTCCTCCGGCAGCAGCTCGACACCGGCAAGGGGAGAGGACGGCAGCTACTGGATGCCGACAAGGGAGCTTGGGTGGTGGTGGGCGGCGACAATGAGAGTTGGCGCCGACTACACCAAGGAGAAGGAGGGGGCGGCAACTTAGGGTTGCTTGGACTTGGATTAGGGCTTAACAAAACCCTTAAGCCCTATTTTATAGAGAACAAATTCTCTTAATGGTTATCGGATCATAACCAAAGGCTCGTTAACCCGCTCCATTAATTTAAGTTAAAATAAACCAAACCATGATGGTTTATTTTAAGTTAAAATGAACCGAACTAACTTTGGTTCATTAATTTAAAACAAACCAAACCCCTTTGGTTTATTCTCCTCCATTGGATTATAACTAAACCAATTTGGTTCATCCATCATGTCTTTATAAGACACAACCCATCCACGCTTCCATTGCGACTGAAACGATTTCATGCTCGCTTCATTGTTTGGTCCAACCAAACTTAGTTTCTCTCGGTCTGAGAATCTCATTCTCAAGCTTGTTTTAAATCCTTCGGATTATGCTCATTGTGCCTGTGGCCAAATAGGTTCTCGGTTTATGTTGGTCATCTTAATTAACCATTAATTATAGAACGATCATAAGTGACACCTAGTAGTACATCATGATCCCTAATTAACCGAAAAGATCAACGGTTGATCCAGAACTATTTCTGAAACCCTTCTGCAGCTCGAATGAATCGTGCCCCATTACCTTCACTCATCTTATACCCACTTGGTTCAGGACATGGTCTATAGTGTCAGTCCCCACTAGGCTGACTACATCACACCTAGCCCAAGTATCATTTTCTCGTCCTACGGATTCTAGTTACTGCACATGTATCGAAGAATACCTTACTCTAAACATGTAATGCTTTGGCCAAAGACTTTAGTAACAATCCGACGAGAGGCCATGGGTATACTTCTCCTCGCAAGGAGTGGTGAATCCTTTATAGGCTATTCAAATAGCTTCGATCACTTTGACTTATACCCAATCATCCCGGGTCCACATCTCCTTAGAGATGCTTGCTTAAGATGTCAAAGCATAAGTCTTTATAATCAAGATGACTTGAATACCACAAGTCAAAGGAACATCGCACTTAAGCTGCAGTAAGAACTTCATTGACATATCTATATATGCAGAGAACCATATGAAGTCTTATGGCTGGTCACTCCAATGAACTAGTTACCATAACTAGCATCCACAATTAACTCCGGACATCACAATGTCTCCAGCCAGTGAGAATCAGCTGCTTGGATACACCAAGGAGTATACCTCGTGCTAGTCTCGACAGAATCAATGGTGTCCAAATCCATCAATTCATCGACTAGGGATAATTCCGATACATCACAATTACACATGTAGAGATACTCACTAGTTGTGATCCAATCACAAATTCTCTCATGCTGTGAATCGTATCGTGGACATTCAGTAAATGAGTTTAAGATCTAATCAAATACATGAAAACATGTATACTCAAATAGTAAATCTTCATTTATCATATAAATGGTTCAAACATAAGGCGATTGCCTTAGAACATCTCTCATATATTACTAACACAGTGGGGAATGGATATAGTGGGTTCGATGCCTGTGGTACCCTTGCAGAAGAAATTTTTATTGGTGGCCGTAGATTACTTCTCCAAGTGGGTAGAAGCAGAGCCTCTTGCCAAAATTACTGAGAATGTTGTAATACAATTCCTATGGCAGAATATCGTTTGTCGATATGGTATTCCTCGGAGGATAGTTAGTGATAATGAACGACAATTCCAAGGCAAGAAAATTAAAGAATAGTGCCAAAGTCTCAATATTCAGCAAGCTTTTACTTCAGTAGCCCATCCTCAAGCCAACGGGCAAGTTGAAGTCACTAATAGAATTCTCATTCAAGGGTTAAAGACTAAATTGGGGGCTCAGAGGGGGAACTGGGTAGAAGAACTTCCTGGAATCCTTTGGGCCTACCGAACCACACCAAAAACTGCAATGGGAGAAACTCCATTCAGTTTGGTATATGGGACAGAGGCCGTTATTCCGGTCGAAGCCCTCTTAAGTAGTGCCCGAATAGAAATGTACGAGCTAGAGAAGAACCAAATTATTCGAAGTACGGAGTTGGACTTGTTGGAAGAAAAGAGGGAGACGGCACGAAGACGAGCAGAGTTTTACAAGCGGAGAGTACAGCAAGCCTTTAATAAGAAGGTGATGCCCCGAAGATTTCAGAAGGGAGATTGGGTTCCGTGTAAAGTTAATCCTACGAGAGATCCAGAAAAGTTAGCTCCAAATTGGGAAGGGCCCTACGAAGTGACGCGTCGCGTAGCGGGGTCGGTGTATTATCTAAAAGATGACCAGGGCAAGGAATTTCTTTGACCGTGGAACACTATTCACTTGAAACCTTTCCACACTGTATAAGAAAGGATGGATAAGAGAAAAGGAGTTGAAGGGCCCTCGAGAGGATGTACTTGATAATTTGTTGTATTAATTAGATATGAAGCACATCTGAGTTTGATTGATTCACAATAATGTTGTAGTCCTTATAGAAAACTATGAAGAAGACAAGAAAATAACAAAGGGACCACATCCCGAAGCAATACATCAGGTTATAACCTAAGCCGATCGGGAGGATAATGTCGGAAGCTGGCCTCCCAATTTAAAGAAAAAGTAGGATGGTTCACCGGGGGAAGCCCTTGATCAGTGTACTGTCGAACCGCCTCGTTAAACCCGTCTTGATAAGTGGCGCGCATCAGGATGGCTAGCCGCTCCTGCCGATTCGGGCGGTCAGGGCTCCGATCCCAATGAAGCCTATGACATTTCTCTTGTTGCTCTCGAAGGGTTCGACGTATGACACTATAACGACGGGACACTTCCATAATAGCATCTGCCAGGATGGAGATATCATCGGCTTGGGAAGTCTGATCTTGCTGGATAAGGTTCTTCATGTCCATCATATTATGGCGCATTGAGGCTGAAATCCCCTCTACCACCTCGGAGTAGGATCTGGTGCGAACGAGCTCATTGCCCAGCCTCTGAAGGGAAGTTTCTTGCCTGCGTATACGGGCATGAGCATGCACCCTAGAAGTTATGAGAGAGGAGTTTTTCTGTACCTCCTTGCATAGGCGAGTGCAGAGGTCCCCTATTTTATCCTCTGCTTTCTGGTGTTGAACTCGCAGGTGGGCGATGATATTCGAGTCTCGTTGCTTCCCTTGAAGGAGCTCTGCTACCTGCTCTCGAAGACTTTTCAATTCTTGAGAGGAGGAAGCCTCCTTGTCAAGCTGTGTCGGTTGAACATCCTGCCGGAGTGAGGGTGATTCCATGCCAGCTTGATGTTGTTCTTGCAATGCCACTATAGTCGCGACATCTTTTCGAAGTCGGTGGTGAGCTTCTGTCAGTTGCTCTTTACACTGCTGCAGTTGTTGCGATAAGAGTTGCTCTCGATTTTGAGCAGTCGACAGATCCTCCCATTGCTGCTGTTCCAACTTCAGAGATTGAGCTCGATATTGTTGGAGGGAGCGATCCAATTCTTGGTAGTTTGTCAGGGCCTGTAAGCCATTTGTTGAAAGGAGGTCATTTAGTAAGGGAAATTAAAGAAGTTGATTAGAGAAACATACCAATTCTAAAGCATGGCGCAGGCCTTCCATCCGAGGGATCAGTTCCTCCAAATTCAAGATTCGAATGTACCGGGGAGAAGAAGAAGAAGAGGGGACGGATGACATCCTCGGTGGAGGTTCACTTATAAGAGGAAGAAGAGGGGTAATAGCCACAGGCTGTGACAGAGGTTCGAAGGGAAAAGAAGAAGGAGCACTGGTAAGGAGGCTCAAAGGGGCAGAAGTTGGGGGCAGATAATCAAGAGCCAGAGGGGGAAGGTGTACCATGGCTGGCTATGAAGTGGGCACACCGAAAGTTACGGAAGGGGATTGGTTCGACGAAGAATCTGGAGAGGATGGTATAGAGAGCATCTGAATGGAAGACTCTTCATTGGGAAGGTGAGAAACGGAGGGGCGGGGGCTAGGGCCCATAGAAGGTGAGGGGCTCTCCAAGTGATGAATAGAAGGGGAGAGGGGCAGTGGAGGAATATTGATTACCATGGGCTCCGAGACGGTGCCATATTTCAGAGAAAGGGAAGGCATGGACGCAGAAGCACCTGTAGTCGATTGGTGTGGACGCACTACCTCCTTGAATTCATCTTCAGGTTGTGATGAAAGAGGAGATGACTTCCGAACACTTACGGTAGAGAGGGAGAGGAAGGGTAACGAGGATTTATTTCTCTGACGGCCCGTTATATAATAAAACCCTCGCTTTCATAGGAGGGAATGGATGGAGGTGCTCCCCTTCGGGAGGAAGGTAGGAAGAATCGTAGTGTCAAACCATCCCACTCTTTATGCTGAAGGCCTTGGAGTGAGATATATTATTTTATCCCCATGTGGTGGTGGAACGGAAGAACTGAAGTCTCCTCAGTTATATATTATTTTATCCCCGTGTGGTGGTGGAACGGAAGAACTGAGGTCTCCTCAGTTATATATTATTTTATCCCAGTGTGGTGGTGGAACGGAAGAACTGAGGTCTCCTCAGTTATATATCATTTTTATCCCCGTGAAGCGGAAGAGTTGAGCTTTCTTCTTAGTTATTTATTATTTTATCCCCGTGTGGTGGTGGAACGGAAGAACTGAAGTATCCTCAGTTATATATTATTTTATCCCGGTGTGTTGGTGGAACGGAAGAACTGAGGTATCCTCAGTTATATATCATTTTTATCCCTGTGAAGCGGAAGAATTGAGCTTACTTCTTAACTATATATTATTTTATCCCCGTGAGGTGGTGGAACGGAAGAACTGAGGTCTCCTCAGTTATATATTATTTTTCCCCGTGTGGTGGTGGAACGGAAGAACTGAGGTCTCCTCAGTTATATATTATTTTATCCCCGTGTGGTGGTGAAATGGAAGAACTGAGGTCTCCTCAGTTATATATCATTTTTATCCTCGTGAAGAGGAAGAGTTGAGTTCATTCCTCAACTATATATTATTTTATCCATGTGTGGTGGTGGAACGGAAGAACTGAAGTCTCCTCAGTTATATATTATTTTATCCCCGTGCGGTGGTGGAACGGAAAAACTGAGGTCTCCTCAGTTATATATCATTTTTATCCCCGTAAAATGGAAGAGTTGAGCTTACTTCTCAACTATATATTATTTTATCCCCGTGCGGTGGTGGAACGGAAGAACTGAGGTCTCCTCAGTTATATATCATTTTTATTCCCGTGAAGCGGAAGAGTTGAGCTTCCTTTTCAACTATATGTTATTCTATCCCCATGTGGTGGTGGAACGGAAAAACTGAGATCTCCTCAGTTATATATCATTTTCATCCCCGTGAAGCGGAAGAGTTGAGCTTACTTCTCCACTATATGTTATTCAATCCCCGTGTGGTGGTGGAACGGAAGAACGGAGGTCTCCTCAGTTATATATCATTTTTATCCCCGTGAAGCAGAAGAGTTGATCTTACTTCTCAACTATATATTATTTTATCCCCGTGTGGTGGTGGAACGGAAGAACTGAGGTCTCCTCAGTTATATATTATTTTATCCCCATGTGGTGTTGGAACGAAAGAACTGAGGTCTCCTCAATTATATATTATTTTATCCCCGTGTGGTGGTGGAACGGAAGAACTGAGGTCTCCTCGATTATATATTATTTTATCCCTGTATGGTGGTGGAACGGAAGAACTGAGGTCTCCTCAGTTATATATTATTTTATCCCCGTGAGGTGGTGGAATGGAAGAACTGAGGTCTCCTCAGTTATATATAATTTTTATCCCCGTGAAGCGGAAGAGTTGAGCTTACTTCTCAACTATATATTATTCTATCCCCGTGTGGTGGTGGAACGGAAGAACTGAGATATCCTCCGTTATATATCATTTTTATCCCCGTGAAGCGGAAGAGTTGAGCTTACTTCTCAACTATATATTATTCTATCCCCGTGTGGTGGTGGAACAGAAGAACTGAGGTCTCCTCAGTTATATATCATTTTTATCCACGTGAAGCGGAAGAGTTGAGCTTACTTCTCAACTATATATTATTTTATCCCTGTGTGGTGGTGGAATGGAAGAACTGAGGTCTCCTCAGTTATATATTATTTTATCCCCGTGTGGTGGTGGAACGGAAGAACTGAGGTCTCCTCAGTTATATATCATTTTTATCCCCGTGAAGCGGAAGAGTTGAGTTCATTCCTCAACTATATATTATTTATCCTGTGTGAAATTGAGCGGAAGAAGCTGTCTTTTGGTTATATAATATTTTATCCCCGTGCAGTGGTGGAACGGAAGAACTGAGGTCTCCTCAGTTATATATCATTTTTATCCACGTAAAATGGAAGAGTTGAGCTTACTTCTCAACTATACATTATTTTATCCCCGTACGGTGGTGGAACGCAAGAACTTAGGTCTCCTCAGTTATATATCATTTTTATCCCCGTGAAGCAGAAGAGTTGAGCTTACTTCTCAACTATATGTTATTCTATCCCCGTGTGGTGGTGAAACAGAAGAACTAAGATCTCCTCAGTTATATATCATTTTTATTCCCGTGAAGCGGAAGAGTTGATCTTACTTCTCAACTATATGTTATTCTATCCCCGTGTGGTGGTGGAATGGAAGAACTGAGATCTCCTTAGTTATCTATCATTTTTATCCCCGTGAAACAGAAGAATTGAGCTTACTTCTCAACTATATATTATTCTATCCCCGTGTGGTGGTGGAACGGAAGAACTGAGGTCTCCTCAGTTATATATCATTTGTATCCCTGTGAAGCGGAAGAGTTGAGTTCATTCCTCAACTATATTTTATTTTATCCCCGTGTGGTGGTGGAACGGAAGAACTGACGTCTACTCAGTTATATATACTTTTTATTCCCGTGAAGCGGAAGAGTTGAGCTTCCTTTTCAACTATATGTTATTCTATTCCCATGTGGTGGTGGAACGGAAAAATTGAGATCTCCACAGTTATATATCATTTTTATCCCCGTGAAGCGGAAGAGTTGAGCTTACTTCTCCACTATATGTTATTCTATCCCCGTGTGGTGGTAGAATGGAAGAACGGAGGTCTCCTCAGTTATATATCATTTTTATCCTCGTGAAGCGGAAGAGTTGATCTTACTTCTCAACTATATATTATTTTATCCCCGTGTGGTGGTGGAACGGAAGAACTGAGGTCTCCTCAGTTATATATTATTTTATCCCCATGTGGTGTTGGAACGAAAGAACTGAGGTCTCCTAAGTTATATATTATTTTATCCCCGTGTGGTGGTGGAACGGAAGAACTGAGGTCTCCTCGGTTATATATTATTTTATCCCTATATGGTGGTGGAACGGAAGAACTGAGGTCTCCTCAGTTATATATTATTTTATCCCCGTGAGGTGGTGGAACGGAAGAACTGAGGTCTCCTCAGTTATATATCATTTTTATCCCCGTGAAGCGAAAGAGTTGAGCATACTTCTCAACTATATATTATTTTATCCCCGTGCGGTGGTGGAACGGAAGGACTGAAGTCTCCTCAGTTATATATCAATTTTATTCCCGTGAAGCGGAAGAGTTGAGCTTCCTTTTCAACTATATGTTATTCTATCCCCATGTGGTGGTGGAACGGAAAAACTGAGATCTCCTCAGTTATATATCATTTTTATCTCCGTGAAGCGGAAGAGTTGAGCCTAATTCTCCACTATATGTTATTCTATCCCCGTGTGGTGGTGGAACGGAAGAACGGAGGTCTCCTCAGTTATATATCATTTTTATCCCCGTGAAGCGGAAGAGTTGATCTTACTTCTCAACTATATATTATTTTATCCCCGTGAGGTGGTGGAATGGAAGAACTGAGGTCTCCTTAGTTATATATTATTTTATCCCCATGTGGTGTTGGAACGAAAGAACTGAGGTCTCCTCAGTTATATATTATTTTATCCCCGTGTGGTGGTAGAACGGAAGAACTGAGGTCTCCTCGGTTATATATTATTTTATCCCTGTATGGTGGTGGAACGAAAGAACTGAGGTCTCCTCAGTTATATATTATTTTATCCCCGTGAGGTAGTGGAACGGAAGAACTGAGGTCTCCTCAGTTATATATCATTTTTATCCCCGTGAAGCGGAAGAGTTGAGCATACTTCTCAACTATATATTATTCTATCCCCGTGTGGTGGTGGAACGGAAGAACTGAGATATCCTCAGTTATATATCATTTTTATCCCCGTGAAGCGGAAGAGTTGAGCTTACTTCTCAACTATATATTATTTTATCCCCGTGTGGTGGTGGAACGGAAGAACTGAGGTCTCCTGAGTTATATATCATTTTTATCCCCGTGAAGCGGAAGAGTTGAGCTTACTTCTCCACTATATGTTATTCTATCCCCGTGTGGTGGTGGAACGGAAGAACGGAGGTCTCCTCAGTTATATATCATTTTTATTCCCGTGAAGCGGAAGAGTTGATCTTACTTCTCAACTATATATTATTTTATCCCCGTGTGGTGGTGGAACGGAAGAACTGAGGTCTCCTCAGTTATATATTATTTTATCTCCATGTGGTGTTGGAACTAAAGAACTGAGGTCTCCTCAGTTATATATTATTTTATCCCCGTGTGGTGGTAGAACGGAAGAACTGAGGTCTCCTCGGTTATATATTATTTTATCCCTGTATGGTGGTGGAACGGAAGAACTGAGGTCTCCCCGTGAGGTGGTGGAACGGAAGAACTGAGGTCTCCTCAGTTATATATCATTTTTATCCCCGTGAAGCGGAAGAGTTGAGCTTACTTCTCAACTATATATTATTCTATCCCCGTGTGGTGGTGGAACGGAAGAACTGAGATATCCTCAGTTATATATCATTTTTATCCCCGTGAAGCGGAAGAGTTGAGCTTACTTCTCAACTATATATTATTCTATCCCCGTGTGGTGGTGGAACGGAAGAACTGAGGTCTCCTCAGTTATATATCATTTTTATCCCTGTGAAGCGGAAGAGTTGAGCTTACTTCTCAACTATATATTATTTTATCCCTGTGTGGTGGTGGAACAGAAGAACTGAGGTCTCCTCAGTTATATATTATTTTATCCTCGTGTGGTGGTGGAACGGAAGAACTGAGGTCTCCTCAGTTATATATCATTTTTATCCCCGTGAAGCGGAAGAGTTGAGTTCATTCCTCAACTATATATTATTTATCCCTGTGTGGTGGTGGAACGGAAGAACTGAGGTCTTTTCAGTTATATAATATTTTATCCCCGTGCAGTGGTGGAACGGAAGAACTGAGGTCTCCTCAGTTATATATCATTTTTATCCCCGTAAAATGGAAGAGTTGAGCTTACTTCTCAACTATACATTATTTTATCCCCGTACGGTGGTGGAACGGAAGAACTTAGGTCTCCTTAGTTATATATCATTTTTATCCCCGTGAAGCGGAAGAGTTGAGCTTACTTCTCAACTATATATTATTCTATCCCCGTGAGGTGGTGGAACAGAAGAACTAAGATCTCCTCAGTTATATATCATTTTTATCCCCGTGAAGCGGAAGGGTTGAGCTTACTTCTCAACTATATGTTATTCTATCCCCGTGTGGTGGTGGAACGGAAGAACTGAGATCTCCTTAGTTATCTATCATTTTTATCCCCGTGAAACGGAAGAATTGAGCTTACTTCTCAACTATATATTATTCTATCCCTGTGTGGTGGTGGAACAGAAGAACTGAGGTCTCCTCAGTTATATATCATTTGTATCCTTGTGAAGCGGAAGAGTTGAGTTCATTCCTCAACTATATTTTATTTTATCCCCGTGTGGTGGTGGAATGGAAGAACTGAGGTCTCCTCAGTTATATATTATTTTATCCCCGTGCGGTTGTGGAACAGAAGAACTGAGGTCTCCTCAGTTATATATCATTTTCATCCTCGTAAAACGGAAGAGTTGAGCTTACTTCTCAACTATACATTATTTTATCTCCTTGCGGTGGTGGAACGAAAGAACTGAGGTCTCCTAAGTTATTTATCTTTTTTATCCCCGTAAAGCGGAAGAGTTGAGCTTACTTCTCAACTATATGTTATTCTATCCCCGTGTGGTGGTGGAACGGAAGAACTGAGATCTCCTCAATTATATATCATTTTTATCCCCGTGAAGCGGAAGAGTTGAGCTTACTTCTCAACTATATGTTATTCTATCCCCATGTGGTGATGGAACGGAAGAACTGAGATCTCCTCAGTTATCTATCTTTTTTATCCCCGTCAAACGAAAGAATTGAGCTTACTTCTCAACTATATATTATTCTATCCCCGTGTGGTGGTGGAATGGAAGAACTGAGGTCTCCTCAGTTATCTATCATTTTTATCTCCGTGAAGCAAAAAAGTTGAGTTCATTCCTCGATTAAATATTATTCTATTTCCGTGCGACGTCAGAACGGAAGAGCTGAGTATTCCCTCAGCTATATAGCATTTTATTTTCGTACGAAGAATATATATGCATGGTCCCTGTACACTCAATGGGGGAAGTGGTGGTTCATCTATTTGATTTCCATATGAAGAAGATGGGATTTGACATAGCTCGAGAAATGTTAGAAGAAAAGATAAGCGAGGAAAATTTAGGCAAAAGCCGTTTTCACAGAAAGTTCCTTATTTTAGAAAGATTACATATTACAACTCCTCCCTGGGGAGAGGATAGCAAAATAAACCCTTATGTATAGGGTATTACAGTTCTTTGTTAGGAGGAACTGACGGAGTTTCTTTGCGCGGCTGGGGTTGGCACAATAGTTGCCGAAGGTAAGATTGTTGCAGGAAGATTTGCTTGGATAATTCCTTCTGTAACCCGTCTGATTGCTGACGCAAAGAGTGGTTATTGGCGGAAGCTTCCCTCAATCGTTGCTGCAAGTATCTCACTTGTTCCTCCAAATTGGCAATATAACGTTGCTCGTCAACCTTTTCTTCAGCAGGATGGGAACTACTGCCTGGTCAGACATTTTATCCATGACGAGGAGAAGAGAAAGAAAAAGATGGGCGTTATACGGTAAGGATTGGAGGTCCTTATAACGATGAAGGGGGAGGGCACATTTATTCGCAAAGGAAATAAGGATAATGAATGCTAGTAAAGAAGGGGAAGCATAAAGACAGTAGGTGAAGAGTCACTGGTACAGTAATTATGAGGGGAAGGGTCCGAATCCCCTGGAAATGATAAGAAAAAGTACATTAAGGCGAGATCGCAATTTTTTCTGATGACAGAAACTTTACATACACAGGAAAATGACCAGAGTGGATACTAATTTCTTCCTTTCTTTTTTATTAACATACTTACAAATGATTACATTATTTAATCTAGGAAGACTTTTTATGATTACTCTTAACAAGAGAGTTGTTAGAAGGCTCCTCGGGGGGGGGGGGGGGAGGCGCCAAGATGACTCGGTAGAGCTCGCCTTGAGCAGAAGGTATCACTGGTGGTGCTTCATCAAAAGGAGGTGGACGGATCCTCGCCGGGGAGACCGGAACGAAAGCCAGGGCCGGTGGAAGTGGGGGAAGTTCAGCAGAGGCTCGGGGATCTCCCACCGTGTACTCCCATGTTAAGAGAGGGTTCCATACCCGATTGCGGAAAGAGGGAAAGGGTGCTCGAAAAGATATGAGGTGGAAAAGGAAGGGGGCGAAAAGTCGAGGTAGCTGTCGAGAGGGTCTCAGAATCTTCAGTATCTCCGATAAGCCAGTCCCACAGCTTGAAAGATTCAGAATCTGAAGAAATCTTAATAGGGTGTTCCGTCGAAGCCATGAGAGTGAGATGGAAGGACGAAGACATGGAGGGTGATAATTTATAGTTGAGGGGAGAGGAACTGCAGTAGTTCTTGGGAAGGGGAAGAAGGTGAAGAGACTGATATCGTAATGGCAGCAGCATAGGTACTTATCAATATCTCGTTTCCGAAGAAGTAAGGTAGACAGAGAAGATCAACTGGCGGAAGTAATTTAATTTTTAGCCGAGCCAAAGTTGGGTTAGATATGAATAAGATCATCCGGGACCTTTTGAGTGAGTTCCCGAACAAAGGAGGCGATTGCGCCATGCGACACGGGAAAAGAAACGTAATTGTAAAAAGGAAAAAGCACAGAGTTAGTTCAAAATTCCCGACTCGCAATGAGGCGTACAAAGAGAACAATGAAAAGCTATACTAATATAAGCATTCTTCAACATTAAGAAAGGGGTCATTACAGGGAGTAGGATATTAGAAGTTACAGTTCAAACAGTTCGGGGAGACACTTAGATAATGCATCTACAGGATTTAAATAACTAGTGTCCGTGCCGGGGGTGGATATCCCCGTTCAGCATTTAGAGCTGAAGACCCGTCAAAGCCCAGTATTAACAGATCCACTCCCTTCTTGACGTATCGCCCCTTTAGGTCAGCTTCCTCCTTCCTTCACTGGTAAGCGATTAATTGAGCTCGACAATCGGCCACCGGTTTGACTTTCGGTTAGATGGGTCGCTAGGCATCTTTCTCGATTCTTTGCTTTTATGGCTTGGGGAGTACTCTTGATGAAGGTCAAATTGTTACCGAGCCACTGCTGACAGGGCGTGAGGAAGAGCATCCACCATGGAAGAGAGCTCTTGACACTTCTCTATGCAAGATTTTTTAGTGGCTTCCCACGCTTGGCGTTCTAGTCGAAGCCGTTGACGTTCTTGCTGAAGTTGTTGGATAGCGGTAGAAGAATCAACAGCTTTAATAATGGCATCCCCAAGCTGTCCCTTATACTCTTTTAATTCACGGGTAAGGAGATCCACCTGCTGAAGTTCGCTGGACTGGAGGAAGACTTGCTATTCGAGGTCTTCATTTTTTCTTTGAAGCTCCTCCTTTTCTCATTGAACCAAGGCCAACTGTTTCATGGCATCTTCACATTGGGCCTTCAGGTCGGATTCTTTCTGTTCTTTCTCGCTTAATTGTCGAGCGAGTTGTTTTTGCTATGCTAAGGAGGCAAAGTGGCGCGCCTCTACGCTGGATTGAAATTGGGCTAGGTGAGTTACCATTTTGCTGTGATTGGCTGAGACCTGAAGGAAAGAAAGCGCCATCATCAGACATTGACATACAATGGTATGTACATATATGAATACATTGAAAATTGGAAGGGGAAAGTAGTTACCTCCGCTAGCAATTTGCCCACCTGGTCACAGGGGCCTTGTATACTTGATTGATTGAAGAATTTCACCTTCGAAAGGTGACGGATATGTAGCAGCGACCCCAATGTAGCCCTGGAGGGGGTCAAGAGGGGAAGGTCTTCTCCCTCAGACGAGAAGATTGGGTCCGACATGTTGAAGAGGGGTGGGAGAAGTAAGTGTGTCTGAGGGGATAGGGGCGGAGAGGGATTCGGTTCGGGAAGGTACGGGAGAATCATGGGGAAGGGAGGATGAAGCAGGAGAGTGGGAAGGGGAATCTCTTCCTTGGGGAGACGAGGATGGGACGGATAAGGTGGTGTCCTTCCTCCTCGGTTCATAGATGGTTAAAGATTGTGAATCGTGCTGACCAGAAGGAGGAAGAGCTGATGAACTAGGAGCTCCTTTCTTAATGAGCTGTAATTTTTTTCGAGGGGAGGAAGGGGCTGCCACAGATTTACCCCTCTTTATTGAGGTCTTCTTCTTCTTGGCAGCCTCAACCTCTTCTCCTTTCACTAAAGCATCCTGCATTATATTATCTGCAAAATGCGTTGATAAGAAAGATGGATGATGCAGATAAAAAGTTATATTGAAAGGTAAGTGTCATCCTACCTATGGCAGCTGAGGTCGTTGAAGGGAAGGGGGATAGCCCGAAGTGACTTAGGAGGGGAGTTTTCATTAGGTGGTCTGAACAATAATGTGACTCTCCCAGTATTCTATAAACTTCCGAGAAAGGGCATTGGGTCCTCATTTCCCGGAAGGAAGGTAGTTCAGGAAGTTCTAACTTCCAGGTGTCCGAGTGGGGTAAAGGTACCGGAAGCTGTACAAAGAAGTACAATTCTTCCCATCCTTTATGGGAAGTAGGCATATTCACTAGGAATTGGCAGTCCGGATGGCTAGACAGGTAAAAAAGGCCTGGTTTGGAAGATTTTAATTGAAAGAAACAGTGGAATATTTGAGGAAATAGAGAAAGATTTAAGTGTTGGAACACTATAGAAGCCCCTAACAGAATGCGAAAGGAATTGGGGGTAAATTGGTTTAAAGGTAGTCCGTAAATGTCTAAAATTTCTAGATAAGTGGAGGGTGCTAGCAGAGACAAGCCATTGAGGAACTGTTCAGAAAAGAAGCAAGTTAAACCAGGAGGAGGACGGTGTGGTCGGTGCATCGTGGTCGTAAAGCAATATTTCATGGAAGGGTCTATAAACCTATCTTTAAGGTTAAAGAAGTAATGGTTGCAGTCTAGTTGGGTTACGGTGTGCTCATACCACGCAGGAGAAGGGGTGGTCCTAGGGGCCATAGGTATAACACAGGACAGAATACTTACTTGGGGGTTAGAGGAGAAGCGTGTAAGAAAGGAAGGGTTGGCTCACTAAAACACCGCCGGTGAAAATCGCTGGAGGGAAGAAGTGGAAGAGATGGGATTGTTAGGCACGCTAAATAATACCTAAAAGGAAAAGGTGAGGATTTATATAGGGTTTTTGTGACATTTCGACTATATAAGAGAAAAAGAAAAGTGGGGCCTATGGGCCCATTAGGCCACTTCAAGTATATAAGGGGGAGCTATAAGAGAAGAGTGCATTTGAATTAATGAGCCAAGGATGGAGTAGGAACCTTATATAGTTGGAAAGTCAAGCTTATAACTTCGCTTGACTATTTTTTGGGGTTGACTAATGATACTGTTGTTACCTCTTCTCTATGAACCAGATAGGAGGGCTCACATGTAAGGCATTACCCGAACCAAATAATTGGTTCGGTGGAGAAAGAGGAGAGGAGCCGTTCGGGCGCAAGTTCCTAAAATAATTGATACGGGAGAGCTAGTGAAGGTAATCGACACGGCAAAACAGAGGCGGGGGGAGGCGCTTCGCTAGGAAATAAGCAAGAATCAGTTCAGCTAGATAGGCCTAGAAGCAGACGGGACGGATAAGAATCGACTCAGCCTAGTCAGTCCGGAGGTAGTTCGGTGGGGGAAGAAGGGGAGTTGGTTCGGACTGATGAGGAGCCCAAGGGCTATGCCACCCGTGAGCTATAGACCTAAGTTAGTTTCACCAAAAGTGGATGGTTGAGGGGGATAGGCTAACCTAGTTTCCCGAAATATAGATGAAGATGTGTTATGTAACAAAAGAAGGGGTCCCCACATAATATTCTGAGGAGCCTTCATTCCTCGTATCTGTAACAGAAATATTCTCCAGGTAGACGTGGTGGCCACGTATACGATGAAGATAGCCCACGAAGTAACGCTGGATCAGAGAAGGAGGATAAAAGGGAGGAGGAAGGCAGAAGGCAGGGGATCTGCATTATTCCAATGAGCAAGAAACGAAGACGCATCCGGAGAAGGAGAGCTACCACCATGCCAGAGAAGGAGAGTAGCGATCTTTGCTTTTACATTGCATGTACTCTTTCTTGTATTGTGATTTAACTGTAAGAGGTTTTCTCCTCCACCTCCGGAAGTTCCTTTCCGGGAAGGAGGAGGTTCATAGTGAAAGTGCTTTGGCACTGCATCCGGTGAGGGAGCTCACCTCCGTGGAGTAGGAATCCTTATTCCAAACCATGTTACATCCCGTGTCTGAGTTCTGTTGCTTGTGTTGGTTTTGCGTTTCTCTGCTTCGCTTTCTCATCTTTACTGTTGCGGCCTATGAGAACCCCCTCTAAGCTCCCTTCGTGCTTCATCGCATCGAAAGGAGGTGAACAAATCATCCTCGCCGCATCAATAAAGAACTCGTTACCAATGGCTAGCCCTTCCCATCCGACGAGACTTCCATCTTTCCATCCTTTCTAAGCTTCATACCTCTTTCTGTCTTTCAAGCATGGACTTTTTTTGCCATTTCCCTATTGATGATCGGTCCTTATACCTCTTTAGCCTGACTTTTCCCTTTTCTCACTTTAGTTTAGTAGTTGTCTACGGGGCACTAAGAAATATAAACTGACTGACTCCTTCTTCCTCTCTTTATCACATTAGTATAGTAGAAGTAAGGTCGACTCTTGATCCCGTCCCCGATTGGGATGTACTCTCGTTCACTTCCTAGGTCCTAGGTCAAGTTCTCGGCCCGACCTTAGATTTGTCATCTGCCCGACTTTAGATTCCGCTCACTCACTTGTATGATTGACATAAGAGATGAGAAAGAATAAAGAATGGACGTGACCTTCGGGTTCAACTCACTTATTAGCCCCAGAAGGGAATCAGGAATAGATGGCTCAGCTCAGAGAAGAGGGTCAGGTCGGACTCAGTATAAAATTTCGCCGCAGCCGCTGGGGTGTGGGGTACGAAGGGGATTTCCATAGATAGTTTATTCAAAGAGTGACATCCATTGGTCTTGGTGCTTGCTTTTATCCTAGAAGGCTCTTCAGGGGCTCACTCAGACTCTATACGTGTAGGTAGCCGGAGGGGAGGGGAGGAGAGAAAGGAAGGCTCGGAAGGCGGGGAGAGGGCAGAGAAGAGAAAGATCATATCTTCCACTTGCATAAGAAAGACATGTTAGTCGCATCCAGAGTTCCCACAGGGAATGTAAAGGATTTGAACTTCCAAAGGCCAAGAGTCAAACGAAGATCTGATCTATACTATATCTCCCCGTCCCACCAGTCCCTTGCCACGAGATCTGATCCGTACTACCTTGATTAAAAGAAGAAGTCCCAGTCCTTTGATTATGAGCCCACCATGACTTACTTACATCGACCGCATAAGGACAGGACACAGGCATAAGGACAGGATAGAGAAAGAGATGAGAGCCCCTAATGACTTAGTGACGACAGAAAGCCCTCCGTCTCCCCTCCCACTTGAATGGAAGATAGCCTGCTCCTCTCATGCCATGCTACTTCTTAAGTAAGGTCCGTTGCTCTCACGCCACTCATTAAGGAAGGTGCAGAGCGAGACCTGCTCTCTCGCGCTTCACTGCTCTCCCTCTTCACTGCTCTCACGCTTCTTCTTGTATAAAGTGGGCGCGGCCATTTAATATCGGGCTCAACGGTGGCATAGTCTAGAATGCTTCCTCACCATGGTCACGAAGATTAGGAATGAGATCGCTATGGTCACTACGAAGGAAGAGAAAAGTGAAAGAAAGCAGAACACAAGGCGGTAGAGGTTTTATAAGGAAGCAGAACGCATCTACCAACTATGGTCATGAAGACAGAAGTGAAGCTTGAAGTCCAATTAGGGCAAAAGGATTGCGTAATGAAGCCAAAGATCGCTTCTCTCTTGTTTGCAGAGATTTCGTTCTTGCCTACACTCTAAGTTAAGGTGCCTAGCTTGTTAGGGCAATCTCTTGCCATGATAAGGTTTTGATGTGTGTGGCAAAGGGTTTAAGTTAGTTATGTTGATTTGATATGTGTGTTGAAGTCATGCAGGACTTAGTAATTCGCATATGGAGCCGTGGCGAGTTTCACATCTCATGACTCGGTCCTTGAGTCGGTGAAGGATAACTTTACGGAAGCCGTGCGCTTGGAGCATTCGAGGGACCGCCGGACGAGGAGCTTGGAGTGAAGCCGGAGGAAGTAGACTTCGAGGCAAGAGATGCGAAGGAGCATTGTAGAGTCGTGCGCCTAATGCTGCCGAGGGACGTGGCCGCGAACGAAGAGAACTTCGAAGGCAAGGGACTCCGAGAGATGAGAGTGAGCGAATGTAACCCGAGAAGGGGTAGCTCTTAGTTGGAACTTAGCCATTTGGCTAAGTGTCAGATGTACTTCCCGACACCAGTCAACTGCCATGGAATGATAGTCGACTGCTCTGAGTCGATTGGGTTCGACTGGTGTCTGACTCATGGGCATTTGGCCCAAGCGATCGCTAAGGGACGATACGATCGCGTTGCCGACATCACCGACCGCCAAGACGACTGGTAGGTCGATGTCACTCGACCTCATTGAGCACTCGACTGATTGACATCAGTCGACTGATGGGTTCCATCAGTCGACTGATGCCAATACCGTTGGAGAGAATCCAACGTGGAAAGTGGCCGTTATTGGGCAACGGCTACAGGACCAGTCGACTGATCGAGGGCATCAGTCGACTGCTCCTGTGTCAACGGGAAGAAACCCTCTTCCTCTATAAAAAGGAAGGGGATGGGGCTTTGGGAGGCTAATGCTTGAACGCCCAACTACTCCCAAAGTGCCCTAAACATTTTTCCACTCTTCTACTTACTCTAATCTTCATTCCATTGTAGAAGAGTGATCTTGATTGTAAAGGTTACCTCCACCTAGCTTGGTGCAAAGTAGAGACCAATAGTGGATTGGTTTTGGCGGAGTGATTCACCGATGACGAATCGGGTCGTGGATTAGCGGCGTAGCCGTGAACCACGTTACATCCTTGTTAGCATTGTTTGTTTATCTTTTGCTTTGTCTATTTGTATTTGTATATTCCACTTGCGCTAATCTTTTGTAGACGAGCAATTTACGACATTCATCGTACGAGGGCTATTCACCCCCCTCTAGCCGGCCGTCCCGATCACCCAACAAGTGGTATCAGAGCGAAGGTCGCTCTTCAAGTACTAACCGCCGCGAGAGCACTACAAAAAGATGGCCGGCTCAAACATTCATCCACCGAAGTTCGAAGGGGAATTCGCTTGGTGGAAGAAGCGAATGGAGGTATTTTTTGAAACAGATTTTGATATCATGATTACAATGGAATCCGGTTTTGTTTTACCTAGGGATGAAGAGGGGAAGCCAATAGAGAAGTCAAGGTGGACCAAGAGGCAAAGAGAGGAGCACCTTGCAAACTCAAAAGCCAAGAACCATCTATACAATGTGCTTCCTCAACCAGAAATAAATAGAATTTGAGATTGCCTAAGTGCCAAGGAGATGTGGGAGAAGCTAGTAGAGCTTCATGAAGGCACTTCGGAGGCTAAACTTGCAAGGAGAGATCTCCTCCGCTCCCAATTATCAAATATCAAATTAGAAAAGGGAGAAAAGGTAACATCATTACATTCTAGGTTTAAAGAAATATTAACCGGTTTAACAAGTGTAGGTGAAAAGCTCTCCAACCGGGATATGGTAATGAAGGCCATAGATGCCTTTCCCCAGTCCTCAAGATGGAGCTCTATGGTGGATTCGTTCTACATCTCCAAGAACTTGGAAGTAAGTACCTTGGAGGAGTTCTTCTCAACAATGGAGCTCCACGAAACGAGGCTTGAAGGAATACAAGAAGAGCCAAAAATCCAACCTTCAAGAGGAGTAGCATTCTTGGCAAATAAGGGGAAGAAGATAGAGATCCCCTCCTCCTCCGATGATGATGAAGCATCCTCCTCCTCCTCCATGGATAGCATGGAAGAAGTGTATATGGTAAGGAGGGTAAGGCGTGCTTTAAAGGGTTTTCATTTTAATAAATCTAATGATAGGAATAGAAGACCAAGGGGGAAAATCATTTGCTACAATTGCCAAGGAGAGGGACACATAAGGGATAATTGTCCCCTCCTAAACAAGAGCAAGGAAAAGAAGAAGAAGAAGGGGAGCAAGAAGAAAGAGGAGAAGAAAACAAAGGAAAAGGGGAAGGCCAAGGCATTCAAAGCAAAGACATGGGATGACCCTTCTTCCTCTTCCTCATCCGAGGAAGAAAATGCATTTGTCACCAACCTAGCATTGATGACATTCGATGACTTGGATTGCTCCTCCACCGAAAATGAAGAATCAAGCTCAAGTGGAGGGAGCTCAAGTGAAGGGGGAGCCTCTACATCCTCCTCATCCGAAGAAGAGGATTTGGTAAGTGAGGTAACAAATCTACCCCCTAAGCAAATTATGTCTATGATTTCTAGCCTCACTAAGGACTTATTTAGAGCTAAGAAGAAGAACAAAAGCATGCTAGATCAAATTAAGGACTTAGAAAACAAGTTAGAAAAAGCATGCTTAAATGAAAATGAAAATATTCCTTCTTGCTATGATGATGCATGCTCACATGAATATATGCCATTTAATGTTAGTGATGCATGCATGGATGAAAATAGGGCTCTAAGGGAAAAGGTAGATTACTTGACAAAAGCCCTAGAAAAATTCACTATAGGCTCCAACACCTTGAACATGATTATAGGGAGCCAAAGAGCTAGCTTCAACAAAAAGGGCCTAGGATATAAAGAAAAGAAAAATGAAAAGGCCTATAAATGTCTAATTGCTAGGGGACAAGATAAGAAGAAAGTAATTGCTAGGAAATGGATTCCTAAGGAATTTCTAGTGAACCCTATAGGCAAGAATTTGTATTGGGTTCCAAAATCCATCCTTAAGGGTTAGGATAACCCTAGGATAGTCAACCATATGGACTTAACCTATATCATATTTTGGTTGACTTAGGATGGCGGGACAACATTTTTAAATAGTGTTAGGTGATGATAACGTGCCTATAAATAGTTAATAATGCTTAAATCATGATGATTAATGTAATTGCTTTGTATGTTTGCAATCATGATTTATAATCTTGAAATTTGGCACATCATCATGAGAAATAGGGTTAAATCATGTTTTAGGTGATACTTTGTTTATTATCATGACATAATACCTAATGCATGATTACAAATTGATGAATACATGTATTTAATGATCATAATGTGTAATTCATTCATATATGTCATTATGATCATGTGGATTGTTAGGGTGATACTTAACCTTGATAGAATTGCATGAATATAATGGTTAAGTATATACAAATACCTCTAGGATGCATCTCACACTCACAATAGGATACTTTGATTGAAAACTTAGCATGGGTGAGATGTTAGGATGATACAAATGTCCACTAATGCCTATGGCATTTAGATGGTCATTTAAAGTATCAAAATAGCAATAATAGACCAATCATAGGGAAGGCTTATGTTTAATTCATAGACATATTGCCCAAAGATCATGGTTGGATATTTCATATGTTTTCAAAACAATTTCTTAATTTAAAATCTATGTATTCATGTTTTGAAACAATTGGAACCAAAACTACGTGGTAAACTTGATACTCACATGATCAAAAACCTAGTGGTTTTTAAACCTTTTGGATTTTTGGCAAATACGTGAAAATATAATGATTTTTCATGAAGACCTATTTTTCACTGATAAAGAATCTTACAAGAAATATGTTCCCCAAATTTCATGATTTTTCGAATTTTTTGGAATTTTTAATGCATTTCTGAATTTCACCCCGGAAATCAGAATTCCTAAAAACAGTGTGCCAGTCGACTGGTAGTCTGAACCAGTCGACTAGTTACCTGATATTCCGAATAGTAAAGGCTGATTTCAGGTTTTAAAACAATTTTTGGAATTTTCCTCCTATTAGACTTGATGCCATAAGTTTATAACTTAGTGTTAATCTTTTTGATGGTGTCAAAGGGGGAGAATTGATTATGTTTAAGTAAATTATGATAGGGGGAGAAATCTGTAGAGAGAGTTTCATGGATTAAGGGGGAGTTGCATGTTGCTATATCATGTTTATGTTTACATTCTTTCTTACTTTAGAAATTTTTATCAAATGTTTTTACCTAACTTAAACGGATTGTCACACATCAAAAAGGGGGAGATTGTTAGGGCAATCTCTTGCCATGATAAGGTTTTGATGTGTGTGGCAAAGGGTTTAAGTTAGTTATGTTGATTTGATATGTGCGTTGAAGTCGTGCAAGACTTAGTAATTCGTACATGGAGCCGTGGCGAGTTTCACATCTCATGACTCGGTCCTTGAGTCGGTGAAGGATAGCTTTGCGGAAGCCGTTCGCTTGGAGCATCCGAGGGACCGCCGGACGAGGAGCTTGGAGTGAAGCAAGAGGAAGTAGACTTCGAGGCAAGAGACGCGAAGGAGCATTGCAGAGCCGTGCGCCTGATGCTGCCGAGGGACGTGGCCACGAACGAAGAGAACTTCGAAGGCAAGAGACTCTGAGAGATGAGAGTGAGCGAATGTAACCCGGGAAGGGGTAGCTCTTAGGTGGAACTTGGCCATTTGGCTAAGTGTCGGATGGTACTTCCCGACACCAGTCGACTGCCATGGAATGACAGTCGACTGCTCTGAGTCGATTGGGTTCGACTGGTGTCTGACTCATAGGCATTTGGCCCAAGCCGGATCGCCAGGGACGCAGTGATCGATGGACCTCGTTGAGCACTTGACTGATTGACATCAGTCGACTGATGGGTTCCATCAGTCGACTGATGCCAATATCGTTGGAGAGAATCCAACGTGGAAAGCGTCCGTTATTGGGCAACAGCTACAGGACCAGTCGACTGATCGAGGGCATCAGTCGACTGCTCCTGTGTCAACGGGAAGAAACCCTCTTCCTCTATAAAAAGGAAGGGGATGGGGCTTTGGGAGGCTAATGCTTGAACGCCCAACTACTCCCAAAGTGCCCTAAACATTTTTCCACTCTTCTACTTGCTCTAATCTTCATTCCATTGTAGAAGAGTGATCTTGATTGTAAAGGTTACCTCCACCTAACTTGGTGCAAAGGAGAGACCAATAGTGGATTGGTTTTGGCGGAGTGATTCACCGAAGACGAATCGGGTCGTGGATTAGCGGCGTAGCCGTGAACCACGTTACATCCTTGTTAGCATTGTTTGTTTATCTTTTGCTTTGTCTATTTGTATTTGTATATTCCGCTTGCGCTAATCTTTTGTAGACGAGCAATTTACGACATCCATCGTACGAGGGCTATTCACCCCCCTCTAGCCGGCCGTCCCGATCACCCAACATAGCTCTCTCCACATTCACGAAGATTTGGAACGGCTATGCTCACAAGGACTGGTGGGAATCACTGTGCCCAAGAGAGGAGGACCCAGGCCGACTGACTTCTACCGACTCAGGACAACACAAGCAAACTATGCTTCCTACCGAAACTCCCCGGACAAATCCAAATGTGCGAATGAGATTTCGAGCTCCCTCTTCCCACTCCGAGCTATTTCCTCCATTCCAGTTGATAGGTACCACTAGCCTAGGTCCATTCCAGTCAAAGAAAGTAACAGAAAGGCTTCTCACTTGAGCACTTGAGTAGGAACGAATGCAGCGATAAGTTTGCTCCTCCACTCTCCCTCTGTCCTTTATAGGCATTCCATCCTAGACTAAGAAGCGTATTGCTCCTCCACTCTCCCTCTGCCCTTTGTAGGCATTCCATCCTAGACTAAGAAGCGTAAACAATCGAGAGAGCAATTGCAACCATTGTCGAGACGACAAACCATAGGGTAAGATAGAGATAGCTGAAGGAAGAGAACGAATAGGAAATTTAATAAGCTTGGATTCATATTTCATTCATTGCCATGGCTCGGAGTGGGCTCAGTTAAGATGGAAATTCATAAGTTCATTTCCGAAGTTCAGAAGCGAAGTTCATCGATTCAATTTATCAACCGCAAAGAAGAGAAGTGTTCAATAAAGAAGTGAAGCTGGGTTTAAATGAAGCTCACCAAACGAATGAATGCTTCCATCGGCTCACCAAACGAATGCTTCTGTCGGCGAAGAGGAAGGCCCAATTCCAGTGAGCTAGTAGTGGTTTCAGAGCTCGGGATCGGTCACGCGTCACGAACTCGGGAAAAGAGGAAAGTTGAAGGAGCGGAGCGAGAAAGGAGCCTTATGAGGTCGGCGGCAAAGTAGCGCGATTCATACTCGGAGATGCTAGTGGTTTCTTTGCTACTCAAGGGCTGATGAAAACTCGGAGATGCTAGTGTGATTGCGATTGATTCATTGTGCTCCAACTACTTTAATTCAATGAAGCATTCGGAGACTCTGAATTCTTTGATGAGGTCTTCTACTCAGGCGTTATAGGTCTATAATTGTTTAGCCAACCACTACACTAGTGCCTTTATTCATTGCATTCTACTTTCCGTCGTGTCGCTCGGTCCTCTGATCTGGTTTGCGTCGTTCATTGTTTGCTTCGGTCTTTATTTGATCTGCGTCTATAAATTGTTTTCTTTCCTATGAATTTCGTTCTTCCGTCGGGTCGCTCGGTCCTCTTAAATTGAATACTTCGGTCTTTCTTCCTCTTCGCTTCTTTTCTTCATTCGAGCTTTCATGTCCAAATTCAGAATTTCAATCATCACTACTGACTTCTAGTCTGTGCTCTAGAACTTCTTCATTTCAATCGTTTCACTCGCTCCCCAAATACTATTCTTTATCATCGTAAAATGAAGCTCGTGAAGTGAAGTACTACAAGTTGGTAGTTTCATGTGCATATTACTAAAGATGTGTGCGCCGCTGCACGGTGCAATCAGACTGCAAAGATCGAGATGACACCCCCTTTATAAGGGGGTGTGCTGCGTCCAAAGGGGAAGAGGAGTTTTAGAGATTAACGCCGAAAGGCTACTTCGGCGAAGAGTTGTCGAGAGAGAACAGGAACACCAAGGCACGGCCGGGACTTGCCTTGTGGAGAAGTAAGACTCTTCCGGCGTGATCAGTCCTCAGACAGAAGCCATCTTCTTTCTTTGCTGGACGCGAGAAGGTTCTGACGAAGCGCTGTAAGTTTTTCCAAATTTCATTTACAACTTTCCTTTTTATTTATTATTACTTAGATAATCTCGATTAGATGCTAAAACTACTAACATTGGTATCAGAGCCCTTGTTGGAGAGCATCTAATAGAGTTTAGATTTTTTTTTGAAAAAAAACACTCTGTTCATCGTGAAAATCGCGAGGAAGAAGACGATGAACAGTGCAGAAATCACTGTTTCTGCGGTGAGTGGAAAACCACTCTGGACAAACCACCCTGGTCATTCCAGAGTGGTTTGTCGAGTGGAAAACTACTCTGGTCATTCCAGAGTGGTTTGTCGAGTGGAGAATAACTCTGGGCTAACTACCATGGTCAAAACTACCTTGGAAGGGTGGTTTTAACGCATGGCAGGGCAGTTTGATCCCTGCCAGGGCGGTTTCAACCCCGACAGGGCAGTTTTCAGCCAATGCAGGGCGGTTTCCTTGCTAGGTAGGGTGGTTTACCACTTGTCAGGGCAGTTTGAGTCTCGGCAGGGTGGTTTTGAGCCTTGCCAGGGCAGTTTGAGCCTAGGCAGGGTGGTTTTGAGCCTTGTCAGGGCAGTTTGAGCCTAGGCAGAGTGGTTTTGAGCCTTGCCAGGGCAGTTTAAGCCTCGACAGGGTGGTTTTCAGCCTTGTCAGGGCAGTTTAAGCCTAGGCAAGGTGGTTTTAAGCCTTGCCAGGGCAGTTTGTGCCTAAACAGGGTGGTTTTAAGCCTTGCCAGGGTAGTTTGAGTCTCGACAGGGTGGTTTTGTGCTCGGCAGAGCAGTTTTGTGCCCGATAGAGCGGTTTATCGCCGGTCAGGGTGGTTTATCGCCTGACCAGGGTGGTTTACTGCTTGGCAGGGTGATTTATCACCTGCCAGGGCGATTTGCCGCTTGGCAGGGCGGTTTGCCGCTTGGCAGGGCAATTTTGAGCTATGTCAGGGCAATTTTGAGCTCTGCCAGGCGATTTACCACCGATCGGCGGTTTATCGCTGGCCAGGCGATTTATCGCCGATCAGGCGATTTATCGCTGGCAGGCGATTTACCGCTGCCGAGGCGATTTCGCCTACGAGGCGATTTAACCGCAGTCGAGGCGATCTGACCTTGGCAGGCGGTTTAACCGGAAAGAGAGGTTTAAGTCATGGAAAGGGTGGTTTAAGCCCTGGAAAGGGCAGTTTAAGCCTTGTAAAGGGTGGTTTTACTGCAAACAGACTAGTTAGCATCGGAAATCAGTTTGGTGACTGGTCTGAACCGGTCCGGAATTCACTTAAAGTGGTCGGGAACCATAGTAAGTGCCCAAGCAGTTGACTAAGTTGACTTTGGTCAACTTGACTCATGACTCAATAATCAAGTAATTGTTTGGAGCAATTAGGATTTGAAATAAACAACTTAAAGATAGACCAAATGAACTAGAGTTGATGGCTAGGAATAATGTGAAAAATTAAACAACCGTTTATTTCACTCGAGTGCCTGGGGTATTCGGAGAGAAATAAAGGAGTTTTGGTTTTCACATAAATGGTCAAGTCAAAACAGTCTAGACCGATTAGACTTAGATGATAGTCGATTGGTAAGAGTACCATTTGACTGGTCTAAGTCAATCGACTGTCCTCCATAAAATCAAGGAAATTTATTCTTGATTTATTATGATAGATCCATGCCTATATATAAATTGAATTAAGCTGGTATATGTACTGGTTTGTCAGTTTTGTACTGACTTAATTAATTTCAATTTTTTCAGATGGCACGGATGGTTACCACTATGACTAGATGCGATGTGTTGCGTAATCGACTGAGAGATGCTATCCAGGGGATAGAGTATGACTAAGCTCATGGAGTCGGGTGACACATCGGGAGGCTTGATAGATTGTTCTGGAGACTCGAGATGCAGGAGTTTCCGATTTTGGAGAATTACAGAATTTGGGCTATGGTTCGCTCATTGCCACAGCACCTGAGTGAGATTGCGCATGAGATCTGGGGGTGCTATGAGGGACGCGTCTCTTATACCCAGTTATGCGCTGAGCTGCTTCACTACGAGGACTATGAGATGCATCGTGATGATCTAAAGGATGATTCGGAAGAGGACCCTGATGGAATCTTTCCTTTTGGATCGCTTCAAAGGTGTCCTGCAGAAGATTCTGCATCCTGGCATCATTTTGAGAGCATCTCGACGGGGGATGTCCTGGTTCAACCCAAGAAGATTGGGCATGTTTGGATCATTACTGCACTAGTGTTTGTCCTAGTGGGAGTAATGATTATCTATCTAGTTGTTTAGTTTTTATTTTTCACTCATGAGTAGGAAGAATGTTATATGTAACATTCTTAGTAGAGTTATCTTTGTTATTTGTTGACAATATACAGCATGTTTAATTTAATGATATGTTCATTTTATGTTATTAACTCTACATGATGCATAATATTTTTTACTCTTTGATTTGTTCATAGTGAGTACAATTTAAATGAAAATGTTCATTTAGTGATATCATGTTAAGATGGGATGTATGTAATGTAATTGATCAAAGTTGATTCGATTGGTACATACAAATGATGAGTGACAATTGGATTGTTACTTGATTTTGTAAACCAAATCGAATTTACATTGAGTCAATTTGTAGATTACATACATAAAATCATACACTGAATAACTAAATAATGTGTTTATTTATGTTAGGTTATGGCAACTAAAAACATCATAGCTGAACTCAATAAGGGTGAGAAACTCAATGGGAATAATTACAAGATCTGACACCTCAAGATACAGTATGTACTTGAGGAACAAGAAGTTCTAGAGGCTGTAAATTAGGTCATGGTAGAACCTGTAGATGGTCCCACTGTACAAAACAGACGAGATATTGATGCCTACAAGGCATGGAAGAAGAAAGACTCCATTTCTAAGGGCATCTTGATTAGTTCAATGATAAATGACCTAGTTTTTGAGTATGAGTCATATCCTTCAGCTTATGCTGTCTGGGTTGCCCTTAAGGACAAGTACTGGTAGTCGAGTCGAAAAAACTTGCGAGTTCGATAGCTACAAGAAGCGCCCAAATGTCACTATGGTTCAACATCTCAGGGAGATGTCGAATATGATTCGGGAGCTTAGAACTACTGGTCACGAGCTGACAGATGAACAACAGGTTCAGGCAGTCATTCGATCCCTTCCAGATTCTTGGGAGACCATGAAGCAGACCCTTACTCACAGCGAGAGTATTAAGACTTTTGCTGATGTCTCGCGCCATGTTGAGTTATAGGCGGAGAGAGTAGAATCCGTGAGGATTTCTGGCCAAGCCTACTTAGTTGCCGGTTCTGCTGGATCATCTGGATCCAAGAAGAAAAGATGGTTCAAGAAGGGGAAGGGAAAGAAGAAGGAAGCTGCTGCTGTAGGTGGGACAGGCCCAATCAAGAAGAAGAAAAACAAGAAGATGGGGAAGAAACCTAAAAGCAAGGTAACTTTCTTTAATTGTGACAAGAAGAGTCACTATGCTCGGGAGTGTACCGAGCCAAAAAAGGTAACTTCCAGTCTGTCTTCTGAGCATTTTGTTAGTTTTGTGTTGTTGGCTGATTCTTATCCTTTGTGGATTATAGATTCGGGAGCAACCAACCATGTAGCTCGGGAGCGAGTTACATATGTGGAGTACCGCCGGGTACCAGCTGGCAACAAATGGATATATATAGGAAACAATGCAAGAGTCGAAGTCAAAGGAGTCGGCACTTGCAAACTTAACCTTCGGGGTGGAAGAACTTTGTTTCTACATGATGTCCTGTATGCTCCTGAGATTCGGAGGAATCTTGTTTCTATTACTTGTCTTCTTGATCTAGGGTATTGTATAAATTTTTACAGTCGGTGTGTTGAACTTAAGATCGACTCAGTGTCAATCGGTTATGATTTTTTAACGAATGGTTTTATGGTTCTTGATGTGGAACCAAATGACAATTGTGCAATTGATAATTGCTTTTCAAATATTGCTCTTACTAGTGATGCAGAAATAACTGATGATATTTGACATGCTAGGTTAGGACATATAAGACAAGATCGCATGAATCGATTAGCTAAAAAGAGCTTATTGGGCTCTCGAGCTAAGATTAGCTTGTCTGTATGTGAGCATTGTCTTGCTGGAAAAGCAATTAGGAAACCATTCGGTAAGGCTATTACGGTAGAGTCGCCATTGCAATTGATTCATTCGGATATTTGTGGTCCAATGAATGTGAGGGATAGACATGGAGCTTTCTATTTCATTACATTTATTGATGATTTCTCTCATTTCGGTCATGTGTATTTGATTTCTCACAAATCCGAAGCATTAGATTGCTTCATTCGTTATATGAACGAAGTTGAGACTCAAACGGAACGTAAGGTTAAGACTTTACGCACTGACCGTGGTAGAGAATATTTGTCTGATATGTTCAAGACAATATGTAATGATAAAGGGATTATTAGATAGCTAACGATCCCTGGAACTTCACAGAAAAATGGGGTTGCTGAGAGAAGAAATAGGACTCTTCTCGAAATGGTTAGGTCTTTGATGGCGCAGGCTAATTTGCCGATCTCCTTTTGGGGAGATGCATTATTAGCTGCAGCCTATATACTTAACAAAGTGCCTTCAAAGTCAGTTCCATCTACCCCATATGAACGTTGGACAAGCAGAAAACCAGATTTGAGATATCTGAGACCTTGGGGTCGGTAGCCTATGTTCATGACAATTCTCATAAGTATGGAAAACTAGGACCTCGAGGTAAGAAGTGTATCTTTATAAGATATTCTGATACTTCAAAAGGTTATGTTTTCATAGGTGAGACATCAGATGGAACAATCTCTGAATTGGATTCGAGAGATGCCACTTTTCTCGAAACTGAGTTCCCAACTAGAGGTGAAGTTGGTAAGACAATTCCTCTATTTGAGGAGGAAGAGTCGTTATCAACTGGACAGGTGTCTAGTGGGATACCTGAAACTAGTCAACCCAGTGGGAGTACTTTGCCTAGTCACGGGGTGACTTCTCATCAGCCCAACTTACAAAAAAGTGTTCGCAAGATCAAATATAAGAAGAGGTTTGATATTGAGAATGAGGCAATGATGACACTTCCTGTTGACGATGAGGAACCTCAGTCAGTAAAGGAAGCTCTGGGCTCTAGAGCTGGAGAAAAGTGGAAAGTTGCAATGGTTGAGGAAATGGAGTCAATGATTAAGAATCATGTTTGGGAGTTAGTCGATCTTCCTCCTGGCCGAAGGGCTATTGGGAATAAATGGATTCTCAAAATAAAGGGGAAAGCTGATGGATCAATTAACCGATACAAAGATCGTCTAGTTGCAAAAGGATTTACCCAATTGGAGGGGATTGACTTTGAGGAGACATTTTTTCTCGTAGTAAAGTTTGTGTCAATCCGAGTCATTTTGGCTTTAGTGGCGCATTATGACTTGGAGTTACATCAGATGGATGTAAAAACCGCTTTCCTTAATGGTGAGCTTGATGAGGAAATCTATATGGTCCAATCAGAAGGTTTCGTTGCTGAAGGCCAAGAAGATAAAGTATGTAGATTAAAGAAATCTATATATGGGCTAAAGCAAGCATCAAGACAGTGAAACATAAGATTTAACAAAGTGATTTTATCTTATGGTTTCGAAATGATCAATGAGGATCATTGCGTTTTCCTAAAAAAGGATAAAGGAAAGTATGTCATTTTATCATTATATGTTGATGATATGCTGATTACAGAAAATGACATAGGTTTTGTGATAGAAGTCAAAAAGTGGCTTTCATCACAATTTGACACAATAGATATGGGAGAAGCTGAATACATCTTAGGAGTAAAGATCATCGGGGATCGATCTAAGAGACTTTTGGATTTGTCTGAAGAGTCTTATATAAATAAGATATTACAACACTTCAGCATGTCTAATTGCAATAGTGAACAGACACCTATTGTGAAAGGTACTATCCTGAGCAAGAGTATGTGTCCCAAAACTCCAAATGAAATAGCCGAGATGAATAAAAAACCATATGCCAGTGTTGTTGGTAGTTTAATGTACACAATGTTGTGTACTCGTCCCGATATCAGCTATACTGTTGGCTTAGTCAGCCGTTTCCAGTCAAACCCAGGACCGAGACACTGGAAGACAGTAAAAAGGATATTCAGATATCTGAAAGCGACGACAGATTATAGTCTCTGTTATCAAGGATCAGATATGAGCCTGAAGGGATATTCAAATGCAGATTGGGTTGGGGATCTGGATGATAGAAAATCTACATCAGACTATGCGTTCTTGTTGAATGATGGCGCCATCTCTTGGAACAGCAAGAAACAGGTTTGTGTGGCCTTATCAACCATGGAAGCTGAATATGTGACATGTTCGACAACTGTACAAGAAGCGGTCTGGTTAAGGAGGTTCCTAAAGCATCATGGGAGTCGATGGTATCTCTTTGTGATAGTCAAGCTGCGATAGCTTTTTCCAAGGATCCCAAATATCACAGCTAGGGCAAGCATATAGCTATAAAATACAATTTTATCAGGAATATTGTTGCTAAGAAGAAGGTTATTCTTGAGTATATTCCTACTCGAGCTATACTTGCAGATCCTTTTACTAAGCCAATGACTAGAGAGTCATTTAATGAGCATGTAAAGTCTTTGGAACTTCGTAGAATATAACAGTTTTATAATGACAATCGGATATTGTAATTTGATTGTTTAATGCAAGCCATAATTTATTCAGTGTATATGATGTTACATTCTGATAAGATCTCGGTGAGCATGTTGACAGGTAGTGATTGGTCTTCTCACATGGATAATCATCTCTGTTTGTTATGTACGAATAAAGGTAAGACTATTACTTATAGGATAACTTTGGAAGCTATATGTATGAGATACATATCTATAAGTTGGGGTCGTCTTGATATGTGTATCAAGATAAGATCATTTAAGAAAAGTGATTGAAGTAAATGTTCCCAACATTTACTATACCTGTTTGTGAGTCAGATTAGAATTCATATATTGAATTCAAGATTAGACATTTGGAATGTCTGGATCAAAATTTGTACGATATTGAGGTAAACATATGCTCTTTATTGATAAAGAGAATAACATCGTAGCATGTGATTCATACCACGTGTGCTAAGGCGACAATAAGGGTAGTAGGAGAATGGATCCCTGCTTCTCTACTATGTGAGCCCTTTTGAGATTATATGTTGATCTCAGCATTTGCCCTTTGTGACTATTTAGGTGTATGTTTGAAGTTTTAATCAGGGTTTGCTACTTTAGCATGTAAACCTATTGACTATGGATGATTCGGTCTATGGAACATGACTAGGAAAGCGACTGATTAAAATGAATGGATTCACACTAAAAAGGAAGATTAAATATGTTTACATCCTTTGATAATTATTCACTGGTCGACCCATTTCTATTATGTATGGAAATATTTGTGAATATTAAGAATATAGAACATGCTCTTGACTTGATGGTCATTATGAGGGATTAGAGATGTTCATATTGATGTAAGTGGAGATTATTTAATCTGGGCAAATAGCAAGATATTATATCCAGGAAAACGGTTAAGTACCACTAGGAGAAAGGTTCAGTACCACCTGGTAAATGGCTGAGAGTCACCTGGAGGATGACAATGGGTCATCAGGTGAGTGACTGCGTGTCATTCAGAGAACGGTTATGTACCATTTGAGGAGCGACTAAGTTAGGTATAACAACTTTTCTTAGCATTGATCGTTCTATGAGCAGCTATGTAAGGTGTAACAACTTTCATAGCATTGGATTGCTCAGTGTGCTTGCTGTCGCACGAGCTATTTTCCTAAGTATGAATTTGTTGTTCTAATGGTCTTTGTGACTATTGATCTCTGTTCTATTAGTCTTTTGAGACTATAATCTCCGACATGATTCTGATCTATGTGACTAGAAACTTCTATTAGTCATTTGGGACTAATGTGTCACGCCCTGATGGAGTCCCCGCCAGATAAAAATCCGGCAGCATCTCCCATGTACGGGTGACAATGCCAATTTTCATACAAGGCCTACATGACCAATATACATCGGTCAACACGACCGGCATCCAAACACATGCAGATAATAAAATAGGCCTCTGGCCATCAACCAAAATAGATAGGTAACATCTATCACAACTAGACTTACCCCTTCTGCCATCTGGGCAGGAATACTCAACCAAAACCAATCCAAACAAAATCCGAATAAGGTCCATAAGGACGCCAAAAATCCACCAATACAAATATCCAACTCCAATCCTAAATATGTCCTTTAATTAAAATATCCAAACCATAGAAACAAATAACACGACGAGTGGGGTTTGGCAGCTGGACTCTCCTGACAGCTTCATCCTGAAATAGATATAAATCAACGGGGTAAGTTCAAAGAACTCAGTGGGTATAGTAGATATGCAAAGTAAGGTATAGCTAACAATAAAAATCATGCCAGTACAGTCTCACATATAGGGTAAGCAAGAAATAAATACAAAAGGACTGTACTCACCTGAATCTCCTACCCTGATATAGGAGCATGTGTCCTACTATAAGAGTCATCACCATATACAAATATGTATCCTGTATGCATGACAATCATATGCAACATCCAAGGCATCAATAAAATAATGCAGCAAACACAATACAAATGCGATCCATGCAAAGTGCATGCCGTGCAAATGACATGGTCACCCCTGACGCCAGTCAGCCGCCTCACACGCGATGGTGAAGCCGAGTGGGTAGGGCTATGACAACTGGGAGATGAGAGCTTAGCTCCGCCACTCTGTTTGAGGAAGGAGGATAGGTGTACTCCGACAGCATCCTATCCACTCGGTCACTCAGGAGCAGTGATGACAGAGTGCACAATTGTCATAGCGACCGAGGTGAAGTGGAAAGCGAAGTTTTCCCTCACGGATTCGATAAGCAAAACCCATCAAGAGCTTCGTTGGCTGACAGGAATAGTGGTTCGGGCAGTGCATGCACAGTTGGAGTGAAGCATCCAAGATCAAGAGTCTATCCAGAAGCAAGAGAAGCTGCCAAGCCAAGAGCAGGACATGCCGAAGCAGCGAAGAAGTGAGGGAAGGCGAAGGAATCTAAGCCATGCCAGCAAGAGAAGCAGCGAAGAAGGAGCATATGAGCGCTAAGGAAGCAGACTAGCAGCAGCCGAAGTAGTGGGCTAGGGAATGAGAGCGAGGTAGCGCTGGCATGTGGTGTGAGATCCCGGTCTGTAACCTCCCCTTGTTATATAGTGCGACAAGAAAGCGTTCAACGATTCCCCATTCAACGATTCCCCGTTCACGCTTTATTGTCGCACTATTTTAACCACAACACCTGATTCCCTGCACCGTTCTCCACTTAGCTATTTGATGAGAACCCGCAAATTAGAGCTGTTTGGGCTTTAGCTTAAGTGAGACATATGGGATTTCCCTTAAGTGAGACATATGGGCGAAGGTTTCGAGTATAATCCATTTCTAGGAAGGTTTCGAGTATAATCCATTTCTAATTATATAATACTTGGTTAGAGAGAGAGGTATCTTGGTTGGAGAGGTCTCTTGTGCTTCTTTCTTTTTCTTGGCTTTTCAGAGCTTGTCGCTTGTTAGGTCTCAAGTGCTTCTTTTTCTTGTCTTTTCAGAGCTTGTCGCTTGTTATAGGAGGGGTGCTCTGGCTAATTCCCCATCCGCCCCACTGGCACCAATGAACTGGGGTGGGAAAGGAGCAGAAAAGAAAGCTCCGGCTGACTATATACTATACTATATAGTATAGTTCGGTGATCGCTGCTTACGTCGTTGCACTCACTCGGTGAACGGGGAATCGTTAGCCGCGAGTACCACCTCATCCATCCATCTGGGTCCAAAGCAAGCTATAATTACATTACCAAGCATTTAGTATTATTAGACAGCTACTAGGATTGGATTACCAAGCAAGGAAAGACATGACACATATAGGAGGGGCTAAGATAGCGAATGAGGGACCGACCATAAGAAGAAAGATCGGAATAAAGTCACGAATCCGATGCTTATGCACCATTCCTAACTTGCCCGGGGATCACTACTGCACCGAGCAGACTACTTTACTTATTGGAAACCCCTTCAAGGAAGCTCGCGAGACCAAAAACTGCTGTCTCTAGGCTGGCTGCTAGGAGCGAGGGGTTAAGGGTTCGCAAGTGTTCTGTTCTATTAAGGTCCCGCCTCTGCCTCTGACTGATTGGTATGGGCTGCCAAGCCGGATAAGTTAATTTTGCTTGAGTCCCGCCTCTATTCTATAGTAGCGTATTGGCTTTCTTTGCTTTGATCCTTTTCTTTTCCCTAATAGTCTTTATTTAAGCCACGTCACCGGGGCAAGATAGATTCCTATTCCTCTAGTTAAAGTCTCGCTTTTCTTAGGAATGGTTTAGTTGAGAATCCTCGTGTCACTAGTAATGAATGATCTTTATACAAGTCAAGAATGATCTTAATGATCTTTATACAAAGAAGTCAAGAATGATCTTTGTGCTACTCTACTACCTTTCCCGTTGCTAAGCTCTAATATAAGAAAGAACAGGGCGGTACCCATTACTTCATCTGAGAATTGAAACTGAAACAAAGCGCAGAGAAGGAGCGGAGATTATTCCCCCTCCCAGGAAGTGGTGTGAAGGGTTGATAGGCTCCACTAGTAGCTTCGTTACATATACCCTTAGAGACCAGACCCGTAGCCCTAGCCCACTTCTTGAATAATGAATGTGGAGAGTGAGATTTTTAGATCGAGAGAAATTAGATTTGGTTGGACCAAACAAGGAGCGAGCATGAAATTATTTCAGTCACAATAGAAGCGTGGATGAGTCGTATCTTATGAAGACATGATGGATGAACCAAATTGATTTGGTTTTAATTCAATGGTGAAGAATAAACCAAAGGGGTTTGGTTTGTTTTAAACGAATGAACCAAAATTGGTTCGGTTCGTTTTAACTTAAAATAGATCAAATCGGTTTGATTTATTTTAACTTAAATTAATGGAGCGGATTAATGGGTTTTTGGTTATGATCCGATAACCATTAGGAGAATTTGTTCTCTTTAAAATAGAGCTTAAGGGTTTTGTGAAAACCTAATCCAAGCAATCCCTAGTTGCCGCCCACCCCTCCTCTCCTCTAGTGGTCGGCGCCCAACACTAGCCGCCGCCCAGCTTTGTGCCGCCGTCCAAGCTAGTTGCCGACGTCCAAGCTTCAGTCGGTGATCCTTTGGCGACCCTCCGGTGATCTTCTTTGGGTCCGGCGACAAGGTGAGCATCAAGCTTCCTTATTTGGCCGACCCTATTCCTCCACCAAAGCTGTCCAGTTTTCTGGACAGCTTGTTTATTTCGTGTCGGAGCGCCGTTTGGACGACGTTTGGAGCTCCGACAGCGGCTTCCTTGTCGGGGACTCGATCTCCGGTAATCCTCATAGGTGGAGGACGAAGGATTCGTCAAACGGTTGACGAATACCTCTCCGGAGAAGCGAGTTTTTGAGGACTCGTTTTGGATCCGAATTTTGATTCGGATCGTGATCTTCTCTCGATCACATCGTCTTCAACACGAGGCTAGTAACTCGTACAAAGACGAGGCTCGTGATTTTATGAAGTCATCCCGAAGATACTCGGCGTGGATACGAATAGAGGTGATTCTAGAAAGGATCGCTCCGGTTGATGTCTTTCCCGCTACACGTGATATGTCAGGTATACGTAGTATAAATTTCATTTTATTGCAAAATTTGAATTTATGGTTATGTCTACACATGTTGTACTATGCATGCATGTGGTGTGTGTGTTGTAATAAATTAGATTTATTATTTTTATATCTTCCGCTGTGCACATGTTTACGAAATACGTTCGAACACACACTCGCCGCGGTGCCGGAAACCCAACAGTGGTATCAGAGCCCAGGTTGTGTTTCGACATAATCGTAAAATTGTTTTGCGATAGTCGTAATGATATTTATGGAAATTTTTTACTTTTGGAAAGTTAGAAGTATTTATAGAAATTTTAAATTTTGGAAAGTCTAGAAGTATTTATGGAAATCTTCTACTTTTGAAAAGTTAGAAGTATTTATGGAAATTAATATTTTCTATAAATAAAATATTTGATTAGATTTGAAAATTTATTTCCTAATTTAATCATGATTTGATTTGGGAAATCAAATATTAAAATATTTTATTTTCATAAGTAGTTTTGATGATTTAGGGAATTTGTTTCCTAAATTTACTTTCCTTAATCAACACTTTCCACAAATAAAATATATGATTAGATTTGGAAATTTGTTTCCTAATTTAATCATGATTTGATTTGGAGAATCAAATCTCAAACATATTTTATTTCCATAAATAGTTATGACATATAAGAAAATTTTGTACATGTCATAATTGTATGTCATGTAATTGCATTAGATGCATATCATTATGTCATGCGTGTCGTGACATAATGATGTATGTCATGTATGTCATGCCATGTAGATAATAGTTATTTGCATGTAAAGAGGATGAGACATACAAACCCTTACTCAATATTAAAGCCTACACCTTCTATTAATATGGTTGGAACCAGAGTTCCGTTTCTTGTTTGGGTTGTTGGACTCTCTCCAAGCCCGGCTCGAACCCGAACATGTTCAAACCATGGAATAGTTTAATACTAATATGGTAAGAGTCAGAGGTCAATCATTAGCTTTGGTTGTTGGACTCTCTCCAAGCCGGGCTAATTGGTTGAATGCGCTCTAACCATATTAAAACTATATCTTGATTAATGGGTTGACTTTAACTTAGAGCATCGGCTTGTTGGACTCTCTCCAAGGTCGATGTGAAGGGAGGTGAAGTTGGGTGCTATGCATATGATGCATACTTGTTAATGTGTTAACAACCCGATGTATGTGTGAACATTCAATTAGTTGATAGCACATTGTGATAGTTGTATATATGTGATATGTAATCGGTATATTTGATACCTACCATCGTAGCTATGAATGGCTTGTTGGACTCTCTCCAAGGTTGTTCATATCTATGTTGGATATCAGCCCATTTGGAGATGGACCTACGATCTCCCGAAGTGATTTTGGCATTTTTGAAATTCAAAAAATGAATGAGATTTATAAATGTATATTGATGCATTTTAAATCATCTTTCTCATATATGCTCGAGTTGTATTTCTAGGATAATTGATTGATCATGATGTATTTGAATTTGCACTCTATCTTGGATTCAAATAAATTGACTGTGTCGAACTTCTTGGACTGGCTTAGAAACTTGAGAATTGTTCTCAAGGTGAAAAGCTTGCGTATGTCCTCGAAGCGCCTCTTCCCGCCCATCCTAGTGACAATGCAACTCTGGACCAATTGTTGGCCTTTCAAAAACATGTGACTGATTCTGAACTGGCAAGTTGCATCATGCTAGCCGCGATGGTACATGAGCTGCGGAAGCAGCATGAGCATATGGATGCTCATACCATAGTCTTTCATCCTTATGAGTTGTTTGATGAGCAAGTGAGATTCGAAAGGTTCGAAGTCTCCAAGCTCCTCTTTACCTCTGAGATGCAAGAAGGTTCAATTGTGATACTGCTCAACATGCTGAAGACTGTGGAGCCTTCTGAGAAGCATGAGCAGGGGACGGTGCTGTGAGTTGATTCCTCGAAGAAAGGTTCTAAGAGGAAGTCTAAGGAATAGCAGAAGGGGAAGAAAAGGGCTAAAAAGGTTGAACCAGCTCAAAAGGGCACTTGTCATCATTGTGGCAAGGAGGGCCATTGGCGAAGAAATTGCTAGATTTATCTTGAGTTCGTGAAGAAGAATAAGACATCAGATGCCCCATCTTCTTCAGATATTTTCATTATTGATTGTCATTATATTTTCTCAAACATTTGGATATTGGATACTTGGTGTGACTCACATATATGTAATGACATACATGGGCTAAGGAATAGAAGAAGACTCGTCAAGGGAGAGTCAAATATACGTGTTGGGAATGGAGCAAAGGTTGCTGCACTCGCCATTGGAACATATTTGTTGAAACTCCCTACAGGACTTGTCTTAGAACTGGACAATTGCTTTTATGTTCCTTCGTTGATAAAGAACATCATTTCTATTTCTTGTTTAAATAGAAAATGGTTACCATTTGACGTTTAGTAACAATTGTTGTTATATAACTTTGAATGACATACTTTATGGAACTGGAACTTTGAGCAATGGTATTTATATGTTGGACGTATCCAGTGACATTTTCAATATCGAAGCGAGCAACAACAGGCGATCCGTACATCGTCTATTCCGCTGCTAATCGAAGAATAGAGTGGGTTGCTTGAACAACAAGTTTGTTCAAGTAACCACTCTAATCGAATAACACGACGATGGAACGGTTGCTTGTGTTGGGTTTTCCGAGCCGCAAAAACCGCTTTTTGCGTTGCCGAAACCTCAGAAGCCTCGGCCACGGATCCATGCGAAGTATAAAATATAAAAATAACATGTATGTGTTTAATACCTTTAGATCTACTCTAGTCTACATGATAAGAAGTTACCCTCGATGCGATGCCCTTCGCAAATCCCGCTCGTCCAAAAGGTTCGCCGAAACTCGAGAGTGTCAAGTGCACACTCCTCTATTGGTATCCACACAAGCAATAGGTGGAGAAAAATACCTTAGAGTGTGCTAGCACCCTTTAGGAATTTCGGCCAAGGAGGTTGGGAGAGCTTGAGAGGGTGATACAAGGAAGAAGATGAAGTTGTGTAACTCACACAAAATAATTCTCATCTAATGGTAATAGTGGCCGACCACTTTTCTTAGGGGGGGGGGGTTACATGCATGCATGTAACTCCTCCAAGAGACAATGGCTCTTGGTCTCCCTCATGAGGTGGCACCACATGCTAAGTCAATGATGATGTGGAGCATCATCATTGGTCGGCCATGCCAAGTCATCATCATGACATGACATTTGGTCAAGCCAAACTTGACCTTTCATCTTCCCTCTCAAGTCAAGTCAAACTTGACCTCTTATCTCCCATGGTTGATCAAATCCAACCATTTCATTCAAGTCGATTTAATTTAATGAATCTCTATTCATTAATTTAAATTGATTTGATGAATCAAATCTAAATTAGACTCATTCAACACTTGAATCAAATTGAGTCCAACTCAATTAGTCTAATTAGGATTACTCTTAATCCAATTTGGTTCATCCCATGAACCTAATCCTCATGGTTCATCATATGAACCTAATCTCCATCTAATTTCCCTTAGTGTGTGACCTTATAGGTTCTTGTAACGTAGGCAATGCCCCTAAACCGATTTAGGAACATAAACAATGAGCGGTATCTAGCAACACATCATTGCTACCCAAGTTACAAGAATGTTGAGCTCCAACATCACCTTTGTGACTACTAATTGTGACTCTCACAATAGGTGACAATGTCCCTCTATCCTTGACATCTAGATTGACCAATTGATGCATAAACCGTGTCATCCTCGGTACAATCTATATCTTGAACTCCAAGTAGACTCACTCTAATCAAATGAGCTCAATATCTCATATTGACTCATTTGGGCATGGCCATGCACTTCGTGGTCTCACTCTATCAAGAATATCGATGTCACCCCCGTCATATAGGAGGGATAGATCCCATATACATCACTCACATACCTCCGCATAATTTGTTACATGCCCAGTAATCGCCTTTATAGTCCACCCATTTACGGGTGACGTTTGATGAGGCCAAAGTATGCAACTCCTTATGTAGGGAACCATGGTGACTTCAGGTCTATGGACTAATAATCATACTAATAGCCACATGAGAAAGTATATGACACTCATATAACGATCCATGATATTTTCTCATGGTGGGTCATTCAGTATACATTCTCCAATGCATACCCATGTGTCAACTTGATATCTCATATCCATAACTTATGAGATCAAGTCATCGTGTTGACCTACATGCTAGTCTTTACGCATTAACATTGTCCCTGAATGTTAATACTCGACTAGCAATGATTAAGAATAGTGTTCTCTATATCATCTCATTATCGATTCAACCAATTGATTGATATAGATAAGAACCTACTACTCAAGGACATTATTATATTTAGTTATTTGGCACCAATACAATTAAATATAATAACTATGCCTTTATAAATAGGAATATGATACAATAAAGTCCATACAACAATCATCACATGATTGGCTCTAAGGCTTTCACTAACAATCTCCCACTAGCACTAGTGTCAATCACCGTAGTATCTAATACCCAATGACCTAGTGTGACCATCATGCTTTTTCTGTGCCAAAGCCTTGGTCAAGGGATCTGCGATGTTAGCCTCTGTGGGTACTCTGTAAATCTTCACATCTCCTCTATCGATAATCTCTCGAATGAGATGGAAGCACCGTAGTATGTGTTTGGTCCGCTGGTGTGAGCGAGGCTCCTTAGCCTATGCAATTGCTCCATTGTTGTCACAATAGAGCTCTATAGGATCTGCAATGCTAGGAACCATCCCAAGCTCAGTAATGAACTTGCGGATCCAAACTGTCTCCTTTCTTGCCTCGGATCGCGATATACTCGACCTGTTGTAGAGAATCGACAAGCTGTGTCTGCTTGAACTCTTCCACCATCAACTGCGCCACCATTCAAGCAAAACACAAACCCTGACTACGATCTATAATCATCCTGGTCAGTTTAGAAGCTGGCATCGCTGTAACCCTTTACAGCTAGCTCCTCATCGCCTCCAAATATCAAGAAATATTCTTTAGTCCTTCTCAAGTACTTAAGAATATTCTTGACTGCTATCCAGTGACGCTCACCTGGATTTGACTGGTATCTACTCGTCATGCTCAAAGGATACGAGACATCAGGACGAGTACACAACATGACATACATGATAGATCCTATAGCAGATGCATAAGAGATCTTATCCATGCGATCTCTCTCCTCTCTAGAAGAGGGACTTTGAGTCTTCGAAAGACTCACACCATGTGACATCGGCAGAAGTCCCTTCTTGGAATTCTGCATGGCAAACCATAGTAATACCGTGTCAATGTATGTACTTTGACTTAGGCCAAGCAATCTCTTAGATCTATCTCTATAGATATTGATGCCTAGAATACAGGTTGCTTCACCTAAGTCCTTCATTGAGAAACACGTCCCCAGCCAAGTCTTCACAGACTGTAGCGAAGGGATGTCATTCCCAATGAGCAGTATGTCATCCACATACAATACAAGGAAGACAACTGTATTCTCATTAACCCTTTTATAGACACAGGGTTCATCTTCATTCTTGATGAAACCAAACTGTTTGATCGCATCATTGAATCGAAGATTCCAGCTCCGAGAGACTTGCTTTAGCCCATAAATGGACCTTTGTAGTTTGCATACTTTCCCAGTATGTTGTGGATCTTCAAAACCCTCAGGTCGTGTCATGTACACATCCTCGAGTAAGTTTCCATTCAGAAATGCAGTTTTGACATCCATCTGCCAGATCTCATAATCGTGGTATGCTACAATAGCAAGCAAGATCCGAATGGACTTAAACATCGCCACTGGAGAAAGGTTTCATCATAGTCAATACCATGAATTTGCTTGAAACCTTTAGCTACCAATCGGCCCTTATAGGTATGCATAAGTCCATCCATGTCAGTCTTTCTCCTAAAGACCCACTTACACCCAATGGGTTTGACCCCTTCAGGTGGATCAACCAAAGTCCATACTTGGTTGGTGTACATGGATTCCATCTCGGATCTCATGGCCTCTAGCCATTTCTCAGAATATGAGCTCATCACAGCTTCCTGATAGGAGGTAGGCTCATTCTCAATGAGCATAACGTCATCATGGTCAGACAAGAGAAATGAGTATCTCTCAGGCTGACGACGTACCCTATCAGACCTGCGAAGAGGTAGGTCTACCTAAACAGGTGGTTGTTCCACAACTCTTTGTGCAACAATCTCATCACCCACAATACTTTGTGGTTCCTGTTCAACCTCCATCAAGGCCTTAGTGCTATGGTCCTTATCTTGAATTTCTTTAAGATCGAACGTACTCCCACTAGTTTTTCTAGAAACAAAATCCCTTTCTAGAAAAATCATAGTCTTTGCCATAAACACTTTGTGCTAACTGGGAATGTAGAAGTAATATCCCTTTGTATCATTGGGATATCCAACAAAATAGCACCTATCAGATTTGGGTCCCGGTTTGTCTGAGACTTGACGTCTAACGTAAGCCTCACAACCCCAAATCCTCATGAAAGACATCTTGGGATTTCTCCCTATCCATATCGTATATGGTGCCTTTATGACAGCCTTGGATGGTACACGGTTAAGGGTAAAGGCTGTTGTGTCTAGAGCATATCCCCAAAATGATATAGGAAGATCTGTGTGACTCATAATAGATCGTACCATATCTAATAGGGTACGATTCCTCCTTTCGGATACACCATTCCACTGTGGTGTTCCAAGAGGAGTGAGTTGGGATAGAATCCCACACTCAGCTAGATAGTCACAAAACTCATGGCTAAGGTATTCACCACCTCGATCTGATCGAAGTATCTTAATACTCTTGCCAAGTTGGTTTTGTACTTCATTCTTGAATTCTTTGAACTTTTCAAAGGATTCTGATTTATGTGTCATAAGATACACATAACCATATCTACTGAAGTCATCAGTAAATGTAATGAAGTACATGTAACCACCTCTAGCAGCAACATTGAAAGGACCACATACATCACTATGTATAAGTCCTAACAAATCTGTTTCTCTTTCGTTGTGTCCACTAAAGGGAGTCTTGGTCATCTTGCCTAAAAAGCAAGACTCGCTTGTCTCATATGATTCAAAATCAAATGAGTCTAGTAGCCCATCCTTATGGAGTTGAGATAAGCGACTCTCATTTATGTGACCTAAGCGACAATGCCAGAGATAGGTTTGGTTCAACTCATTTGACTTGAACCTTTTGGTACTTATGTTATAGATAGGGCTCTCTAAGTCTAGAAAGTAGAGTACGTTCATTAGAGGTGCACTACAATAGAACATATCATTTAAATAAACTGAACAACATTTGTTCTTTATTATAAATGTAAATCCTTTCTTGTCCAAACAAGAAACCGAAATTATGTTCTTAGTCAAAGCAGGCACATAACAACATCCATCTAATTCTAGTACAAGCCCAGAGGGCAAAGATAGATCATAAGTTCCTACAGCAACAGCAGCAACCCTTGCTCCATTGCCTACTCGTAGGTCCACCTCGCCCTTTGTCAATGTCCTGCTATTTCTCAGCGCCTACACATTGGTACAAATGTGAGATGCACATTCGGTATCTAATACCCATGATGAAGAAATAGATAGATTGACTTCTATAACATTTATACCTGAAGTAGAAGTCTCACTTCTTTTCTTCTTAAGATCTTCCAGGTAAGCTTTGCAGTTACGCTTCCAGTGTCCAGCTTCCTTGCAGTTGAAGCAAGCAGCAAACCCCTTCCTTGGCTACCCCTCCTTTGGGTTTAAGTTCTTTGCCTTTGCCCTTGGCTTGAGACTTTCCCTTACCTTTAGTCTTGCCCTTGCCTTTCTTTTTGTGCACCATCAAAATGGTGTCAGATTTTCCCTTCTTAAGGTTAAGCTCAGCAGTTCTCAACATGCTGAGCATCTCAGGTAGTGGTTTATCAATTTCATTCATGTTGTAATTCATGACAAATTGATTGTAGGCTTGTGGCAAAGATTGCAAGATAAGGTCAGTGGCCAGCTCTTGGCCAAGTGGGAATCCCAGCCTTTGTAGGTTTTCTACGTACCCAATCATCTTGAGTACATATGGACCTACGGGAGTCCCATCTTGCATTTTGGACCCAAACAATGCCTTAGAGACTTCATATCTCTCATGCCTTGCTTGTCCTTGATATAGTTGAAGAAGATGTCCAACCATATCATAAGCATTCATGAACTCATGTTGTTTCTGAAGCTCAGAGTTCATGGTCACGAGCATTAGACATGACACATCTAATGCATCATCTTGATGCTTCTTGTAAGCATCTTTGTCAGCTCGTGAGGCAGTGGCAGGAAGTGCCTCCAGAATGGGCTGCTTCAGGATGTACAACTTCCTTTCTTGGGTGAGAACAATTCTTAGGTTCCTGTACCAGTCCAGGAAATTTGCTCCATTGAGCTTGTCCTTCTCAAGGACAGAACACAGAGAGAGAGTGTTCATGTTTGTCGACATAGTAATCTACAACATACAATGCAGAGAATTAATATCATATTCCTTTTATCATTTAATTAGACCTTTAATCAAATGATGCTCCCACTGAATTATAGGAATTTTATAGAATCGAGTTATGGATGTGGTCAAACCACATTACTAGATTCATACAAACTAGCTATAATTCTTGCGGGACAAGATCCACATCATAGTAAGCCTTGAGTTAGCTTTGGCTAAATCGCCCAAGACTTAGTACGATTGGTGGGTAACACATTACCGATTACATCTCTATGAAACTCTTGTTTATAGTATCAAGACCCACATTTACAAAAGACCTTGAGTTAACTTTGGCTAAATCGCCCAAGATTTAGTGTAAATGCGATCTTATCCTATCTTTCCAACGATTGGAATATGCCTATAGTTCTACTCGATCCAATTGAGTTAACTAGTTTTACTCAATCTAATTGAGCTTACTCTAACCAAGCCATGATAGGCGGGACCAAGATTGTCCCTCCGCACCCTACCAAGATAATATGCGTTGTTCTGCTTTGGCAGATTCAACAACTACAAATGATCGAGGTAGTGATGGGTATCAAGGACCTGGTAGGCATTTACGAGTTGATTCGATTAAGATCTAATCTAATAGTAATGTGTATCATATATGCATTAAGGCCTTTATTATCCTATATTAGCATGCATCACATACATACATACATTATTCTAGCATGCATCATATACATACAAGAAAATTATCCTAGCATGCATCATATACATACAAGCATTATTCTACTAGCATGCATCTCATACATACAAGCAAAATCAAATATATATATATATATATATATCAACATATATATATATATATATATAATCAACTGTGATGTGGTCATGACCCTACTATGATCTTCTCAAGCCAATGAGAAGATCGGACGATCAACCTAAGGCTAGCGGCTTCTCCAAGCGCTTCCTTTGACCACCATGTGTCGTCGGCACCCTTCTCGTAACTTCGTCTACAAGTGGACTTTCCACCGCTCCATTTTGTACATTACAAATATGAAACTCGAGTTACATTCGAGTCTAAAACTATTTACAACTAGAATTTCAAAAGAAGAGGTACGACGCGCAGGTCGCATACACTATACAACAAGCACAACCACAAAAATGGCACCCAGGCTGTATTATGAATTACAACACATCATAATCCAATCAAATTGGGGTCATTGGGCCATGAAAATCACAGAATTATACATAATTATAAATTATGTATTGTTATAGAAAATTTCTATAATTTTTCCTATTTTTTTTTTCAATTTTATGAGCCACCTCTCCGTAACGGTCCTGCTAAGCAATTTTCGGGCGCGATCGCGGGACAAGGCCCCTTTCGGGGATAGGGGCAGCGCCCCTACTCGCAAAATAAACATTGAGAGTGTCCCTACTATGATCTTACAATGACTTAAGTCGCTGTCCTGAAAACCTAAAATGAGAACTCGCCGTTTCGGAGAGTTTTTCTCGGTGGTTGAAGCCGACAAGTGTCCCAACACTCGTTGCTTCGACTCTTCGAGATAAATACCCAAAAATTCTATAAAAATAGGAAATTTACAGAAATATAAAATTCTGTAATTTTTATATCTAATATAAAAACTATAAAAATGAAACACATACATGCTTCACACGTGGCTCTGATACCACTGTTGGGTTTTTCGAGCCGCAAAAATTGCTTTTTGCGTTGCGGAAACCTCGAAAGCCCCGACCACGGATCCATGCGAAGTATAAAATATAAAAGTAACATGTATGTGTTTAATACCTTTAGATATACTCTAGATCTACATGATAAGAAGTTACCCTCGATGCGATGCCCTTCGCAAATCCCGCTCGTCCAAAAGGTTCGCCGGAACTCGAGAGTGTCATGTGCACACTCCTCTATTGGTATCCACACAAGAAATAGGTGGAGAAAAATACCTTAGAGTGTGCTAGCACCCTTTAGGAATTTCGGCCAAGGAGGTTGGGAGAGCTTGAGAGGGTGATCCAAGGAAGAAGATGAAGTTGTGTAACTCACACAAAATAATTCTCATCTAATGGTAATAGTGGCCGACCACTTTTCTTAGGGGGGGGGGGGTTACATGCATGCATGTAACTCCTCCAAGAATAATAGCTCTTGGTCTCCCCTAGGTGGCACCACATGCTAAGTCAATGATGATGTGGAGCATCATCATTGGCCGGCCATGCCAAGTCATCATCATGACATGACATTTGGTCAAGTCAAACTTGACCTTTCATCTTCCCTCTCAAGTCAAGTCAAACTTGACCTGTTATCTCCCATGGTTGATCAAATCCAACCATTTGATTCAAGTCGATTTAATTTAATGAATCTCTATTCATTAATTTAAATTTATTTGATGAATCAAATCTAAATTAGACTCATTCAACACTTGAATCAAATTGAGTCCAACTCAATTAGTCTAATTAGGATTACTCTTAATCCAATTTGGTTCATCCCATGAACCTAATCCTCATGGTTCATCATATGAACCTAATCTCCATCTAATTGCCCTTAGTGTGTGACCCTATAGGTTCTTGTAACGTTGGCAATGTCCCTAAACTGATTTAGGAACATAAACAATGAGCGGTATCTAGCAACACATCATTGCTACCCAAGTTACAAGAATGTTGAGCTCCAACATCACCTTTGTGACTACTAATTGTGACTCTCACAATATGTGACAATGTCCCTCTATCCTTGACATCTAGATTGACCAATTGAGGCATAGACTGTGTCATCCTCGGTACAATCTATATCTTGAACTCCAAGTAGACTCACTCTAATCAAATGAGCTCAATATCTCATATTGACTCATTTGGGTATGGTCATGCACTTCGTGGTCTCACTCTATCAAGAATATCGATGTCACCCCCCTTCATATAGGAGGGATAGATCCCATCTACATCACTCACATCCCTCCGCATAATTTGTTACATACCCAGTAATCACCTTTATAGTCCACCCATTTACGGGTGACGTTTGACGAAGCCAAAGTATGCAACTCCTTATATAGGGAACCATGGTGACTTCAGGTCTAAGGAATAATAGTCATACTAATAGCCACATGAGAAAGTATATGACACTGATATAACAATCCATGATACATTCTCATGGCGGGTCATTCAGTATATATTCTCCAATGCATACTCATGTGTCAACTTGATATCTCATATCCATGACTTGTGAGATCAAGTCATCGTGTTGACCTACATGCTAGTCTCTACGCATTAACATTGTCCCTGAATGTTAATACTCGACTAGGAATGATTAAGAATAGTGTTCTCTATATCATCTCATTATCGATTCAACCAATCGATTGATATAGATAAGAACCTACTACTCAAGGACATTATTATATTTAGTTATTTGGCACCAATACAAGTAAATATAATAACCATGCCTTTATAAATAGGAATATGATACAATAAAGTTCATACAACAATCATCACATGATTGGCTCTAGGGCTTTCACTAACAGGAAGGCAACGCGACGCGATCATACATACATGCATTTACAGCGGAAGACTTTAAACTTTTTTTTTACTTTTTAAAACATAAAGCATGAAACATGGAGCATGCATAATCATTTCATAAGTACTTAGTTCAAGTTCATGATAATCAACTTAAAGGACACCAAGTAGCAACCATTAACATCAAGTAGAGTTCGACTCTTAACAACTATCATGCAAAGCTTAAAGGGAAAACATGCATAAGTATTTGAACATAAACTTAAAGGGGAAAACATGCATAAATCTTGGAACATAAACAGATCTCTTCCACCATGTCACTACCACACACACTTTGCCCATCCTGCTGCTCCCTTTAGTATAGCCATCTTTGCCCTTATCTGCAGTACAAGGGAACATGAAACTATAAGCACATAGGCTTAGTAAGATCCTTTCCTACTCACAAAAACCATACATCAAGTGTTAGACCTAGAGTAGTGACATGATCATTTAAGAAAATATAAGCATAGCATACATATAAGAGTAATGACATGATCATTCAAGAACATATAAGCATAGCATTCATATAAAAATTCAAGAACATATAAGCATAGCATTCATATAAGAGTAATGACATGATCATTCAAGAACATATAAGCATAGCATTAATATAAATATTCAAGAACATATAAGCATAGCATTCATATAAGAGTAATGACATGATCATTCAAGAACATATAAGCATAGCATTCATATAAACATTCAAGAACATATAAGCATAACATTTATATAAGAGTAATGACATGATCATTCAAGAACATATAAGCATAGCATTCATATAAAAGTAATGACATGATCATTCAAGAATATATAAGCATAGCATTCATATAAATATCATAATCACATAGACATGAAAAGGGGTATATGCAAGATGCTCTTTGAAAATATATATTTTATAGGTACTTAAACATAATCTCAACATATTGGGCCCGACATTGTACCACATACATCATCATCATTGTGCGGATCCCTAAATAGACCCGAGGTAGCTAATCCTGAACCTACTAGGGTACTAGGTCCGTACTATATCCGTCGACCTAGAGGCAACATAACATAGAAGCCCATCCTAGGCTCGTACTACGACCGTCGACCTAGGGCAACTTAGGAGACCATCCTGTACTAGGTTCGTAATATGACCGTCAACCTAGGGGCACGTAGGAGCCCATCCCTTGGACCTTGTTAGGGTTCGGTACAAGCCATGCAAAAGTAAAATAGCATATCATGTTCCTTATCATAACATATCATGTTCCTTATCATAACATATCATATTCCTTATCATAGCATATCATGTTCCTTTTCATAACATATCATGTTCCTTTTCATAACATAAAGAGTGCTCTTAGTCCCCATTCATAGGGAAGCATCTCTTAGGCATTTCATCAAACATACTTGTTCATCATGATGCAATGAGCATAACATAATCATACATTCATACAATTAACATGGACATAAGGTAGTGGCATAAACCAATCATGCTATCATAAAGTTTAACTATCATCATTTTAGCATCATATATAGATATATCCTTGCATGGAGGATCATGGGTGAGCATGGACAAGGTTTTGCCGAAATTTCCAAGAGGAAATCTTAAGAATTCAAATCCTAATTCAACTTGTACAAGGTCTAACTATCAACATGTTAACATCATATACATATAAAACATGACAAGGGGAAAACATTGGTAGCCTAAACATGGTTTGGCCGAAACCCTAATGGAGGTTTTTAGGTATCCAAATGCTCCACAACTTACCCAAAGCCTAACTAACATCATATTAACATCTTATATACATGTAGCATGGCATGGAGGATTATTAGAGGGCATGAGCATGGGTTGACCGAAACCCTAAGGGAGGGTTCTCAAGAATTCAACCACTAAAACATTTTGTAAAAGGTCTACCTAACATCATGTTGGATCGAGAAGCGTCGCTAGAGGGGGGCGGGGGTGAATAGCGATCGTAAATCTTTCGTTCAAATTTGTTCGTTGAGACACAAGTAAACGAGTAAGCACAACGGAAAATAAAGTGACACGTTTATTTTACTTGGTTCACAACCCAGCGGTTGCTACTCCAAGGCCCTATCGGTCCTAGACTGCGTACGGAGGGCAAAGCACTATAACACCTCCTCCTCGTTAGAGGTAGGAGACAACGATCACAAAATCTGAAAGTACGAGGATGAGGCAACAAGCCTACCTCACCTCGTTACGAATAAAAACAACAATACAATATTAAAATATATTACTAGATGCTGCTGCCGATGAAGAAGATCTGAGCTTTTTGTCGCGTCGACGTTATGACGGTGTTGGAGCGTTGACATTGTAGGAGCACTTGATGAATAAACTTGATGATATTTGGAGTTGGAATCCACCCCTCCTTTTATAGATTTTGGCCTCTGAATTTGTCTCCTCTTTTTTCGGAACAGATCACGAAGTTGTATAATTTTTATCGCGAAGTGGCCGCGTCAAACCTTATCTGTTTTGACCTAGCGCAAAGGCTGATTCGTCGCCATCGCTTGATCGATGTTTCCCATCACGATCCGATGAGCATCACCGATCGCCTAATAGCCAAGATTTGATCGCCACCGCCACTTCTCGCAGAAGAGGTTAGCTCGGAAAATGATAAATTCGACGGTTTCTAACCGTCCGATCTCGACCTAGACCTTCCACAAGAAGTCTTAGTCGGATCGCCGCCTACGATCATCCCCGTAAAGAGGGTACGACCTTACAATCTCTCACTCACACGAGCTTTCCTCGATACTTACCTTGTAGCTCTCGCTTCTGGCCTTCCACTCGATTCCTTCGACTCCCTCCGAAGTCACTCGAGTGTCGCCCGACCACCGCGGCTTCCTCCGGGTGTCGCTAGCCTTCAGATTCAGCTTTAGTACTTTTCTGCACACTCGATTTAGCTCGTGAGATAACGATGTAAACTTAACTTTGTGTCTTTGCCATAATCAAAACACAGGTTCGATTATCTAGTGCCCCTGCACCAACAATCTCCCCCTTTTTGATCTATGGCAAACCAACAAAAAGTTAAGGGAAATTAAAGCATAAAACAAGTATAGTAGATGATGAATGTCATTTTAAAAAACTCCCCCTTAACCAAAACTCCCACTTAACCCTAGGTGAGTTTTGAAAGAGATACTTTAGTTTTCAAAATTAGTTTTCAAAATCAAATTTTGTGTTACTCCCCCTTAACTTTTTCTCTTCTCCCCCTTTTGCCATAAATCAAAAAAAGTTTGGGGATTTTGTATAAAATAGGGGTTTTTAAAAAACAATGTCATATATGCATGCATCTAGATAAATCAAATATGAGTCCAAGCATGCGTCTAGCAGTAGTTAGATAGATTGGTTCGAGGTGTGTCCCTCTGCACCAATAATCTAAAGGTTTATAATATAACCCTTAAGGTTAGTTTTCTCTCCCCCTTAGTCAAATATATGAAGTATAAGAGATGTAGGGGGTGCTAAACTTTGGCCTAAGAGTTGTTAAGTACAACAGTTGAGAAAATAAGTAGTATCTTGAAGAGATTGTTTTAAGTATATTTCAATTATCCTTAACATCTCACCCATTCTATGTGTCTCATAATTTGTTCACCTTATATGTTTTGTGAGATGATTTTAAATTGATTAAAGATAGTCAACCTTGGGTTAGATTCGGATTTAACCTTTAGATCGTTAAGTAACTTTTCGAGAAACTGGCTTCCAGGTCGTGGCGAGGCACAGGGGCTTTCTTTGATCAGAACAATGACCACTTCCTTAGACAAAGACAAATTCAAGAAAATATCACTTAAGTCACTTAGGGTTACTTCCTGGTCTAACTAGTTTAGGATACGGCGAGGTAGCTTCAGCTAGTTCCACTCGGTCAAGTGCACCAAGCTAGATACGCCTTATCTAGCTCGAATACACGAGACTTTGTTTCCCTAACGTACTATCATCTCGCCGCGTCCTGATACTATGTTGTAAAGAGTTGACTAACTATTTTTCCTATCTAGCCGTTCTACAAATTAAAGTAAAATATTCAATGGTTTTGCTAAGTAAGCGGGTATACTATTTTAGTGTTATCTCCCCCTGGACCATTGAACCAATATGGTCTATTCAAATAATGAATTTGATCCTGGGGAATCCAAAACTTATTAGTCCTTATATGTGAATTCAATAAAACCTTTGGGACCCATGCTTGGACTCTTTGATGACTACGATTTACGATAGACATATATGACCTATTCGTAGTCGTTGACCTAAATCCGAGTCCGACTTTGTTGTACACGACTTTTTGGGTTCCAAGTAGTCGGTTAAGATTCTTAGATCCCAACGTGAACTTTTCCAACCTAGCCTCAACCTCTTGAACTTGGTCTTTCAAGAGAGAATTCTCCTCCTTAAGTTTTTCAATTTGGGTTGAGTTTCCCTCTTGAACTTGACTAGTTGAAGAGGTTAGAGTAGCCTCTTGCTTGAGGGTTTCAACCTCCTCAAGTAACGACTCAACCCTAGACTCGGACTTAGTTAATTTCCTATTAAGCATTTTAATTGTATTGTAAAGCGTATGAATTAGTGAGCGGCTAACCTTAATTTTCTCTTTTGGTCCGGCTTTGAGTTGCTTCTTGAAGTAGTCCTCGAGTTCGGAGTCGGTGTTGTAATTGGATTCGGATTCGGACTCTGACTCGGACTCTTCGGGTCTTGCCATGCATGCTATGCCGCCGCCTTCTTCATTGTCCCATGTTGCATGAAAAACCTTCTTTTGATTTGATTTGAATTGTGCCCTCTTTTGATTCTTTAGTAGCTTCCTTTCCCTCCGAACGATCTTCTGCACTACGTTCACTATTGCTTCCACCTTTTCGGATTCGGACTCTGATTCGTCTTCGGGTTCGAGTCCATCTTCTTGGCTAGTAGGTGACTTGCTTCTTTTTCCTGCAAGTAGAGCAATACCTCTCTCGGCCCGGACCACGTTAGTTTGCTCGTGAAGTTCAAACTCGAAAAATAATTCATCTAACCTAAGCTTCGAAAGGTCCTTAGAGACCTTGTAGGCATCGACCATGGATGCCCACAAGGTAGTCCTAGGAAATGAATTAAGAACGTACCTTAGTATGTCACGGTTTTCGACCTTGTGTCCGATGGTGTGCAGGCCATTGACAATGTCCTGGATGCGGGCGTGGAGTTGCGTCGCCGTCTCGTGTTCCTGCATCTTAAGGTTATACAACTTATTGAAAAGAAGGTCACGTTTACATACCTTAGCATCGGACGTTCCTTCGTGTAGCTCGATTAATTTGTTCCATAGGTCCTTGACGCTAATGAATGGTCCGATACGGTTGAGTTCCTCCTTGGACAACCCGCATTGCAATATTTGAGTTGCTCTTGTATCAGCTTCAATTTGCCTCTTGGTTGCGTTAGTCCACTTGTTGAAATCCAAGGGCTCTCCTTGATCATTGGTGGGTAGAGCAAAGCCGGTTTGGATTATTATCCAAGTCTCGATTGTGTTTTCAAGAAACACTCCATCCGACCTTTCCAATAACGGAAATCATCTCCGTTAAAGAACGGAAGTCGGGTGGTGCTATACCCCTCAATGCGAGCCATTAAGTATCTTGCAAAACACGAATAAAAACCAAAGGGAATTCCAAGACTTGGTCTTGGATTAGTAATGCGGGAAATAAATAGGAAATAAACAGAAATAAATGTGAAAAATAAGAAACTAACAAAAACTAACAACTTACGACCTTCGATGTCCCCGAAAGGGTATTATACGTTGGATTTTGGGTCTAGAAACAGCTTGTTACGAGGGTAAACCCTCTTAAGAAATGTAGATCTCCCAGAGAGCTTCGATTTGGTAGGTAGATCGTTATGTGAATCCACTTGTGCGAAAAGTTATGACCCTTTTACTGTCGGCTACTCCAAGAGAGAAAACTTGCAAGCACACAACTAAAAGAAACGTACCAAGACTTTGTCTTGGATTAGTAGTGCGGGAGGAAAAAGGCCTAAAAAAATATGAATCGAAAAATACGAACAGAAAACCAAAATGTGCTAGATCGGTGGTTTCACCAAATCTTAGCGCCCCCGCTCTGATACCAATTGTTGGATTGAGAAGCGTCGCTAGAGGGGGGGGTGAATAGCGATCGTAAATCTTTCGTTCGAATTCGTTCGTTGAGACACAAGTAAACGAGTAAGTACAGCGGAAAATAAAGTGACACGTTTATTTTACTTGGTTCACAACCCAGCGGTTGCTACTCTAAGGTCCTATCGGTCCTAGACCACGTACGGAGGGCAAAGCACTATAACGTCTCCTCCTCGTTGGAGGTAGGAGACAATGATCACAAAATCCGGAAGTACGAGGATGAGTCAACAAGCCTGTTGGGTTTCTGGCACCGCGGCGTGTGTGTGTTCGATCATGTTTCGTAAACATGAACACAGCGGAAGCAATAAAAATAATAAATACTCCAATTTATTACAACACACACAACACACGCATGCATATTACAACAAGTGTAGACATAACCGTAAATTTAAATTTGCAATAAAAGGAAATTTATCTACGTTATACCTTTCGTATGACGTGTAGCGGGAACGACATCAACCGGAACGATCCTCGCTAGAATCGTCTCTATCCGTATCCACGCCGAGTTCCTCGGGATGACTTCGCTAAGCCACGAGCTTCGTCTTCGTACGGGTTACTAGCCTCGTGTTGAAGACGACGTGATCGAGAGATGATCACGATCCGAATCCAAATTCGGATCCAAAACGAGTCCTCAAAACTCGCTTCTCCGGAGAGGTATTCGTCAACCGATTGACGAATCCTTCGCCCTCCACTCAGAGGATTACCGGAGATCAATCTCGTAAGTTATCCGCTGTCGAGCTCTAACCGTCATTCCCAAACGACGCCCGACGAGGAGAAGAAGCTGTCCAGAAAACTGGACAGCTTGGTGGAGGAGTAGGCGCCACCAAAAACAAGGAAGCCAAGTGCTCACCTTTTCACCGAGGCCTAGGAAGATCACCGGAGGGTCGCCGAGGGTTCACTGCTGAAGCTTGGACGCCGCAAGGAGCTGACGGCACAAGGGTTGGGCGGCATACCTAGGTTGGGCGGCACAACTAGGTTGGGCGGCAACTCCAACTAGGGTTTGGATTGGGGCTTAATTATCCATTAAGCCCTCTTTTATAGAGAACTAATTCTCTTAATGGTTATTGGATCATAACCATTAGGCCCGTTAACCCGCTCCATTAAGATAAGTTAAAATAAACCAAACCATGATGGTTTATTTTAAGTTAAAACGAACCAAACCAACTTTTGGTTCATTCGTTTAAAATAAACCAAACCCTTTGGTTTATTCTCCTCCATTGGATTAGAACCAAACCATTTTGGTTCATCCATTATGTCTTCATAAGACACGGCCCATCCACGCCTCCATTGCGATCAAACGATTTCATGCTCGCTTTATGTTTGGTCCAACCAAACCTAGTTTCTCTCGGCCGAGAATCCCATTCTCAAGCTCGCTTTTAAATCCTTTGGATTACGCCACAGCGTGTGACCAAATAGGTTCTCGGTTTATGTTGGCCGTCTATAATTAACCATTAATTATAGAACGATCATGAGTGGCACCTAGTAGTACATCATGATCTCCAATTAACCGAAAAGATCAACGGTTGATCCGTAACTATTTCAAAACCTTCAAGAGTTCGAATGAATCATGCCCCATTCCTTCACTCATCTTATACCCACTTGGTTCAGACATGGTCTATTGTGTCGGGCCCCTCACTAGGTCGACTACGCCACACCTAGCCCAAGTATCATTTCCTCGCCTACTGATTCTAGTTACTCCACATGTATCAAGAGTACCTTACTCTAAACATGTAATGCTTTGGCCAAAGACTTTAGTAACAATCCGGAGAGGCCATGGGTATACATCTCCTCGCAAGGAGTGGTGAATCTTTATAGGCTATTCAAACACCTTCGATCACTGACTTATACCCAATCATCCCGGTCCACATCTCCTTAGAGATGTTTGCTTAAGATGTCAAAGCATAAGTCTCCATGATCAAGATGACTTGAATACCGCAAGTCAAAGGAACATCGTGACTTAAGCCACAAGAAGAACTTCACATATCTATATATGCAGAGAACCATATGAAGTCTTACTACCGGTCACTCCAATGAACTAGTTACCATAACTAGCATCCACGATTAACTCCGACATCACAATGTCTCCAAAGGAGAATCACCGCTTGATACACCAAGGAGTATACCTCGTGCTAGTCTCGACAGTAATGATGGTGTCCAAATCCATCAATTCATCGACTAGGATAATTCCGATACATCACAATTACACATGTAGAGATACTCACTAGTTGTGATCCAATCACAAATTCTCTCATGCCGTGAATCGATCGTGACATTCAAGAAATGAGTTTAAGATCCAATCAAATACATAAAACATGTATACTCAAATAGTGAATCTTCATTTATCATATAAATGGTTCATACATAAGGCATTGCCTTAGACATCTCTCATATATTACTAATGACTTCCCACTTGGCCTAATGCCAATCGCTACAGATCCAATACCATAAGCTCAACATGACCTCAAACTTATTTCGAGGTAATGCCTTAGTCAAGGGATCCGCTAAGTTCCTTTCAAAGGGGAATTTTCTCGATTTGTATTTCGTCTTACCGATGATCTAAGTGAGTGTTCCTTTCACTTAAAGCTGCCATCGTAAGTTCACCAAGCAATACGTAATCGAACGAATTGCTCCATTGTTGTCGCAGTAGACCGGTATTGCTTCAACAATGGCCGGAATCACACCAAGTTCATGAACGAACTTTTTGATCCAAACCGCTTCCTTTGCTGCTTCCGAAGCTGCAATGTATTCTGCCTTAGTGGTAGAATCCGCTACAGTCTCTTGTTTGGAACTTTTCCAACTCACTGCGCCCCCATTCAAGGTGAACACGTATCCAGACTGAGACCTGAATCATCCTTGTCTGTCTGGAAGCTGGCATCCGTATACCCGCGTATCACCATGTCCCCTTCTCCTTATATTAGGAACACATCCTTAGTTCTTCTCAAGTACTTAAGGATCGTCTTAACAGCCGCCCAATGATCCATTCCTGGATCGGACTGGTATCTGCTCGTGACACTCAGAGCATACGATACATCGGGCCTCGTACATAACATAGCATACATGATAGATCCTATTGTGGATGCATAGGGAATCTTACTCATGCAAATCCTCTCGTCTTCTGTGCGTGGACACATAGACTTCGAAAGGTGTACCCCATGCCTGATGGGTAGGAAACCTTTCTTGGATTCCGACATGCTAAACCTCTTTAGCACTCGGTCTATATATGTAGACTGCGAAAGACCAAGCAACCATTTCGATCTATCTCTATAGATCTTAATCCCGAGGATGTAGGTTGCTTCTCCCAGGTCTTTCATGGAGAATATCTTGGATAACCAAACCTTCACTGACTGTAAGATTGAAACATCGTTCCCTATAAGTAGTATGTCATCGACATACAATACTAGGAATATGACTGCACTCCCACTAACCTTCTTGTACACACAAGGTTCGTCTGGATTTTGTGAGAAATCAAACTTTTTGATTGTCTCATCAAAATGGATATTCCAGCTCCTGGATGCTTGCTTCAATCCATATATGGATCGTCGCAATTTGCATACCTTGGTTTTATCAACCGATGTGAAACCCTCAGGCTGTATCATATACACGTCCTCGCGCAGGTTTCCATTAAGGAAAGCTGTTTTCACATCCATCTGCCATATCTCATAATCATAATGAGCCGCTATGGCCAGGAGCATCCGAATGGATTTAAGCATAGCTACAGGCGAATAGGTTTCGTCATAATCAACACCTTGTTTTTGACGATATCCTTTCGCCACCAATCTAGCCTTATACATAATCACATTACCATCCATGTCGGTTTTCTTCTTGAAAACCCACTTGCACCCTATAGGCTTTATGCCTTCAGGTGGGTCAACCAAGTTCCAAACTTGGTTTTCATACATGGAATCCATTTTCGACTTCATGGCACCAAGCCACTTATCCCTTTCTGAACTTGTCAGCACTTCTTCATAACTGGTAGGAAACTCATCATCAATGAGTAACACGTCGTTCGATACACTTACTAGAAATCCATATCTCTCAGGAATATTGCGTTTCTACGGATCTACGAAGATGTGGTGTTACAATAGGTCCAGCCGATTGCTCATCACTATGAGTTGTCGGCTGTTGTGCTTCACCAGGTATCTCATTAATGTCTATTTGAGTCTCTCGAGCCTCCTCAAGCTCGATGACACTCCCACTGTTTTCTTGCAAGAGAAACTCTTTCTCTAGAAACACAGCATGCCTTGAAACAAACACCTTTTGTTCCACAGGATGATAGAATTGGTAACCGCTTGTTTCCTTAGGGTATCCAATAAATAGACATTTATCAGACTTAGCATCCAATTTGTCTAATACAGTCCGCTTCACATAAGCAGGACAACCCCATATCTTCAAGTAAGATACATGAGGTTTCTTACTATTCCATATCTCATATGGAGTAGTTGAGACTACCTTGGTAGGCATTCTGTTTAACAAGTAAACAGCTGTCTGAAGTGCATAGCCCCAAAAGGACTTGGGAAGAGTTGCATGATTCATCATTGACCTGACCATGTCCAACAAGGTCCGGTTACGCCTCTCAGATACACCATTATGCTGTGGTGTATAGGGCGGAGTCCATTGAGACAATATACCATTGTCTCTTAGATAATCAAGAAACTCTTGACTTAAGTATTCACCACCTCGATCCGATCGAAGTATTTTAATACTCTTATCATGTTGTTTCTCTACTTCATTTCTGAATTCTTTGAACCTTTCAAAGGCTTCAGACTTGTGTTTCATCAAGAACACATACCCAAACCGTGAGTGATCATCGGTGAAGGTAATGAAGTAGCTATAGCCTCCTAATGCTTGAGTTGACATAGGTCCACATACATCAGTATGCATTAGACCTAGTAACTCTCCCACTCGTTCACCCTTTCCAGTAAAAGGTAACTTAGTCATCTTGCCTTTTAAGCATGATTCACATGTATCGTATGAATCCAATTCAAACGATTCCAGAATTCCACATCGGTGTAATTCGGACATGCATTTCTTGCTTATATGGCCAAGACGACAATGCCACATATAGGAGTCTATTTGATTATCCTTTCGAGCACACTTGTTGCTCGCTTCGATATTGAAAATATCACTGGATACGTCCAACGTATAAACACCATTGATTAAAGTTCCAGTCCCTTAAAGAACTCCATTCAAAGTTATGTAACAACAATTGTTACTAAAAGTCAAATGGTACCCATTTCTATTTAAACAAGAAATAGAAATGATGTTCTTTATCAATGAAGGAACATAAAAACAATTGTCCAGTTCTAAGACAAGTCCTACAGGGAGTTCCAACAAATACGTTCCGATGGCGAGTGCAGCAACCGTTGCTCCATTCCCAACACGTAAATTTGACTCTCCCTTGACGAGTCTTCTTCTATTCCTTAGCCCATGTATGTCATTACATATATGAGAGCCACACCCAGTATCAAATACCCAAGTGTCTGAGGAAATAGAATGACAATCAATAAAGAAGATTTCTGAAGAAGATGGGGCATCCGATGCCTTATCCTTCTTCACGGACTCAAGATAAATCTTGCACTTTCTTCGCACATGGCTCTCCTTGCCATAATGATGGCAAGTTTCCTTTTGTGCTAGTTCTACCTTCTTAGCCCTTCTCTTCTTTCCCTTCTGCTGTTCCTTTGACTTCCTCTTAGAACCTTTCTTCGAGGAATCAACTAATCAAAGACCGCCCCTCGCCATGCTTCTCAGAAGACTCCACAGTCTTCAGCATATTGAGCAGTACCACAGATGAACCTTCTAGCATCTCAGAGGTGAAGAGGAGCTTTGAGACTTTGAACCTTTCGAATCTCACTTGCTCATCAACCAACTCACAAAGATGAAGGACTACGATATGAGCATCCATATGCTCATGCTGCTTTCGTAGCTTGGGTTCCATCGCGGCTAGCATGATGCAACTCACCATTTCAGAATCATTCACATGTTTCTGATAGGCCAACAATTGGTCCAGAGTTGCATTGTCACTAGGACGGGCGGGAAGAGACGCTTCGAGGACATTCGCAAGCTTTTCCACCTTGAGAACAATTCTCAAGTTTCTAAGCCAGTCCAAGAAGTTCGGCCCAGTCAATTTATTCGAATCCAAAATGGAATGCAAATTCAAAGATATCATGATCAATCTTAGAAATACAAAACGAGCATATATGAGAAAGATGATTTTTAAAATGCATCAATATACATTTATAAATCCCATTCATTTTTCGAATTTCAAAAACCCCAAAATCACTTCGGGAGATCGTAGGTCCATCTCCGAATGGGCTGATATCCATCATAGTTATGAACAACCTTGGAGAGAGTCCAACAAGCCATTCATAACTATGACGGTAGGTATCATCTATACCGATTGCATATCACGTATATGCAACTATCACAATGTGCTATCAACTAATTGAATGTTCACACATACGTTGGGTTGTTAACACATTAACAAGTATGCATCATATGCATAGCACCCAACTTCACCTCCCTTTACATCGACCTTGGAGAGAGTCCAACAAGCCGATGCTCCAGGTTAAAGCCAACCCATTAATCGGGAAATAGTTTTAATATGATTAGAGCGCATTCAACCAATTAGCCCAGCTTGGAGAGAGTCCAACAACCAAAGCTAACGATTGACCTCTGACTCTTACCATATTAGTATTAAACTATTCCATGGTTTGAACATGTTCGGGTTCGAGCCGGGCTTGGAGAGAGTCCAACAACCCAAACAAGAAACGGAACTCTGGTTCTAACCATATTAATGGAAGGTGTAGACTTTAATATTGTTTAAGGGTTTTTATGTCTCATCCTCTTTGCATGCAAATAACTATTATCTACATGGCATGACATACATGGCATACATCTACATGTCACGACACGCATGACATAATGTTATGCATCTAATGCAATTACATGACATACAATTATGTCATGTATATATTTCCTTATATGTCATAACTATTTATGGAAATAAAATATGTTTAAGATTTGATTCTCCAAATCAAATCATAATTAAATTAGGAAACAAATTTCCAAATCTAATCACATATTTTATTCATGGAATTATTTGATTAAGGAAAATCTATTTAGGAAACCAATTTCCTAAATCATTGAAACTACTTATGGAAATAAAATATTTTAAGATTTGATTTTCCAAATCAAATCATGATTAAATTAGGAAATAAATTTCCAGAATCTAATCAAATATTTTATTTATGGAAAATATCAATTTCCATAAATACTTCCAACTTTCCAAAAGTGGAAGATTTCCATAAATACTTCTAGACTTTCCAAAATTGATATATTTCCTTAAATACTTCTAAATTTCCAAAATTAGAAAATTTCCAGAAATACATTATGACTATAGCAAAACCATTTTACGATTATGTCGAAACACAACTGGGCTCGATACCATCGTAGGTTTCCGAGCGCGTGTGTGTGTTCGATCATGTTTCGTAAACATGAACACAGCGGAAGCAATAAAAATAATAAATACTCCTATTTATTACAACACACACAACACACGCATGCATATTACAATAAGTGTAGACATAACCGTAAATTTAAATTTGCAATAAAAGGAAATTTATCTACGTTATACCTTTCGTATGACGTGTAGCGGGAACGGCATCAACCGGAACGATCCTCGCTAGAATTGTCTCTATCCGTATCCACGCCGAGTTCCTCGGGATGACTTCGCTAATCCACGAGCTTCATCTTCGTACGGGTTACTAGCCTCATGTTGAAGACGACGTGATCGAGAGATGATCATAATCCGAATCCAAATTCGGATCCAAAACGAGTCCTCAAAACTCGCTTCTCCGGAGAGGTATTCGTCAACCGATTGACGAATCCTTCGTCCTCCACCTCAGAGGATTACCGGAGATCGAATCTCCGGTAAGTTATCCGCTGTCGGAGCTCTAACCGTCGTCCAAACGACGCTCCGACGAGAGGAGAAGAAGCTGTCCAGAAAACTGGACAGCTTGGTGGAGGAGTAGGCGCCAGCCAAAAACAAGGAAGCTAAGTGCTCACCTTTTCACCGAGGCCTAGGAAGATCACCGGAGGGTCACCGGAGGGTTCACCGGCTGAAGCTTGGACGCCGAAAAGGAGCTGGACGGCGGCACAAGGGTTGGGCGGCAATGGAGTTGGGCGGCACACCTAGGTTGGGCGGCACAACTAGGTTGGGCGGCACAACTAGGTTGGGCGGCAACTCCAACTAGGGTTTGGATTGGGGCTTAATTATCCATTAAACCCTCTTTTATAGAGAACTAATTCTCTTAATGGTTATTGGATCATAACCATTAGGCCCGCTAACCCTCTCCATTAAGATAAGTTAAAATAAACCAAACCATGATGGTTTATTTTAAGTTAAAACGAACCGAACCAACTTTTGGTTCATTCGTTTAAAATAAACCAAACCCTTTAGTTTATTCTCCTCCATTGGATTAGAACCAAACCATTTTGGTTCATCCATTATGTCTTCATAAGACACGGCCCATCCACGCTTCCATTGCGACTGAAACGATTTCATGCTCGCTTTATGTTTGGTCCAACCAAACCTAGTTTCTCTATCCGAGAATCCCATTCTCAAGCTCGCTTTAAATCCTTTGGATTACGGCAGCGTGTGACCAAATAGGTTCTCGGTTTATGTTGGCCGTCTATAATTAACCATTAATTATAGAACGATCATGAGTGGCACCTAGTAGTACATCATGATCTCCAATTAACCGAAAAGATCAACGGTTGATCCAGAACTATTTCTGAAACCCTTCAGTAGCTCGAATGAATCGTGCCCCATTCCCTTCACTCATCTTATACCCACTTGGTTCAGGACATGGTCTATTGTGTCAGTTTCCACTAGGTCGACTACGCCACACCTAGCCCAAGTATCATTTCCTCGCCTTTACTGATTCTAATTCACATGTATCAAGAGTACTTTACTCTAAACATGTAATGCTTTGGCCAAAGACTTTAGTAACAATCCGACGAGAGGCCATGGGTATACATCTCCTCGCAAGGAGTGGTGAATCCTTTATAGGCTATTCAAACACCTTCGATCACTTCGACTTATACCCAATCATCCCGGTCCACATCTCCTTAGAGATGTTTGCTTAAGATGTCAAAGCATAAGTCTCCATGATCAAGATGACTTGAATACCGCAAGTCAAAGGAACATCGCACTTAAGCCACTAAGAACTTCATTGACATATCTATATATGCAGAGAACCATATGAAGTCTTACGGCTGGTCACTCCAATGAACTAGTTACCATAACTAGCATCCACGATTAACTCCGGACATCACAATGTCTCCAGCTAGTGAGAATCAGCTGCTTGGATACACCAAGGAGTATACCTCGTGCTAGTCTCGACAGAACTGATGGTGTCCCTATCCATCAATTCATCGACTAGGGATAATTCCGATACATCACAATTACACATGTAGAGATACTCACTAGTTGTGATCCAATCACAAATTCTCTCATGCTGTGAATCGTATCGTGGACATTCAGTAAATGAGTTTAAGATCCAATCAAATACATAAAACATGTATACTCAAATAGTGAATCTTCATTTATCATATAAATGGTTCATACATAAGGCGATTGCCTTAGGACATCTCTCATATATTACTAACAAAGCCTACCTTACCTCGTTACGAATAAAAACAACAAATACAATATTAAAATATATTACTAGATGCTGCTGCCGATGAAGAAGATCTGAGCTTTTTGTCGCGTCGGTGTTATGATGGTGTTGGAGCGTTGGCGTTGTAGAAGCACTTGATGAATAAACTTGATGATATTTGGAGTTGGAATCCACCCCTCCTTTTATAGATTTTGGCCTCTAAATTTGTCTCCTCTTTTTTCGGAACAGATCACGAAGTTGTATAATTTTTATCGCGAAGTGGCCGCATCAAACCTTATCCATTTTGACCTAGCGCAAAGGCTGATTCGTCGCCATCAGTCGACTGATGCCTCCCATCAATCGACTGATGAGCATCAGTCGACTGCCCAATGGCCAGCAGTCGACTGCCAGCCTGACCACTTCCCTGTAGTAAGAGGTTAGCTCGGAAAATGATAAATTCGACGATTTCTAACCATCCGATCTCGACCTAGACCTTCCACAGGAAGTCTTAGTCGGATCGCCGCCTACATTCATCCCCGTAAAGAGGATACGACCTTATAATCTCTCACTCACACGAGCTTTCCTCGATACTTACCTTGTAGCTCTCGCTTCCGGCCTTCCACTCGATTCCTTCGGCTCCCTCCGAAGTCACTCGAGTGTCGCCCGACCACCGCGGCTTCTTCCGGGTGTCGCTAGCCTTCAGCTCCAGCTTTAGTACTTTTCTGCACACTCGATTTAGCTCGTGAGATAACGATGTAAACTTAACTTTGTGTCTTTGCCATAATCAAAACACAGGTTTGATTATCTAGTGCCCCTGCACCAACACATCATACTAACATCATATACGTAAAGAGTATGACATGAAACATCATTAACAAGCATAACATGGGTTGGTCGAAACTTCATGGGGGTTCTAACAAAATTTAAACCCTAAACAACTTGTACAAGGGCTAACTAACCACATGTTAACATCCATTACATATAGATCATGGCATGGAAGACCATTAGGAGCATAATTAGGACTTGGCCGAAACTTCAAGGAGGGCTTTGGGATCAAACACTCAAATCAAGCCTATCTATCAACATGTTATCTTCATCTATATACAAAACATGGCATGAAAACATATAGATCATGGCATGGAAGACCATTAGGAGCATGATTAGGTCTTGGCCAAACTTCAAGGAGGACTTTGAGATCAAACACTCAAATCAAGCCTATCTATCAACATATTATCTTCATCTATATACAAAACATGGCATGAAAACATATAGATCATGGCATGGAAGACCATTAGAAGCATGATTAGGTCTTGGCCAAAATTTTCAAAAGGGTTTTTTAGCAACCAACAACCGGAACAACTTGTACTGCAGGTGAGGGAATACTTACATCCTTTTTCTTGTTTAGTAATAGAATATACCCTAGGTGGTGCCAAGACAAGAGCTCTCTTCTTGCTTATTTGGTTTTTGGAAATGGAAGAAGGGGGAGCTAGGGTTTCGGTGGAGGAAGAAGAAAGGAAGAGGAGAATGACAACTTGGGTTCTCTTGTCTTCTCATACTCCTATTTATTCAATTGAAGGTGTCCCTTAGCCTCCCTTACCCTTATCTATCATTTCCCATACCCTTCTAATAGCACAACTCTGCTGGGCTTCTAGTTATCGGATGCATCCTAAGGTTTAGTTATCTACTTGGAGGTTTAGGGTTCAAACCCTGGGCCATGCATCCTTTTTGGCTCTATTTTCTTTTATTTTTGAAAGAGCCCACATAAAAGCCCATTATGATCATGCAAAAATTCTTATAAAAATTTCTAGAAATTTTACGGGTGTTACATCTTAATAGCCGCCCAATGATCCATTCCTGGATCAGATTGGTATCTACTTGTGACACTCAGAGCATACGATACATCGGGTCTCGTACATAACATAGCATGCATGATAGATCTTATTGCGCATGCATAGGAAATATTACTCATGCAAATCCTCTAGTCTTCTGTGCGCGGACACATAGACTTCGAAAGGTGTATCCCATGCCTGATGGGTAGGAAACCTTTCTTGGATTCTGACATGCTTAACCTCTTTAGCACTCGGTCTATATATGTAGACATCGAAAGACCAAGCAACCATTTCGATCTATCTCTATAGATCTTAATCCCGAGGATGTAGGTTGCTTCTCACAGGTCTTTCATAGAGAATGTCTTGGACAACCAAATCTTAACCGACTTTAAGACAGAAACATCATTTCATATAAGTAATATGTCATCGACAAAAAATACTAAGAACACAACTGCACTCCCACTAACCTTCTTGTACACACAAGGTTCGTCTGGATTTTGTGAGAAATCAAACTTTTTGATTGTCTTATCAAAATGGATATTCCAGCTCTTGGATGCTTGCTTCAGTCCATATATAGACCGTCGCATTTTTCATACCTTGGTTTTATCAACCAATGTGAAACCCTCAGGTTGTATGATATACACGTCCTCGGGTAGGATTTCATTAAGGAAAGCTGTTTTCACATTAATCTGCCATATCTCATAATCTTAATGAGCCACTATAGCCAGGAGCATCCGAATAGATTTAAGCATAGAAATAGGTGAATAGGTCTCGTCATAATCAACACCTTACTTTTGACGATATCCTTTCGCCACAAATCTAGCCTTATAGGTAATCACATTAGCATCCATGTCGGTTTTCTTCTTGAAAATCCACTTGCACCCTATAGGCTTTATGCCTTCAGGTGGATCAACCAAGTTTCAAACTTGATTTTCATACATGGAATCCATTTCCGACTTCATGGCGTTAAGCCACTTATCCCTTTCTGAACTTTTCATAACTTCTTCATAACTGGTAGGCTCCTCATTATCAATGAGTAACACGTCGTTTGATTCACTTACGAGAAATCCATATTTCTCAGGAATGTTGCATGTTCTACCAGATCTATGAAGATGTGGTATTACAATAGGTCCAGCCGATGGCTCATCACTATGAGTTATTGGTTGTGGTGCTTTACCAGGTATCTCATCAATGTCTATTTGAGTCTCTCGAGCCTCCTCAAGCTCAACGACTCTCCCACTGTTTTCTTGCAAGAGAAACTCTTTCTCTAGAAACACAGCATGACTTAATATAAACACCTTTTGTTTCACAGGATGATAGAATTGGTAACCCCTTGTTTCCTTAGGGTATCCAATAAAAAGACATTTATCAGACTTAGCATACAATTTGTCTAATACAGTCCGCTTCACATAAGTAGGACAACCCCATATCTTCAAGTAAGATACATGAGGTTTCTTACTATTCCATATCTCATATGGAGTAGTTGAGACTACCTTGGTTGGCATTCTGTTTAACAAGTAAATGTTGGGATGTATACTGAAAAGTCTATCTTTTGTATGAACATCTTTATTTTTGAAATAAGAATCACATGATCATTATTTCCATATTTATGGTTATGTATATTGTCTAATACATTATATTGTAGATAACATGGTTTGTAGTGTCACACGGGAGATCATGTTATCAGTTCCTTATAGAGTATAAGTAAAGGCTCACAACCGAGATGGTTTTGGACAAACCATTGGTATGGTTATTGTTGGTGCAGTAGGCACCTAAGTCGAACCTGAGTTTTGATTATAGCAAATGATACAAAGTTAAGCTCATGTCGTTATCTCATGAGCTGAATCAAGTATGCAGAAGATTGATATAGCTGGAGTTGAAGGCTAGCGACACCCGGAGGAAGCCGCGGTGGTCGGGCGACACTCGAGTGACTTCAGAGGGAGCCGAAGGAATCGAGTGGAAGGCCGGAAGCAAAAGCAACATGTAAGTGTCGAGGTAAGCTCGTGTGTGCGAGCGTAAGTGAGGTCGTATCCTCTTTATGGGGATGATCTTAAGCGTAGATCCGACCAAAGACATCCTATAGATGGTCTAGGATGAGATCGGATGGTCGACGACCGTCGAAATTATGTTTTTGTTGAGCTAACGATCAATCGATCGCCGGAAGTTGATCGCTCGATCGATGTCGCCATCAATCGATCGATGATAGCCATCAGTCGACTGATGGTCAATGATCAGATTCGAGGAGTCAAGGCTTATCACTCCATTTCAAGGAGATTGGTGCTCAATTGTGATTGGCTAGGGTTCCTCTCGAAAAGGGGCTCAAAGGCTATAAAAGGAGGGCCAAACCTAGGGTTTCTTTATCATTCTAAAGCTTCCAAAAAGCCTCCGCCAAGTTACAACTTTTCGACCACGAAGTGCTTTCTCTCCGACGTCTAGGTCTTAAATTCTTTCTTATTGTAACGTCAGTTTTTTAGCTCTTATTTAAGTTCATTTCTTTTCGGAGCTTTTATCGTATACGAGGAGAGGGGGAGTGTCCCTCTACCTCAAGCTTTTTCCTTCTTGTATTGATTAACTCCTACCTCCAACGAGGAGGAGTTCCTTTAGTGCTTTTGCCCTCCGTACGTGGTCAAGGACCACTAGGGCCTTGGAGTAGTAGCCGAAGGCTACGAACCAAGTAAAAACTTCATTGTCTCTTTTTACTTTACATTTCCACTACAATTAATTATCTCTCAAGTTTTAACGAACGTAAAAAAAAAGGAAAAGGTTTTTCGCTATTCACCCTCCCCCCCTCTAGCGAACCGCATCGATCCAACAATTGGTATCAGAGCCGGGGGCGCTTAGATTTGGTGAAACCACCAATCTAACAATTTTTTTACAGTATTGTTTTTGGTGCGCTTAAATTTTTTGCCGCACAACTAATCAAAGAAGAAGTCTTGGTACTCTTAGTTTGGTTTTGTTTTGCAAGTATTCGCTTTTGGAGTACGGTCAAACGGGCATAACTTTTCGTACAAGTTGACCCACGACACGGTCTACCTACCAAATCGAAGCCTCGAGAGATCTACATTTATACTGGGTAAAGTAATACGTAACTGGTTTTCATCCTCAAAAATCGACGTTTATTAGCCTTTCGGGGACATCGAAGGTTGTGAGTACTTACTTTTTATTTAGGTTCTTATTTCTTTGCTTAACTTTCTATTTTTCGTTTGTTTCTTTTTATTTCCCACACTACTAATCCAAGACGCAAGTCTTGGTACTTTCGTGTGTTTTTGTCGTTGCTAGGTCTTCTTTTTAGTCTCCTTATTTTTTGTTCTAATGGCCCATCTAGAGGGTTTTAGCACCGTCCGACCTCCGTTTTACAACGGAGATGACTTCCGTTATTGGAAGGGTCGGATGGAATGCTTTCTCAAAACCCAAATCGATATGTGGATCATAATCCAAACAGGTTTCACACTTTCGACTAATGAAGTGGGTGACTCCTTGGATTATGATCAATGGACCATTGCGACAAAACGACAAGTCGACGCCGATGCCAAGGCAACACAAATCCTCCAATGCGGCCTATCCAAGGAGGAGCTAAATCGCGTCGGCCCCTTCATAAGCGCAAAAGATCTTTGGACAAAACTAGTGGAGCTACACGAAGGGACCGATGAAGCCAAGGTATGTAAGCGTGATCTTATTTTCAATAAACTATATAACCTAAAAATGCAGGAACACGAGTCCGCGATGCAACTCCACGCCTGGGTCCAAGACATAGTCAACAACCTACACGCAATCGGGCAAAAGGTCGAAAACCGCGACCTTATAAGGTATGTTCTAAACTCTTTTCCGAGGACTACCTTGTGGGCATCCATGGTCGACGCCTACAAGGTCTCCAAGGATCTTTCTAAAATTAGGTTAGATGAACTCTTTTCAGATTTCGAATTACATGAGCAGTCCAACTCGGAACCCGAGAGGGGTATAGCCTTGTTTGCAGGTTCAAAGAAGAAGAAAATCGCAAGCAAGCCACCACCAACCGAGGAGGAAGACGAGTCCGAAGAAGAAGTTGACCCGGAGTTGACTGTCGAACTAATGAACCTAGCTCGAAGGATAGCCAAGGGATGAAAGCGAACCACGACTCGACCCAACCAAGGTAAGCCTAAAAGTTCTAATATTAGGTGTTATGAGTGTAACAGGTTTGGATATATCAAGTCCGAGTGCCCCAAGCTCAACCACCAAGCACCTAAGCACAAGAAGGCCCTCAACGCGACATGGGAAGAAGCGTCATCCGAAGAAGACGAAGACCACGTCTTCATGGCGAAATCGATTGAGTCAGACACGGAGACCGAACCTGAACTTGAGTCAGAACCTGAGGATGACTCGGACTACGAAGCTACCTTCAAGTCAAGCCACGGATACGCATCCGGTTCAAAAGATACCCTTAAAGTGAGTTGAACTTTATTTAATACTTTACATAATACGGTTAGGTTTTTGTCTAGGAAATTAGTTAAGTCCGAGTCCAAGGTCGAGACCCTGATTGAGGAGGTCAAACTCCTCAAACACAAGGTCTCCATAACCTCTTCGACTAGTCAAGTTCGAGAAGAGGACCCAACTCGAGATGAAAAGCTCGAAGTTGAGAACTCTCTCTTGAAAAGTCAAGTTGAAGATCTTAGGAACACGTTGGAAAGGTTCACTTCGGGATCCAAAGGACTTGACCTCCTACTTGGATCTCAAAGGGTCGTGTACAACAAGGCTGGACTAGGGTTTAACTCAAACACGACTAATAGGTCGTATATGTCGATTGTAAGTCGACATAGGAAACATGTCCAAGCATGGGTCCCTAAGAACTTTTTAATTTCAACTCTAGGATCCAACCCGTACTGGGTTCCCAAGGACCAAATCCACTATGTGGATAGACCGAACCGATTCAACGGTCTAGGGGGAGCCAGTACAAAACATGTTTGTGCTTTAACTTAGAAATTGCATGCTTTAACTTAGAAAGTTTGTGCTTTAACTTAGAAATTACATGCTTTAACTTAGAAAGTTTGTGCTTTAAAACTTGTGAACTCACTTAGAACACGTACATAACCAACTAAAATCCTTCGAAAAGATTGAGCCTCGGGGAGCCTCTTTTCAAAAATAACCAGTTAGACTAGGAAATAGTCTTAGGTGAGTCAAGTCATCATTTTCTTGAAAATGGCTTTGTCTAAGGAAGTGGTCGATGATCCGATAAAAGAAGGCCCCTGTGCCTCGCCACGACCTGGAAGCCATGATCTTGAAAAGGTAAACTTGACAAGCCTAGGGTCAAATCCAAATCAAACATAAAATTACTTGAACCTAAATGCACTCAATCAACTTAATTGGAAGTCATCTCACAAAAACACATAAGTATAACATGCTTGATCATATATACACAGGTGAGATGACCTAGGTTTAAAAACTTACAACCAATTTAAAAAAAAAAAATCTAACATCCACTCCAACCACCTTGTGTGTAGGATCAATGGATGTTGGATAGCGGTTACAAATTCATGAAGCTTCGATTCAAACAACAAGGATCGGTAGCCTTTGGAAATAAGCAGCAAGCTCAAAATCATCGGATCGGTGATATCGAGCTTAACTCGAATTTTGTTATTAAAAATGTATTACTTGTAGAGAATTTTGAATATAACCTGCTTAGCGTGTAAGCCAATTATGTGACAATAACTATAAGGTCGTATTTTTAGAAAATGAATGTGTAATTAAAACAAATAAACAAATAAAACAATACTCAAAGGAACTAGGACAAATAACATTTATACAATTAACTTAATCAAATCCTCAGCCAAATGTCTTATGACACAGGAAGAGGAATCATGGTTGTGGCACCGACGACTCGGTCACTCGCACCCAAGACTCGTCCACAAGATGAGTCAGAGTGGCTTAGTCAGAGGCTTACCCCACCTCAACAATTTTGTTAATAAAATTTTTAATGATTTTCAAAAAGGAAAAAAAACTAGGTCACAAAACAAGTTAACTAACCAAGAACGAACCTCAAGTGTACTTGAGCTCCTGCATATGGATCTATTCGATTCACATGGAGCCAAGTCACTCAATAGAAGTCAATATTGCTTAGTCATAATTGATGACTACTCCAGGTTTACCTGGGTTAGGTTCATCAAACATAAAAATGATACCCTAGATCAATTAATCAATCTATTCAAATTAATCGAGAATCAAAAAAATCTTAAGGTTAAAAGACTTAGAAGCGATCATGGTGGTGAATTCGAAAATCAAAGGTTCACCGACTTCTGTAACCTAAACGGATACCACCATGAATTCTCTTGCCCTAGGACCCCTCAACAAAATGGCCTAGTGGAGCGGAAAAACCGAACTCTACAAGAAGCCGCTAGGACCATGTTGAGCGAATCGACCTACGATAGGTTTTGGGCGGCGTTAGCACGGCTTGCTATGTCCAGAATAGGATCCTTATGGTAAAGAGGCACCTTAAGACCTCCTACGAGATTTATCACAATAAAGTACCCAACATCAAGTACTTTAGGGTATTTGGATGTAAAGTACATATCTTAAACACTAAGAACCACCTAGGGAAATTCAAATCCAAAACCTCCACCGGAATCTTCTTAGGATACTCAACCACGAGTAGGGCCTATAGGGTATATAACCACGATACCCTTAAAGTCGAAGAGACTATTAATGTAGTGTTCGATGAAGTACCCGAACCTACAAAACCCTTAATGACCCCAAGTGTTGAGCCCACTGATACCAAACTCGTCTCCGACCCTGAGATCGAGTCTAATCCACATCAACCAACTTCTCTTGTCGACCAAGTGACAAGTGATCCGAGTCAAACTAGTGTTCAACCAAGTCACCCCATTGATCAAGCATTAGGTGACACAAACCCAACCCAATCTAGGATTCAAACTAACCACCCTATCGATCAAGTGATAGGAGATCCTAATCTAGGAGTTCGAACTAGAGCATCCTATAGGAACCTTAGTCAAATTTCCTTAATTTCAAAGATAGAACCCAAATCAATTGAACAAGCTCTTCTTGATCCCGATTGGATTATTGCAATGCAAGAAGAGCTAGCTCAATTTATTAGGAATGAAGTGTGGGAATTAGTACCACCACCTAAAGACAAAACGATAATTGGAACAAGGTGGGTGTTTCGAAATAAGATTGATGATAAAGTTGAAGTAGTTAGAAACAAGGCTAGGTTAGTCGCCAAAGGGTTTAGTCAAGTCGAAGGCTTAGATTACGATGAAACCTATGCCCCAGTAGCTAGACTCGAATCCATTCGAATGTTGCTAGCTTATGCCGCACATCGAGGATTTAAGCTGTTTCAAATGGATGTTAAGTCAGCATTCCTAAATGGATACATTAAAGAAGAAGTTTATGTTAGCCAACCCCCGGATTCGAAAATCTAGATAAACTCGATCATGTTCTAAAACTTAAGAAAGCTCTCTATGGACTTAAACAAGCTCCTCGAGCTTGGTACGAGAGACTTTCAATCCATCTTAAGTCAAAAGGGTTTAACCAAGGCTTAGTTGACCCAACTCTCTTCGTAAAAACCTTAGGTAAAGAAATATTCATAGCTCAAATTTACGTAGACGATATAATTTTTGGAACCTCTAACTCAGCCTTACTAAACGAGTTCGTTTCACTCATGGAAAGTGAGTTCGAAATGAACTTGGTAGGCGAGTTAAGTTTCTTTTTAGGTCTACAAATTAAACAAACTAAGGATGATATATATCTATATCAACAGAAATACACTAAGGAGTTAATTAAAAGATTTGGAATGCAAGACGCTAAGATAATAAACACCCCAATGACGATTAATGTTAACATAGGAGAAGACCCAGAAAGTAAGTCCATTGACTTAAAGTACTATAGGAGCGCGATAGGAAGTCTCCTATACTTAACTGCGAGTCGACCCGACATCCTATTCGCAGTAAGTATGTGCGCCAGGTTTCAAACCTGTGCTAAGGAGTTTCACCTAACCCTAGTTAAGCGTATCCTTAGATATCTTAAGGGTACACTTAACGTTGGTATTTGGTACCCTAGATCTACGGAGTTCGAACTAATCGGCTACTCCGATTCGGATTATGCCGGTAGTAAACTCGATAGAAAGAGCACGAGTGGTTGTTGTCAACTACTCGGCTCGAGTCTAGTGAGTTGGTGCAGTAGGAAGCAACATTGTGTTGCCTTATCTACCACCGAAGCCGAATACGTTGCGATGGGTGAGTGTGTAGCTTAGCTTCTTTGGATGAAGCACACTCTCCGAGACTTTGGGTTGGACTTCACCAAAACTAAAATTTTTGTAGACAACATAAGTTCGATAAATCTAACTAAGAACCCTATATGCCATTCAAGGACAAAGCATATAGAGGTAAAACACCATTTCATTCGAGAACATGTAGCCAACGGCTCCATACAACTCGAATATGTTGACTCGAAGTCTAACCTAGCAGACCTATTTACTAAACCCCTACCCGAAGCCGAATTTAGTCTATTAAGACGAAAATTGGGCATGTGCGTAATAGAATAGGTACTTGCAAATTATATGTTCTTACTACTATTTCTTTAATTTCATTATTATGGAACTAGCATAGGACATACCTTAGATATCATGCACCTATAGATTTAAGGAGCCAATACATCTCACAACACATAGGACTAATGTGTTTGTGTACTTAGCCACGTAGATGGGTGTGAGATGTTAGGACCTTACTCCTGGTTCCAGATGTAGAGCTAGTGCATCTCTATGAACCACGGAGTATAATCATACATACTAACCGACTCTGACCAGGACTGGTTGATCCTTCATATCAATCAAGCCAAATATGAGTCGAACATTTTATAGATGAACCTATTTTCAGTATATTATTTTCAAAATAATGTGGAACATGCTTGGACTTTAAAATTAAAACTTATTTTTTATTCCACACACATCCTCACTCTTTTCGATATATGGCATAAGGGGGAAAAAAGGCCAAAGTTAAGGGATCAATTTTTTTTATGGCCAAGGCTTACTTAACTTTAAGTTAACAAAACAAGTTAAGGGAACTCTTAACTTAAACACATTTAGTTAACTTATTTTCGTTAACAATACAATAATTTACTTAACTCTTACTTAACTTGTTAACAAAAAGTAATTTACTTAACTTGTTAACATAATAGAAGTAAAGGCCACGGTTAAGAAATCAATTTTTCTTAACTTAAAACTTATTTTAAACACTATGGCCAATATTAAGTAATTTGGTCACTTAATTCTTTTAGTAGCAAATATCAAGGGGAGAGTTAAAACCCTTTCTCAAGTACTCACCCTCGGTCAAGGAGGATTCCTCAAGGGGAGCACTTGAAAAGAGTTTTACTCCTACACATTCATGCATATCTCTTGCTCATTTTACTTAATGCACTTAATTTGTTTTTTCTTAACTTTGTATGTGGGTTTGCCATAAATCAAAAAGGGGGAGATTGTGTTGGGTTTCCGGCACCGCGGCGTGTGTGTGTTCGATCATGTTTCGTAAACATGAGCACAGCGGAAGCAATAAAAATAATAAATACTCCTATTTATTACAACACACACAACACACGCATGCTATTACAACAAGTGTAGACATAACCGTAAATTAAAATTGCAATAAAAGGAAATTAAACTACGTTATACCTTCCGTATGACGTGTAGCGGGAACGACATCAACCGGAACGATCCTCGTAAGAATCGTCTCTATCCGTATCCACGCCGAGCTCCTCGGGATGACTTCGCTAAGTCACGAGCTTCGTCTTCGTACGGGTTACTAGCCTCGTGTTGAAGACGACGTGATCGAGAGATGATCACGATCCGAATCCAAATTCGGATCCAAAACGAGTTCTCAAAACTCGCTTCTCCGGAGAGGTATTCGTCAACCGCGCAATCCTTCATCCTCCACCTCAGAGGATTACCGGAGATCAAATCCCGGTATGTTAGCCGCTGTCGAGCACTAACCGTCGTCAAAGCCGCTCCCGACGAGGAGGAGAAGCTGTCCAGAAAACTGGACAGCTTGGTGGAGGAGTAGGCGCCGGCCAAAACAAGGAGAGAAAAGCCTCACCTTGATGCCAAACCTATAGGAGATCACCGGAGGGTCGCCGGAGGTTCACTGAAGCTTGGTCACGCAAGGAGCCAGACTCGGCAAAGACAATCAAGCTGGGCGGCAAGGAGGTTGGGCGACACAACCAGGTTGGGCGGCAACTCCTTGGAGGCTAGGGTTTTGATTTTGGATTTTGGGTTTAACAATCCCTTAAGCCCTCTTTTATAGAGAACTAATTCTCTTAATGGTTAATGGATCATATCCATAAAGCCCGTTAACCCGCTCCATTAAGATAAGTTAAAATAAACCAAACCATGATGGTTTATTTTAAGTTAAAATGAACCGAACCAACTTTTGGTTCATTCGTTTAAAATAAACCAAACCCTTTGGTTTATTCTTATCCATTGGATTAGAACCAAACCATTTTGGTCCATCCATTACGTCTTCATAAGACGCAGCCCATCCACGCTTCCATTGCGACTGAAATGATTTCATGCTCGCTTTATGTTTGGTCCAACCAAACCTAGTTTCTCTCGGTCTGAGAATCCAATTCTCAAGCTCGTTTTAAATCCTTTGGATTACACTCGTTGTGCGTGTGACCAAATAGGTTCTCGGTTTATGTTGGCCGTCTATAATTAACCATTAATTATAGAACGATCATGAGTGGCACCTAGTAGTACATCATGATCCCCAATTAACCGAAAAGATCAACGGTTGATCCAGAACTATTTCTGAAACCCTTCAGTAGCTCGAATGAATCGTGTCCCATTCCCTTCACTCATCTTATACCCACTTGGTTCAGGACATGGTCTATTGTGTCAGTCCCCACTAGGCTGACTACGTCACACCTAGCCCAAGTATCATTTCCTCGTCCTACGGATTCTAGTTACTCCACATGTATCGAAGAGTACTTTACTCTAAACATGTAATGCTTTGGCCAAAGACTTTAGTAACAATCCGAAGAGAGGCCATGGGTATACATCTCCTCGCAAGGAGTGGTGAATCCTTTATAGGCTATTCAAACACCTTCGATCACTTCGACTTATACCCAATCATCCCGGGTCCACATCTCCTCGGAGATGTTTGCTTAAGATGTCAAAGCATAAGTCTCCATGATCAAGATGACTTGAATACCGCAAGTCAAAGGAACATCGCACTTAAGCCACAGTAAGAACTTCATTGACATATCTATATATGCAGAGAAACATATGAAGTCTTACGGCTGGTCACTCCAATGAACTAGTTACCATAACTAGCATCCACGATTAACTCCGGACATCACTATGTCTCCAGCCAGTGAGAATCAGCTGCTTGGATACACCAAGGAGTATACCTCGTGCTAGTCTCAACAGAATTGATGGTGTCCAGATTCATCAATTCATCGACTAGGGATAATTCCGATACATCACAATTACACATGTAGAGATACTCACTAGTTGTGATCCAATCACAAATTCTCTCATTTTGTGAATCGTATCGTGGACATTCAGTAAATGAGTTTAAGATCCAATCAAATACATAAAACATGTATACTCAAATAGTGAATCTTCATTTATCATATAAATGGTTCATACATAAGGCGATTGCCTTAGGACATCTCTCATATATTACTAACAAACTCCCACTTGGCCTAATGCCAATCGCTACGGTATCCAATACCATAAGCACCAACATGACCCTCAAACTTACTTTGAGGTAATGCTTTAGTCAAAGGATCCGCTAAGTTCCTTTCAGTGGGAATTTTCTCGATTTGTATTTCGTTCCTACTTATGATCTCTCTGATAAGATGATAGCGGCGAAGCACATGTTTGGATCGTTGATGAGACCTTGGCTCTTTCGCCTGTGCAATTGCTCCATTGTTGTCGCAGTAGACCGGTATTGCTTCAACAATGGCCGGAATCACACCAAGTTCATGAACGAACTTCTTGATCCAAACCGCCTTTCGCCGCTCGCCGCAATATATTCTCGCCTCGGTAGAATCCGCCATCTCTTGTTTGGAACTTTTCCAACTCACCGCGCCTCATTCAAGGTGAACACGTATCCGCATCGAGACCGAATCATCCTTGTGGTTCGAAGTCGCATCCAGATAACCGCCAGATCACCATGTCCCTTCTCCATATATTAGGAACACATCCTTAGTTCTTCTCAAGTACTTAAGGATCGTCTTAACGACCAATGATCCATTCTGGATCGGTGGTATCTGCTCGTGACACTCAGAGCATACGATACATCGGGCCTCGTACATAACATAGCATACATGATAGATCCTATTGCGGATGCATAGGGAATCTTACTCATGCAAATCCTCTCGTCTTCTGTGCGCGGACACATAGACTTTGAAAGGTGTACCCCATGCCTGATGGGCAGATAACCTTTCTTGGATTCCGACATGCTAAACCTCTTTAGCACTCGGTCTATATATGTAGACTGCGAAAGACCAAGCAACCGTTTCGATCTATCTCTATAGATCTTAATCCCAAGGATGTAGGTTGCTTCTCCCAGGTCTTTCATGGAGAATGTCTTGGATAACCAAACCTTAACTGACTGTAAGATTGACACATCGTTTCCTATAAGTAATATGTCATCGACATACAATACTAGGAACACGACTGCACTCCCACTAACCTTCTTGTACACACAAGGTTCGTCTGGATTTTGTGAGAAATCAAACCTTTTGATCGTCTCATCAAAACGAATATTCCAGCTCCTGGATGCTTGCTTCAATCCATAAATGGATCGTCGCAATTTGCATACCTTGGTTTTATCAACCGATGTGAAACCCTCAGGATGTATCATATACACGTCCTCGAGCAGGTTTCCATTAAGGAAAGCTGTTTTCACATCCATCTGCCATATCTCATAATCATAATGAGCCGCTATGGCCAGGAGCATTCGAATGGATTTAAGCATAGCTACAGGCGAATAGGTTTCGTCATAATCAACACCTTGCTTTTGACGATATCCTTTCGCCACCAATCTAGCCTTATAGGTAATCACATTACCATCCATGTCAGTTTTCTTCTTGAAAACCCACTTGCACCCTATAGGCTTTATGCCTTGGTGGGTCAACCAAGTTCCAAACTTGGTTTTCGTACATGGAATCCATTTCGACTTCATGGCACCAAGCCACTTATCCCTTTCGAACTTGTCGGACTTCTTCATAACCGTAGGCTCTCATCATCAATGAGTAACACGCGTCGTTCGATTCACTTACGAGAAATCCATATCTCTCGGGAATATTGCGTGTTCTACCGGATCTACGAAGATGTGGTGTTACAATAGGTCCGGATTGCTCATCACTATGAGTTTGTCATTGTTGTGCTCAGTATCTCATCAATGTCTATTTGAGTCTCTCGAGCCTCCTCAAGCTCGATGACACTCCCACTATTTTCTTGCAAGAGAAACTCTTTCTCTAGAAACACAGCATGCCTTGAAACAAACACCTTTTGTTCCACAGGATGATAGAATTGGTAACCCCTTGTTTCCTTAGGGTATCCAATAAATAGACATTTATCAGACTTAGCATCCAGTTTGTCTGATACAGTCCGCTTCACATAAGCAAGACAACCCCATATCTTCAAGTAAGATACATGAGGTTTCTTACCATTCCATATCTCATATGGAGTGGTTGAGACTACCTTGGTAGGCATTCTGTTTAACAAGTAAACAGCTGTCTGAAGTGCATAACCCCAAAAGGACTTGGGAAGAGTTGCATGATTCATCATTGACCTGACCATGTCCAACAAGGTCCGGTTACGCCTCTCAGATACACCATTATGCTGTGGTGTATAGGGCGGAGTCCATTGAGACAATATGCCATTGTCTCTTAGATAATCAAGAAACTCTTGACTTAAGTATTCACCTCCTCGATCCGATCGAAGTATTTTAATACTCTTGTCATGTTGTTTCTCTACTTCATTTCTGAATTCTTTGAACCTTTCAAAGGCTTCAGACTTGTGTTTCATCAAGAACACATACCCAAACCGTGAGTGATCATCGGTGAAGGTAATGAAGTAGCTATAGCCTCCTAATGCTTGAGTTGACATAGGTCCACATACATCAGTATGTACTAGACCTAGTAACTCTCCCACTCGTTCACCTTTTCCAGTAAAAGGTAACTTAGTCATCTTGCCTTTTAAGCATGATTCGCATGTATCGTATGAATCCAATTCAAACGATTCCAGAATTCCACATCGGTGTAATTCGGACATGTGTTTCTTGCTTATATGGCCAAGACGACAATGCCACATATAGGAGTCTATGTGATTATCCTTTCGAGCACGCGTGTTGCTCGCTTCGATATTGAAAATGTCACTGGATACGTCCAACGTATAAATGCCATTACTCAAAGTTCCAGTTCCATAAAGTACGCCATTCAAAGTTATATAACAACAATTGTTACTAAACGTTAAATGGAAACCATTTCTATTTAAGCAGGAAATAGAAACAATGTTCTTTATTAGAGAAGGAACATAATAGCAATTGTCCAGTTCCAAGACTAGTCCACTAGGGAGCTTCAAAAATAAGTTCCGATGATGGCGTCACAACCTTTGCTCCATTGCCAACTCGCAAATTTGACTCTCCTCGACAAGTCTTCTTCTATTCCTTAGCCCCTGTATGTCATTACATATATGTGAGCTACACCCAGTATCCAATACCCAAGTGTTTAAGGAAATAGAATGACAATCAATAACGAAGATACCTGAAGAGGATGGGGCATCGGATGCCTTCTTCTTCTTCATGGACTCAAGATAAATCTTGCTTTCTTCGCCGGCCTTCCTTGCCACAATGATGGCAAGTGCCCTTTTATTTAGTTGCCTTCTTTGCCTTTTTTTTTTCTTTCCTTTTCTTCCTCTTAGAACCTTTCTTTGAGGAATCAACTAATGAACCGCCTTCTCCTCATGCTTCACAGAAGGCTCCACAGTCTTCAGCATATTGAGGAGCTCGGGAATGGTGGATTCCAATTTGTTCATCCGATAGTTCATCACAAATTGCGAGAAACTCTTGGGCAAACAATGCAGAATTAAGTCAATACTTAACTCATGATCCATCACAAAACCGAGGGTAGCTAGTGCTCGATGTACCGCTCATCTTTAGCACAAATCGCATTCTGAGGCGAACCTTCTTGCATCTTCGTGGTGAAGAGGAGCCTAGAGACTTGAACCTTTCGGATCTCGCTTGCTCATCGAATAACTCATGAAGATGGAAGACCATAGTGTTAGCATCCATATGCTCATGCTGCTTCTGCAGCTCAGGTACCATCGCCGCTAGCATGATGCAACTCGCCAGCTCAGAATCTGCCACATGCTTCTGATAGACCAACATTTGGTCTGGAGTTGCATCGTCCTTAGGACGGTCAGGAAGAGGCTCTTCAAGGACATATGCAAGCTTTTCCGCCTTGAGAACAATTCTCAGGTTTCTAAGCCAGTCCAGGAAGTTAGGCCCAGTCAGTTTGTTCGAATCCAAAATAGTGCACAAATTCAAAGACGTCATGATCAATTTATTGACCTAGAAATACAAAACGAGCATATATGAGAAAATGATTTTAAAATGCATCAATATACATTTATAAATCCCATTCATTTTTCGAATTCAAAAACCCCAAAATCACTTCGGGAGATCGTAGGTCCATCTCCGAATGGGCTGATATCCATCATAGTTATGAACAACCTTGGAGAGAGTCCAACAAGCCATTCATAACTACGATGGTAGGTATCATCTATACCGATTGCATATCCCGTATATGCAACTATCACAATGTGCTATCAACTAATTGAATGTTCACACATACATCGGGTTGTTAACACATTAACAAGTATGCATCATATGCATAGCACCCAACTTCACCTCCCTTTACATCGACCTTGGAGAGAGTCCAACAAACCGATGCTCGGGTTAAAGCCAACCCATTAATCGGACATAGTTTTAATATGGTTAGGCGCATTCAACCAATTAGCCCAGCTTGGAGAGAGTCCAACAACCAAAGCTAACGATTGACCTCGACTCTTACCATATTAGTATTAAACTATTCCATGGTTTGAACATATTCAGGTTGAGCGGGCTTGGAGAGTCCAACAACCCAAACAAGAAAGCGAGAACTCTGGTTCTAACCATATTAATGGAAGGTGTAGGCTTTAATATTGATTAAGGGTTTTTATGTCTCATCCTCTTTGCATGCAAATAACTATTATCTACATGGCATGGCATACATGGCATACATCTACATGTCATGACACGCATGGCATAATGTTATGCATCTAATGCAATTACATGGCATACAATTATGTCATGTCTATATTTCCTTATATGTCATAACTATTTATGGAAATAAAATATGTTTAAGATTTGATTCTCCAAATCAAATCATAATTAAATTAGGAAACAAATTTCCAAATCTAATCACATATTTTATTCATGGAATTATTTGATTAAGGAAAATCTATTTAGGAAACCAATTTCCTAAATCATTAAAACTACTTATGGAAATAAAATATTTTAAGATTTGATTTCCCAAATAAAATCATGATTAAATTAGGAAATAAATTTCCAGAATCTAATCAAATATTTTATTTATGGAAAATATCAATTTCCATAAATACTTCCAACTTTCCAAAAGTGGAAGATTTCCATAAATACTTCTAGACTTTCCAAAATTGAAAAATTTCCATAAATACTTCTAAATTTCCAAAATTTAGAAAATTTCCAGAAATACATTATGACTATCGCAAAACCATTTTTACGATTATGTCGAAACACAACCTGGGCTCTGATACCACTGTTGGGTTTCCGGCACCGCGGCGTGTGTGTGTTTGATCATGTTTCGTAAACATGAGCACAGCGGAAGCAATAAAAATAATAAATACTCCTATTTATTACAACACACACAACACACGCATGCTATTACAACAAGTGTAGACATAACCGTAAATTAAAATTGCAATAAAAGGAAATTAAACTACGTTATACCTTCCGTATGACGTGTAGCGGGAACGGCATCAACCGGAACGATCCTCGTAAGAATCGTCTCTATTCGTATCCACGCCGAGCTCCTCGGGATGACTTCGCTAAGTCACGAGCTTCGTCTTCGTACGGGTTACTAGCCTCGTGTTGAAGACGACGTGATCGAGAGATGATCACGATCCGAATCCAAAACGAGTTCTCAAAACTCGCTTCTCCGGAGAGGTATTCGTCAACCGTTTGACGAATCCTTCGTCCTCCACCTCAGAGGATTACCGGAGATCAAATCCCCGGTATGTTAGCCACTGTCGGAGCACTAACCGTCGTCCAAACGATGCTCCGACGAGAGGAGGAGAAGCTGTCCAGAAAACTGGACAGCTTGGTGGAGGAGTAGGCGTCGGCCAAAACAAGGAGAGAAAAGCCTCACCTTGATGCCAAACCTATAGGAGATCACCGGAGGGTCGCCGGAGGTTCACCGGCTGAAGCTTTGTCGCTGGCAAGGAGCTAGACGGCAGCACAATCAAGCTGGGCGGCAAGGAGGTTGGGCGGCACAACCAGGTTGGGCGGCAACTCCTTGGAGGCTAGGGTTTTGATTTTGGATTTTGGGTTTAACAATCCCTTAAGCCCTCTTTTATAGAGAACTAATTCTCTTAATGGTTAATGGATCATATCCATAAATCCCGTTAACCCGCTCCATTAGGATAAGTTAAAATAAACCAAACCATGATGGTTTATTTTAAGTTAAAACGAACCGAACCAACTTTTGGTTCATTCGTTTAAAATAAACCAAACCCTTTGGTTTATTCTTATCCATTGGATTAAAACCAAACCATTTTGGTCCATCCATTACGTCTTCATAAGACGCATCCCATCCACGCTTCCATTGCGACTGAAACGATTTCATGCTCGCTTTATGTTTGGTCCAACCAAACCTAGTTTCTCTCGGTCTGAGAATCCAATTCTCAAGCTCGTTTTAAATCCTTTGGATTACACTCGTTGTGCGTGTGACCAAATAGGTTCTCGGTTTATGTTGGCCGTCTATAATTAACCATTAATTATAGAACGATCATGAGTGGCACCTAGTAGTACATCATGATCCCCAATTAACCAAAAGATCAAGCGGTTGATCGAACTATTTACGAAACCCTTGATGCTCGAATGAATCGTGCCCCATTCCCTTCACTCATCTTATACCCACTTGGTTCGGGACATGGTCTATAGTGTCAGTCCCCACTAGGCTGACTACGTCACACCTAGCCCAAGTATCATTTCCTCGTCCTACAGATTCTAGTTACTCCACATGTATCGAAGAGTACTTTACTCTAAACATGTAATGCTTTGGCCAAAGACTTTAGTAACAATCCGACGAGAGGCCATGGGTATACATCTCCTCGCAAGGAGTGGTGAATCCTTTATAGGCTATTCAAACACCTTCGATCACGACTTATACCCAATCATCCGGGTCCACATCTCCTGAGATGTTTGCTTAAGATGTCAAAGCATAAGTCTCCATGATCAAGATGACTTGAATACACAAGTCAAAGGAACATCGCACTTAAGCCACGAGAACTTCATTGACATATCTATATGCAGAGAACCATATGAAGTCTTACGGTGGTCACTCCAATGAACTAGTTACCATAACTAGCATCCACGATTAACTCCGGACATCACTATGTCTCCAGCCAGTGAGAATCAGCTGCTTGGATACACCAAGGAGTATACCTCGTGCTAGTCTCAACAGAATTGATGGTGTCCAGATTCATCAATTCATCGACTAGGGATAATTCCGATACATCACAATTACACATGTAGAGATACTCACTAGTTGTGATCCAATCACAAATTCTCTCATGCTGTGAATCGTATCGTGGACATTCAGTAAATGAGTTTAAGATCCAATCAAATACATAAAACATGTATACTCAAATAGTGAATCTTCATTTATCATATAAATGGTTCATACATAAGGCGATTGCCTTAGGACATCTCTCATATATTACTAACAGATTGTTGGTGCAGTAGGCACCTAAGTCGAACCTGAGTTTTGATTATAGAAAACGATACAAAGTTAAGCTCATGTCGTTATCTCATGAGCTGAATCGAGTATGCAGAAGATTGATATAGCTGGAGCTGAAGGCTAGCGACACCCGGAGGAAGCCGTGGTGGTCGGGCGACACTCGAGTGACTTCGAAGGGAGCCGAAGGAATCGAGTGGAAGGCCGGAAGCAAAAGCAACATGTAAGTGTCGAGGTAAGCTCGTGTGTGCGAGCGTAAGTGAGGTCGTATCCTCTTTATGGGGATGATCTTAAGCGTAGATCCGACCAAAGATATCCTATAGATGGTCTAGGACGAGATCGGACGGTCGATGAGCGTCGAAATTATGTTTTTGTTGAGCTAACTTTGACTTGCAGCAAGCATCGATCAATGCCGACGGAGGACTCATTCTGTCAATCGATCGATCGTCGGAGGTCGGACTGATCGATGCGCCATCGATCGATCGATGATAGCCATCAGTCGACTGATGGTCAATGATCAGATTCGAGGAGTCAAGGCTTATCATCCCATTTCAAGGAGATTGGTGCTCAATTGTGATTGGCTAGGGTTCCTCTCGAAAAGGGGCTCAAAGGCTATAAAAGGAGGGTCAAACCTAGGGTTTCTTTATCATTCTAAAGCTTCCAAAAAGCCTCTGCCAAGCTACAACTTTTCGACCACGAAGTGCTTTCTCTCCGACGTCTAGGTCTTAAATTCTTTCTTATTGTAACGTCAGTTTTTTAGCTCTTATTTAAGTTCATTTCTTTTTTGAGCTTTTTATCATTATCACGAGGAGAGGGGGAGTGTCCCTCTACCTCAAGCTTTTTCCTTCTTGTATCGATTAACTCCTACCTCCAACGAAGAGGAGTTCCTTTAGTGCTTTTGCCCTCCGTACGTGGTCAAGGAACACTAGGGCCTTGGTGTAGTAGCCGAAGGCTACGAACCAAGTAAAAACTTCATTGTCTCTTTTTACTTTACATTTCCGCTGCAATTAATTATCTCTCGAGTTTTAACGAACGTAAAAAAAAAGGAAAAGGTTTTTCTCTATTCACCCCCCCTCTAGCGAACCACATCGATCCAACAGTTATAGTGTGATTTGGTATTGGTTTGTCTTGACCATAGAATTACACTAGTACACTTTGTGTGTATTGAGCAGGACCGACTTAGAGGTGATTCAATTTATTGCTGACTACATAATTGAATCAGACCTCGGATATTATGGTGTACATGCTCTTAATCCCGATATAATAATGGGCACATGTCCTTAGTATTTATTTCTTTGATTTACCAATGGGCGAGATTTATAGAGGAAATCGATAGGCTCGGTAAGTTAGGAAATGATATTATTTACATGGTGTGTGATATGAGAAAAACATATAGGGTTTTAGGAGTAGTTTTTGCTTACATCTTGTTACATTTCATGTTGGTTTCATGCATATGTTACTCTATTTTGCACGCATTTCCTATTTTCTGGTTCGGTGGTCTGCTCGTTGGACTTTTGTGTGCAGGTTAGCATTTCGGGTTAAAAAGATGCGCTTTCAGAGAAAAAGAAGGGAATTTCACAGCTAGACGTAGAGTAGGAGACATGACCAGGGCGTGTGGATTCACACGGTCATTCCCAATGGGCAAGATCAGCACCCCAGGGCCACACATTGCCTGGCCATGTGGAAACATATGGCTGTTTGGTGGCCCGCCAGATTTGCACGACTAGGGTTTTTTTCGGATTTTGCAGCGGTCTGAGGCGATGTCTATATAAGGATGACTCTGCCCAAAACTCTAGGGGGGAGGCACGACGGCTAGGACGGCACGCCAAAGCCCTAAAAAGCTTCGGTAACTCGCAACGGGGAGGAGGAACGTCGCAGGAGGTCCATGCCTTGCACTTTAATACCGGAGAGAAGACCACGAAAGCATTGTAATTCTTTGTTCCTGCATTTTATTCCTTATGTATTCGAACATAGACATGCTTTGTGATTCTTCCTTCATATACATGGAGTAGTACTTTCGATTCTAGGATTAGGGAGTAGCTTGTGTGCACATTACAATGTTGGTTCATGTTAAATTCTGCCTTTGAATTTGATTTGACAATTGGTAGTTGTTTCTTTACTATATCTATGCGTGTTTGGCTTTCTATCTGCTGTGTTTAGGCGATACGAGGGGTGACAACCCTCATATTTAAGATTTAGGGGATTTTATATAAGGAACCTAGGGGTAAACATGATCCCTTATAACTGTGGGTAGAAGGGTATGATGAAATCGGAAACGGTTCATCATAGGGATTGATTTGGCATCCTCGTACCATCTATCCTGTCCTTTTAGGCAGAGATAGCTCCCGGTAGATGCGGCGGCTCTGCGGGACAGTGTATGATGTCCCTTCCACAAAACCATAGCTAAACGTCTAGACGATGCCAATTGACAACATTGTTTTGTGATACACAAGCGAAACCGAAGTCCTAGAATCACCTTTGAAGACCTCGGCACACTCCTTTCCTCCTCCATGTGACACCGTATAGAATAAAGTCCACCGACATCCCTCACCAATTGAAACCTCTTAGTGTTACGTCCGAACAATTACAACCACTGAAAATATTTGGTATTCAAATCCCAGTCCCTGTGGGATCGATAATCTTTATTACTTGATGACATCCGTGCACTTGTGGACATTGAGCGCGAGCGCGCGCTTCGAGTCCTCGATGGCCTTCGTCGTGAGATTTGAGGTCGTGTTCGTGCGCATCAAGTTTTTGGCGTCGTTGCCGGGGACTGAGTGATTCGATATCGAATCGAACGGTGGTAAATTGATCGGACTTAGGATTAGATTTATTTACTTGCTTTATTTCCTTTCTAGTTTACTTTATTTTCTTTAGTCTTATATCTTTCGTATTTAGCTTTAGTTTTTAATTTTCTGTTATTTTTATTTTATTTAATTCTAGCAGTAGTTGTTTTTATTTCTTTTTTGCATCTTAGATTTTGATTAGCTAGATTGTCTTATTTTCTGCTCTTAGAATTAGGTTAGCACTCCTAACTTTGTGGCTTGGTTCGTCATATGCGTAGACGATTAGGATCGGAAGGTCTAATTCCGATCGACTTAGAAATTGAGCGAACCTTTCATTGACGAAGAGCAGAGCAATGAAGGATGGAGGATCAAGCTACATCCGAGGTGAACATAGGTAGTCGACCTCTGCGGGACTACGCAACTCCTAGCGCTTGAGGATTCAGGCCGAGTATAGTTGGACCATCTATTTTGGCAAATAACTTTGAGCTGAAGCCGACACTTATACATATGGTCCAGCAGAGTCAATTCGGGGGAGCTGCGACTGAAGACCCGAACCGGCACCTTGAGGCATTTCTTGAAATCTGCTCGACGATAAAAATGAATGGAGTCCCTTCTGACGCGATCTGCCTGAGCTTGTTCCCATTTTCACTACGAGATAAGGCTAAGGCATGGCTTCACTTCCTACCTTCTGGTAGCATCACTACATGGGAGCAATGTAAGCAGCAGTTTCTGAATAAATACTTCCCACCAAGTAAGACTGCTCACATGCGCCATCTCATCATGAGATTTTGCCAGAAGGAGGGGGAGTCCTTGTTCGAAGCTTGGGATCGCTACAAGGGGCTACTCTACCAATGCCCCCACCACGGACTGGAGAGGTGTAACGCCTGCCCTTCCTGTACCTCAGAGGGGAGCGAAGGGCGGCGCTACGCGATCATACATATATGCATATACATACAGCGGAAGCATTTAAAACAATAAAATCCCTTCTTAAGCTAACTATATTAACCTAGTCCATCTAACAGATTAATTATGATGTAACGGTCTTAGCAATTTTCTTGACTAAATATGTACTAAAGAAATTCGAGATTTATATAATAAATAGGAGTGAGAACCAAAACAAAAACATCATCTAAGTCTTAACACTGAACGGTAAAACATAATCTCCCCAATCCATAAACTAAATCTTATCCACCATGCCACTGCCACACACATCTTTGCCTCCTGCTGCTCCCTTCAATTATTCCATTCCTTGCCTTGCTCTGCAATACAAGGGAAAAATGACACTATCAGCACATATGCTGAGTAACATCCTTTCCTACTCACAAAATCCATACGACATAAATTACACATAAGATAGTGACATGTTCATTTAACTAACATATAGTCATAGCATGGATGTAACTATTAACATGATCATCAAGAGGCATATAGACTTAGCATTCAAAATTCATGAGTAAAGCAATCCGTGACATGATCATCTAGGACATGTATCCCCATGGCATTTTTATCACAATAACATAATATCTCGTAATAACATAGACATGGAATAGTTATATGCAGAATGCTCTTTGAAAACATATACTTTCATAAGTACTTAAACATAATCTCAACATTAGGGCCCGGCATTGTATCCATGACTCGGCCCAGCCCATTTGGCGACCCCTTGTGGTCGTTGACCGTCGGCACGTCGACCGTGTCATTACCACTAGGCCCATACTTCGACCTAGGGGCAACTTTGGATACAAGCCATGCGTAAACTAAAATACCATACATGTTCTTTGACATAACATAAAGAGTGTTCTTGTCCCCATTCTTAGGGAAACATTTCTTAACCAATTCATATTCACAAGCCTTACATAACCATGGCATAGGGGTGTCTATCGTTCATGAACATAAACAGGTACATCATGATAAAATGAGCAAAACTTAACATATACATTATGATACAATGGTCCTACATCAGCCGTTAACATGGACATAAGGTATGGAATCATGCAAATATATCGTCTAACTAGCATCATATCAATACCATATATATATACCTAGCATAACATGGAAAATCATTCGGAATCATGTTCGGAATTTTTTATTTATTTATTTTCTTGTCCCTTTTAATCTTCCCGAGCCCAGCACAGCCGACCTGCGTTGGACGACACACCCGTGTCATGGCCGAGCGGCACACCAGCTAGCGGTAGTCGCTGCTATTGGCGGCACCTCCGGTGATCGGCGACACGCGACGCTGGCGGCATGCTTTACGCCCGGGCAGCACGCTTTGTGCCCGAGCTGTTTGGCCCCGACATGCCTGTGCCGGGACGGCAGAGGCGTGTCCTGCGTTGCTCACCCCGACACGCCTATGGCGGGGTGAAAGAGCAGCGTGTTGGCCTCTGTACGTGTTCTGCTTAACAAAATTTATACGAACCTCGTCCTAGGGTCTTAAGCAATAACAAACATGGAACCTTGTCTAAGGTTAATCATATGCAATACAGGGAAAAGAAGAACATGAAAAACTCTTTATTGCATAGCACAACATTGGAAACATGAAAGCCATTCGAGAGAAACCCATGTACTGCAGGTGAGGGAATTCTTACCTTCGATTGCTTTAACTTATATTTGTAAAACCTAATGAGATGCAACCTTCTATCCCGCCCTAGCAACTTGTTGGCAATGTACTAGTCCTCGGAATGCTCATTGGCTCCCATGTCCCTGGATTAAAATTTTCACTAATGAAAACTAATCCGGATGGGATGAGTTTCCTAAGCACAACCAATTCATCGTCGTGCCAACGACTTGAGCGATCGCTTGAATAAACTAGTTGTTCAAGCAACCAACTCTCCTAGTCGGTTAGCCACGGAAGAGACGACGGACGGATCACCGGTTTTTGTGTTTATCTTCGGGGTCCATGATTATACAAATACATGCAAATGTAAACTAGTATAATCAACATATACTAACATAAAGAACATAAGCTAGCATATCAAATAAGAATAGAAACATGCAAAGATCATAAATAAAAGTTATAAAACTTTTATACCTCTTGATCTTCTATCGTATGTCCTAACCGCCTTGTAGACTTCGTGTGGGCGAAGATCCTCCACAGGTTGAAGCTTCTTAGATCACCAATCTTCCTTTCCTTGTTCACTAGGAACAAAGGAAGATCCTAAAACAAAACTCATCTTCCTTTCTAGAACCGGCCACCAAGTCATTAAACTCGATGTTGTCGCCGGCCAAGGAAGATATAATGGAGTATGAAAACCAACCAAAAGAGAAATACCAAGGGTATGAGCGCCGGCCAACACTTGGAGAAGAAGAAAGAAAACACCCCTTCTCCTTGTTGCCGCCCAAACCCTAAACTAGGCTCTCCTTAATTTCCGGCTAAGGATGAAGGGAAGTAGAATAGCTTGAGCTTTGGCCAAGGTAGAGGGAAAAAGGAAGAAGGGCCGGCCATCAAAGGAAAATGAAGAAGAATCTCCATCTCCTTGTTGCCGCCCAACACCAACAACCAAACCCTAACCCTAGCCCCCACTCCTATTCCTATCCCATCTAGAACTTGTTGCTGCCCATGGGAAGCAACCAACTTCTCATCCACCACAAGCCATTGATCAAGGGGAGAAGCTTGGGCACCGGCCAAACCAAGGAGGAAGGAGCAAGAAAAGGTGCCGGCCACAATTGGGAAGATGAAGAAGAAGCTTCCTTCTCCTTGTTGCCGCCCAACATCAATGAACCAAACCCAAAACCCTAGCCACCTCCTCTTTCTTGCCGCCCAAGCAACCTAGTCTCCATTAGGTTTTCCATTAGCCATTGCCGCCCAAGCCTAAACCCATATATATAGAGTTAGGTTTAGGCCTAGGTTTAATCTCCTCCATTGGATCTATGGTTTTAATCTCAACCGTCGGATCTCAAGATTTGATCTCATCCGTCGGTTCTAGATATTTAATCTCCACCGTCGGTTCTAGAGATTTAATCTCCACCGTCGGTTCTAGGGATTTAATCCCAACCTTCGGATCTAGAGATTTAATCTCAACCATCGGTTCTAGGGATTTAATCCCAACCGTCGGATCTAGAGATTTAATCTCAACCATCGGTTCTAGGGATTTAATCCCAACCGTCGGATCTAGAGATTTAATCTCAACCGTTGGTTCTAGGGATTTAATCCCAACCATCGGATCTAGAGATTTAATCTCAACCATCAGTTCTAGGGATTTAATCCCAACCGTCGGATCTAGAGATTTAATCTCAACCGTCGGTTCTAGAGTTTTGTTTTCCATCATTTGATCTAGACTTCATGAGGTTTATATTAGGCTACGATAGGGACCATGAGGAGGAGTTGGGTCTTGGCCACCCGATGGATCGGAACCACACAATCTTGATCCATCAATGATGTTCCATTCCACTAGAGGATCATCATCGAACTACCTCACCAACTCCCATAAATCAATATGGGCTCCATATATTATTTGTACATCCATCTCCCCGTGTTTAAGATATCGAATGTCCGTAAATTAATTGATTTACTGACCATCAATTAATTAACATCTAACTCCTCGAGTAGTACCACTCAACCTTATCATCATGTTGACTAAGTCAACCTGCAGGGTTTACATGATGAACCTTATGAGCTCCTCAAGGGGACATCATCAACCTAATATATAGGACACGGATTCCTCCTATAATCAACGACACACCATGTAAATAATATCACTTCCCAACTTACCGGGCATATTGATTTAATCCATAGAAATCTCACCCTCTGGTAAATCAAAGAAATAAATACTAAGTACATGTGCTCGTTATTATATCGGGATTAAGAGCATGTACAACATAATATCCGAGGTCCGATTCAATTATGTAGTCAGCAATAAATTGAATCACCTCTATGTCGGTCCTGCTCAATACACCGAGGTGTACTAGTGTAACTCTATGTTCAAGATAAAACAATACCAAGCTACACTACAACCATGCCAATGGTTTATCCAAAACCATCTTGGTTGTGAGCCTCTACTTATATTCTACAAGGGACTGATAACATGATCTTCTGTGCCGCACCCAGGCACCATGTTATCTACAATGTAAAATATTAGACAATATGCACACATATAAATATAACGTGCAAACAATGATCATGTTATTCTTATTTCAAAATAAAGATGTCCATACAAAAGAGCTAGGCTTTTAGTATACATCCCAACAATCTCCCACTTATACTAAAAGACTATGCTGTCATTATACTGCCATACATCTGATTCCCCTTCCCTCCACATGCCTATCAAAGCTTTCGCCAGAAAGGCCTTAGTGAAAGGGTCTACCAGGTCATCCTCTGATGCAATCTTGGCGACAACAACTTCTACCTCCTTAACGATTTCTCGTATCAGGTGGTACTTGCACTCTATGTGTTTACTAGCCTTATGGGCTCGTGGTTCCTTCGAGTTTGCAACTGCACCATTATTATCACAATAAATTGTGATAGTTCTGGGCAAACCAGGAATCACATCCAAGTCTATCAGGAAGTTTCTGAGCCACCCAACTTCTTTGGCCGCCTAAGAGGCTGCCATAGAGTCAGCTTCCATGGTAGAGTCCACCATGCATTTCTGCTTGACACTCTTCCATACTATGGCTCCACCTCCAAAAGTAAACACAAAACCTGAGGTAGACTTATCATTATCCCTATCAGTTGGAAATCGAATCTATGTAACCCATGTGAGTAATTGTCTGCCTTAAACTAGCATATAATCCCTAGTCCTTCTCAGGCACTACAATATATGCTTTACCACAGTCCAATGTCCCTGTCCTGGATTACTCGGATATCTGCTGACCATGCCTATGGCAAAGCAGATATCTGGTCTCGTACATAACATACATTAGGCTTCCTACCGCCGAAGCATAAGGAACTGCCTATATCTCCTTTATCTCTTCAGATGATCTAGGACACATCTGCTTAGATAAAGGAACTCCATGCCTGAAAGGTAGAAAACCTTTCTTGGAGTTATGCATGCTAAAAAGATCCATAATTATGTCTATGTATGAAGCTTGGGATAAGCACAACATCCTTTTCCAATGATCCCTCGATCCCAAAGATGTGTCTCACCTCTCCCAAGTCCTTCATATAAAACTCATTGGACAACCATACCCTTACGTCTGATAACACTTCGATGTTGTCGCCAACCACCAAAATGTCATCTACGTATAGTACAAGAAATACCACTACGTTTCCGTCACATCTCTTGTATACACAAGACTCATCCGAACTTTGAATAAATCCATAAGACTGGATTTACCTCCTCAAAGCGGATGTTCCAAGACCTCTAAGCTTGCTTCAATCCATAAATGGACCGATTAAACTTACATACAAGATGCTCTTTGCCCTTAGCAATGAATCCCTCTGGTTGCTTCATATAGATGGATTCCTCAAGACTTCCACTAAGGAAAGCTGTCTTGACATCCATCTGTCACACCTCATAAATTCATATGAGCTGCTATGCATAGGAGCTCCCAGACCTGATTTGAATCCATAGATTCAATCTCAGTATTCATTGCACTTTGCAAAGATGCTGCATCTATATCTTGGATTACCTCGTCATATGTCCAGGGATCAGGTTCATGTTCGCCAGGGACCAAATCGAAAGATTCTCCCAAGAACATGAATCTATCAGGCTGTCTCACAACCCTCCCACTACGACGAGGTATCACCTGTGTATCCTGTGTGACACATGCGATGACATGTGGTATATCCTCTTGTCATGCGGTGTACTGAAGTGACTTCCCTATCAACTCCTCAAGAACAATCCTACTCATTGGGCTTGTGGTTCATCACATAGTCCTCCTCTAGAAATCTGGCATTCGTACAAACGATCACCCTCTGATCTCTAGGACTATAAAACAAACCACCCTTCATCCCCTTGGGATAGCCAACGAACATGCGTACTTCTGTAATAGGTTCCAACTTACCAGTATCTGCCTTCAGCACATGTGCTGGACTCCCCATAGCCGAATATGTCTTAGACTAGGCTTTCGCCCGGTCCACAACTCTGGGAGTAGAAGGCGATTTAGATGGAACCAAGTTGAGAATGTACACCGTCGTATCTAGAGCATATCCTCGAGCGAATCGGCAAGTCGAGAATAACTCATCATCAATCTAACCATCTCCATAAGACCTATTCCTTCGCTTTGCTACACCGTTACTGGGTGTGCGGTGCGAACAATTGGATTGAATCCCAACCTCACGATAAGTAATTCCTAAACTCTCCCAAGAGGTATTCACTACTACGATCAAATCGTAGTGTCTTCTTGAATAATTGTCTATGAAAAAGATGAATTATTCAAAACTACCTCTTTCCTTGATAGACATAGGACCATACAAATCAGAATGAACCAATTCCAACACATCTTTGGATCTATACCCCTTGGCCTTGAAAGGCCTCTTGGTCATCTTACCCTCCAAGCAAGATTAGCGAGTTGGGAGATCCTCCACCACTAATGAACCCAAGGTCCATCACTTTCAACCTTTGAATTACCTTAGGTTAATATGACCAAGCCTAAGATCCCAAAGATATGTTTGGTTCATCTTGAAGGTTCTTTTCTCTTATCGGAATTAGAAGATGAGTTATTAACTTCAATTTGCATCGTAGAGCTTGTGGTTCAAATTATTAAATTTCCTTTCTATGTACCTGAATAGATAATGTCCCTATTCCTTTTATAACAAATCTGTCATTAAAAGGAATAAATTATCCATCCATAATTTAGAAACCGAAAACAATTCTTTCTAAATAAAGGTACATAAAGAAAATTCTTAAGAACCAAAACTTTATTTTCTCAAAGATAAATAAAATATCTCCCCTGCAATAGCCGCCATCTTCATGGCATTGCCCAAGTAAATGGTAATATCCCCTTTAGCTAGTCGTCGGGTTTCTGGAACCCACGCAAAGTGTTGCGGACATGATTAGTGGCTCTCGTATCTACACACAGGTCAGTAGATAACACCTAACCATGTTTCAAGACTAGACCAAAGATATACTTTTGTTCTTGCTTGGATTAGGACAATCCTCCTTCTTATGTCCATCTGCTAGTAAGTGAAGTACTTGCCTTTGGCTTCTTCACTCCTCCGAGATCCTCCACCACCTTTGCTCCACCTTGTTTCTCCTTCTTCTTGCCTTTGACAGAAATAGAAACCTTTTGAGCAACCATGGCTTGAGGACACTCTTTGAAGAGTGTATACTTGTACTTCTTAGCAAATAAGACAACATCTAGATTCTTTTCCAATCAACATTATTTGGGTATAGTAAGTTTATTTCCTTTAGTATCACAATAAGTGGACTGAAAGTCATTTTGAAAATCCTAAGAATCACATAGATCATTACTTTAGATTTTAAATATTATTGATAACTCAAAAAAATAAAATCCCGAAATCAACCAACACCTCAAAACAGAATATCATGCCACGCTGAGTGTGGGCGTATATCTGAATTCTACATTTGTAAGAGGAGGTTTTACCCATTAATTTTATTATCTTGTCAACCTTACTTTTTGACAAATAAAATTAATAGTTGGTTCCTCTTTGGCCCTCCAAATAAAAGCAGTGACTCCGATGGGGAGGATAATTTCAATTGCATCTATGTGTGCACCATTACACGATACTAAGGGAATTATTTCGGATTATGTGCCTTACCGCTGTGGAAGTACAAACTCTCCTCGATAATTTCCTATAAAGATTATTTGACCTAGTGATCCGCAGACAAACTCAGCCGCAGGGAGGAAGGCACTCCGAGCCGACACGCAAGTTTGTTGCATCACACGTCAAATTGTAATGGAAGGCCGAGAATTAATTAAAATATCCCTCTCCCACTTAGTAAATTGAAAATGAGAATTTTCAAGCACACACAACATGCATATAAAACAAATCAGCAATAAATATGGAAGATCAGAATTTTTCCAACTATTATGGCATTGTTCTCCAATATGCGTCCCATCGTGTCGCCACCTCGTCCGCCTCCTCCTACGCCATGTAATGAGCCATCCGGAGATCCGAGCCGAGAATAAAACCTATTTTATTTTACATCCATCGATCCTATACTCCACGAGGGAGTGTACATGAAATCTAGATCGAAAGTAAAATAAAATAAAGAGTGGCTAAACAATACCATATTTAATTACAAAAATTAAATACTAATCTAGCCTCGTCAACCCCGAGGATTCAAATAATATACAGTCATACACAAACAATCACATACACACATATAGCCATAATAGTCGGATCTTATGCCTGCAACCAAAAAGTTAGCCTACGCACATCCTACTATTATCCGGCATACAAAATATATGATATGTGCATGAAAGTAATCGAATCCAAAACACACAAAACCGGAAACTGTGGCTCTGATACCATTTGTTGGCAATGTACTAGTCCTCAGAATGCTCATTGGCTCCCATGTCCCCGGATTAAAATTTTCACTAATGAAAACTAATCCGGATGGGATGAGTTTCCTAAGCACAACCAATTCATCATCGTGCCAACGACTTGAGCGATCGCTTGAACAAACTAGTTGTTCAAGCAACCAACTCTCCTAGTCGGTTAGCCGCGGAAGAGACGACGGACGGATCACCGGTTTTTGTGTTTATCTTCGGGGTCCATGATTATACAAGTACATGCAAATGTAAACTAGTATAATCAACATATACTAACATAAAGAACATAAGCTAGCATATCAAATAAGAATAGAAACATGCAAAGATCATAAATAAAAGTTATAAAACTTTTATACCTCTTGATCTTCTATCGTATGTCCTAACCTCCTTGTAGACTTCGTGTGGGCGAAGATCCTCCACAAGTTGAAGCTTCTTAGATCACCAATCTTCCTTTCTTTGTTCACTAGGAACAAAGGAAGATCCTAAAACAAAACTCATCTTCCTTTCTAGAACTGGCCACCAAGTCATTAAACTCGATGTTGCCGCCGGCCAAGGAAGATATAATGGAGTATGAAAACCAACCAAAAGAGAAATACCAAGGGTATGAGCGCCGGCCAACACTTGGAGAAGAAGAAAGAAAACACCCCTTCTCCTTGTTGCCGCCCAAACCCTAAACTAGGCTCTCCTTAATTTCCGGCTAAGGATGAAGGGAAGTAGAATAGCTTGAGCTTTGGCCAAGGTAGAGGGAAGAAGGAAGAAGGGCCGGCCATCAAAGGAAAATGAAGAAGAATCTCCTTCTCCTTGTTGCCGCCCAACACCAACAACCAAACCCTAACCCTAGCCCCCACTCCTATTCCTATCCCATCTAGAACTTGTTGCCGCCCATGGGAAGCAACCAACTTCTCATCCACCACAAGCCATTGATCAAGGGGAGAAGCTTGGGCGCCGGCCAAACCAAGGAGGAAGGAGCAAGAAAAGGTGCCGGCCACAATTGGGAAGATGAAGAAGAAGCTTCCTTCTCCTTGTTGCCGCCCAACATCAATGAACCAAACCCAAAACCCTAGCCACCTCCTCTTTCTTGCCGCCCAAGCAACCTAGTCTCCATTAGGTTTTCCATTAGCCATTGCCGCCCAAGCCTAAGCCCATATATATAGAGTTAGGTTTAGGCCTAGGTTTAATCTCCTCCATTGGATCTATGGTTTTAATCTCAACCATCGGATCTCGAGATTTGATCTCATCCGTCGGTTCTAGATATTTAATCTCCACCGTCGGTTCTAGAGATTTAATCTCCACCGTCGGTTCTAGGGATTTAATCCCAACCTTCGGATCTAGAGATTTAATCTCAACCATCGGTTCTAGGGATTTAATCCCAACCGTCGGATCTAGAGATTTAATCTCAACCGTCGGTTCTAGGGATTTAATCCCAACCATTGGATCTAGAGATTTAATCTCAACCGTTGGTTCTAGGGATTTAATCCCAACCATCGGATCTAGAGATTTAATCTCAACCATCGGTTCTAGGGATTTAATCCCAACCATCGGATCTAGAGATTTAATCTCAACCGTCGGTTCTAGAGTTTTGTTTTCCATCATTTGATCTAGACTTCATGAGGTTTATATTAGGCTACGATAGGGACCATGAGGAGTTGGGTCTTGGCCACCCGATGGATCGGAACCACACAATCTTGATCCATCAATGATGTTCCATTCCACTAGAGGATCATCATCGAACTACCTCACCAACCCCCATAAATCAATATGGGCTCCATATATTATTTGTACATCCATCTCCCCGTGTTTAAGATATCGAATGTCCGTCAATTAATTGATTTACTGACCATCAATTAATTAACATCTAACTCTTCGAGTAGTACCACTCAACCTTATCATCATGTTGACTAAGTCAACCTACAGGATTTACATGATGAACCTTATGAGCTCCTCAAGGGGACATCATCAACCTAATATATAGGACACGGATTCCTCCTATAATCAATGACACACCATGTAAATAATATCACTTCCCAACTTACCGGGCATATTGATTTAATCCATAGAAATCTCACCCTCTGGTAAATCAAAGAAATAAATACTAAGTACATGTGCTCATTATTATATCGGGATTAAGAGCATGTACAACATAATATCCGAGGTCCGATTCAATTATGTAGTCAACAATAAATTGAATCACCTCTATGTCGGTCCTGCTCAATACACCGAGGTGTACTAGTGTAACTCTATGTTCAAGATAAAACAATACCAAGCTACACTACAACCATGCCAATGGTTTGTCCAAAACCATCTTGGTTGTGAGCCTCTACTTATCTTCTACAAGGGACTGATAACATGATCTTCTGTGCCACACCAAGCACCATGTTATCTACAATGTAAAATATTAGACAATATGCACACATATAAATATAACGTGCAAACAATGATCATGTGATTCTTATTTCAAAATAAAGATGTCCATACAAAAGAGCTAGGCTTTCAGTATACATCCCAACACAACTGCCCTCCAAGGTCTCTTGAATCCCACCTTTCCTTGGATTCGGCGGAGAAGACAACCCTAAGAGAGAATTCTCCTTGATGTGTGGTTCGGCGGTGGAGGGATCAAGAGAGAGTAGAGAGGTGTCCTCTAGGGTATTAGGGAGGTTAAATTTTTAACTATCAAGGCTTAACCTATTCCCTTTTAAATTTCCTTAAATTTCTCTCTTTAACAGAATTAATTCCTTCTTCAATTAAATTCGTGACTTCTCCCTAATCATATAAAATTTTTATTGGATTTTTGGTGACTCACTCCTTGTCCGGTTTTCTTTTCTTTTGTCTTTTCTTTTATTTCCTTTAAATCCCACGTAAGCCTATTATCATCATGCATAATTATCTTTATTTTCTTTAACCCACATAAGGGCCCCTTTATTATCATGCCTCATTATCTATAAAACTCCTAAGATTTTTCGGGCGTTACAATCCCCCATACCTTATAAAAAGTTCATCCTCGAACTTAGAATAGTTCTGGGTATCTTCGTTTCATATCATCCTCGCGTTCCCAGGTGGCTTCTTCGTATTGTTGACTTTGCCACAAAACCTTTACTAAGGGCACTTCTTTATTTCTTAGTCTTTTGACTTCCCGGTCCAGTACTCGGATCGGTCGACTTTCGTAACTCAGGTCCTCCTAAATTTGCACTGTCTGTGGCTCAACCATTTGGTCTCTACTGGAAATGCACTTCTTGGCATCGACACATGGAACACGTTGTGAATAGCCGACATCTATTGAGGTAGCTCGAGCTCATAAGCTACCTTGCCAACTCTTTTCAGGATCGGATATGGTCCTACGTATCGCAGACTTAGCTTCCCTTTCTTCCCGAATCTCATTATTCCTTTCATAGGTGCTACCCAGAGAAATACCAAATATCCGACATTGAATTCCAAAGGTCTACGTCGCTGATCCGCATAGTTCTTCTGTCGGCTCTGAGCAGTCTCTATTCTTTGGAAGATATTCTATATCGCTCGGGTGGTGTCGTCGATGAAATCCGTTTGAAGTCCCATCTCTTTCTTCTCACCACCTTCGTACCAACAGATCGGAGACCTACATCTCCTCCCATATAATGCTTCATAAGGTTTCATTCCGATGGTAGCTTGGTAGTTATTATTGTAAGTGAATTCCGCTAAACATAAGTAGCGGCACCAACTCCTTTTGAAATCCAAGGCACAAGCTCGTAACATGTCTTCCAGTACTTGGTTCACCCTTTCTGTTTGCCCATTTGTCTGAGGATGAAAGGAGGTACTGAAACGCAGCTTCGTGCCAAGTGCCTTATGAACGCATACCCAAAACTGTGAAGTGAAGCGACCATCCCTATCTGAAATGATGGTCTTGGGAATACCATGCAGTCTGATGATTTCCTTAGCATATAATTGAGCCAGTTGCTCAATCGAATATGTCATCTTGATCGCTAGGAAATTAGCTGACTTTGTCAATCTGTCAACGATAAACCATATAGCGTCATATCCGTTCGTAGTCATGGGAAGGCCTGAAATAAAATCCATAGAGATGTCTTCCCATTTCCACTCTAGAATTTGGATCGGTTGCAGAACTCCTCCAGGCCTCTGGTGTTCTGCTTTAACTTGCTAGCAAGTCAGGCAGGTACTGACATGCTGAGCTACGTCCCTCTTCATACCGGACCACCAGAACTTCTCTTTCAGGTCTTGATACATTTTGGTGGATCCCAGATGCATAGAATAGGGGGTTCCATGAGCCTCCTCTAATATCTTTTTGCGTAGTTCCGGATCGTTAGGGATACATAACCGATCCCTAAGATATAATACTCCGCTATTGGCGATACGGAAACCCTCGCCTTTTCCTTCTAGGATCTCCTGCTTGATCCTCTGGAGACTTGGATCATCACTTTGTTTTGCTAATGTGTCATCAAATAGTGCTGGTATTATTGCCATGGTCGAAAGCTGCCCAAAAATAACCTCGATTCCATAGCACATAATTTCCTTCTCCAGCGGTCGAGACAATACCGATAAGGACATCAGGGTGGCACTGGACTTCCTGCTGAGTGCATCGGCCACTTTGTTTGCTTTCCCTGGGTGATAGAAAATCTCACAGTCATAGTCCTTCACGAGCTCAAGCCATCTGCGTTGTCTCATATTGAGGTCCCTCTGTGTGAAGAAATATCTCAGACTCTGGTGGTCTGTATAGATCTTACACTGTGCTCCATACAGATAGTGCCTCCATACCTTGAGAGCGAAGACCACAGCGGCCAACTCTAAATCATGAGTGGGATAGTTCTTTTCATGTTCCTTTAGTTGCCTAGAGGCATAGGCAATAACTTTACCACTATGCATAAGTACAGCTCCAAGTCCCAATTTGGAGGCATCGCTGTACATGTCGAAGGATTCGTCACAGTTTGGAAGAGTAAGGATAGGAGCACTGGTCAATCTCCTCTTCAATTCCGTGAAACTCTTCTCGCAGTCGTCTGTCCATTCGTACTTCTTATTTTTCTGGGTGAGAACTGTCATAGGTGCTGCGATTCTGGAGAAGTCCTCTACGAATTTTCGGTAATAGCCCGCTAATCCAAGAAAACTCCTGACTTCGCTAGCATTCCTTGGTCTGCTCCAGTTACTCACGACCTCGATCTTCCTCGGGTCCACCATAACTCCGTCCTTGGAAATAATATGACCCAGAAAAGATACTTGATCGAGCCAGAATTCACATTTGGAGAACTTGACATATAGTTGCTTTTCTCGAAGAATCTGTAATACCATCTTCAGGTGTTCAGTATGCTCTTCTTGATTTCTCGAATAGACGAGGATATCGTCAATGAAGACGATCACAAACTTGTCAAGAAACGCCGAGAATACCCGATTCATCAGGTCCATGAACATAGCAGGAGCATTCGTCACTCCAAAAGGCATGACTACGAACTCATAATGTCTGTATCTTGTTCGGAAAGCTGTCTTCGGTATATCATCTGGTTTCACTTTCACTTGATGATAGTCAGATCTGAGGTCAATCTTTGAAAAGACGGTGGCACCTTTTAACTGGTCGAATAGATCGTCAATCCGTGGTAAAGGGTACCTATTCTTGATCGTCACATTATTTAGCACTCGGTAGTCTATGCACATTCTCATAGACCCATCTTTCTTCTTTACCAACAGTACTGGAGCTCCCTATGGAGAGCAAAATATTGTCTCATCGACTCTATTACTACATCTTCCATATATTACTGTCTCATCGACTCTATTACCACGTCTTCCATATATTACTGTCTCATCGACTCTATTACTACGTCTTCCAACCATGCTTATCTTCATATATTATAATAAGGCTAGCATAAGATTATTATGCATATATTCATCTCATCGACTCTATTACTACGTCTTCCATATATTACTTGTCTCATCGACTCTATGACTACATCTTCTAGCCATGCTTATCTTCATATATTAAAATAAGGATAGCATAAGGTTATCATTCATATTTATTTATGCATATTTAAAATAAAGGCTAGCATAAGGTTATCATACATATATTCATGCATATTTAAGCTAAAAGCATTTCTTATCTTACATGAAAGAAATAGAGTAGACATAGAATTTCTTACTTGGAGCGGTAGGATTTGAAGCTTGATGTGTGTGTAGTGGAAAGGCAGAACTAGGCTCTAATACCACCTGTAACGCCCGCCCTTCCCGTACCTCAGAGGGGAGTGAAGGGCGGCACTACGCGATCATACATACATGCATATATATACAAAGAAGCATTTAAAACAATAAAATCCCTTCTTAAGCTAACTATATTAACCTAGTCCATCTAACAGATTAATTATGATGTAACGGTATTAGCAATTTTCTTGACTAAACATGTACTAAAGAAATTCGAGATTTATATAATAAATGGGAGTGGCAACCAAAACAAAAACATCATCTAAGTCTTAACACTGAACGGTAAAACATGCATAATCTCCCCAATCCATAAACTAAATCTTATCCACCATGCCACTGTCACACACATCTTTGCCTCCTGCTGCTCCCTTCAATTATTCCATTCCTTGCCTTGCTCTATAATACAAGGGAAAAACGAAACTATCAGCACATATGCTGAGTAAGATCCTTTCCTACTCACAAAAGACATACAACATAAATTACACATAAGATAGTGACACGTTCATTTAACTAACATATAGTCATAGCATGGATGTAACTATTAACATGATCATCAAGAGGCATATAGACTTAGCATTCAAAATTCATGAGTAAAGCAATCCGTGACATGATCATCTAGGACATGTATCCCCATGGCATTTTTATCACAATAACATAATATCTCGTAATAACATAGACATGGAATAGTTATATGCAGAATGCTCTTTGAAAACATATACTTTCATAAGTACTTAAACATAATCTCAACATTAGGGCCCGACATTGTATCCACGACTCGGCCCAGCCCATTTGGCGGTCCATTTGGCGACCCCTTGTGGTCGTCGACTGTCGACCGTCGACCGTCGACCAAGACGTCGATCGCCAAGACGGCCGACCGTCGTCATTACCACTAGGCCCGATTTGACCTAGGGGCAACTTTGGATACAAGCATGCGTAAAGTAAAATAGCATACATGTTCTTTGACATAACATAAAGAGTGTTCTTGTCCCCACTCTTAGGGAAACATTTCTTAACAAATTCATATTCATAAGCCTTACGTAACCATGGCATAGGGGTGCCTATCGTTCATGAACATAAACAGGTACATCATGATAAAATGAGCAAAACTTAACATATACATTATGATACAATGGTCCTACATCAGCCGTTAACATGGACATAAGGTATGGAATCATGCAAATATATCGTCTAACTAGCATCATATCAATACCATATATATATACCTAGCATAACATGGAAAATCATTCGGAATCATGTTCGGAATTTTTTATTTATTTATTTTCTTGTCCTTGCGCTGGCTAGCCGAGACTGCGCACGCTAGCCGAGCAACACCTCCAGCGGTCGGCGACCGCTCGGCGCCCGGCGGGATGCTTTGCCGGCGGCGGCAGCGCGCCCGAGCTGTTTGGCCCCGACATTCCTGTGTCGGGGTAGCATAGGAGTTTCCCGCGCTGCTCACCCCGACACGCCTGTGGCGGGGTGAAAGAGCGGCGTGTTGGCCTTTGTAGGTGTTCTACTTAACAAAATTTATACGAACCTCGTCCTAGGGTCTTAAGCAATATCAAACATGGAATCTCGTCTAAGGTTAATCATATGCAATACAGGGAAAAGAAGAACATGAAAAACTCTTTATTGCATAGCACAACATTGGAAAAATGAAAGCCATTCGAGAGAAACCCATGTACTGCAGGTGAGGGAATTCTTACCTTCGATTTCTTTAACTTATATTTGTAAAACCTAATGAGATGCAACCTTCTATCCCGCCCTAGCAGCTTCCCTCCAAGGTCTCTTGAATCCCACCTTTCCTTGGATTCGGCGGAGAAGACAACCTTAGGAGAGAATTCTCCTTGATGTGTGGTTCGGCGGTGGAGGGATCAAGAGAGAGTAGAGAGGTGTCCTCTAGGGTATTAGGGAGGTTTAATTTATAACCATCAAGGCTTAACCTATTCCCTTATAAATTTCCTTAAATTTCTCTCTTTAACAGAATTAATTCCTTCTTCAATTAAATTCGTGACTTCTCCCTAATCATATAAAATTTTTATTGGATTTTTGGTGACTCACCCCTTCTTGTCCGGTTTTCTTTTCTTTTGTCTTTTCTTTTATTTCCTTTAAATTCCACGTAAGCCTATTATCATCATGCATAATTATCTTTATTTTCTTTAACCCACATAAGGGCCCCTTTATTATCATGCCTCATTATCTATAAAACTCCTAAGATTTTTTGGGCGTTACAAGAGGTGGCTAGTGATCCACATCTTCTACAATGGGATCGCGTACTCCACGAAGATGTCCCTAGATTCTGCTATCGGAGGATCACTGATGAACAAGAACATAGAGGAGGCAGAGGAGCTTATTGAAGAGGTGGCCCAGAACCACCATCAATGGGCTTCCGAACGTGGTCAACCTACACCTGCAATGGTACGATACACTGTCAACTCCATGGACCACCTTACAGCAAGGATGATCGCGCTCAATAGATGGTTTGAATGTTTGAATCCTTCATCTACCTGTGCGACCATTGATTTTAGAGAGGGAGCGGCAACATATGAAGAGGACCACTATGGAGGGTAGGGGACCTCAGATGAGCAGATTGAGCATATTGACGCGGTTGGGGACTACAACCAAAGGCCCAACAACCCATACTCTAATACCTACAATCCCGGATGGAGGAATCACCCGAATTTCTCCTATAAGAATAACTCGGGAACCTCACAACCATCAGGAGGGTATGGGCAGCAGCAGGGCAATGGCCAGCGACCACAGAAGTCCAGACTGGAACTGATGATGAAGGACTTCATCGCTACCCAAACTAAGGCCAATGAGGAATTTCGTCGCCAACATCAGAAGTATGAAGAATCACTCAGAGACTTGAAGGCCACTGTTGACGGCCTTGTTGTTGGGATGTATACTGAAAAGTCTATCTTTTGTATGAACATCTTTATTTTGAAATAAGAATCACATGATCATTGTTTGCATATTTTTATGGCTATGCATATTGTCTAATATATTACATTGTATAAATAACGGCGCTTCATGGGGGGAATGCCCCAATCCACGTATCTCAAAACAGGACTCCATACCACCTTTCATATGTCTTTCAAGCCACACCATCCTAACCAACCAACCCCACGCAGGAGGTTCACATCATGACCTACCAAAATACCTCTACTAATCTGCCCCTATCATTCATACCTTCAAAAACAGACCCCATCCTTCGTACAATCACAAACACAACTATCACAAGCATTACATATTCAAGAAACAAGCTAAGCCAATCAAACAAGACATTAAACCGCCCAATCCAGCTCCTAGCTTTGCCGATGTCCCTCTACTCTTTGCTCCAATAGGTCTACAAACCTATGAACATGAATTTGAACCTTCCGGAATGCTCCTTCAACATTGTATCGCACCCCATCATGCTTGCATTTGTTCCGTGCTGCCCATATATGATAAATCCCACATGAAATGCCAAGGTATCTCGCCTTCACCTTCTTTCCCATCCCTTTGTATCTTCTCTTTGCACCGGCCAACAAGTCTTCCACCTTCTCAAATCTAAATTTGATAGCCAACCATTCCTTTATACGCTCCCATAGACCATAAGCAAACGGACATTTAAAGAATAAGTGATCCATGGTTTCCTCCTCACTTTTACACACCGGGCACATCTTGTTTGCTTCATAATCCATTCTATCCGCCGTGCGAAGTTTCCTTTGTGCAAGAAGCCACATAATAAAGCGGTGCTTTGGCATAATTTCCTTTCTCCATATCTCCGGCGCCCATGTAGGCTTTTGAGCAGCCCCTTGGAAGAAGTCATACGCCTTAGCCACCCCTTTCTTTTCCATAACGAACCAGTCCATAAACATCATGTTTGCTTCCCCCACTCCTCTTGATTTTTGCTTTATTTCTTCTTTTATTTCCAGCAACCTCTTGATCAATGGTGGATCCGAAACTTTTGCCTTCCATTCCCAAAATTCAGCCCGCCCCCCATAGTGGTGTTTAACCCATTTGACCCAAAGCGTATCCGCACCGGCTTTAATTTCCCATAAAACTTTAGCAAGCAAAGCCTTGTTCCATACAAGCAAATTCCGAAGCCCATAACCTCCATTCTCCTTTGGCGTGCATATTGTATCCCATGCAATTGGCGGGTACTTTGAATCCCAAACAAACTCCCGACATAGACCTTTTATCTTATCAATCACACCAACCGGTATTGAGAGCATTGATAACCAAAAGCATTCCATACCTTGAAGCACCGTCTTCACTAGCTCCAACCTTCCCGCATAAGACAACGATTTCTTTGGCCATACACTCATTCTCCTTGCTATTGAGTTCAAAAGAGGCCCATAATTAGCAATTCGCAGCTTCTCCGCCGCCATAGGAATGCCCAAATATCTAAAGGGAAACACCCCTTCTTGAAAGCCCAAAATTCTCAACAAGTCCCCTTTTGTTCGGTCATCAACCCCTGCCATGTAGAGCTGTGATTTTATCGGATTGGCTCTTAAACCCGCTTCCTTCCCAAACCTCTCCAAGCAGCCCGCAAGCATCCTCAACGAAGTCTCATCCGCCCTTGCAAATAGCATAAGATCATCCGCATATATAAGATGTGTGATGCCCACCTCCTTGCACCGCGGATGATGATGATAGGATGGGAGCACCGAGATGTCCTTGAGCCTTCTTGACAGCACCTCCACACATAACCCAAAAAGGAGTGGCGATAAAGGGTCTCCTTGCCTCAATCCCCTTTGTCCACCAAAAAAACCATAGACTCCCCCATTGAGCGATATAGAATATGTCGTTGTAGTCACACATTGCTTTATCCATGCACAATATTGTTGGGGAAAGCCAAAACCAACAAGTGCTTCCATTAAGAATTCCCAATTTAGCATATCGAACGCCTTCTTTAGATCCACCTTTGCCATGCACCTTGGAGAGACCCTCTTGCGAGCATACCTTCTTAAAAGATCCTGAGTGAGGAAGGTGTTGTCCCCAATACTCCTTCCTTGCACGAAAGCCGCTTGAGCCGGGTCTATCAAGAAATCCATTACTTTAGAGAGCCTTCCCGCCAATATCTTAGCAATTACCTTATAGAAGACGTTGCAACATGCAATAGGTCGATAGTCCGTGACTCCTTCCGCATGATCCCCTTTGGGCACAAGATATATAAGTGAGTGATTCCACTGTTTCAATAGCTTTCCCGTCCCAAAGAACTCCCTTATTGCAGCAGTAAAGTCCTCCCCCACAATATCTCACGCCGAAGTAAAGAACCTAGCTCCATATCCATCCGGTCCCGGTGCTTTCTCACTCCCAATGTCGTGTAGTGCCCCCTTGATCTCTTCCACCCCCACCGGCCTCTCAAGACCCCCCGCTTGTCCACTATTCAGCTTTCTTCCTGTAAGGACAGCGCCATCCAAGGGATCACACCCCTCCGGTTGGCCAAGCACCCCATGAAAATAATCAAGAAACTCCTCCGCCACTTGCTTGATCGATGTCGTTCTTTCCCCATTCCTCTTCGTGAGCACCACTATCGCATGCCGCTTGTTATTCCTCTTGACCACATCATGAAAGAACTTTGTACACTTGTCCGCACTTTGCAAATATGTGTGCTTTGCTCTTTGTTGATAAAACATCTTTTCCGCTTCCGATAAGAGAATTTCCCTTCTCCTCTTTTCCCCATAGTCCAATGGAATTCCTTGGCCGGCCAATACCTCCTTTTGTGCCTCCTCTAACTCGTAGTTTGCTCTCTTTGCCTTCTCCGATATGTGATCAAACTCCTTCTTGTTCAGATCCTTTAATGCCGCCTTTAGTCTTCCCAATTTGGTCTTCAATCGAAACTGTGCATTACCTTGCACCGGTGCATCCCATGATTTCTGCACTACACTTTTGTAATCTTGATGCAACGTCCACATGTTCAAGAATTTAAAAGGCTTTGCCGCTGCCCTTTCCTTCCCAAGAATGTTAACCATAACACACGAATGATCCGATAAGCATCCCGGGGGCAAAAATTCAGCATATGTATCAAACTCCTCCATTAGCCAATTCGGGTTCACCATTGCCCTATCCAATTTGCAAGCCACCTCTCCATTCGTCCATGTGAATCTACACCCTATGGATCGCAAGTCCACCATACCACATACATGAACAAATCTTTGCAAGTCTCGCAACTCATAATTTGTGACTTGATTGCCTCCTTGCCTTTCATGTACATCTCTTATGGCGTTGAAGTCTCCCATGATCATCCAAGGCCCCATCATCCCTTCCCCCATCTCCGTTAGCCTCTCCCATAGCACCCTTCGAGTTGTGACCGAATGAAGCCCATATATAAAGGAGACATAGAAACCCCTCCCAGAAGCCCGGCATGTAATCTGAGTGTGAATATACTGCTCAGTAGTATCCAGAACCTCCAATTCAGCCCGCTGCTCATCCCACAAAAGGAGTATCCGACCATGATTAGACATATCAAAGTTATTCACATACTTCATACCTGAGAACCTCCTCTCCATGATCTTGCCAACATTTTGCCCATCCAGCTTTGTCTCCATTAACGCCAGTACTTGTATATCCTTGCTTCGCAAGAGGTGTTGCACCCCCCCTTGCTTTAGGGCCTTGTGGAAGCCCCTCACGTTCCATGTAGCAATCTTCATTGTCCACCTCCCCGGACTGCTCGCGTCCGTAGTTGTCGCCCGCTTCGATCAGGCCCTCCCCTTTCATTTCCTGCCCCAGCTCCTCCGCCATTGCTTGAGCTTGCCACCGAGTTGGAACCCGATGTCGACGCTGCCAATGATGAAGTCCCCGGCACCGAAGTGGTGGGTGATGCTCCCCTAGCTGCCACCGGCCTTTGGACAGGCCTTGATGTTGTTCTTGCCGCTGTCCCTTGCCCCCCTTGGCCTTGTGGCGTCGTTGAAACCTCTCCCCTTTGCTGTGCCAGCTCCTTTCCCCGTGCCACCTGCTGCCCTCCTCGCTCCACCCCTTGCCGATCATCACTTATCACCCCCTCCGGCCTTACCATCTCCTTTTGCCGTGAACCAGTTTGCCCCCCCCACTTGCTCCCCATCCGGACTTCCCTCCTCTTCCTCCTCCTCCGAGCCTCCATCCTCCCCTTCCCCCTCTTCCTCCTCCTCCTCCGTACCTTCCTCCCGGGGCGAAGGTGGCACCACCGCAACCGGAACCGGACTAGCTGCTGCTACCATCGCCATTGAGTTCTGCGCTCCTCCATTCTCCGCACTACCCTCCTGATTGGACTGATTTGCTTCTCTCGCTTGCTGCGTTGGCCTTGGTCTATATTGTCTCCTTGGCCCCCCCCTGCCTATTGACCGATTGTGAATAGCCAAGTGCCGCCCATTCAGCTCCCCATTCAGCTACACCATTCTGTCCTCCAGATTCTGCCCCTTCCGTCGTTCCTTGACAAAATTCTGTTCCATGCCCAATCCGACGACACTTTTCACAAAATTCCGGCAATGCCTCATATACAATTCTCAGATTCACCTGTGCTCTAGTTGGCAACGTGATCGGAACCTCCAATACCCGCTGTCCAAAGACCGGAACCTCCACCATCATTCGTGCATAAACCAGCCTTTCTCTTGTCCGCGTCAATTTGTCCGTGTACAATGGCTTGCCAATCTCCGAACCTATCATACTCAAGACTTTTTGCGACCAACAATCTGGCGGAAGACCGTGAATCTGAACCCACGTCAGCACATGTCTCCCATCCTCATCGAATAAGAAGCATCTCGGCATAATCTTCAAGAAGACCGGCACTCCGAAAGCAAAATACGGCCCCCCTTGCAACACGCTGTCCATGTCCTCTTGCGTATCAAATCGGTACACCACCCATCCGCTCTTGTGCATGAAGAACTTGTACACCACCTTCCATTGCTCCGCCACCGCAATGACCCCCCTTCGACCCGGGTGCAACCCCATAAAACAGCCCACCAAACAGAAACCCATCGTGTCTTCAACGCTGTCCAAATCGTCGTATGAGAAAGCTAACCTCTCCCCCTTCGCCTCGTACTGATCGAGCTTCATCGCTTGCTTAATCTTACGGTTGTCCTTGAACAAACCAGCCCAAGAAGCTGGCCCCCAAGCTCCTTCTTGCGCCTCACCTCCAGTCTGTTTTCCCAGCAGATTCTGTCCAGCCCCTTGCTCCGTTTCCGGCGAACTATGCTCCTCCTCCGGCGAGCCACCATCCCCTCCAACCCCTTGAGAGCTTGCTGGAGGTTCCTCCTCAGTTGGTTCTTCCTCCTCCAGCCTTTCTTCCTCGCCAACACCAGAACCCACAGCCTCCTGCCTTGGCGCTGCATCCTGTTCGTCCAACACGTCACACACCAGTTGGTCCACTTGTCCAGGCCCTATTGCCACTTGTTCCACATCATCTGCCACGTCAGCCTCACTTGCCACGTCCCTAGGTCCCTTATGCGCTGACTGCCCTTTCTCCTTCCCTCTTTTCCTTGCCATTCACGCTCACTAATCCAGCTAATCCTTGGAAAGCCCCCTGCCGCCCACCTCAGCCACTAGCTATCCAGCCTTCTTTGACTTGAACCAGCACCCAAGTGAGTGGATTGCCGCCCACCCAGCCACCTGCCACGTGTCAGCCACCCAATGGCCGGTGTTACCGGCCCTTGGCCAGAGAAGACCACCGGACTCCGGCCAACCTCGCCGGAAACCCCCAATACTCATAGCTCCCTTCCTAAACTGTCCAAAATGCAAGAATCCAAACCAAGGAACCCCTTACCTTCTTGTTACCTCCGAAAAGCACCACCACAGCTCCCTTTTGCCGGCCACTGCACCAAGGACCAGTCCAAGCTGCCTCCTTCTTCCTCCTCGGTGCAAGAGGATACCTTCCAGCCGCCCAAGGTCCTCTCCTCAGCCCCGTGCAGCCACCGGAAATGCCAAGAAACCTAGAGAGAAGTTGGAGCTTCTCTCACTAACCTCCCGGCCCTCGACTGAGAGCTCATTACATTGTAGATAATATGGTGTGTGGTGTCACACGGGAGATCATGTTATCGGTTCCTTGTAAAGTATAAGTAAAGGCTCACAACCGAGATGGCTTTGGACAAACCATTGGAATGGTTGTAGTGTGATTTGGTATTGGTTTGTCTTGACCATAGAATCACACTAGTGCACTTTGTGTGTATTGAGCATGACCGACTTAGAGGTGATTCGATTTATTACTGACTACATAATCGAATCGGACCTCAGATATTATATTGTACATACTCTTAATCCCGATATAATAACGGGCACATATACTTAGTATTCATCTCTTTGATTTACCAATGGACGAGATTTATAAATTAAATCGATAGGCTCGGTAAGTTGGAAAATGATATTATTTATATGGTGTACCGTTGATTATAGGAGGAAACCGTGTCCTATATATTAGGATGATGATGTCTCCTTGAGGAGCTCATAAGGTTCATCATGTAAACCCTGCAGGTGGACTTGGTCCGGCATGATGAAAAGGTTGAGTGGTACTACTCATGGAGTTAGATGTTGATTAATTAATGGTCATTAAATTAATTAATCGATGGACATTCGAGATCTTAAACACGGGGAGAAAATGTACATTTAATATATGGAGCTCATATTAACTTATGGGGGTTGGTGAGGTAGATCAATGATAATCCTTTAGTGGATTGGATTATCATTAATGGATCGGACTTTATGTGGGCTTGATCCATTGGGTGGCCAAGATCCAACTCCTCCTCATGGTCCCTATTATAGCCTATTAATACCTCATGAAGCTTAGATCCAATGGATAGAAACAAAACTCTAGATCCAAAGCTAGAGATTAAATCTCTAGATCCGACGGTTGACATTAAATCTCTAGATCTGATGGTTGAGATTAAATCCCTAGAACCAATGGTGGAGATTAAAACAAGGCTTATCCCTAACTCTATAAAAGGACGGCAAGGGGTGGGCGGCAACTAAGAATCCAATTAGAGATAGGATTAGGGTTTTGGGCGGCAAGGCTTGGAGGCTAGGGTTTGGAGTTGGCGGCACCTATTAAGGAAATTTTTTCCTTATCTCCTTCTTCTTCTTTGGTGGCCGGCGTCCATACAACACCTTCCTCACCTTGGCCGACATCCATAGCAGCTCTTCTCCTTCTCCTTGGCTATTGGAACCAAGGCTTAGGGTCCTCCCTTGAAGCTCTTGGCCGGCAATCATCTCTTCTCCCTTCTCCTTGTTGGCCGGCGGCAAGCAACTTGCTTGTTGCTTGTTGGTTGGCTAAAGGAAGGAGAAAAGTCTTGTTTCTATTCTTCCTCTTGCTCGGAACGAGCAAGGAAGGAAGATTGGTGATCTAGGAGCTTCAACTTTTGGTAGATCGTCGCCCACACGACGTCCGAAAAGAGGAAGGTCATACAATAGAAGATCGAGAGGTATATCGATTCTCTATTTTCATTTGTTACATGTTTATATTTTCTTTTCAGTTATATGCATGATATATATTCTGTTTTGTGGCTAAATATACTTGGACCCCGAACATAAACACAAAAGCCGGCAATCCGTACATCGTCTATTCCGCAACTATTCGTAGAATAGAGGTTGGTCGCTTGAACAACAAGTTTGTTCAAGTGACCACTCTAATCGAATAGCACGATGATGACAAGGTTGCTTGGGCAATCCCTCTTGTCAAGGATAATTTTTTTTTATCCGGGGACGTAGAAGGGATCTCCATGAACAAGCGACTAAGTCGAAAGGGGAAGCGAAGTTTCCCCTCCCATCACTTGTGAGTCATACCAGGATGTTGGAGACGCAAGTGACCCAGATAGCCCAAACCGTGTCGCAACCTGTGAAGAGCTCTCCGGTGAGTCAAAGTAAAGAGGTAGGAGTGGAGCAGAGTAGCAAATTCACCAAGGGGTGTGCAACCATGATTACTACCCTACCTGACCAAGCTGCGTTTGAAGAGAAGATTCCCTTATAGCTTGAGGACCCCGGTGAATTTGTTATCCCCTGCTCAATTTATGGGGAGAGCTTCGATGAAGCTCTATGTGACTTGGGGTCATCAGTGAGTGTGATGCCCTATGCATTCTACCTAGAGATAGGATTGGGTAATATACAACCAATGGGTATAGGTATACGTATAGCGGACGACACAATTAAGAAGTCCGTTGGCATGCTACCACACATGCCTGTGGTGATTGAGGATTTCGTGATACCCATGGACTTCATCATACTGGACACATGACCAAATCCCCAGAATCCCATCATTCTGGGAAGACCTTTTCTAGCGACTGCAGGAGCGTGCATTGATGTGAAGGCACACTAGATCTCCCTGGAGGTAGATGGGGAGATCATCCTCTTCAGCCTTTCGGAGCACAGGGCTCCCTACCTCAACGACTTCACATTTAGCAGTATGAAGCCTGGGCCACCGGATGAAGCTCCCAAGACGGATGAATGGAGGTTCACTGAACCTCCAGAGCCAAGTTGATAGTGGAGTGCGGTCGAGCTAAACGACCTTAAACAAAGCGCTTCTTGGGAGGCAACCCAAGGTTAGTTTTAGATTTCCTTTGTTGATTGCATTGCATGCATTTGTGTGATTTTAGTTTTGATTTTGATCCCATTTAGGGTTAGGACTAGAAAAGTGTTGGTGCAGTAGGCACCTAAGTCGAACCTGAGTTTTGATTATAGAAAATGATATAAAATTAAGCTCATGTCATTATCTCACGAGCTGAATCAAGTATGCAGAAATGCTAAGCTAAGCCGAAGGTCAGCGACACTCGGAGAGAACCGTAGTGGTCGGGCAACACCGGGAGGACTTCGGAGGGAGCCGAATGAATCAGGTGGAGACCGAAAGCAAGGCTTCAAAGGTAAATATTGAGGTAAGCTCGTGTGAGTGAACGTAAGTAAGGTCGAGTCCTCCATACGGGGACATCCTTAGGCGATGATCCGACCAAGACTTCCCATGGAAGGTCTATGTTGAGATCGGATGGAAAGTGGCCGTCGAATTCACTTATATTTCGAGCTAACTCTTTATTACAGTCGAAAAGTCTGAAAATCAGTTCAACCGGCCAAGGATCAGTTCAACTGCTAAGCCATCAGTTCAACCGGCCAAGGATCAGTTCAACTGCTGAGCCATCAGTTCAACCGGCCAAGAAATCAGTTCAACCGATGGTCAAAAATCAGCCTCGAGGAGTCAAGCTTTATCACCATTTTTCAAGGAGTTTTGTGCCCAATTCCTATTGGTTGAAGACCCATTCGATGAGGGGCTTAAAGGCTATAAAAGGAGGGCCTCTCCTAGGGTTTTTTTATCATCTCTAAGTGCTCAAAAACCTTTGCAACTCCGCGATTCTCCGACGACTCTACGACGAAGTGCTGTCAACAACCCTAGCTTAGTTTCTACTCTTTAGTTGTTGATATTTTAATTTGTCGTCTCTTTAAATATTGCAATTCCTTTTATTAATCGAGGTTTTCTATCGTTGCACTTTACATTAATAGAAGAGAGGGTTTGTCTCTCTATCTTTTCTTTCAAAGGTTTTTTTTGTAATCGTCAAACTCCTACCTCCAACGAGGAGAAGTGTTTTTAGTGAATTGCCCTCCGTGCGTGATCAAGGATCACTAGGGCCTTGGAGTAGTAGCCGAAGGCTACGAACCAAGTAAAAATATTTGTCTCATTTTATTTATTGCTTATCTTTCCGTTGCAAATTAATTATCTACTTGAGTTTTAACGAACGAACAAAAAAAAGGTTTTATCGCTATTCACCCCCCCCCCTCTAGCGATCCGCTTCGATCCAACAATTGTTATCAGAGCCGGGGGCACTTAGATTTGGTAAAACCACCAATCTAGCATTTTTTACAGATTTGTTTTTTCATTCGTTTAAATTTTTCTCCCGCACTACTAATCCAAGACGAAGTCTTGGTACTCTTCGTTTGGTTTTGTTTTGCAAGTATTCTCTTTTGGAGTAACCGACGATAAAATGGGCATAACTTTTCGTACAAGTTGACCCACGAAACGGTCTACCTACCAAAACGAAGCTCTCGGAGAGATCTACACTTCTAATGAGGGTAAAACCTCGTAACAAGCTGTATTCATCCCCAAAAACCATCGTTTAGTACCATTTCCAGGACATCGAAGGTTGTAAGTGCTCATCTTTTATTTTAGTTGGTTATTTCTCGTTTATTCCTTTTGTTTCTTTTAATTTCCTACATTACTAATCCAAGGCAAAGTCTTGGAACCTTTTTCATGTTTTTTTTTGGTATTTTTTGTGCAAGGTTTCCCTTCCAAATGACCCATCTCGAGGGGTTTAGCATCGTCCGACCTCCGTTTTACAACGGAAATGATTTCCATTATTGGAAATGTCGGATGGGATGCTTTCTCAAAACCCAAATTGAGATGTGAATCATAATCCAAACGGGATTCACACTTTCGACTAACGAAGTGGGTGAATCCTTGGATTATGACCAATGGACCATTGCGACAAAATGACAAGTCAAAGCCGACGCTAAGGCAACTCAAATCCTTCAATGCGGCTTGTCCAAGGAGGAGCTAAATCGCGTCGGCCCCTTCATAAGTGCAAAGGACCTTTTGACAAAGCTAGTGGAGCTACACGAAGGGACCGATGAAGCCAAGGTATGTAAGCGTGATCTTTTATTTAATAAACTATATAATCTAAAAATGCAGGAACACGAGTCCGCGACGCAACTTCACGCCCGCGTCCAAGACATAGTCAACAATCTACACGCGATCGGGCAAAAGGTCGAAAACCGCGACCTTATAAGGTATGTCCTAAACTCCTTTCCGAGGACTACCTTGTGGGCATCCATGGTCGATGCCTACAAGGTCTCCAAGGATCTTTCGAAACTTAGGTTAGATTAACTATTTTCTGATTTTGAACTTCATGAGTAGTCTAACTCAATCCCGAGAAGGGTATAGCACTTTTTGCAAGTTCAAGGAAGAAAACCGCAAGCAATCCACCCCCGAAGGAAGAAGAGGATGAGTCCGATTCGGAGGTCGACCCGAAAATGGAGGCCGAACTAGTCAACCTAGTTCAGAGGATAGTCAAGGGCCGAAAGCAAATCATCACTCGACCCAACGAAGGTAAGACTAAAAGTTCTAATATTAGGTGTTACGAATGCAACAGGTTTGGACACATCAAGTCCGAATGCCCAAAGCTCAAAAGCAAAGCACCAAAATACAAAAAGCCACTCAATGCTACTTGGGAAGAAGCATCCGAGGAAGAAGATAATGATCGTGTTCTCATGGCTAAACCAGTGGAATCAGAGATGGAGTCAGAACCGGAACCTGAATTGGAAACCGAAGACGAATCGGACTGTGAAGCGCTATTCAAGACAAGCCACGGATACGCATCCGGTTCAAAAGATACACTCAAGGTAAGTCGATCTCTAATTAGTACGCTTTATAGTGCAATTAAGTTTTTAACTAGAAAGTTAGCGAAGTCCGAGTCCAAGGTCGAGACCCTGGTTGAGGAAGTTAAACTCCTCAAACACGAGGTCTCCCTAACCTCTTCGACTAGTCGAGTTCAAGAGGAGGACTCAACTCGAGTTGAAAAACTCGAAGTTGAGAACTCACTCTTGAAGAGTCAAGTCGAAGATCTTAGGAATACGTTGGAAAGGTTTACTTTGGGATCCAAAGGACTTGACCTCCTACTTGGATCGCAAAGGGTCGTTTACAACAAGGTCGGGCTAGGGTTTAGCTCAAATACGACCAACAAGTTGTATATGTCGATTGTAAGTTGACATAAAAAATATGTCCAAGCATGGGTCCCTAAGACCACCTTAATTTCAAACTTAGGATCGAACCAGTACTGGGTTCTAAGGACCAAATCCACTATGTGGAGAGACCGAATCGATTCAACGGTCCAGGGGGAGCTAGTATGAAACTTGTTTGTGTTTTAACCTAGAAATTGCATGCTTAGGTTTTTAATTTAGTTTGATTTTTCTTTTTAGAATGGTTAGATAGGACTATAACTCGTCAATACTTGATAACATAGTACCAGGACGCGGCGAGATGATAGTACGCTAGGAAAGCGGAGTCTTGTGTATTCGGGCTAGATAAGGCGTATCTAGTTTGGTGCACTTGACCGAGCGGAACTAGCTGAAGCTACCTCACCGTAACCTAGACTAGTTAGACAAGGAAGTGGTCTTAGGTAAGTCAAGTCTCTATTTTCTTGAAAATGGCTTTGTCTAAGAAAGTGGTCGTTGTTCCGATCAAAGAAGGCCTCTGTGCCTCGCCACAACCTGGAAGCCATGATCTTGAAAAGGTGACTTGATGATCCTAAGGTCAAATCCGAATCTAACGCAAGGTTGACAAGTGTTTAAGTCATTAAATTTAAATCAAGTAAAATTAGAAGTCATCTCACAAGAACATATAGGGTTAACGTGTTTGATCATGTATACATGGGTGAGATGATTTAGGTTAATAATCTTCAACCAATCTTTAATAAATCCAATATCCGATCCAACTACCTTGCGTGTAGGATCAATGGATGTTGGACAGTAGTTGCTCCCGACACATGACCGGGGATCAACTCAAGTTTTTGAAGCTTCGATTCAAACGACAAGGATCGGTAGCCTTCGGAAATAACGGCAAGCTCAAAATCATCGGATCAGGTGATATTGAGCTCAACTCAAATTTTGTTATTCAAAATGTTTTATTAGTAGAAAATTTTCAATATAATTTACTTTGTGAAAGCCAATTGTGTGATAATAACTATAAGGTCATATTTCTAGAAAATGAATGCATAATTAATACAATTGAAACTTCTAAAACAATTCTTAAGGGAACTAGAAATAACAACATTTACACTATTAACTTAACTAACTCCTCAACTAAGTGTCTTATGACATGGCAAGAGGAATCATAGTTGTGGCACCGACGACTCGGTCACTCACACCCAAGACTCATCCACAAGATGAGTCAGAGTGACTTAGTCAGAGGTTTGCCTAACCTCAATAACTTGAACAATAAAATATGTAATGCGTGTCAACAAGGTAAACAATCTAGGACACAACATCAACTAACTAATCAAGAACCAACCAAAAGTGTGCTTAAGGTCCTACACATGGATCTATTTGATTCACACGGAGCTAAGTCACTTAATGGAAGTAAATTCTGCTTAGTCATAATTGATGACTATTCTAGATTTACTTGGGTTAGGTTCATCAAACACAAAAGTGATACCCTAGATCAATTAATCAATCTATTTAAATTAATAGAAAATCAACAAAGCATTAAAATCAAAAGACTTAGGACTGATCATGGTGGTGAATTCGAGAACCATAGGTTTACAGAATTCTGTAACCTAAATGGATACCACAATGACTTCTCTTGCCCTAGAACTCCACAACAAAATGGCCTAGTAGAACACAAAAATAGAACCCTACAAGAAGCCACTAGGACAATGTTAAACGAGTATAACCTACCCGATAGTTTTGGGCGGAAGCCATGAGTACGACATGCTATGTCCAAAATAGGATGCTTATGGTAAAGAGGCACCTTAAGACCTCATACGAGATTTATCATGATAAAATACCTAACATCAAGTACTTTAGGGTATTTGGGTGTAAGGTACATATCCTAAATACTAAGGATTACCTAGGGAAATTTACATCCAAAACCACGACCGGAATCTTTCTAGGATACTCGACTACAAGTAGAGCTTATAGAGTATATAACCATGACACCCTTAGAGTCGAAGAGACTATTAATGTAGTATTTGATGAAGGACATGAACCTACAAAACCCCCGGCAACCCCAATTAGTGAGTCGATTCATACTAGACCTAACTCTGATCTGGAGATCAGGTATAGTGTTAATCTTAATCTAAGTCAACCAAGTCACTCTAATGACCAAGTGATAGATGACTCTAACCAAACTAGAACTCAAATGAGTCATCCTATTGATCAAGCTGTAGACTCAAACCCAAATCCAACTAGGACTCAAACGAATCATCCTATCGACCAAGTGATAGGTGATCCAAGTCTAGGAGTTCGAACTAGAGCCTCATATAGAAACCTTAGTCAAATCTCCTTAATTTCCAAAATTGAACCCAAGACTATTGACCAAGCTCTTCTTGATCCCGATTGGATTATTGCAATGCAAGAAGAGTTGACTCAATTCACTAGGAATGAAGTATGGGAATTAGTTCCACCACCTAAAGATAAAATAATCATTGGAACAAGGTGGGTGTTTAGAAATAAACTTGATGATAAAGGTGAAGTGGTTAGAAATAAAGCTAGACTAGTCGCTAAAGGATTTAGTCAAGTCGAAGGTTTAGATTACGACGAGACCTATGCCCCAGTAGCTAGATTAGAGTCCATTCGAATGCTATTAGCGTATGCAGCACATCGAGGATTTAAGTTGTTTCAAATGGATGTGAAATCTGCGTTCTTAAATGGATACATTAAAGAAGAAGTTTATGTTAGTCAACCCTTCGATTTCGAAAGTTTAGACAAATCCGACCATGTCCTTAGGTTAAAGAAAGCTCTCTATGGACTTAAACAAGCTCTTCGAGCTTGGTACGAGAGACTTTCGATTTATCTTAAGTCCAAAGGTTTTAACCAAGGTGTAGTTGACCCAACTCTTTTCGTAAAAACCTTAGGTAAAGACATATTCATAGCCCAAATCTACGTAGATGATATTATTTTCGGAACCACCAACTCAATCCTACTAAATGAGTTCATTTCACTTATGGAAAGTGAATTTGAAATGAATTTAGTAGGCAAGTTAAGCTTCTTTTTAGGTCTACAAATTAAACAAACTAAAGATGGAATATACCTACATCAACGCAAATATACTAGGGAATTAATTAAACGCTTTGGAATGCAAGATGCTAAAATTATTAATACCCCAATGACAACTAATGTGAATATAGAATAAGATGTAATGAGAAATTCAATTGATTTAAAATACTATAGGAGCGTAATAGGGAGTCTCATTTACTTAACTACAAGCCGACCCGATATCTTATTTGCAGTAAGTATGTGCGCAAGGTTCCAAACCTGTGCCAAGGAGTCTCACCTAACTCTAGTCAAGCGTATCCTTAGATATCTAAAGGGTACACTTAATGTCGGTATTTGTTACCCTAGATCTACCGAGTTCGAACTAACCGGCTACTCTGATTCGGACTATGCCGGTAGTAAGCTCGATAGAAAGAGTACGAGTGATTGTTGTCAACTTCTCGGCTCGAGTCTAGTGAGTTGGTTAAGTAGGAAGCAACACTGTGTTGCCTTATCTACCACCGAAGTCGAATACATCGCGATGGGTTAGTGTGTCACTCAGCTTCTTTGGATGAAGCACACTCTCCGTGATTTTAAGTTAGACTTTACGAACACAAAACTCCATGTAGATAACATTAGTTCAATTAACCTTACTAAGAATCCGATATATCACTCTAGGACCAAACATATAGAGGTCAAACACCATTTCATTCGAGAACATGTGGCCAACAGAGCCATACAACTCGAATACGTCGAATCGAAGTCTAACTTGGCAGACCTATTTACTAAACCCCTACCCGAAGCCGAATTCAGTCTATTAAGACGAAAATTGGGCATCTGCGTAGTAGAATAGGAACTTACAAATTATATTTTCGTACTACTATATCTTACTTTTCATTTTCATGGAACTAGCATAGGACATACCTTAGATATCATGCACCTATAGATTTAAGGAGTCAGTACATCTCACAACACATAGGACTAATGTGTTTGTGTACTTAGCCACGTAGATGGGTGTGAGATGTTAGGACCTTACTCCTAGTTCCAGATGTAGAGCTAGTGCATCGCCATGAACCACGGAGTATAATCATACATACTAACCGACTCTGTCCAGGACTGGTTGATCTTTCATATCAATCAAGCCAAATATGAGTCGAACATTTTATAGATGAACTTATTTTCAGTATATGATTTTCAAAATAATGTGGAACATGCTTGGACTTTAAAATTAATACTTATTTTTTATTCCACACACACCCTCACTCTTTTCGATATATGGAAAAAGGAGGAGAAAAAGGCCAAAGTTAAGGGATCAATTTTTTATGGCCAAGGCTTACTTAACTTTAAGTTTACAAAACAAGTTAAGAGAATTCTTAACTTAAACACATTTAGTTAACTTGTTAACAAAAAAGTAAATTACTTTACTTTAAGTTAACTTGTTAACAAAATGGAAGTAAAGGCCAAGGTTAAGAAATCAATTTTTTGATTTCTTAACTTAAAACTTATTTAAAATACTATGGCCAATATTAAGTAATTTTGGTTACTTAAGTCTTTTTTAGTAGCAAACATCAAGGGGGAGAGTTAAAACTCTTTCTCAAGTACTCACCCTCAATCAAGGGGGAGGATTCCTCAAGGGGGAGCACTTGAAAAAGAGTTTTTATATACTCCTGCTCATTCAAGCATATCTCATACTCATTTTGCTTAATGCACTTAATTTATTTTTCTTAACTTTGTATGTGGGTTTGCCATAAATCAAAAAGGGGGAGATTGTTGGTGCAGTAGGCACCTAAGTCGAACCTGAGTTTTGATTATAGAAAATGATACAAAGTTAAGCTCATGTCGTTATCTCACGAGCTGAATCGAGTATGCAGAAATGCTAAGCTAAGCCGAAGGTCAGCGACACTCAGAGAGAACCGTAGTGGTCGGGCAACACTGGGAGGACTTCGGAGGGAGCCGAAAGAATCAGGTGGAGACCGAAAGCAAGGTTTCAAAGGTAAATGTTGAGGTAAGCTCGTGTGAGTGAGCGTAAGTAAGGTCGAGTTCTCCATACGGGGACATCCTTAGGCGACGATCCGACCAAGACTTCCCATGGAAGGTCTATGTTGAGATCGATGGCAAGTGGCCGTCGAATTCACTTATATTTCGAGCTAACTCTTTATTACAGTCGAAAATTCTGAAAATCAGTTCAACCGGCCAAGGATCAGTTCAACTACTAAGCCATCAGTTCAACCGGCCAAGGATCAGTTCAATTGCTGAGCCATCAGTTCAACCGGCCAAGAAATCAGTTCAACCGATGGTCAAAAATCAGCCTCGAGGAGTCAAGCTTTATCACCATTTTTCAAGGAGTTTTGTGCTCAATTCCTATTGGTTGAAGACCCATTCGATGAGGGGCTTAAAGGCTATAAAAGGAGAGCCTCTTCTAGGGTTTTTCATCATCTCTTAGCGCTCAAAAGCCTTTGCAACTCCGCGATTCTCCGATGACTCTACGACGAAGTGCTGTCAACAACCCTAGCTTAGTTTCTACTCTTTAGTTGTTGATATTTTAATTTGTCATCTCTTTAAATATTGCAATTTCTTTTATTAATCGAGGTTTTCTATCATTGCACTTTACATTAATTGAAGAGAGGGTTTGTCTCTCTATCTTTTCTTTCGAAGTTTTTTTTTGTAATCGTCAAACTCCTACCTCCAACGAGGAGGAGGGTTTTTAGTGAATTGCCCTCCGTGCGTGATCAAGGATCACTAGGTCCTTGGAGTAGTAGCCGAAGGCTACGAACCAAGTAAAAATATTTGTCTCATTTTATTTATTGCTTATCTTTCCGCTGCAAATTAATTATCTACTCGAGTATTAACGAACGAACAAAAAAAAGGTTTTATCGCTATTCACCCCCCCCTCTAGCGATCCACTTCGATCCAAGAAAAAGAACTTTGCTAGGTAAAAATAAAATCTATATTAACCTACACGGCGAAAGGTGAGAGAGAATTCGAGCTCTGACGCAAAATGGGGAGAGAAATGGGGACACACGGCCTGGCCGTGTGTTTTCCCACGGCCGTGCCTGACTGACCCGAGGCACACACAGCCTGGCCGTGTGTTTTCACACGGCCATGTCGCGCGAGGTTAAAAAGGGCGAGTTGTGTGTTTTTACTCTATTTGCGCCATGTGCTTCGAAAGCTCTTGCCCTAGCCGTGTGATTTCGTCTTCCCCACCATCTAGAAGCACTTTGAACCTCTAAGGAAGCCAAAAGGAGCAAGGATGAGGAGGACCAAGCAAGTAGCACCTCGATCCGGCACCTCGGAGCAACGAACAAGGAGAGCCGATGCTTCTCAAGCTCTGGAGGAGTGTAACGCCCTACCCACTCTTCTTTTTTACAATAATGAACATAGAGATAGATATAATATGCTCTCTACTCGTAAACTCACTTCTACTAGGTACTTAAATGAAGATTTGCTAGAGTCTTTAGGGTTGTTGGGTGATATTCAAGCCCTATTTGCAAAAATGGGGTGGGAAGAGATGATGGGAATAAGACACCCAACATACCCTAGGATAGTTCTAGAATTTTTAAGTTCCTTAGAGGCGGAAAATTTAACGGGTAGAGAGAGCGAGGAGGGTAGGATAATTTTTAGGCTTTTTAACATTGAGTATGAGTGGACCCTTCACCAATAGAACTCATGCTTTGGCTTGCCGAGTGGGGGAGAGAGAAGAACCCCTATTGGGTTCAACTCTCGAGAATGTTGGACCGAGTTGGCGGGAGAGCATGCTTATGACCCTTCTAGGGCCAAAGCGTCGTGCCTCCAAAACTCCATCTTTCGATACCTCCACCGCATCATGGCCAGTACTATATTTGGTCGTGGGGAGAGTGACGGTGTAGTTAGAGCTAGTGAGCTGCTTTGCCTATGGGATATGCTACAATAAAGGAGTAGCATCGATGTAGGGTCCCACTTCATCAGACACTTAGTGAAGATGGGCAAAGCAGCACGAGGAGAGATTAATATGGGAGGCCTACTTACCCACATTTGCCATAGGATGGGGTACGATTACACTACATTAGAGAGTATAGAGGGGAGCCCTAGGATCGACCTAGGAGTGTGCATGACCATGAAGATGATTGTGAGAGAAGGAGGCTCCTTATGCTTTGTAAGGAAAAATCTGACGACCCTTAGGCTCTCCGACCCTGATCGTACCACCATCACTACACGCGCCAACTGGTGCTTGGACCTGATAGTGGAGTCCCCTCCATATGAGGGACCCACCACATCAGCGCCCATCTCTCCACCTTTATATCACTCTTCCTCCAGTCCACATGTGCATAGGAGCCCACCTAGTCCACGCCGACATGAGCCTGCACCTGTACCACCACCTTTTTCTACTTTTGAGCAGGATACAGGTACGTCAGCATATGATTTCTCAGAGTTTCGATCGCACCTCAACGACATTTACAATGAGCAGCAGACGCAGAGGCAGCGATGGGAGGAGTAGAGTGCCTACCAGCAAGCGGAGTGTAGGGAGTTGCTTCGGAGGCTCATTGGCTCTCATGTCCCCGGATTAAAATTTTCACTAATGAAAGAATTAATCCGGATGGGATGAGTTTCCATAGCACAACCAATTCGTCGTCGTGCTAACAACTTGAGTGATCGCTTGAACAAACTAGTTGTTCAAGCAACACAACTCTTCTAGTTGGTTAGCCGCGGAAGAGACGACGGACGGATCGCCGGTTTTTGTGTTTGTCTTCGGGGTCCATGATTATACAAAATATATACCAATGCACACTTGTATAATCAACACATAAAAGAACATGCTAAGATCATAATATAAAGTTGTAAAACTTTTATACCTTACGATCTTCTACCGTATGTCCTATCCTCCTCGTGGACGACGTGTGGGCGAAGATCCTCCACGAGTAGAAGCCTTCTAGATCGCATTCTTCCCTTCCTTGTTCGCTGCTAACAAAGAGAAGAACAAAACAAAAAACTCCTCCTTTCTAGAACCGGCCACCAATCAAAAGAACTCGATGTAACTGCCGGCCAAGGAGTGAATGGATGAGCGCCGACCAACTTGTTGCAATGTTGCCGCCGGCCACCTAGAGGTTGGAGAAGCACCGGCCACCAAGGAGTTGGAGAACCGCCGGCCACCTAGGAGCAAAAGAGGAGGAAGAGAGGAGCACCGACAATGGATGAGAAGAGGATGAGGGGCGCCGGCCAAAACCCTAGGGAGAACCAAACTTGCCGCCCACTTCTAGCCGCCCAAAACCCTAGCTTTCCTAGGGTTTGTTGCCGCCCACTTTAAGATGAGCAAAACCCAAATTTCCAATTGAACCAATTCTTATTGCTGCCCAACCTAATCCCTCTATTTATAGAATTGGGCTTAAGCCTCCTTTAATCTCCACCGTCGGATCTAGGGATTTAATCTCCACCGTCGGATCTAGGGTTTTATCCCAACCGTCGGATCTAGGGTTTCATCCCAACTGTCGGATCTAGGATTTCATCCCAACCATCGGATCTAGGGTTTCATCCCAACCGTCGGATCTAGGGTTTCATCCCAACCGTCGGATCTAGGGATTTAATCCCAACCGTCGATTCTAGGGTTTCATCCCAACCATCGGATCTAGGGATTTAATCCCAACCGTTGGTACTAGAGTTTTGTTTTACATTCTTGGATCTAGATTTCATGAGGATTATATTAGGCTACGATAGGGACTATAAGGAGGAGTTGGATCTTGGCCACCCGATGGATCGGAACCACACAAACTTGATCCATCAATGATGTTCCATTCCACTAGTGGATCATCATTGAACTACCTCACCAACCTCCATAAATTAATATGGGCTCCATATATTATTTGTACATTCATCTCCCTGTGTTTAAGATATCGAATGCCCGTCAATTAATTGATTTACTGACCATCAATTAATTAACATCTAACTCCTCGAGTAGTACCACTCAACCTTATCATCATGTTGACTTAGTCAACCAGCTGAGTTTACATGATGAACCTTATGAGCTCCTCAAGGGGACATCATCAACCTAGTATATAGGACACAGTTTCCTCCTATAATCAACGGCACACCATGTAAATAATATCATTTCCCAACTTACCGGGCATATTGATTTAATCCATCTAAATCTCACCCTCTGGTAAATCAAAGAAATAAATACTAAGTACATGTGCCCGTTATTATATCGGGATTAAGAGCATGTACAACATAATATCCGAGGTCCGATTCAATTATGTAATCAGCAATTAATTGAATCACCTCTATGTCGGTCCTGCTCAATACACCTAAGTGTACTAGTGTAACTCTATGTTCAAGACAAAACAATACCAAGCTACACTACAACCATGCCAATGGTTTATCCAAAACTATCTTGGTTGTGAGCCTCTACTTATATTTTACAAGGGACTGATAACATGATCTTCTGTGCCACACCAAGCACCATGTTATCTACAATGTAAAATATTAGACAATATGCACAGACATATAATAAATATATAAAGTGCAAACAATGATCATGTGATTCTTATTCCAAAATAAAATGTTCATACAAAAAGAGCTAGACTTTCAATATACATTCCAACAATCTCCCACTTATACTAAAAGACTATGCCGTCATCACACTGCCATACAACTAATCCCCATGTCCTCCACATGCCTATCAAACGCTTTCGCTGGAAGGGCCTTAGTGAATGGATCCGCCACGTTATCCTCTGATGCAATTTTGGCGACAGCTACTTCTCCTCGCTTTACGATCTCTCGTATAAGGTGGTACTTGCGCTCTATGTGTTTACTCGCCTTATGGGCTCGTGGTTCCTTCGAGTTTGCAACTGCACCACTGTTATCACAATAAATTGTAATAGTTCTGGGCAAACCAGGAATCACATCCAAGTCCATCAAGAAGTTCCTGAGCCATACAACTTCCTTTTCGCCTCGGAGGTGCCACATACTCGGCTTCCATGGTAGAGTCCCACGCATTTCGCGACACTCCTCCATACTATGGCTCCACCTCCAAAAGTAAACACAAACCCCGAGGTAGACTTACTGTTATCCCTATCTGATTGGAAATCAGAATCCGTGTAACCCACAGGGACTAATTGATCTGCCCGGTAAACCAGCATATAATCCCTAGTCCTTCTCAGGAACTTCAATATATGCTTTACGCAGTCTAATGTCCCCTGTCGGGATTACTCGATATCTCGCTAACCATGCCCACGCCAAGCGGATATCCGTCTCATCCATAGCATACATAAGGCTTCCTACTGCCGAAGCATAAGGAACCACCTTCATGTCTTCTATCTCCTTTGATGTTTTGGGACACATCTCTTTAGATAAAGGAACTCCTTGCCTAAAAGGTAGAAAACCTTTCTTGAAGTTCTGCATGCTAAAACGAGCAAGGATAGTGTCAATGTATGAAGCTTGAGATAAGAACAACATCCTTTTCTTGTGATCCCTTATAACTTTGATCCCAAGGATGTGTCCCACTTCTCCCAAGTCCTTCATGTCAAACTATTTGGATAACCATACCCTTACGTCTGATAACACTTTGATATTGTTGCCAACTAACAAAATGTCATCTACGTATAGTACAAGAAATACCACTACGTTTCAATCACATCTCTTGTATACACAAGGCTCATCCGGACTTTGAATAAATCCATATGACTGGATTACCTCATCAAAGCGGATGTTCCAAGATCTAGAAGCTTGCTTCAATCCATAAATGGACCGATTAAGCTTACATACAAGATGCTCTTTGCCTATAGCAATAAATCCCTCTGGTTGCCGCATATAGATGTTCTCCTCAAGACTTCCGTTAAGGAAAGCTGTCTTGATATCCATCTGCCAAATCTCATAATCCATATGAGCAGCTATAGATAAGAGAATCCGGATAGACTTAAGCATAGCTACCGGTGAAAAAGTCTCCTCATAATCGATGCCCTCTTCCTGAGTATACCCTTTCGCAACAAGCCTAGCTTTGAAGGTCTTAACCTTCCTGTCTACTCCTCTCTTTCTCTTGTAGATCCACTTGCATCCAATGACTTTTACACCATCGGGTGGTTCTACTAGCTCCCAGACCTGATTAGAATCCATAGATTCTATCTCTGAATCCATCGCTCTTTGCCAAGATGCCGCATCTCTATCTTGGAGTGCCTCGTCATATGTCCAGGGATCAGGTTCATGTTCACCAGGGACTAAGTCCGAAGACTCTCCCAAAAACATGAATCTATCGGGTTGTCTAACAACCCTCCCACTACGACGAGGTGCCTCCTGTGTATGCTCTGTGACACGCGGTGCAGTGACTTGTGATATCTCCTCTTGTACCGGTGGTACTGAAGTCGGGACTTCCCCTGTCAACTCCTCAAGAACAATCCTACTCGTGGGCCTGTGGTTCATTACATAGTCCTCCTCTAGAAATCTGGCATTCGTACTCACGATTACCTTCTGATCTCTAGGACTATAAAATAAACCACCCTTCGTTCCCTTAGGGTAGCCAACAAACAAGCGTACTTCTATACGAGATTCCAACTTACCAGCATCTCCCTTCAGCACATGTGCTGGACTACCCCAAATCCGAATATGTCTTAGACTAGGCTTTCGCCCAGTCCACAACTCTATGGGAGTAGAGGGTACTGACTTAGATGGAACCAAGTTCAGAATGTGTGCTGCTGTTTCCAGAGCAAACCCCCAGAACGAATCAGGTAACTCAGAGTAACTCATCATAGATCTGACCATCTCCACAAGAGTCCTATTCCCTCGCTCCGCCACACCATTCTGTTGGGGTGTGCCAGGTGCAGATAATTGGGATTGAATCCCAGCCTTTGATAAGTAATTCCTAAACTCTCCCAAGAGGTACTCGCCACCACGATCAGATCGTAATGTCTTGATACTTTTACCTTGACGGTTCTCCACATCAGCCTTGAATTCTTTGAACCTATCAAAACATTCAGACTTGCGGCGCATCAAGTAAATGTATCCATATCTTGAATAATCGTCTATAAATGAGACGAAATATTCAAAACCACATCTTGCCTGGATAGACATAGGACCGCACAAATCAGAATGAACCAATTCTAACACATCTTTGGCTCAATACCCCTTGGCCTTGAAAGGTCTCTTGGTCATTTTACCTTCCAAGCAAGATTCGCAGATTGGGAGATCCTCCACCACTAATGAACCCAAAGGTCCATCAGCTATCAACCATTGAATTCTGCTTAGGTTAATATGACCAAGCCTTAGATGCCAAAGATATGTCTGGTTCATTTGAGAAGGTTCTTTTCTCTTATTAGATTTAAAAGATGAGTTATTTACTTCTATATGCATCGTGGGAGTTTTCGGTTCTAGAGTATATAAATTGCCAACCAATGTACCAGAACAGATAATCTCCCTATTCCTTTTTATAACCACTTTGTCATTAAAAGAAACAGAATATCCATCCATAAACAATTTAGAAACTGAAATTAAATTCTTTCTAAAAGTTGGTACATAAAGACAATTTCTCAAAACCAAAACTTTATTCCTATCAAAAGATAAATAAACGTCTCCCACTGCAATAGCCGCCACCTTTGAAGCATTGCCCATGAAGACGGTAATCTCTCCCTCAGCTAGTCGTCGGGTTTCCTGGAACCCCTGCAAAGTATTGCAGACATGATCAGTAGCTCCTTTATCTACACACCAGGCACTGGTAGATAACACCGCTAAACATGTTTCAACAACTAAACAAGAAGATATACCTTTGTTCTTTCGGCGAGGACAGTCCGCCTTCTAATGTCCAGTCTGCTTGCAAGTGAAGCACTTGCCTTTCGGCTTCTTCACTCCTGCCTGAGGTCCCACTGCCACTTTCTTCCCTCCACCTTGCTTCTTCTTCTTCTTACCTTTCGGTTTAGAGGAAGAAACCTTCTGAGCGACCATGGCTTGAGCACTTTGACGAAAAATCCCCTCTGTCGCCTGGAGTTCTGTCAGAAGCTCCGCCAACAAATACAACCTCTTGTTCATGTTGTAATTGAGGCGGAACTGCTCAAAACTCCTAGGCAGAGACTGGAGAATGATATCGACCTGGGTTTCCCCATCGATCTCAGCTCCGAGGACTTCCATCTCATTAAGATGAGCCATCATTTTGAGAACATGATCCCTAACGGGTGTTCCCTCGATCATGGTGGTCGTCATCAAGTTTCTCATTGCCTCGTGTCTAGCCGCCCTACTCTGATGTCCGAAAAGTTCCTTGAGATTGAACATCATGTCATAAGCTGTGGCAATGGCCTGATGCTGATGTTGCAGCACATTTGACATAGATGCCAAAATGTAACACCGCACCATCTCATCTGCCTTGACCCATTTCTTATAACGTTCTTTCTCCTTTTCATCAGAGTCATCGGAGGGCTTAGGAGGACAAACCTCGAAGAGTACAAATTTGTACTCCTCCGCAGTTAAGACAATATCCAGATTTATTTTCCAATCAATATAGTTTGGTCCAGTAAGCTTATTTTCTTTTAAAATCACAGCAAGTGGGTTGAAAGCCATTTGAAAAACCTAAGAATCACAATGATCAAAATATTAGATTTCAAATATTATTGATTCCTCAAAACAATAAAATTCCGAAATCAACCAACACCTCAAAACACCGAGAATATCGCATGCCACGATAGTGTGGACGTATACGAATTCTACATTTGTAAGAGGAGGTTTTACCCATTAATTTTATTATCTTGTCAACCTTACTTTTTGACAAATAAAATTAATAGTCGGTTCCTCTTTAGCCCTACAAATAAAAGCAGTGACTCCGATGAGGAGGATACTTTTTATTTGCATATAAGTGTGCACCATTACACGATACTAAGGGAATTATTTCGGATTATGTGCCTTATCGATGGGGAAGTACACACGCTCCTAAATAATTTCCTATAACCATTATTTGACCTAGTGATCCACAAACAAACCCATCCGATGGGGAGGAAGGCACTCAGAGCCAACGCGCAAGTTTGTTTCATCACACGTCAAATTGTAATGGAGGCCGCGGGAATTAATTAAAATATCCCTCTCCCACTTAGTAAATTTCAATTGAGGAATTTGAAAGCATACACAATATGCATATAAAACAAATCAGCAATAAATATGGAAAAAAAACAGAATTTTTCCAACTATTATGGCATTGTTCTCCAATACGCATCCCGTTGTGTTGCCACCTCGTCCGCTCCACCTTTTCCCATGCGCAAGTCACCAAAGAGATCCGAGCCGAGATATATCATTTTAATTTACATCCATCGATCCTATACTCCACGAAGGAGTGTACAAATAATCTAGATCGAAAGTAAACTAAAATGAACGGCTAAACAATGCCACATTTAATTACAAAAATTAAATACTAATCTAGCCTCGTCAACCCCGAGGATTCAAATAATATACATACAATCACACACAAAACAATCACATACAACCAAATAGCCATAATAGTTGGATCTTATGCCTGCAACCAAAAAGTTAGCCTACGCACATCCTACTATTATCCGGCATACTCAATATATGATATGTGCATGAAAGTAACCAAATCCAAAACACACAAAACCGGAAATCGTGGCTCTGATACCACTTGTAGGGAGTTGCTTCGGAGGCTCATTGGCTCCCATGTCCCCGGATTAAAATTTTCACTAATGAAATAATTAATCCGGATGGGATGAGTTTCCTTAGCACAACCAATTCGTCGTCGTGCTAACAACTTGAGTGATCGCTTGAACAAACTAGTTGTTCAAGCAACACAACTCTTCTAGTTGGTTAGCCGCGGAAGAGACGATTGACGTATCGCCGGTTTTTGTGTTTGTCTTCGGGGTCTATGATTATACAAAATATATACTAATGCACACTTGTATAATCAACACATAAAAGAACATGCTAAGATCAGAATATAAAGTTGTAAAACTTTTATACTTTACGATCTTCTATCGTATGTCCTATCCTCCTTGTGGACGATGTGTGGGCGAAGATCCTCCACGAGTAGAAGCCTTCTAGATCGCGTTCTTCCCTTCCTTGTTCCCTGCAAACAAAGAGAAGAACAAAACAAAAAATTCCTCCTTTCTAGAACCGCCCACCAATCAAAAGAACTCGATGTATCCATCGACCAAGGAGTGAATGGATGAGCACCGGCCAACTTGTTGCAATGTTGCTACCGGCCACCTAGAGGTTGGAGAAGCACCGGCCACCAAGGAGTTGGAGAACCGCCGGCCACCTAGGAGCAAAAGAGGAGGAAGAGAGAGGAAGAGGATGAGGGGCACCGGCCAAAACCCTAGGGAGAACCAAGCTTGCCGCCCACTTCTAGCCGCCCAAAACCCTAGCTCCTCTAGGGTTTGTTGCCGCCCACTTTGAGATGAGCAAAACCCTAATTTCCAATTGAACCAATTCTTATTGCTGCCCAACCTAAGCCCTCTATTTATAGAATTGGGCTTAAGCCTCCTTTAATCTCCACCGTCGGATCTAGGGATTTAATCTCCACCGTCGGATCTAGGGTTTTATCCCCACCATCGGATCTAGGTTATCATCCCAACCGTCGGATCTAGGATTTCATCCCAACCATCGGATCTAGGGTTTCATCCCAACCGTTGGATCTAGGGTTTCATCCCAACCGTCGGATCTAGGGATTTAATCCCAACCGTCGATTCTAGGGTTTCATCCCAACCATCGGATCTAGGGATTTAATCCCAACCGTTGGTACTAGAGTTTTGTTTTACATTCTTGGATCTAGATTTCATGAGGATTATATTAGGCTACGATAGAGACCATAAGGAGGAGTTGGATCTTGGCCACCCGATGGATCGGAACCACACAAACTTGATCCATCAATGATGTTCCATTCCACTAGAGGATCATCATTGAACTACCTCACCAACCCCCATAAATTAATATGGGCTCCATATATTATTTGTACATTCATCTCCCCGTGTTTAAGATATCGAATGTCTGTCAATTAATTGATTTACTGACCATCAATTAATTAACATCTAATTCCTCGAGTAGTACCACTCAACCTTATCATCATGTTGACTAAGTCAACCAGCTGGGTTTACATGATGAACCTTATGAGCTCCTCGAGGGGACATCATCAACCTAATATATAGGACACGGTTTCCTCCTATAATCAGCGGCACACCATGTAAATAATATCATTTCCCAACTTACGGGCATATTGATTTAATCCATCTAAATCTCACCCTGGTAAATCAAAATAAATACTAAGTACATGTGCCCGTTATTATATCGGGATTAAGAGCATGTACAGCGTAAATCCGAGGTCCGATTCAATTATGTAGTCAAGAATTAATTGAATCACTTCTATGTCGGTCCTGCTCAATACACCTAAGTGTACTAGTGTAACTCTATGTTCAAGACAAAACAATACCAAGCTACACTACAACCATGCCAATGGTTTGTCCAAAACCATCTTGGTTGTGAGCCTCTACTTATATTTTACAAGGGACTGATAACATGATCTTCTGTGCCACACTAAGCACCATGTTATCTACAATGTAAAATATTAGACAATATGCACACACATATAATAACTATATAAAGTGTAAACAATGATCATGTGATTCTTATTTCAAAATAAAATGTTCAGACAAAAAGTGCTAGGCTTTCAGTATACATTCCATCACGGAGTTCCAGGGATTTCGAGAGCACTTCTAGTGGGCTGAGGAGTTCTACGATGAGGCCCGCATATACTTCCAAGAGGAGGCTGTTCGTCGCCAAGATGAAGCTGCCTACCACAGGGAGATGCGACAGCACATGCATGCCTAGCAGGTGCAGTGGGCTAGGGAGGAGGAGCATCGAGTAGCCGCTGCATCCACCAACTCCCAGATCGACCACATGTACATGTGGCATTAGCGGCTCAGCAGTAGGTTCTCCCAGGATCTAGAGATGTCGAGGCTCCCAGACTTTCCACCTCGTCCACCATACTAGAGGTATATTTTCCTTTAAGTCTGGGGGGGTACCCCAAAGTTTATTTCGTTTTATTTCCTAGCAGTAGTTTCTTTTTTGGTATTTTCATTCATTTATTCATGCATGAGTTGTTGAGTTTCTTTCAGTACTTAATTTTTGCTATCTGTAAAGCTACCTCAGTAGTATTTTTGAAAGTTGCTTGCATGAGTTGTTCCCATAGGTAGCTTAACCTCATTTATCTCGTGGTATTTTATTTTATTCGCTCTATTGAATGTTCTAGACTTACACTGGTTAGCTTTATTTTTACACTTGCACATGTCGAACGTTCTGAAAGGGAGAATCTAGTACATAATGAGTTATGATTCATCTCAGTAGTCTAGTACTTTAGAATCCATAGGTGGCTCTAGGTTTAGCATTTTAGTTACTGGAGATGCTCGGATTGTGTAAGCCCATTCGAAAAAATCAAAACACTAGTGAGTCAAAAAATAAAAGAAAAGAAAAGAAACAGAGAGAAAAAAAAAGAGAGAATATTATGAGGGATAAAAAAACAGTTGTCGTGGGTGGAAATAGCTAGGTGCCCCTTTTGAGACCGAGTTAGGTTACTGGGGAAACACCTACCAATTTCTCTCAATACTGAGCATGCCTTTGAGACTTTATGCTTGATCTAGGGAACAACCCTCGCTTTGGGCAGGTAAGTGCCTAAGAGCCAGAAACCTTAGGAAAACTATGGGATGACGACTTAACTCACCATGGAATGGGTAGCCCCTAAGAATGATTCGCCTAGCACGAGAACGAGGAGCTAACTTAGTGAATTTCTAGAACATATTTATTTTGCTTTGATTACAAATACCACTTGATAAATTTAATTAACATGCTAATTATGGAACAATATCTTTTTAAAATTTCATGGAACTAAGGTTTGTTTGAGGACAAGCAAAGATTTATGTCTGGGGAAGTGATGTGAGCAAAACATATAGGGTTTTAGGAGTAGTTTTTGCACACATCTTGTTACATTTCATGTTGGTTTCATGCATATGTTACTCTATTTTGCACGCATTTCTTATTTTCTGGTTTGGAGGTCTGCTCGTTGGACTTTTGGGTGCAGCTTAGCATTTCGGATTAAAAAGATGCGCTTTCGGAGCAAAAGAAGGGCATTTCGCAGCTAGACATAGAGTGGGACACGTCCAGGGCATGTGGAAACACACCAAGGCCCCACATGGGCTTGCCGTGTGGAAACACACGGCCATGTGGCAGCCCACTAGATTTGCACGACTAGGGCTTTTTTCGGATTTTACAGCGGTCTGAGGCGATGTCTATATAAGGATGGCTCCTCCCAAAACCCTATGGGAGAGGCACGATGGCTAGGACCACACACTGAAGCCCTAAAAAGCTTCGGTAACTCGCAACAGGGAGGAGGAATGCCGCCGGAGGTCCACGCCTTGCACTTCAATGCCGGAGAGAAGACCACGAAAGCATTGTAATTCTTTGTTCCTGCATTTTATTCCTTATGTATTCAAACATTGACATTCTTTGTGATTCTTCCTTCATATACATGGAGTAGTACTTTCTATTCTAGGATTAGGGAGTAGCTTGTGTGCACATTACAATGTTGGTTCATGTTAAATTCTACCTTTGAATTTGATTTTACAATTGATAGTTGTTTCTTTACTATATCTATGCGTGTTTGGCTTTCTATATGCTGTGCTTAGGCGATACAAGGGGTGACAACCCTCGTATTTAAGATTTAAGGGATTTTATATAAGGAAATTAGGGGTAAATCTGATCCCTTGTAACTGTGGGTAGAAGAGTACGATGAAATCGGAAATGGTTTATCATAGGGATTGATTCGACATCCTCGTATCGTCTATCCCGTCCTTTTAGGTGGATGTAGCTCTCGGTAGATGTGGTGGCTCTGCGGGAGAGTGTATGATGTCCCTTCCATAAAACCATAGCTAAACATCTAGACGACGCCAATTGACAACATTGTTTTGTGATACACAAGCGAAACCGAAGTCCTAGAATCACCTTTGAAGACCTTGGCACACTCCTTTCCTCCTCCATGTGATACCGTATAGAGTAAAGTCCACCGACAACCCTCACCAATCAAAACCTCTTCGAGTTATGTCCGAACAATTACAACCACTGAAAATATTTGGTATTCGAATCCCAGTCCCTGTGGGATCGATAATCTTTATTACATGACGACATCCATGCACTTGCGGGTGTTTAGCGCCTTCATGATATTTGGTCTCAATGGTTAATGCCTACCCTTCTTAGGGTTAATGCCTAAATGGTTTTCTACCTTCTTAATGAATTCCCTAGATAGGATTTTTCTAGGGTTATTAGTCTCAAATTTCTCCTTATTTCTAAAATTGAGACTCTTAGCACCTAGCATATAATATTTGTTATTCCTAGCATGTCTTTCATGAACAATAGTAAGATTACTCCTAGCATGCTTTTTGACATGAAAAATTGAAGGTGCATTACTAAATTTTACCTTAGGGTTTGCTTTAGAAGCTTCCCCTACATTTGATGCTCCTTTTTTTCTCCTAGGGCATTGACTTCTATAGTGCCCCTTTTGATGGCATTTGAAGCAAATGACATGCTCCTTGCTCTTTTGTCTTTGGGCATCATTTTCCTTGGTCTTTGGCACGACTTGTGCCATCTTCTTGACCTTTTTTGGACACTTGCTCTTGTAGTATCCAGCTTTCCTACACTCAAAACATATTATATGAATTTTATTATTAACACATGTGTTTGAATTACCTAGGGTGGTGGTGGAATTTTGAACTTCCTTATGTTCTTAACCGGAGGTAGATGGTTCTTCTTGAGTTGGCTCCGGTATTGAAGATGACCTAGTCTCCTCCCCCTCAATCCTAGAGGTGAAGGCTTCCTCCAATTCTACTTCTTCCACCGATCTGGATGTTGACTCCTTCTCAACTTCTGAATCCTCACTTTCTTGTGAGGAAGAGCTTGCTTCTTCAGTCTCCTTGTCCAATTGAGCCGAAGAGCATTTTTGTTCCTTAGGCTCCTCTAGCTCTTGAGCCATTGAGGGTTTTTCATGGAGCTTTGTCAATTCGCTCTAAAGCTCCTTGGCATCCTTGTATTCACCTAAACTATACAAAATGTCATTAGGGATTAAATCAACCAAGAATTTTATTACCTTCTTATTTTTCTTGAATTCTTGGAGTTCTTGGAGCGCGTTCTTCGAGACCTCGACGACCTTCGTGGTGAGATTTGAGGTCGCGTTCGTGTGCATCAGTGTGTCGTTGATTATAGGAGGAAACCATGTCCTATATATTAGTATGATGATGTCCCCTTGAGGAGCTCATAAGGTTCATCATGTAAACCCTGCAGGTGGACTTGGTCCGGCATGATGATAAGGTTGAGTGGTACTACTCATGGAGTTAGATGTTGATTAATTAATTGTCAGAAAATTAATTAATTGATGGACATTCGAGATCTTAAACACGGGGAGATATTTGTACAACTAATATACGGAGCCCATATTTATTTATGGGATTGGTGAGGTAGATCAATGATAATCCTCTAATGGAATGGATTATCATTAATGGATTGGATTTTATGTGGGTCGGATTCATTGGTTGGCGAAGATCCAACTCCTCCTCATGGTCCCTATTGTAGCCTATTATAACCCTCATGAAGCCTAGATCCGACGGTGGAGATTAAATCTCTAGATCCGATAGTGGAGATTGAAAGGAGGCTTAAGCCTAACTCTATAAAAAGGGGGCTAAGGCTTGGGCGCAAGGAGAGATAGAGAATTCTAGGGTTTTGCTTCCTTGGTTTTTGGGTTGTAAGATATAGGAGGTTAGGGTTTTGTATCGTTGGCTGACGGCTAGGGTTTGGTGGATTCTCCTCCCTTGGTTGGCGCCCTCCATTGAAGGTTGCCTGTGCTCATCCATTGAAGCAAGGTCGGTGCTCATCTCTTGATGCAAGGCCGGCGTTCATCCATTGAAGTTAGTCGGCGCTCAACCCTCTCCCTCTCCTTAGGGTCGGCGGACACCAAGGAGTTTGTCTTTGGTGGTTGGTACAAGTAAGGAGAAGAAGGGTGCTTTTCTTCTTCCTTTTGTTCGGAGCGAACAAGGAAAGGAAGATACTCGATCTAGGAGGCTTCGACTTTTGGAAGATCGTCGCCCACACGACGTTCAAAAGGAGAAAGAACATACAATAGAAGACCTAGAGGTAAACAAGAGGTATAATTCTTGTTTAAGTATGTTTTCTTATTCTATGCAAATTGTATGTATTGTATGTGGCTAATTTACATGGACCCTGAAGACAAACACAAAAATCGACAATCCATACATAGTCTATTCTGCGACTAATCGAAGATAAGAGGTAGGTTGGACCAGATCAGGGCACCTTTCTCTCAAATCCAGGGTCATCAGGGCGGACTCGCACAAAGAGCAGGGCACTCTTAGCTTCAGGGTGGTTGGACCAGATCAATCTTCACAAATGCAGAACAGACCAGTCCCAGCTCCAGAGATACCTCTCATCTCCATGGATCCAATACGCCAGGGGAATTTTATCAAGACGAAGCGGGTGTAACTTCAGGGCAGGAAAAAAAAAAGGCGAATAGGCCAGCCTATAATAGCCTATCTAGTCCATAGCAAATGGCTACGGTAAAGACACTCTAAATCCGTTTATGGCTGAGGCTTGGCCAATAAGCCTAGTAGAGGTGAATAGGCCCACCTGAATGACCTATCTAGTCCGTAGAAAACGGCTACGGTAAAGACAAGGCAAATCCGTTGATGGTTGGTCACTTACCAAAAGTGGCAAATATTCGAGGATTGATTGCACAAACTCCACGGCAAGGATGGACATGGATAGACAATGCGAGAAGGAACACATGGAGCGGCAGACGCAAAGAGTATGGATGAGAGAAGGAAACACGGGAGATACACTTGCACTGTGCAAGTGAAAGGGCGAAATATGGACGCATGTATGAGCCTATGTAACCATGAGAGATGTAGTATACATGAGAGTTGAGATACCCATGAGAGCACATGTACACCCCCTGCATGCATCTCAGATCTGACACATCGTCAGACATGACATGAGAATGCATCCCAGGATTTTGTATGAACGTACTATCTTTGATGATATATATTTACCTTTCATAAAAAAGAAGAAGATAAGAGGTAGGTTACTTGAACAATAAGTTTGTTCAAGTGACCACTCTATTCGAATAGCACGACGATGGATCGGTTGCTTGACAATCTCTCTTTGTCAAGGATTAATTTTTTTTAATTCGGGGACGTAGATGGGATTTCCATGCACAAGTGACTGAGGTGGGAAGTGAAGCTTCAGTTCCACACCCTTCAAGTGGTATCAGAGCCATAGTTTTTTATTTTGTGTGTTTAGGATTCGATTTATGCACTTATCATATATTATATGTGTCGGATGATAGTAGAATGTGTGTAGGCTAACTTTTTGGTTACAGGCATAAGATCCAACTATTATGGCTATATGTGTGTGTATGTGATTGGATGTGTGTAATATTATTTGAATTCTCGGGGTTGACGAGGCTAGTATTTAATTTTTGTAATTAAGTACGACATTGTTTAGCCACTCTTTTATTTTAGTTTACTTTCGATCTAGATTTCATGTACACTCCTTCGTGGAGTATAGGATCGATGGATGTAAATTAAAATAATTTTTCTCGGCTCAGATCTCTGGATGTCTTGTACATGGCATAGGGAGGAGCAGACGAGATGGTGATACGTCGGGAGGCAAATTGGAGAACAAAAGCCATAATAGTTGGAAAATATTTATTTTCATATTTATTGCTTCTTGTATGATATGCATGTCATGTGCTATGAAAATTCTTCAATTTTAAATTACTAAATGGGAGAGGTTTTTTTTTTAAATTCCCACGGCCTCCATTACGATTTGACATGAGATGCAAACAAACTTGTATGTCGGCTCTAAGTGCCTTCCTCCCCATCGGATGAGTTTGTTTTGTGGATCACAGGGTCGAATATGGTTATAGGAAATTATTTAGGAGTGTGTGTACTTTCCCATCGGAAGACACATAACCTAAGATAATTGCCTTGGTACCGAGTATTGGTGCACACTTAGATGAAAATAGGAGTATCCTCCCCATCGGAGTAACTGCTTTTATTTGTAGGGATGAAGAGGAACCAACTATTAATTTTATTTGTCAAAAAGTTAGGTTGACAAGATAGTAAAATTAATGGGTAAAGCCTCCTCTTACAAATATAGAATTCGTATATGTCCACACGATCGTGGCATACGATATTCTCGGTGTTTTGAGGTGTTGGTTGATTTTATAATTTTATTGTTTGAGGAATCAATAATTTTTTGAAATCTAATGTTTTGATTTATGTGATTCTTAGGTTTTTCAAAAATGGCTTTCAACCTGCTTGCTGTGATACTAAAAGAGAATAAACTTACTAGATCCAATTATATTGACTGCTGAGGAGTACAAGTATGTACTCTTCGAAGAGTGTCCTCTTAATCCTGTGGATGATTCTAGGGAAAAGGAGAAGGAGAGTTATAAGAAGTCGATAAAGGCTGATGAGATGGCACGGTGTTACATTTTGGCTTCTATGTCAAATGTATTGCAACATTAGCATCAAGCCATGCCCACTGCTTATGACATGATTGTTGGGATGTATACTGAAAAGTCTATCTTTTGTATGAATATTTTTATTTTGAAATAAGAATCACATGATCATTGTTTGCATATTTATGGCTATGCATATTGTCTAATACATTACATTGTAGATAACATGGTGTCACCGCGGTAGGCTGATCAAGATGATTTCATAAACTTGGGTCTACATGAACAAGCAATACGTAACTGAACGAAGTACAATGAGCACCTAAGTCGAACCTAAGTTTTGATTATAGCAAACGATACAAAGTTAAGCATATATTGTTATCTCACGAGCTAAATCAAGTGTGCAGAAAAGTCTCAATGCTGGAGCTGAAGGCTAGCGACACCCGGAGGAAGCCGCGGTGGTCGGGCGACACTCGAGTTACTTCGGAGGGAGCCGAAGGAATCGAGTGGAAGGCCGGAAGCAAAAGCGACACATAAGTATCGAGGTAAGCTCGTGTGTGCGAGCGTAAGTGAGGTCGAATCCTCTTTACGGGGATGATCTTAGGCGACGATCCGACCCAAGACTTCCCATGGAAGGTCTATGTTGAGATCGGACCGCAAGTGGCCGTCGAATCCACTTATATTTTGAGGTAACTCTTTTTTATTGTCGAAAAGTATAAAAATCAGTTCAACCGCCAAAAATCAGTTCAATCGCTAAGCCATCAGTTCAACTGCCAAAATCAGTTCAATCACTGAGCCATCAGTTCAACGCCAAGAAATCAGTTCAACCGGTGGTCAAAATCAGCCTCGAGGAGTCAAGCTTTATCACCATTTTTCAAGGAGTTTTGTGCCCATTTGTGATTGGTTGAAGACCCATTCGTTGAGGGCTTAAAGGCTATAAAAGGAGGGCCAAACCTAGGGTTTTTCATGAATTTCTAAGTGCTCAAAAGCTTCCACAACGCTCGACTCTCCGACAACTCTCTAACGACAACCCTAGCTTAAGTTCTTTCTTTTTAGTTGTTGGTATAATCCTTGTTTTCAATATTGCAATTATTTTACTCGAGAGTTTTCTATCGCTGCATTTTACTTTTAATAGAAGAGAGGTGTGTCTCTCTATCATTTTTCTTCAAAGTTTTTTTGTAATCGCTAAACTCCTACCTCCAACGAGGAGGAGTGTTTTAGTGAATTGCCCTCCGTGACACGGTCTAGGACCGTTAGGGCCTTGGAGTAGTAGCCAAGGCTACGAACCAAGTAAAAAATAAACTTGTCTCTTTTGTTTCATTTATCTTTCCGCTGCACTTATTTGTTTTGATACGAACTCGTAAAAGAAGAAGAAAAGGTTTTTTGCTATTCACCCCCTCTAGCGCTCACTTCGATCCTACAATTGATATCGAGTCGGGCGCTTAGATTTGGTGAAACCACCAATCTAACATTTTTTCAGATTTGTTTTTCGCTCGTTTAAATTTTCTCCCAAGATTTTCTAATCCAAGACGAAGTCTTGGTACTCTTCGTTGATTTTGTTTTGCAAGTTTTCGCTTTTGGAGTAGCCCGGTCAGTCAAGCGGGCATAACTTTTCGTACAAGTTGACCCGACACGGTCTACCTACCAAATCGAAGCTCTCGCGAGATCTACACCTCTCACGGGGTTTACCCCGTAACAAGCTGTTTTCATCCTAAAATCGACGTTTAGTAGCCTTTCGAACATCGGAGGTTGTGAGTACTTACTTTTATTTAGTTTCTTATTTCTTTGCTTAACTTTCTATTTTTCATTTATTTCTTTTTATTTCAAGACTACTAATCCAAGACGCAAGTCTTGGTACTTTCGTGTGTTTTTGTTGTTGCTAGGTTTTCATTTTAGTCTCCTTGTTTTTTTGTTCTAATGGCCCATCTCGAGGGTTTTAGCACCGTCCGACCTCCGTTTTACAACGGAGATGACTTCCGTTATTGGAAGGGTCGGATGGAATGCTTTCTCAAAACCCAAATCGAGATGTGGATCATAATCCAAACGGGTTTCACACTTCCGACTAATGAAGTGGGTGACTCCTTGGATTATGATCAATGGACCGTTGCAACAAAACGACAAGTCGAAGCCGACGCCAAGGCAACACAAATTCTCCAATGCGGCCTATCCAAGGAGGAGCTAAATCGCGTCGGCCCCTTCATAAGCGCAAAGGATCTTTGGACAAAACTAATCGAGTTACACGAAGGATCGGATCAAGCTAAGGTTTACAAACGTGATTTGTTGTTCAATAAATTGTATACACTAAAAATGCAGGAACACGAGTCCGCGACGCAACTCCACGCCCGTGTCCAAGACATAGTCAACAACCTACACGCAATCGGGCAAAAGGTTGAAAACCGCGACCTTATAAGGTATGTCCTAAACTCTTTTCCGAGGACTACCTTGTGGGCATCCATGGTCGATGCCTACAAGGTCTCCAAGGACCTTTCTAAAATTAGGTTAGATGAACTCTTTTCGGATTTCGAATTACATGAACAATCCAACTCGGAACCCGAGAGGGGTATAGCCTTGTTTGCAGGTTCAAAGAAGAAGAAAATTGTAAGCAAGCCACCACCAACCGAGGAGGAAGACGAGTCCGAAGAAGAAGTTGACCCGGAGTTGACTGCCGAACTAATGAACCTAGCTCGAAGGATAGCCAAGGGACGAAAGCGAACCACGACTCGACCCAACCAAGGTAAGTCTAAAAGTTCTAACATTAGGTGTTATGAGTGTAACAGGTTTGGACATATCAAGTCCGAGTGCCCCAAGCTCAACCACCAAGCACCTAAGCACAAGAAGGCCCTCAACGCGACATGGGAAGAAGCGTCATCCGAAGAAGATGAAGACCACGTCTTCATGGCGAAATCAATTGAGTCGGACATGGAGACCGAGCCTGAACTTGAGTCAGAACCTGAGGATGACTCGGACTACGAAGCTACCTTCAAGTCAAGCCACGGATACGCATCCGGTTCAAAAGATACCCTTAAAGTAAGTCGAGCTTTATTTAATACTTTGCATAATACGGTTAGGTTTTTGTCTAGGAAGTTAGCTAAGTCCGAGTCCAAGGTCGAGACCCTGGTTGAGGAAGTTAAACTCCTCAAACACGAGGTCTCCCTAACCTCTTCGACTAGTCGAGTTCAAGAGAAGGACTCAACTCGTGTTGAAAAACTCGAAGTTGAGAACTCACTCTTGAAAAGTCAAGTCGAAGATCTTAGGAATACGTTGGAAAGGTTTACTTTGGGATCCAAAGGACTTGACCTCCTACTTGGTTCGCAAAGGGCCGTGTACAACAAGGCCGGACTAGGGTTTAGCTCAAACACGACCAATAAGTCGTATATGTCAATCGTAAGTAGACATAAAAACGTGTCCAAGCATGGGTCCCTAAGACCACTTTGATTTCAACTCTAGGATCCAACTCGTCTTTGGGTTCCCAGGACCAAATCCACTATGTGGATAGACTGAACCGATTCAATCTGGTCTAGGGAGCCAAGACAAAACATGTTTGTGTTTTAACTTAGTAATTGCATGCTTAGATTTTTTTGTTTTGTTTTGTTTTTTTCTGAACTCACTTAGAACACGAAATAACCAATTAAAATCCTTGAAAGATTGAGCCTCGGGAGCCTCTTTTCAAATAACAATTTAAAATCCTTCAAAAGATTGAGCCTCGGGAGCCTCTTTTCAAAAATAACTAGTTAGACGAGGAAATAGTCGTAGGTGAGTCAAGTAATCATTTTCTTGAAAATGGCTTTGTCTAAGGAAGTGGTCGATGATCCGATAAAAGAAGGCCCCTGTGCCTCGCCACGACCTGGAAGCCATAATCTTGAAAAGGTAAACTTGACAAGCCTAGGGTCAAATCAAAATCTAACATAAAATTACTTAAACCTAAATCCACTTAATCAATTTAATTGAAAATCATCTCAACATAAAATTACTTGAACCTAAATCCACTTAATCAATTTAATTGGAAATTATCTCAACATAAAATTACTTAATCAATTTAATTGGAAATCATATCACAAAAATCTAACATCCAATCCAACCACCTTGTGTGTAGGATCAATGGATGTTGGACAACGGTTGCTCCCGACACATGACCGGGGATCAACTCAAATTCACAAAGCTTCGATTCAAACGACAAGGATCGGTAGCCTTTGGGAATAACGGCAAGCTCAAAATCATCGGATCAGGTGATATCGAGCTTAACACGAATTTTGTTATTAAAAATGTATTACTTGTAGAGAATTTTGAATATAACTTACTTAGTGTAAGCCAATTGTGTGATAATAACTATAAGGTTATATTTCTAGAAAATGAATGCATAATTAATACCAACGAAACCTCTAAAACAATTCTTAAAGGAACTAGAAATAACAACATTTATACGATCAATTTAACCAACTCCTCAACTAAGTGTCTTATGACACGGCAAGAGGAATCATGGCTGTGGCACCGACGACTCGGTCACTCACACCCAAGACTCGTCCACAAGATGAGTCAGAGTGGCTTAGTCAGAGGCTTACCCAACCTCAACAACTTGGTTAATAAAATCTGTAATGCTTGTCAACAAGGAAAACAACCTAGGACACAACACAAGTTAACTAACCAAGAACGAACCTCAAGTGTACTTGAGCTCCTGCATATGGATCTGTCGATTCACATGGAGCCAAGTCTCTCAATAGAAGTCAATATTGCTTAGTCATAATTGTGACTACTCGAGTTTACAGGTTAGGTTCATCAAACATAAAAATGACACCCTAGATCAATTAATTAATCTATTCAAATTAATCGAGAATCAAAAAGACCTTAAGATTAAAAGACTTAGAAGTGATCATGGTGGTGAATTCGAAAATCAAAGGTTCACCGACTTCTGTAACCTAAACGGATACCACCATGAATTCTCTTGCCCTAGGACCCCTCAGCAAAATGGCCTAGTGGAGCGGAAAAACCGAACTCTACAAGAAGCCGCTAGGACCATGTTGAACGAATACGACCTACCCGATAGGTTTTGGGCAGAAGCCGTTAGCACGGCTTGCTATGTCTAAAATAGGATCCTTATGGTAAAGAGGCACCTTAAGACCTCGTACGAGATTTATCACGATAAAATACCTAACATCAAGTACTTTAGGGTATTTGGGTGTAAGGTACATATCCTAAACACTAAGGATTACCTAGGGAAATTTACATCTAAAATCACGACCGGAATCTTTCTAGGATACTCGACTACAAGTAGAGCTTATAGAGTATATAACCACGACACCCTTAGAGTCGAGGAGACTATAAATGTAGTATTCGATGAAGGACATGAACCTACAAAACCCCCGACAACCCCAATTAGTGAGCCGATTCATACTAGACCTTACTCTGATCCGGAGATTAGCTCTAGTGTTAATCCTAACCTAAGTCAACCAAATCACTCTATTGATCAAGTGATAGATGACTCCAACCAAACTAGAACTCAAACGAGTCATCCTATGGATCAAGTTGTAGACTCAAACCCAAATCCAACTAGGACTCAAACGAATCATCCTATCGACCAAGTGATAGGTGATCCTAATCTAGGAGTTCGAACTAGAGCATCCTATAGGAACCTTAGCCAAATTTCCTTAATTTCAAAGATAGAACCCAAATCAATTGAACAAGCTCTTCTTGATCCCGATTGGATTATTTCTAGGAATGTTCTAAAACTTAAGAAAGCTCTCTATGGACTTAAACAAGCTCCTCGAGCTTGGTACGAGAGACTTTCAATCCATCTCAAGTCAAAAGGGTTTAACCAAGGTTTAGTTGACCCAACTTTCTTCGTACAAACCTTAGGTAAAGAAATATTCATAGCTCAAATTTACGTGAGACATAATTTTTGGAACCTCTAACTCACCCTTACTAAACGAGTTCGCTTCACTCATGGAAAGTGAGTTCAAATGAACTTGGTAGGCGAGTTAAGTTTCTTTTTCTAAACAAACTAAGGATGGTATATACCTATATCAACAAAAATACACTAAGGAGTTAATTAAAAGATTTGGAATGCAAGACGCTAAGATAATAAACACCCCGATGGCGATTAATGTTAACATAGGAGAAGACCTAGAAAGTAAGTCCATTGACTTAAAGTACTATAGGAGCGTGATAGAAGTCTCTATACTTAATCGTGAGTCGACCACATCCTATTCGCAGTAGAAGTATGTGCGCAAGGTTTCAAACCGTGCTAAGGAGTCTCATCTAACCCTAGTCAAGCGTATCCTTAGATATCTAAAGGGTACACTTAATGTCGGTATTTGGTATCCTAGATCTACCGAAGTTCAACTAACCTCACTACTGATTCGGACTATGCCGGTAGTAAGCTCGATAGAAAAAGCACGAGTGGTTGTTGTCAACTACTCTCGAGTCTAGTGAGTTGGTGCAGAGGAAGCAACATTGTGTTGCCTTATCTACCACCGGCCGAATACGCTATGCGATGGGTGAGTGTGTAACTCACCTTCTTTGGATGAAGCACTCTCCAAGACTTTAGGTTGGACTACACCAAAACTAAAATTTTCGTAGACAACATAAGTTCGATAAATCTAACTAAGAACCCTATATGTCATTCAAGAACAAAGCATATAGAGGTAAAACACCATTTCATTCGAGAACATGTAGCCAATGGCTCCATACAACTCGAATATGTTGACTCGAAGTCTAACCTAGCAGACATTTTTACTAAACCTACTACCGTGGAATTTAGTCTCTTGAGACGAAAATTGGGCATGTGCGTAATAGAATAGGAACTTGCAAATTATATTTTCTTACTACTATTTCTTACTTTTTTTCATGGAACTAGCATAGGACATACCTTAGATATCATGCACCTATAGATTTAAGGAGTCAATACATCTCACAACACATAGGACTAATGTGTTTGTGTACTTAGCCACGTAGATGGGCGTGAGATGTTAGGACCTTACTCCTGGTTCCAGATGTAGAGCTAGTGCATCGCTATGAACCATGGAGTATAATCATACATACTAACCGACTCTGACCAGGACTGGTTGATCTTTCATATCAATCAAGCCAAATATGAGTCGAACATTTTATAGATGAACTTATTTTCAGTATATTATTTTCAAAATAATGTGGAACATGCTTGGATTCTAAAATTAACTTTTTTCCACACACACCCCTTACTCTTTTCGATATACGGCAAACGGGGGAGAAAAAGGCCAAAGTTAAGGGGTCAAAACAATTTTTTTTACCAAAAGTTAAAACTTATTTAACTTTTGACAAAAGTTAAATAATTCTTAACTTAAACGTATTTGTGCCGTCTACGTTTTACTTAAACGTATTCTATAACTTTTAACAAAACTTTATGTCATTAATGTTTTACTTAAGGGGGAGAAAGGGCTTAACTAAAATGTTTTGCTAAGGCCAACTTTAAGTAATGTTAATTACTTAAAGCAACCCTCAAGGGGGAGGATTAAGGTCTTTCTTCAAAGACTCACCCTCGGTCTAGGGGGAGGTTTCCTCAAGGGGGAGTATTTGAAGAAAATCCTTACTACTCCAACTTAATCTTCATATTTTTTGTTTCTCATGCACATTATTATTCTTCATGCTTGCTATTTACTTAACTTTGTATGTGGGTTTGCCATAAATCAAGGGGAGATTGTGGTGTAGGCACCTAAGTCGAACCTAAGTTTTGATTATAGCAAACGATACAAAGTTAAGCATATATTGTTATCTCACGAGCTAAATCAAGTGTGCAGAAAAGTCTCAATGCTGGAGCTGAAGGCTAGCGACACCCGGAGGAAGCCGCGGTGGTCGGGCGACACTCGAGTTACTTCGGAGGGAGCCGAAGGAATCGAGTGGAAGGCCGGAAGCAAAAGCGACACATAAGTATCGAGGTAAGCTCGTGTGTGCGAGCGTAAGTGAGGTCGAATCCTCTTTACGAGGATGATCTTAGGCGACGATCCGACCCAAGACTTCCCATGGAAGGTCTATGTTGAGATCGGACCGCAAGTGGCCGTCGAATCCACTTATATTTTGAGGTAACTCTTTATTATTGTCGAAAAGTCTAAAATCAGTTCAACCGCCAAAATCAGTTCAATCATGCTAAGCCATCAGTTCAACTGCCAAAATCGTCAAGCTACATCAGTTCAACCGCCAAGAAATCAGTTCAACCGGTGGTCAAAAATCAGCCTCGAGGAGTCAAGCTTTATCACCATTTTTCAAGGAGTTTTGTGCCCATTTGTGATTGGTTGAAGACCCATTCGTTGAGGGGCTTAAAGGCTATAAAAGGAGGGCCAAACCTAGGGTTTTTCATGAATTTCTAAGTGCTCAAAAGCTTCCACAACGTTGCGACTCTCCGACAACTCTATGACAACGAAGTGCTGCCAACAACCCGAGCTTAAGTTCTTTCTTTTTAGTTGTTGGTATAATCCTTGTTTTCAATATTGCAATTATTTTACTCGAGAGTTTTCTATCGTTGCATTTTACTTTTAATAGAAGAGAGGGTGTGTCTCTTTATCATTTTTCTTCGAAAGTTTTTTTTGTAATCGTCAAACTCCTACCTCCAACGAGGAGGAGTGTTTTAGTGAATTGCCCTCCGTACACGGTCTAGGACCGTTAGGGCCTTGGAGTAGTAGCCGAAGGCTACGAACCAAGTAAAAAAATAAACTTGTCTCTTTTTGTTTCATTTATCTTTCCGCTGCACTTATTTGTTTTGATACGAACTCGTAAAAGAAGAAAAAGGTTTTGCGCTATTCACCCCCCCCCCCCTCTAGCGCTCACTTCGATCCTACAGATGGCTTTGGACAAACCATTGGTATGGTTGTAGTGTGATTTGGTATTGGTTTGTCTTGACCATAGAATCACACTAGTACACTTTATGTGTGTTGAGCAGGACCGACTTAGAGGTGATACGATTTATTGCTGACTACATAATCGAATCGGACCTCAGATATTATATTGTACATACTCTTAATCCCGATATAATAACGGGCACATATACTTAGTATTCATTTCTTTGATTTACCAATGGGCAAGATTTATAGATTAAATCGATAGACTCGGTAAGTTGGAAAATGATATTATTTATATCGTGTGTCGTTGATTATAGGAGAAAACCGTGTCCTATATATTAGGATGATGATGTCCCCTTGAGGATCTCATAAGGTTCATCATGTAAACCCTGCAGGTGGACTTGGTCCGGCATGATGAAAAGGTTGAGTGTATTAATGGTCAGTAAATTAATTAATCGACGGACATTCGAGATCTTAAATACGAGGAGAAAAATGTACAAATAATATGAGTCCATATTAACTTATGGGGGTTGGTGAGGTAGATCAATGATAATCCTTTAGTGGATTGGACTATCATTAATGGATCAGACTTTATGTGGGCTTAATCCATTGGGTGGCCAAGATCCAACTCCTCCTCATGGTCCCTATTGTAGCCTATTAAAACCTCATAAAGCTTAGATCCAATGGTTGAAAACAAAACTCTAGATCCAAAGGTAGAGATTAAATCTCTAGATCCGACGGTTGAGATTAAATCTCTAGATCCGATGGTTGAGATTAAATCCTTAGAACCAATGGTGGAGATTAAAACAAGGCATATCCATAACTCTATAAAAGGAGAGCATGGGGTGGGCAGCAAGAAGAATTAGAATAGAGATAGGATTAGGGTAAGGGGCGGCAAGCATTGGGGATTAGGGTTTGGGTGTTGGCGGCACCAAATAAGAAAGGTTTTCCTTTTCTTCTTCTTCTTCCTTGGTGGCCGGCGCCCATACAAGTCCTTCCCTCCCTTGGCCAGCGTCCAAACCTACTCCTTCTCTTCTCCTTGGCCGGTGGAAACAAGCCTTAGGGTCTTCCCTTGGAGCTCTTGGCCGGCAACTATCTCCATCATCTTCTCCTTGTTGGCCGGCAGCAAGCACCTAGGTTGGTGTTTGTTAGTTGGCTAAAGGAAGGAGAAGTGTTTTGTTTCTTAGTCTTCCTCTTGTTCGGAGCGAGCAAGGAAGGAAGATTGGTGATCTAGGAGCTTCGACTTTTGGTAGATCGTCGCCCACACGACGTCCAAAAGAAGGAAGGACATACGATAGAAGATCGAGAGGGATAATACTTGTCTATTTTCTTATGTAACATGTTTATAATTGTTTTCAATTATATATGCATGATATATTCTATTTTGTAGCTAATATAACTTGGACCCCAAACATAAACACAAAAGCCGGCGATCCGTACATCGTCTATTCTGCGGCTATTCGTAGAATAGAGGTTGGTTGCTTGAACAACAAGTTTGTTCAAGTGACTACTCTAATCAAATAGCACGACGATGAAATGGTCGCTTGGGTAATCCCTTTCGTCTAGGATTAAATTTTTTTTATCCGAGGACGTAGAAGGGATCGCCATGAATAAGCGATCGAGTTGAAGTGGGAAGCGAAGTTTCCTACCTTCAAGTGATATCAGAGCCACGATTTCCAGTTTTGTGTGTTTAAGATTCGGTTACTTTTATGCACTTTTCATATATTATATGTGTCAGATAATAGTAGGATATGCGTAGGTTAACTCTTTGGTTGCAGGCATAGGATCTAACTATTATGGCCATATGTGTGTAATTGTATATTTTGTTGAATCCTCGGGGTTGACGAGGCTAGTATTTAATTTTTGTAAATTAAATACGACATTGTTTAGCCACTCTTTTTATTTTAGTTTACTTTCGATCTAGATTTCATGTACACTCCCTCGTGGAGTATAGGATCGATGGATGTAAATTAAAATATTTTTTTCTTGGTTCGGATCTCCGGATGGCTTGTAGATGGCGTAGGGAGGAGCGGACGAGATGGCGATATGACGGGAGACATATTGAAGACAAAACCCATAATAGTTGGAAAATATTTATTTTTCATATTTATTGCTTATTGTTTGATATGCATGTCGTAGGCTAGAAAATTCCTCAATTTCAAATTACTAAGTGGGAGAGGGATATTTTTATAAATTCCCACGACCTCCATTACGATTTGACATGTGATGCAAACAAACTTATGCGTCGGCTCTGAGTGCCTTCCTCCCCATCGGATGAGTTTTTTTGCAGATCACAAGGTCAAATATGGTGATAGGAAATTATTAAGGAGCGTGTGTACTTCCCCATTGGAAGACACATAACCCGAGATAATTACCTTGGTATCGAGTAATGGTGAACACTTAGATACAAATATAAGTATCCTCCCCATCGGAGTCACTGCTTTTATTTGTAGGGCCAAAGAGGAACCAACTATTAATTTTACTTGTCAAAAAGTAAGGTTGACAAGATAGTAAAATTAATGGGTAAAACCTCCCCTTACAAATGTAGAATTCGTATATGTCCACACTATCGTGGCATATGATATTCTCGGTGTTTTGAGGTGTTGGTTGATTTTAAAATTTTATTATTTGAGGAATCAATAATTTTTTTGAAATATAATGTTTTAATCTATGTGATTCTTAGGTTTTCTTTCAAAATGACTTTCAACCCACTTGTTGTGATACTGAAAGAGAATAAACTTACTGGACCCAACTATGTTGATTGGAAGAGGAATCTTGACATTTTCTTGACTGCTGAGGAATACAAATATGTACTCCTCAAAGAGTGCCTCCTAAGCCTGCGGATGATTCTGGGGAAAAGGAGAAGGAGAGTTATAAGAAGTGGATCAAGGCCGATGAGATGGCGCGGTGTTACATTTTGGCATCTATGTCAAATGTACTACAACATCTACATCAAGCCATGCCCACTGCTTATGACATGATGCTCAATCTCAAAGAGCTTTTCGGACACCAGAATCGGGCTGCAAGGCAGGAAGCCATGAGGAACTTGATGACGACCACCATGATGGAGGGAACACCCGTGAGGGATCATGTTCTCAAGATGATGACTCATTTGAATGAGCTGGAGGTCCTTAGAGTTGAGATCGATGGGGAAACCCAGGTCGATATCATTCTCCAGTTTCTACCTAGGAGTTTTGAGCAGTTTACCTGAACTACAACATGAACAAGAGGTTGTATTCGTTGGTGGAGCTTCTGACAGAACTCCAGGCGGCAGAGGGGCAATTTCGTCAGAGTGCTCAGGCGTATGCTATGGTTCCCCAAAAGGTTTCTACTTCTAAGCCGAAAGGCAAGAAGAAGAAGAAACAAGCTAGGGCAAAGGCGGTGGGAGGAACTCAGGGAGGAGTGAAGAAGCCAAAAGGCAAGTGCTTCACTTGTAAGCAGACTGGACACTGGAAGAAGGATTGCCCCAACCGCAAGCAGAACAAAGGTATATCTTTTGGTCTAGTCGTTGAAACATGTTTAGCGGTGTTATCTACCGACACCTGGTGTGTAGATACGGGAGCCACTGATCATGTATGTAATACTTTGCAGGGGTTCCAGGAAACCAGATGACTGGCTGAAGGGGAGATTACCATATACTTGGGCGATGCCACGAAGGGGATGGATGTTGCAGCGGGAGACGTTTATTTATCTTTTGAGAAAAATAAAGTTTTGGTTCTTAAGAATTGCCTTTATGTACCTTTATTTAGAAAGAATTTAATTTCGGTTTCTAAATTATTTATGAATGGATATTCTATTTCTTTTAATGACAGAGTTATTATAAAAAGGAATAGGGACATTATCTGTTCAGGTGCATTGATAGAAAATTTATACACACTTAAACCAAAAGCTCCCACGATGCAAATAGAAGCTAATAACTCATCTTTCTAATTCCAATAAGAAAAAAGAACTTTCGAAGGTGAACCAAACATATCTTTGGCATCTTAGGCTTGGTCATATTAACCTAAGCAGAATTCAAAGGTTGATAGCTGATGGGCCTTTGGGTTCATTAGTGGTGGAAGATTTCCCAACTTGTGAATCTTGCTTGGAGGGTAAAATGACCAAGAGGCCTTTTAAGGCCAAGGGGCATAGAGCCAAAGATGTGTTAGAATTTGTTCATTCTGATTTATGTGGTCATATGTCTATCCAGGCTAGAGGTGGTTTTGAGTATTTCGTCTCTTTTATAGATGATTATTCAAGATATGGATACATTTACTTGATGCGCTGCAAGTCTGAATTCTTTGACAAGTTCAAAGAATTCAAGGCTGATGTGGAGAAACATCAAGGTAAAAGTATCAAGACACTACGATCTGATCGTGGTGGTGAGTACCTCTTGGGAGAGTTTAGGAATTACTTATCAGAGGTTGGGATTCAATCCCAATTGTCTGCACCTGGCACACCCCAGCAGAATGATGTAGCTGAGCGAAGGAATAGGAGTCTTATGGAGATGGTTAGATCGATGATGAGTTATTCTGAGTTACCAGATTCTTTCTGGGGATATGCTCTAGATACGGTGGTGTACATTCTGAACTTGGTTCCATCTAAATCAGTGCCTTCTACTCCCACAGAATTGTGGACTGGGCGAAAGCCTAGTCTAAGGCATATTCAGATTTGGGGGAGTCCAACACATGTGTTAAAGGCAGATGTTGGTAAGTTGGAACCTCGTACAGAAGTATGCATGTTCGTTGGCTATCCTAGGGGAACGAAAGGTGATTTGTTTTATAGTCCTAGAGATCAAAGGGAGATCGTTAGCACGAATGCCAGATTTCTAGAGGAAGACTATGTGATGAACCACAAGCCCATGAGTAAGATTGTTCTGGAGGAATTAAAAGGGTAAGTCACTTCTTTAGTACCACCGGTACAAGAGGATACACCACAAGTCACTGCACCGCATGTCACAGAGGATACACAGGTGATATCTCATCGTAGTGGGAGGGTTGTTAAACAGCCTGATAGATTCATGATCTTGGGAGAATCTTCTGATTTGGTCCCTGGTGAACATGAACCTGACCGTGGACATATGACGAGGCAATCCAAGATAAAGATGCGGTATCTTGGCAAAGTGCAATGAATACTGAGATTGAATCTATGGATTCAAATCAGGTTTGGAAGCTAGTAGAACCATCCGATTGTGTAAAAACCATTGGTTGCAAGTGGATCTACAAAAGAAAGAGAGGAATAGATGGGAAGGTTGAGACCTTCAAAGCGAGGCTTGTTGCGAAGGGGTATACTCAGAAAGAAGGTATCGATTATGAGGAGATCTTTTCGCCGGTGGCCATGCTTAAGTCTATCCGGATTCTCTTATGCATTGCATCTCATATGGATTATGAGGTGTGGTAGATGGATGTCAAGACAGCTTTCCTTAATGGAAGTCTTGAGGAAAACATTTATATAAAGAAACCAGAGGGATTCATTGCGAAGGGCAAAGAGCATCTTGTATGTAAGCTTAATTGGTCCATTTATGGATTGAAGCAAGATTCGAGGTCTTGGAACAGCCGCTTTGATAAGATAATCCAGTCTTATGGATTTATTCAAAGTCCGAATGAGTCTTGTGTATACAAGAGATATGACGGAAACGTAGTGGTATTTCTTGTACTATACATAGATGACATTTTGTTAATTGGCAACAATGTCAATGTGTTATCGGACGTAAGGGTATGGTTGTCCAAACAGTTTGACATGAAGGACTTGGGAGAAGTGGGACACATCCTTGGGATCAAGGTTATAAGGGATTGCAGGAAAAGGATGTTGTGCTTATCTCAAGCTTCATACATAGACACTATTATGAATCATTTTAGCATGCAAAACTCTAAGAAAGGTTTTCTACCTTTCAGGCATGGAGTTCCTTTATCTAAGGAGATGTGTCCTAGAACATCTGAGGAGATAGAGGAGATGAAGGCGGTTCCTTATGCTTTGGCAGTAGGAAGCCTCATGTATGTGATGTTGTGTATGAGACCAGATATCTGCTTTGTTGTGGGCATGGTCAGCAGATATCAGAGTAATCCAGGACGGGGACATTGGACTGCGGTAAAGCATATATTGAAGTACCTAAGAAGGACTAGGGATTATATGCTAGTTTACCAGACAGACTAATTACTCCCTGTGGGTTATACAGATTTCGACTTCCAATCAGATAGGGATAACAGTAAGTCTACCTCAGGTTTTGTGTTTACTTTGGGAGGTGGAGCCATTGTATGGAGGAGTGTCAAGCAGAAATGCGTGGCGGACTCCACCATGGATGCTGAGTATGTGGCAGCCTCTGAGGCGGCCAAAGAAGCTGTATGGCTCAGAAACTTCCTGATGGACTTGGATGTGATTTCTGATTTGCCCAGACCTATCACAATTTATTGTGATAATAGTGGTGCAATTGCAGACTCGAAGGAATCACGAGGCTATTAGGCAAGTAAACACATAGAGTGCAAGTACCACCTGATACGAGAAATCGTAAAGAGAGGAGAAGTTGCTATGGCCAAGATTGTTGGGGATCGAAATGGCCGGCTAGAGGGGGGTGAATAGCCCTCAATCGATGAATGTCGGAATTCGCTCGTTCTCGTTGTGTTGCTTGTCTATGATTTGTTGTTAGCGCAGCGGAATAACAATAATAATGAAACTAACAACAATACAAAATCACACAACACAAGATATACGTGGTTCGGAACCAAATGGTTCCTACTCCATGGGCGAGCTCACCGAGCTCTAGTTATGCGCACGACACTAACTAAACTCCTCGACTACACGTCGGAGGTGGAGAAACCTCTCACAAGCAATTACAACAGTAATATACAAATACAAACAAGAATACAAATACAATACAAAAGAAACACTTTTCACCGATTGCTTTTGATCACTTGTTTGTTGCTTGTTTTGATTGGCTCTTGAAGGACTGGAATGCAACAGCAATTCCCCTCCAATAGCTCCACAAAAACCATGGCAAAATCCTCCAACTCGAGCTCCTTTTATAACTCGTGATCAAGCTATTTTCGCCCATCACCGATTGATCGTGACCATCACGATGATCGTCCCGTGATTGTCTCACAACGCCGATCCACGCTGGTTAAGTTCCAACGGATCACACATCGGGCCGATTGATGGCACCCATCAATCAATCGATCATCCATCGATCACGAGGCGGTCGAGCTCGACTCCATTCGTGTCTGCAGAGTGTCACGCCGATCGCCATCCTCGTCGGGCCGATCGATTCTCCTAACGATCGACGCTTCCCTCCGATCGATCACCAGACTTGGTTCAATCGAACTCATACGACTAGCAATGATCGCACTATGCTACGATCGATGTCGGCTAAAACCTCAAACACAAAGTTGTTTGAGCATCCGACACTCAGTCTTAGCCACTTGGCCAAGTCCACCTTATCCCTCATGGAGTTCCCAACCGAAGCTCTCTTCCCTCGGCCTACGTCCCTCGGATGCGCCAAGCGCACAGCTTCGCAACGCCATCCTTCGCATCTCATGCCCTAGAAGTATGCTTCCCTTTGGGCTCACTCCATTTGCTCCCCGTCCGGCGGTCCCTCGGATGCACCAAGCGTACGACTTCGCAATGTCATCCTTCACCGACTCAAGGACCCGAGCCTAGTGAACTTGCCAAGTTCTCAAGACTTCCTAAATGCACCAAGCGCATGGCTTTGCAATGTATTTCTTACCAAGAACCAAGCGCACGGCTTCGCAATGCTTTGGATTTCCCATGCCAAGCACCAAGCGCACGGCTTCGCAATCCTTTGGACTTTCCCACCAAGCTCCATGCTTGGATTTTCCATGCCAACCCCATGTTGGACTTTCCCATGACAATCCCATGTCATGAGTTTTGTCTTTCATCAAAATACTATCAAAGGTACTGCTCGAGTCAAACTCGAGTCAACCTGGGCCGATTGCACCAACAATCTTTCCCTTTTTGATGATTGACAAAACTACCATCTCAAGTCTACCAATTCTCCCATATTGGCAATTCTCATATCCCAATGAGAATTCCAACGAACCCTAATTTGTAACTTGGTAACTTCTCCCCCTTTTTGACATTACATCAAAAAGGTCCTCCCCAAGGGTATGAATGTCTCATATCCCAATGAGATCTTATATCTCTCCCTTGGAGGAACACATGCCTACCATCTTTCTAGTGATCCCATATCACTTAAAGAGAGGCAACCCAATTTTCCTCCCATGAGGAAATACACATCCATCTTCCCATGATGGATACGTCCCCCTAGAGGCTTGCTCCCCCTTGACCATTGCACCAACAATGTCCTTGGAGAGTCCCTAAGCCAATAGGAACAAAACAAAATTAAGGCAAAGTTCAACAATGAACTCTCATCCACCTTAAAATTGATACTCACCCTCAACCAAACTCCTAATCCATATCCAATGGATTTTCACCCTCTCTAATGCTCTCCCAAGCATATCCTAGGGTTAGGAGTGGTTAGGGGACCAAAACACAGCTGAACATGGGCCTAACCAACAAGGTTTACCCGAAATCAGCATTTTCAATGATCAAGGCGTAAAACCGATGACACACTCATCATCGATTGTCCTCCCTAGCAATGATCGACAATCAGATTTAGTCAATTTCGGAAATGACTTTCCGAAATTCATAAGTAAATATACATAAGTAGATAAATCTTGAAATTTGGTATGTATACTACTTATCACAAACATTATGGGTGAAAAATATTAGAAAATTATTTTACCCATTAAACTAAGAGATTGATACAAAGTTCAAAATTTAAGAAAAGCTTCAATAAAGAGCCCTCTTTGTATCATCTCATTCAATGGTGATAGCTATCAAAAGATAGGCTTCACTAAGGTTTTTCAAAATGTTTTTCAAACCTTTATTTTCTTTTTCCTAAAAATCTCACCAATATCTAGATGTGTAAAACACATACAAGTCAAATTTTTGTGAGATGTGGGTTTTGTTTTGTTTATGTTCTCATGCATATTTCTAGGCAACATTAATTTGATTCCCTTCAAGTTGTGCCATAGTCCTTAACTCCATTTTAAACTATGCATGATATGATTATGGCATAAATATGATTTAGATAAAAACATATGCCAATATCATGATGTCATGGCATGTAAATGAGATCTAGGCATTCATGACATCTAAACATAAATCTAAACATGATCATGACATTTTTATAGATAAAAATGAAAATGATGTCATGACATGGTAAGGCAAACAAATCATGGCAAGTAAAATATACTAAGGTATAGAATACCTAAGTGTGAAAATCAATTTTCCATTTTTAGGGATTAAATACATTTTGCCTTAATGCCATTATTTCCTTAGTGTGCCAAAAATCTAAAATATCACACCACGACCTCTATGACCTAATTGTGCCAATTTAAATCATTTTTAACTTCTCAAACCATATTGGCACACCCTAATGTGTCAACTCACAATGGCTAGGTTAACCACCCATCCACTTAGGGTTGACACACCCTAACCCATTTAGCGTGAATCAATCACGCTCCTAGGAACCCAATACCTATTGGAGCTCCTTGGGTTAACAAGGTATTCCCTAGGGATAACTTCCCTAGATACCTTCCTAATGACCCTTTTTGGCTTTGAAGCCTTAGTCAAATGGGTCTTACTTGGGTCAACTCTAGAGGTGACTCTTCCATTGACCTTCTTAGTAGCTACATTTGATTTCTTTGAGGTGTTAGCCACTAAACACATACCATGGCTAGACTTAGGGATGGCTTCCCTATTAGCCTTGGTTTTCCTAGACCTAGAAATAGTTCCATAATTAAATGGAACATTATGATAAGTCTTCTTGGGCTTAGGTTTTTGACCCAAACCTGTTGGTGCAGTGGGCACCAAAGTCGAACCGGTATTTTGATTATGGCAAAAGGCTCAATAGTTAAGGGTATATTTGTTATCTTACGAGCTCAATTAAGTGTGCAGAAATGCTAAAGTTGAGCGGAAGGTCTGCGACACCCGGTGGGAACCGAGGTGATCGGGCAACGCCAGAGGGACTTCGGAGGAAGCCGAGGTACTCGGGTGAAGACCGGAAGCGAGGCTACAAGGTAAGCTCGTGTGAAAGCGAAGCAAGGTCGTTAAGCGTAGATCCGACCCAATACCTCCAATGGAAGGTCTAGGTCGAGATCAGATGGTTAGAACCATCGCACTTTATATTTTAAGCTAACTTGTACTGCAGTCCAAAACCCTTTGACTACAGTCAACTGCTAGTCAAGTTCCAAACCTCAGAAGAGCTCGAATTTCAAGGGGTGAATTTGGACTTGACTCGTGTTTTGGTACAAAGGGTGATGTGGCATCAAGGTGACATCCAAACCATCACCAAGCTTCCTTGTGGTGGACGCCAAGATAAGGTGAGTTGGCACAAGATGGTTGGCTCCCATGATGTGGCACAAGTTGAATGGCTCCAACAAGTTGGCGCCCAAGGAGGTTGGAGGTGGCACAAGGTGGTTGGATGAAACACCTCATCCTCAAGTTGGCGCCCAAGGAGGTTGGAGGTGGCACAAGGTGGTGGGATGAAACACCTCATCCTCAAGTTGGCGCCCAAGGAGGTTGGAGGTGGCACAAGGTGGTTGGATGAAACACCTCATCCTTGAGTTGGCGCACAAGGAGGTTGGAGGTGGCACAAGGTGGTTGGATGAAACACCTCATCTTTGAGTTGGCGCAAAGGATGTGGATGAACAAGTCTTGGGGGATAAGAACCTCACCTTGGACACTACCTATGTCTAAATTCATAGATCAATATCCATAAATAGACATGTTCAAGCCAAGCAAATAACAAGAATTCAAGAGCTCTCAACACGCGTAAATGCGCTACTACTACTCACATTTGCTACGACGAAGTCACGACAACAAAGCTACATCTTCTACTTATAAGAGTTGTCGGTATATTTATTTAAGTTCTACTTCTTTAAATTGTCTTTGTGCTTTAATCGTAACAAGGAAAGGGGGAGTGTCCCTTTGCCTTGATTTCTTTTTGTAATCGTTGCTCCTACCTCCAACGAGGAGGAGTGGTTTTAGTGAATTGCCCTCCGTACGTGATCAAGGATCACTAGGGCCGTGGATTAGCAATCGAAAGATTGTGAACCACGTAAAAATATCTTGTCTACTTTATATTTCCGCTGTGCACTCTCTACTTGCTTTTTACTTATTGCAAAAGTTTTTTAACGACATCGTATCGCTATTCACCCCCCCCCTCTAGCGACACTTTCGATCCAACAAAACCTTCCTTGCCCTTAGACCGTTTTTGAACCTTAGGTCTTGACTTTTGGCATTTGACCCTAAAATTGAATTTGATATTATTGCTAGGGTCTTCTCCAATTTTTCTAGCCTTGACCTCAAGGCTTGGTTCTCCACCTCTAATTTCCTCAATTTTGAATTTTCATTAGGTTTAGGGGAAATGTTCTTCTTCTTAGGCATGTGTCTACCCTTCTTAGGGTTAATGCCTAGATGATTTTCAACTCTCCTAATGGACTCTTTAGGTAAAATAGGTCTAGAATTTTGAGTCCTAGGTTTGTCCTTAGAGAAACTAACATGCTTAGCACCTAAGCAATAAACCTTATTGTTTCTCCTAGCATGCTTTTCATTAATAATGGCAAGAGAACTAAAATAATTCTTAGCATGCTTTTTAATTCTAGAAATTGAAGGTGCATTATTTAAATGTACCTTAGGGTTAGCTTTAGAAGCTCCCCCTACATGAGTCACACCTTCTTGCCCTTTCTTCCTCCCCCTAGGGCATTGGCTTCGGTAATGTCCCCGTTGGTTGCATTTAAAGCACACAATGTGCTCTTTGCTCTTGATTTTGGGAACACCGGCATTCTTTGACTTTGGGTTGACTTTTGGTGTTGATGCCTTTTCCTTAGCCAATTTAGGGCATTTACTCTTGTAGTGCCCTTTCTCCCTACACTCAAAGCATATTATGTGATTTTTACTTAAAATAACAACACTTGAGTTACCTAGGGAGGTGATGGAGGCCTCTTCCTGATCTTCACTTCTCCCGGATGTGGATGCTTCTTGTTCTTGCTCCGGGATGGAAGATTGCCTCTCCTCCCCCTCAATGCTAGAGGTGGAGGTCTCCACCAAGTCATCAACATCTTCAAATGTTGTGGGTTCTTCTTCCTCGGCATTTTCTTCGACTTGTGCCGGTTGGGAATTTTCTTGGAAATTTATTATCTTATTCCATAGTTCCCTTGCATCCCTATAATCACCCAATCTAGACCAAATAGTGTTAGGTAAAAAATCACTAATCAATTTAATTACCTCGAGATTTGTCTTGAAGTTCTTGATTTGGTCTTGGGTCCACTTTGATTTTTCAATGGGCTTGTTGTGTTTGTCCCTAGGCATCTCAAAACCATTTTCTATAATAATCATATAATCAAAATCAGTTTCGAGATATACCTCCATCCGTTTCCTCCACCAAGCAAAATCTCCATCGAATTTCGGTGGATGGATGAAGCCGACCATTTTGTAGTGCTCTTGCGGCGGTTAGTCCTTGAAGAGCGACCTCGGCTCTGATACCAGTTGTTGGGGATCGAAACGGCCAGCTAGAGGGGGGTGAATAGCCCTCAATCGATGGATGTCGGAATTCGCTCGTTCTCGTTGCGTTGCTTGTCTACAATTTGTTGTTAGCGTAGAGAAATAACAATAATAATGAAACTAACAACAATACACAATCACACAACACAAGATATACGTGATTCGGAACCAAATGGTTCCTACTCCACGGGCGAGCTCACCGAGCTCTAGTTATGCGCACGACACTAACTAAACTCCTTCTCGACTACACGTCGGAGGTGGAGAAACCTCTCACAAGCAATTACAACAGTAATATACAAATACAAACAAGAATACAAATACAATACAAAAGAAACACTTTTCACCGATTGCTTTTGATCACTTGTTTGTTGCTTGTTTTGATTGGCTCTTGAAGGACTGGAATACATCAGCAATTCTCCTCCAATAGATCCACAAAAACCATGGCGAAATCCTCCAACTCGAGCTCCTTTTATAACCTGCATCAAGTTGTTTTCATGCCCATCAGTCGACTGATCGTGACCATTAGTCGATTGGTCCGGTAGCCGTTGTCTCACAATGACCAGATCCACGTTGGTTAAGTTCCAACGGATCACACATCGGTCGACTGATGGCACCCATCAGTCGACTGATCATCCATCAGTCGAGTGCTGGCGAGCTCGACTCCATTCTGTGCCCGTGCACAGTGTCATCAGTCGACTGATTCTCCTAACGATGATCGATCACCCGACTTGGTTCGAACTGAGTCGAACCTCGACCTAGGCGATGGCACCTATGCACCGATCGGCTGATCGATGCTAAAACCTCAAACACAAAGTTGTTTGAGCATCCGACACTCAGTCTTAGCCACTTGGCCAAGTCCACCTTATCCCTCATGGAGTTCCCAACCGAAGCTCTCTTCCCTCGGCCTACGTCCCTCGGATGCACCAAGCGCACGGCTTCGCAACGCCATTCTTCGCGTCTCATGCCCTAGAAGTATGCTTCCCTTTGGGCTCACTCCATTCGCTGCCCGTCCGACGGTCCCTCGGATGCACCAAGCGCATGACTTCACAATGTCATCCTTCACCGACTCAAGGACCCGAGCCTAGTGAACTTGCCAAGTTCTCAAGACTTTCCAAATGCACCAAGCGCACGGCTTCACAATGCATTTCTCACCAAGCACCAAGCGCACGGCTTCGCAATGCTTTGGATTTCCCATGCCAAGCATCAAGCGCACGGCTTCACAATTCTTTGGACTTTCCCACCAAGCTCCATGCTTGGATTTTCCATGCCAACCCCATGTTGGACTTTCCCATGACAATCCCATGTCATGAGTTTTGTCTATCATCAAAATACTATCAAAGGTACTGCTCGAGTCAAACTCGAGTCAACCTGGGCCGATTGCACCAACAAAGATTGCATCGGAGGATAACTTAGCAGATCCTTTCACTAAGGCCCTTCCGGCGAGAACTTTTGATAGGCATGTATTGGGAATGTGACTCAGATGTATGGCAGTTTGAGGACAACATAGTCTTTTAGTATAAGTGGGAAATTGTTGGGATGTATACTGAAAAGTCTATCTTTTGTATGAATATTTTTATTTTGAAATAAGAATCACATGATCATTGTTTGCATATTTATAGTTATGCATATTATCTAATACATTACATTGTAGATAACATGGTGTGTGGTGTCACACGGGAGATCATGTTATCGACTCCTTGTAAAGTATAAGTATAGGCTCACAACCAAGATGGCTTTGGACAAACCATTGGTATGGTTGTAGTGTGATTTGGTATTGATTTGTCTTGACCATAAAATCACACTAGTACACTTTATGTGTATTGAGCAGGACCGACTTAGAGGTGATTCGATTTATTGCTGACTACATAATTGAATCGGACCTCAGATATTATATTGTACATACTCTTAATCCCGATATAATAACAGACACATATACTTAGTATTCATTTCTTTTATTTACCAATGGGTGAGATTTATAGATTAAATCGATAGGCTCGGTAAGTTGGGAAATGATATTATTTATATGGTGTGCCGTTGATTATTGGAGGAAATTGTGTCCTATATATTAGGATGATGATGTCCCCTTGAGGAGCTCATAAGGTTCTGTTGGGTTTCCGGCACCGCGGCGAGTGTGTGTTCGAACATGTTTCGTAAACATGTGCACAGCGGAAGAACTAAAGTAATAAATCTAATTTATTACAACACACACACCACATGCATGCATAGTATAACATGTGTAGACATAACCGTAAATTCAAATTTTGCAATAAAAGGAAATTTATACTACGTATACCTGACGTATCACGTGTAGCGGGAAAGGCATCAACCGGAATGATCCTCGCTAGAATCGTCTCTATCCATATCCACACTGAGTATCTTCGGGATGACTTCACAAAGTCGCGAGCCTCGTCTTGGTACAAGTTACTAGCCTCGTGTTGAAGACGATGTGATTGAGAGAAGATCACGATCCGAATCAAAATTAGGATCCAAAACGAGTCCTCAAAAACTCGCTTCTCCGGAGAGGTATTTGTCAACCGTTTGACGAATCCTTCGTCCTCCACCTTTGAGGATCCTTCTTTCATGTTGTGAATCGTATCGTGGACATTCAGTAAATGAGTTTAAGATTCAATCAAATACATGAAAACATGTATACTCAAATAATGAATCTTCATTTATCATATAAATGGTTCAAACATAAGGCGATTTCCTTAAGACATCTCTCATATATTACTAACAAACTCCCACTTGACCTAATGCCAATCACTACGATATCCAATACCATAAGCTCTAACATGACCCTCAAACTTACTTTGAGGTAATGCTTTAGTCAAAGGATCTGCTAAGTTCCTTTCAGTGGGGATTTTTTCGATTTGTATTTCCTTCCTACTAATGATCTATCTGATCAGATGATAGCGGCGAAGCACATGTTTGGATTGTTGATGAGACCTTGGCTCTTTCTCCTGTGCAATTGCTCCATTATTGTCATAGTAGACCGGTATTGCTTCAACAATGGCTGGAACCACACCAAGTTCATAAATGAACTTCTTGATCCAAACCGCTTCCTTTGCTGCTTCTGAAGCTGCAATGTATTATGCCTCAGTGGTAGAATCCGCTACAGTGTCTTGTTTGTAACTTTTCCAACTCACTGCGCCCCCATTCAAGGTGAACACATATCCAGACTGAGACCTGGAATCATCCTTGTCTGTCTGGAAGCTGGTATCAGTATACCCTCGTATCACCATGTCCCCTTCTCCATATATTAGGAACACATCCTTAGTTCTTTTTAAGTACTTAAGGATTGTCTTAACAGTCACCCAATGATCCATTCCTGGATTAGACTGGTATCTACTCGTGACACTCAGAGCATACGATACATCGGACCTCGTACATAACTAGCATACATGATAGATTCTATTGCGGATGCATAGGGAATCTTATTCATGCAAATCCTCTCGTCTTCTGTGCGCGGACACATAGACTTCGAAAGGTGTATCCCATGCCTGATGGGTAGGAAACCTTTCTTGGATTCTGACATGCTAAACCTCTTTAGCACTCGGTCTATATATGTAGACTGTGAAAGACCAAGCAACCGTTTCGATCTATCTCTATAGATCTTAATCCCGAGGATGTAGGTTGCTTCTCCCAGGTCTTTCATGGAGAATGTCTTGGATAACCAAATCTTAACTAACTGTAAGACTGAAACATCATTTCCTATAAGTAATATGTCATCAACATACAATACTAGGAACACGACTGCACTCCCACTAACCTTCTTGTACACACAAGGTTCGTCTGGATTTTGTGAGAAATTAAACTTTTTTATTGTCTCATCAAAACGGATATTCCAGCTCCTGGATGCTTGCTTCAATCCATATATGGACCGTCGCAATTTGCATACATTGGTTTTATCAACCGATGTGAAACCCTCAGGCTGTATCATATACATGTCCTCGAGCAGGTTTCCATTAAGGAAAGCTATTTTCACATCCATCTGCCATATCTCATAATCATAATGAACTGCTTTGGCCAGGAGCATCCAAATGGATTTAAGCATAGCTACAGGCAAATAGGTTTCATCATAATCAACACCTTGCTTTTGACAATATCCTTTCGCCACCAATCTAGCCTTATATGTAATCACATTACCATCCATGTCGGTTTTCTTCTTGAAAACCCACTTGCACCCTATAGGCTTTATGCCTTTAGGTGGGTCAACCAAGTTTCAAACTTGGTTTTCATACATGAAATCCATTTTCGACTTTATGACTTCAAGCCACTTATCCCTTTTTGAACTTGTCAGAACTTCTTCAAAACTGATAGGCTCCTCATCATCAATGAGTAACACGTCGTTCGATTCACTTACGAGAAATCCATATCTCTCAGGAATATTGTGTGTTCTACCAGATCTATGAAGATGTGGTGTTTCAATAGGTCTAGTCAATTGCTCATCACTATGAGTTGTCGGCTGTTGTGCTTCACCAGGTATCTCATCAATGTCTATTTGAGTCTCTCGAGCCTCCTTAAGCTCGGCGACACTCCCACTGTTTTCTTGCAAGAGAAACTCTTTCTCTAGAAACACAGCATGCCTTGAAAGTAACCCCTTGTTTCCTTAGGGTATCCAATAAATAGACATTTATCAGTCTTAGCATTCAATTTGTCTAATACAGTCCGCTTCACATAAGCAAGACAACCCCATATCTTCAAGTAAGATACATGAAGTTTCTTACTATTCCATATCTCATATGAATTAGTAGAGACTACCTTGGTTGGCATTCTGTTTAACAAGTAAACAGCTTTCTGAAGTGCATAGCCCCAAAAGGACTTGGGAAGATTCGCATGATTCATCTTTGACCTGACCATGTCCAACAAGGTCCGGTTACACCTCTCAGATACACCATTATGCTGTGGTGTATATGGCAGAGTCCATTGAGACAATATACCATTGTCTCTTAGATAATCAAGAAACTCTTGACTTAAGTATTCACCACCTCGATCCGATCGAAGTATTTTAATACTCTTGTCATGTTATTTTTCTACTTCATTTCTGAATTCTTTGAACCTTTCAAAGGCTTCAGACTTATGTTTCATCAAGAACACAAACCCAAACCATGAGTGATCATCGATGAAGGTAATGAAGTAGCTATAGCCTCCTAAAGCTTGAGTTGACATAGGTCCACATACATCAGTATGTATTAGACCTAGCAACTCTCTGACTCGTTCACCTTTTATTGTAAAAGGTAACTTAGTCATCTTTCCTTTTAAGCATTATTCGCATGTATCGTATGAATCCAATTCAAACGATCCATAATTCCACATCGGTGTAATTCGGGCATGTGTTTCTTGCTTACATGGCCAAGACGACAATGCCACATGTAGGAGTCTAATTGATTATCCTTTCGAGCACGCTTGTTGCTCGCTTTGATATTGAAAATGTCACTGGATACGTCCAACGTATAAATGTCATTGCTCAAAGTTCCGTTCCATAAAGTACGCCATTCAAAGTTATATAACAATAATTATTACTAAACGTCAAATGGTAACCATTTCTATTTAAGCAGGAAATAGAAACAATGTTCTTTATTAGAGAAGGAACACAATAGCAATTGTCCAGTTCTAAGACTAGTCCGCTAGGGAGCTTCAGCAAATAAGTTTCGATGGCGACCGCAGCAACCTTTGCTCCATTGCTAACTCGTAAATTTGACTCCCCTCTGACGAGTCTTCTTCTATTCCTTAGCCCCTGTATGTCATTACATATATGTGAGCCACACCCAGTATCCAATACCCAAGTGTCTAAGGAAATAGAATGACAATCAATAACGAAGATACCTGAAGAGGATGGGGCATCAGATGCCTTCTTCATCTTCATGGACTCAAGATAAATCTTGCAGTTTCTTCGCCAGTAGCCTTCCTTGCCACAATGATGGCAAGTTTCCTTTTGTGCTGGTTCTGCCTTCTTAGCCTTCTTGTTCTGTTAGTTATAGCCCTAGAACCAATCATGTGATGGTTGAATAGGGAACATTTTGTATTATATTCTATAAAGGCAAAGGATTGGTTATTATATTTACATCTTGCTTGTGCCAGCTAAATTAAATATAATAATGCCCTAGAAAAGTAGGTTCTTATCTACAGCACATCAATTGGCAGAATTGATTATGAGAGGCTGTAGAGAACACTTTCCTAAATGTTCCTAGTCAAGTATTAATATGCAAGGGCAATATTAATACATTAAGACTAGCATGTAGGTCAATTGATGACTTGATCTCACAAGTCATGGATATATGATATCAAGTTGACACATGGGTATATATTAGAGAATATATACTGAACTGACCCTCCATGAGAAAGTTTCATGGATCGTCATATGAGTGTCATAAACTTTCTCATGTGACTATTGGTATGAATAGTCCTCAAACCTGAAGTCACTACGGTTCCCTACATAAGGAGTTATGTACTTTGGTATCGTCAAACGTCACCCGTAACAGGGTGGACCATAAAGGCGATTATTGGGTATATAACAAATTATGCGGAGGGATGTGAGTGATGTAGATGGGATCTATCCCTCCCATATGACGGGAGTGATATCTGTGGGCCCCTTGATTGAGTGGAACTACTAAAACGCATGGCCATGCTCGAATGAGTCAATATGAGATATTGAGCTCATTTGGTTGAGTTAGTTTACTCAGGGATCAAGAAACACATAGATTGATCGAGGATGACACGGTCTATGCCTCATTGGTCAATCTGATATCAAGGATAGAAGGACACGGTCATACATTATAGTAGTCACGGAAAGGTTAGTCGGATCTTGACTTATCTCGTAACTTGGGTAGCAATGATGTATTGCTAGATGCCACTCATTGCTTGTGTATCTAAAAGAGTTTAGATCCACTGCCAACGTTATGAGAGCCTATAGGGTCACACACAAAGAGCATGATTAGAAGAATTAGTGCATTCTAGTTTGACTAGAATAATTTGGGAATAAGCTTAAGTACAAAATGGTTTTTGGACTTTAAGCTTAAAGAGAATTTTAGCTTATTGATTTAATGAGATTAATTCAATATGCTAAGCTTAATTGATTTAATAAGATTAATTCAATATGTTACCTTATTGATTTAATGAGATTAATTCAATATGATAACATAAGCTTATTGAATTAATAAGATTAATTCAACATCCATGAATGCCACATAAGCATGCCACCTAAGCAAGCCACCTAAGCATGCCACATAAGCATGCCACCTAAGCTTGATGAGTTGGAAGGAGACAAAGGGTTTTGACCCTTGGATTTCCTCCACATGTGGCCGGCCAAAACAAGGAGGATAACTCCTTGTTTAATTATCTTTCAATGCCTTTGATTGCATTGAATGTGATAGGAGATGAAAGGTTTTTCAAATCCTATAAAACACCCCATGGGGTGGCCGGCCAAAGGAGTGGAGTTGGAGCTTAAGGCTTGGTGAGAGCTTGGTGGGAGAGGCTTTTGTTGTGTGGTTTTGTGAGTGTAAGCTAGCAAGAAGAGTAGTCTTCTTCTTCCTTTCTCTTCTTCCCTACCTTCCTCTCCTTTAGGGACTTCTCTAGCAAGAAGTAAAGGAGAGATCTTCTAGTTTTCTTTTGTGAGACAAGAGCTTGCTCGTGTGGATACATATAGAGGCACGGACATTTGAACGTGCTAAAAGATCCAACACATCCAAGGAAAAGCGGGATTGCAAAGGGCATGCAACAAAGGTAGAACTCTCCTATAAGATAGGTTTTCTTTTGAGAAATTTATTTTTGTACGAGTTTTTCTTTCGCAAGGATCACTTGGAAGGGATCCTAATTTTTCTGTTGAGCATATGCTATTTTGCATAAAGAGATCCCAACAGTGGTATCAGAGCCACTTGCGAAAGATCGTATAAAAATAGTCTTTCTCTATTTTATATATGATATAGAAGTAGGATAAATTTTATTATGAGTTGATAATTGCATTAGCAATTTTTCAAACATAATAAAATATCCGATGTCTTTTAAAAGTTAAAAATGACATGGTGCATGGTTATGGCCTAGTCCCAAAAGTTTGTGAATGTGTGTTGTAATTCTTAATATGGCCTGCGAGTCGTGCCTTTCTCCTAAAAATCTTGTTGTAAAATTAGTTTTAGACTCGAATGTATCTCGAGTATTTCTCCTTTTGTAATATACAAAATAAAGATGGAGGGTCCATTGGAAGATGATGTTACAAGGAGGAAGTCAACAACACATGACAACCAAAAGGAAGCACTTGGGAGAAGATGCTATCCCTAGGTTGACCAATCAATCTTCTCATTGGCTTGAGAAGATTGTAGAATAAGGGTCATAACCATGACACGCTTAGTATGCTAATATGTATGTGATGCATGCTAATTTAGCTTATATGTGATGTATGCTAATATGTATGTGATGCATGTTTAAGTTTATTTCTTAATAAGTCTAAACGATATGCCTACCAAAGTTTGGTACTCACTACTTCCTCGATCATTTGTTATTGGGTTTGCCAAAGAAAAGCAATGCATTTTATCTTGGAAGAGTGCGAGTGGACAATCGTGATGTCCCGCTATCAAACTTGGTTAAGACTTAATTAAGTTTTTGAAGTAGAAGCATATATTAGCTTTGAACATAAGTTTAAAAATTAGTTTTGTGTGATTTCCGAACATCAGCTTTGTCTTAGAAGTGGTCGTTGGTCCGATATCCAAGAAGGCCTCTGTGCCTCGCCACGGCCTGGAAGCTGGTTTAGGAATAAGCACTAAACTAATCTAAACTTAACCAAAGCTATTAAAGAGTTACATCAGATGTAATTGGCAAAAGATTGCCTACCTAATCATACTACGTCTTGGGCGATTAGCCAAAGCTAACTCAAGACGAATTATGATGTGGATCTTTATCCCATATAAATTTATAGCTAAATAGAAGCTAATGATGTAAGCAAAATGTGTTTGCCTACATCAATAATTAGCTCATATCAAAGCTATGAGAATTTAGTGGGAGCCTCATTTAATTAAAGGCCTAATTAAATGACTTAGGTATGATACTTAATTTTGCATTTTAATGTTGTAGATCACCATGTCATCTAACACGACACACCCCCTCAACTTGCGATCTGTCCTTGAGAAAGACAAGCTCAATGGAGCTAACTTTCTAGACTGGTATAGGAACTTGAGGATTATCCTCAAGCAAGAACGTAAACTGTACCTTGAGGAAGTAAAGAATAAAAGAAGTGGGACTTCTGCCTCAGGTATACACGTTATAGAAGTTAATCTATCTATTTCTTCTACATGGGTATTAGATACCGGATGTGCATCTCACATTTGTACTAATGTGCAGGGACTGAGAAATAGTAGACTAATGGCAAAAGGCGAAGTGGACCTACGAGTAGGCAATGGCGCAAAAGTTGCTGCTGTAGCTGTAGGAACATATTCTTTGTCTTTGCCCACTGGGCTTATCTTAGAACTAGAGGAGTGCTTTTATGTACCTGCATTAACAAAGAACATAATCTCTGTATCTTGTTTAGACAAGAAAAACTTCTCTTTTATAATAAAGGACAAATGTTGTTCCATTTATTTGAATGAAATGTTCTATTGTAATGCACCACTTATGAATGGTCTCTATGTTCTAGATTTAGAAAACCCAATTTATAACGTAAATACCAAATGGTTCAAATCAAATAATTTGAACCAAACATATCTCTGGCACTGTCGCCTAGGTCACATAAATGAAAAACGCATATCCCAACTCCATAAAGATGGATTATTGGACTCATTTGATTTTGAATCATATGAGATATGCGAATCTTGTCTTTTAGGAAAGATGACTAAAACTCCATTTAGTGGACATGGCGAGAGAGCGACGGACTTGTTAGGACTCATACATACTGATGTATGTGGCCCTTTCAATGTCGAAGCCAGAGGAGGCTATAAGTACTTTATTACTTTCACTGATGATATGAGTAGATTTGGCTACTTATATTTGATGAGACATAAGTTAGAATCCTTTGAAAAGTTCAAAGAATTCAAGAATGAAGTACAAAACCAACTTGGTAAGCATATTAAGCTACTTCGATCAGATCGAGGTGGTGAATATCTTAGTCAAGAATTTCGTCATCACCTGGCTGAGTGTGGGATAATATCCCAACTCACTCCACCTGGAACACCACAATGGAATGGTGTATCTGAAAGGAGAAATCGTACTCTATTAGATATGGTACGATCAATGATGAGCAGGTCGATCTACCTACTTCCTTTTGGGGTTTAGCTCTAGAAGACGACCACTTTCACACTTAATCGCGTCCCATCAAAAGCCGTAGAAAAGACACCATACACGTTATGGACTGGGAAGAGTCCCAAAATGTCTTTTATAAAGATTTGGGGTTGTGAAGCTTATGTTAGACGTCAAGTCTCAGATAAACTAGGACCCAAATCAGATAAGTGTTATTTTGTAGGATATCCCAAGGAAACTAAGGGATATTACTTTTACAATCCCACACATGGCAAGGTGTTTGTTGCCAAAAATGCTGTCTTTCTAGAAAGAGAATTTATTTCTAGAAAAACTAGTGGGAGTAAAATTCATCTTGAAGAAATTCGGGATGAAGATAACACTAAGGCTTCGATGGAAAATGAACAGGCACCACAAAGTGTTGTGGATGAGGAAATTGTTGCCCAAAGAGTTGTGGAGCAAACACCTGTTCAAGTAGACCAACCTCTTCGTAGATCTGATAGGATCCGTCATCAACCCGAGAGATATTCTTTTCTCTTGACTGAAAACGGTGAAGTATTGCTTGTCGATCTTGACGAGCCTACATCCTATCAAGAAGCTATGATGAGCCCAGATTCTGAGAAATGGCTAGAGGCCATGAGATCCGAAATGGAATCCATGTACACTAACCAAGTATGGACTTTGGTTGATCCACCTGAAGGGGTAAAACCTATTGGGTGTAAGTGGGTCTTTAAAGTAAAGACTGACATGGATGGTAATAAGCATACCTATAAAGGTAGATTGTTGGCTAAAGGATTCAAACAAATTCATGGTATTGACTATGATGAAACCTTTTCACCAGTTGCGATGCTTAAATTCATTCGGATCATACTTGCTATTGCAGCCTACCACGATTATGAGATCTGGCAGATGGATGTCAAAACCGCTTTTCTGAATGGAAAGCTACTCGAGGATGTGTACATGACACAGCCTGAGGGTTTTGAAGATCCAAAGCATCCTGAAAAGGTATGCAAATTGCAAAGGTCAATTTATGGACTAAAGCAAGCCTCTCGAAGCTGGAATCTTCGATTCGATGATGCAATCAAGGAGTTTGGTTTCATCAAGAATGAAGATGAACCTTGTGTCTACAAGAGAAATAGTGGGAGCACAGTTGTATTTCTTGTCTTGTATGTAGATGACATACTTCTCATCGGAAATGATATTCCCTCACTCCAGTCTGTGAAGATGTGGTTAGGGAATTGTTTCTCGATGAAAGACTTAGGTGAAGCTGCCTATATTTTAGGCATCAAGATCTATAGAGATAGATCTAAAAGATTACTTGGCCTAAGTCAGAGTACATACATTGATAAAGTGCTAGATCGTTTTGCTATGCAAAACTCCAAGAAAGGATTTCTGCCTTTATCACATGGTGTGAGTCTTTCGAAGACTCAATGTCCCTCTTCTAAGGAGGAGAGAGATCGCATGGATAAGATCCCTTATGCATCTGCCATAGGGTCTATCATGTACGCCATGCTTTGTACTCGTCCTGACGTCTCGTATGCTTTGAGCATGACGAGTAGATACCAGTCGGATCCAGGTGAAAGTCACTGGATAGCAGTCAAAAATATTCTTAAATACTTACGAAGAACGAAAGAATATTTTCTGATATTTGGAGGCAATGAGGAGCTAACTGTAAAGGGTTACAGTGATGCAAGCTTCCAAACAGACAAGGATGACTATAGATCGCAATCGAGTGCGTGTTTTGCACGAATGGTGGAGAGTGGTGAAAAGTTCAAGCGAGGACACGATTGATGATTCTACAATGAGCGAGAGTATATTGCGCGTCACGATGCAAAAAGGAGGTTGTTTCGCTCAAGTTCATCGAGTGAACTTGGAGTAGTTCCTAGCATTGCGGATCCAATAGACCTCTATTGTGACAACAATGGGGCTATGCACGAGCTAAGGAACCTCGATCACATCACGGACCAAATACATCGGCGCGCTCCATCTCATTCGAGAGATCATCGATAGAGGAGATGTGAGGATATGCAGAGTAAGCGAAGCTAACATCGCAGATCCATCGACGAGGCTTTGTACGAGAGGAAGCATGATGGTCACACTAGGTCACTAGGTATTAGATATCATAGTGATTGGTACTAGTTCTAGTGGGAGATTGTTAGTTATAGCCCTAGAACCAATCATGTGATGGTTGAATAGGGAACATTTTGTATCATATTCTATAAAGGCAAAGGATTGGTTATTATATTTACATCTTGCTTGTGCCAGCTAAATTAAATATAATAATGCCCTAGAAAAGTAAGTTCTTATCTACAGCACATCAATTGGCAAAATTGATTATGAGAGGCTGTAGAGAACACTTTCCTAAATGTTCCTAGTCAAGTATTAATATGCAAGGGCAATATTAATACATTAAGACTAGCATGTAGGTCAATTGATGACTTGATCTCACAAGTCATGGATATATGATATCAAGTTGACACATGGGTATATATTAGAGAATATATACCCGACCCGCCATGAGAAAGTTTCATGGATCATGAGTGTCATAAACTTTCTCATGTGACTATTGGTATGAATAGTCCTCAAACCTGAAGTCACTACGGTTCCCTACATAAGGAGTTATGTACTTTGGTATCGTCAAACGTCACCCGTAATAGGGTGGACCATAAAGGCGATTACTGGGTATATAACAAATTATGCGGAGGGATGTGAGTGATGTAGATGGGATCTATCCCTCCCATATGACGGGAGTGATATCTGTGGGCCCCTTGATTGAGTGGAACTACTAAAACGCATGGACATGCTCGAATGAGTCAATATGAGATATTGAGCTCATTTGGTTGAGTTAGTTTACTCAGGGATCAAGAAACACATAGATTGATCGAGGATGACACGGTCTATGCCTCATTGGTCAATCTGATATCAAGGATAGAAGGACACGGTCATACATTATAGTAGTCACGGAAAGGTTAGTCGGATCTTGACTTATCTCGTAACTTGGGTAGCAATGATGTATTGCTAGATGCCACTCATTGCTTGTGTATCTAAAAGAGTTTAGATCCACTGCCAACGTTATGAGAGCCTATAGGGTCACACACAAAGAGCATGATTAGAAGAATTAGTGCATTCTAGTTTGACTAGAATAATTTGGGAATAAGCTTAAGTACAAAATGGTTTTTGGACTTTAAGCTTAAAGAGAATTTTAGCTTATTGATTTAATGAGATTAATTCAATATGCTAAGCTTAATTGATTTAATAAGATTAATTCAATATGTTACCTTATTGATTTAATGAGATTAATTCAATATGATAACATAAGCTTATTGAATTAATAAGATTAATTCAACATCCATGAATGCCACATAAGCATTCCACCTAAGCATGCCACATAAGCATGCCACCTAAGCTTGATGAGTTGGAAGGAGACAAAGGGTTTTGACCCTTGGATTTCCTCCACATGTGGCCGGCCAAAACAAGGAGGATAACTCCTTGTTTAATTATCTTTCAATACCATTGATTGCATTGAATTTGATAGGAGATGAAAGGTTTTTCAAATCCTATAAAACACCCCATGGGGTGGCCGGCCAAAGGAGTGGAGTTGGAGCTTAAGGCTTGGTGAGATCTTGGTGGGAGAGGCTTTTGTTGTGTGGTTTTGTGAGTGTAAGCTAGCAAGAAGAGTAGTCTTCTTCTTCCTTTCTCTTCTTCCCTACCTTCCTCTCCTTTAGGGACTTCTCTAGCAAGAAGTAAAGGAGAGATCTTCTAGTTTTCTTTTGTGAGACAAGAGCTTGCTCGTGTGGATACATATAGAGGCACGGACATTTGAACGTGCTAAAAGATCCAACACATCCAAGGAAAAGCGGGATTGCAAAGGGCACGCAACAAAGGTAGAACTCTCCTATAAGATAGGTTTTCTTTTGAGAAATTTATTTTTGTACGAGTTTTTCTTTCGCAAGGATCACTTGGAAGGGATCCTAATTTTTCCGTTGCGCATATGCTATTTTGCATAAAGAGATCCCAACATGTTCTTCCCTTTCTTCTATTCCTTTGCCTTCCTCTTAGAACCTTTCTTTGAGGAATCAACTAACAGAACCGCCTTCTCCTCATGCTTCACAGAAGGCTCCATAGTCTTCAACATATTGAGGAGCTCAGGAATAGTGGATTCTAATTTGTTCATCCGATAGTTCATCATAAATTATGAGAAACTCTTGAGCAAACAATGCAGAATTAAGTCAATACTTAATTCATGATCCATCACAAACCCGAGGGTGGCTATCCGCTCGATGTACCCATTGATCTTTAGCATAAACTACACTACAGACGAACCTTCTTGCATCTTCGTGGTGAAGAGGAGCCTGGAGACTTCGAACCTTTCAGATCTTGCTTGCTCATCAAACAACTCATGAAGATAGAAGACCATGGTATTAGCATCCATATGCTCATGCTGCTTTTGCAGCTCATGTACCATCACAGCTAGCATGATGCAACTCGCCAGTTTAGAATCTGCCACATGCTTCTAATAGACCAACATTTGGTCTGGAGTTGCATCGTCCCTAGGACGGTTGGGAAGAGGCTCTTCAAGGACATATGCTAGCTTTTCCACCTTGAGAACAATTCTCAAGTTTCTAAGCCAGTCCAGGAAGTTAGGCCCAGTCAATTTGTTTGAATCCAAAATAGTGCACAAATTCAAAGACGTCATGATCAATCGATTAACCTAGAAATACAAAACGAGCATATATGAGAAAATAATTTTAAAATGCATCAATATACATTCATAAATTCCATTCATTTTTCGAATTTTAAAAACCCCAAAATCACTTCGGGAGATCGTAGGTCCATCTCCGAATGGGCTGATATCCAACATAGATATGAACAACCTTGGAGAGAGTCCAACAAGTCATTCATAACTACGATGGTAGGTATCAAATATACCGATTGCATATCACATATATACAACTATCACAATGTGCTATCAACTTATTGAATGTTCACACATACATCGGGTTGTTAACACATTAACAAGTATGCATCATATACATAACACCCAACTTCACCTCCCTTCACATCGACCTTGGAGAGAGTCCAACAAGCCGATGCTCCAGGTTAAAGCCAACCCATTAATCGAGAAATAGTTTTAATATGGTTAGAGCGCATTCAACCAATTAGCCCAACTTAGAGAGAGTCCAACAACCAAAGCTAACGATTGACCTCTGACTCTTACCATATTAGTATTAAACTATTCCATGGTTTGAACATGTTCGGGTTCGAGCCGGGCTTGGAGAGAGTCCAACAACCCGAACAAGAAACGGAACTCTGGTTCTAACCATATTAATGGAAGGTGTAGGCTTTAATATTGAGTAAGGGTTTTATGTCTCATCCTCTTTGTATGCAAATAACTATTATCTACATAGCATGACATACATCTACATGTCACGACATGCATGACATAATGATATGCATCTAATGCAATTACATGACATACAATTATGTCATGTACAAAATTTTCTTATATGTCATAAATATTTATGAAAATAAAATATGTTTAAGATTTGATTCTCCAAATCAAATCATGATTAAATTAGGAAACACATTTCCAAATCTAATCACATATTTTATTTGTGGAAAGTGTTAATTAAAGAAAGTCAATTTAGGAAACCAATTTCCTAAATCATCAAAATTACTTATGGAAATAAAATATTTTAAGATCTGATTTCCCAAATCAAATCATGATTAAATTAGGAAACAAATTTCCAAATCTAATTAAATATTTTATTTATGGAAAATATCAATTTCCATAAATACTTCCAACTTTCCAAAAGTAGAAGATTTCCATAAATACTTCTAGACTTTCTAAAATTAAAAATTTCCATAAATACTTCTAACTTTCCAAAAGTAGAAAATTTTCAGAAATACCATTATGACTATCATAGAATAATTTTCCGACTATGTCGAAACACAACTTGGGCTCTGATACCACTGTTGGGTTTCCGGTACCGCGGCGAGTGTGTGTTCGAACATTTTTCGTAAACATGTGCACATCAGAAGAACTAAAATTATAAATATAATTTATTACAACACACACATCACACGCATGCATAGTACAATATGTGTAGACATAACCGTAAATTCAAATTTTGCAATAAAAGGAAATTTATACTATGTATACCTGACGTATCACGTGTAGCGGGAAAGGCATCAACCGGAATGATCCTCGCTAGAATCGTCTCTATCCATATCCACGCCGAGTATCTTCGGGATGACTTCAAAAAATCACGAGCCTCATCTTCGTATGAGTTACTAGCTTCGTGTTGAAGATGATGTGATCGAGAGAAGATCACGATTCGAATCAAAATTCGGATCCAAAACGAGTCCTCAAAAACTCGCTTCTCCGGAGAGGTATTCGTCAACCGTTTGATGAATCCTTCGTTCTCCACCTATGAGGATTACTGGAGATCGAATCCCCAGCAAGGCTACCGTTGTCGGAGCTACAAATGTCGTCCAAACGATGCTCCGACAAGAAGGAAACAAGCTGTCCAGAAAACTGGACAGCTTTGGTGGAGACCTTGCACCAGCCAAATAAGGAAAACAATATGCTTACCTTTTCGCCGGAGCCAAGGAAGATCACCGGAGCTCCTCTGGTAGCATCTCGACGCCGGCAGCTGTTGGACGCCGACAAGGGGCTTGGGCGGTGGTGGGCGGCGGCAAGAGGAGGGTGCCGACTACTCCAAGGAGAAGTGGGCGGCAACTTTAGGGTTGCAAGGATTAGGGCTTAACAAAACCCTTAAGCCCTATTTTATAGAGAACAAATTCTCTTAATGGTTATCGGATCATAACCAAAAGCCCGTTAACCCGCTCCATTAATTTAAGTTAAAATAAACCAAACCATGTTGGTCTATTTTAAGTTAAAATGAACCGAACCAACATTGGTTCATTCGTTTAAAACAAACCAAACCCCTTTGGTTTATTCTCCTCCATTGGATTAGAACCAAACCAATTTGGTTCATCCATCATGTCTTCATAAGACACGACCCATTCACGCTTCCATTGCGACTGAAACGACTTCATGCTCGCTCCATGTTTGTTCTAACCAAACCTAGTTTCTCTCGGTCTGAGAATCTCATTCTCAAGCTCGTTTTAAATCCTTCGGATTACGCTCGTTGTGCGTGTGACCAAATAGGTTCTCAGTTTATGTTGGTCGTCTATAATTAACCATTAATTATAGAACGATCATGACTGGCACTAGTAGTACATCATGATCCCCAATTAACCGAAAAGATCAACGGTTGATCCAGAACTATTTCTGAAACCCTTCAGCAGCTCGAATGAATCGTGCCCCATTCCCTTCACTCATCTTATACCCACTTGGTTTAGGATATGGTCTATAGTGTCAGTCCCCACTAGGTTGACTACGTCACACCTAGCCCAAGTATCATTTCCTCGTCCTACGGATTCTAGTTACTGCACATGTATCGAAGAGTACATTACTCTAAACATGTAATGCTTTGGCCAAAGACTTTAGTAACAATTCGACGAGAGGCCATGGGTATACATCTCCTCACAAGGAGTGGTGAATCCTTTATAGGCTATTCAAACACCTTCGATCACTTCGACTTATACCCAATCATCCCAGGTCCACATCTCCTTAGAGATGCTTGCTTAAGATGTCAAAGCATAAGTCTTTATGATCAAGATGACTTGAATACCGCAAGTCAAAGGAACATAGCACTTAAGCTACAGTAAGAACTTCATTGACATATCTATATATGCAGAGAACCATATGAAGTCTTACGGTTGGTCACTCCAATGAACTAGTTACCATAACTAGAATCCACGATTAACTCCGGACATCACAATGTCTCCATCTAGTGAGAATCAGCTGCTTGGATACACCAAGGAGTATACCTCGTGCTAGTCTTGACAGAATCAATGGTGTCCAAATCCATCAATTCATCGACTAGGGATAATTCTGATACATCACAATTACAGATGTAGAGATACTCACTAGTTGTGATCCAATCACAAATTCTTTCATGCTGTGAATCGTATCGTGGACATTCAGTAAATGAGTTTAAGATCCAATCAAATACATGAAAACATGTATACTCAAATAGTGAATCTTCATTTATCATATAAATGGTTCAAACATAAGGCGATTGCCCTAGGACATCTCTCATATATTACTAATAGGTTCATCATGTAAACCCTGCAGGTGGACTTGGTCCGGCATGATGAAAAGGTTGAGTGGTACTACTCATGGAGTTAGATGTTGATTAATTAATGGTCAGTAAATTAATTAATCGACGGACATTTGAGATCTTAAACACGGGGAGAAAATGTACAATTAATATATGGAGCCCATATTAACTTATGGGGGTTGGTGAGGTAGATCAATGATAATCCTTTAGTGGATTGGACTATCATTAATGGATCAGACTTTATGTGGGCTTGATCCATTGGGTGGCCAAGATCCAACTCATCCTCATGGTCCCTATTGTATCCTATTAAAACCTCAAAAAGCTTAGATCCAATGGTTGAAAACAAAACTCTAGATCCAAAGGTAGAGATTAAATCTCTAGATCCGACAGTTGAGATTAAATCCCTAGAACCAATGGTGGAGATTAAAACAAGGCATATCCCTAACTCTATAAAAGGAGAGCATGGGGTGGGCGGCAAGAAGAATTACAATAGAGATAGGATTAGGGTAAGGGGCGGCAAGCATTGGGGATTAGGGTTTGGGTGTTGGCGACACCAAATAAGGAAAGGTTTTCCTTTTCTTCTTCTTCTTCCTTGGTGGTCGGCGCCCATACAAGTCCTTCCCTCCCTTGGCCGGCATCCAAACCTACTCCTTCTCCTCTCCTTGGCCGGTGGAAACAAGCCTTAGGGTCTTCCCTTGGAGCTCTTGGCCGACAACTATCTCCATCATCTTCTCCTTGTTGGCTGGCGGCAAACACCTAGGTTGGTGTTTGTTAGTTGGCTAAAGGAAGGAGAAGGGTTTTGTTTCTTAGTCTTTCTCTTGTTCGGAGTGAGCAAGGAAGGATGATTGTTGATCTAGGAGCTTCGACTTTTGATAGATCGTCGCCCACATGACGTCCAAAAGGAAGAAGGACATACGATAGAAGATCGAGAGGTATAATACTTGTCTATTTTCTTATGTAACATGTTTATAATTGTTTTCAATTATATATACATGATATATTCTATTTTATGGCTAATATAACTTGGACTCCGAACATAAACACAAAAGTCGACGATCCGCACATCGTATATTCGGCGGCTATTCGTAGAATAGAGGTTGGTTGCTTGAACAACAAGTTTGTTCAAGTGACTACTCTAATCAAATCCCTTTCGTCTAGGATTAAATTTTTTTAATCTAGGGACGTAGAAGGGATCGCCATGAACAAGCGACCGAGTTGAAGTGGGAAGCGAAGTTTCCTACCTTCAATGATGCTCAATCTCAAGGAGCTTTTCGAACACCAGAATCGGGCTGCTAGGCAGGAAGCCATGAGGAACTTGATGACGACCACCATGATCGAGGGAACACCCGTGAGGGATCATGTTCTCAAGATGATGGCTCATTTGAATGAGCTTGAAGTCCTTAGAGTTGAGATCGATGGGGAAACCCAGGTTGATATCATTCTCCAGTCTCTACCTAGGAGTTTTGAGTAGTTTCGCCTGAACTACAACATGAATAAGAGGTTGTATTCATTGGCGAAGCTTCTGACAGAACTCCAGGCGGCAAAGGGGCTTTTTAGTTAGAGTGCTCAGGCTCAGGCCATGGTTGCTCAAAAGGTTTCTACTTCTAAGCCGAAAGGCAAGAAGAAGAAGAAACAAGGTGGGGCAAAGGTGGAGGGAGGATCTCAGGGAGGAGTGAAGAAGCCGAAAGGCATGTGCTTCACTTGCAAGCAGACTAGACATTGGAAGAAGGACTGCCCCAACCGGAAGCAGAACAAAGGTATTTCTTGTGGTCTAGTCATTGAAACATGTTTAGTGGTATTATCTACCGGCACCTGGTGTGTAGATACGGGAGCCACTGATCATGTCTGCAATACTTTGCAGGGTTCCAAGAAACCAGATGACTGGCTGAGGGGGAGATTACCATTTACTTGGGCGATGCTACGAAGGTGGCGGCTGTTGCAGTGGGAGATGTTTATTTGTCTTTTGAAAGAAATAAAACTTTGGTTATGAGAAATTGCCTTTATGTACCTTTATTTAGAAAGAATTTGATTTCAGATTCTAAATTTTTTATAGATGGATATTCTATTTATTTTAATGACAGAGTTGTTATAAAAAGAAATAGGGACATTATCTGTTCTGGTGCATTGATAGAAAATTTATATACCCTTGAACCAAAAGCTCCCATGATGCAAATAGAAGTAAATAACTCATCTTCTAAATCTAATAAGAGAAAAGAACCTTTGAAAATGAACCAAACATATCTTTGGCATCTAAGGTTAGGTCATATTCAAAGGTTGATAGCTGATGGACCTCTGGGTTCGTTAGTGGTAGAAGATTTCCCAACCTGCGAATCTTGCTTGAAAGGTAAAATGACCAAGAGGTCTTTTAAGGCCAAGGGGTATAGAGCCAAAGATGTGTTGGAATTGGTTCATTCTGATTTGTGTGGTCCTATGTCTATCCATGCTAGAGGTGATTTTGAATATTTTGTCTCTTTTATAGACGATTATTCAAGATATGGATATATTTACTTAATGCACCACAAGTCTGAATGCTTTGACAAGTTCAAAGAATTCAAGGTTGATGTGGAGAAACATCATGGTAAAAGTATCAAGACACTACGATCTGATCGTGATGGTGAGTACCTCTTGGGAGAGTTTAGGAATTACTTATCAAAGGATGGGATTCAATCCTAATTGTCTGCACCTAGCACACCCCAGCAGAATGGTGTAGCGGAGCGAAGGAATAGGACTCTTATGGAGATGGTTAGATTGATGATGAGTTATTCTGAGTTGTCAGATTCGTTCTGGGGGTATACTCTGGATACGGTAGTATATATTCTGAACTTGGTACCATCTAAATCAGTGCCTTTTACTCTCACAGAATTGTGGACTGGGTGAAAGCCTAGTCTAAGACATATTTAGATTTGGAGGAGTCCAGTACATGTGCTGAAGGCAGATGCTGGTAAGTTGGAACCTCATACAGAAGTGCGTATGTTCGTTGGCTATCCTAGAGGAAGGAAAGGTGGTTTGTTTTATAGTCCTATAGATCAGAGGGTGATCGTTAGCACGAATGCCAGATTTCTAGAGGAAGACTATGTGACGAACCACAAGCCCACGAGTAAGATTGTTCTGGAGGAATTGAGCGGGGAAGGCACTACTTCAGTACCATCGGTACAAGAGGATATACCACAAGTGACTGCACCGCATGTCACAGAGGATACACAGGTGATACCTTATCGTAGTGGGAGGGTTGTTAGACAACCTGATAGATTTATGTTCTTGAGAGAATCTTCTGATTTGGTCCCTGACGAACATGAACCTAATCCCTAGACATATGACGAGGCAATCGAAGATAAATATACGGTATCTTGGCAAAGTGCGATGAATTCTGAGATAGAATCCATGGATTCAAATCAGGTCTGGGAACTAGTAGAACCACCCAATGGTGTAAAAACCATTGGATGCAAGTGGATCTACAAAAGAAAGAGAGGAATAGATGGGAAGGTTGAGACCTTCAAAGCAAGGCTTGTTGCGAAAGGATATACTCAGAAAGAGGGTATCGATTATGAGGAGACCTTTTCGCCGGTAGTTATTGTTGGTGCAGTAGGCACCTAAGTTGAACCTGAGTTTTGATTATAGCAAACGATACAATGTTAAACTCAAGTCATTATCTCACAAGCTGAATCGAGTGTGCAGAAAATTGCTATAGCTGGAGCTGAAGGCTAGCGACACTCGGAGGAAGCCGCGGTGGTCGGGCGACACTCGAGTGACTTCGGAGGGAGCCGAAGAAATCAAGTGGAAGGCCGGAAGCAAAAGCGACATAGTAAGTATCGAGGTAAGCTCGAGTGAGTAAAGTGAAGTGAGGTCGTGTCCTTTGTACGGGGACGTCCTTAGGCGATGATCCGGCCCAAGACTTCCCATGGAAGGTCTATGTTGAGATCGGACGGCAAGTGGCCATTGAATTCACTTATATTTTGAGCTAACTCTTTATTGTAGTCAAAAATCCTGGCCATCAGTTCAACCAGGCCAGTTCAATCGGCCAGTTCAACCGATGGTCAAAAATCAGCCTCGAGGAGTCAAGCTTTATCACCATTTTTCAAGGAGTTTTGTGCCCAATTCCTATTGGTTGAAGACCCATTCGATGAGGGGCTTAAAGGCTATAGAAGGAGGGCTTCTCCTATGGATTTTCATCATCTCTAAGTACTCACAAACCTCCACAACTCTGCGATTTTCCGACGACTCTATGACGAAGTGCTGTCAACAACCCTAGTTTACTTTCTACTCTTTTAGTTGTTGATATTCTTATTTTGTCATCTCTTTAAATATTGCAATTCCTTTTAATAATTGAGTTTTTCTATCATTGTACTTTACATTAATAGAAGAGAGGGTTTGTCTCTCTATCTTTTCTTTCGAAGTTTTTTTTTGTAATCGTCAAACTCCTACCTCCAACGAGGAGGAGTGTTTTTAGTGAATTGCCCTCCGTGCGTGATCAAGGATCACTAGGGTCTTGGAGTAGTAGCCGAAGGCTACGAACCAAGTAAAAAAACATTTGTCTCATTTATTTATAGTTTATCTTTCCGCTGCAATTAACTGTCTACTCGAGTTATAACGAACGAATTAAAAAAAAGGTTTATCGCTATTCACCCCCCCTCTAGCGATCCGCTTCGATCCAACAATTGGTATCAGAGCCGAGGGCGCTTAGATTTGGTGAAACCACCAATCTAGAATTTTTTCCAAATTTATTTTTCGTTCATTTAAATTTTTCTCCCACACTACTAATCCAAGACGAAGTCTTGGTACTCTTCGTTTGATTTTGTTTTGTAAGTATTCGCTTTTGGAGTAGCCGACGGTAAAATGGGCATAACTTTTTGTACAAGTTGACCCACGAAACGGTCTACCTACCAAAACGAATCTCTCAGAAAGATCTACACTTCTTGGGTAAATCCTCATAACAAGCTGTATTCATCCCGAAAAACCATCATTTAGTACCATTTCCGAGACATCGAAGGTTGTAAGTGCTCATCTTTTATTTTAGTTGGTTATTTCTCGTTTATTCCTTTTGTTTCTTTTCATTTCCTACATTACTAATCCAAGGCGAAGTCTTGGAACCTTTTTTTTTTTGTGTTTTTTTTGGTATTTTTTGTGCAAGGTTTCCCTTCCAAATGGCCCATCTCGAGGGTTTTAGCACCGTCCGACCTCTGTTTTATAACGGAGATGATTTCCGTTACTGGAAAGGTCGGATGGAATGCTTTCTCAAAACCCAAATCGAGATGTGGATCATAATCCAAACGGGTTTCACACTTCCGACTAACGAAGTGGGTGAATCCTTGGGTTATGACCAATGGACCATTGCGACAAAATGACAAGTCAAAGCCGACGCCAAGGCAACTCAAATTCTCCAATGTGGTTTGTCCAAGGAGGAGCTAAATCGCGTCGGCCCCTTCATAAGTGCAAAGGACCTTTGGACAAAGCTAGTGGAGCTACACGAAGGGACCGATGAAGCCAAGGTATGTAAGCGCGACCTTTTATTTAATAAATTATATAATCTAAAAATGCAGGAACATGAAACGGTGACACAACTCCACGCCCGCGTCCAGGACATAGTCAACAATCTACACGCAATCGGGCAAAAGGTCGAAAACTGCGACCTTATAAGGTATGTCCTAAACTCCTTTCCGAGGACTACCTTGTGGGCATCCATGGTCGATGCCTACAAGGTCTCCAAGGATCTTTCTAAACTTAGGTTAGATGAACTTTTTTCTAATTTCGAACTTCATGAGCAGTCTAACTCAGAACCTGAGAAAGGTATAGCACTATTTGCATGTTCAAAGAAGAAAACCGCTAGCAAGCCACCCCCGAAGGAAGAAGAGAATGAGTCGGATTCGGAGGTCGACTCGGAAATGGAGGCTGAACTAGTCAACCTAGTTCGGAGGATAGTCAAGGGCCGAAAATGAACCGTCACTCGACCCAACGAAGGTAAGCCTAAAAGTTCAAATATTAGATGTTATGAATGCAACAGGTTTGGACATATCAAGTCCGAATGCCCAAAACTCAAGAGCAAGGCACCAAAACACAAAAAGGCACTCAACGCTACTTGGGAAGAAGCTTTCGAGGAAGAAGACGATGATCGAGTCCTCATGGCTAAACCGGTGGAATCGGAGATGGAGTCGGAACCGGAACTTGAATCAGATCGAAGATGAGTGAGTCGGCTGAAGCACTATTCAAGACAAGCCACGGATACGCATTTGGTTTAAAAGATACACTCAAGGTAAGTCGGTCTCTCATTACTACACTTTATAGTGCAATTAAGTTTTTAAATAGAAAGTTAGCTAAGTCCGAGTCCAAGGTTGAGACCCTGGTTGAGGAAGTTAAACTCCTCAAACACGAGGTCTCCCTAACCTCTTCGACTAGTCGAGTTCAAGAGAAGGACTCAACTCGGGTTGAAAAACTCGAAGTTGAGAACTCACTCTTGAAGAGTCAAGTCGAAGATCTTAGGAATACGTTGGAAAGGTTTACTTTGGGATCCAAAGGACTTGACCTCCTACTTGGATCGCAAAGGGCCATGTACAACATGGTCGGGCTAGGGTTTAGCTCAAACACGACCAATAAGTCATATATGTCGATTGTAAGTCGACATAAAAACCGTGTCCAAGCATGGGTCCCTAAGACCACCTTGATTTCAAACTTAGGATGAAACCAGTACTGGGTTCCCAAGGACCAAATCCACTATGTGGAGAGACCGAATCGATTCAATAGTCCAGGGGGAGCTAGTACGAAACTTGTTTATGTTTTAACTTAGAAATTGCATGCTTAGATTTTTATTTAGTTAGATTTTTCTTTTTAGAATGGTTAGATAGGACTATAACTCGTCAACACTTGATAACATAGTACCAGGACGCGGCGAGATGATAGTACGCTAGGAAAACGGAGTCTCGTGTATTCGATCTAGATAAGGCGTATCTAGTTCGGTTCACTTGACCAAATGAACTAGCTGAAGCTACCTCGCCGTATCCTAGACTAGTTAGACCAGGAAGTGGTCTTAGGTGAGTCAAGTTACTATTTTCTTGAAAATGGCTTTGTCTAAGGAAGTGGTCGTTGTTCCGATCAAAGAAGGCCTCTGTGCCTCGCCATGACCTGGAAGCCATGATCTTGAAAAGGTGACTTGATAAGCCTAAGGTCAAATCCAAATCTAACGCAAGGTTAACAAGTGTTTAAGTCATTAAATTTAAATCAAGTAAAATTGGAAGTCAGCTCACAAGAACATATAGGGTTAACGTGTTTGATCATGTAGACATGGGTGAGATGATTTAGGTTAATAATTTTCAACCAATCTTTAATAAATCAAATATCCGATCCAACTACCTTGCATGTAGGATCAATGGATGTTGGACAGTGGTTGCTCCCGACACATGACCAGGGATCAACTCAAGTTTTCGAAGCTTCGATTCAAACGACAAGGATCGCTAGCCTTTGGAAATAACTGTTAGTGAAAGCCCTAGAGCCAATCATGTGATTATTGTTGTATGGACTTTATTGTATCATATTCCTATTTATAAAGGCATAGTTATTATATTTACTTGTATTGGTGCCAAATAACTAAATATAATAATGTCCTTGAGTAGTAGGTTCTTATCTATATCAATCGATTGGTTGAATCGATAATGAGATGATATAGAGAACACTACTCTTAATCATTCCTAGTCGAGTATTAACATTCAGGGACAATGTTAATGCATAGAGACTAGCATGTAGGTCAACACGATGACTTGATCTCACAAGTCATGTGTTGGTGCAGGGGCACCTAAGTCGAACCTGTATTTTGATTATGGCAAAAGACGCAAAGTCAAGGATATATCATTATCTCATGAGCTGAATCAAGTGTGCAGAAAAGTGCTAAAGCTGAAGCTGAAGGCTAGCGACACCCGGAGGAAGCCGCGGTGGTCGAGCGACACTCGAGTGACTTCGGAGGGAGCCGAAGGAATCGAGTGGAAGGCCAAAAGCGAAAGTGACACAGTATGTATCGAGGTAAGCTTGTGTGTGTGAGCATAAGTGAGGTTGTATCCTCCTTATGGGGATGGTCTTAAGCGTAGATCCGACCAAAGACATCCCATCGATGGTCTAGGTCGAGATCGGACGGTCGAAGGCCGTCGAAATAATATTTTTTTTGAGCTAACTTTGCCTTGCAGCTAGCATCAGTCGACTGCCAGCTTGGAGGACTCGACTGCCCTTCATCAGTCGACTGATGCTACCATCAGTCAACTGATGATGGCCATCAGTCGACTGATGGTCAATGATCAGCTTCGAGGAGTCAAGGCTTATCACTCCATTTCAAGGAGGTTTTGTGTCCATTTGTGATTGGTTGAAGACCCATTCGATGAGGGGCTCAAAGGCTATAAAAGGAGGGCTTGTCTTAGGGTTTTTTATTTTTTAAAAAGCTTCCAAGTGCTTCCGATATGCTACGAGCCTCTGACATTCCTACGACGAAGCTCTGCAGACACGACGACTAGGGTTTCATCTTTCCATCTACGAGTCATCGGTATAATCTAAGTTTAATTCAATTCTGTACTTCTTTTTATTTTGGTTTTATCGTAACGAGAAGAGGGGGAGTGTCCCTCTATCTTGAGTCTCTTTCATGGTTTTTGTATCCGATTAACTCCTACCTCCAACGAGGAGGAGTTCATTAGTGATTTGCCCTCCGTGCGTGATCAAGGATCACTAGGGCCATGGAGTAGTAGCCGAAGGCTACGAACCAAGTAAAAAATCTACTTGTCTCTTTTATTTTTTATTTATCTTTCCGCTGCATATAAGTGTTTTGAAACGAATTCGTACGAAAAAGTTTTATCGCTATTCACCCCCCCCTCTAGCGATCCGCTTCGATCCAACATCATGGATATGAGATATCAAGTTGACACATGGGTATGCATTGGAGAATGTATACTGAATGACCCGCCATGAGAAAGTATCATGGATCGTTATATGAGTGTCATATACTTTCTCATGTGGCTATTAGTATGACTATTAGTCCTTAGACATGAAGTCACAATGGTTCCCTACATAAGGAGTTGCATACTTTGGCTTCGTTAAACGTCACCCGTAAATGGGTGGACTATAAAGGCGATTACTGGGTATGTAACAAATTATGCGGAGGGATGTGAGTGATGTAGATGGGATCTATCCCTCCTATATGATGGGGGTGACATCGATATTCTTGATAGAGTGAGACCACGAAGTGCATGGCCATGCCCAAATGAGTCAATATGAGATATTGAGCTCATTTGATTAGAGTGAGTCTACTTGGAGATCAAGATTTAGATTGTACCGAGGATGACATGGTCTATGCCTCGATTGGTCAATCTAGATGTCAAGGATAGAGGGACATTGTCACATATTGTGAGAGTCACAATTAGTAGTCACAAAGGTGATGTTGGAGCTCAACATTCTTGTAACTTGGGTAGCAATGATGTGTTGCTAGATACCGCTCATTGCTTATGTTCCTAAATCCATTTAGGGACATTGCCAACATTACAAGAACCTATAGGGTCACACACATAAGAGCAATTAGATGGAGATTAGGTTCATATGATGAACCATGAGGATTAGGTTCATGGGATGAACCAAATTGGATTAAGAGTAATCCAAATTAGACTAATTGAGTTAGACTCAAGTTGATTCAAGTGTTGAATGAGTCTAATTTAGATTTGATTCATCAAATCAATTTAAATTAAATGAATAGAGATTCATTAAATTAAATTGACTTGAGTCAAGTGGTTAGATTTGATCAACCATGGGAGATTAGAGGTCAAGTTTGACTTGACTTGAGAGGGAAGATGAAAGGTCAAGTTTGACTTGACCAAATGCCATGTCATGATGATGACTTGGCATGGCCGCCAATGATGATGCTCCACATCATCATTGACTTAATCAGTGGTGCCACATCATGAGGGAGACCAAGGGTCATGGGAGTTACATGCATGCATGTAACCCCCCTTCCATGAAGTGGCCGGCCACTTTAGGGGTTATGATGATGAATTCATTTTTGTGAGTTACTAATTCCATCATCTTCTTCCTTGGTGCTCTTCCTCTCAAGCTCTCCCTCTCCTTCCTCATCTTGCCTAGATCTTCTAGGAGTGCTAGCACACTCAAGTTTGTCTCTTTCTCCACCTATTGCTTGTGTGGATACCAATAGAGGAGTGTGCACTTGACACTCTCGAGTTCCGGCGAACTTTTGGACAAGCGGGATAAGCGAAGGGCGTCGCATCGAGGGTAATGATCTCACCTCTTAGATCTAAGGTAGATCTAGGGATTTTAGTAAGCACATACATGTTTTATTTTAATATATCTTCGGACAGATCCGTGGCCGGGGATTCCGAGGTTTCTGCAATGCAAAAAACGGTTTTTGCGGCTCGGAAAAACCCAACAGTGGTATCAGAGCCACGTGCGAAGCATGTATGTGTTTTATTTTTGTAATTTTTGTATTAGATATAAAAAATTACAGATTTATATGTTTCTGTAAATTTCCTAATTTTATAGAATTTTTGGGTATTTTTCTCAAGGAGTCGAAGCAACGAGTGTTGGGACACTTGTAGGCTTCAACCGTCAAGAAAAAACTCTCCGAAACGGCGAGTTCTCGCTTTAGGTTTTTGGGACAGCGACTTAAGTCACTGTAGGATCGCAGTAGGGACACTCACAAAGTTAATTTTGCGAGTATGGGCGCTGCCCCTATCCCCGAAAGGGGCTTTGTCCCGCGATCGCGCCCGGAAACCGCTTAGCGGGACCGTTACGGAGAGGTGACTCATTAATTTGAAAAACAAAATTAGGAAAAATTATAGAAATTTCTGTAAAAATACATAATTTAGAATTATGTATAATTCTGTGATTGTCATGGCCCAATGACCCCAATTTGATTGGATTATGTGTGTTGTAATTCATAATACGGCCTGCGTGCCGTTTTGTGGTTGTGCGTGTTGTATAGTGTATGCGACCTACGCGTCGTACCTTTTTTTTTTATATTCTAGTTGTAAATAGTTTTAGACTCGAATGTAACTCGAGTTTCATATTTGTAATGTACAAAATGGAGCGGTGGAAAGTCCACTCGAAGACGAGATTACGAGAAGGGTGACGACGACACATGGCGGTCAAAGGAAGCGCTTGGAGAAGCCGCTAGCCTTAGGTTGACCGTCCGATCTTCTCATTGGCTTGAGAAGATCATAGTAGGGCCATGACTATATCACATTTAATTATATATATATATGTTGATATATATATATATATTTAATTGATTTTGCTTGTATGTATGTGATGCATGCTAGGATAATTTTCTTGTATGTATATGATGCATGCTAGAATAATGAATGTATGTATGTGATGCATGCTAATATAGTATAATAAAGGCCTAAATGCGTATAAGATATATATTACGATTAGATTAGATCATAATCAAATCAACTCGAAAATGCCTACCGAGCCTTGATACCCATCACTACCTCGATCATTTGTTGTTGTTGAATCTGCCAAAGCAGAGCAACACATATTATCTTGGTAGGGTGCGGAGGGACAATCTTGGTCCCGCCTATCACGCTTGGGTTAGAGTAAGCTCAATTAGATTGAGCAAAACTAGTTAAACTCAATTGGATCGAGTAGAACTATAGGCATATTCCAATCGTTGGAAAGATGGTTAAGATCGCATTTACACTAAATCTTGGGCGATTTAGCCAAAGCTAACTCAAGGTCTTTTGTAAATGTGGGTCTTCATCCTATAAACAAGAGTTGCATAGAGATGTAATCGGTAATGTGTTACCCACCGATCGTACTAAGTCTTGGGCAATTTAGCCAAAGCTAACTCAAGGCTTAGTATGATGTGGATCTTGTCCCACAAGAATTATAGCTAGTTTGTATGAATATAGTAATGTGGTTTGACCACATCAATAACTCGATTCTACAAAATTCCTATAATTTAGTGGGAGCATCATTTGATTAAAGGCCTAATTAAATGATAAAAGGAATATGATATTAATTTTCTGCATTTTATGTTGTAGATAACTATGTCGACAAACACGAACACTCTCTCTCTGCGTTCTGTCCTTGAGAAGGACAAACTCAATGGAGCAAATTTCCTGGACTGGTACAGGAACCTGAGAATTGTTCTCACCCAAGAAAGGAAGGCAGCCATTAGGAGGCACCTCCACACGCCGCCTCACGAGCTAACAAAGATGCTTACAAGAAGCATCAAGATGATGCATTAGATGTGTCATGTCTTATGCTCGTGACCATGAACTCTGAGCTTCAGAAGCAACACGAGTTCATGAATGCTTATGATATGGTTGGACATCTTCGTCAACTATATCAAGGATAAGCTAGGCATGAAAGATATGAAGTCTCTAAGGCATTATTTGGGTCCAAAATGCAAGAAGGGACTCCCGTAGGTACATATGTACTCAAGATGATTGGGTACGTAGAGAACCTACAAAGGTTGGGATTCCCACTTGGCCAAGAGCTTGCCACTGACCTGATCTTGCAATCTTTTCCACAAGCCTTCAATCAATTTGTCATGAATTATAACATGAATGAAATTGATAAGCCATTGCCTGAAATGCTCAGCATGTTGAGAACTGCTGAGCTTAACCTTAAGAAGGGAAAATCTGACACCATTTTGATGGTGCAGAAGAAGAAAGGCAAGGGCAAGCCTAAAGGTAAGGGAAAGTCCCAAGCCAAGGGCAAAGGCAAAGAACTTAAACCCAAAGGAGGGGTAGCCAAGGAAGGGGCTTGCTTTCCACCGCAAGAAGGAAGTGACAATCGGAAGGAATCGCAAGGCATACCCGAAGATCTTAAGAAGAAAAGAAGTGAGACTTCTACTGTATAAATGTTATAGAAGTCAATCTATCTATTTCTTCATCATGGGTATTAGATAATGGATGTGCATCTCACATTTGTACCAATGTGCAGAGAAACAGGCAGGCATTGACAAAGGGCAGGTGGACCTACGAGTAATGGAGCAAGGGTCAGCTGGTCAGAGGGAACTTATGAACTTATGATCGATCTTTTCCCTCTGGGCTTGTACTAGAATTAGATAAATGTTGTTATGTGCCTGCTTTAACCAAGAACATCATTTCAGTTTCTTGTTTGGACAAGAAAGGATTTTCATTTATAATAAAGAACAAATGTTGTTCAATTTATTTAAATGATATGTTCTATTGTAGTGCACCTCTAATGAACGGACTCTACTTTCTAGACTTAGAGAGCCCTATCTATAACATAAGTACCAAGAGGTTCAAGACAAATGAGTTGAACCAAACCTATCTCTAACCTTTGTCGCTAGGTCACATAAATGAGAGTCGCTTATCTCACTCCATAAGGATGGTGCTAGACTCATTTGATTTTGAATCATATGAGACATGCGAGTCTTGCCTTTTAGGCAAGATGACCAAGACTCCTTTAGTGGACATAAAGTGAAGAGCAAAGATTTGTTAGTACTTATACATAGTGATGTATGTGGTCCTTTCAATGTTGCTGCTAGAGGTGGTTACAGGTACTTCATTACATTTATTGATGACTTCAGTAGATATGGTTATGTGTATCTCATGACACACAAATCAGAATCCTTTGAAATGTTCAAAGAATTCAAGAATGAAGTACAAAACCAGCTTGGCAAGAGTATTAAGATACTTCGATCAGATCGAGGTGGAGAATACCTTAGCCATGAGTTTCTTGACTATCTAGCTGAGTGTGAGATTCTATCCCAACTCACTCCTCCTGGAACACCACAGTGGAATGGTGTATCTAAAAGGCGGAATCGTACCCTATTAGATATGGTACGATCTATGATGAGTCACACAGATCTTCCTATATCCTTTTGGGGATATGCTCTAGACACAGCAGCCTTTACCCTTAACCGTGTACCATCCAAGGCTGTGATAAAGACACCATATACGATATGGACAGGGAGAAATCCCATGATGTCTTTCATGAGGATTTGGGGTTGTGAGGCTTACGTTCAACGTCAAGTCTCAGACAAAATGGGACCCAAATCCGATAGGTGCTATTTTGTTGGATATCCCAAGGATACAAAGGGATATTACTTCTACATTCCCAGTCAGCACAAAGTGTTTGTGGCAAAGACTAGGGTTTTTCTAGAAAGGGATTTTGTTTCTAGAAAAACTAGTGGGAGTACCTTCGATCTTGAAGAAATTCAAGATAAGGACCATAGCACTGAGGCCTTGATGGAGGTTGAACAGGAACCACAAAGTGTTGTGGGTGATGAGGTTGTTGCATAAAGAGTTGTGGAACAACCACCTGTTCAGGTAGACCTACCTCTTCGCAGGTCTGATAGGGTACGTCGTCAGCCTGAGAGATACTCATTTCTCTTGTCTGACCATGATGACGTTATTCTCATTGAGAATGAACCTACCTCCTATCAGGAAGCTGTGATGAGCCTAGATTCTGAGAAATGGCTAGAGGCCATGAGATCCGAGATGGAATCCATGTACACCAACCAAGTATGGACTTTGGTTGATCCACCTGAAGGGGTTAAACCCATTGGGTGTAAGTGAGTCTTTAGGAGAAAGACTGACATGGATGGACTTACGCATACCTATAAGGGTCGATTGGTGGCTAAAGGTTTCAAGCAAATTCATGGTATTGACTATGATGAAACCTTTTCTCCAGTGGCGATGTTTAAGTCCATTCGGATCTTGCTTGCTATTGCAGCATACCACGATTATGAGATCTGGCAGATGGATGTCAAAACCGCATTTCTGAATGGAAACTTACTCGAGGATGTGTACATGACACAACCTGAGGGTTTTGAAGATCCACAGCATACTGGGAAGGTATGCAAGCTGCAAAGGTCCATTTATGGGCTAAAGCAAGCTTCTCGGAGCTGGAATCTTCGATTCGATGATGCGATCAAACAGTTTGGTTTCATCAAGAATGAAGATGAACCCTGTGTCTACAAGAGGGTTAATGGGAACACAGTTGTCTTCCTTGTATTGTATGTGGATGACATACTACTCATTGGGAATGACATCCCTTCACTACAGTCTGTGAAGACTTGGCTGGGGACGTGCTTCTCAATGAAGGACTTAGGTGAAGCAGCCTGTATTCTAGGCATCAAGATCTATAGAGATAGATCTAAGAGATTGCTTGGCCTAAGTCAGAGTACATACATTGACACGGTATTACTTCGGTTTGCCATACAGAATTCCAAGAAAGGACTTCTGCCGATGTCACATGGTGTGAGTCTTTCGAAGACTCAAAGTCCCTCTTCTAGAGAGGAGAGAGACCGCATGGATAAGATCCCTTACGCATCTGCTATAGGATCTATCATGTACGCCATGCTATGTACTCGTCCTGATGTCTCGTATGCTTTGAGCATGACGAGTAGATACCAGTCAGATCCAGGTGAGCGTCACTGGATAGCAGTCAAGAATATTCTTAAGTACTTGAGAAGGACTAAAGAATATTTCTTGATATTTGGAGCCTATGAGGAGCTAGTTGTAAGGGGTTACAGCGATGCCAGCTTCCAAACTGACCAGGATGATTATAGATCGCAGTCAGGGTTCGTATTTTGCTTGAATGGTGGCGCTGTGAGCTGGAAGAGTTCCAGGCAGGACAGTTGCTGATTCTACAACAAGAGGCCGAGTATATCGGCGCTTCCATCTCATTCGAGAGATTATCGATAAAGGAGATATGAAGATTTGCAGAGTACCCACAGAGGCTAACATCGCAGATCCCTTGACCAAGGCTTTGGCACAGAAAAAGCATGATGGTCACACTAGGTCATTGGGTATTAGATACTACGGTGATTGGCACTAGTGCTAGTGGGAGATTGTTAGTGAAAGTCCTAGAGCCAATCATGTGATTATTGTTGTATGGACTTTATTGTATCATATTCCTATTTATAAAGGCATGGTTATTATATTTACTTATATTGGTGCCAAATAACTAAATATAATAATGTCCTTGAGTAGTAGGTTCTTATCTATATCAATCGATTGGTTGAATCGATAATGAGATGATATAGAGAACACTACTCTTAATCATTCCTAGTCGAGTATTAACATTCAGGGACAATGTTAATGCGTAGAGACTAACATGTAGGTCAACAAGATGACTTGATCTCTCTAGTCATGGATATGAGATATCAAGTTGACTCATGGGTATGCTTTGGAGAATGTATACTGAATGACCCGCCATGAGAAAGTATCATGGATCGTTATATGAGTGTCATATACTTTCTCATGTGGCTATTAGTATGACTATTAGTCCTTAGACACGAAGTCACCATGGTTCCCTACATAAGGAGTTGCATACTTTGGCCGTCAAGCGTCACCCGTAAATGGGTGGACTATAAAAGCGATTCTTGGGTATGTAACAAATTATGCGGAGGATGTGAGTGATGTAGATGGGATCTATCCCTCCTATATGGTGGGGTGACATCGATATTCTTGATAGAGTGAGACCACGAAGTGCATGGCCATGCCCAAATGAGTCAATATGAGATATTGAGCTCATTTGATTAGAGTGAGTCTACTTGGAGTTCAAGATTTAGATTATGCAGGATGACACGGTCTATGCCTCGATTGGTCAATCTAGATGTCAAGGATAGAGGACATTGTCACATATTGTGAGTCACAATTAGTAGTCACAAAGGTGATGTTGGAGCTCAACATTCTTGTAACTTAGGTAGCAATGATGTGTTGCTAGATACTCATTGCTTATGTTCCTAAATCGGTTTAGGGACATTGCCAGCGTTACAAGAACCTATAAGTCACACACATAAGAGCAATTAGATGGAGATTAGGTTCGTATGATGAACCATGAGGATTAGGTTCATGGGATGAACCAAATTGGATTAAGAGTAATCCAAATTAGACTAATTGAGTTAGACTCAAGTTGATTCAAGTGTTGAATGAGTCTAATTTAGATTTGATTCATCAAATCAATTTAAATTAAATTGACTTGAGTCAAGTGGTTAGATTTGATCAACCATGGGAGATTAGAGGTCAAGTTTGACTTGACTTGAGAGGGAAGATGAAAGGTCAAGTTTGACTTGACCAAATGTCATGTCATGATGATGACTTGGCATGGCCGACCAATGGTGATGCTCTACATCATCATTGACTTGGTCAATTGGTGCCACATCATGAGGGAGACCAAGGGTCATGGGAGTTACATGCATGCATGTAACCCTCCTTCCATGAAGTGGCCGGCCACTTTAAGGGTTATGATGATGAATTCATTTTTGTGAGTTACTAATTCCATCATCTTTTTCCTTGGTGCTCTTCCTATCAAGCTCTCCCTCTCCTTCCTCATCTTGCCGAGATCTTCTAGGAGTGCTAGCACACTCAAGTTTGTCTCTTTCTCCACCTATTGCTTGTGTGGATACCAATAGAGGAGTGTGCACTTGACACTCTCGAGTTCCGGCGAACTTTTGGACGAGCGGGATAAGCGAAGGGCGTCGCATCGAGGGTAATGATCTCACCTTTGGGATCTAAGGTAGATCCACTACAAAAAAAAAACCATTTAGAAGCGGTTTTAAAAAGCCTTTAGAACCACTTATCAACCGCTTCTAAATAATTAGAATTGGTTTTTAACCGTTGTAGATAATAGTGATGCTAAAGACAACCGAAGCGGTAAAATAAATCGGTGGTTCAAAATAAAGAGCCGCTTTGTGTTGGAGACCTTTAGAATCGGTTTATAACCGGTTCTAAAGAGTTTGCAACCGCTCCTATTGTACGAACATCACAAACACTTGTTACCATATCTATAAACATACATTTTAAAAGCGGTTAAAACCACTCCTAATGTGTCTGTTTGTCGATGTAATAAACAGAGTTTTAGGAGCGGTTTTAACCGCTCCTAATGTGTTTGTATGGCGATCCAATAAACAAAGGTTTAGGTGAGGTTAAAAACTGCTCCTAATGTATATATATCTCAAGCATAATTTTAGAAACGGTTACGGCCGATTCTATAATCATATTTTTAAGAGAGATTATAAGCGCTTCTAATATCGAGTTTGAACAATGATCTCATATCATATTGATACAATACCAAATTAAATCAATTTACAATATTCACATTTCACTTCACAAAACAAATTTATTGTATTATCAAACTAACACATAATATTCATGTTTAAGTTCAAAATGTTAATACATCTCATTAACATTTTACTCCACACTACATTTTACTCCACAAAAATAAATAAATTAAGTGCACGCAAACAACAATGACATGGGATCCACAACCAAGAATGCCATGAAACCAGCGGTGCACAAGGATAAGACATCTGCATCGATAATTAAGTGCACGCAAACCTCAGCTTTCCATCCTGTTCAGTTTCGAGCTTCAGGAAACCAGGAATCTGTGCAAGAAAACGGGGAGAATGTAACAACAGCATCAGCGGCCCAGATGAGGGTCACCGTGGAACCAATGGAGATAGTATCTATACCTTCAGCGAGACCTTAGACATGCCATATTGGTTAAATGGCGTCAGAGAGGATGCGAACAAAAGCTCTCTATTTCAATAACACTTGGATGATTATTTCTGTGTTGATGATTACCTGCAAGATGCTACTCAAGAAAGGTGAGTGAAATCATTTTAATTCCAAAGATCTATCTAAATCTGTTTTCATGGACTGTAAATTAAAACTGTCTGACCACACAATCTATTGAGTTTCTTTTAGACTTCAAGATCTGTCAAGAGACAATACCAACAAAATTTCACAAGATTGTCAAGTACTAAACTCGTAGTAATCTCATACTGAAACTCAATTTTTTGCATATGGGTTTATTGGTTTTCCTTTGCAGCTTGGATACTGGAGAAGTAGAATATGGAAGAGAATGATAATGGCAGGGAGATAGACAATTTTTGACAAAGGGCATCTCATCACAGCTCCATCAAATTGATTTGGATTTAGAGAAACTTAAATTTGTGAAGAAATCATGTACCACATAAATTGGTTTTCTATAGTATAAAATGGCAAGCTCAAGCCAAGTTGAATGTACCCAGACATTGAAATTTTAGCCATTGACCTAGTTATTCTCCTAGTGTTTCTTTCAACAGTTACCTCGTCTCCAAAATTAGCAATCTGCTTTGTTCCATTAAGATTCTCCTTGGTGTCCTTTTGCTCTGAAACGACCACATCGGAATACTTACACAGGACGGATCTGGTGAATTCTTAACAACCCGAGCATATGATGTCGCAATCTCTTTGATCATCTTTTTGGTGACTAGTAATTGTAGCTACATCAACATTTTCTTTATGAAAATACTCCTTAGAAATGCAAACTTCACGTCTTTGAAGGAGTGGGAAGAGGAAATGAAATTCCAGAGCAAAATGCTTTTGGTCAACTCAGTAATAAAAAAAAATTATGTGAGATACTTACAAGAAGATAACTAGATGCTAAAATGTCAAGAGCTCATTCAAGCTGGTGCATTATAAAACATTCAAGTTAGTGCATCACAAAACAACCACGACAAAAAAAAAAATCCTAGCCACTTTGAATCCTTATTTCAAGCAGTTAGGTATCTGGATCTAATTCCCATGTCACAAGATCAATTCCCAATGTAGACCTAGAATAAGTCTATTAGTGGATAAAAATCCATGTATAGACCTAGACATAAATTTCAATGTCTGGTCATAGTATAGAACCTTCACCTGTATAAGATTATGAAATAAATCAAATCTCAATGGGCACTTTTCAGAAAAGCAATTTTCAGAACAAAAAATCTCAGATCAGATAAAATCAGAGTCAGCTTTAACAAGGGGAAAAAGGAATGCACTTCACTACTAAAAATTCATATAATATTATCGGTGTCCATATACTTGATATAATGTAATATCATCAATTCATATAATTCTGAAAATCCTATACCTGATATAATGTTTACATGAAAAATGAAACAAAGTAATTAAATAAAACACAAGAAAGCTAATTCTATCTAGTTCACCAAAATTGATTCAAATCCTAGTTTGTTGAACTACAATATTGTTCTTCAGAGGCAAGTTAACCCCATTTCATAGAAAACAAATTATTAGTTAAAAATCATTTCAAACATTGTGGCGGTAATCACGCTAAAAGGAGTTGGGTTCAGATATGGCAAGTATAGAAACATATGTATTTAAAAAATAAAAATATTAAATACTCTAATAGAAACATATGTATTTAAAAACCAACCTCAATGATTGCATTCAAAATTCTCTCTAGTCATCCGTTCGTGATGGGAGGATCTATATCTATTTTCTTCCGCAGTCGATGGAAATTGTTGTTGCATAATATTTGTAAATATAGCTGCCATCTACAAAAATAAATAAATTTGATATCATGTACTTAATTATAAAAATACTTTTTTGCCTTTATTTTGTTTGTGTGAGAAATGTTATTACTTGTGCCGGTAAAAATTCAGGTCCACGAGAGCCCCCAACACTTCCAGACATCATATTTAGCATTACTCGTGCAAAATTTTGAAACTGATTATTTTCTTGCATCTGTCTTCTCATCTCCTCTATTTCCGTCTGTCGTTGTGCTTCTCGTAACTCCATTTCTTTAATTTTCTCTCCCATTTCCCTAAATTTATCTGTTAAATCTGAATTAGAGTGATAATCTTGCCAGTACATTGAGTTGCGTTTACATTGCTCTGGGAACACTTGGCTAGGTAGCGCACCAGCTCCTAATCATCTAACTCTACCAGAGTGCTCGGGTCCAAAAACCTCACTATATAAAAAACATAATTAAAGTTTAACCATATTTAACTTCTATAAAAAAATAAATTAAATTATAAGTAAATTGTTACCGAAATGCCTCCTCGTGTACTTCTATTGGTTGTGTTCCTTCAGGTTTATCTTGGAGGTGACGATCCACAGCCTCTTTAAGTAAATTCTAACAAGAAAATAAAATGTTAATAGAATGAAAAAAAAATTAAAAGCCAACTTAATGAGTAAAATATATTATTCTTACCTCAACTCGTATTGCCTCATCGTTAATAGGAGCACCTCCTTTCTTTTTACTTCTTCGACTTAATTGTTGTATTTCAATACGACTCAGTTTTCTGCCATTCTCTTGAGACTAACAGGGTAATAAATTCACATTTAACACCAAGGATAAGAGAATTAAAGTTTAAAACAATAAATGAGCAGTGAGAAACTAACTGTAAAGAAGAAAAAAAATAATTTTGATTCTTACAAACTTATATTCCAACGATGGAATACTAGTGCGTCCTTGTGCATGGGTCCCTTTCTTTTTGTTTGCATTTTCTCTATTGATTTTTGAAGTTCTCTGACACAAAAATTTATAATAAATTATAACATCTATAAACATATGTAAAAAACAATTAATACTAATTGTACCTCAGTAGACTTCCAATAGTTACATAAAACTTCCCAAGTTTGAAATATCAACCCATGAGGAATGGGTCGTATTGCAACAAGCTCTTCTAGTGGAGTATTAGAATCATAAGATGTAGCTTTCACTTTAGTCCTCCACCGTCTCCATGCGGTTCCCATCATTTGCATTATAACTTTTCTATGGCGATTGGGGATACAGAAACGTGCCTATAAACAAAAAATTAAATATGTGCATGCTTTAAATTCAAATTTGAAATTAACACTTGTCAACTTACAGTAACAAGGTCCCATGCATCATTCAAGTGATTTGTCGGCATTTTTCTCCGATCTAAAACATTTAGAGGCAACACAAGTCCATTTCGTGCAATAGTCCCAATAAAATTTGCAAGTGTCGGTTGTAAATCACCGTAAGGTTGTCCCCTTTCATTGAATTTCACTACTAGCACATGATCAGGATGTAAAGCATGAATATCTCTCATAATAGTCTTTCCACGTCTTCTTTGTTGAGCTTTGGATGAAGACATGGCTTCATTTTCCTCTGAAAAATATAATTTTCACTTGGTGTTGCAAAAACTAATCACTATTCATATCCAAAAAAAAATTTCACCTTGCTCATTAACCTCATGATTTTGTGTATCATTTTGTATCTCTAATGGTGAATGGGATGTTGTGTCTTGTGATTCATTTTCATCATCAACTCTTCTATTAATTGATTCTTCTCCCCTAGATCGTCTTTGACTATTTTGGAGTAGCTTTCGCATTCTTTTGTTTGCCATTTTCGAAAGTTACCTAAAAATAATATAGAAATCAGTTACAAACTAATAGAAAAATTATCCTATTTCCCATTGCATAGGTAGCATAAGATTAGCATATAATATGGTAAGCTAAACAAACTAATAAGAAATCAAAGTGACAACAATTGAAAGATTGGCAAAAAGGTGAAAAGCATAATCAACCTGGTGATATTTTCATGATGAACAATTAACAAAATCTATAGTTAATAAAATGTGAGCACACACACCCACTAAGGATGAAAGTTTATACCAACAATCCAAATTTGAACTGAGCATCTCCAACAATGATAAGCAACAATCCAAATTTGAACTGAGCATCTCCAACAATGATATTTATCAATGTTGATTGTGTTTTTCTCCCTCATCCTTGCTTGTCTTGTATTTTTCTTAGAATCATGCATAGAAATTTTAAGTTATAGTCCATCAAAGCTATCACCAATGATTGTTGTGAATTGGTTGAGAAACACATATTCACCAAAATTTTTCAAACATAAATGTTATTCTACTAGTCCTCGATTGGAGTGGATATAATATCTAAGAGGCATTGCATGCAAAAGTTATGTATCGTCATATTACCTATACACAATGTTTAAGTCCACTAAGCAAGGCAACATTGTGATGCATGAAAAAAGTTTCTCCATGATATATTAGAGGAAAATAAAATTTCTGTTGAGAAATTTCTCATAGCCTATAAAAAGAAAAAAGATATGACTAATACATTTATTAATTAGTAAGGATTGTACTTAAATATGACATACAAATTTTATTAAAAAAACAAAACAATGCATCAAAACAATTATGTATTATAATGAAAGAATTCCAATTTTTTTTAATAAAAGAAACTAAATAGAAGAATACATTGTCAATCTTTCTAAAAATAATTAATTTCTAGGTAGTAAATTTGTTATGTGTCTATACAAGATTAAGATATAAATGATCCATACAAAGTATAGATAAACATGCACATATAATAAGATCAACAATAATTACACACCTAAAAGTAAGATTAAGAGGACATAATAAGAAAAAAAGGCAAAGAAGGCTATAGTTACATTCTTCCTTGGAGATTGGAATTCTTTTGGATAAAATTTAACTTATTAGATTTGTTAAGTTGGAGACAGAATTGTAGAAATTGCAACTGTTCATTTTTGGATCTGAGTGGGAGCAATGACCAACATTGAAAAATTTGGAAGCAGTGGAATTGTTGAAATTATTAAAATTTGAGAGCCAGTATTGGGGCCGAAGAAATAATAACTTCTTGAGTGAGAGTTTAGAATGAGAGTTAGTGCCAAAAGGAGAAGGTCATGTTGGCAAAGTCAAGAGATAGAATGTGTATATGGCTATATGGGGCAAAAGACACAAGGGATTTGACAGATAAAACATTTAACATATATATGATAATGTTTTTCATATGCCATTGGCTGCAATTGTCCTCACTCGCCGGAAGGTAGATTCACTAGTACCTCTTTTACTGGAACAATACTGCATTGTTATATGAGCATACCTTATATTTTTCTAAAATGTTTTCTCAAATTATACAATTATCTGATTGAATAAACTTGTTGTAAGTCACATAGCCTTGGATGATGGATAAAAATGCTATCCTACTCCCATGTCCTTACCATTAAATGGAGAAGCTAACTAATATCCTATTTATTTACATGGTCACTTCTTATTTATGGTAAGTATCCATAAATTCTTTAAGAGGATCTGTGGAAAAATGAGAAGTATTGTGTTTTCCACTTTTAATTTGTAGATGTTCTTGCACCATCATTTGTCCTTGTTGATAAATTCACCCCTAATAGCAACTACCGTGTCATGCAGGAGAAGTATTTAAAGATCTTGTTGGGAGTGCTTATTATGTTGCAAATTTTGAGAAGACATGAGCATCTCCAACAATGATAAGCAAGCTTGTAATCGAAATTTGAGCCACGATCAACATTGTTCAAGCTGTTTATTAGAGAAAACACAATGAACAAAGCTCAATCAAACTTAAAGTTGAGTATTCAAGCTTGTTTATTAAAAGCTTCTCATGGCATGGTGTAGGCATATCCAACAATAATAAGTAGGCTTGTAACTAAGTAAAACCAAGCTCAACATTGTTCAAGCAATTTAATAGATAAAAACTGCAAGTTAAGCTCAATCAAGCTCAAAGGTATGTATTAAAGCTTGTTTACTAAAAAGGTTATCAACCCCTTCTAATGTTTTGAGTTCTTACCAAGCTCAGATAGATAACTTAAAATAACAGGATTTGTAAAAGAACATAAAGGAAATACAAACAATATCTATTACATATGTATACACAAATCTTTTATAAACCTGTATAAACGAGCTTTTCTGTGTTTTTTTTAAAAAAACCTATTGAAACATAGAAATTGGGATATTCTGCATTAGGAATTGATATAATGATCTAACTCAAATAAATCAACTTAAAACAAAACACACATAAAAAAAAACATCAATATCTATAATACGAACAATAGGTCGATTTATTTCAACTTGTATAAACTTGAATAAGAACCACTTCAAAGTTTTAGGGCGAAATATTACGTGAAGAAGGGTGGATAGTTGAAGAATTGGGGTGTAAAGTTTTAGGGAGAAATATTACTTGAATAAGAACTGCGGCGTATGGCCAGGCGGATCGCGGCGCGCAGCGCTGATCAGCGGTCGGCGACAAGCTTGGCGACTGCGGTGTGGCCAGCCCATTCTTTGGCAATTGGCCCGGCGACAACGCGCGTGCGAAGCGTGGCGGACAACGCTGGCGGCTGGCATGATTGTGGTCGCTGTGGCGTGGAGACGAACTACCGAGATGGACTTCGATCGACGGACTATGGAGACGGATTGCGGCCGGTGGGATGCGGTGCGGTGAGAGATGATTGTAGAGAAGCTGCGGCCGTGGCGCGAGAGATGATTGTGAGACGAAATCTCGGCGGCCGAGAGATGATTGCGAGATGGACAATGGGCTCGTAAGGGAAAGGAAGTTAGGTTTTTCGAGGCGGAGAGGCGGATTTGGGAGCTTAACGCGAGACGGAGATATAGCCGCGAGAATACGAAAAAAATTTCGTCGAAGAAGAGGGAAACCGGTAACCTAAAGGATGACCTTTAGGAGCAGTCGAAAACCGCTCCTGAAAAATTGCCAATAGAATCGGTCCAAATATACCGCTTCTAAAGGTTGCCAATAACCTTTCGGTAAGAGAGGGAAACCAGTAAACCTTTAGGAGCGGGCGAAAACCACTCCTGAAATATTGCCTATAGAACCGGTCAAAATTTACCGCTTCTAAATGTTACCAATAAAACCGGTCAAAATATACCGCTTCTAAAGGTTGCTAAAACCTTTCGTAGGGCAACCGATACCGGCCTTTAGGAGCGGTCAAAAACCGCTTCTAAAGGTTCCCAATAGAACCGGTCAAAAATGACCGCTTCTAAAATTTAATCAATTTTTGGTACCATTTTTTTCTAAATGGACGAAAAAAGACAGTAGTGCTAATTAAAATCCAAGCCTATCAAATTCCGAAAATCTTCTTCTCATCTTGAAAAGAGTGGAAGAATCGTAAACTCATCTAAATCTGATAATGGAGAAAGAGCAAATTTGTAGTGTTCGAGTTGCAAATAATACGAACAATACAGTAAAAAAAATAGAGGATGAAAATTTACTGAACATCTTCGAGAATTTCATAATTCTAAATATAGTTTCAACATAATGAAAGAAAATACAAAAATCAACCAAAGTATTCATCATCTGTTTCATTGTTCACAACCGGAAGAACCTCAACTATTGAACCCTCAATGTCAGTTCTAATTAATTCAACATCTACTTTATTTACATCACTTAATATCGATTCCATATTATATAAATTATTATGAATAAAACACATTGTATCCATATCATCTTCATTGCCAATGTTGTACGTATCTCTTGGTGTGTGACGAATGGCACAATACCAATTCTCCTCCTTTGGATCACGAACATAATAAACCATTTGAGCTTGCGTAGCCAAAATAAAAGGTTCATGCTCATCAAGTTCTCCCGTATGTACCAAGCGTGAAAAATTCACCATTGTAAATCCAAATGGATCAATTTTCAAACCGGTAATAGTGTTAATACAATCACATCGAAAAAGAACAATTCGTCCACAACCACCATAATCAAGTGAGATGACATCAGTTAGTTGACCATAATAGATTGACTCATGATCATCATCATGCATCACCGGCACCATGACTCCGCTATTTTGCACTTTTTTGTTTTTTTTCAGATTCTACCGTGCGAAATGCAAAACCATTTATGTTGAATCCATGATAACTAAATGCTACTGGATTTGGACCACGTGAAAGCACCCTAAGATCTAAGTCATCAATCCGTTCATTTACTCGATCAACCTGTAAGGTACACATATAATTTGTAAAGAAAAAAGTCACAAGTCTATTTATTATGAATTTGTAATAAAAAAAAAACAAATATTACTTACTCATTTTGCAAACCATTCTATAAATTGCATTCTAACCATATCATCTAATTGAGAATTACTTGGGCGACGACCATATCTATGTCTTCTCTTTAGTTCATTTTTTAATTCACTGTTCAATGTCAACACTAATATATAATTAGAAAAATTAAAACATTATGAAAAAAAATGAGATAGAATATGGTATTCAACATGTAATACTTACTCACGATATGGTTGCAAGGCTGTACAATTAGAGAGAATATATCTATGACCTTGAGTTAAAGTTTTGTCATCCAAGGTAAGTACTTGAAGTCCTTTTGTTGGTCGCCCTACTTGTGGAAACATCGAAAGTGTGGGAAAGTCAATATTTGGTGTCTCTTTATGTCGTGTTCCATGATTGTTGAATGAGATGTTACCCTCTATATAACGTAAACAAACCACAACACATTCATCTGCTAAATATGCCTCTGCAATGTTGGCCTCTGGTCGTGCTTTATTTCTGACAAAATTTTTAAGTTTTCCCAGGTACCTTTCTATTGGATACATCCATCGATAATATACAGGCCCAGCAATTCTGGCTTCATACGCTAAATGTACCACCAAATGAACCATTATTGTGAAAAAAGATGGTGGAAATATTCTCTCCAATTGACATAAAACCAAAACAACTCCTTCTTCAGCCTTCTGTAATTTTTCTTCTTGTAGGGGCTTTGCACACACTGTTCTAAAATATTCACACAAAACAATAAGTGGAGCATTTACCTTTTTGACAACACCCGACGAAGAGCAATTGGAAGGAATTGTTCCATCATGATATGACAATCATGGCTTTTCAAGCCCATAATCTTGCAATGTCCAACATCCACACTTTGAAATATCAGATGACATACCATCACAGACACGAATATCTTTCAATACTGAACAAAATATCTTTTTTTCAGCTTTACACATAGAATAACATGGAGGTGGCAAATACTCTCTACCATCTGATTGTGTTCGGGGCCATAGTTGTTTCATAATACCCAAAATCTTTAAATCTCTATGTGCAGCATAATTATCTTTACTCTTGTTGGAATCATCTAAAAGTGTTCCAATAATGTTGTCGCAAACATTTTTTTCAATATGCATAGGGTCCAAATTATGTCGGATCAAATTAAATTCCCAGTATGGGAGACTAAAAAATATGCTTTGTTTTCTCCACATTTGTTCAATTGACCCTGTTTTCATTCTCACATTTGGTTTTGATGCATTACTCTTACCAAAAATCACATTCTTATTTAAGGTCATTCGTAGAACGTCAGATCCAGATAATGGAGCCAAATCTAACTCGCATTATTCAGTTGCCCATAACTTAACATTGTTGAATTTACGAATCTAGTGGTAGAAAGCAGCGATGCCCTCTGAATGACCACTTTTGCCATGTTTTAGGTACAATGCATCATCTTATCGTAACAAGTTGGACATGCATTCTTGGCATATGTATTCCATCGGACAAACATCCCAAACCAGAAAGTCACTAAGCGTCCAAATTAATGCGACCCGCATTTGAAACATTTCTTTGTTACAAGCATCAAATGTGGCAATTCCATTTTCCCACAAATCTTTAAATTCAGTCAATAGAGGACGTAAATACACATCGATATCATTTCCAGGTGCTTTTGGACCTGGAATAAGGGTGGATAAAATAATAGAATGAGGCTTCATGCATTCCCAAGGTGGCAAATTATAAGGCATCAACATAATAGGCCAAGTATTGTGCAGTGCTTTGATTTTTAAATGGATTAAAACCATTAGAAGCAAGTCCCAATCATACATTTCTAGGATCAGATGCAAATTCACAATGTCGTTCATCAAATTCCTTCCACGCTCGAGAATCAGCTGGATGCCTTAGATTTCCATCCAAAACTCGTTTTTTGAAATGCCATTGCATACTTTTAGACGTCTTGGATGACATGAATAATCGTTGCAATCTTGGTTTCAATGGAAAATACCAAAAGACTTTGGCTGGAATATTAACCACAAGACATTTTTTTTCCACCTTTATATGACCTCCTAGATGATTTCTGTAAATTTTTCCATCTTGAAAGGTTACACACTTTGCAAGCCTGTTCATTCTCACTTTCCCCCCAATAAATCATGCAATCATTTGGACAAGCATGTATTTTTTCATAATGAAGTCCTAAACTAGAATTTAATTTCTTTGCTTTATAAAAAGACTTAGGCACTTGAGCTTAATTTGGAAGTACTCGTGAAGGAAGTCCAACAATGCTGTAAATGACTTATCACTCCATTTTCCACTAACTTTTAATTGAAATAACTCAATAAGGAATGTCAGTTTAGAAAACTTTGTGCATCCGGTATATAGTTGTTGTTTCCCTTCCTCTATTAGTCGATAAAAATCTTTCACACTAGACTCCATCGGTATATGACTAGTCGATGCTCCAATACAGTTTTCATTACTTGCAGATCCTTCATGCATTCCAAATGCATCATTCAACATTTCTTCTACGAAGGGTTCATGGCTAGTTACTTCAGGAACTTGTTGCGCTAAATCTCGAAGTTGGTTGTTATCGTGATCTTGTACAATTAGATTTTCTCCATGAAAATTCCATATTCGATAATCTTGTAAGATACCATTTATCATCAGATGCTCATGTATTGTCTCTCGATCATGACTCAATGAGTTTATGCATTTGCAACAAGGACATGGTCTTGTCACTTCTTGAGTTGCATCACCAAATGCATAACGTAAAAAATATAGAATTCCCACTCGATACTCAAGACTGCCATGTGGGGAAGCCATCCATTCCTTCTGCATGATTTGATCCTGTTCAATAATTTTTAAACATTTACACATTGAAATATGATATATCAAAATTAAATAAACATTTGTAGATAAACACATACCAATTTTAAGGAATTTAACAAACATAAAAATACAATTCCTAAATATAAATTTTCAAAGGATTCATAAACTTCGAGATAAACAAAGGATTCATAAAAAAAGACAAACTCTAATCGATTATAATTTTGTCACCATTAATACTTAAAAATTTTATCACATAATAAAAATTAAACAAAGAAATTACCTCCACTGATAAGCCTCCACTGATAAATTAAACAAAATCAAAGGCCAGATAAAACTAGGGCACAACTGATTTGATGGACCGCTAGAATAGAGAAGACTGCTGAAATAGAGAGATGAAATTGGAAAATAATACACTCCTTAAATCCAAACCGGCTAGCTAGGATTTTTTGGAAAATAAAATCTAAGATACGACCACCCCTCTAATCCAAGACGTACGGCTGCTTAGGGTTTTGAGATAATAGACAATAATACCTCTTTTTATAAACCTTTAGGAGCGGTTATTAACCGCTCCTAAAGAATTGGGATCGGTTATTAAACGATCCTAAAATTATTATACAAATCGATTCTAAATAAACTGAACAGAATCGGAAAAATAAAAAAAAAAGTTCAATTGAAGCGGTATTAGGAGCGGTTATAATTACCGATTCTAAATATCTTAAACAGAATCGAAAAATTATCTGCTTCAAAAAATGGTAAATTGAAGCAGTATTAGGAGTGGTTATAACCGCTCCTAAAGTAATAGGAGTGGTTAATAACCGCTCCTATAAAATTTATATAGAGCCATTTGTTAACCGATTCTAAACATACGCAACAGAATCGAAAATTCATCCGCTTAAAAAAAAATCAATTGAAGCGGTATTAGCACCGGTTAAGAAAACCGCTTCTAAAAGCCCCTCCTTTACCACCATTTTCCCAACCGCTTCTAAAATTCCGATCCAAATGCCTCATTTTTTTGTAGTGATCTAGGGATTTTAGTAAGAACATACATGTTTTATTTTAATATATCTTCGCACGGATCCGTGGCCGGGGATTCCGAGGTTTCCGCAACGCAAAAAGCGGTTTTTGCGGCTCGAAAAAACCCAACAATAACGACAAGCTCAAAATCATCGGATCAGGTGATATTGAGCTTAACTCAAATTTTGTTATTCAAAACGTTTTATTAGTAGAAAATTTTCAATATAATCTACTTAGTGTAAGCTAATTGTGTGATAATAACTATAAGGTCATATTTATAGAAAATGAATGCGTAATTAATACAAACGAAACCTCTAAAACAATTCTTAAGGGAACTAGAAATAACAACATTTACACTATTAACTTAACTAACTCCTCAACTAAGTGTCTTATGACACGGCAAGAGGAATCATGGTTGTGGCACCGACGACTCGGTCACTCACACCCAAGACTCATCCATAAGATGAGTCAGAGGTTTGCCTAACCTCAATAACTTGGATAATAAAATATGTAATGCTTGTCAACAAGGTAAACAATCTAGGACACAACATCAACTAACTAATCAAGAACGAACCAAAAGTGTGCTTGAGCTCCTACACATGGATCTATTTGATTCACACAGAGCTAAGTCACTTAATGGAAGTAAATTCTGCTTAGTCATAATTGATGACTATTCTAGATTTACTTGGGTTAGGTTCATCAAACACAAAAGTGATACCCTAGATCAATTAATCAACCTATTTAAGTTAATAGAAAATCAACAAAACATTAAAATCAAAAGACTTAGGATTGATCATGGTGGTGAATTTGAAAACCATAGGTTTACAGAATTCTGTAACCTAAATGGATACCACCATGAGTTCTCTTGACCTAGAACTCCACAACAAAATGGCCTAGTAGAACACAAAAATAGAACCCTACAAGAAGCCGCTAGGACAATGTTAAATGAGTATAACCTACCCGATAGGTTTTGGGCGGAAGCCGTGAGTACGGCATGCTATGTCCAAAATAGGATCCTTATGGTAAAGAGGCACCTTAAGACCTCATACGAGATTTATCACGATAAAATATCTAACATCAAGTACTTTAGGGTATTTAGGTGTAAGGTACATATCCTAAACACTAAGGATTACCTAGGGAAATTTACATCCAAAATCACGACCGAATCTTTCTAGGATACTCGACTACAAGTAGAGCTTATAGAGTATATAACCACGACACCCTTAGAGTCGAGGAGACTATCAATGTAATATTTGATGAAGGACACGAACCTACAAAACCCCCGGCAACCCCAATTAGCGAGTCGACACATACTATACCTAACTCTGATCCGGAGATCAGGTATAGTGTTAATCCTAACCTAAGTCAACCAAGTCACTCTATCGACCAAGTGATAGATGACTCCAACCAAACTAGAACTCAAACGAGCCATCCTATGGATCAAGTGATAGGTGATCCAAGTCTAGGAGTTCGAACTAGAGCCTCATACAGAAACCTTAGTCAAATATCTTTGATTTCTAAAATTGAACCCAAAACTATTGACCAAGCTCTTCTTGATCCCGATTGGATTATTGCAATGCAAGAAGAGTTGGCTCAATTCACTAGGAACGAAGTATGGGAATTAGTACCACCACCTAAAGATAAAACAATCATTGGAACAAGGTGGGTGTTTAGAAATAAACTTGATGATAAAGGTGAAGTAGTTAGAAATAAAGCTAGACTAGTCGCTAAAGGGGTGTAGACTCAAACCCAAATCCAACTAGGACTCAAACGAATCATCCTATCGACCAAGTGATAGGTGATCCAAGTCTAGGAGTTCGAACTAGAGCCTCATACAGAAACCTTAGTCAAATATCTTTGATTTCTAAAATTGAACCCAAAACTATTGACCAAGCTCTTCTTGATCCCGATTGGATTATTGCAATGCAAGAAGAGTTGGCTCAATTGGAACGGCATGGGAATTAGTACCACCACCTAAAGATAAAACAATCATTGGAACAAGGTGGGTGTTTAGAAATAAACTTGATGATAAAGGTGAAGTAGTTAGAAATAAAGCTAGACTAGTCGCTAAAGGGTTTAGTCAAGTCGAAGGTTTAGATTACGACGAGACCTATGCCCCAGTAGCTAGATTAGAGTCCATTCGAATGCTATTAGCATATGCAGCACATTGAGGATTTAAGTTGTTTCAAATGGATGTGAAATCTGCATTCTTAAATGGATACATTAAAGAAGAAGTTTATGTTAGTCAACCCCCCGGTTTCGAAAGTTTAGACAAACCCGATCATGTCCTTAGGTTAAAGAAAGCTCTTTATGGACTTAAACAAGCTCCTCGAGCTTGGTACGAGAGACTTTCGATTTATCTTAAGTCCAAAGATTTTAACCAAGGTGTAGTTGACCCAACCCTTTTCGTAAAAACCTTAGGTAAAGACATATTCATAGCCCAAATCTACGTAGATGATATTATTTTCGGAACCACCAACTCAATCCTACTAAATGAGTTCATTTCACTTATGGAAAGTGAATTTGAAATGAATTTAGTAGGCGAGTTAAGTTTCTTCTTAGGTCTACAAATTAAACAAACTAAAGATGGAATATACCTACATCAATGCAAATATACTAGGGAATTAATTAAACGCTTTAGAATGCAAGACGCTAAAATTATTAATACCCCCAATGGAAACTAATGTTAATATAGAAGAAGATTTAATCGGAAACTCAATTGATTTAAAATACTATAGGAGCATAATAGGGAATCTCCTTTACTTAACTACAAGCCGACCTGATATCCTATTTGCAGTAAGTATGTGCGCAAGGTTCCAAACCTGTGCCAAGGAGTCTCACCTAACTCTAGTCAAGCGTATCCTTAGATATCTAAAGGGTACACTTAATGTCGGTATTTCATACCCTAGATCTACCGAGTTCGAACTAACTAGCTACTCCGATTCGGACTATGCCGGTAGTAAGCTCGATAGAAAGAGTATGAGTGGTTGTTGTCAACTTCACGGCTCGAGTCTAGTGAGTTGGTGCAGTAGGAAGCAACATTGTGTTGCCTTATCTACCATCGAAGTCGAATACATCGCGATGGGTGAGTGTGTCACTCAGCTTCTTTGGATGAAGCACACTCTCCGCGACTTTAAGTTAGACTTTAGGAACACGAAACTCCACGTAGATAACATTAGTTCAATTAATCTTACTAAGAATCTGATATGTCACTCTAGGACCAAACATATAGAGGTCAAACACCATTTCATTCGAGAACATGTGGCCAACGGAGCCATACAACTCGAATACGTCGAATCGAAGTCTAACTTGGCAGACCTATTTACTAAACCCCTACCCGAAGCCGAATTTAGTCTATTAAGATGAAAATTGGGCATGTGCGTAGTAGAATAGGACTTTGCAAATTATATTGCTACTATTTCATACTTTTCATTTTTCATGGAACTAGTATAGGACATACCTTAGATATCATGCACCTATAGATTTATGGAGCCAATACATCTCACAACACATAGGACTAATGTGTTTGTGTACTTAGCCACGTAGATGGGTGTGAGATGTTAGGACCTTACTCCTGGTTCCAGATGTAGAGCTAGTGCATCGCTATGAACCACGGAGTATAATCATACATACTAACCGACTCTGACCAAGACTGGTTGATCTTTCATATCAATCAAGCCAAATATGAGTCGAACATTTTATAGATGAACTTATTTTCAAAATAATGTGGAACATTTTCAAATTAATACTTATTTTTTATTCCACACACACCCTCACTCTTTTCGATATATGGCAAAAGGGGGAGAAAAAGGCCAAAGTTAAGGGATAATTTTTTTATGGCCAAGGCTTAGTTAACTTGTTCGTGTTAACAAAACAGAAAGGTTTACTTAACTTTAAGTTAACTTGTTAACAAAACGGAAGTAAAGACCAAGGTTAAGAAATCAGTTTTTTGATTTCTTAACTTAAACACTATGGCCAATATTAAGTTATTGTGGTTACTTAATTCTTTTGTTTAGTAGCAAACATCAAGGGGGAGAGTTAAAACTCTTTCTCAAGTACTCACCCTCGGTCAAGGGGGAGGATTCCTCAGGGGGGAGCACTTGAAAAAAAGTTTTTATATACTCCTGCTCATTCATTCTTTTTTATACTCCTGCTCATTCATGCATATCTCTTGCTCATTTTTCTTAATGCACTTAATTTATTTTTCTTAACTTTGTATGTTGGTTTGCCATAAATCAAAAAGGGGGAGATTGATGGTGCAGTAGGCACCTAAGTCGAACCTGAGTTTTGATTATAGCAAACGATACAAAGTAAAGCTCAAGTCATTATCTCATGAGCTGAATCGAGTGTGCAGAAAATTGCTATAGTTGGAGCTGAAGGCTAGCGACACCCGAAGGAAGCCGCAGTGGTCGGGCGACACTCGAGTGACTTCAGAGGGAGCCGAAGGAATCAAGTGGAAGGCCGGAAGCAAAAGCAACATAGTAAGTATCGAGGTAAGCTCAAGTGAGTAAAGTGAAGTGAGGTCGTGTCCTTTGTACGGGGACGTCCTTAGGCGACGATCCGACCCAAGACTTCCCATAGAAGGTCTATGTTGAGATCGGACGACAAGTGGTCGTTGAATTCACTTATATTTTGAGCTAACTCTTTATTGTAGTCAAGCGATTCAGCCGGCGATTCAGCAAGAGCGATTCAGCGGGCGATTAAACCGATGGTCAAAAATAAGCCTCGAGGAGTCAAACTTTATCACCATTTTTCAAGGAGTTTTGTGCCCAATTCCTATTGGTTGAAGACCCATTCGATGAGGGGCTTAAAGGCTATAAAAGGAGGGCTTCTCCTAGGGTTTTTCATTATCTCTAAGTTCTCACAAACCTCCACAACTCTGTGATTTTCCGACGACTCTACGACGAAGTGTTGTCAACAACCCTAGTTTACTTTCTACTCTTTTAGTTGTTGATATTCTTATTTTGTCATCTCTTTAAATATTGCAATTCCTTTAATTAATTGAGGTTTTCTATCGTTGCACTTTACATTAATAGAAGAGAGGGTTTGTCTCTCTATCTTTTCTTTCGAATTTTTTTTTTGTAATCGTCAAACTCCTACCTCCAACGAGGAGGAGTGTTTTTAGTGAATTGCCCTTCGTGCATGATCAAGGATCACTAGGGTCTTGGAGTAGTAGCCGAAGGCTACGAACCAAGTAAAAAAACATTTGTCTCATTTATTTATAGTTTATCTTTCCGCTGCAATTAACTGTCTACTCGAGTTTTAACGAACGAATTAAAAAAAAAGGTTTATCGCTATTCACCCCCCCCTCTAGCGATCCGCTTCGATCCAACAGTTATGCTTAAGTCTATTTGGATTCTCTTATGTATTGCTGCTCATATGGATTATAAGGTGTGGCAGATGGATGTTAAGACAACTTTCCTTAATGGAAGTCTTGAGGAAAACATCTATATGAAACAACCAGAGGGATTTATTGCAAAGGGCAAAGCGCATCTTGTGTGCAAGCTTAATCGGTCCATTTATGGATTGAGGTAAGCTTCGAGATCTTAGAACATCCACTTTGATGAGGTAATCCAGTCTTATGGATTTATTCAAAGTCTAGATGAGTCTTGTGTATACAAGAGATGTAACGGAAATATAGTTGTATTTCTTGTACTATACGTAGATGATATTTTGTTAATTGGCAACAATGTCAAGGTGTTATCGGACGTAAGGGTATGGTTGTCTAAACAGTTTGATATGAAGGACTTGGGAGAAGTGGGACACATCCTTGGGATCTAGGTTATAAGGGATCGCAGGAAAAGGATGTTGTGCTTATCTCAAGATTCATACATAGACACCATTTTGGCTCGTTTTGGCATGAAAAACTCCAAGAAAGGTTTTCTACCTTTTGGGCATGGAGTACCTTTGTCTAAAGAGATGTGTCCTAGAAGATCAAAGGAGATAGAAGAGATGAAGGCGGACTCTACCATGGAAGCTGAGTATGTGGCAGCCTCTGAGGTGGCCAAAGAAGTTGTATGGCTAAGGAACTTCTTGATGGACTTGGATGTGATTCTTTGTTTGCCCAGAACTCTCACAATTTATTGTGATAACAGTGGTGTAGTTGCAAACTCGAAGGAACCACGAGTCCATAAGTCAAGTAAACATATAGAGCGTAAGTACCACCTGATACGAGAAATCGTAAAGCGAGAAGAAGTTGTTGTGGCCAAGATTGCATCAGAGGATAACCTGGCAGATCCTTTCACTAAGGCCCTTCCAGAGAGAGCTTTTGATAGGCATATGGAGGGAATGAGAATCAGATGTATGGCAGTATGAGGACAACATAGTCTTTTAGTATAAGTGGGAGATTGTTGAGATGTATATTGAAAAGTCTATCTTTTGTATGAACATCTTTATTTTTGAAATAAGAATTACATGATCATTGTTTGCATATTTATGGTTATGTATATTGTCTAATACATTACATTGTAGATAACATGGTGTGTAGTGTCACACGGGAGATCATGTTATCAGTTCCTTGTAGAGAATAAGTAAAGACTCACAACCGAGATGGTTTTGGACAAACCATTGGTATGGTTGTAGTGTGATTTGGTATTGGTTTGTCTTGACCATAGAATTACACTAGTACACTTTGTGTGTATTAAGCAGGACCGACTTAGAGGCGATTCAATTTATTGCTGACTACATAATTGTATCGGACCTCGGATATTATGGTGTACATGCTCAAAATCCCGATATAATAACGGGCACATTTACTTAGTATTTATTTCTTTGATTTACCAATGGGCGAGATTTATAGAGTAAATCGATAGGCTCGGTAAGTTGGGAAATGATATTATTTACATGGTGTGTCGTTGATTATAGGAGGAAACCGTGTCCTATATATTAGGATGATGATGTCCCCTAGAGGAGCTCATAAGGTTCATCATGTAAACCCTGCTGGTGGACTTGGTTCAGCATGTTGATAAGGCTGAGTGGTACTACTTATGGAGTTAGATGTTGATTAATTAATTGTCAGAAAATTAATTAATTGACGGACATTCGAGATCTTAAACACGGGGAGATATTCGTACAATTAATATATGGAGCCCATATTTATTTATGGGGTTGGTGAGGTAGATCAATGATAATCCTCTAGTGGAATGGATTATCATTAATGGATCGGATTTTATGTGGGCCGGATTCATTGGGTGGCCAAGATCCAACTCCTCCTCATGGTCCCTATTGTAGCCTATTAAAACCCTCTTGGAGCCTAGATTTGACGGTGGAGATTAAATCTCTAGATCCGACGGTGGAGATTAAATCTCTAGATCCTACGGTGGGGATTGAAAGGAGGCTTAAGTCTAACTCTATAAAAAGGGGGCCAAGGCTTGGGCGCAAGGAGAGATAGAGAATTCTAGTGTTTTGCTTCCTTGGTTTTTGGGCAGCAAGATATTGGAGGTTAGGGTTTTGTATCCTTGGCCGATGGCTAGGGTTTGGTGGATTCTCCTCCCTTGGTCGGCGCCCTCCATTGAAGGTTGCCGGCTTTCATCCATTGAAGTAAGGTCGGCGCTCATCTCTTGAAGCAAGGCCGTCGTTCATCCATTGAAGTTAGTCGGCGCTCAACCCTCTCCCTCTCCTTAGGGCCGGTAGACACCAAGGAGTTTGTCTTTGGTGGTTGGTACAAGTAAGGAGAAGAAGGGTTCTTTTCTTCTTCCTTTTGTTCGGAGCGAACAAGGAAAGGAAGATACTCGATCTAGGAGGCTTCGACTTTTGGAATATCATCGCCCACACGACGTCCAAAAGGAGGAAGGACATACAATAGAAGACCTAGAGGTAAACAAGAGGTATAATTCTTGTTTAAGTATGTTTTCTTATTCTATGCAAATTGTATGTATTGTATGTGGCTAATTTACATGGACCCCGAAGACAAACACAAAAACCGGCGATCCGTACAAAGTCTATTCCGCGGCTAATCGAAGACAAGAGGTAGGTTGCTTGAACAACAAGTTTGTTCAAGTGACCACTCTATTCGAATAGCACGACAATGGATCGGTTGCTTGGCAATCTCTCTTTGTTAAGGATTAATTTTTTTAATCCGGGGATATAGATGGGATCGCCATGCACAAGCGACCAAGGTGGGAAGCGAAGATTCGGATCCACACCCTTCAGTAAACAGCTGTCTGAAGTGCATAGCCCAAAAAGGACTTGGGGAGATTTGCATGATTCATCATTGACCTGACCATCTCCAACAAGGTCCGGTTATGCCTTTCAGATACACCATTATGCTGTGGTGTATATGGCGGAGTCCATTGAAATAATATACCATTGTCTCTTAGATAATCTAGAAACTCTTGACTTAAGTATTCACCACCTCGATCCGATCGAAGTATTTTAATACTCATGTCATATTGTTTCTCTACTTCATTTCTAAATTCTTTGAACCTTTCAAAGGCTTCAGACTTGTGTTTCATCAAGAACACATACCCAAACCGTGAGTGATCATCGGTGAAGGTAATGAAGTAGCTATAGCCTCCTAAAGCTTGAGTTGACAAAGGTCCACATACATCAGTATGTATTAGACCTAGCAACTCTTCCACCTGTTCACCTTTTCCAGTAAAAAGTAACTTAGTCATCTTGCCTTTTAAGCATGATTCGCATGTATCATATGAATCCAATTCAAACGATTCCAGAATTCCACATCGAAGTAATTCGGACATGCGTTTCTTGCTTGCATGGCCAAGACGACAATGTCACATATAGGAGTCTAATTGATTATCCTTTCGAGCACGCTTGTTGCTCGCTTCGATATTGAAAATGTCACTGGATACGTCCAACGTATAAATACCATTGCTCAAAGTTCCAGTCCCATAAAGTACGTCATTCAAAGTTATATAACAACAATTATTACTAAACGTCAAATGGTAACCATTTCTATTTAAGCAGGAAATAGAAACAATATTCTTTATTAGAGAAGGAACATAATAGTAATTGTCCAGTTCTAAGACAAGTCCTATAGGGAGTTTCAACAAATACATTCCGATGGCGAGTGCAGCAACCTTTGCTCCATTCCCAACACATAAATTTGACTCTCTCTTGATGAGTGTTCTTATATTCCTTAGCCCATGTATGTCATTACATATATGTGAGCCACACCCAGTATCCAATACCCAAGTGTTTGAGGAAATAGAATGACAATCAATAACAAAGATATCTGAAGAAGACGGGCATCCGATGTCTTATTCTTCTTCACGGACTCAAGATAAATCTTGCAATTTCTTCGCCAATGACCCTCCTTGCCACAATGATGGCAAGTGCCCTTTTGTGCTGGTTCTGCCTTCTTAGCCTTTTTCTTCCCCTTCTGTTGTTCCTTTGACTTTCTTTTAGAACCTTTCTTCGAGGAATCAACTAACAGCACCGTCCCCTGCTCATGTTTCTCAGAAGGCTCCACAGTCTTCAACATGTTGAGCAGTACCACAAATGAACCTTCTTGCATCTCAGAGGTGAAGAGGAGCTTGGAGACTTCGAACCTTTCGAATCTCACTTGCTCATCAAACAACGCATAAAGATGAAGGACTATGGTATGAGCATCTATATGCTCATGCTGCTTCCACAACTCGGGTACCATCACGGCTAACATGATGCAACTCGCCATTTCAGAATCAGTCACATGTTTATAATAGGCCAACAATTGGTCCGGAGTTGCATTGTCACTAGGACGGGCGGGAAGAGACGCTTCGAGGACATTCATAAGCTTTTCCGTCTTGAGAACAATTCTTAAGTTTCTAAGCCAGTCCAAGAAGTTAGGCCCAGTCAATTTATTAGAATCCAAAATAGAGCACAAATTCAAAGACATTATGATTAAGCGATTAATCTAGAAATACAAAATGAGCATATATGAGAAAGGTGATTTAAAATGCATCAACATACATTTATAAATCCCATTCATTTTTCGAATTTCAAAAACCCCAAAATCACTTCGGGAGATCATAGGACCATCTCCGAATGGGCTGATATCCAACATAGATATGAACAACCTTGGAGAGAGTCCAACAAGCCATTCACAGCTACGATGGTAGGTATAAAATATACAGATTGCATATCACATATATGCAACTATCACAATGTACTATCAACTAATTGAATGTTGACACATACATCGGGTTATTAACTCATTAACAAGTATGCATCATATGCATAGCACTCAACTTCACCTCCCTTCACATCGACCTTGGAGAGAGTCCAACAAGCCGATGCTCCAGGTTAAAGCCAACCCATTAATCAAGGCATAGTTTTAATATGGTTAGAGCGCATTTAACAAATTAGCTCGGCTTGGAGAGAGTCCAACAACCAAAGCTAATGATTGACCTCTGACTCTTACCATATTATTATTAAACTATTTCATGGTTTGAACATGTTAGGTTCGAGCCGGGCTTGGATAGAGTCCAACAACTCAAACAAGAAACAGATCTCTGGTTCTAACCATATTAATGGAAGGTGTAGGCTTTAATATTGAGTAAGGGTTTTTATGTCTCATCCTCTTTGCATGCAAATAACTATTATCTATATGACATGACATACATGACATACATCTACATGTCACGACATGCATGGCATAATGATATGCATCTAATGCAATGACATACAATTATGACATGTACAAAAATATCCTTATATATCATAACTATTTATGGAAATAAAATATGTTTGAGATTTGATTCTCCAAATCAAATCATGATTAAATTAGGAAATAAATTTTCAAATCTAATCACATATTTTATTTATGAAAAGTGTTGATTAAGGAAAGTCGAATTTTATTTAGAAAATAAATTTCCTAAATTGTCAAAATTATTTATGAAAATAAAATATATTTAAGATTTGATTCCCAAATCAAATCACGATTAAATTAGGAAATAAATTTTCAAATCTAATCAAATATTTTATTTATGGAAAGTGTTAATTTCCATAAATACGTCTAGACTTTCCAAAAGTAAAAGATTTCCATAAATACTGCTAGACTTTCCAAAATTAGAAAATTTCCATAAATACTTCTAAACTTCCAAAAGTAGAAAATTTCCATAAATACAATTATGACTATCACAAAATAATTTTATGATTATGTCGAAACACAACCTAGCTCTGATACCACTGTTGGATTTCCGGCACCGCGGCGAGTGTGTGTTCGATCATGTTTCGTAAACATGTGCGCAGCGGAAGAAATAAAAAGCAATAAATCTAATTTATTATAACACACACACCACACGCATGCATAGTACAACATGTGTAGACATAATCATAGTTTCAAATTTTGTAATAAATGAAAATTACTCTGGTTTTACCTGACGTATCACGTGTAGTGGGAAAGACATCAACCGGAACGACTCTCGCTAGAATCGCCTTTATCCGTATCCACGCCGAGTATCGTCGGGATGAATTCACAAAGCCACGAGCCTCATCTTCGTATGAGTCACTAGCCTCGTGTCAAAGATGATGTGATCAAGAGAATATCACAATCCGAATCAAAATTCGGATTCAAAAATGAGTCCCCAAAACTCACTTCTCCGGAGAGGTATTCGTCAACCGTTTGACGAATCCTTCGTCCTCCACCTATGAGGATTATCGGAGATCAAATCTCCGACAAGTTAGCCACTGTTGGAGCTCCAATCATCGTTCAAATGACGCTCCGACACAAAGGAAACAAGCTGTCAAGAAAACTGGACAACTTGGTGGAGGATGTTGCGCCGGCCAAAGAGGATGGTCGGCTAACCCTTGGTCGCCGGAACCAAGGTGAGTCGCCGGAGGGTCGCCGGAGGAGTGGCCGGCAGTACCTGGACACCGACAGCAAGGGTGGACGGTAGCAAAAAGCTGGGCGGCATGGAACCCTTGGGCGGCGGCAAGGAGAAGAGAGGGAGAGGGTTGGGCGACTAGGTTTTTCCAACAACCAAAAGATATCCACAAAAAACCCTTAAGCCATGTTTTTATAGAGAACACATTCTCCTAATGGTTATTGGTTCATAACCAAAACCCATTAACCCACTCCAATAACTTAAGTTAAAATAAATCGAACCGAGTTGGTCTATTTTAAGTTAAAACGAACCGAACCAACTTTGGTTCATTCGTTTAAAACAAACCAAACCCCTTTGGTTTATTCTTCACCATTGGATTAGAACCAAACCAATTTGGTTCATCCATCATGTTTTCATAAGACACGACCCATCCATGCTTCCATTGCGACTGAAACAATTTCATGCTCACTCCTTGTTTTCTCCAACCAAATCTACTTTCTCTCGATCTGAGAATCTCATTCTCAAGCTCGTTTTAAATCTTTAGGATTACGCTCATTGTGCATGTGACCCAATAGATTCTCGATTTATGTTGGTCGTCTATAATTAACCATTAATTATAGAATAATCATGAGTGGCACCTAGTAGTACATCATGATCTCCAATTAACCAAAAGATCAACGGTTGATCGAGAACTATTTCTGAAACCCTTCAGCAGCTACAATGAATCGTGCCCCATTCCCTTTCATGCATCTTATACCCACTTGGTTCAGAACATGGTCTATAGTGTCAGTCCCCACTAGGTTGACTACGTCGCACCTAGCCCAAGTAGCATTTCCTTGTCCTACGGATTCTAGTTATTGCACATGTATCCAAGAGTACCTTACTCTAAACATGTAATGCTTTGACCAAAGACTTTAGTAACAATCCGACGAGAGGCCATGAGTATACATCTCCTCGCAAAGAGTGGTGAATCCTTTATAGGCTATTCAAACACCTTCGATCACTTCAACTTATACCCAATCATTTCGTGTCCACATCTCCTCAGAGATGCTTGCTTAAGATGTTAAAGCATAAGTCTTCATGAGCAAGATGACTTGAATATCGCAAGTCAAAGGAACATCGCACTTAAGCTACAGTAAAAACTTCATTGACATATCTAAATATGCAGAGAACCATATGAAGTTTTACAACTGGTCACTCTAATGAACTAGTTACCATAACTAGCATCCACGATTAACTTTGGACATCACAATGTCTCCAGCCAGTGAGAATCAGCTGCTTGGATACACCAAGGAGTATACCTCGTGCTAGTCTCGACAGAATTGATGGTGTCCAAATCCATCAATTCATCGACTAGGGATAATTCTAATACATCACAATTACACATATAGAGATACTCACTAGTTGTGATCCAATCACAAATTCTCTCATACTGTAAATCGTATCATGGGCATTCAGTAAATGAGTTTAAGATCTAATCAAATACATGAAAATATGTATACTCAAATAGTGAATCTTCATTTATCATATAAATGGTTCAAACATAAGGCGATTGCCTTAGGATATCTCTCATATATTACTAACACTCGGGGCATGACAACTTTATTGGTATTAGAGCCCAAGGTTCTGCGATGCCATACAATGATGTTTTTGTTGAGTCTTGGATTCTTGGGAGTCGATTTGTTTCAGTTTTGGCTTTGTGAGATGAGATTGATTGGCTTGTGCTTCGGGCATGACGAAGTAAGAATTCTTGATAACTTATGTTTTAGTAGATACTTATCTAAACTTGTTCAACAGGTGTATACAGTCAGAGTTATGGCACCTGTGCAGACTCGTAGTAGAGGTCGTCCATCAAGGTGATCAACCAGAGTTGAGGGACAAGAGGTTGCTACGACTGAGTCTGTTTTTCGAGAACAGCCTCAGCATCCCCCTATCGGAGGTTCAGAGCCTCAGAATCTGGATATACCATCGACTATGTCGGTACCTACGGAGTCCAGTTGCCTCAATGATAAAGCACGGATACTCGTATTAGCACGTTCGGCCATGAATAGACTTACCTTGCTCCGAGGGGAGTTTGATCCATGGATTGCCCGTGCTTGGCTGGAAAATTTGGAGGACACTTTCGAGTATGTGGACTGTACGGACGAGGAGAAAGTGGGCCTTGTTGCATATCACCTTATAGATCAGGCTATTACTTGGTGGAAAATGCAGAAAAACCCTATTTGGGGAGTGTGGGATTACTTGGGCAGTCTTTCGAGATGCCTTCTGGAGATAATATTTTCCCTTGGCATTTTCTACGGCACATCGTCAGGAATTCCTAAGCCTAAAGCAAGGTGACCGGTCCGTCATGGAATATAATGCAGAGTTTACTGGACTTGCAGAGTTCTACCCTCATCTAGTGATAGGATACATATCGGATGTTCAAATTTACTCAGGGCCTAGCTGCTTATATTCGGGCCAGGATGTCAGGATCTACTATTACCTCTTACAGAGAGGCATTGGATCATGCCATTTTCATTGAGATGACTTCCCAGCAGATTTCCAGGGAAAAGGATACTGAGAAATAGATGACTCAGAGTAAACCGCTGAACCAGGGTTCAGCTAAGGAGAATCAGAAGAAGTGAGATAAAAAAGGAACTAGTCGAGGTGATGCAGAGGGGTCAGCTAGACTGCAGAAGGGGAAGCATCCGGTATCTGAGTATTCTAGATGGTCTTAGAAGAGTCGTAAGGGCCGGAACAGGACTGGATGTTATAAATGTGGATCTGAAAGCCACAAAGTTACAGAGTGTCCTTTGGAGCAACCTATTTGCTATTATTGCAAGCAACCTGTTCATACCAGTCGGGATTGTACATTGAGAGCACAGTTGGAGTTTTCTGATAGCTCCAACAAGGGGAGGAAGTCTAGCCAGCAGCGGTAGCAGAAGACAACACCGCAGACGTAGTCGTATGGTCAGAGACAGCCAATACCTCCATAGGCACAGTTGTATCAGATACAGGGGGTGCCCCTACAGTGATGCCGATAGCTATCCAGTATCTTGTATCTCCAGTGATCTACTATCCAGGGATACCTACACCGCAGCTTTTACCAGCTGGCTCTCAGGGGTATATTATGCCTGCACCGGCGACTCTATCTTCAGTACCAAAGAGCTAGATTCAACCTGAGTGGAGGCACACTACTACTTCGTCAGGGATGCAGCGGTCAAATATGAAAACTGGACATGTTTATGTCATCACCATAGATGAGGCACAACGGGCTGAGGGATCAGTCATACGGGGTATGGTTTCAGTTTATTCTATATACATTAATACTTTGATTGATACCGATAATTCACATTTATTCATATCTAGAAACTTTCTGGGTAGAGTTGGAAGGATTCCGATGGTACGTTCTTGTGGGTTAGTAGTATCTTTGCCATCAGGAGAGGTACTGACTAGACACCAAGAAATCAAAGGTTGTCCATTAGATTTCGATGGGCATATCCTTACAGAGGACCTCCAGGTGTTGGAAATGGTAGAGTTTGATATTATTCTCAATATGGACTGGTTGGCCACTTATTATGCTACAGTGGATTGTAGAGTAAGGGTGGTGACTTTTCGACCACCGGATCAACCAGCCTAGAAATTTGTTGGCACTAGAGATGATGGGATATCCATTATATCTGCATTACAGGCTCAGAAGTTATTGGCCCATGGTTGTCAGGGTTATTTACTATCTTTAGTCAAAGTTGAGAATGAAGAACTACCACCCCTCTCTGATGTGCGGGTAGTCCGAGACAACCCAGATGTATTTTCAGATGAACTTCCGGGCTTGCACCTCCTAGGAAAGTGGAATTTGCGATAGAGGTGATTCCAGAAACCGCTCCAGTATCGAAGACTCCTTATCGGATGACACCAAAGGAGTTGAACGAACTTAAAGTTCAACTGTAGGAGTTGTTGGATAATGGATTTATTCGCCCTAGTGTTTCGCCATGGAGAGCTCCAGTACTATTTGTTAAGAAGAAAGATGGATCGTTGCAGTTGTGTATTGACTATCGGCAACTAAATGCAGTCACAGTTAAGAATAAATATCCACTGTCGAGGATAGAAGATTTATTTGATCAGCTCAAGGATACATGTGTTAGGGCAATCTCTTGCCGTAATATGGTTTTGATGGTGTGGCAGAGGGTTTAAGTTAGTGTGTTATGTTGATTTGATATGTGCGTTGAAGTCGTGCAGGACTTAGTAATTCGCACATGGAGCCGTGGCGAGTTTCACATCTCATGACTCGTGCCTTGAGTCGGTGAAGGATAGCTTTGCGGAAGCCGTGCGCTTGGAGCATCCGAGGGACCGCCGGACGAGAAGCTTGGAGTGAAGCCGGAGGAAGTAGACTTCGAGGCAAGAGACGCGAAGGAGCATTGCAGAGCCGTGCGCCTGATGCTGCCGAGGGACGTGGCCGAGAACGAAGAGAACTTCGAAGGCGAGGGACTCTGAGAGATGAGAGTGAGCGATTGTAACCCGGGGAAGGGTAGCTCTTAGGTGAAACTTGGCCATTTGGTCAAGTGTCGGATGGGTTTTTCGACACGATCGCCATGTCAGCGATGATCCGCTCTGATCGAGTGAGTTTGGTCGTATAGTTGGTGGATTAGCGTGATCGCCATCGTGAAGCGATCAGCCAAGACCATCGATCGTGATGAAGACGCAATGATCGGTAGTCAATAGGGTTTTAGCCAGCAGAATCGTTTGTAAACGGCATCGGCGCCGACTACGGAAGCGTGATCGATGAGGTCCATCGATTGCCAAGAGTTGGACTGACTAGCGGTCGGTATCCGACGTGTTCGGAGGCCGTTGCAGTGACGGCAGTCGACTGCCAAGGACGGCAGTCGACTGATGGCGGACAACGGGAAGAAATCAGCCCTCTCTATAAAAAGAGAGGGTGTAAGCCTGTGAGAGGCTAATGCTTATGCTCTAAGTGATCTTCCTAGTTCCCCACAAGCTCTAAACTCTTCTTACTTGTTTTTACTCCATTCTATTTGTAAGAAGAGTGATCTTGATTGTAAAGGTTACCTCCACCTAGCTTGGTGCAAAGGAGAGACCAATAGTGATTGGCTTTGGAGGAGTGATTCACCTCGGACGAATCGGGATCGTGGATTAGCGGCGTAGCCGTGAACCACGTTACATTCTTTGTTAGCGATTGTTTTCTCGTATTTCTATTTGTTTGTCTTTATTAGTCTTCCGCTTGCGCTAATTAGTTTTGTAGACGAGCAAATACCGGCATCCAAACGAAAAGGGCTATTCACCCCCTCTAGCCGGCCGTAACCGATCTCCTACAAGTGGTATCAGAGCCGAGGAAAGCTTGTCGAGGACTTGTTAGTAATATATGAGAGATGTCCTAAGGCAATCGCCTTATGTATGAACCATTTATATGATAAATGAAGATTCACTATTTGAGTATACATGTTTAATGTATTTGATTGGATCTTAAACTCATTTACTGAATGTCCACGATACGATTCACAGCATGAGAGAATTTGTGATTTGATCACAACTAGTGAGTATCTCTACATGTGTAATTGTGATGTATCGAAATTATCCCTAGTCGATGAATTGATGGATTTGGACACCATCAATTCTGTCGAGACTAGCACGAGGTATACTCCTTGGTGTATCCAAGCAGCTGATTCTCACTGGCTGGAGACATTGTGATGTCCGGAGTTAATCGTGGATGCTAGTTATGGTAACTAGTTCATTGGAGTGACCAGCCGTAAGACTTCATATGGTTCTCTACATATATAGATATGTCAATGAAGTTCTTACTGTGGCTTAAGTGCGATGTTCCTTTGACTTGCAGTATTCAAGTCATCTTGATCATGGAGACTTATGCTTTGACATCTTAAGCAAACATCTCTAAGGAGATGTGGACCCGGGATGATTGGGTATAAGTCGAAGTGATCGAAGGTGTTTGAATAGCCTATAAAGGATTCACCACTCCTTGCGAGGAGATGTATACCCAAGGCCTCTCGTCGGATTGTTACTAAAGTCTTTGGCCAAAGCATTACATGTTTAGAGTAAGGTACTCTTCGATACATGTGGAGTAACTAGAATCCGTAGGACGAGGAAATGATACTTGGGCTAGGTGTGACGTAGTCAGCCTAGTGGGGACTGACACAATAGACCATGTCCTGAACCAAGTGGGTATAAGATGAGTGAAGGGAATGGGGCACGATTCATTAGAGCTACTGAAGGGTTTCAGAAATAGTTCGGGATCAACCGTTGATCTTTTCGGTTAATTGGGGATCATGATGTACTACTAGGTGCCACTCATGATCGTTCTATAATTAATGATTAATTATAGACGACCAACATAAACCGAGAACCTATTTGGTCACACGCACAACGAGTGTAATCCAAAGGATTTAAAACGAGCTTGAGAATGGGATTCTCAGACCGAGAGAAACTATGTTTGGTTGGACCAAACATAAAGCGAGCATGAAATTGTTTCAGTCGCAATGGAAGCGTGGATGGGCCGTGTCTTATGAAGACATAATGGATGGACCAAAATGGTTTGGTTCTAATCCAATGGATGAGAATAAACCAAAGGGTTTGGTTTATATTAAACGAATGAACCAAAGGTTGGTTCGGTTCGTTTTAACTTAAAATAAACCATCATGGTTTGGTTTATTTTAACTTATCTTAATGGAGCGGGTTAACGGGCTTTATGGATATGATCCATTAACCATTAAGAGAATTAGTTCTCTATAAAATAGGGCTTAAACCCTAATCAAGAGTTGCCGCCCACCTCACCCTTGGTGATTTCGGCGCCCAACTACAAGCTGCCGCCGCCCAGCTTTGTGCCGCCGTCCAAGACCCTTGCCGGCGTCCAAGCTCCACCCGGTGAACCTCCGGCGACCCTCCGGTGATCTCCTATAGGTTCGGCATCAAGGTGAGCTTTTTCTCTCCTTGTTTTGGCTGGCGCCTATATCCTCCACCAAGCTGTCTAGTTTTCTGGACAGCTTCTCCTCCTCTCGTCGGAGCGTTGTTTGGACAACGGTTAGTGCTCTGACAGCGGCTAACTTACCGGGGATTTGATCTCCGGTAATCCTCTGAGGTGGGGGACGAAGGATTCGTCAATTGGTTGACGAATACCTCTCCGGAGAAGCGAGTTTTGAGAACTCGTTTGAGGATCCGAATTTGGATTCGGATCGTGATCATCTCTCGATCACGTCGTCTTCAACACGAGGCTAGTAACCCGTACGAAGACGAAGCTCGTGACTTAGCGAAGTCATCCCAAGGAGCTCAGCGTGGATACGGATAGAGACGATTCTCACGAGGATCGTTCCGGTTGATGTCGTTCCCGCTACACGTCATACGAAAGGTATAACGTAGATAATTTCTTTTATTGCAAATTTTAATTTACGGTTATGTCTACACTTGTTGTAATAGCATGCGTGTATTGTAATAAATATAGATTTATTATTTTTAATTGCTTCCGCTGTGCTCATGTTTACGAAACATGATCGAACACACACACGCCGCGGTGCCGGAAACCCAACAGTGGTATCAGAGCCCAGGTTGTGTTTCGACATAATAGTAAAATTAGTTTTGCGATAGTCATAATGCATTTCTGGAAATTTTCTAAATTTTGTAAATTTAGAAGTATTTATGGAAATTTTTCAATTTTGGAAAGTCTAGAAGTATTTATGGAAATCTTCCACTTTTGGAAAGTTGGAAGTATTTATGGAAATTGATATTTTCCATAAATAAAATATTTGATTAGATTCTGGAAATTTGTTTCCTAATTTAATCATGATTTGATTTGGGAAATCAAATCTTAAAATATTTTATTTCCATAAGTAGTTTCAATGATTTAGGAAATTGGTTTCCTAAATAGAGTTTCCTTAATCAAATAAATTCCATGAATAAAATATATGATTAGATTTGGAAATTTTTTTCCTAATTTTATTATGATTTGATTTGGAGAATCAAATCTTAAACATATTTTATTTCCATAAATAGTTATGACATATAAGGAAATTATAAACATGACATAAGTGTATGCCATGTAATTGCATTAGATGCATAACATTATGCCATGCGTGTCGTGACATGTAGATGTATGCCATGTATGCCATGCCATGTAGATAATAGTTATTTGCATGCAAAGAGGATGAGACATAAAAACCCTAACTCAATATTAAAGCCTACACCTTCCATTAATATGGTTAGAACCAGAGTTCTGTTTCTTGTTTGGGTTGTTGGACTCACTCCAAGCCCGGCTCGAACCTGAACATGTTCAAATCATTGGAATAGTTTAACTCTAATATGGTAAGAGTCAGAGGTCAATTGTTAGTTTGGGTTGTTGGACTCACTCCAAACCTGGCTAATTGGTTGAATGCACACTAACCATATTAAAACTATTTCGCGATTAATGGGTCGGCTTTAACTTGGAGCATCGATTTGTTGGACTCACTCCAAGGTCGATGTGAAGAGAGGTGAAGTTGGGTGCTATGCATATGATGCATACTTGTTAATGTGTTAACAACCCAATGTATGTGTAAACATTTAATTAGTTGATAGCACATTGCGATAGTTACATATACATGATATATAATCGGTATACTTGATACCCACCATCATAACTAAGAATGGCTTGTTGGACTCACTCCAAGGTTGTTCTTATCTATGATGGATATCAGCCCATTCGGAGATGGACCTACGATCTCCCGAAGTGATTTTAAGGGTTTTTGAAATTCGAAAAATGAATGGGATTTATAAATGTATATTGATGCATTTTAAAATCATTTTCTCATATATGCTCGTTTTGTATTTCTAGGTCAATAAATTGATCATGACGTCTTTGAATTTGCGCACTATTTTGGATTCGAACAAACTGACTGGGCCTAACTTCCTGGACTGGCTTAGAAACCTGAGAATTGTTCTCAAGGCGGAAAAGCTTGCATATGTCCTTGAAGAGCCTCTTCCTGACCGTCCTAAGGACGATGCAACTCCAGACCAAATGTTGGTCTATCAGAAACATGTGGCAGATTCTGAGTTGGCGAGTTGCATCATGCTAGCGGCGATGGTACCTGAGCTGCAGAAGCAGCATGAGCATATGGATGCTAACACTATGGTCTTCCATCTTCATGAGCTGTTCGATGAGCAAGCGAGATCCGAAAGGTTCGAGGTCTCTAGGCTCCTCTTCACTACGAAGATGCAAGAAGGTTAGTCTGTAGTGCAGTTTGTGCTAAAGATGAACGGGTACATCGAGCGGCTAGCTACCCTCGGTTTTGTGATGGATCATGAGTTAAGTATTGACTTAATTCTGCATTGTTTTCCCAAGAGCTTCTCGCAATTTGTGATGAACTATCGGATGAACAAATTGGAATCCACCATTCCCGAGCTCCTTAATATGCTGAAGACTGTGGAGCCTTCTGTAAAGCATGAGGAGAAGGAGGTTCTGTTAGTTGATTCCTCAAAGAAAGGTTCTAAGAGGAAGGCAAAAGAACAGAAGAAAGGAAAGAAAAAGGCAAAGAAGGCGGAACCAGCGCAAAAGGGCACTTGCCATCACTGTGGCAAGGAAGGCCACTGGCGAAGAAACTGCAAGATTTATCTTGAGTCCATGAAGAAGAAGAAGGCATCCGATGCCCCATCCTCTTCAGGTATCTTCGTTATTGATTGTCATTCTATTTCCTTAGACACTTGGGTATTGGATATTGGGTGTAACTCACATATATGTAATGACATACAGGGGCTAAGGAATAGAAGAAGACTTGTCAGAGGGGAGTCAAATTTGCGAGTTGGCAATGGAGCAAAGGTTGTCACTGCCGCCATCGAACTTATTTGAAGCTCCTAGTGGACTAGTCTTGAATGGACAATTGCTATTATGTTCCTTCTCTAATAAAGAACATTGTTTCTATTTCTGCTTAAATAGAAATGGTTTCCATTTAACGCTTAGTAACAATTGTTGTTATATAACTTTGAATGGCGTATTTTATGGAACTGGAACTTTGAGTAATGGCATTTATACGTTGGACGTATCCAGTGACATTTTCAATATCGAAGCGAGCAACACGCGTGCTCGAAAGGATAATCACATAGACTCCTATATGTGCCATTGTCGTCTTGGCCATATAAGCAAGAAACGCATGTCCGAATTACACCGATGTGGAATTCTGGAATCGTTTGAATTGGATTCATACGATACATGCGAATCATGCTTAAAAGGCAAGATGACTAAGTTACCTTTTACTGGAAAAGGTGAACGAGTGGGAGAGTTACTAGGTTCAGTACATACTGATGTATGTGGACCTATGTCAACTCAAGCTTTAGGAGGCTATAGCTACTTCATTACCTTCACCGATGATCACTCACGGTTTGGGTATGTGTTCTTGATGAAACACAAGTCTGAAGCCTTTGAAAGGTTCAAAGAATTCAGAAATGAAGTAGAGAAACAACATGACAAAAGTATTAAAATACTTCGATCGGATCGAGGTGGTGAATACTTAAGTCAAGAGTTTCTTGATTATCTAAGAGACAATGGCATATTGTCTCAATGGACTCCGCCCTATACACCACAAAGATAATGGTGTATCCGAGAGGCGAATCGACCTTGTTGGACATGGTCAGTCAATGATGAATCATGCGACTCTTCCCAAGTCCTTTGGGGTTATGCACTTGCATACCGCTTACTTGTTAAAGTAATGCCTACTAAGGTAGTCTCTACTACTCCATATGAGATATGGGCTAGTAAGAAACCTCATGTATCTTACTTGAAGATATGGGGTTGTCTGCTTATGTGAAGCGATTTGTATCGCATAAACCGGATGCTAAGTCCGATAAATGTCTATTTATTGGATACCCTAAGGAAACAAGGGGTTACCAATTCTATCATCTGTGGAACAAAAGGTGTTTGTTTCAAGGCATGCTGTTTCTAGAGAAAGAGTTTCTCTTGCAAGAAAATGGGAGGTCGCCGAGCTTGAGGAGGCTCGAGAGACTCAAATAGACATTGATGAGATACGGTGAGCACAATGACCGGCAACTCATAGTGATGAGCAATGATAATTTGGACCTATCAGTAACACCACATCTTCGTAGATCCGCAGAACATAATATTCCCGAGAGATATGGATTTCTCGAATTGAACGACGTGTTACTCATTGATGATGAGGAGCCTACAGTTATGAAGAAGTGCCGACAAGTTCGAGAAGGGATAAGTGGCTTGGTGCCATGAAGTCGGAAATGGATTCCATGTATGAAACCAAGTTTGGAACTTGGGACCCACCAAGGCATAAAGCCTATAGGGTGCAAGTGGGTTTTCAAGAAGAAAACTGACATGGATGGTAATGTGATTACCTATAAGGCTAGATTGGTGGCGAAAGGATATCGTCAAAAGCAAGGTGTTGATTATGACGAAACCTATTCGCCTGTAGCTATGCTTAAATCCATTCGGATGCTCCTAGCCATAGCGGCTCATTATGATTATGAGATATGGCAGATGGATGTGAAAACAGCTTTCCTTAATGGAAACCTGCTCGAGGACGTGTATATGATACAGCCTGAGGGTTTCACATCGGTTGATAAAACCAAGGTATGCAAATTGCGACGGTCCATTTATGGATTAAAGCAAGCATCCAGGAGCTGGAATATCCGTTTTGATGAGACGATCAAAAAGTTTGATTTCTCGCAAAATCCAGACGAACCTTGTGTGTACAAGAAGGTTAGTGGGAGTGCAGTCGTGTTCCTAGTATTGTATGTCGATGACATATTACTTATAGGAAATGATGTGTCAATCTTACAGTCAGTTAAGGTTTGGTTATCCAAGACATTCTCCATGAAAGACCTGGGAGAAGCAACCTACATCCTTGGGATTAAGATCTATAGAGATAGATCGAAACGGTTGCTTGGTCTTTCGCAGTCTACATATATAGACCGAGTGCTAAAGAGGTTTAGCATGTCGGAATCCAAGAAAGGTTATCTGCCCATCAGGCATGGGGAACACCTTTCAAAGTCTATGTGTCCGCGCACAGAAGACGAGAGGATTTGCATGAGTAAGATTCCCTATGCATCCGCAATAGGATCTATCATGTATGCTATGTTATGTACGAGGCCCGATGTATCGTACGCTCTGAGTGTCATGAGCAGATACCAATCCGATCCAGGAATAGATCATTGGGCGGCTGTTAAGACGATCCTTAAGTACTTGAGAAGAACTAAGGATGTGTTCCTAATATATGGAGAAGGGGACATGGTGATACGCGGGTATACGGATGCCAGCTTCGCATGACAAGGATGATTCTGTGTCTCACCGATACGTGTTCACCTTGAATGGAGGCGCAGTGAGTTGGAAAAGTTCCAAACAAGAGACTGTAGCGGATTCTACCACTGAGGCAGAATATATTGCAGCTTCGGAAGCAGCAAAGGAAGCGGTTTGGATCAAGAAGTTCGTTCATGAACTTGGTGTGATTCCGGCCATTATTGAAGCAATACCGGTCTACTGCGACAACAATGGAGCAATTGCACAGGCAAAAGAGCCAAGGTCTCATCAACGATCCAAACATGTGCTTCGCCTCTATCATCTTATCAGAGAGATCATCAGTAGGAACGAAATACAAATCGAGAAAATTCCCACTGAAAGGAACTTAGCGGATCCTTTGACTAAGGCATTACCTCAAAGTAAGTTTGAGGGTCATGTTGGTGCTTATGGTATCGATAGTAGCGATTGGCATTAGGCCAAGTGAGTCTGTTAGTAATATATGAGAGATGTCCTAAGGCAATCGCTTTTATGTATGAACCATTTATATGATAAATGAAGATTCACTATTTGAGTATACATGTTTAATGTATTTGATTGGATCTTAAACTCATTTACTGAATGTCCACGATACGATTCACAGCATGAGAGAATTTGTGATTTGATCACAACTAGTGAGTATCTCTACATGTGTAATTGTGATGTATCGGAATTATCCCTAGTCGATGAATTGATGGATTTGGACACCATCAATTCTATCGAGACTAGCACGAGGTATACTCCTAGGTGTATCCAAGCAGCTGATTCTCACTGGCTGGAGACATTGTGATGTCCGGAGTTAATCGTGGATGCTAGTTATGGTAACTAGTTCATTGGAGTGACCAGCCGTAAGACTTCATATGGTTCTCTGCATATATAGATATGTCAATGAAGTTCTTACTGTGGCTTAAGTGCGATGTTCCTTTGACTTGCGGTATTCAAGTCATCTTGATCATGGAGACTTATGCTTTGACATCTTAAGCAAACATCTCTAAGGAGATGTGGACCCGGGATGATTGGGTATAAGTCGAAGTGATCGAAGGTGTTTGAATAGCCTATAAAGGATTCACCACTCCTTGCGAGGAGATGTATACCCAAGGCCTCTCGTCGGATTGTTACTAAAGTCTTTGGCCAAAGCATTACATGTTTAGAGTAAGGTACTCTTCGATACATGTGGAGTAACTAGAATCCGTAGGACGAGGAAATGATACTTGGGCTAGGTGTGACGTAGTCAGCCTAGTGGGGACTGACACAATAGACCATGTCCTGAACCAAGTGGGTATAAGATGAGTGAAGGGAATGGGGCACGATTCATTAGAGCCATCAAGGGTTTGTAAATAGTTCTGGATCAACCGTTGATCTTTTTGGTTAATTGGGGATCATGATGTACTACTAGGTGCCACTCATGATCGTTCTATAATTAATGGTTAATTATAGACGGCCAACATAAACCGAGAACCTATTTAATCACACGCACAACGAGCGTAATCCGAAGGATTTAAAAGGAGCTTGAGAATGAGATTCTCAGACCGAGAGAAACTAGGTTTGGTTGGACCAAACATAAAGCGAGCATGAAATCGTTTCAGTCGCAATGGAAGCGTGGATGGGCCGTGTCTTATGAAGACATAATGGATGGACCAAAATGGTTTGGTTCTAATCCAATGGATAAGAATAAACCAAAGGGTTTGGTTTATATTAAACGAATGAACCAAAGGTTGGTTCGGTTCGTTTTAACTTAAAATAAACCATCATGGTTTGGTTTATTTTAACTTATCTTAATGGAGCGGGTTAACGGGCTTTATGGATATGATCCATTAACCATTAAGAGAATTAGTTCTCTATAAAATAGGGCTTAAACCCTAATCCTAAAACCCTAATCAAGAGTTGCCGCCCACCTCACCCTTGGTGATTTCGGCGCCCAACTACAAGCTGCCGCCGCCCAGCTTTGTGCCACCGTCCAAGACCCTTGCCGGCGTCCAAGCTCCAGCCGGTGAACCTCCGGCGACCCTCCGGTGATCTCCTATAGGTTTGGCATCAAGGTGAGCTTTTTCTCTCCTTGTTTTGGCCGGCGCCTATATCCTCCACCAAGCTGTCCAGTTTTCTGGACAGCTTCTCCTCCTCTCGTCGGAGCGTCGTTTGGACGACGGTTAGTGCTCCGACAGCGGCTAACTTACCGGGGATTTGATCTCCGGTAATCCTCTGAGGTGGGGGACGAAGGATTCGTCAATTGGTTGACGAATACCTCTCCGGAGAAGCGAGTTTTGAGAACTCGTTTGAGGATCCGAATTTGGATTCGGATCGTGATCATCTCTCGATCACGTCGTCTTCAACACGAGGCTAGTAACCCATACGAAGACGAAGCTCGTGACTTAGCGAAGTCATCCCGAGGAGCTCGGCGTGGATACGGATAGAGACGATTCTCACGAGGATCGTTCCGGTTGATGCCGTTCCCGCTACACGTCATACGAAAGGTATAACGTAGATAATTTCTTTTATTGCAAATTTTAATTTACGGTTATGTCTACACTTGTTGTAATAGCATGCGTGTGTTGTGTGTGTTGTAAAAATATAGATTTATTATTTTTAATTGCTTCCGCTATGCTCATGTTTACGAAATATGATCGAATACACACACGCCGCGGTGCCGGAAACCCAACAGGACTAACCGCCACAACAAGCAACTTTCAAAATAGCCGGCTCCAACATCCATCCTCTGAAGTTTGAAGGAGAATTCGCTTGGTGGAAGAAGCGAATGGAGGTATTTTTCGAAATGGATTTTGACATTATGATTACAATGGAATCCGGTTTCATTTTGCCTAGGGATGAAGAAGGGAAGCCAATAGACAAATCTAGGTGGACCAAAAGGCAAAGGGAAGAGCACCTTGCAAATTCAAAAGCCAAGCATCATCTTTTCAATGTGCTCCCCCAACAAGAAATCAACCGAATAGGAGAATGCCTAAGCGCCAAGGAGATGTGGGAGAAGCTAATTGAGCTTCATGAAGGCACATCCGAGGCAAAGCTAGCAAGGAGAGATCTCCTTTGCTCCCAACTATCCAACATTAAATTAGAAAAGGGAGAAAAGGTAACTTCTTTGCATTCTAGATTCAAAGAAATTTTGAATGGACTAACAAGTGTAGGAGAAAGGCTCTCCAATCGCGATATGATAATGAAGGCCATAGATGCTTTCCCCCGATCATCTAAGTGGAGTTCAATGGTGGACTCATTTTATATTTCAAAGAATCTAGAGGTAAGTACTCTAGATGAATTTTTCTCCACTATGGAATTACATGAATCTAGGCTTGAAGGAATACAAGAAGAGCCTAGAATTCTACCCTCAAGAGGAGTAGCTTTGATAGCGAACAAGGGGAAGAAGAAGATGGAAATCCCCTCCTCCTCCGATGATGAAGCGTCTTCCTCCTCCTCCATGGATAGCACCGAAGAAGCCTATATGGTAAGGAGGGTAAGACGTGCTTTAAAGGGTTTTAAATTTAACAAATCAAATGATAGGAATAGGAGACCAAGAGGGAAGGTCATATGCTATAATTTCCAAGGAGAAGTACACATAAGGGACAATTGTCCCCTCCTAAACAAAAGCAAAGAAGAAAAGAAAAAGAAGGAAGAAAAGAAAAAGAAAAAGGGGAGCAAGAAGAAAAAGGAAGAGGAGAAGAAGACAAAGGAAAAAGGAAAGGCCAAAGCTCTCAAGGCAAGGACTTGGGATGACCCATCCTCATCCTCCTCATCATCATCGGATGAGGAGAATGCCTTTGTCACCAATTTGGCCTTGATGGCCTTTGATGACTTGGATTGCTCCTCCACCGAAAATGAAGAATCAAGCTCAAGTGGAGAGAGCTCAAGTGAAGGGGGAGGCTCCTCTACATCCTCATGCGAAGAAGAGGACTTGGTAAGTGAGGTAACTAATGTACCCCCTAAACAAATTATGTCCATGATTTCTAGCCTCACTAAGGACTTATTTAGAGCCAAGAAAAAGAACAAATGCATGCTTGAACAAATTAAGGATTTAGAACAAAAACTAGAAAAAGCATGTGTTAATGATGATAATGATGATGCATGCTCACATGACCTTTATGATCCATTAGATGTTAGTGATGCATGCATAGAAGAAAATAGGGCATTAAGGGAAAAGGTAGATTATTTAACAAAAGCCCTAGAAAAATTCACAATTAGCTCCAACACATTGAACATGATCTTAGGGAGCCAAAGAGCTAGTTTCAACAAAAAGGGCCTAGGCTACAAGGAAAAGAAAAATGAAAAGGCCTACAAATGCCTTATAGCTAGGGGACAAGATAAGAAGAAGGTAATAGCTAGAAAATGGATCCCCAAGGAATACTTAGTGAACCCAATAGGAAAGAACTTATTTTGGGTTCCAAAATCCATCCTTAAGGGTTAGAATAACCCTAGGGTAGTCAACCACATGGACCTAACCTATATCATATTTTGGTTGACTTAGGATGACGGGACAACATATTTTAGATAGTGTTGGGTGATGATAACGTGCCCATAAATAGATAATATTGCTTAAATCATGATGATTAATGTAATTGCTATGTATGTTAGCAATCATGATTTATGCTATTGATATTTGGCACACAATCATGGGAAATAGGGTTGAATCATGCTTTAGGTGATACATTGTTTATTATCATCATATAATACCTAATGCATGACTATTATTTGATGAATACATGAGTTTCATGATCATAATGTAGAATTCATTCATATATGCCTTTATGATCATGATGATTATTAGGTTGATACTTAACCTTGATAGAATTGCATGAATATATTGGTTAAGTATACACAAATACCCCCTAGGATGCATCTTACACTCACTATAGGCTAACTTGATTGCAAACTTAGCATGGGTGAGATGTTAGGATGATACAAATGTCCACTAATGCCTATGGCATTTAGATGGTCATTTAAAGTATCAACATAGCAATAATAGACCAATCATGGGGAAGGCTTATGTTTAATTCATAGACATATTGCCCAAAGATCATGGTTGGATATTTCATATGTTTTCAAAACAATTTCTTACTTTAAAATACATGTATTCATGTTTTGAAACAATTGGATGCAAGACTAGGTGTTAAAATGGATACTCTTATGATAAAAAACCTAGTAGTTTTTAAAGCTTTTTTTGGCAAATACATGGAAATATAATGATTTTTCATGAAAACCTATTTTTCACTGATAGATATACTTAAAAGAAATATGTTCCCCAAATTTCATGATTTTTAGAATTTTTTGGAATTAATAATGCATTTCTAAAATTCATCCAGAAAATCAGAAATTCGGATTCCTTTGCGATCATTGCCATCGATAGCGATCGATGACTAATGAACAAGTACAGTAACCTGATTTTATCAGGTTTTGACTGATTTTAATGTATGTTTCTCTTTATACTTGATGCCATGAGCTTATAACTTAGTGTTAATCTTTTTGATGGTGTCAAAGGGGGAGAAATAATTATGTTTAAGTTAATTATTTTAGGGGGAGAAATATATGATAGGGGGAGAAAATTTGTATAGAGAGTTTCATGGATTAAGGGGGAGTTGCATGTTGCTATATCATGTTTATCTTTACATGCTTTCTTACCTTAGAATTTATATCAAATGTTTTTACCTAACTTAAACGGATTGCCACACATCAAAAAGGGGGAGATTGTTAGGGCAATCTCTTGCCGTAATATGGTTTTGATGGTGTGGCAAAGGGTTTAAGTTAGTGTGTTATGTTGATTTGATATGTGCGTTGAAGTCGTGCAGGACTTAGTAATTCACACATGGAGCCGTGGCGAGTTTCACATCTCATGACTCGTGCCTTGAGTCGGTGAAGGATAGCTTTACGGAAGTCGTGCGCTTGGAGCATCCGAGGGACCGCCGGACGAGAAGCTTGGAGTGAAGCCGGAGGAAGTAGACTTCGAGGCAAGAGACACGAAGGAACATTGCAGAGTCGTGCGCCTGATGCTGCCGAGGGACGTGGCCGAGAATGAAGAGAACTTCGAAGGCGAGGGACTCCGAGAGATGAGAGTGAGCGATTGTAACCCGGGGAAGGGTAGCTCTTAGGTGAAACTTGGCCATTTGGTCAAGTGTCGGATGGGTTTTTCACACCCGATCGCCATGTCATGGCTCGCGAGCTCGAGTGAGTTCGACGGTATACGATCGGCCGGATTGTGGCGTGATCGATCACATCGTGGCGCCGATCACGCCAAGACCATCACCGATCGGTGATAAAAACGATCGTGGTCAATAGGGTTTGAGACCGCGTAGTGGCCGATCGGCGATCGACTACGAGATCGGCCGATCGAGGTCCATCGATCCGATCGCCAAGAGTTCCGTTGGACTATAACGGTCAGGATTCGACGTGTTCGAAGGCCGTTGTAGTGACGGCAGTCGACTGCCAAGGACAACAGTCGACTGATGGCGGCAACGGGAAGAAATCAGCCCTCTCTATAAAAAGAGAGGGTGTAAGCCTTTGAGAGGCTAATGCTTATGCTCTAAGTGATCTTCCTAGTGCCCCACAAGCTCTAAACTCTTCTTACTTGTTTTTACTCCATTCTATTTGTAAGAAGAGTGATCTTGATTGTAAAGGTTACCTCCACCTAGCTTGGTGCAAAGGAGAGACCAATAGTGATTGGCTTTGGAGGAGTGATTCACCTCGGACGAATCGGGATCGTGGATTAGCGGCGTAGCCGTGAACCACGTTACATTCTTTGTTAGCGATTGTTTTCTCGTATTTCTATTTGTTTGTCTTTATTAGTCTTCCGCTTGCGCTAATTAGTTTTGTAGACGAGCAAATACCGGCATCCAAACGAAAAGGGCTATTCACCCCCCTCTAGCCGGCCGTAACCGATCTCCTACAACATGTGTGTATTCTAAAATTGATCTGTGCTCAGGATATCATCATCTTCGGATAAGAGATGAGGATGTGCAGAAAACAGCATTTCGCACTGGTTATGGGCATTACGAATTTCTGGTGATGCCTTTCGGTCTCATGAATGCCCCAGCTGCATTTATGGACTTGATGAACCGGGTATTCTTGAGGTATATAGATCAGTTTATGATAGTATTTATCGATGATATATTGATATATTCTCGATCTGAGGAGGAGCATGAACAACATCTACAGATAGTGTTGGAGACGCTGCGACAAGAGCAGCTATATGCCAAGTTTAGTAAATGTGCCTTTTGGCAATCCTCTATGGGTTTTCTTGGACACGTAGTGTCCAACAGAGGTATTTCTATTGATCCCCAGAAAATTGAGGCGATTACCAGTTGGGAACAGCCAAAATCAGTTCAGGAGGTCCTTAGTTTCCTTGGTCTAGCTGGGTATTATCGAAGATTCGTTGAGGGATTCTCAAGTATTGCCATGCCACTCACTCGCCTAACCCGGAAAGGGGTCAAGTTCACCTGGTCAGAGGCTTGTGAAACTAGCTTCCAGGAGCTTAAGCGACGACTAATTCTTGTACCATTCTTAGTGATTCTTCTGGTGTTGATGGGATGGTTCTATATACAAATGCTTCTATCCAAGGGTTGGGTGCAGTTCTGATGCAGTCCAACCGTGTGGTATCTTATGCCTCTCGTCAACTAAAGGATCATGAGAGAAATTATCCAGTGCACGATCTAGAGTTAGCAGCCATCATTTTCGCATTTAAAATATAGAGACACTATCTGTATGGGATTACTTTTTAGATCTACACAGACCATAAAAGTTTGAAGTATCTGTTCACACAAAAAGAACTGAACCTGAGACAGAGACGGTGGATGGAATATCTGAAGGATTATGATTGTACAATCCATTATCATCAAGGAAAAGCTAATGTGGTAGTAGATGCGCTGAGCAGGAAATCTCGTGGGATTCTGGGCAGCCATCTGACGCAGTTACCGATCTAGTTTGATAGTTCTCAGAGTTGGGATTGACTGAACACGGTCAAACATCTCGGGGAGTATTGGTTTCTATGGTTGCCTAGTCCACTATTGCTGAGAAAATCAAAGAAGCACAAGTTAGTGACCAGCATCTGCAGTTCTTGTGTAGCACAGTAGACTCAGAATGACAGATGGATTTCTCGAGTGATGAGAATGGAGTACTTTGTTTCTGGGGATGATTATGTGTTCCGGACATGCATCCAGTTAAGGAAGAGTTGCTATAGGAAGCACATCATTCGAGATTTGCTATACATCCTGGTGGTACTCAAATGTACCGAGATTTGAAATGTTTATACTAGTGGAACGGTATGAAGAGAGATATTACAGACTTTGTTGCTCGATGTTTAGTAAGCCAGCAAGTGAAGGATGAACATCAGAAACCCGCTGGATTGCTTCAGGAAATTCTGATTCTGGAATGGAAGTGGGAGCATATTACTATGGATTTCATTACGAGATTGCCTATAACCCATAAAGGACATGATGCAATTTGGGTGATCGTGGATCGATTAATCAAATCTGCTCACTTTCTTCTTATTCGTGGGACGGACTCATTGGATCGTCTAGCAGAGTTGCACTGTCGAGAGATAATCAGGCTGCATGGAGTGCCTTTGAGTATCATATCTGATAGAGACCCACGATTCACCTCGTGAGCAACAGGCTATGGGCACAAAGCTTCGACTCAGTACCGTGTTTCATCTATAGACTAATGGACAGTCTGAGCATACCATTCAAACATTGGAGGATTTATTGAGATCGTGTGTCATGGATTTTTGAGGCAGTTGGGAGGATCACATTCCTTTAGTAGAATTTGCCTATAACAACAGGTACCACTCTTCTATTCAGATGGATCCTTTCGATGCCTTATACGGTAGACCCTGTAGATATCCCGTGTTGTGGGAGGAGGTTGGGGAACGACAGTTGTTGGGGCCACAAAGTCTTCAACATGATGCAGAGTTGGTGCGCATCATTAGACGACGATTATCCGAGGCACAGGATCGGCAGAAGAGTTATGCGGACCGAAGGCGAAGGCCTTTGGAATTCTCAGTCGGGGATCATGTGTTCCTACGAGTTTCACCCACCAAAGGAGTCAAAAGATTTGGGTTGAAAGGAAAATTAGCTCCATGCTATATTGGTCCATTTGAGATATTAGAGTGGATTGGGGGTGTAGCTTAACGATTGGCTTTACCTCTGACACTTGCGGGTGTTCACAACATATTTCATATTTCTATGCTGAGGAAATACATGCCACATTTTGATCATGTTCTGAAAGAGGTTCCGATTCCACTCCAGGCGAATGTGACTTATAAGGAGATTCCAGTGCAGATTCTTGGTTGCAAGGAGTGTCAATTGCGAAACAAAACCATCCGACTCGTAAAGGTTGGATGGCAGCATCATACTGATGAGGAGGCTACGTGGGAGCTGGAAGATACTATCCGAGCTTGGTACCCTCATCTGTTCACTTGAGGTATGTAGTCATTTCGGAAACTTGCTTGAATTAATTTGTGCATGATAGTACGAAATTGTTGGATCGATGCGGTTCGCTAGAGGGGGGGGTGAACAGCGATAAAAACTTTTTCTCGTTTCTTTCGTTAAAACTCGAGAGAAAATTAATTGCAGCGGAAATGTAAAGTAAATAGATACAAATAGGTTTTACTTGGTTCGTAGCCTTCGGCTACTACTCCAAGGCCCTAATGGTCCTTGACCACGCACGGAGGGCAAATACTAAACGGACTCCCTCTCGATGGAGATAGGAGTTAAACGAATACAAAAACTCAAGAAAGACTCAAGGTAGATGGACACTCCCCCTCTCCTTGATATGATTTAAAGCTCGAAATAAAAACAACTTATACAAATTTAAAGATTATACCGACGACTTCAAAGATTGGAGGTTGAAGCTCTAGTCATCGTCTCGGCAGCGCTTCGTCGTAGGGATGTCGGAGAGTCAGAGTGTATCGGAAGCACTTGGAAGCTTTTGAATTGATGAAAAACCCTAGGTTTGGCCCTCCTTTTATAGCCTTTAAGTCCCTCATCGAATGGGTCTTTAGCCAATCACAAATGGGCACAAAAACCCTTGAAAAATGGTGATAACTCTTGACTATTCGAGGCTTATCCTTTGACCAACAGTCAACTGATGGCCATCACCAGTCGACTGCTGGCAGCATCAGTTGAGTGCTGACCTTCGACAGTCGACTGATTGACGGCAGTCGAGTCCTCCAAGTTGGCAGTCGACTGATGCTTGCTGCAAGTCAAGGTTAGCTCAACAAACACATAATTTCGACGGTCGTCGACCATCCGATCTCGACCTAGACCACCTATGAGATGTCTTGGGTCGGATCTACGCTTAAGTCTTTCCCCGTAAAGAGGATACGACCTTACTTACACTCGCACACACGAGCTTACATCGATACTTACGTGTTGCTTTTGCTTCCGGCCTTCCACTCGATTCCTTCGGCTCCATCCGAAGTAACTCGAGTGTCGCCCGACCACCGCGGCTTCCTCTGGGTGTCGCTAGCCCTTGGCTATATCAATTCTTCGCACACTCGATTCAGCTCGTGAGATAATGATATAAGCTTAACTTTGTATCGTTTGCTATAATCAAAACTCAGGTTTGACTTAGGTGCCTACTGCACCAACAATCTCCCCCTTTTTGATTTATGGCAAACCCACATACAAAGTTAAGAAAATTAAGTGCATTAAGAAAAGATATGCATGAATGAGCAGGAGTGTTAAAAGCATGAATGACCAGGAGTATAAAAACTCTTTTTCAAGTGCTCCCCCTTGAGGAATCCTCCCCCTTGACCGAGGGTGAGTACTTGAGAAGGAGTTTTAACTCTCCCCATTGATATTTGCTACTAAAAAGAATTACTTAATATTGGCCATAGTATTTAAAATAAGTTTTAGGTTAAGAAAATTGATTTTTTAACCTTGGCCTTTACGTTCGTTTTGTTAACAGGTTAACTTAAAGTTAAGTAAATTATTCGTTAACAACAACAAGTTAACTAAATGTGTTTAAGTTAAGAATTAACTTGTTTTGTTAACTTAAAGTTAAGTAAGCCTTGGCCATAAAAAAAATGATCCCTTAATTTTGGCCTTTTTCTCCCCCTTTTTCCATATATTGAAAAGAGTGAGGAATAATAAAAAAAAAATTAATTTTAAAGTCCAAGCATGTTCCACATAATTTTGAAAATAATATATTGAAAATAGATTCATCTATAAAATGTTCGACTCATATTTGGCTTGATTGATATGAAGGATCAACCAGTCCTGGTCAGAGTCGGTTAGTATGTATGATTATACTCCGTGGTTCATAGCGATGCACTAGCTCTACATCTGGAACCAGGAGTAAGGTCCTAACATCTCACGCCCATCTACGTGGCTAAGTACACAAACACATTAGTCCTATGTGTTGTGAGATGTGTTAGGGCAATCTCTTGCCGTGATATGGTTTTGATGGTGTGGCAAAGGGTTTAAGTTAGTGTGTTATGTTTATTTGATATGTGCGTTGAAGTCGTGCAGGACTTAGTAATTCGCACATGGAGCCATGGCGAGTTTCACATCTCATGACTCGTGCCTTGAGTCGGTGAAGGATAGCTTTGCGGAAGCCGTGCGCTTGGAGCATCCGAGGGACCGCCGGACGAGAAGCTTGGAGTGAAGCCGGAGGAAGTAGACTTCGAGGCAAGAGACGCGAAGGAGCATTGCAGAGCCGTGCGCCTGATGCTGCCGAGGGACGTGGCCGAGAACGAAGAGAACTTCAAAGGAGGACTCGAGAAATGAGAGGAGCGATTGTAACCCGGGAGGGTAGTTTAGGCGGCAGCCGATCGTTAGCGGGCCGATCGCCAAAGATGCGCCGATCGCCGAACGACCGGGCGCAAATGATCGGGTCAATAGGGTTTTGGCCAGACCGCTCGAGCCGATCGAAGGCGGTCGACTACGGGGTCGCCGATCGATCGGTGAGGTCCAGCAGATCGCGCTAAGAGTTCCGTTGGACAACAACGGTCGGCATCCGACGTGTTCGGAGGCCGTTGTAGTGACGGCAGTCGACTGCCATGGGCGGCAGTCGACTGATGGCGGCCAACGGGAAGAAGTTAGCCCTCTCTATAAAAAGAGAGGGTGTGAGCCTTTGAGAGGCTAATGCTTAAGTTCCAAACAATCTTCCTAGTGCCCCACAAGCTCTAAACTCTTCTTACTCGCTTTTACTCCATTCTATTTGTAAGAAGAGTGATCTTGATTGTAAAGGTTACCTCCACCTAGCTTTGTGCAAAGGAGAGACCGATAGTGATTGGTTTTGGCGGAGTGATTCACCGTGGACGAATCGTACCGTGGATTAGCGGCGTAGCCGTGAACCACGTTATATCTTGGTGTTTGTATTGCTTGTTTCTTTTTTGCTTGTCTTTATTTATATTTGTATATTCGCTTGCGCTTAACGCTTTTGTAGACGAGCAAAATACGCCATCAAACGAAAGGGCTATTCACCCCCCTCTAGCCGGCCATCCGATCGCTCACAAGTGGTATCAGAGCCGAGGTTGCTTGTCACCGGACTAACCGCCGCAACAAGCCCTACATCAAAAATGGCCGGCTCCAACATCCATCCTCCGAAGTTTGAAGGAGAATTCGCTTGGTGGAAGAAGCGAATGGAGGTATTTTTCGAACGGATTTTGATATAATGATTACAATGGAATTTCATTTTGCCTAGGGATGAAGAGGGAAGCCAATAGAGAAATCTAGGTGGACCAAGAAGCAAAGAGAGGAGCACCTTGCAAACTAAAAGCCAAGCACCATCTCTACAATGTGCTTCCTCAACAAGAAATCAACCGAATAGGAGAATGCCTAAGCGCCAAGGAGATGTGGGAGAAACTAATTGAGCTCCATGAAGGCACATCCGAAGCTAGCTAAGGAGAGATCTCCTCCGCCTCTCAACTATCCAACATTAAATTAGAAAAGGGAAAAGGTAATCTCTACACTCTAGGTTTAAGGAAATTTTAATTGGGCTAACAAGTGTAGGTGAGAAGCAATCGACCGGGACATGCTCATGAAGGCTATAGATGCCTTTCCCGGTCCTCAAAGTGGAGCTCCATGGTGGACTCCTTCTACATGTCCAAGAACCTAGAAGTGAGTACCTTGGAGGAGTTCTTCTCAACGATGGAACTCCACTAAACTAGGCTTGAAGGAATTAAGAAGAGCCAAAAATTCAACCCTCAAGAGGAGTTGCATTGTTGGCAAACAAGGGAAGAAGAAGATGGAAGTCCCTCCTCCTCCGATGATGAAGCCTCCTCCTCCTCCATGGATAGCACCGAGGAAGCCTACATGGTAAGGAAGGTGAGGCGTGTATTTAAGAATTTTAGATTTGATAAATCAAATGATAGGAATAGAAGACCAAGGGGAAGGTGATATGCTACAATTGCCAAGGAGAGGGACACATAAGGGACAATTGTCCTCTCCTAAACAAAAGCAAGGAAGAGAGGAAAAAGAAAGAAGAAAAGAAGAAGAAAAAGGGGAGCAAGAAAAAGAAGGAAGAGGAGAAGAAGACAAAAGAAAAGGGGAAGGCCAAAGCATTCAAGGCCAAGACATGGGATGATCCTTCCTCATCCTCCTCCTCATCATCGGATGAGGAGAATGCCTTTGTCGCCAATTTGGCCTTGATGGCCTTTGACGATTTGGATTGCTCCTCCTCCGAAAATGAAGGATCAAGCACAAGAGGAGAGAGCTCAAGTGAAGGGGAGCCTCCTCCACATCATCATCCTCCTCATCATCCGAAGAAGAAGAAGAGGACATGGAAACTATGGTAACCAATCTCTCACCTAGTAAAATAGTTTCTATGATTTCTAGTTTAACTAGGGATTTGTTTAGAGCAAAGAAGAAAAATAAATGCATGCTTGAACAAATTAAGGCATTAGAAAATAAGCTAGAAAATGCATGCTTAAATAATAATGATACTTCTTCTTGCCATGATGATGCATGCTCACATGATAATTATGTGCCTTTAGATGTTAGTGATGCATGCATAGAGGAAAATAGGGCATTAAGGGAAAAGGTAGATTATTTAACTAAAGCCCTAGGAAAATTCACAATTGGCTCCAACACCTTGAATATGATCATAGGGAGCCAAAGGGCAAGTTTTAACAAGAAAGGCCTAGGATATAAAGAGAAGAAAAATGAGAAGGCCTATAGATGCCTAATAGCTAGGGGACAAGACAAAAACAAAGTAATAGCTAAGAAATGGATCCCCAAGGAATTTCTAGTGAACTCCATAGGTAAAAATCTATTTTGGGTTCCAAAATCCATCCTTAAGGGTTAGAAAACCCCTAGGGTAGTCAACCATATGAACTTGACCTATATCATATTTTGGTTGACTTAGGATGACGGGACAACATTTTTAGATAGTGTTGGGTGATGATAACGTGCCCATAAAAAGGTAATAATGCTTAAAATCATGATGATTAATGTAATTTCTATGCATATGTGTAATCATGATTTATGATTTTGATATTGGGCACATTATCATGAAAAATAGGTTTAAATCATGCTTTAGGTGATAACTTATTTATTATCATCATATAATGCCTAAGCATGGTTATAATTTAATGAAAACATGTATTTCATGATCATAATGTGAAATTAATTGATATATGTCATTATGATCATGTAGGTTGTTAGGTTGATACTTAACCTTGATAGAATTGCATGAATATATTGGTTAAGTATATACAAATACCCCCTAGGATGCATCTCACACTCACTATAGGCTAACTTGATTGCAAACTTAGCATGGGTGAGATATTAGGATGATACAAATGTCCACTAATGCCTATGACATTTAGATGGTCATTTAAAGTATCAAAATAGCAATAATAGACCAATCATGGGGAAGGCTTATGTTTAATTAATAGACATATTGCCCAAAGATCATGGTTGGATATTTCTAATGTTTTCAAAACAATTTCTTACCTTAAAATACATGTATTCATGTTTTGAAACAATGGGATGCAAAACTAGGTAGCTAACTTGATACTAACATGCTCAAAAACTAGTGGTTTTTCAAGTGTTTGGATTTTTAGCAAATCTTGTAAAATATAATGATTTTTCATGAAAAACTATTTTTCCTTGATAGATATACTTAAGAGAAATATGTTCCTCGAATTTCATGATTTTTAGAATTTTCTGGAATTTTTAATGCATTTCTGAATTTTGTCCAGAAAATCAGAAATTTGGATTCTTTTGTGCCAGTCGACTGCCATACTGATAGCAGTCATTGGGTTAAAATCAGAATATTGAAGGCGAATTCAGTTTGTAAACCTCCTACAAGTGGTAGAAATATACTTGATGCCATCAACAAATGGAACCCAATTTTAAATCAACTTGACATAAATTTTTCCTCCATAAAACTAGATGACAAGAGCTTATAACTAATTGTTAATCTTTTTGTTGGTGTCAAAGTGGGAGAAATAAGTATGTTAAAGTTAATCACAGTAGCGGGAGAAATATATTTAAGGGGGAGAAATATATGTAGGGGGAGAAATATATGATAGGGGGAGAAAATATATGATAGGGGGAGAAAATTTGCATAGAGAATTTCATGGATTAAGGGGGAATTGCATGTTGTTATATCATGTTTATCTTTACATGCCTTCTTACCTTAGAATTTATATCAAATGTTTTTACCTAACTTAAACGGATTGCCACACATCAAAAAGGGGGAGATTGTTAGGCAATCTCTTGCCGTGATATGGTTTTGATGGTGTGGCAAAGGGTTTGCTAGTGTTGATATGTTGATGATATGTGCGCTGAAGTCGCGGCAGACTTAGTAATTCGCACATGGAGCCGTGGCGAGTTTCACATCTCATGACTCGTGCCTTGAGTCGGTGAAGGATAGCTTTGCGGAAGCCGGGCGCTTGGAGCATCCGAGGGACCGCCGGACGAGAAGCTTGGAGTGAAGCCGGAGGAAGTAGACTTCGAGGCAAGAGACGCGAAGGAGCATTGCAGTGCCGCATACCGATGCGCCGAGGACGTGGCCGAGAACGAAGAGAACTTCAAGGCGAAGGGACTCCGAAATGAGAGTGAGCGATTGTAACCCGGGAGGGTAGTTTTAGGTGAAACTTGGCCATTTGGCCAAGTGTCGATGGGTTTTTCGACACCGCCGATCGCCATGGAATGGCGGGCCGATCGCTTCCGAGTCGAGTGTAGCTCGACCGTATACGATCGATCGTTTAGGCAGCCGATCGCCATACGCTGGGCCGATCAAGACAGCAGCCGATCGCCAAGGCGCAGCCGATCCGGGTCAATAGGGTTTTGGCCATAGACCGCCGTGAGCCGATCGGGCCGATTGATGGGTCGCAGCCGATCGGGTGAGGTCCAGGGCCGATCGCTAAGAGTTCCGCTTGGATCAACGGCTCGGATCCGACGTGTTCGAGGCCGCTAGGATGCGGCAGCCGACCGCTATGGGCGGCAATGATCGATGGCGGCCAACGGGAAGAAGTTAGCCCTCTCTATAAAATGAGAGGGTGTGAGCCTTTGAGAGGCTAATGCTTAAGTTCCAAACAATCTTCCTAGTGCCCCACAAGCTCTAAACTCTTCTTACTCGCTTTTACTCCATTCTATTTGTAAGAAGAGTGATCTTGATTGTAAAGGTTACCTCCACCTAGCTTTGTGCAAAGGAGAGACCGATAGTGATTGGTTTTGGCGGAGTGATTCACCGTGGACGAATCGGACCGTGGATTAGCGGCGTAGCCGTGAACCACGTTATATCTTGGTGTTTGTATTGCTTGTTTCTATTTTGCTTGTCTTTATTTATATTTGTATATTCCGCTTGCGCTAACGTTTTGTAGACGAGCAAAATACCGCCATCCAAACGAAAAGGGCTATTCACCCCCCTCTAGCCGGCCATCCGATCGCTCACAAGATGTACTGGCTCCTTAAATCTATAGGTGCATGATATCTAAGGTATGTCCTATGCTAGTTCCATAAAAATGAAATTAAAGAAATAGTAGTAAGAACATATAATTTGCAAGTACCTATTCTATTACGCACATGCCCAATTTTCGTCTTAATAGACTAAATTCGGCTTCGGGTAGGGGTTTAGTAAATAGATCTGCCAAGTTAGACTTCGATTCGACATATTCAAGGTGTATGGCTCCGTTGGCCACATGTTCTCGAATGAAATGGTGTTTGACCTCTATATGTTTGGTCCTAGAGTGACATATCGGATTCTTTGTAAGATTAAGATTAATTGAACTAATGTTATCTACGTGAAGTTTAGTATTCGTAAAGTCTAACTTAAAGTCGCGGAGAGTGTGCTTCATCCAAAGAAGCTGCGTGACACACTCACCCATCGCGATGTATTCGGCTTCGGTGGTAGATAAAGCAACACAGTGTTGATTCCTACTGCACCAACTCACTAGACTCGAGCCGAGAAGTTGACAACAACCACTCGTGCTCTTTCTATCAAGCTTACTACCGGCATAGTCTGAATCGGAGTAGCCGGTTAGTTCGAACTCGGTAGATCTAGGGTACCAAATACCAACGTTAAGTGTACCCTTAAGATATCTAAGGATACGCTTAACTAGGGTTAGGTGAGACTCCTTAGCACAGGTTTGAAACCTGGCGCACATACATACTGCGAATAGGATGTCGGGTCGACTTGCAGTTAAGTATAGGAGACTCCCTATTACGCTCCTATAGTATTTTAAGTCAATGGACTTACTTTCTAGGTCTTCTCCTATGTTAACATTTATCGCCATTGGGGTGTTTATTACCTTAGGTCTTACATTCCAAATCTTTTAATTAACTCCTTAGTGTATTTTTGTTGATATAGGTATATACCATCCTTAGTTTGTTTAATTTGTAGACCTAAAAAGAAACTTAACTCGCCTACCAAGTTCATTTCGAACTCACTTTCCATGAGCGAAACGAACTCGTTTAGTAAGGCTGAGTTAGAGGTTCCAAAAATTATATCGTCTACGTAAATTTGAGCTATGAATATTTCTTTACCTAAGGTTTTTACGAAGAGAGTTGGGTCAACTAAACCTTGGTTAAACCCTTTTAACTTAAGATGGATTGAAAGTCTCTCCTACCAAGCTCAAGGAGCTTGTTTAAGTCCATAGAGAGCCTTCTTAAGTTTTAGAACATGGTCGGGTTTATCTAGATTTTCGAATCCGGGGGGTTGGCTAACATAAACTTCTTCTTTAATGTATCCATTTAGGAATGCCGACTTAACATCCATTTGAAACAGCTTAAATCCTCGATGTGCGGCATAAGATAGCAACATTCGAATGGATTCGAGTCTAGCTACTGGGGCATAGGTTTCGTCGTAATCTAAGCCTTCGACTTGGCTAAACCCTTTGGCGACTAACCTAGATTTGTTTCTAACTAATTCACCTTTATCATCAAGCTTATTTCGAAACACCCACCTTGTTCCAATTATCGTTTTGTCTTTAGGTGGTGGTACTAATTCCCACACTTCATTCCTAGTAAATTGGGCTAGCTCTTCTTGCATTGCAATAATCCAATCGGGATCAAGAAGAGCTTGTTCAATTGATTTGGGTTCTATCTTTGAAATTAAGGAAATTTGACTAAGGTTCCTATAGGATGCTCTAGTTCGAACTCCTAGATTAGGATCTCCTATCACATGATCGATAGGGTGGTTAGTTTGAATCCTAGATTGGGTTGGGTTTGTGTCACCTAATGCTTGATCAATGGGGTGACTTGGTTGAACACTAGTTTGGTTGGAGTCATCTATCACTTGATCAATAGAGTGACTTGGTTGACTTAGGTTAGGATTAACACTAGACCTGATCTTGGGATCAGAGTTAGGTCTAGTATGAATCGGCTCGCTAATTGGGGTTGCCGGGGGTTTTGTAGGTTTGTGTCCTTCATCGAACACTACATTAATGGTTTCCTCGACTCTAAGGGTGTCGTGGTTATATACTCTATAAGCTCTACTTGTAGTCGAGTATCCTAGAAAGATTCTGGTCATGGTTTTGGATGTAAATTTCCCTAGGTAATCCTTAGTGTTTAGGATATGTACCTTACACCCAAATACCCTAAAGTACTTAATGTTGGGTACTTTATCGTGATAAATCTAGTATGAGGTCTTAAGGTGCCTTTTTACCATAAGGATCCTATTTTGGACATAGCATGCCGTACTCACGGCTTCTGCCCAAAACCTATCGGGTAGGTCGTATTCGTTCAACATGGTCCTAGCGGCTTCTTGTAGAGTTCGGTTTTTCCATTCCACTAGGCCATTTTGCTGAGGGGTCCTAGGGCAAGAGAATTCATGGTGGTATCCGTTTAGGTTACAGAAGTCGGTGAACCTTTGATTTTCGAATTCACCACCATGATCGCTTCTAAGTCTTTTAACCTTAAGGTTTTTTTGATTCTCGATTAATTTGAATAGATTGATTAATTGATCTAGAGTATCATTTTTATATTTGATGAACCTAACCCAGGTAAACCTGGAGTTGTCATCAATTATGACTAAGCAATATTGACTTCTATTGAGTGACTTGGCTCCATGTGAATCGAATAGATCCATATGCAGGAGCTCAAGTACACTTGAGGTTCGTTCTTGGTTAGTTAACTTGTGTTGTGTCCTAGGTTATTTTCCTTGTTGACAAGCATTACAGATTTTATTAACCAAGTTGTTGAAGTTGGGTAAGCCTCTGACTAAGCCACTCTGACTCATCTTGTGGACGAGTCTTGGGTGCGAGTGACCGAGTCGTGGGTGCCACAACCATGATTCCTTTTCCTGTGTCATAAGACATTTGGCTGAGGAATTGATTAAGTTAATTGTATAAATGTTATTTGTCCTAGTTCCTTTGAGTATTGTTTTAGCTGTTTTATTTGTTTTAATTACACATTTATTTTCTAAAAATATGACCTTATAGTTATTGTCACATAATTGGCTTACACTAAGCAGGTTATATTCAAAATTCTCTACAAGTAATACATTTTTAATAATAAAATTCGAGTTAAGCTCGATATCACCTGATCCGATGATTTTGAGATTGTCGTTATTCCCAAAGGCTACCGATCCTTGTCGTTTGAATCGAAGCTTTGTGAATTTGAGTTGATCCCCGGTCATGTGTCGGGAGCAACCGCTGTCCAACATCCATTGATCCTACACACAAGGTGGTTGGATTGGATGTTAGATTTTTTTTTTAAATTGGTTGTAAGTTGTTAAACCTAGGTCATCTCACCTGTGTCTATATGATCAAGCATGTTATACTTATGTGTTTTTTGTGAGATGATTTCCAATTGATTAAGTGGATTTAGGTTCAAGTAATTTTATGTTAGATTTGAATTTAACCCTAGGCTTGTCAAGTTTACCTTTTCAAGATCATGGCTTCCAGGTCATGGCGAGGCACAGGGGCCTTCTTTTATCGAATCATCGACCACTTCCTTAGACAAAGCCAAGTTCAAGAAAATGACGACTTGACTCACCTAAGATTATTTCCTAGTCTAACTGGTTATTTTTGAAAAGAGGCTCCCCGAGGCTCAATCTTTTCGAAGAATTTTAGTTGGTTATGTTCATGTTCTAAGTGAATTCACAAGTTCTAAAGCACAAACTTTCTAAGTTAAAGCATGCAATTTCTAAGTTAAAGCACAAACTTTCTAAGTTAAAACATGCAATTTCTAAGTTAAAGCACAAACATGTTTTGTACTGGCTCCCCCTAGACCGTTGAATCGGTTCGGTCTATCCACATAGTGGATTTGGTCCTTGGGAATCCAGTACGGGTTGGATCCTAGAGTTGAAATCAAAAGGTTCTTAGGGACCCATGCTTGGACATGTTTCCTATGTCGACTTACAATCGACATATATGACCTATTAGTCGTGTTTGAGTTAAACCCTAGTCCGACCTTGTTGTACACGGCCCTTTGAGATCCAAGTAGTAGGTCAAGTCCTTTGGATCCCGAAGTGAACCTTTCCAACGTGTTCCTAAGATCTTCGACTTGACTTTTCAAGAGTGAGTTCTCAACTTCGAGTTTTTCAACCCGAGTTGAGTCCTTCTCTTGAACTCGACTAGTCGAAGAGGTTAGGGAGACCTCGTGTTTGAGGAGTTTAACCTCCTCAACAAGGGTCTCAACCTTGGACTCAGACTTAGCTAACTTCCTAGACAAAAACCTAACCGTATTATGTAAAGTATTAAATAAAGTTCGACTTACTTTAAGGGTATCTTTTTAACCGGATGCGTATCCGTGGCTTGACTTGAAGGTAGCTTCGTAGTCCGAGTCATCCTCAGGTTCTGACTCAAGTTCGGTCTCCGTGTCTGACTCAATTGATTTCGCCATGAAGACGTGGTCTTCGTCTTCTTCGGATGACGCTTCTTCCCATGTCGCGTTGAGGGCCTTCTTGTGCTTAGGTGCTTGGTGGTTGAGCTTGGGGCACTCGGACTTGATATGTCCAAACCTGTTGCACCCATAACACCTAATATTAGAACTTTTAGGCTTACCTTGGTTGGGTCGAGTCATGGTTCGCTTTCGTCCCTTGGCTATCCTTCGAGCTAGGTTCATTAGTTCGGCAGTCAACTCCGGGTCAACTTCTTCTTCGGACTCATCTTCCTCCTCGGTTGGTGGTGGCTTGCTTGCAATTTTCTTCTTCTTTGAACCTGCAAACAAGGCTATACCCCTCTCGGGCTCCGAGTTAGACTGCTCATGAAGTTCAAAATCCGAAAAGAGTTCATCTAACCTAATTTTAGAAAGGTCCTTGGAGACCTTATAGGCATCGACCATGGATGCCCATAAGGTAGTCCTCGGAAAAGAGTTTAGGACATACCTTATAAGGTCACGGTTTTCGACCTTTTGCCCGATTGCGTGTAGGTTGTTGACGATGTCCTGGATTCGGGCATGAAGTTGTGTCGCGGACTCGTGTTCCTGTACTTTTAGGTTATATAGTTTATTGAAAAGAAGATCACGCTTACATACCTTGGCTTCGTCGGTCCCTTCGTGTAGCTCCACTAGTTTTGTCCAAAGATCTTTTGCGCTTATGAAGGGGCCGACGCGATTTAGCTCCTCCTTGGATAGGCCGCATTGAAGGTTTTGCGTTGCCTTAGCGTCGGCTTCGACTTGTTTTTTTGTTGCAATGGTCCATTGGTCATAATCCAAGGAGTCACCCACTTCATTAGTCGGAAGTGTGAAACCCGTTTGGATTATGATCCACATCTCGATTTGGGTTTTAAGAAAGCATTCCATCCGACCCTTCCAATAACGGAAGTCATCTCCGTTGTAAAATGGAGGTCGGACAGTGCTAAACCCTTTGAGATGGGCCATTAGAACTGTTGGCAATCGTGCTATTTCTCGGAATGCTCATAGGCTCCCATGTCCCCGGATTAAAATTTTCACTAATGAAAACTAATCCGGATGGGATGAGTTTCCTAGGCTCCCATGCCAACGACTCGAGCGATCGCTTGAACAAACTAGTTGTTCAAGCAACCAAACTCTTCTAGTCGATTAGCCGCGGAAGAGACGACGGACGGATCGCCGGTTTTTGTGTTTCTTATTCGGGGTCCATGATTATACAAATACATGCAAATGCAAACTAGTATAATCAACATATACTAACATAATGAACATAAGTTAGCATATCAAATAAGAACATGAAAAGAACAATAATAAAAGTTGTGAAACTTTTATACCTCTTGATCTTCTATCGTATGTCCTAACCTCCTTGTAGACTTCGTGTGGGCGAAGATCCTCCACAAGTTGAAGCTTCCTAGATCTTCTTCAATCCAAAGAATGAAGAACTCTCTTTCCCTTCTTGCTTGAGCCAACCACCAATCAACAAAGGATTGATGCCGCCGGCCCCAAGAATAGAGAGAATAATATGGAAACAACCAAGGAACCGAACTAGGGACAAACCCTAGTTTTGGTGCCGCCGGCCAAGATGGAGTGAATAGGAGAAAAGGAATATGTTGGGCCCCGGCCACGGTGGAGGGAATAGAGGAAGGAGTCGGCCACACCCTAGGAAGAAGAAGACCTCCTCTCCTATAGTTGCCGCCCAACTTCCTGCAATCCTAGCCGCCCAACCTAAGGAGGAAACCCTAATTAGGGTTTCTCCTTGCTTTCTTACCGCCAACCATGGTGGAGAGAAGATATCTAGGAGCTAGCCACCTCAGGAAGAAGACAAACTCCTCCACAAGTGGCGCCCAACCTTCATTCCCATCCATGGCCACCCATGCGAAGAGCCAAAACCCTAATCAAATTAGGGTTTCCTCCATAGGGTTCCTTACGCATGGTGGATAGAAGAGATCTAGGAGCTAGCCACCTCCATGGAAGAAGACAAGCTCCTCCATAGGTTGCCGCCCACTCTTCTTCCTCACCTTGGCCGCCCAACCCAAAAGAGCCAAACCCTAATTAGGGTTTCCTCCTAGGGTTGCTTGCCGCCCAAGCAATTGGAGGCTAAACCCTAATCTCCTTAGCATCCATCATCCAACCTCTAAAACTTGTTGCCGCCCAACCCATAGCCACCCTTTTATAGAGTTAGGGTTTAGGCCTTGGTTTAATCTCCACCGTCGGTTCTAGGGTTTTAATCTCAACCGTCGGATCTAGAGATTTAATCTCAACCGTCGGTTCTAGGGTTTTAATCCCAACCATCGGATCTAGAGATTTAATCTCTACCGTCGGTTCTAGGAATTTAATCCCAACAGTCGGATCTAGAGATTTAATCTCCACCGTCGGTTCTAGGAATTTAATCCCAACCGTCGGATCTAGAGATTTGTTTTCCATTATTTGATCTAGACTTCATGAGGTTTATATTAGGCTACGATAGGGACCATGAGGAGGAGTTGGGTCTTGGCCACCCGATGGATCGGAACCACACAAACTTGATCCATCAATGATGTTCCATTCCACTAGAGGATCATCATCGAACTACCTCACCAACCCCATAAATTAATATGGGCTCCATATATTATTTGTACATCCATCTCCCCGTGTTTAAGATATCGAATGTCCGTCAATTAATTGATTTACTGACCATCAATTAATTAACATCTAACTCCTCGAGTAGTACCACTCAACTTTATCATCATGTTGACTAAGTCAACCTGCAGGGTTTACATGATGAACCTTATGAGCTCCTCAAGGGGACATCATCAACCTAATACATAGGACACGAATTCCTCCTATAATCAACGGCACACCATGTAAATAATATCATTTCCCAACTTACCGGGCATATTGATTTAATCCATAGAAATCTCACCCTCTGGTAAATCAAAGAAATAAATATTAAGTACATGTGCCCGTTATTATATCGGGATTAAGAGCATGTACAACATAATATCCGAGGTCCGATTCAATTATGCAGTCAGCAATAAATTGAATCACCTCTATGTCGGTCCTGCTCAATACACCTAAGTGTACTAGTGTAACTCTATGTTCAAGATAAAACAATACCAAGCTACACTACAACCATGTCAATTGTTTGTCCAAAACCATCTTGGTTGTGAGCCTCTACTTATATTCTACAAGGGACTGATAACATGATCTTCTGTGCCGCACCCAGGCACCATGTTATCTACAATGTAAAATATTAGACAATATGCACACATATAAATATAACATGCAAACAATGATCATGTGATTCTTATTTCAAAATAAAGATGTTCATACAAAAGAGCTAGGCTTTCAGTATACATCCCAACAATCTCCCACTTATACTAAAAGACTATGCTGTTATCATACTGCCATACATCTGATTCCCCTTCCCTCCACTTGCCTATCAAAGCTCTCGCCAGAAGGGCCTTAGTGAAAAGGGTCTACCAGGTCATCCTCTGATGCAATCTAGGCGACAACAACTTCTACCTCCTTTACGATTTCTCGTATCAAGTGGTACTTGCACTCTATGTGTTTACTAGCCTTATGGGCTCGTGGTTCCTTCGAGTTTGCAACTGCACCATTATTAACACAATTAATTGTGATAGTTCTGGGAAAACCAGGAATCACATCCAAGTCCATCAGGAAGTTCCTGAGCCACACAGCTTCTTTGGCCGCCTCATAGGCTGCCTCATACTCAGCTTCCATGGTGGAGTCCGCGCATTTACTTTGGGCACTCCTCCATACAATGGCTCCACCTCCTAAAGTAAACACAAAACCTGAGGTAGACTTACTGTTATTCCTATTTGATTGGAAATCGCAATCCATGCAACCCACAGGGAGTAATTGGTCTGCCCGATAAACTAGCATATAATCTCTAGTCCTTCTCAGGCACTACAATATATGCTTTACCGCAGTCCAATGTCCCTGTCCTGGATTACTCTGATATCTACTGACCATGCCTATGGCAAAGCAGATATCTGGTCTCGTACATAGCATACATGAGGCTTCCTACTGCCAAAGCATAAGGAACCGCCTTCAGCTCCTTTATCACCTCAGATGATCTAGGACACATCTCCTTAGATAAAGGAACTCCATACTTGAAAGGTAGAAAACCCTTCTTGGAGTTTTGTATGCTAAAACGATCCACCATCATGTCTTTGTATGAAGCTTGGGATAAGCACAACAACCTTGATCCCCAAGGTTGTGACCCACTTCTCCCAAGTCCTTCATATCATACTGTTTGGACAACCATACCCTTACGTCTGATAACACTTCGATGTTGTCGCCAACCACCAAAATGTCATCTACGTATAGTACAAAATACCACTACATTTCTATCACATCTCTGATATACACAAGACTCATCCGAACTTTGAATAAATCCATAAGACTGGATTTACCTCGTCAAAGCGGATGTCCCAAGACTTCAAAGCTTGCTTCAGTCCATTAACGGACCGATTAAGCTTATATACAAAACGCTCTTTGCCCTTAGCAATGAATCCCTCTGGTCGCTTCATGTAGATGGATTCCTCAAGACTTCCACTAAGGAATGCTGTCTTGACATCCATCTGTCATGCCTCATAATCCATATGAGTTGCTATGCATAAGAGCTCCCAGACCTGTCTTGAATCCATAGATTCAATCTCAGTATTCATTGCACTTTGCAAAGATGCTGTATTTATATCTTGGATTGCCTCGTCGTATGTCTAGGGATCAGGTTCACGTTTGCTAGGGACCAAATCAAAAGATTTTTCCAAAAACATGAATCTAAGAGGTTGTCTAACAACCCTCCCACTATGATGAGGTATCTTCTGTGTATCCTCTGTGACACACGGTGCAGTGACATGTGGTATGTCCTCTTGTACCGGTGGTACTAAAGAAGTGACTTCCCTTTTAACTCCTCCAGAATAATTTTACTCTTGGGCTTGTGGCTTATCACATAGTCTTCCTCTAGAAATCTGGCATTCGTGTTAACGATCACCCTCTAATCTCTAGGACTATAAAACAAGTCAGAATAACTCATCATCGATATAAACATCTCCATAAGAGTCCTATTCCTTCGTACTGCTACACTATTCTGCTGGGGTGTGCCAGGTGCAGTCAATTGGGATTGAATCCCAGCCTCTGATAAGTAGTTCCTAAACTCTCCCAAGAGGTACTCACCACCACAATCAGATCGTAGTGTCATCTTGAATAATTGTCTACGAAAAAGACAAAATATTCAAAACTACCTCTTGCCTGGATAGACATAGGACCATACGAATCAGAATGAACCAATTCCAACACATCTTTGGATCTATACCCCTTGGCCTTGAAAGGCCTCTTGGTCATCTTACCCTCCAAGCAAGATTCGTAGGTTGGGAGATCCTCCACCACTAATGAACCCAAAGGTCCATCAGCTATCAACCTTTGAATTCTGCTTAGGTTAATGTGACCAAGCCTAAGAAGCCAAAGATATGTTTGGTTCATCTTCGAAGGTTCTTTTCTCTTATTGGAATTAGAAGATGAGTTATTAACTTCTATTTGCATCGTGGGAGGTTTTGGTTCAAATTTCCTTTCAATGTACCTGAATAGATATTCTCCCTATTCCTTTTTATAACAACTCCGTCATTAAAAGAAATATAATATCCATCCATAATAATTTAGAAACTGAAACTAAATTCTTTCTAAATAAAGGTACATAAAGGGAATTTTCCAGAACCAAAGTTTTATTATTTTCAAGAGATAAATAAAACTTCTCCCCCGCAATAGCCACCACCATCATGGCATTGCCCAAGTAAATGGTAATCTCCTTTAGCTAGTCATCGGGTTTCACTGGAACCCACGCAAATTATTCTGCGAACATGATTAGTGGCTTCGTATCAACTCACAGTGGTAGATATCACCGCTAATCATGTTTCAATGACTAGTCCAAAAGATATACCTTTGTTCTGTTTTGAATTGGGACAGTCCTTCTTCCAATGTCCATCCTGCTTGCAAGTGAAGTACTTGCCTTTCGGCTTCTTCACTCTTCCTTGAGATCCTCCGACCATCTTTGCTTCACCTTGTTTCTTCTTCTTCTTGCCTTTCGGCTTAGAAGTAGAAACCCTTTTGAGCAATGATGGCTTGAGGACACTCTTTGAAGAGTGCATACTTGTACTCCTTAGCAAATAAGACAATATCTAGAATCTTTTCCAATAAACATTATTTAGGTACAGTAAGCTTATTTCCTTTAGTATCACTGTAAGTGGACTGAAAGTCAATTTTGAAAATCCTAAGAATCACAATGATCAAAACTTTTAGATTTCAAATTTTATTGATTCCTCAAAACAATAAAATTCCGAAATCAACCAACACCCCAAAACACCGAGAATATCGCATGCCATGCAGTGTGGACGTATACGAATTCTACATTTGTAAGAGGAGGTTTTACCCATTAATTTTATTATCCTGTCAACCTTACTTTTTGACAAATAAAATTAATAGTTGGTTCCTCTTTGGCCCTACAAATAAAAGCAATGACTCTGATGGGGAGGATACTTTATATTTGCATCTAAGTGTGCACCATTACACGATACTAAGGGAATTATTTCGGATTATGTGCCTTACCGCTGTGGAAGTACACACGCTCCTAGATAATTTCCTACAACCATTATTTGACCTAGTGATCCGCAAACAAACTCATCCGCAGGGAGGAAGGCACTCAGAGCCAACACGCAAGTTTGTTGCATCACACATCAAATTGTAATGGAGGCCGCGGGAATTAATTAAAATATCCCTCTCCCACTTAGTAAATTGAAAATGAGGAATTTTCAAGCACACACAGCATGCTTATTATTACTGTAGATTTCAAAAAATTATTGATTCCTCAAACAATAAAATTTCGAAATCAACCAACACCTCAAACATCGAGAATATCGCATGCCACGCTGTGTGGACGTATACGAATTCTACATTTGTAAGAGGAGGTTTAACCCATTAATTTTATTATCTTGTCAACCTTACTTTTTGACAAATAAAATTAATAGTTGGTTTCTCTTCGACCCTACAAATAAAACTACTTTTTATTTGCATCTAAGTGTGCACCATTACACGGTACTAAGGGAATTATTTTGGATTATGTGTCTTACCGCTGTGGAAGTACACACGCTCCTAGATAATTTCCTATAACCATTATTTGACCTAGTGATCCGCAAACAAACTCATCCGCAGGGAGGAAGGCACTCAGAGCCGACACACAAGTTTGTTGCATCACACGTCAAATTGTAATGGAGGCCGCGGGAATTAATTAAAATATCCCTCTCCCACTTAGTAAATTGAAAATGAGGAATTTTCAAGCACACACAACATGCATATAAAACAAATCAGCAATAAATATGGAAAAATCAGAAGTTTTCCAACTATTATGGCATTGTTCTCCAATATGTGTCCCGTCGTGTCGCCACCTCGTCCGCTCCATCTTTTCCCGTGCGCAAGTCACCAAAGAGTTCTGAGCCGAGATAAAACATTTTAATTTACATTCATCGATCCTATACTCCACGAAGGAGTGTACAAATAATCTAGATCGAAAGTAAACTAAAATGAGCGGCTAAACAATGCCGTATTTAATTACAAAAATTAAATACTAATCTAGCCTCACAACACCGAGGATTCAAATAATATACAATCACACACACATGCAATCACATACACACATATATAGCCATAATAGTTGGATCTTATGCCTGCAACCAAAAAGTTAGCCTACGCACATCCTACTATTATCCGGCATACACAATATATGATAAATGCGTGAAAGTAACCGAATCCAAAACACACAAAACCGGAAACCGTGGCTCTGATACCAATTGTTGGCAATCGTGCTATTTCTCGGAATGCTCATAGGCTCCCATGTCCCCGGATTAAAATTTTCACTAATGAAAACTAATCCGGATGGGATGAGTTTCCTAAGCACAACCAATTCGTCGTCGTGCCAACGACTCGAGCGATCGCTTGAACAAACTAGTTGTTCAAGCAACCAAACTCTTCTAGTCGATTAGCCGCGGAAGAGACGACGGACGGATCGCCGGTTTTTGTGTTTCTTATTCGGGGTCCATGATTATACAAATACATGCAAATGCAAACTAGTATAATCAACATATACTAACATAATGAACATAAGTTAGCATATCAAATAAGAACATGAAAAGAACAATAATAAAAGTTGTGAAACTTTTATACCTCTTGATCTTCTATCGTATGTCCTAAACTCCTTGTAGACTTCGTGTGGGCGAAGATCCTCCACAAGTTGAAGCTTCCTAGATCTTCTTCAATCCAAAGAATGAAGAACTCTCTTTCCCTTCTTGCTTGAGCCAACCACCAATCCACAAAGGATTGATGCCGCCGGCCCCAAGAATAGAGAGAATAATATGGAAACAACCAAGGAACCGAACTAGGGACAAACCCTAGTTTTGGTGCCGCCGGCCAAGATGGAGTGAATAGGAGAAAAGGAATATGTTGGGCCCCGGCCACAGTGGAGGGAATAGAGGAAGGAGTCGGCCACATCCTAGGAAGAAGAAGACCTCCTCTCCTATAGTTGCCGCCCAACTTCCTTGCAATCCCTAGCCGCCCAACCTAAGGAGGAAACCCTAATTAGGGTTTCTCCTTAGGCTTTCTTGCCGCCCAACCATGGTGGAGAGAAGATATCTAGGAGCTAGCCACCTCCAAGGAAGAAGACAAACTCCTCCACAAGTGGCCGCCCAACCTTCATTCCCATCCATGGCCACCCATGCGAAGGAGCCAAAACCCTAATCAAATTAGGGTTTCCTCCATAGGGTTCCTTGCCGCCCAAGCATGGTGGATAGAAGAGATCTAGGAGCTAGCCACCTCCATGGAAGAAGACAAGCTCCTCCATAGGTTTCCGCCAACTCTTCTTCATCACCTTGGCCTTGACCCAAAAGAGCCAAACCCTAATTAGGGTTTCCTCCTAGGGTTGCTTGCCGCCCAAGCAATTGGAGGCTAAACCCTAATCTCCTTAGCATCCATCATCCAACCTCTAAAACTTGTTGCCGCCCAACCCATAGCCACCCTTTTATAGAGTTAGGGTTTAGGCCTTGGTTTAATCTCCACCGTCGGTTCTAGGGTTTTAATCTCAACCGTCGGATCTAGAGATTTAATCTCAACCGTCAGTTCTAGGGTTTTAATCCCAACCGTCGGATCTAGAGATTTAATCTCTACCGTCTGTTCTAGGAATTTAATCCCAACAGTCGGATCTAGAGATTTAATCTCCACCGTCGGTTCTAGGAATTTAATCCCAACCGTCGGATCTAGAGATTTGTTTTCCATTATTTGATCTAGACTTCATGAGGTTTATATTAGGCTACGATAGGGACCATGAGGAGGAGTTGGGTCTTGGCCACCCGATGGATCGGAACCACACAAACTTGATCCATCAATGATGTTCCATTCCACTAGAGGATCATCATCGAACTACCTCACCAACCCCCATAAATTAATATGGGCTCCATATATTATTTGTACATCCATCTCCCCGTGTTTAAGATATCGAATATCCGTCAATTAATTGATTTACTGACCATCAATTAATTAACATCTAACTCCTCGAGTAGTACCACTCAACCTTATCATCATGTTGACTAAGTCAACCTGCAGGGTTTACATGATGAACCTTATGAGCTCCTCAAGGGGACATCATCAACCTAATACATAGGACACGGATTCCTCCTATAATCAATGGCACACCATGTAAATAATATCATTTCCCAACTTACCGGGCATATTGATTTAATCCATAGAAATCTCACCCTCTAGTAAATCAAAGAAATAAATATTAAGTACATGTACCCGTTATTATATCGGGATTAAGAGCATGTACAACATAATATCCGAGGTCCTATTCAATTATGCAGTCAGCAATAAATTGAATCATCTCTATGTCGGTCCTGCTCAATACACCTAAGTGTACTAGTGTAACTCTATGTTCAAGATAAAACAATACCAAGCTACACTACAACCATGCCAATGGTTTGTCCAAAACCATCTTGGTTGTGAGCCTCTACTTATATTCTACAAGGGACTGATAACATGATCTTCTGTGCCGCACCCAGGCACCATGTTATCTAAAATGTAAAATATTAGACAATATGCACACATATAAATATAACGTACAAACAATGATCATGTGATTCTTATTTCAAAATAAAGATGTTCATACAAAAGAGCTAGGCTTTCAGTATACATCCCAACAAGAACAAAGAACACAAGGAGACGAAGGAAAAAAAAAACTATCAATGACAAAAACACACAAAAAGTACCAAGACTCGCGTCTTGGATTAGTAGTGCGGGAGTAAATTTAACAAAGCGAAATAAATCTGAAATAAAAAGAAATAAAAGAAAAATAAATCTGTGAAAAATGGCTAGATTGGTGGTTTCACCAAATCTTAGCAACCCCCGGCTATGATACCAATTGTTGGATCGATGCGGTTCGCTAGAGGGGGGGGGTGAATAGCGATAAAAAAATTTTCTCGTTTCTTTCGTTAAAACTCGAGAGAAAATTAATTGCAGCGGAAATGTAAAGTAAATAGAGACAAATAGGTTTTACTTGGTTGCGCCTTGGCTACTACTCCAAGACCCTAATGGTCCTTGACCACGCACGGAGGGCAAATACTAAACGAACTCCCTCTCGATGGAGATAGGAGTTAAACGAATACAAAAACTCATGGAAGACTCAAGGTAGAGAGACACTCCCCCTCTCCTTGATATGATTTAAAGCTCGAAATAAAAACAACTTATACAAATTTAAAGATTATACCGACGACTTCAAAGATTGGAGGTTGAAGCTCTAGTCGTCATCTCGGCAGCGCTTCGTCGTAGGGATGTCGGAGAGTCGGAGCGTATCGGAAGCACTTGGAAGCTTTTGAATTGATGAAAAACCCTAGGTTTGGCCCTCCTTTTATAGCCTTTAAGCCCCTCATCGAATGGGTCTTTAGCCAATCACAAATGGGCACAAAACCCCTTGAAAAATGGTGATAACTCTTGACTACTCGAGGCTGATCCTTTGACCGCGATCGTGATGGCCATCACCGATCACATTTCTTCGGCATCGATCTCAATCTTGACCTTCTCAGCGGTCGATTGAGGTTAGCTCAACAAACACATAATTTCGACGGTCGTTGACCATCCGATCTCGACCTAGACCACCTATGAGATGTCTTGGGTCGGATCTACGCTTAAGTCTTTCCCCGCAAAGAGGATACGACCTTACTTACACTCACACACACGAGCTTACCTCGATACTTACGTGTTGCTTTTTCTTCCGGCCTTCCACTCGATTCCTTCGGCTCCCTCCGAAGTAACTCGAGTGTCGCCCGACCACCGCGGCTTCCTCCGGGTGTCGCTAGCCTTCAGCTTCAGCTATATCAATTTACTGCACACTCGATTCAGCTCGTGAGATAATGATATAAGCTTAACTTTGTATCGTTTGCTATAATCAAAACTCAGGTTTGACTTAAATGCCTACTGCACCAACAGAAATTTGGGGACAAAATTTTATTAAGTGGGGGAGAATGTAAAATACCGCAAATAAAATGGCTAAAGGGGTAATATTATTAGTGGGTTAATTAAAAATTTTTGAGGAAAGGTTAGAGATTTATTTGGATTAACCTAGGTTTAATACTTATGTTTATAATTGAACCTAGGTTTAGTCTTAAAGGGTTTTAAGCCCAACCCGTTAATGGAACCTGACCCGTTATCCCTACAGCCCAAACCCGATCGTAAGATTTCTCCCATGCGCGATCGTCTCCTTCTCTTCCTAACTGCATGACAACTTTCTCTTTCCGAATGTTTTCTAGTCGCCTCCCTTTAATGTCAGTCGTTCTTCCCTCTAACCCGTCGCCGATTTCTAGCCTACCTACATCTCCTCTCCACCGATCGTGTTCTCGAGCAGATCTCCCAGTCGCAACAACCCTTCTTCTTCTTCATCATCTTCTCCTCGGTTGGCCGACGGTGGACCAGTGGGTGTGCTGGTTAGAAGGGAAGGAGGTCGACGTTTCTCTGGTTATTTTCTCAGTGATTCAGTCGTTGCAGACGCATCTCTAGGGGAGGATCCAGCGAGAGAAATGGAAGTCGATTGCGGTTCTGGGGCGTGTGATTTTGGTTGGGTGCTCGTTTGGAACAAGGAATTTCTGCGGAAGCTAGGTAAGCTAGTAATCCTCTCCTTGATCTTGGAAGAGAACTATACCTAGCTATGAATTTCCTTGGTTGAGTGTGGGTTCTTGTTGGGCAGAGATTGTAAACGCCATTTGCTCTAGTGAATAGAGATTTGGGAAGGATTGCCACCGGTGGAGTTGCTAGGGCTGGAAAGCATGATTCATCTCCTTCTTTCCTTTGCTGTTGTTAATTTGGATTGGTTGTGATGTTCTGTTGGGAATGGCTCGACGGTGGCTGAGTGAGAAGGGGGTTGTGCACAGCGGTGAGTTGGAATTTTGGTCGGTTATGGGATGTTGGTGGTTGTGTGAGTGAGCTGTGAATGGTTGTGCGGCTGTGAGCAAGGAATTGTCGGTTGTGCGACTGTGAATAGGGTTGTTCTTGGCCACGAAGGGGTTGTGAGTGTGTTGTTTGGTGGCTGTGAATAGCTGTTAATGGTTGTGAACAGTTGTGAATGGTTGTGAACGACTATAAGTGGTCGTGAATGGTTGGTTCCGGGGTTTGCTTGGCGGTGGCTAAGTGAGAAAGGGTCGGGTGGAACGAAGTGTGTCAATTAGGGTGGTTAGATCCCTAATTTGGTGTCATTATGAGTTGTGATGCGCTGTTTCAAGGCTTTCAAGAGGGTTTGGTTTGAGTTTGGTCAGGTCCCTAAATTAGTGTGAAATGTCGGTTGTTGATCGAGCTATGTGATGCTCTGATCTCAGCTACAAATGGGGTCGTGGATAAATCTGCGATGGTTGAGGGTGTGAGTTGATACGTTTAATTAATTTGGGTGGAGTGTACTTAAGAGGTTTAATGATTTAAACCTAGTTGGATGTTGTATAAGGGTTACACTTGATGATTGGGGGTTTCTAATTCGTATTCAATAAAGGAATGCAAATGTAGGAATAATGTCGTAATGGATTTGTATATTTGTTGTGTGCTTGAATTTAATTGCAATTGATGATATTTGCAGGATGTGAATCTGAGATAGGTCTGCGGTTGTGAAGATATTGATTTCGAGTTTTATAGCAGGTGGGTAATATTTCCTACCCTGGTCAGGTAGTAGCTAAACCCTAAAGTATATAACTTCATAATGTTATCACTTTGACCTTGACTCCACTCTATTTTTTTCTGATGTTTGATACTTGCCTTTGCACTTAAATACTCTATTATTATTGTTATCTATTCATTCATCTTTGTTATGATTTATAGATGTTATGGTAAGTGGACTGTTGTAGTTTACCTATGTGTATGTAGCTAAATTCAGTTGTAAAACTGAATTGTGCAATTTAGATAAATCATCCGGGGGTGGATGATTCTAGAAGTAAAGTTGAGCTTCCAGGTTATATTTTGATATTGTGTACGTATCCACTATGGATCATGTAGTCATGTATGGACATGTGATTTGTCGATACAGCGTCGCTACGGACTAGAGGTCCTAGATTGGTGTTGTCAGCTATATATGCCTCTCTATAGAATAGAGAGTGTGTGTTGGTGCAGTAGGCACCTAAATCAAACCTGAGTTTTAATTATAACAAATACACAAAGTTAAGTTCATTTTGTTATTTCACGAGATGAGTCAAGTATGCAGAAATGTTATGCTAAGCAGAAGGTTAGCGACACCCGGAGGGAACTGTGGTGGTCGGGCGACACCGAGAGGACTTCGGAGGGAGCCGAAGAAATCAGGTGTAGACCGAAAGAGAAGCTTCAAAGGTAAAGGTTGAGGTAAGCTCGTGTGAGTGAGTGTAAGTAAGGTCGTGTCCTCTGTACAGGAACGTCCTTAGGCGATGATCCGACTCAAGACTTACCATAGATAGTCTAAGTCAAGATCAGATGGTAAATGACCATCAAGTTCACTTATATTAACTGCATTTTCGAGCTAACTCTTCATTGCAGCTGGAAACCCTTCCATCAGTCGACTGATTCATCTAGCAGTCAACTGGTAAGGGTAGCAGTCGACTGTTGGTCAAGGATCAGCCTCGAGGACAGTCAAAGCTTATCTCCATTTCTCAAGGGCTAGGAGGCTTACTCTCATTGGTTGAAGATCTGAACGTCTAGGGTTTCCAAGGATATAAAAGTAGGGGTTCTCCACCCCATTTCCATCATCAATAGCTCTCCAAAAAGCCTCCACAATGCCTCGACTCTCCGACAACTTTACGACGGCGAAGCTCTACTACTCCGATGATCAAGCTTAAGTTTCATTCTTTTCCTCGTTGGTATAAGTTTTATTCAACTCTTATATTGTACTTATTTCTTTTTCTCGGAGCTTTATATTGTAATAAGGAGAGGGGGAGTGTCCCTTTACCTTAATCTTTTGATCTTTTTGTATTCCGTTGTCTCCTACCTCCAACGAGGAGGAGATTGTTTTAGTGTATTGCCCTCCGTACATGGTCTCGGACCATTAGGGCCTTGAACTAGCAGCCGAAGGCTATGAACCAAGTAAAAACAAAGTGTGTCATTTACTTTTTCGTTGCGTACATTTTCCTTAATCGAACGATCTCGTAAAGTTTTCTTTTGCGCTATTCACCCCCCCCTCTAGCGCTCAAATCGATCCAACAAGTGGTATCAGAGCCAAAGGCGCTACGATTTGGTGAAACCACAAATCTAGCAATTTTTACAGATTTTTTTTTATTTATTTCTTGTTTTACAAGATTTTTCATTTAAATTAAATTCGTTCTCCCACACTACTAATCCAAGATGAAAGTCTTGGTACATTTTAGTGTTTTTGTTTTTGCGAGGTACTTGTCTTTCATTTTTTTATCTAAATGGCTCATCTCGAAGGGTTTAGCACTGTCTGACCTCCGTTTTACAATGGAGACGACTTCCATTATTGGAAGGGTCAGATGGAGTGCTTCCTAAAGACCCGAATCGAGATGTGGATCATAATCCAAACCGGATTCACTCTTCCTACTAATGAAGTGGATGAATCGTTGGATTATGATCAATGGACTAATGCCATGAAAAGACAAGTAGAAGCCGACGCCAAGGCGACCCAAATCCTTCAATGCGGCTTATCCAAAGAGGAGCTAAACCACATCAGCCCCTTCATTAGTGCTAAAGATTTATGGACTAAACTCGTAGAGCTACACGAAGGAACCGACAATGCAAAGGTATGTAAACATGATCTTCTTTTCAATAAGTTGTATAACCTTAAGATACAGGAACACGAGATGGCGACGCAACTACACGCCCGTATTCAAGACATCATCAATAGTTTGCACACCATCGGACAAAAGGTCGAGAATCGAGACCATATAAGGTACACTTTAAACTCTTTCCCTAGGACCACCTTGTGGGCATCCATGGTCGATGCCTATAAGGTTTCTAAGGATCTTTCTAAACTTAGATTAGATGAGTTATTTTCTGAGTTTGAACTTCATGAACAAACTAACGTGGTCAAAGCCGAGAAAGATATTGCCTTAATTGTAGGTTCGAAGAAGAAGGACATGAACAAATTGTTGGAATGTATACTGAAAGCCTAGCTTTTCGTATGAACATTTTTATTTTGACATAAGAATCACATGATCATTGTTTGCACTTTATATTTATTATATGTGTGCATATTGTCTAATACTTTACATTGTAGATAACATGGTGCTTGGTGTGGCACAGAAGATCATGTTATCAGTCCCTTGTAGAATATAAGTAGAGGCTCACAACCAAGATGGTTTTGGACAAACCATTGGCATGGTTATAGTGTAGCTAGGTATTGTTTTGTCTTGAATATAGAGTTACACTAGTACACTTAGGTGTATTGAGCAGGACCAACATAGAGGTGATTCAATTTATTGCTGACTACATAATTGAATCGGACCTCGGATATTATGTTGTACATGCTCTTAATCCCGATATAATAACGGGCATGTTGGGTTTTCGGCACCGCGGCGTGTGTGTGTTCGATCATGTTTCGTAAACATGAACACAGCGGAAGCAATAAAAAATAATAAATACTCCTATTTATTACAACACACACAACGCACGCATGCATATTACAACAAGTGTAGACATAACCGTAAATTTAAATTTGCAATAAAAGGAAATTTATCTACGTTATACCTTTCGTATGACGTGTAGCGGGAACAGCATCAACCGGAACGATCCTCGCTAGAATCGTCTCTATCCGTATCCACGCCGAGTTCCTCGGGATGACTTCGCTAATCCACGAGCTTCGTCTTCGTACGGGTTACTAGCCTCGTGTTGAAGACGACGTGATGGAGAGATGATCACGATCCGAATCCAAATTCGGATCCAAAACGAGTCCTCAAAACTCGCTTCTCCGGAGAGGTATTCGTCAACTGATTGACGAATAATTCGTCCTCCACCTCAGAGGATTACCGGAGATCGAATCCCCGGTAAGTTATCCACTGTCGGAGCTCTAACCGTCGTCCAAACGACGCTCCGACAAGAGGAGAAGAACCTGTCCAGAAAACTGGACAGCTTGGTGGAGGAGTAGGCGCCGGCCAAAAACAAGGAAGCCAAGTGCTCACATTTTCACCGAGGCCTAGGAAGATCAAGGGTTGAGGCAGACATGGAGTCAAGAAGGAGAATGGAGGTTGGGCGCCAACTCCAAGAAGGAAGGTGGGCGGCACAACTTAACTAGGGTTTTTTGGATTAGGGATTAATTATCCATTAAGCCTTCTTTTATAGAGAACTAATTCTCTTAATGGTTATTGGATCATAACCATTAGGCCCGTTAACCCGCTCCATTAAGATAAGTTAAAATAAACCAAACCATGATGGTTTATTTTAAGTTAAAACGAACCGAACCAACTTTTGGTTCATTCGTTTAAAATAAACCAAACCCTTTGGTTTATTCTCATCCATTGGATTAGAACCAAACCATTTTGGTTCATCCATTACGTCTTCATAAGACTCGGCCCATCCACGCTTCCATTGCGATCAAACGATTTCATGCTCGCTTATGTTTGGTCCAACCAAACCTAGTTTCTCCTTCGAGAATCTCATTCTCAAGCTCGTTTTAAATCCTTTGGATTACGCTCATTGTGCGTGTGACCAAATAGGTTCTCGGTTTATGTTGGCCGTCTATAATTAACCATTAATTATAGAACGATCATGAGTGACACCTAGTAGTACATCATGATCCCCAATTAACCGAAAAGATCAACGGTTGATCCAGAACTATTTCTGAAACCCTTCAGTCGTTTGAATGATTCGTGCCCCATTCCCTTCACTCATCTTATACCCACTTGGTTCAGGACATGGTCTATTGTGTCAGTCCCCACTAGGCTGACTATGTCACACCTAGCCCAAGTATCATTTCCTCGTCCTACGGATTCTAGTTACTCCACATGTATCGAAGAGTACCTTACTCTAAACATGTAATGCTTTGGCCAAAGACTTTAGTAACAATCCGACGAGAGGCCATGGGTATACATCTCCTCGCAAGGAGTGGTGAATCCTTTATAGGCTATTCAAACACCTTCGATCACTCGACTTATACCCAATCATCCCGGGTCCACATCTCCTTAGAGATGTTTGCTTAAGATGTCAAAGCATAAGTCTCCATGATCAAGATGACTTGAATACCGCAAGTCAAAGGAACATCGCACTTAAGCCACAAGAAGAACTTCATCGACATATCTATATATGCAGAGAACCATATGAAGTCTTACTACCGTCACTCCAATGAACTAGTTACCATAACTAGCATCCACGATTAACTCCGACATCACAATGTCTCCAAACAAAGGAGAATCACCGCTTGGATACACCAAGGAGTATACCTCTGCTAGTCTCGTAAATTGATGGTGTCCAAATCCATCAATTCATCGACTAGGGATAATTCCGATACATCACAATTACACATGTAGAGATACTCACTAGTTGTGATCCAATCACAAATTCTCTCATGCTGTGAATCGCATCGTGGACATTCAGTAAATGAGTTTAAGATCCAATCAAATACATGAAACATGTATACTCAAATAGTGAATCTTCATTTATCATATAAATAGTACATAAGGCGATTGCCTTAGGACATCTCTCATATATTACTAACAGACTCCCACTTGGCCTAATGCCAATCGCTACGGTATCCAATACCATAAGCTCGAACATGACCCTCAAACTTATTTTGAGGTAATGCCTTAGTTAAAGGATCCGCTAAGTTCCTTTCAATGGGGAATTTTCTCGATTTGTATTTCATTCCTACCGATGATCTCTCGATAAGATGATAGTGAAGCGAAGCACATGTTTGGATCATTGATGAGACTACATCAAGTTCGTAGAGATGAACTTCTTGATCCAAACCGCTTCCTTTGCCGCCTAAAGATGCAATGTATTCTCGCCTTAGTGGCGTAATCCGCTATAGTGTCAAGCTTGGAACCTTTCCAACTTATTGCGCCTATTCCAGGGTGAATACATACCCACACAAAGACATGGAATCATCCTTGTCTGTCTGGAGCTGGCATCCGTATACCCACGTATCACCATGTACCCTTCTCCATATATTAGGAACACATCCTTAGTTCTTCTCAAATACTTAAGGATCGTCTTAACAGCCCAATGATCCATTCTGGATCGATTGGTATCCGCTCATGACACTCAGAGCATACGATACATCGGGCCTCGTACATAACATAACATACATGATAGATCCTATTACGGATGCATAGGGAATCTTACTCATGTAAATCCTCTCGTCTTCTGTGCGCAGACACATAGACTTCGAAAGGTGTACCCCATGCCTGATGGGTAGGAAACCTTTCTTGGATTCTGACATGCTAAACCTCTTTAGCACTCGGTCTATATATGTAGACCGCGAAAGACCAAGCAACCGCTTCGATCTATCTCTATAGATCTTAATCCCGAGGATGTAGGTTGCTTCTCCTGTGTCTTTCATGGAGAATGTCTTGATAACCAAACCTTCACTGATCAGAAGATTGAAACATCGCTTCCTATAAGTAGTATGTCATCGACATACAATACTAGGAATACGATCGCATTCTACTAACCTTCTTGTACACACAAGGTTCGTTCTCGATTTTGTGAGAAATCAAACTTTTGATTGTCTCATCAAAATGGATATTCCACCCTCGGATGCTTGCTTCAATCCATAAATGGACCGCCGCAATTTGCATACCTTGGTTTTATCAACCGATGTGAAACCTCAGTATCATATACACGCCCCTAGAAGGTTTCCATTAAGGAAAGTTGTTTCACATCCATCCGCCATATCTCATAATCATAATGAGCCGCTATGGCCAGAGCATCCGAATGGATTTAAGCATAGCTACAAAGTAATAGGTTTCGCCATAATCAACACCTTGTTTTTGACGATATCCTTTCGCCACCAATCTAGCCTTATAGGTAATCACATTACCATCCATGTCGGTTTTCTTATTGAAACCCACTTGCACCCTATAGGCTTTATCCTTCAGTGGGTCAACCAAGTTCCAAACTTGGTTTTCATACATGGAATCCATTTCCACTTCATGGCACCAAGCCACTTATCCCTTTCTCAACTTGTCAAAGACTTCTTCATAACTCGTAGGCTCTCATCATCAATGAGTAACACGCCGCTCGATTCGCTTACGAGAAATCCATATCTCTCGTGAATATTGTGTGTTCTACCGTGATCTACGAAGATGTGGTGTTACAATAGGTCCAAATTGATTGCTCATCACTAAGTTGTCTTTCACTGTATCTCATCAATGTCTATTTGAGTCTCTCGAGCCTCCTCAAGCTCGACGACACTCCCACTATTTTCTTGCAAGAGAAACTCTTTCTCTAGAAACACAGCATGCCTTGAAACAAACACCTTTTGTTCCACAGGATGATAGAATTGGTAACCCCTTGTTTCCTTAGGGTATCCAATAAATAGACATTTATCGTACTTAGCATCCAATTTGTCCGACACAAATTCTTCACATAAGGTGACAACCCCATATCTTCAAGTAAGATACATGAGGTTTCTTACTATTCCATATCTCATATGGAGTAGTTGAGACTACTGTAGGCATTCTGCTTAACAAGTAAACAATGTTCAAGTGCATAGCCCCAAAAGGACTTGGGAAGAGTTGCATGATTCATCATTGACGACCATGTCCAACAAGGTCCTAAGATGCCTCTCGAGATACACCATTATGTTGTGGTGTATAGGGCGAGTCCATCGAGACAATATGCCCATTGTCTCTTAGATAATCAAGAAACTCTTGACTTAAGTATTCACCACCTCGATCCGATCGAAGTATTTTAATACTCTTGTCATGTTGTTTCTCTACTTCATTTCTGAATTCTTTGAACCTTTCAAAGGCTTCAGACTTGTGTTTCATCAAGAACACATACCCAAACCGTGAGTGATCAACGGTGAAGGTAATGAAGTAGCTATAGCCTCCTAATGCTTGAGTTGACATAGGTCCACATACATCGATGTATTAGACCTAGTAACTCTCCCACTGCTCACCTTTCCAAGAAAGGTAACTTAGTCATCTTGCCTTTTAAGCATGATTCGCATGTATCGTATGAATCCAATTCAAACGATTCCATAATTCCACATCGATGTAATTCGGACATGCGTTTCTTGCTTATATGGCCAAGACGACAATGCCACATATAGGAGTCTATTTGATTATCCTTTCGAGCACGCGTGTTGCTCGCCTGAGTATTGAAAGATTGTTGGAATGTATACTGAAAGCCTAGCTTTTTTTGTATGAACATTTTTATTTTGAAATAAGAATCACATGATCATTGTTTGCACTTTATATTTATTATATGTGTGCATATTGTCTAATACTTTACATTGTAGATAACATGGTACTTGGTGTGGCACAGAAGATCATGTTATCAGTCCCTTGTAGAATATAAGTAGAGGCTCACAACCAAGATGGTTTTGGACAAACCATTGGCATGGTTGTAGTGTAGCTTGGTATTGTTTTGTCTTGAATATAGAGTTACACTAGTACACTTAGGTGTATTGAGCAGGACCGACATAGAGGTGATTCAATTTATTATTGACTACATAATTGAATCGGACCTCAGCTATTATGTTGTACATGCTCTTAATCCCGATATAATAACGGGCACATGTACTTAGTATTTATTTCTTTGATTTACCAAAGGGTGAGATTTATATGGATTAAATCAATATGCCCGGTAAGTTGGGAAATGATATTATTTACATGGTGTGTCGTTGATTATAGGAGGAAACCGTATCCTATATATTAGGTTGATGATGTCCCCTTGAGGAGCTCATAAGGTTCATCATGTAAACCCTGCAGGTTGACTTAGTCAACATGATGATAAGGTTGAGTGGTACTACTCGAGGAGTTAGATGTTAATTGATTGATGGTCAGTAAATCAATTAATTGACGGACATTCGATATCTTAAACACGGGGAGATGGATGTACAAATAATGTATGGAGTCCATATTAATTTATGGGGGTTGGTGAGGTAATTCAATGATGATCCTCTAGTGGAATGGAACATCATTGATGGATCAAGTTTGTGTGGTTCCGATCCATCGGGTGGCCAAGATCCAACTCCTCCTCATGGTCCCTATCATAGCCTAATATAAACCTCATGAAGTCTAGATCCAATGATGGAAAACAAATCCCTAGATCCGACGGTGGAGATTAAATCTCTAGATCCGACGGTTGAGATTAAATCTCTAGATCCGAAGGTTGAGATTAAATCCCTAGATCCGACGGTGGAGATTAAATCTCTAGATCCGATGGTTGAGATTAAATCTCTAGATCCGACGGTTGAGATTAAATCCCTAGATCTGACGGTGGAGATTAAATCTCTAGTTCCGACGGTTGAGATTAAATCTCTAGATCCGACGGTTGAGATTAAAACCCTAGAACCGACGGTGGAGATTAAAACAAGGCTTAAGCCCAACTCTATAAAAGGGGGCTTAAGGTTGGGCGGCAAGAGGTAGTTGGTTGGTTTTGGAGATTAGGGTTTTGCCTATCAATAGCTTGGGCGGCAAGAAACCCTAAGGAGGAAACCCTAGGGAGTTTAGGGTTTGGCTCTTTTGTTGGGCGGCTAGGGTTTGCAAGGAGAGTGGGCGGCAACTATAGGAGAGGAGCTCTTCTTCTTCCTAGGGTGTGGCCGGCTCCTTCATCTCCTTTCCCTCTACATTGGTCGGCGCTCAACCTATTCCTCTTCTCCTCTTCTTTTCCTCTTGGCCGGTGGCACAAAGGAGCTAGGGATTGTTCCCTTGTTCGGCTTCTTGGTTGGCCATCTTGTTCTCTCTATTCTTGGGGCCGGCGGCATCAATCCTTTGTGGATTGGTGGTTGGCTCAAGCAAGAAGGGAAGGAGAGTTCTTCTTTCTTTCTATTGAAGAAGATCTAGGAAGCTTCAACTTGTGGAGGATCTTCGCCCACACGAAGTCTACAAGGAGGCTAGGACATACGATAGAAGATCAAGAGGTATAAAAGTTTTACAAGTTTTATTATTGATCTTTGCATGTTCTTATTAATATGTCTATATGTGTTGATTATACATGTCTACATCCATATGTATTTGTATAATCATGGACCCCGAAGATAAACACAAAAACCGGTGATCCGTCCGTCGTCTCTTCCGCGGCTAACCGACTAGAAGAGCTTGGTTGCTTGAACAACTAGTTTGTTCAAGCGATCGCTCAAGTCGTTAGCACGATGACAAATTGGTTGAGATTAGGAAACTCATCCCATCCGGATTAGTTTTCATTAGTGAAAATTTTAATCCAGGGGCATGGGAGCCAATGAGCCTCCGAGCAATGCCATCACAAATCACCCCCCAAGGAAGAGGACGAGTACAAGTACGAGTCAGAGGTAGATCCCAAAATGGAAACCGAACTAGTAAATCTAGTTTGGAAGATGATCAAGAGCCGAAAATGACCTGTCAATCAAGGTAAAACTAAGTCTAAATCTAATTCGAATTTGAGATGTTTTGAATGTAACAGGTTCGGGTACATCAAGTCGAAGTGTCCGAAACTAAAAGACAAAGCACTCAAGAAAGCGCTTAACGCTACTTGGGAAGAATCATCGAAAGAGGAAAACGACGATCTCGTCTTCATGGCCAAGCCGACCGATCCTGAACAAGACTTTAAACCCGAGGAAGAGTCCGAATCTGAATCCGATGACGAGTCACTATTCAAGACAAGCCACGGATATGCATCCGGTTCAAAAGAGTCACTTAAGGTAAGTCGGTCTTTGCTTAGCACTTTATACAATGCAATTAAATTCTTAACTATAAAGTTAGCTAAGTACGAGTCCAAGGTCGAGACCTTAGTTGAGGAGGTTAAACTCCTTAAACACATGGTCTCCCTAACCTCTTTGACTAGTCAAGTTCAAGAGGAGGACTCAACTCGAGTTGAAAAGCTCGAAGTTGAGAACTCATTTTTGAAAAGTCAAGTCGAAGACCTTAGGCATACGTTGGAAAGGTTTACTTTGGAATCCAAGTTACTTGACCTTTTACTTGGATCGGAAAGGGTTGTGTACAATAAAGTCGGGCCTGGGTTTAGCTCAAATACGACTAATAAGTCATATATGTCGATTGTAAGTAGAAATAAAAAACATGTCCAAGCATGGGTCCCTAAGACCATTTTGATTTCTCAATTAAGATCGAACAAGTACTAGGTTCCTAAGGACCAAATCCACTATGTGGAAAGACCGAACCGAATCAATGGTCCAGGGGGAACTAGTACAAAATTTGTTTACGCTATTAATTAGACTTTGCATGCTTAGATATATTTCTTTTAGAATGGTTAGATAGGACCCATAACTAGTCAATTCTTGACAACATAGTACTAGGATGCGGGGAGATGATAGTACGCTAGGAAAGTAAAGTCTTGTGTGTCCGAGTTAGATAAGGCGTATCTAGCTCGGTGCACTCGACTAAGAAGAACTAGCTGAAGATACCTCACCGTATCCTTAACTAGTTAGACCAGGAAGTGATCTTAGATGAATCAAGTCATTATTTTCTCAAACTTGGCTTTGTTTAAGGAAGTGGTCGTTGTTCCGATCAAAAAAGGCCTCTGTGCCTCGCCACGACCTGGAAGCAAATTTCTTGAAAAGGTGACTTGATGAGCTTAAAGTTAAATCTGAATCTAACCCAAGGTTGACTAGTCTCAATTCATTAAAATTAATCAAGTAATATTAAAGTCATCTCACAAGAACACATAAGGATAACATGTTTGATCATGTAGAAATGGGTGAGATGATCTAGGACTAATAATTTTCAACCAACCCTTAAATTCCAATATCCAATCCAACTACCTTGTGTGTAGGATCAATGGATGTTGGACAGTGGGTGCTCCCAACATATGACTGGAGACCAACTTAAATTTTCGAAGCTTAGATTCAAACGATAAGGATCGGTAGCTTTTGGAAACAACGACAAGCTCAAAATCATCGAATCAGGTGATATTGAGCTAAATTCTAATTTCACAATTCATAATATTTTATTAGTTGAAGATTTTCAATATAATTTACTTAGTGTGAGTCAATTGTATGATAACAACTATAAGGTTATATTCTTAGAAAATGAATGCTTAATTAAAACAAATGAAACCTCTAAAACAATACTTAAAGGAACTAGGAATAGCAACATCTACACAATTAATTTACCCAACTCCTAAACCAAGTGTCTTATAACACAGCAAAAGGAATCTTGGTTGTGGCACCGACGACTCGGTTACTCGCACCCAAGACTCGTTCACAAGATAAGTCAGAGTGGCTTAGTCAGAGGTTTGCCTAACCTTAACAACTTAGACAATAAAATTTGTAATACTTGTCAACAAGGTAAACAACCTAGGACACAACATCAACTAACTAACCAAGAATGAACCAAAAGTGTGCTTGAGTTCATTCATTTGGATCTATTCGATTCTCATGGAGCCAAATCACTTAATGCGAGTCAATTTTGCTTAGTCATCATTGACGACTATTCTAGGTTTACCTGGGTTAGGTTCCTTAAACACAAAAGTGATACCTTAGATCAACTTATCAACTTGTTTAAATTAATCAAAAACCAAAAGAACCTTAAAATTAAAAGACTTAGAAGTGATCATGGTGGTGAATTCGAAAACCACAGGTTCATAGATTTCTGTAATCTAAATGGATACCACCATGAATTCTCATGTCCTAGAACCCCACAACAGAATGTCCTAGTCGAGCAGAAAAATCGAACCCTACAAGAAGCCGCTAGGACCAGATTGAACGAATACAACCTACCCGATAGGTTTTTGGCAGAAGTCGTTAGTATGGCTTGTTATGTCCAAAATAGAATTCTTATGGTAAAAAGGCACCTTAAGACCTCATATGAAATCTACCATGATAAATTATCTAACATTAAATACTTTAGGGTATTTGGGCTTAAGGTACATATCCTAAACACTAAGGACTACCTAGGAAAGATCACAACCAAAACCTCTATCGGTATCTTCCTAGGATACTCAACTACAAGTAGAGCCTATAGGGTATATAACAATGACACCCTTAAAATTGAGGAAACCATTAATGTAGTATTCCATGAAGGACATGAACCTACAAAATCCGTAGTAAAGCCAACTAGCGAACCAATTCATACCAGACTCGACTCTGACCTTGAACACGAGTCTAGTATCAATCTTAATCCGAGCCAGTCTTGTTGGAGATCGGTGGTCGGCTAGAGGGGGATGAATAGCCCTTTATCGTGTACGGTGGAGATCAATCATTCTTGAGCGTCTACGATTAGGGTTAGTGATGTGTTATTTTCCGCAAGTGCACGGTTATCGTCAAGTAATAAAAATATCGATCCCACAGGGATTGGAACAATTACCGAATGATCGTGATACCAAGTTATCTAGTAAATCGATTGTTGGTTTAAGCAAAGAAACTGAGTAGTCAATAACAACGAATGAGAAGAACGAGCTAAAAGTCAAGAATTGAGGAAAATCTCAGGATATGGGTTTCACCACGTCAACGATTTATAAGGTGATTTAATTCTTTCCTACCGCTAGTAGAGTTGTTTTGATGGAACCTATCCTAAGGTAAATCAACGGCCCTTTCGAGGTCTACGCTTAAGCTGCATCTATCAAACTCAACTTACTCACGGTGTTCGAGCATAGGGATCATAATCACTAAGGGGACTGTCACGAGACCCCATGAAACCTCCCTAGTCTTGCCTCCGTTACGTAAAACCTGGATTTGATAGATCCATTAAGTCCATAAGAGTTCCGCTAGAGTCAAATTTCCTTTTCACGGTAGGTTTTGCAGGACCATAATCGACTAAGGGGACTGTCACGAGACCCATGAGCCCTCATAGATACACTACCGCTACTTGACAGAGTTATTCCTAGTTGATTCTCGGGTTTTGGGAACTCGGGTTCACCGTTAGGTACTTCCCTTAGCTCCTTAGGTTTATCAATAAGAATCCAAAAGAACCAGATCAAAACAAACAATGGTTGAGTAGTATAGATTATATCATCCATCATCGTCAAGGGCTACTCCCCATCCTAAGATTACAAGACACTACTCCATAGTCCGACAAGAGTTGCTAGAGAAAGAAAATACAATCTTGGATGCCATCTCGCTCCTCCGCCGACTCCTTCTCTTTTGCTTCCTCTGTTGTTTCCATCCTTTGCCGCCTTCTCTCCTCCTTTTGACCATCCGCCGTCCCCCTTTTAGGTTAGAATATCTTCTCTTTTATAGCTTTGGCCTCCTCTTCAATTAAGGAAATAGATTTCCCTTTAATCTGATTTAAGATCCCGATTGCTCGCGAAAAGGAATTCGAATCAGCTAACACGCCTGCGCTACATGAGGCACAAGCGTGTCGCGGTTTCCACAGCGTATTACGGTTTGAATGGCGTGTCGCGGTGCACTAGGGCGTGTTTTGCTGGATTCACCGACACGCAGCGTGTTGTTCTTTGACTCGGGCGTGTCGTCTGGCCGTTCTCATGACACAGCGTGTCGATTCCCAACACGGCCGTGTTGTTTGATACGCCTTTCTCCTTTGCCCACTACACAAAAGCACCCAAAAGCAGTCTCTTCTTCCCAAAATATGCTAAACTTAACTGAATCATGATAAAATACATGCCTAGGATATGAAATGAGATAAAATGCACATATATAAAGTAGTGAAAACATAGCATGATTTACACATCAAAATCCCCTAGTCTTAAACTTTTGCTTGTCCTCAAGCAAAGAAAACTCAAAAGACAACTTATTTGTGGGAATACTAGACACCATCCAGAAGTATACAATCTGATCTTAATCTTTTCAAATCATTTCTAGTTGCCAAGTTTGAAAGATCCCTATATAGTGCACGTGAAAAGTTGGACTAAAGTCATTGGACACCAATCCGGATTTGCCATTCCTTCTATCGTAGAGCATTCTTATTTCCGGCATAGAGGCACTTACCTACCTTAATGCATGGATCATTCTTACCTATCATCAAAAGGTCTCAAAGGAGCACTTTCTAAGAGAGAAGGAAAGGAATTATAGAGAGCATTTCCCAAGAACTAGTTAGTCTCAAAGGGCACCTTTTAGGTGTTTCCCAGAACTACTTGGTCTCAAAGGTGCTTGAAAACAATTCCGTCTTTTTTTTTTTTTTTTTTTACCATACTCCTAGTGAAAGTGTTTCTCCAGTAACCAAGTTGCGCAGGTAAGTCTCCAATGGAAAATCGGGTACTCGTCTGATATGGGGGGTTTAAATCTTTTCTTTGGATACCTCAGACCTATAGACCGTGTTAGAGGTGAAATAGGGTTCTTATCAAATAGGCAAAAAGGAATTTCATGATCCGACCAATGTTCAGTTGTATTACGCTAGATGATATAAAAAATGCACTGTTATGATATATGAAAAGATGCAAATAAAATAGCAATAACCAAACTAAAAATCTAAGTAGAAACGGCATAAGCAGTAAAGGATGTGCATCAAAACTCACAAAATAGTTGAAGGTGGTTAATGGTCATCGTCTTCGCTACTAGCATCCTCCTCTGCCCACCTACGTCGCTGCTCCTGGTAAAACTCCCGGGACTCTTGTCGAAATCTATCATTATCTTCCCTCCGGGCGGACTCAGCAGTGAAAAACTCATCAGCTCTCCTGTAAAAATCAGCTGCCCTATCCAAATGTTGTGTCACCATGCGATGGTGCTCCTCTGTAGCTTGGGCATACCGATCCCACACACCAATGTGCGAGGTATGCTCGACCCTAAATGCTTCGAATGATGATCGGAATCCTGAAAAATCAAAAGAAGAGTACCCTGCAGAAACATTGTCAGTAGGAAACCGTGGGGGTTCAGGAGTCGAATGTGATGGCTCGGGGGCTATGTGAGATGGCTCCCTAGCAGGGGGTGATGGAGCATGGGCAGTGGGGGTAGGAAAGGGTTCCTGAACATCTCTAAAAAGCCAATTGGATGAATTACGTACAGTCATCCGCTCAGGGTTCGGAAGAGGGATTTTAATTCCATTTCTTAACACCAAACGATATCCCTCGTCACATGCCTCAATCATCTTCATATTTATACAAGCATCCAAATCCAATCTAGGGCTAGGACAATATTCAAGGTCATCCAAATCACATCCTAAGGCTACAGCAATCCTAGTGATAATACCCCCTATGACTATGACTCCGGATGGGCTATTACTAACCTTAACTAAATGCCTAACCATATGGGCTCCAGAATCAATCTTAACTTCATTTAGCATGGCCCATAGAAATTGTAACTCACTCTGCCTAGCCACCCCTGCACTATCATATCTCCCTGAGATTGTATTAGCCATGAATCTAAGGAGATAACGGAAAGTAGGATTAGGGATGTTAAATGATTTAGATCTAGATGCATCGTAAGGGCGAGGGTCATCAGAAATTAATCTCCAAAATTGATGATCAATAAAATGTCTATGAATTTGCCTCTCCCCTCCGCTAGGAAAATCAAATATCATATTAAAATCACTCAGAGAAAGGGTAAATTCATGGTTCATTAATCTAAATTTTATTTTTCCTTCCTCACAATCTTTTCCTTGCGATTTAGTGGACGAGGAGCTAAGGAATTCAAGAGTGATACTAGGGTAAGTAAGGTGATGGTGTGTGATAAACTCATGTCCACCTATCCTATTTGTTAACCAAGTTATGTCATCTCTTAACCCTAAGGTGGTCAACGTGTAGAAGTCTATAGTTCTCGTAGATACTAACTTCCTTTTTCAAGCTTACAATTTAGTCTTCATAATATCATCCCTAAAAACAATTCCATAAGGATGGCTAGAGGTCGGAGGAGGTTCGTTACCCAAATCCTGAGCTTTTCTTTTCCCCTTGTCCTTTGCCGTAGAGGAAGAAGCTCCTCCTCTAGTCTTCACTCGCTTGCTCATGGCGTTGGGAATGGAGAGACAGCAGGTTTGCTCCTCGCCTGCTTGAGAGGGAGACCGACGGCGGCTGCTTCAACCTTGTATCGCGAGTGGAAGATTAGGCGTGCTCGGGCCGGTTTTAGAGGGTTATCCGCAGATAGGCGTGTCGGGCATGTTCTTACGCAAATACCCGACCCATTTAGGTGTGACATGGCGTGCTCGCCGCTCCCGAGCGTGTCGCATCCGCCCAGCGTGCCTAGGTTGAGAAGTGTGCGACACGGGCGTGCTAGTCAGCACGCCCTGCCTATGTTGTCTTCGGGTACCAACAACACGCCTGTGTCGTTCGGCACAGTCGTGGTCAACTAAAAAAAAAAAATAGAATAAAGAATAAAATAAAATAAAATAAAATAAAATGACAAAAAAAAAATGAAAATAGCATGGGTTGCCTCCCAAGAAGCGCTTGTTTAAGGTCGTTAGCTTGACCCCTCAGTTACTCCTTAGTTTTGGGGATATGGCTTGAGTATGCTCTGCCTCTCCTCATCTCCAATCACTCAATGTAGAATTATTTGCGAAGTATCTCTTAGGCCTTTGACCATTTACTTTGAAAATTCCCGTAGACTCACTAGATATATCAATAGCTCCATGAGGATAAACCTTTTCAATTCGATATGGCCCCGACCATCTGGATTTCAGCTTCCCGGGAAAGAGTTTCAATCTGGAGTTGAATAGTAATACCAAGTCTCCTTGATGGAATTCTCTGCGCATGATATTCTTGTCATGCCACCTCTTCGTTTTCTCCTTATAAGACCTCGCATGTTCATAAGCATCAAGGCGTAGTTCTTCAAGTTCGTTTAGTCTGCGATTTTCTTTTCTCTCCGGCTTTCTTGAGTCAAAATTAAGCCATTTAATTGCCCAATATGCCCTATGCTCTATTTCAACGAAGATGACATGGTTTTCCATAAACTAATCGAACGGAGTCATTCCAATGGGTGTCTTATAGGCGATTCGATAGGCCCATAGAGCATCATCAAGTCTTAAAGACCAATCCTTCCTTGATCTTGATAATCGCTTTTTCCAAGATAGTCTTGATCTCCCTATTCGAAACTTCTACTTGCCCACTCGTTTGTGGATGATATGGTGAGGCTAGTTTATGGGTTACTCCATACTTCTTGAGAAGACTTTCAAATTGTCTTTCGATAAAGTGTGAGCCTCCATCACTTATTACTGCTCTCGGTATTCCAAATCTTGGAAATATTATACTCTTAAACATCTTAATGACTGTTTTTGCATCACAAGAGGGGGATGGTAGAGCCTCAACCCATTTAGACACATAGTCCATGCTACCAAGATATAGGTGTTTTTATAGGAAGTAGGAAGGGTCCCATATAGTCAATTCCCCATCATCGAACAATTCGACTTCCAATATCGAATTTTGAGGCATCTCATGTCTCCTTGATATGTTCCCGGTCCTTTGACAGCGGTCACAAGTCGTCACATAATTCCGAGAGTCTCTAAAAATGTGAGGCCAATAAAATCCCGCTTGCAAAACCTTTGCAGCAGTCTTGTCTGTGCTCGCATGACCTCCATATGCAAAAGAATGAGTGGTACAATATATCCTCAATCTCTTCTTGGATCGCATCTTGATATATAGCATCCGCCTTGCTTGAAAAGGAATGGTTCGTCCACACATAATGCTTTACATCCAAAGAAACTTCTTCCTCGATGATAACTCATGTTAGAAGGTATTATCCATAAGCTAGGTAGTTGGCAAAATCAAGATACCACGGTGCCTTGATTGTTCGAATCGCTAGTAGCTCATCCTGGAAGAAATCGCTTATAGCAAGATCATCGGCTCTTCCTCATTTGGTTCTAGATGAAGCCTCGATAGATGGTCGCAACTCGTTCTCCGCTCCTTACTTGTCTCGAATTTCTAAGTCAAACTCTTGTAGGAGAAGTATCCACCGGATCAGTCTTGGCTTAGATTCTTTTTACTCGCAAGTATCTTATGGTCGCATGATCTCGTATAAACTATCACCTTGGTCCCTATGATATAAGATCCGAACTTGTCGAAAGCAAATACTATAGCCAAGAGTTCCTTCTCGTGGTAGCATAATTCATTTGTGCTTCATCCAATGTCTTACTAGCGTAGTAGATTGCATATACCTTGCGATCCTTTCTTTGTCCTAACACTGCACCCACAGCGAAATCACTTGAATCACACATAATTTCAAAGGAGACTCAACTGAGGTTGCATTATTGGGGCGGTTGTTAATGCTTCCTTTAACCTGGAAAATGCATCAAGACAAGGGTTATCAAAGTGAAACACAACATCTTTAGCAAGCAAATTAGTTAATGGCCTTGAAATTTTTGAGAAGTCCTTGATGAACCGTCGGTAGAACCCTGCATGTCCTAAGAAACTACGCACTCCCTTGACATCGCTGGAGGTGGCAACCTCTTGATCACTTCGCTTTAGCAATATCCACCTCGATACCACGGTGTGAAATTAGGTGTCCAAGTACTATGCCTTCTCGCACCATGAAGTGACACTTCTCTCAATTAAGCATTAAATTCATTTCCTCGCATCTGCAATACCTTGACCAAATTAGATAAACATATATCAAAATCTGCACCATATACGTAAAATCATCCATGAATACTTCCATTATATTCTCGATCATATCGAAAAAATTGAAGTCATACACCTCTGAAAAGTGGCGGTGCATTGCATAACCCAAAAGGCATCCTCCAAGGCAAAGGTACCATAGGGGCAGGTGAAAGTTGTTTCTCTTGGTCATTAGGAGAGATAGGGATTTGATAGAAACCCGAGTATCCATCTAATAAACGTAAATGCAGTGTTTATCCAACCTGGTCTAACATTTGGTAAATAAATGGGATGGGAAAATGGTCCTTTCTAGTTTCCTTATTCAATTTCCTATAGTCAATACACATTCTCCATCCGTGTGACTCTAGTGGGGATTAACTCATTCGTAGCATTCCTTATTACCGTTATCCCCCTTTCTTTGGCACAACATGGACAGACTTACCCATTCGCTATCGGATATTGGATAGATAATTCCTGCATCTAGCAATTTCATAACCTCTTTCTTGACTATCTCTTTCATGGTTGGGTTCAATCTTCTTTGATGCTCTATAGAGGTTTTAAAATTGTCTTCTAATAAAATCTGTGCATGCAAACCGATGGACTAATTCCTTTAATGTCATCAATCTTGTATCCAATGACATTCTTATATATTTTCAATACCTCAATCAGTTTTTCAGTCTCTGCATTACTCAGATTAGCATTAACGATCACAGGGTAAGTAGAATTTTCGGCAAGAAACTCGTACCTGAGTGTCGATGGAAGAGGCTTAAGTTCTACCTGTGGCGTGAGATTGGAATCGGAAATCTCCGGTTCTTTATCTTCAAAATCCCCTCCGAGCTTATTAAGATGAGTTTGTTCTGGTGCTCCTTTTAGTGCTGTTGACTGGAAACTGTCAATCCTACAACAAACATCAAAAACAGAGGGTTGTTTAACAGCTTTTGAAAGGTCAAATTCAATTTTTTCGTTTCCAAATGCAAGTGAAAGTTTGTGGTTTTTGACATCTATCATTGCTCCTGCAGTAGCCAAGAAAGGTCTCCCCAAAATAAGTGGGATACATGGGTCTTCATCCATGTCTAGTACTACAAAATCTGCTGGAACAATAAAATTTCCCACCTGCACTGGTACATCTTCTAAGATTCCCAAAGGATATCTAATGGAACGATCGGCTAACTGCAAAGCCATAGTAGTTAGTTTAATTTCTCCCAAATCCAATTTCTTGCATATGGAAAGAGGTATCAGATTTACACTGGCGCCCAAATCGCAAAAAGCCTTATCAAAATTTGAGTCATTGATTATGCAAGGTATAGAAAAGCTACCTGGATCATTTAGTTTGGGAGGTACCATGTTCTTAATTAAGGCACTGCACTCCTCAGTAAGAGCCACTGTTACATGCTCCTCGACTTTTCTTTTATTGGTTAAGATGTCCTTCAAGAACTTAGAGTACGTAGGCATTTGTTGAAGAGCTTGTAAAGGTATATTGATATACAACTTCCTAATTACCTCAAGGAACTTACCAAATTATTTATCCAATTTTTCCTTAATCAGTCTTTGAGGGAACGGGATAGGGGGCTTATATGTTCTTGGTTCCCTATTCGACACGCCTGTGTTGTTTGGCACAGCTGGCGCGTCGTTTGGAATGACTGACACGGGTGTGTCACCGACACGCTCGTGGGCCTCAGCGTGTTGCTCAACACGCCTCGGGTCGTGTGTGTCTGCTCAACCCAGCGCGCGTGTATCTTCCAACTCCGACACGCCGTGTCGAGGTCGCTTGTTTAGCTCTCCTTCTAAAATCCTTCCACTTCTCAAACTTATAGAATTACAATGCTCGGGTTTATACAATTTCCGAAATCTGCCTAGGCGTCCTTGATCTTGGGGCAATTTAGGAAATTTGATTTTCCAGCATTCTTGTGTGATTAGTCAAATTATCAACCTTGCTTCCCAATTGCTTGATTGCCTCGGTATTATTTTGATGTTGCCTATTTGATTCTACAATATGCTGCTGAAATTCATCATTTATCTTCCCACACGTGATAAAATTTTCCATCATCTTTCTAAGCTCGACTTGGGTCCCTGCCGAAATCCAAGGTGCTCCAAAGTTGTTCTCGTCTGAAGAATTTTGATGGGCTCTATACTGAAAAGTTGGGATGATTTCTCCAACCGGGATTGTACGTGTTTGAGTAAGGGTTGCCACCATTAGGCTTCTGATTAAAATTATTCAACGCATCAACTTGCTCAATCCCAGCTTCCGATGATGGTGCGTGTAGGATTTGACAGTTCATCGCTACGTGTCCTGTTACACCACAGATCTCGCAAGTGACATTAGATGAGTTTACGGCTGATACATTAAAATGTTCGAGCTTTTGAGTTAATGCATCGACTTTTGCACTGAGTATATCAATGGTACTTACCTCAAACGTACGGCATTTTAGTTTGATATCCTCGCTCAGAGCCCATTGGTGAGAATTCATTGCCACATTCTCGATGATCTCAAAAGCTTCATCCAATGTTTTGTTCATAAGAGCTCCTCCTGCAGAATCAAGAGAAACCTTAGTAGCATACGAGATTCCATTGTAGAAAGTATGAACAATGAGCCACTTCTCCAGCCCATGATGAGGGCATTGCTGTAGTAATCCCTTAAATCTGTCCCAGGCTTCAAATAATGTTTCTCCATCCTTTTGCGCAAAATTAGTGATTTGATGGCGAAGACTTGTAGCTTTCTTTGGGTGGAAAATACTTGTCTAAAAATCTTTGCTCCAAATGATCCTGTAGTTATACAATCACCGGAAGAGAGTGTAGCCAAGCTCTGGCTTTGTCCCGCAATGAGAAAGGAAACAAGCGCAATCTAATAGCATCAGCTGAGGCTCCATTCCGTTTTAAAGTCTCGCAAAATTCCAAAAATACTTCCAAGTGCAGATTTGGATCTTCAGTAGGTGCTCCTCCGAATTGATGCTGTTGGACCATAGATAGTAGCGCCGGTTTTAATTCGAAATTGTTTGCTTCAATAGGGGGTCTTCTAATACTCGATCTCAATCCCCTTGTACTAGGTGCTGCATAATCCCTTAAGGGTTTATTTTCGCTCGTCACCATGTCGAGGTCGATTGTTTTCTGAGGTTCTTTGAAATCGTTTTCTAGCAAGGAAAGTTCTCTCTATCTCGTGATCAATATCGAGAATTTCCTATTAAGTCTGTGCATGCAACAACAAGAGAGGCTCCCAAAACAAGAATTCAGAATAGATATGAAAGAAAAATAGGAGCACTCAATATTCAGAACAAGAATTCAGAACAGAAATCTAGATTAACTAAATCACGCTCAATTCAATATTGAGTACCAATCCCCGGCAATGGCGCCAAAAACTTGATGTGTTATTTTCCGCAAGTGCACGGTTATCGTCAAGTAATAAAAATATCGATCCCACAGGGATTGGAACAATTACCGAATGATCGTGATACCAAGTTATCTAGTAAATCGATTGTTGGTTTAAGCAAAGAAACTGAGTAGTCAATAACAACGAATGAGAAGAACGAGCTAAAAGTCAAGAATTGAGGAAAATCTCAGGATATGGGTTTCACCACGTCAACGATTTATAAGGTGATTTAATTCTTTCCTACCGCTAGTAGAGTTGTTTTGATGGAACCTATCCTAAGGTAAATCAACGGCCCCTTTCGAGGTCTACGCTAACTGTACCTATCAAACTCAACTTACCTGTCACGGTGTTCGAGCATAGGGGATCATAATCAGCTAAGGGGACCTGTCACGAGACCCCCGCAAACCTCCCTAGTCTTGCCTCCGTTACCTGGTAAAAACTGGATTTGATAGATCCATTAAGTCCATAAGAGTTCCGCTAGAGTCAAATTTCCTTTTCACGGTAGGTTTGCACACGGGACCATAATCAGCTAAGGGGACCTGTCACGAGACCCCCGCAAGCCCTCATAGATACACTACCGCTACTTGACAGGAGTTATTCCCTAGTTGATTCTGGGTTTCGGGAACTCGGGTTCACCGTTAGGTACTTCCCCTTAGCTCCTTAGGTTTATCAATAAGAATCCAAAAGAACCAGATCAAAACAAACAATGGTTCGAGTAGTATAGATTATATCATCCATCATAAATCGTCAAGGGCTACTCCCCCATCCTAAGATTACAAGACACTACTCCATAGTCTGACAAGAGTTGCTAGAGAAAGAAAATACAATACTGGATGCCATCTGCGTTCCTCTGCCGACTCCTTCTCTTTTGCTTCCTCTGTTGTCGATCCCTTTGCCGTCTTCTCTCCTCCTTTTTGACCATCCGCCGTCCCCCTTTCGGGTTAGAATATCTTCTCTTTTATAGCTTTGGCCTCCTCTTCAATTAAGGCAATAGATTTCCCTTTAATTCAGACGAAGATCCTGATTGCTCGCAGAAAAGGAATTCTGGAATCAGGCCAACACGCCCGTGCCACATGAGGGCACAAGCGTGTCGCTGGTTTCCCACAGGGTGTGTTACGGTTTGAACTGGGGCGTGTCACGGCTGCACTAGGGCGTGTCGGCTGCTGGATTCACTGACACGGGCGTGTTGTTCTTTGACTCGGGCGTGTCGTCCGCTGGTTCTCATGACACAGGCGTGTCGATTCCCAACACGGCTGTGTTGTTTTGATACGCCTTCTCCTTTGCCCTGTTAACACAAAAACACCCAAAAACAGTCTCTTCTTCCCAAAATATGCTAAACTTAACTGAATCATGATAAAATACATGCCTAGGATATGAAATGAGATAAAATGCACATATATAAAGTAGTGAAAACATAGCATGATTTACACACATCAGTTAGCACAGCGGAATAATAAAACTAAAACAATTAAGAAAATGCAAGAAGTAAAGACACTAATTCTAACACCGAGATGTAACGTGGTTCACAACCTTGCCACTAATCCATGACTCGATTCGTATGACGAATCACTCCCATCAAATCCACTAGTCTCTCCTTTGCACTAAGCTAGGTGGAGGTAACCTTTCTTACAAGAATTTCTCTTCTTACAATAGGATGAAATTAAACACAAGGAAGAGGAGGAAAATCATGTTGGGCACTTGGGAGATGTTTAGAGGTTAAGCATTAACCCCCCCAAGATGACCCAAGGCCTCTTCTTATAGGGAAGAGGCCATTCTTCCCATTGGGCAGCTAGCAGTCGACTGATGCCTCGATCAGTCAACTGTTGTTGTGGTCGTTGCCTCGCAACGGCTCCTTCCTCGTTGGTGTTGGTGCAATCGGCCTAGGTCACGATTGACCGGACTCGAGTATTACTCGAGTAAGTATTTTAATGTTTGACATGGATGTCTGACATGTGTTGGGGAGATTGCTGATGCAATCAACCCAGGTTAGTATTTGATGTTTGACGATGGTTTGACCATTGTCATGGAAAAGTCCAAGTCATGGGTACTTGGCATAGAAATTCCAAGTGGGACACTTGGCATTGGGAAAGTCCAAGTATTAAGTACTTGGCATGTAAAGTCCAAGCATGGGTCTTGGCATGGAAAGTCCAACATGGGTTGGCAAGGAAAAGTCCATGCTTGAGTCTTGGCATTTGGAAAGTCCAAGGGGTTTGATATTGGCGGCGTAAAGTCCAAGCGAGATTCTTGGCAGCATAAGTCCAATGGTTGGCGGCGTAAAGTCCAAGCGTAGTTTTGGCAGCGTAAGTCCAATGTGTCTTGGCGGTGTAGACACCATTAGCATGACAATAGCCGATGGAAGCACCTGAAGGCTAGCTTATGGATGAACAATTCATGGATGACTTGGAGGGATCCAATAGGTGCGAGACTGACGGAGGTGGCTAGAAGGCTTAGTCCTAGTCTATGGGTGGTCTAGCAAGTATGGGGGCACCATACTTGGGTTAAAACCTCATGTTTGAGGTGTATCAGTCGACTGAGACCATGGGTCAGTCGACTGATGAGAGTCAACTAGGGTTTGACTGCGAGAAGTGTCCTAGAAGTTGACTGCTAGAGCTTGGCAGTCGACTGATGGCCCGATCAGTCGACTGATATGGTGATCAATCGATTGATGCCCGGATTCTCAAGCACAGAAGGATCTCCAGTCAAGTGATCGCGTCGACCACTCGACTGATTGAGCCATCAGTCGACTGATGGTGTATCCGTTAGACTTTTCTAGCGTGGATCTAACCGTTGTCTCACGACAACAGTGGCACCAGTCGACTGATAGGCAAAATCTAGCCCAGGAAGCAGCTTTAAATGGATCTTGTGGAGGAAGGATTTGGCATCGGTTCTTGAGGAGTTTTGGGGCGATTTGCTGCTACAAATCAGGGTCTCCAAGTGCATTTCAAGCAACCACAAAGCAAGCAATCCAAAAGCTCTTGTAAAGTTGTTTTCTTTACTTGTATTACAATTTATTATTGTATCTTGCTTGTATTTGTTTCTTACTGTTGTAAGAGCTATTGTACGAGGTTTCTCCACCTCCGGATTGTTCCTAGAAGGAGTTTATTTGATTAGTAGTGCGCATTTGCATTGCTAGGGCTTTTAGAGCCCAATCTGTGGAGTAGGAACCATTCGGTTCTGAACCATGTTATATCCTTGTGTCTTGATCGTGTTTGTGTGTTTGTATTGTATATTTTCTATTTCCGCTGCGTACTAATATATTTGTAGCAAGCACGATCGCGAACGAATTCCATCAAGCAATGTCGATGCTATTCACCCTCCCTACAATTGGTATCATAGCCCGGGGCTCTTCTACGGACTAACCGCTGGAGCAAAACCGCTAGAGGAAGAAGATGGATTTTGAATAATAACAAGGATGGGACATCAACACATTGATCCCATATGCCTTCTATGGACAAGAAGGCTTCAACCAATGGAAGGCAAGGATTGAAGACTTCTTGATGATGAGGGACCAAAGGGGTGGTCCATTTTGATGGAAAGATTCAAATATCCAAGAGGACCAAAGGGAGGATTCCTCAAGAGGAAGAGATGGAGTGAGGAACAACTCCAAAGATTTGAGAAAAACACAAAGGTAATAGAATTCTTGGTTGATTTAGTTCCTAACGACATTATGTGTATGTTAGATAATTACATAGATGCCAAGGAACTTTAGAGCGATTTGGCCAAGCTTCATGAAAATCCATCACTGGTCCAAGAGCCCGAAGAAGAAGAACCTTCATCCTCACAAGCAAGTGAGGACTCGAAAGTTGATAGGGAATCAACATCCGGATCCCGATGGGAAGAGGAAGAAGAGGTGGAATTGGAAGAAGCCTCCACCTCTAGGATTGAGGGGGAGGAGATTAGACCTTACACTCTGGAGCATCAAGAAGAGCCTTCCACATCCGGTCAAGATGAAGAAGCTCAAACTCCGGCACCTACCACCACCTTAGGTAACTCAAACATATGTATTAATAATAAGATTAATATAATATATTTTGAGTGTAGGGAGTCCCGGCATTATAAGAGTAAGTGTCTGAAAAGAGTAAAGAATGCTCCTCCGACACCAAAAGTCAACGAAAAAGTCATGGATGCTTGTGTCCCCACCAAGAAGAGCAAGGAGCACGTGGTGTGCTTCAAATGCCGACAACCGGGACATTATAGGAGCCAATGCCCTAGGAGAAGGGAAGAAGCATCACAAGTAGGGGGAGCTGGCTAACCCTAAGGTAAAATTTATTAATGCACCTTCTTTAAGTTATAGACAAAAGCATGCTAGAAATAATTTTATCAATCTTGCAATTTATCATAAAGAGCATGCTAGGAATAACAAATATTTTTGCGTAGGAGCTAAAAATGTTCATTTTAGAAATAAAGAGAAATTTGGGACAAATGTCCCTAGAAAAACTCTTCCTAAGGAAAGCATTAGGAAAATAGAAAACCATTTAGGCATTAACCCTAAGAAGGGTAGGCATATGCCTAGAGGAAATAGTAATGCCCAAAGACCAAATGAAAAATCAAAAATTGAGCAATTAGAGTTGGAAAACCAAGCCTTGAGGTCAAGCTTGAGAAATTAGAAAAAACCCTTAGGAATATACAAAATCAATTTAAAGGGTCAAATAGTCAAAGCCTAAGGTCTAAAAGTCAAAGTCAAAGACCTAGGAAACAAGAACCATCCAAGGGCAAGCCTAAGCCCAAAAAGCCTTCCACAATATTCCATTTGATTATGGAACTCAAACTAGGTCTAGAAAAACCAAGGTTACTAGGGAAGTCATCCCTAAGGGTAACCAAGGTGTATGCCTAGTGGCTAGGGTTTCAAGGAAACCTAGGGAGACCACTAAGAAGGTTACAAGGGGAGTCACCCCTAGAGTTAACCTAGGCAAGACCAAGATGACCAAGGCTAACAAGCCTAGAAGGGCCATTATGAGGGTATCTAGGGAGGTTATCCCTAAGGAATACCTAATTAACCCAAGGAGCTCAAATAGGTTTTGGGTTCCTAGGAGCGTGATCGATTCACGCTAAATGGGTTAGGTTGTGCCAACTTTAAATGGATGGGTAGTTAACCTAACAATGGTAAAGGAGGCACTTTAGGTCATTTTCAAGGTTATGGTTACCTTGGGAATGTGTGTTGATCTTAAGTCCTAAAGGTTTTTAGGATGTGTCAATATTATTTAAGAAGTTTGAAAAAATAATCAAATTGACACAATTTAGGTTTAGAGGTCTTAGTGTGTCATTTTGGATTTTTGGCACACTTTGGGAGATAAGTAATAATATGGCAAAATGAAATTAATTATAACAAATGACAACTAATATTAAAAATTTAGGTATTATTATACCTATACATTTTATTTGGCATGTTTTGTTTGCCATATACCATGTCATGATATCATGTTTATTTTTATCATTTAATATGTCATGATCATGCTTAGGATTAAGATTAAAATGTCATGTATGCTTAAATTACATCTTATGTCATGACATCATGATTATGAGCATGTGTTTATTTATATCATCATTAATTCCATAATCATTCATGCATTTAATTTGATTAAAATTAAGTTAAGGACAATGGCATGACTTAAAGTCTCATTTATAAGGAAATCAAGTAGTGTTGCCTTAGAAAATGCATGAGGCCTTAGTTTAAGATAAACCAAAATCCACATCTCACTTCTAAATTGACATGTATGTGTATTTATACACCCTAGATACATGTGAGATGATAGAATATGAGTTAAGTTCAAGGTGCATAGTTTTTGCATCTAGATGAACTCAAACTCATCTAAAATCATATTGTGGGTCATTGGGAAAGCTTATGTTCAAGCCATGTACATTAAGCCCAAAGAATATGATCCAATATAAGGTTTTAAAACTATTTTAAAATTTTTTTAGAAAACCTTGGTGAAGTCTATCTTTTGATAGCAATCACCATTGATGAAGTTGATACAAAGTGAGCTAAAACATTAAAGTTTTTCTTCACTTTTGAACTTTGTATCAATTTCACTATTTTATGGGTAAAATATTTTTCAAACATTTTTCACCCATTATAATGGTCATAAGTATTATACGTATGAAGTTTCATGATTTTTCAAATTATGTATAATTATTTATGAATTTCAAAATTTCAATTCTGATAATTGAAAATCAAAATTTTCAATTATCAGTCGACTGCCCTTGTTGGCAGTTGACTAATGGTTGATAAAGTCGACTGTCAATGCTGATTTCGGGAAAACATGATATGTTTAGCCCATTTTCAGCTATGTTAGGGTTCTCTAACCACTCATAACCCTAGGATATGCTTTAGAAAGCATTATAAAGGGTGAAAAACCATTAGATATGGATTAGGAGAGTTGTTAGAGTGATGTATCAAATTTAAGGATGGGAAAGTTCTATGTTGAACTTTGAACCTTATTTTTGATGGTTTAGAGTTCCTATTGGCTTAGGGACTTCCCAAGGACATTGTTGGTGCAATGGTCAAGGGGGAGCAAGCCTTTAGGGGGAGGTATCCATCATAGGATGATGGATGGTATTTTTCCTCATGAGGGGGAAAAATGAGATTTTGAGATACCCAATTTGGAAATTGGGAGAGTGTGTAGGATTTCCTCTCTTAAGTGATATGGGACTTATCACTAGGAAGATTGTTGGCATCCTAGAGATTTTTGGACCAAGGGGGAGATTGTAAGATCTCATTGGGATATGAGACATTGACCTCCTTGGAGAGAACCTTTTTGATGTATGTCAAAAAGGGGGAGAATGTTAAAATACCAATTTGGGATAATTGGTAAGGGAATTTGAGTTAGGGGTCTAACTCAAGGGTGTTTTTATCATGCCCCGAGAGTATGTCGTGCCGAAAATCAAACGGACGACATCTCCCCTGTACGTGGCAACATATACAGTTAATACAAGGCCCTTGGACCCACAATCACAATATAATAAACATAACGACACAAAAAACACAGCGGAAACATAATACCACATACCCACAACCACACATAATGCATATCGATATGACTGACCACATCACAACATAACGGAACATCGACAAAACCCAAATCCACAAGTGTGTACATCACATGACAAGTCCACAACACAGTACACCACGAAAAACTCCAAATACATAACACAACATACGAAAAGTCCAAAACGACCACAAGAGTCTCAGAGGTGAGATGAGATGTTGTCAGTCAGCGGTACTCCAAGCCGTCACGAAGACTTCTACCTGTTACTTGGGCGACAGAAAAACCCAGGGTCCGTAGTGGTGAGTATAACTCAGTAGGTAATAGAAAAAAATATGTATATATCAAATATCACATGTAATTCAACAGCATAACCTAGAGGTACAATAGGTATACCAACACAGTATATAAATACATGCATATAGCGTCTAACTAAATAAACAACGTATAATGCAGACATACCTGAAAGTCTGCTACACTACTCTGATCCAACCTGAGCATATATCCAATATAAAACAAAAAAAATAATACTATCTCACAATATACTCATGATACAAGTCAAAGATATCTAATGGTCTGTCCAATAAGAATACAGGTATCTGACACAGCCGTATAACAGATGCGAGTAGCATGTATAAAGATGATGTACAACCAAATGCAGCAAGCATAGTACAATCAAGTGCAACATCACAATAAGCATATATATATATATATATACACTGCATCTATATATATATATATATGGTAATATGCAAAGCGACATATGATACGACAACACAGCATGCATGGTCATACCTGCACACCTCTACTCACTACCCCGCCCCCAGTGTGGCCTAGGTGGCACGACATGACAACTGTCCCAACTCAACACCAACCACTGCTCTAGAGTGGCCAAGTGAGCAGTATGATCAAGTAGCATATGAGCGTAAAGAGTTAGCTACACAATGGGGGTCCCTGTTGCTGGCCACTCCGACTAACACTATCTGTGAGTGGTTGAGTGTCATGCACCCAGGACAATTGCACGCAACTCCAACTACCACCTTCTATAGTGGTAGAGTGCGGCACAACAAATGCTCTACCCTCACACCAGTTACTCCTCCATGAGTAACCTGGAAGGCAGGATGACTGACGACCCTCTCAACCACAAGGGAGACTATGTCGTCAGAATGCATGCAAATGATATGAATGCACAGTCACGCATACAGACATCCACCACAGACTCTCTATTCGACAGAGAGTCATACCCATCCGATCAATGCACTCTCTATCCTACAGAGAGTGGCACTCAACTGATCGATGCACTCTTTATCCTATAGAGAGTCGTACTCAATTGATTTACGGACACTCTATCCTGTAGAGAGGCATACTCAACTGATCGACGAACTCTCTATCCTGTAGAGAGTCGTACTCAACTAATCATAACAAGCTAGGATCACCGGTCCGTAGCGACACACTAATCACAATTCACCTGACCATTACACAACACCTGGTTGGTAATAAGTATGCAACATACGGGTATTGGAATAAATCCTACATTTAGGGAATTACCTACCCACGGATGACCTTTTACCCAATTTACAAATCTGGTCATCATTCGTACTCCAACATCTACACCTAGCTAAACATTTATAGATCTACTTACATCACATCTGTAACTCCTCAATCATGATAGAGGAAAATGTGATATCAATATTTGAGTATATATGACCAACGACAAGTATCAAGCATACAGATAAATAAGAGTAGGGTCATAATAATATGAACATATAATATGATCATATCTATGTCTAAATCTGAATGCAACCACAACTACTTGACCAGGGTAGGAAATTACCCACCTGCTATAAATAATGTACTGATTGTCTTCATGTCCGAATCTCTATCCCGAATCACATCCTGTAACAAAAGAATGCAACATATATCTAAGTTCTACCGTCAATCTAATAGTAGAACCAAACAAATTCCTTAACCCTATTGAAACCTATAGAATACTATCATCTTTAAAATACCCAAACACTGTATATAAATCCACAATGAAACCAATAACATCATCATCTTATAAATTAGATTAGATATGGTGGCACAACTATAATACCCCCAACTCCAATCCCAAATCGGACTTACCCAAGCTTAGCCTTGCCTGCATAGCTTTTGATCACTTAAAGTTATCCGATTTGAATCATTCTGTTGAATAAACGCAATTTCCATGGCCTACAACATATCCAAAAAACCATTCACTGGCGATCGCCTGTAATAAAAAAGAACATAAGCTTCCTATGATCAATTCCCCTAATCTTTAATCCATAAATAGATTTGCTCATCCTATAAAAATTTGTTAACTTAATCAACATATGCAAACCTTACCTTGCAACCAAATTTTTATCCAACTTCCCAGCTTAATTCCAATTGTCAAAATAGCTCAACAACCATAACAACTCACACTCACAGTGTCCTTCACAGCCGGTGCTCCTTGCTCATAGCCACCTCCTTGATCTCACATGGTAGCTCCCAAACTCACACGATAGAAAATTTACCCACAAAATCAAAGTGGACAAAAAAGAAAGGAGATCAAGTCGTTATACCAAAAATTGACACCATGCCGGCATCATCTCCATATACCACCTCCGGTCGGAATGAATAAGGGCTCTAGCAAGTTGGCTCGGCGACGGTGAGTGCGAGCACAAAGAGGAGAAGAGAGTGGCGCACGATCTGCCATTTGCTTCGACGATGCAAGCGATCGGCGACTGAGGCAGAGTGCTCACGGTGGTGATCCACGACGACAGCTAAGGTTGGTGATCGTCGGCCGCGTACGCAGGGGCGGCGACCGTTGATCCTATGCACGCGACGACCAGGGGCGGCTGGCACGCATCCTGCTCTGCCTGGGGTCGCGAGCGATAGGGGATGGGCGCGAGGTGAGGAGGGTGGTGTGCGAAGAATTGAGAGGGAACTCTGCCGATTCGACGGCCATAGCCATCGAAAATTAGGGATCGGGGAAAGAAGAGGATCGCGCAATGAAAGGAGAAGGAAATCGCGATCAAGAAAATGCATGGGGAAGGGAAAGGCTAGCAGTGAAGAAACGGTCGAATGGAAGAAAAATAAATAAATAAAGGAGAAATGGGTCGGGTTTTTAATTTTACTATCGGGTTGGGTTTAAAACCCAATAGGACTTAAACCTAGATCCAATTAAAATCATACCATTAAGCCTAGGTTAGGTTTAACTAAATCCCTAACCATGTTTTTCTATTATTAGTTTTTTTCAGTATTTTACATTCTCCCCCACTAATAAAAATTTAGTCCCCAAATTTGTACTAACATGCAAAAATTACTTCAAGCAAGTTTCCGAAAGGACCACATATATTCCTCAAGTGAACAGATGAGGCTATCGAGCTCGGATAGTATCTTCCCGCTCCCACATAGCCTCCTTATCGGTATGATATTGTCATCCAACCTTTATGAGTCGGATGGTTTTGTTCCGCAATTGACGCTCCTTGCGACCAAAATTCCGCACTGGAATCTCCTCATAGGTCGCATTAGACTGAGGTGGGATTGGTACCTCTTTCAGAACATGATCAGAACGTGACACGTATTTCCTTAGCATAGAAACATGAAATACGTTGTGAACACCCGCCAGTGTCGAAGGTAAAGCCAACCGGTAAGCTACACCTCCAATCTATGCCAATATCTTAAATGGGCCAATATAGCATGGAACTAATTTCCCTTTTAGCCCAAATCGTTTCACCCCCTTTCGTAGGTGAAACACGCAGAAATACTTGTTCCCCCAACCAAGAACTCCAAAGGCCTTTGCCTCCGATCGGCGTAACTCTTCTGTCGACCCTATGCCTCTAATAACCATCATCCGATGACGCGCACCAACTCCGCATCATGTTGGATATTCTGTGGCCCCCAATAGCTATCATTCCCAGACCTCCTCCCACAACACGAGAGATCTACAGGGTCTACCATATAAGGCATCGAATGGAGCCATCAAAATGGAAGAGTGGTAGCTGTTGTTATAGGCAGATTCCACTAAATGAACGTGGTTCTCCCAACTTCCACTGAAATCCATGACACAAGATCTAAATAGATCCTCCAACATCTGAATGATATGCTCAGACTGTCCTTCCGGTCGTGGATGAAACACAGTACTGAATCGAAGCTCTGCGCCCATGGTCTGATGCAAACTCTACCAAAATCGCGAGGTAAATCGCGGGTCTCTATCAGATATAATATCCAAAGGTACGCCATGCAATCTGATAATCCCTCACAGTACAACTCTACCAGACGATCCAACGGATCTGGCCCACGAATAGGCAGAAAGTTAACTGATTCAGTTAGATGATCCACGATCACCCAAATCGCATCATATCCTTTACGGGTTCTAGGGAATCTCATAACGAAATCCATCGTGATTTGTTCCCACTTACATTCCGGAATCGAAATTTTCTGGAGCAATCCAGCGGATTTCTAATGTTCAGCCTTCACCTGCTGGCATACTAAACATCGAGCAGCAAAATCTGCTATAACTCTCTTCATGTCGTTCCACCAGTATAAACATTTCAAATCTCGGTACATCCGAGTACCACCAGGATGTATAGAACTTCTCGAATGATGTGCTTCCTATAGCAACTCTTCCTTAAACACTGCAACTCCATAGTAGCTACACAATAGCTAGCAAACTCCATGAGCATTTCTGCTTCATACAACTACTACACAAGATCATATCTGCTAAACCACTTCACGTGTATAACAGCTTATCTCGTAGTTTCTTATTTGTCATAAGTATATGATACACATCATTTAACTATATCGGGATCATTCCGATCCCTGAAATGATGCATCCGCGTACAACATCCTTCCATCCTCTTTGGAAGAATTAACTAACACTGATGCAAAAGTCAACCATCCACTGTGTCCTGAAAACTAGCTTCACAGGCTTTCGACCAAGTAAGTTCCATCACCTTCCTGATCAAACAAGTCAGTGATATACTAACACTTAAAATCATCCTATCATAATATCATTAACAACAACTCATAAAATTCATACCAAGTATGGAATTATCGTCTTTACACACCTGTATACTCTTTACTCTACACTGATGATATTTCAATCATCACAATGACAATGATAATTGTATGACACCATGTCACTACAATATCAATACTCCAGTCGTAAACCAACCCTAGAGTATACATAGGTGTCCTTAGCTAATCTAAATAGATCATCTATCCACAGCGAAAGATATTCATTCACAACAACTACTGTATTCTATCATCGATAATCGATGCATAATCTCAAAGGTCCATCTCTCTTTCAACAAAGAGTTCTGGATCTTCTCAAGGAGGAATACTGGGGTAGATAAATATCCCTTCCAACATCTCTTATAATCGCAACTTACGTTCTTTCCATTTCCATAGTGTTTAGCAACATTGATACAAACAAAATTATCATTCGTATGAGGTATTCAATATCATCACTATCTTCGAAATCACTCTGATCGCCTACTCCACTTGCCTATGCAGCAGCAAGCCTAGGAGTTCAACCAAAACTACATTTGAATGTTCTCAAATCATACGCACATCCGAGAGACATAATCATACCATAATCTCAACAATTTGACCATTTGTAAGGATATGTCTATAGTAAAGGTATGTCTATTAAAGTCTAAGGCATCCCTTGACTTCTTAATTGTTGATCCACATCTCACTTGACGGTAGAGATTGACGTATAGGAACCCTTCTAATCCGAACTAAGAATGTTCTAGACAAAGATACTTGTAAACTACAAGCATATCTCAATATGTCGACTTAGAGGGAAAATTTAAAGTAATACCCTGAACGATCAATTATCTGTTGATCCGATCCAAAGGCTCCCCCGCAAGTCTCGTCCTTTCTTCGAAGAGAAAAAGATCAGATCCAACAGTTCGCGACAAAGCAGTCGCATTTCTACGACGAATGCCTCGGGGATTTTTCCTAGATCATCTGATCCCATCACTAAATCCTACAAGCTGCAACTATAGAATACAAAATAGATATGACCGTCATCGTATACTCTCTCCTCTGTACAAAGCCAATCCACATCTGGGGGTAACTATTGTTGTTGTCTGTTGATGCGCATGGTCGCAACCTTAAATCCCACGACGGAGACCATCGAAGACTCAAAGTACGTGCTCATACTCAACGCCCGCAAGTGCACGGACGTCGTCAAGTAATAAAAATATTATTGATCCCACAAGGACTAGGATTTGAGTACCAATCCACTAAGTGGTTGCGCTTGTTCGGACAAAATTTCAGTGAGAGTCAGTTGGTGAGGACTATCGGAGGACCCTACTCAGTGCGGTGTCACACGGAGGAGGAAAAGAGGGTGTCAAGGTCTTTAAAAAGCGATTCTAGGACTTCGGTTTCACTTGTGTACCACAGAACAACGTTGTCAATTGACGTCGTCTAAACTTCTACTTACGGCTTTGGGGAAGGGACATCATACACTCTCCCGCAGAGCTGCCGCATTCACCGGGAGCTATCCTCGCCCAAAAGAATGGGATAGAGGGTACGAGGATGCCAAATCAATCCTTGCGGTGGACCGTTTCCGATTCCACCGCTCCCTTCTCCCCGCAGTTACGGGAGGTCAAGTTTACCCCTAGGTTCCTTGATCAAACCTCCTAAATCTAGATTGCGAGGGCTGTCACCACCTCGTATCGCCTAAGCACAGCGAAAAGAAAGCCAACTACACATAGGTATAATAAAGAGCAACATCCAATCGTCAAATCAAACTTTTGGCCAGAATTTAATATGAACCAACATTGTCTATGAACACAAGCTACTCCCTAATCATAGAATCAAAAGTTCTACTCCATAAACGCAAAGGAAGAATCACAACACATGTTTAAGTTCAATTACAATGGAAAGAGAGTGCAGAAATAGAGATTACAATGCATTGTGACCTTCTCTCCGGCGTTATATTTGCAAGTGGTGGACCTCCGACGGCGTTCCTCCTCCCCGCTGCGAGTTACCAAAGCTTTTTAGGGCTTCGGAGTGTCGTCCTAGCCGTCGTGCCTCTTTCCCAGGGTTTGGGTGGAGCCATCCTTATATAGACGTCGCCTCGGACCACTGCGAAATCATGAAAAAACCCTAGTCACGCAACTCCATCGGGCCATCACACGACCGTGTGTTTCCACATAGCTAGGTCGTGTGCGGCCCTGGTATGCTGATCTTCACCCATCGAACATGGCTGTGTGAATCCACACGCCCTGACCGTGTCCCACTCTGCGTCTAGCATGAAATGTCATTCTTTCGCTCCGAAAATGTGTCTTTTCCACCCGAAAAGCCAACCTGCATTCAAAAGAACAACGAGCAGACCTCCGAACTAGAAAATAGGAAATGCATGCAAAAACAGAGTAACATATGCATGAAACTGACGCAAAATGTAACAAGATGTGAGCAAAAACTACTCCTAAAACCCTATATATTTTGCTCACATCACTTCCCCCAGACTTAAATCTTTGCTTGTCCTCAAGCAAACCTCAGTGCCATAAATTTTTTTTTAAAAAAAAAAAGAGATTGTTCCATAATAAGCATGCTAACTAAATTTATCAGGTGGTATTTGCAATCAAAGCAAAACAGATATGTTCTAAAAATTCACTAAGTTAGCTCTTCGTGCTCGTGCTAGGCGAATCATTCTTAGGGGATGTCCGTTTCATGGTGAGTTAAGTTGTCACCCCATAGCTTTCCTAAGGTTTTCGACTCTTAGGCACTTACCTGCCCAGAGTGAGGATCGTTCCCTAGATCTAGCATAAAGTCTCAAAGGCGTGCTCGGTATTGAAAGAAATTGGGAGGTGTTTTCCAAGTAACCTAACTCGGTCTCAAAGGGGCACCTAACCATTTCCACCCACGACAACTATTTTTTTTATCATAATTTTTTTTTCAGCTCACGGGGATTTTGATTTTTCCGAATGGGCTTACACAATCTGAGTATCTCCAGTAACTAAAATGCTAAACCTATAGTCACCTATGGATTCCAAAGTACTAGACTACTGAAGTGAATCATAACTAGGTATGTACTAAATTCTCCCTTTCAGAATGTTCAACATGTGTGAATGCAAAAACAGAGCTAATCAGTGCAAGTCTAGAACATTCAATAGAGCACATAGAATAAAATACCACAAGATAAATGGAGTTAAGCTACCTATGGGAACAACTCATGCAGGCAACTTTCAAAAATACTACTGAGATAACTTTATAGACATCAAAAATTAAGTACCGAAAGGAACTAAACAACTCATGCATGCATGAACAAATGAAAATACTAGAAAAGAAACAACCGCTAGGAAACAAAACAAAATATAGTTTTGGGGTCCCCCCCAGACTTAAACAAAAAATATACCTCTAATAAGGTGGACGAGGTGGAAAGTCTGGGAGTCTGGGCATCTCTGGGTCCTGGGAGAACCTGCTGCTGAGCCGCTGATGCCACATATACACGTGGGCAATCTGAGAGCTAGTGGATGCAGCGACTGCTCGGTGCTCCTCCTCCCTAGCCCACTGTGCCTGCTGGGCATGCATATGCTGCCGCATCTCCCTGCGATAGGCCACCTCATCCTGACGACGAGCGGCCTCCTTCTTGAAGTATATGCGGGCCTCATCGTAGAACTCCTATACCCACTGGAAATGCTCCCGAAATCCCTGAAACTCCACCTACTGGTAGGCACTCTGCTCCTCCCATCGCTGCCTCTGTGTCTGCTGCTCAGTGTAGATGTCGTCGAGGCGCGATCGGAACTCAGAGAAATCATATGTCGACGTACCTGCATCCTGCTCAAAAGTAGAAAAAGATGGTGGCACAGGTGTAGGCTCATTCCATCATGGACTAGGTGGGATCCTATGTATGTGTGGACTGGAGGGAGAGTGGTACAAAGATGGAGAGATGGGCGCTGATGTGGATGGTCCCTCATGTAAAGGGGACTCCACTATTAGGTCTAAGCGCCAATTGGTGTGTATAGTGATGGTGGTACGATCCGGGTCGGGGAGCCTGAGGGTCATAAGATTTTTCCTTACAAAGCATAAGGAGTCTCCTTCTCTTACAATCATCTTCATGGTCATGCATACTCCTAGGTCGATCCTAGGGCTCCCCTCTATACTCTCCAATGTTGTGTAGTCGTACCCCATCCTATAACATATGTGGGTAAGTAGGCCTCCCACATGGATCTCTCTGCGTGCTGCTTTGCCCATCTTCACTAAGTGTCTGATGAAGTGGGACCCTACATCGATGCTACTCCTCTCTTGTAGCATGTCCCATAGGCAAAGCAGCTCACTGACTCTCACTACACCGTCACTCTCCCTACGACCAAATATAGTACTAGCCATGACACGGTGAAGGTATCGAAAGATGGGGTTTTGGAGGCGCGACGCTTTGGCCCTAGAAGGGTCACAAATGTGCTCCCCTGTCAACTCAGTCCAAATCAAATGAGAGTTGTACCCATTAGGGATTCTTCTCTCTCCCCCACTTGGCAAGCCAAAGCATGAGTTTCATTGGTGAAGGGTCCACTCATGCTCAATATTAAAAAGTCTAAAAGTTATCCTACCCACCTCACTCTCTCTACCCGTTAAAACTTCCGCCTCTAAAGAACTCAAAAATTCCAAAACTATCCTAGGGTAGGTTAGGTGCCTTATTCCCATAATCTCATCCCACCCCATTTTTGCAAATAGGGTTTGCATGTCACCTAACAAACCTAAAGATCCTAGCAAATCCTCATCTAAGTACCTAGTAGCAGTAAGTTTACGAGTAGAGAGCATATTGAACCTATCTCTTTGCTCATTATTGCGAAAAAGTAGAGGGGGTATGGCATTACCCTCTTCCGGAGCTTGAGGAGCGTTGGATCTTCTTGTTTGTCGCTCTGAGGCACCAGATCCGGATGCTATGGTCTTGGTCCTCCTCATCCTTGCTCCTTTTGGCTTCTAAAGAGGTTAAAAATGCTTCTAGAGGAAGGGGAAAACGAACTCACATGGCTAGGGCAAGAACTTTTGAAGCACATGGCGCAAATGAGGTGCAAACACACGACTCACCCCTTTTAACCTCGCGTGCCACGACCGCGTGAAAACACACGGTCAGGTCGTGTGCGCCTCTGGTCAAGTAGGCACGACCGTGGGAAAACACACGGCCAGGCCGTGTGCCACCATTTTTCGCCCCTTTTATACACCATAGCCCGAATTTGTTCATACACTTTGTCGTGTATACTAACATGGGTTTCATTTTTGCCTAGCAAAGTTCTTTTCTACTCCTAACTCTAAATGTGATGGAAATCAAAACTAAAATCTAACACATGTATGCAATGCAATAGAAAGAAGAAAAATCTACAACTAAAGTTGGGTTGCCTCCCAAGAAGCGCTTTGTTTAAGGTCATTTAGCTCGACTGCACTCTTCTATCAACTCGACTCCGGTGGTTCAGTGAACCTCCATTCATCCATCTCAGGATCCGCATCTGGAGGTTCTAGCTTCAACCTGCTAATCGTGAAGCCGTCAAAGTAGGAAGCTCTTTGTTTCGAAAGATTGAAAAGAATGATCTCCCCGTCTACCTCCAGGGAGATCCAGTGTGCCTTCACATCAATGCACGCCCCCACGGTTGCTAGAAAAGGCCTTCCCAGAATAATAGGATTCTGGGGATTCAGTCCTGTGTCTAGTATGATGAAGTGCGTGGGTATCATGAAATCTTCAATCATCACAGGAACATGTGGTAGCAGGCCAACGGGCTCCTTCACTGAGTCATCCCCCATACAAATACCAAGATTCGCGGGTTGGAACCCGCTCAGTCCCATCTTCAAAAAATATGCATAGGGCATCACACTGACTGATGACCCCAAGTCGCATAGCCCTTCGTCGAAACTCTCTCCATAAATTGAGCAGGGAATAACGAATTCACCAGGGTCCTCAAGCTGTACTGTGATTTTCTCTTCAAACTCAGCTTGGTCAGGTAGGGTGGAAATCATGGTTGCACACCCCTTGGCGAATTGGCTGCTTTGCCCTACTCTTTCCTCTTTTCCTTGGCTGGGCGGAGAGTTCTTCACAGGTTGTGACACGGATTGGGCTATTTGGGCCACTTGTGTCTCCAACATCCTGGTATGACTTGCAAGGTCATCAATGGTGGCCTTCAAGTCTCTCAGTGCTTCTTCAAACTTTTGATGTTGGCGACGGAATTCTTCATTTGCCTTAGTTTGGGTAGCGATGAAGTCCTCTATCATTTGTTCCAGTCTGGACTTCTGTGGTCGCTTCCCATTGCCCTGTTATTGCCCATATCCTCCGGATGGTTGTGGGTTTCCCAAGTTATTTTTGTAGGAGAAATTTGGGTGACTCCTCCATCCGGGATTGTAGGTATTAGAGTACGAGTTGTGGGGCCTTTGATCGTAGTCCCCAATTGCGTCACAATGCTCGATCTACTCATCTGAGGTCCCCTATCCTACAAAGTGGTCCTCACGATACGCTGTCGCCCCCTCTCCAAAGTCAATGGCCACGCATGCAGATGAAGGATTCAAAGATTCAAGTCGTCTGCTTAGCACATCCATCCTCGCTGAAAGGTGGTCCATGGAGTTGACAGTGTATCATTCTGCCGCAGGCGTGGGTTGACCACATTTGGAGGCCCATTGATGGTGGTTTTGTGCCACCTCTTCAATAAGATACTCTGCCTCCTCGATGGTCTTATTCATTAAGGATCCTTCTGTGGCAGAATCTAAGGACATCTTCGTGGCGTAGGCGATCCCATTATAGAAAATGTGGATCACCAGCCACCTCTCTAGTCCATGGTGTGGGCATTGATAAAGTAGCCCCTTGTAGCGATCCCATGCTTTGAATAAGGACTCCCCCTCCTTCTGGCGAAAGCTAGTGATAAGGTGGCGCATGTGAGCAGTCTTACTTGGTGGGAAGTATTTATTCAGAAACTGCTGCTCCCACGTGGTAATGCTGCCAGAGGGTAAGGAGTGACGCCAAGCCTTAGCCTTATCCCGTAGTGAAAACGGAAACAGGCTCAGGAGGATTGCGTCAGAAGGGACTCCGTTCAGTTTCATGGTTGAGCAGATTTCTAGAAAAGCCTCAAGATGCCAGTTCGGGTCTTCAGTCGTAGCTCCCCCGAATTGATTCTACTGGACCAATATGGACAGTCCAGCTATGCTCTGCCTGAATCCTCTAGAGCTAGGAGCTGCATAGTCCCGCAGAGGTCGGCTGCCTACGTTCACCTCGGATGCAGCTTGATCTTCCATCTTTCGTTGCACTGCTCTCCGATGGTGAAAGGTTCGCTCTATCTCTAAATTGATCAGAATTAGACCTTCCGATCCTAGTCTTCTAAGCATACGACGAACTAACACTCAAAAGTAAGAGTGCTAACCTAATGCTAAAAGTAGGAAATAACTAAATCTAGTAAATAAAAAACCTAAGATGCAATAAGTAAACAGGAAACTACTACTGGAAATAAAAATTAAATCTAAATATGGAAAATAAAACTAAAGCAAATAAAGTAAACTAATAAGAAAATAAAGCAAGAAAATAATCTAATCCTAAGTCTGATCCAATCTACCACCGTTCGATTGATATCGAATCGACAGTCCCCGACAACGGCACCAAAAACTTGATGCACACGGTCACAACCTTAAATCTCGTGATAGAGACCATCGAAGACTCAAAGTACACGCTCACGCTCAACGCTCGCAAGTGCACAGATGTCGTCAAGTAATAAATAGATTATTGATCCCACAAGGACTGGGATTCGAGTACCAATCCACTAAGTGGTTGTGGTTGTTCGGACAAAATTTCAGTGAGAGCCAGTTGGTGAGGACTATCGGAGGACCCTACTCAGTGCGGTGTCACACGGAGGAGGAAAAGAGGGTGCCGAGGTCTTAAAAAGGCAATTCTAGGACTTCGATTTCACTTGTGTACCACAAAACAACGTGTTGGATCGAGCGGATCGCTAGAGGGGGGGGGGTGAATAGCGATAAAACTTTTCTTTTGTTCCGTTCGTTAAAACACGAGTAGACACAGTAGTAGATAAAATTAAACACAAGAGATAATAGTATTTTTTTACTTGGTTCGTAGCGTTCGGCTACTACTCCAAGGCCCTAACGGTCCTAGACCATGTACGGAGGGCAATTCACTAAAACACTCCTCCTCGTTGGAGGTAGGAGTTAGAGGATTACAAAAACCTTCGAAAGCAAAAGATAGAGAGATAAACCCTCTCTTCTATTAAGGTAAAATGCAATGATAGAAAACCTCGATTAATAAAAAAAATTGCAATATTAAAGAGACGACAAAGTAAGGTTATACCAACAACTAGAGAATAGAAATTAAGCTAGGGTTGTTGACAACACTTCGTCGTTGTAGAGTTATCGGAGAGTCGTAGCATTGCGGAGGCTTTTGGGCACTTAGAATTGATGAGAAAACCCTAGGATAAGCCCTCCTTTTATAGCCTTTGAGCCTCTTTTCGAGAGGAACTTCAGCCAATAAGATTTGAGCACCACCCCCCTTGAAATGAGGTGATAAGCCTTGACTCCTCGAAGCTGATCCTTGACCATCAGTCGACTGATGGCCATCATCGATCGGCCCGATGGCGGCATCGATCGAATCGACCGCTGACGATCGTGATGGGCAAGGCGATCGAGTCCTCAATTAGCTTAAGAAAAACATTATTTCTACGGCGTCCGCCCGTCCGATCTCGACCTAGACCACCTATAGGATGTCTTTGGTCGGATCTACGCTTAAGATCATCCCCGTAAAGAGGATACGACCTCACTTATTCTCGCACACACACGAGCTTACCTCGATACTTACTGTGTTGCTTTCGCTTCCGGCCTTCCACTCGATTCCTTTGGCTCCCTCCAAAGTCACTCGAGTGTCGCCCGACCACCGCGGCTTCCTCCGGGTGTCACTAGCCTTCAGATCCAGCGTTGGCACTTTTCTACACACTCGATTTAGCTTGTGAGATAACAATATAAGCTTAACTTTGTATCATTTGCTATAATCAAAACTCATGTTCGACTTAGGTGCCTACTGCACCAACAATCTCCCCCTTTTTGATCTATGGAAAACCCACATACAAAGTTAAGAAAATAACATGCATGAAGAATAATAATGTGCATGAGAAACAATAATAAAGATTAAGTAGGAGTACTAAGGATTTTCTTCAAGTACTCCCCCTTGGGGAAACCTCCCCCTTGACCGAGGGTGAGTCTTGAAAGAAGACCTTAATCCTCCCCCTAGATGGTTGCTATTTAGGAAGAGTTTAAGTAATTAACATTACTTAAAGTCGACCTTAGTGAACTATTTAAGTTAAGAGGACTTCTTAAGTTGGCCCTTTCTCCCCCTTGGTCATAGTATTAAAATTAAGTTTAAGTTAAGAATTCTCTTAACTTGGCCTTTACTTCCTTTTTGTTAACAAAAACAAGTTAAGTAAATTTTTAAAACTTAAAGTTAAGTAAACACTTACTTAACTTTTGGCCATGTGAATAAATATGAAGTGAGTTAAGTTATCAAAAATTGTGATCCCTTAACTTTGGCCTTTTTCTCCCCCTTTTGCCATATATCGAAAAGAGTGGGGGTGTGTGAAAAACAAATATAGATATTAAATTTAAAGTCCAAGCATCTTCCATATTATTTTGAAAATAATATACTGAAAATAAGCTCATCTATAAAATGTTCGACACATATTTGACTTGATTGATATGAAAGATCAACCAGTCCTGGTCAGAGTCGATTAATATGTACGATTATACTCCGTGGTTCATGGCGATGCACTAGCTCTACATCTGGAACCAGGAGTAAGGTCCTAACATCTCACGTCCATCTACGTGGCTAAGTACACAAACACATTAGTCCTGTGTGTTGTGAGATGTATTGGCTCCTTAAATCTATAGGTGCATGATATCTAAGGTATGTCCTATGCTAGTTCCATGAAAATGAAAAGTAAGAAATAGTAGTAAAAAAATATAATTTGTAAGTTCCTATTCTACTACGCACATGCCCAATTTTCATCTTAATAGACTGAATTCAGCTTCGGGTAGGGGTTTAGTAAATAGGTCTGCCAAGTTGGACTTTGATTCGACGTATTCGAGTTGTATGGCTCCGTTGGCCACATGTTCTCGAATGAAATGATATTTGACCTCTATATGTTTGGTCCTAGAATGACATATTGGATTCTTAGTTAGGTTAATTGAGCTAATGTTATCTATGTGGAGTTTAGTGTTTGTAAAATCTAACTTAAAGTCTCGGAGAGTGTGCTTCATCCAAAGAAGCTGAGTAACACACTCACCCATCGCGATGTATTCGGCTTCGGTGGTAGATAAGGAAACACAATGTTGTTTCCTACTGCACCAACTTACTAGACTCGAGCCGAGAAGTTGACAACAACCACTCATACTCTTTCTATCGAGCTTACTACCGGCATAGTCCTAATCGGAGTAGTCGGTTAGTTCAAACTTGGTAGATCTAGGGTACCAAATATCGACATTAAGTGTACCCTTTAGATATCTAAGGATACGCTTGACTAGAGTTAGGTGAGACTCCTTGACACAGGTTTGGAACCTAGCGCACATACTTACTGCAAATAAGATATCAGGTCGGCTTGCAGTTAAGTAAAGGAGACTCCCTATTACGCTCCTATAGTATTTTAAATCAATTGAATTTCTGATTACATCTTCTTCTATATTTACAGTAGTTGCCATTGGGGTATTAACAATTTTAGCGTCCTGCATTCCAAAGCGTTTAATTAATTCATTAGTATATTTGCGTTGATGTAGGTATATTCCATCTTTAGTTTGTTTAATTTGTAGACCTAAGAAGAAACTCAACTCACCTACTAAATTCATTTCAAATTAACTTTCCATAAGTGAAATGAATTCATTCAATAGGATCGAGTTGGTGGTTCTGAAAATAATATCATCTACGTAGATTTGGGTTATGAATATGTCTTTACCTACGGTTTTTACGAAAAGAGTTGGGTAAACTACACCTTGGTTAAATCCTTTGGACTTAAGATAAACCGAAAGTCTCTCATACCAAGCTCAAGGATCTTGTTTAAGTCCATAGAGGGCTTTCTTTAACCTAAGGACATGGTCAGGTTTATCTAGACTTTCGAAATCGGGGTGTTGATTAACATAAACCTCTTCTTTAATATATCCATTCAAGAATGCTGACTTCACATCCATTTGAAATAACTTAAATCCTCGATGTGCAGCATATGCTAATAACATTCGAATGGACTCTAATCTCACTACTGGGGCATAGGTCTCATCGTAATCTAGACCTTCGACTTGACTAAACCCTTTAGCGACTAGTCTAGCTTTATTTCTAACTACTTCACCTTTATCATCAAGTTTATTTCTAAACACCCACCTTGTTCCAATGATTGTTTTATCTTTAGGTGGTGGTACCAATTCCCATACTTTGTTCCTAGTGAATTGAGCCAGCTCTTCTTGCATTGCAATAATCCAATCGGGATCAAAAAGAGCTTGGTCAATAGTTTTGGGTTCAATTTTGGAAATTAAGGAGATTTGACTAAGGTTTCTGTATGAGGCTCTAGTTCAAACTCCTAGGCTTGGATCACCTATCACTTGGTCGATAGAATGATTCGTTTGAGTTCTAGTTTGGTTTGGGTTTGGGTCATCTACCACTTGATCAATAAGATGATTCGGTTGAGTCCTAGTTTAGTTAGAGTCATCAACCACTTGGTCAATAGAATGACTTGGTTGACTTAGGTTAGGATTAATACTAGACTTGATCTCCGGATCAGAGTTGAGTATGGTATGAATCAGCTCGCTAATTGGAGTTGTCGGGTGTTTTGTAGGTTCGTGTCCTTCATCAAATACTACATTGATAGTCTCCTCGACTCTAAGGGTGTCATGGTTATATACTCTATAAGCTCTACTTGTAGTCAAGTATCCTAGGAAGATTCCGGTCGAGGTTTTGGACGTAAATTTCCCTAGGTAATCCTTAGTGTTTAGGATATGTACCTTACACCCAAATACCTAAAGTACTTGATGTTAGGTATTTTATCGTGATAAATCTCGTATGAGGTCTTAAGGTGTCTCTTTACCATAAGGATCCTATTTTGGACATAGCATGTCATACTTACGGCTTCCGCCCAAAACCTATTGGATAGGTTATACTCGTTTAACATTGTCCTAGCAGCTTCTTGTAGGGTTCTATTTTTACGTTCTACTAGGCCATTCTATTGTGGGGTTCTAGGGCAAGAGAACTCATGGTGGTATCCATTTAGGTTACAGAATTTTGTAAACCTGTGGTTCTCGAATTCACCACCATGATCAATCCTAAGTCTTTTGATTTTAAGGTTTTGTTGATTTTCTATTAGTTTAAATAGGTATATTAATTGATCTAGGGTATCACTTTTGTGTTTGATGAACCTAACCCAAGTAAATCTAGAATAGTCATCAATTATGACTGAGTAGAATTTACTCCCATTAAGTGACTTAGCTCCGTGTGAATCAAATAGATCCATGTGTAGGAGCTCAAGAACACTTTTGGTTCGTTCTTTATTAGTTAGTTGATGTTGTGTCATAGATTATTTACCTTGTTGACAAATATTACATATTTTATTATCCAAGTTATTGAGGTTAGGCAAACCTCTGACTAAGTCACTCTGACTCATCTTGTGGATGAGTCTTGGGTGTGAGTGACCGAGTCGTCGGTGCCACAACCATGATTCCTCTTGCCGTGTCATAAGACACTTGGTTGAGGAGTTAGTTAAATTAATACTGCAAATATTGTTATTTCTAGTTCCCTTAAGGATTGTTTTAGAAGTTTCATTTGTATTAATTACGCATTCATTTTCTAGAAATATGACCTTATAGTTATTATCACACAATTGACTTACACTAAGTAAATTATATTGAAAATTTTCTACCAATAAGACATTTTGACTAATAAAGTTAGAGTTGAGCTCAATATCACCTGATCCGATGATTTTGAGCTTGACGTTGTTTTCGAAGGCTACCGATCCTTGTCGTTTGAATCGAAGCTTCGAAAACTTGAGTTGATCCCCGGTCATGTGTCGGGAGCAACCACTATCCAACATCCATTGATCCTACATGCAAGGTAGTTGGATCGGATATTGGATTTATTAAAGATTGGTTGAAGATTATTAACCTAAATCATCTCACCCATGTCTACATGATCAAACATGTTAACCCTATATGTTCTTGTGAGATGACTTCCAATTTTACTTGATTTAAATTTAATGATTTGAACACTTGTCAACCTTGCGTTAGATTCGGATTTGACCTTAGGCTCATCAAGTCACCTTTTCAAGATCATGGCTTCCAAGTCGTGGCGAGGCACAGAGGCCTTCTTTGATCGAAACAACAACCACTTCCTTAGACAAAGCCATTTTCAAGAAAATAGAGACTTGACTCACCTAAGACAACTTCCTAGTCTAACTAGTCTAGGATACGGTGAGGTAGCTTCAGCTAGTTCCACTCGGTCAAGTGCACCGAACTAGATATGCCTTATCTAGCCCGAATCCACAAAACTCCGCTTTCCTAGCGTACTATCATCTCGCCGCGTCCTGGTACTATGTTATCAAGTATTGACGAGTTATAGTCCTATCTAGCCATTCAAAAAAGAAAAATCAAACTAAATAAAGGACCTAAGCATGCAATTTCTAAGTTAAAATACAAACAAGTTTTGTACTAGCTCCCCCTGGACCGTTGAATCGGTTCGGTCTCTCCACATAGTGAATTTGATCCTTGGGAACCCAGTACTGGTTCGATCCTAAGTTTGAAATCAAGGCGGTCTTAGGGACCCATGCTTGGACACGTTTTTTATGTCGACTTACAATCGACATATATGACTTGTTGGTCGTATTTGAGCTAAACCCTAGCCCGGTCTTATTGTACACGACCCTTTGTGATCCAAGTAGGAGGTCAAGTCCTTTGGATCCCAAAGTAAACCTTTCCAACGTGTTCCTAAGATCTTTGACTTGACTCTTCAAGAGTGAGTTCTCAACTTCGAGCTTTTCAACCCGAGTTGAGTCCTCCTCTCGAACTCGACTAGTCGAAGAGGTTAGGGAGACCTCGTGTTTGAGGAGTTTAACTTCCTCAACCAGGGTCTCGACCTTGGACTCGAACTTAGCTAATTTCCTAGTTAAGAACTTAATTGCACTATAAAGAGTACTAATAAGGGATCGGCTTACCTTGAGTGTATCTTTTGAACCGGATGTGTATCCGTGGCTTGTCTTGAATAGCTCTTCGCAGTCCGACTCGTCTTCGGTTTCAGATTCGTGTTATGGTTCCGACTCCATCTCCAATTCAATCAGTTTAGCCATGAGGACGTGATCATCATCTTCTTCCTCGGACGCTTCTTCCCATGTAGCATTGAGTGTCTTTTTGTGTTTTGGTGCTTTGTTCTTGAGATTTGTCCATTCGGACTTGATGTGTCCAAACCTATTGCATTCGTAACACCTAATATTAGAACTTTTAGGCTTACCTTCGTTGGGTCGAGTGATGATTCACTTTCGGCCCTTGATTATCCTTCGAACTAGGTTAACTAGTTCGGCCTCCATTTCCGGGTCGACCTCCGAATCGGACTCATCTTCTTCTTTCTTCATGGGTGGCTTGCTCGTGGTTTTCTTCCTCGAACCTGGAAAAAGTGTTATACCCTTCTCGGGTTCCGAGTTAGACTGCTCATGAAGTTCAAAATCGGAAAATAACTCATCTAACCTAAGTTTTAAAAGATCCTTGGAGACCTTATAGGAATCGACCATGGATGCCCACAAGGTAGTCCTAGGAAAAGAGTTAAGAACATACCTAATAAGGTCACGGTTTTTGACCTTTTGCCCGATCGCATGTAGGTTATTGACTATGTGTTGAATGCAAGCGTGAAGTTGCGTCACCATTTTGTGTTCCTGTATTTTTAGATTATATAATTTATTAAACAAAATATCACGCTTACATACCTTGGCTTCATCGGTCCCTTCGTGTAGCTCCACTAGTTTTGTCCAAAGATTCTTTGCGCTGATGAAGGGGCCGACACGATTAAGCTCCTCCTTGGACAAGCCGCATTGGAGGATTTGAGTCACCTTGGAGTCAGATTCGACTTGTCTTTTTGTAGCATTGGTACATTGGTCATAATCCAAAGATTCACCCACTTCATTAGTCAGAATTGTGAATCCCGTTTGGATTATGATCCACATCTCGATTTGGGTCTTAAGAAAGTACTCCAACCAACCCTTCCAATAACAGAAGTCATCTCCATTGTAAAACGAAGGTTGGACGGTGCTAAAACCCTCGAGATGGGCCATTGATACAAAACCAAACAAGAGAATGAAGACGAAAAACCTAACAACAACATAAACAATCGAAATGCACCAAGACTTGCATCTTGGATTAGTAGTGCGGGAGAAAAACTAAACGAATGAAATATATTTGAAATAAAAAGAATAAAAAAGAAAAAATCTATAAAAAAAAGCTAGATTGGTGGTTTCACCAAATCTTAGCACCCTCGGCTCTGATACCAATTGTTGGATCGAGCGGATCGCTAGAGGGGGGTGAATAGCGGTAAAACTTTTCTTTTGTTCCGTTCGTTAAAACACGAGTAGACACAGCAGAAGATAAAATTAAACACAAAAGACAATAGTATTTTTTACTTGGTTCGTAGCCTTCGGCTACTACTCCAAGGCCCTAACGGTCATATGTTGGTGTTGGGCGGCAACAAGGAGAGGGAGATTCTTCTTCATTTTCCTTTGATGGCCGGCCCCTCTACCTTCTTCCCTCTACCTTGGCCAAAGCTCAATCTATTCTACTTCCCTTCATCTTTAGCCGGAAATTAAGGGGAGCCTAGTTTAGGGTTTGGGCGGCAACAAGGAGAAGGGGTGTTTTCTTTCTTCTTCTCCAAGTGTTGGTCGGCGCCCATGCCCTTGTTGTTTCTCCTTTGGTTGGTTTCCATACTCCATTTTATCTTCCTTGTCCGGTGGCAACATCGAGTTTATTGATTTGGTGGCTGGTTCTAGAAAGGAAGATGAGTTTTGCTTTAGGATCTTCCTTTGTTCCTAGTGAACAAGGAAAGGAAGATTGGTGATCTAGAAGGCTTCAACTTTTGGTAGATCGTCACCCACACGACGTCCAAAAGGAGGGAGGACATACAATAGAAGATCAAGAGGTATAACAAGAGGTATAATCTTGTTTATTTTGATTAATGTTCTTTTGTATTATGTTTATAATTGCTTTTCAATTATATGCATGTTTTGTGTGGATGGTTACTTGCTTGTATTTGTTATGAGCATGTTTACTTTATGTATGTGTTGATTATACATGTCTACATTAAAATGTATTTGTATAATCATGGACCCCGAAGATAAACACAAGAACCGGCGATCCGTCCGTCGTCTCTTCCACGGCTAACCGACTAGAAGAGTTTAGTTGCTTGAACAACTAGTTTGTTCAAGCAATCGCTCAAGTCATTAGCACAACGATGAATTGATTGAGCTTAGGAAACTCATCCCATCCAGATTAGTTTTCATTTGTTAAAAATTTTAATCCGGGGACATGGGAGCCGACGAGCCTCCGAGCCGATATCCTACATCATAGACCATGTACGGAGGGCAATTCACTAAAACACTCCTCCTCGTTGGAGGTAGGAGTTAGACGATTACAAAAACCTTCGAAAGCAAAAGATAGAGAGACAAACCCTCTCTCCTATTAAGGTAAAATGCAACGATAGAAAACCTCGATTAACAAAAAGAATTGCAATATTAAAGAGACGACAAAGTAAGGTTATACCAACAACTAGAGAATAGAAATTAAGCTAGGGTTGTTGACAGCACTTCGTCGTTGTAGAGTTGTCGGAGAGTCGCAGCATTGCGGAGGCTTTTGGGCACTTAGAATTGATGAGAAAACCTTAGGATAGGCCCTCCTTTTATAGCCTTTGAGCCCTTTTCAAGAGAAACTTCAGCCAATAATATTTGAGCACCACCCCCCTTGAAATGAGGTGATAAGCCTTGACTCCTCGAAGCTGATCCTTGACCATCAGTCGACTGATGACCATCATTAGTCGACTGATGGCAGCATCAGTCGAATGCTGACCGCAGGTAGTCAACTGATGGACGGCAGTCGAGTCCTCTAAGCTGACAGTCGACTGATGCTAGCTGCAAGGCAAAGTTAGCTTAACAAAAACATTATTTCGACGGCCTCCGACCATCCGATCTTGACCTAGACCACCTATAGGATGTCTTTGGTCGGATCTACACTTAAGATCATCCCCGTAAAGAGGATATGACCTCACTTACTCTCGCACACACACGAGTTTACCTCGATACTTACTGTGTCGCTTTCGCTTCCATCCTTCCACTCGATTCCTTCGGCTCCCTCCAAAGTCACTCGAGTGTTGCCCGACCACTGCGACTTCCTCTGGGTGTCGCTAGCCTACAGCTCCAACATTGGCACTTTTCTGCACACTCAATTTAGCTCATGAGATAACAATATAAGCTTAACTTTGTATCATTTGCAATAATCAAAACTCAGGTTTTACTTAGGTGCCTACTGCACCAACACAACGTTGTCAATTGGCGTCATCGAAACTTCTACTTACGGCTTTGGGGAAGAGACATCATACACTCTCCCGCAGAGCCGCCGCATTCACCGGGAGCTATCCTCGCCCAAAAGGATGGGATAGAGGGTACGAGGATGCCAAATAAATCCTTGCGGTGGACCGTTTCCGATTCCACCACTCCCTTCTCCCCGTAGTTACGGTAGGTCAGGTTTACCCCTAGGTTCCTTGATCAAACCTTCTAAATCTAGATAGTGAGGGTTGTCACTACCTCGTATCGCCTAAGCACAGCAGAAAGAAAGCCAACTACATGTAGGTATAATAAAAAGCAACATCCAATCGTCAAATCAAACTTTTGGCCAGAATTTAATATGAACCAACGTTGTCTATGAACACAAGCTACTCCCTAATCCTAGAATCAAAAGTTCTACTCCATAAACACGAAGAAAGAATCACAACACATGTTTAAGTTCAATTACAATGGAAAGAGAATGCAGAAATAGAGATTACAATGCGTTGTGACCTTCTCTCCGGCATTTTATTTTCAAGTGGTGGACCTCCGGCGGCGTTCCTCCTCCCCGTTGCGAGTTACCAAAGCTTTTTAGGGCTTCGACGTGCCATCCTGGCCATCGTGCCTCTCCCCCAGGGTTTGGGCAGAGCCATCCTTATATAGACATCACCTCGGACCCCTACGAAATCAGGAAAAAACCCTAGTCGCGCAACTCCATCGAGGTGCCACACGGCCGTGTGTTTCCACACAGCCAGGCCGTGTACGGCCCTGGTGTGCTGATCTTCGTCCATCAAACACAGCCGTGTGAATCCACACACCCTGGTCGTGTCCCACTCTGCGTCTAGCATGAAATGTCCTTCTTTCGCTCCGAAAATGCATCTTTTCTTCCCGAAAAGCCAACCTGGATTCAAAAGAAAAACGAGCAGACCTTCGAACTAGAAAATAGGAAATGCATGCAAAAACAGAGTAACATATGCATGAAACTGACGCAAAATATAACAAGATGTGAGCAAAAACTACTCCTAAAATCCTATATGTTTTGCTCACATCATCTGCATGAGTCTTCTATGATGTCTTTGTTGGTGCAGGGGCACTAGATAATCGAACCTGTGTTTTGATTATGGCAAAGACACAAAGTTAAGTTTACATCGTTATCTCACGAGCTAAATCGAGTGTGCAGAAAAGTACTAAAGCTAGAGCTGAAGGCTAGCGACACCCGGAGGAAGCTGCGGTGGTCGGGCGACACTCGAGTGACTTCGGAGGGAGCTGAAGGAATCGAGTGGAAGGCCGGAAGCGAAAGCGTCACAGTAAGAATCGAGGTAAGCTCGTGTGAGTGAGAGATGGTAAGGTCGTGTCCTCTATATGGGGACGACCGTAGGCGGCGATCCGACTAAAACTTCTTGTGGAAGGTCTAGGTCGAGATCGGACGGTTAGAAACTGTCGTATTTATCATTTTCCGAGCTAACCTCTCACTGCAGGGAAGTGGCCTGGCGGTGGCAATGATCACGGACATGGAGCGCCGATCGATGCCCATCACCAATCGATGGGAGGCATCAGTCGACTGATGGCGACGACTCAGCCTTTGCGCTAGGTCAAAACGGATAACGTTTGACGCGGCCACTTCGCGATAAAATTTGGAAAACTTCGTGATCCGTTCCAAAAAAAAAGGGAGACATATTCAGAGCCCAAAGTCTATAAAAGGAGGAGGATTCCAACTCCAAAGATCATCAAGTTTATTCATCAAGTGCTCCTACAATGCCAACGCTCCAACACCGTCATAACGCCGACGCGACGACAAGTTCCAATCTTCTTTGTTGGCAGCAGTAGCAAGTAACATATTTTGATATTGTATTCTTTATTTTTATTCATAACGAGGTGAGGTAGGCTTGTTGCCTCATCCTCATAATTTCGGTTTTGTGATCGTTGTCTCCTACCTTCAACGAGGAGGAGACGTTATAGTGATTTGCCCTCCGTACGTGGTCTAGGACCGATAGGGCCTTGGAGTAGCAACCGCTGGGTTGTGAACCAAGTAAAATAAACATGTCGCTTTATTTTCCGCTGTGTTTACTCATTTAATTGTCTACTCGAACGAAACGCCGAAAAGTTTTACGATCGCTATTCACCCCCCCCCTCTAGCGACGCTTCTCGATCCAACAGTCTTCTGTTGATACTGCTTCGTAAATCACCTTCTTTGAAGGGAAGTATCACGGAACTTCAACCATGCCTGAGGTAGTAGGTCACTGCTGATGAGATAACTCAATCTTCTGTGCTGATCTCTACTGTCGAGATGGTGCATCATCCTCCCGGAACACCATCGATAGTCTTCAACTGAGTCTTCAAAATACACCTTGTCAATTGTACTGGTTGCTTACAATAGCAACAGATGAACTGATCCAATGGATAATCTAACTTCGCGTGTCTTCGTGATCTGCACTACACGCACATAATCCCTTCGGAGTCTTTGCTTTGATTTCGCTGATGTACATGAGAACATCCTGATGATCTGCGGTTGGTCTTCTATAATTGAAAAGTAGCTCAAGACCTATGACTCCGATCTTGCTCCTTTTATCCAACAGTCAGAGACTTCTGACTCTAATAAGTTGATCTGGAATATCTGCTTATCGATCTCTAACTCTTAAACACTTGTACGGAGTCATTTCTAAACTCCTGACTCAATCTAATGTCTTCCGACAGGATCTGATAGAAGATCCAGTGATCTTATTCCAAAAGTAAGCCAATAACCGTGGGTGGCTTAAAACATTCATTCATCTTCTTGAGCTATTAGGTGAGCATAAACTCTGCAAGTCTAACACTCTGCATGATATTCTCATTACCGATGATCACCCTACTTGAAGCTCAAGAATTTCTTACATTGTGTCACAGGAAGTGACGCAGGGAATTACTCTCTCTCAACATCACTAAACCATGATCAAGTGATGTTTTATTCCTTGAAGGTTATTTTCTGCATTTACCACCAAATATCGGCTTGATCCCGATAATGGTATGCAAATAACTCTACTTCCTCTGTATAACCCAAGTTAAGTACTCAAAAGTGTCTCTCCAGTTACACAACCCAGTACGAACAACTCAGAGATCAAAATCCCTATGAAACACCTTATACTAACCCTCCGCTTGCTGTAGCAATAATAGTATACACACCTAGTCCATTACCCCATGGGTAATGATCTAACTAGAATGAATAGTGAAAATCTCTAAGACTGTAGTCTTTGATTTTCACAAGATATGTGACGACTTGACCCCTATTTTTCGACTCGATATCAGTCGGTTCTCAAAGGTAAATCACCTTTTCGACACTGGTTCAAGACTCACAGACTCAATAGGTTGTTCTCGTGGTTAACTCAAACAACGATTACGAAGAATAACCAACCTACTACAGGTTATTCCCTATTATAAACACTAAATGCATAGCCAACAAAACCGGGAGTATAAACCCTAACGATAACTCTGGTTGGTCGCCGCGGTGGGCGACATCTACTACGAGTCTGTATAGGTATAATAACTCTAACTGTATACACTTGTTAATCAAGTCCAGATATGTATCCAACTAGAAAATAAGCCATCAGGAATACTTACTTCGTGCTGCTTGGAGCTCAGGTCATTGTCAGTCTCATCTCAAAAACACAAAAACAACATTGTATGACATCGCAGAACCTGGCTCTGATACCACTAAAGTTGTCACGCCTCGAGAGTATGTCGTGCCAAAAATCAAACGGACGACATCTCCCCTGTACGTGGCAACATATACAGTTAATACAAGGCCCTTAGACCCACAATCACAATATAATAAACATAACGACATCAAAACACAGCGAAAACATAATACCACATACCCACAACCACATATAGTGAATACCAGTATGACTAACCACATCACAACATAACGGAACATCGACAAAACCCGAATCCACAAGTGTGTACATCACATGACAAGTCCACAACACAGTACACCACAAAAAACTCCAAATACATAACACAACATACGGAAAGCCCAAAACGACAACATGAGTCTCGGAGGTGAGATGAGATGTTGTCATCCGCAGTGCTCCAAGTCGTCACGAAGACTTCTACGTATTACCTGGGCGACAGAAAAACCCAGGGTCTGTGGTGGTGAGTATAACTCAGCAGGTAATAGAAAAAAACATGTATATATCAAATATCACATGTAATTCAATAGCATAACCTAGAGGTACAACAGGTATTCTAGCACAGTATATAAATACATGCATATACCATCTAACTAAATAAACAACGTATAATGCAGACATAACTGAAAGTCTGCTACGCTACTCTGATCCAACCTGAGCATATATCCAATATAAAATAGGAAGAATAATACTATCTCATAATATACTCATGATACAGGTCAAAGGTATCTAATGGTCTATCCAAAGAGTATACAAGTATCTGACACAATCGTATAACAAATGCGAGTAGCATGCATGAAGATGATGTACAACCAAATACAGCAAGCATAGTACAATCACGTGCAACATCACAATAAGCATATATATATAGACTGCATCTATATATATATTGATCACAACCATCCATATATATATATATATATGTGTGTGTGTGTGTGTGTGTGTGTGTGTGTGTGTGGTAATATGCAAAGCGCCATATGATACGACAATGCAACATGCATGGTCATGTCTGTGCACCCCTACTCGCTACCATGACCCCAGTGTGGCCTAGGTAGCATGACATGACAACTGTCCCAACTCAACACCAACCACTGCTCTAGAGTGGCCGAGTGGACAGTATGATCAAGTAGCTTATGAGCGTAAATAGCTTGCTACACAACTGGAGTCCATGCTGCTGGCCACTCCGACTAACACTACCTATGAGTGGTCGAGTGTCACGCACCCAGGACAACTGTACGTAACTCCAACTACCACCATCTATAGTGGTAGAGTGCGGCACAACAAATGTTCTACCCTCACACTAGTTACTCCTCCATGAGTAACCTGGGAGGCAGGATGACTGACGACCCTCTCAACCATAAGGGAGACTATGTCGCCAAAATGCATGCAAATGATATGAATGCACAGTCACGAATACAGACATCCACCACAGACTCTCTATTCTACAGAGAGTCATACCCATCCGATCAATGCACTCTCTAACCTACAGAGAGTGGCACTCAACCGATCGATGTACTCTCTATCCTGTAGAGAGTCGAACTCAATTGATCGACGAACTCTCTATCCTGTAGAGAGTCATACTCAACTGATCATAACAAGCTAGGACCACCGGTCCATAGTGACAAACTAATCACAATTCATCTGACCATTACACAACACCTGGTTGGTAATAAGTATGCAACATACGGGTATTGGAATAAATCCTACATTTAGGACATTACCTACCCACGGATGACCTTTTATCCAATTTTCAAATTAGGTCATCATCCGTACTCCAACATCTACACCTAGCTAAACATTTATAGATCTACTTACATCACATCTGTAACTCCTCAATCATGATAAAGGAAAATGTGATATCAACATTTGAGCATATATGGCCAACAACAAGTATCGAGCATACGGATAAATAAGAGCAGGGTCAAGATAATATGAATATATAATATGATCATATCTATGTCTAAATCTGAATGCAACAACAACTACCTGACTAGGGTAGGAAATTAACCACCTGCTATAAATAATGTACTGATTGTCTTCATGTGCGAATCTCTGTCCCGAATCACATCCTATAACCAAAGAATGCAACATATATCTAAGTTCTACCGTCGATCTAATAGTAGAACCAAACAAATTACTTAACCCTATTGAAACCTATAGAATACTATCATCTCCAAAATACCCAAACACTGTATATAAATCCACAATGGAACCAATAACAACATCATATTATAAATTAGATTAGATATGGTGGCACAACTAGAATACCCCCAACTCCAGTCCCAAATCAGATTTACCCAATCTTAGCCTCGCCTGCATAGCTTTTGATCACTTAAAGTTATCCAATTTGAATCATTCTGTTGAATAAATGTAGTTTCCATGGCCCAAAACATATCCAGAAAACCATTCACTGGCGATCACCTGTAATCAAAAAGAACATAAGCTTCCTATGATCAATTCCCCAAATCTTTAATCCATAAATAGATTTGCTCATCCTATAAGAATTTGTTAACTTAATCAACATATGCAAACCTTACCTTGCAACCAAATTCTGATCCAACTTCCCAGCTTAATTCCAATTGTCAAAACAGCTCAACCATCACAACAACTCACACTCACAGTGTCCTTCACAGCTGGTGCTCCTTGCTCACAGCCACCTCCTTGATCTCACATGGTAGCTCCCAAACTAACACGATAGAAAATTTACCCACAAAATCGAAGTGGATAGAAAAGAAAGGAGATCAAGTCATTATACCAAAAATTGACACCACACCGGTGTCATCTTCATATACCACCTCCGGTCGGAATGAATAAGGGCTCTAGCAAGCTGGCTCAGCAACGGCGAGTGCGAGCACAAAGAGGAGAAGAGGAGTGGCGCACGATCTGTCATTTGCTCCGACGATGCAAACGATCGACGACTGAGGCAGAGTGCTCGCGGTGGTGATCCACGGCGATGGCTAAAATTGGTGGTCGTCGACCGCGTGCACAGGGGCGACGACTGTTGATCCTGTGCACATGACGAGAAGGGGCGGCTGGCACGCAGGCTGCTCTGCCCGGGGCCACGAACGATCAGGGATGGCACGAGGTGAGGAGGGCAGCACACAAAGAACTTAGAGGGAACTCTGTCGGTTCGGTGGTTAGAGCCATCGAAAATTAGGGATCGGGGAAAGAAGAGGATCGCGCGATGAAAGGAGAAGGAAATCGCGATCAAGAAAACGAACGGGGAAGGGAAAGGCCGACAATGAAGAAATGGTCGAACGGAAGAAAAATAAATAAATAAAGGAGAAATGGGACGGGTTTTTAATTTTACTATCAGGTTGGGTTTAAAACCCAATAGGACTTAAACCTAGATCCGATTAAAATCATACCATTTAGCCTAGGTTAGGTTTAACTAAATCCCTAACCATGCTTTACTATTATTATTATTATTTCAGTATTTTATAGTTTTTGTCAAACATCAAAAAGGGAGAGATTGTTAGTGCAATTGGCCTAGGTCACGATTGACCAGACTCGAGTTTGACTCAAGTAAGTGTTTTAATGTTTGACATGGATGTCTGACATTGATGTCTGACATGTGTTGGGGAGATTTCTAATGTAATTGACCCAGGTTAGTATTTGATGTTTGACGATGGTTTGACCATTGTCATGGGAAAGTCCAAGTCATGGGTACTTGGCATGGAAAGTCCAAGTGTGACACTTGGCATTGGGAAAGTCCAAGTCTTGAGTACTTGGCATGTAAAGTCCAAGCATGGGTCTTTGCATGGAAAGTCCAAGCTTGAGACTTGGAATTTGGAAAGTCCAAGGGGTTTGATATTGGCGGCGTAAAGTCCAAGCCGGAGTCTTGGCATCATAAGTCCAATGGTTGGCAGCGTAAAGTCCAAGCAGAGTCTTGGCAACGTAAATCCAATGTGCCTTGGCGATGTAGACACTGTTAGCATGACAATAGCTGATGGAAGCACCTGAAGGCTAGCGTATGGATGAACAAGTCATGGATGACTTGGAGGGATCTGATAGGCGCTAGGCTGATGGAGGTGGCTAGAAGGCTTAGGTCTAGGCTACAGGTAGTCTAGCAAGTATGGAGGCACCATACTTGGGTTAAAACCTCATGTTTGAGGTGTATCAGTCGACTGGGACCATGGGTCAGTCGACTGATGAGAGTCAACTAGGGTTTAACTACGGGAAGTGTCCTAGTAGTCGACTGTCAGAGTTTGGTAGTCGACTGATGGCCCGATCAGTCGACTGATATGGTGATCAGTCGACTGATGGTCGGATTCTCGGGCACAGAAGGTTCTCCAGTCGAGTGATCGCATCGACCACTCGCCTGATTGAGCCATCAGTCGACTGATGGTGTATCAGTTAGATTTTTCCAGCATGGATCTAGCCATTGTCTCATGTCAACAGTGGCACCAATCGACTGATGATCCCGAGCAGTCGACTTATAGGCGAAATCTAGCCTAGGTAGTAGCTTTAAATTGAGCTCGTGAAGGAAGGATTTGGCATCAGTTCTTGAGAAGTTTTGGGGTGATTTGCTACAGCAAATCAGGGCCTCCAAGTGCATTTCAAGCAACCACAAAGCAAGCAATCCAAAAGCTCTTGTAAAGTTATTTTCTTTACTTGTATTGCAATTTATTATTGTATCTTGCTTGTATTTGTTTCTTATGTAAGAGCTATTGTACGAGGTTTCTCCACCTCCGGATTGTTCGGAGGAGTTTATTTGATTAGTAGTGCGTGTTTGTATTGCTAGGGCTTTTAAAGCCCAATCCGTGGAGTAGGAACCATTCAGTTTCGAACCACGTTATATCCTTGTGTCTTGATCATGTTTGTGTGTTTGTATTGTATATTTTCTATTTCCGCTGCATACTAATATATTTGTAGCAAGCAGGATCGCGAACAAATTCCATTAAGAAATGCTGACGCTATTCACCCCCCCTCTAGCGGGCGCAACGGTCCTAACAGTTGGATTCCAACCAACGACTCTCACATTAGTCGACTGATCTTCCCATCAGTCGACTGATGGAGCCAATAGTCGAGTGATCAGGTCGATCAGTCGACTCTCCAACCTTCTGTGCCCAAAACTCTCGTGAGCAGTCGACTGTCATCTTTGGCAATCGACTGATGGCGAGATCAGTCAACTATCATCCCGTGGTAGTCGACTGTTCGGCCAGAAACCAGACTCGAACACCAGTCGAGTCTTCAGTTGACTTGGAGTAGTTGACTGATGTCGGAAAAACCCATCCGACACTTAGCCATTTGGCCAAGTTCACCAAGAGCTGCCCCGTCTCGGGTTACAATCTCTCACTCTCATCTTCCCTTGGAGTCCCTGGCCTTGAAGTTCTCTTCGTCCGTCCACGTCTCTCGGATGTGCCAAGTGCACGACTTCCCATCGTCATCCTTCGCATCTCGCCATGAAGTCTACTTCCTTCGGCTTCACTCTAATGCTCCTTATCCAGTGGTCCCTCGAATGCACCAAACGCATGGCTTCCGCAATGCTATCCTTCACCGACTCAAGGACCGAATCATGAGATGGTGAATCTTGCCAATGCTATCGTCAAGCCATCCATGTGCGAATTACTAAGTCCTGCATTACTTCAACGCACATATTAAACCCATAACAACCTAACTTAAACGTTTTCCACACACATTAAAACACATCATTCATGGGTTGATTGCCCTTACAATCTCCCCCTTTTTGATGTGTGGCAACCTTGTTTAAGTTAGGTAAAATATAAATCAAAATACATAAGGCAAGAAAGCATGTAAGTAAACATAAGTATCAAAACTCCCCCTTAATACATGCTAATTTCCCCCTTAGCATGATTAACTTAAACCTTCATATTTCTCCCCCTTTGACACTATCAAAAACATTATGCAAATGTTATACAAGCATGACATCAAGACTAATGGAAGAAAATACCAAAAATCAACTCAAAAACCTGATAAAATAGGTTACTGTGCTCGTGCACAGTACATCAGTCGACTGAATCAGAGCATCAGTCGACTGGCACCTAATTTTTAGAATTTTTTGATTTTTCGAATGAACTTCAGAAATATGCCAGAAATTATAAAAAATTTGAAAAATCGTGAAATTTGGGGAACATAATTCTAATGAGTTCCTCTATCAGTGAAAAATTGTTTTTCATGAAAATTAGTTCTATTTTCGAAAATTAGGTAAAAACTCAAAAGTTGCAAAATGTCTAAAGTTTGTATCAACTTTAAAGCCTAGTTTTGCCTTGAAACTTTTCAAAACATGAACTCACTGTTTATGAAATATGAAATGTTTTTAAATCATTTAAAATATCTAACTATGATCTATGGGCAATATGTCCATTGATTAAACATTTACTTTCCCCATAGTTGGTCTATGATTGCTCTATTGATACACTTAATGACCCATCTAAATGTCATAAGTATTAGTGGACCATTTGTATCATCCTATCATCTCACCCATTGCTATATTCTTAATCAAGTTAGCCTATAGTGAGTGTGAGATGAACCTAAAGGTATTTATACTTAACGATAATTTTCGTGCAATTCTATCAAGGTTAAGTTTCATCCTAAAAACCCAATCATGGACATGCATCAAGAATTATCAATCATGATCATAAATCATCAATTATTGCATATCATGATTATTAATCATTAATTACATATCATGATCATAAAACAAAGATTGTACATAATTTTATGTTATGATCACATTATCATCACCCAACACTATAAATCAAAAAGTTATAACCCACATCATCCTAATTCAACCATATAATATGATATGAATAAAGTTCACTATGGTTGACTATCCTAGGGTTTTTCTAACCCTTGAGGATGGATTTAGGAACCCAATATAAGTTCTTTCCTATAGGGTTCACCACCAAAAACTCCTTAGGGATTCATTTTCTAGCTACCATTGTATTTTTTGCTTGACCCCTAGCAATTAGGCAATGATAGGCCTTTTCATTTTTGGTTCCCTTATAACCTAGGTCTTTCTTATTAAAACTTGCCCTTTGGCTCCCAATAATCATGTTTAGGGTGTTGGAGCCAATTGTGAATTTTTCTAAGGCCTTAGTTAAATGATCTACCTTTTCCCTTAAGGCCTTATTTTCCTCAATACATGCATCATTAACATCAAAAGGAACATAATCAACATGTGAGCATGCATTCTCAATACTAGAAGAAGCATTATCATTAACATTTAAACATGCTTTTTCTAGCTTTTCTTCTAGGGCTTTAATTTCATTTTGCATGCTTTTGTTTTTCTTTTTATCCCTAAATAGTTTCTTAGTTAAACTCGAAATCATAGACATAATCTTTTTGGGTGGGAGATTTGTTACCTCACTTACCAAATCTCCTTCTTGTGATGTCGATGACGATGAAGATGAAGCTCCCCCTTCGCTTGAGCTCTCCTCACTTGAACTTATTTCTTCTTGTTCGGAAGAGGAGGTGTTCAAATCTTCTATTGCCATTAGGGCAACGCTTGTGAAGGTTTCTTCTTCTTCCAATGAGGATGATGGATCATCCCACGTCACCACTTTAAGGTTGTGGGGCTTTGACTTCTTCTCCTTCTTCTTTTCTTCTTTATTCTTCCCTTCTTTCTTCTTGTCATGCTTCTTCCTTTCTTCTTTGCTCTTGTTCAAGAGGGGACAATCATCCCTTATGTGCCCCTCTCCTTGGCAATTGTAGCATATGATTTTCCTCCTTGGCCTTCTTCCCATATCATTAGACTTGTTAAATCTAAAACTTTTAAATGCACGCCTTACCTTCCTTACCATGTAGGCCTCCTCATTGCTATCCATGGAGGAAGAGGATTCATCGGATGAGGAAGGTGGTGGAGTCTCCTTCTTCTTCTTTCATTTTTCCACTAATAGTGCCACTCCCCTTGGCTTTGTTCTTGATTCTTCTACTATGCCTTCAAGCCTAGTTTCATGGAGTTCCATAGTTGAAAAGAATTCTTCTAGAGTACTCACCTCTAGATTCTTGGAGATGTAGAATAAGTCTACCGTGGAACTCCATCTTGAAGATCGGGGGAAGGCATCTATGGCTTTCATGATCATGTCCCAGTTCGAAAGCTTTTCTACTACACTTGTTAAACTGGTTATAATTTTCTTGAACCAAGAATGTAAAGAAAGTACCTTTTCTCTTTTTTCTAATTTGATGTTGCTTAATTGTGATCGAAGGAGGTCCCTTCTTGCAAGCTTTGCCTTGGAGGTCCCTTCATGAACTTCTATTAATTTCTCCCACATCTCCTTGGCGCTTGCGCATTCTCCGATCCGGTTGATCTCTTGTTGGGGGAGCACATTGAATAGATGGTGCTTGGCTTTTGAATTCGCCAAATGCTCCTCTCTTTGTCTTTTGGTCCATCTTGACTTTTCAATTAGTTCACCCTCTTCATCCCTAGGCATCTCAAAACCGCTTTCCATTATTAGCATAATATCGAAGTCGGTTTCAAAGAATACCTCCATACGCTTCTTCCACCAAGCGAATTCGCCCTCGAACTTCAGTGGATGAATGTTGGAACCGACCATTGTCGTTGATTGTGTTGGCGGTTAGTCCTTGACAATCTCCTCGCTCTGATACCACTTGTTGGAGATCGGTGGCCGGCTAGAGGGGGGTTAATAGCCCTTTATCGTGTACAGTGGAGATCGATCATTCTTGAGCATCTACGATTAGGGTTAGCACAGCAGAATAATAAAACTAAAACAATTAAGCAAATACAAGAAGTAAAGACACCAATGCTAACGCTGAGATGTAACGTGGTTCACAGCTTTGCCGCTATCTGATTCGTATGGAGAATCACTCCCTTCAAATCCACTAGTCTCTCCTTTGCACTAAGCTAGGTGGAGGTAACCTTTCTTAAAAGAATTTCTCCTCTTACAATAAGATGAAATTAAACACAAGGAAGAGGAGGAAAATTGTGTTGGGCACTTGGGAGATGTTTAGAGGTTAAGCATTAACCCCCCAAGATGACCCAAGGCCTCTTCTTCTAGGGAAGAGGTCATTCTTCCCATTGGGCAGCTAGCAGTCGACTGATGCCTCGATCAGTCGACTGCTGCTGTGGTCGTTGCCTCGCAACGACTCCTTCCACGTTGGATTCCAACCAACTGCTCCCACATCAGTCGACTGATCTTCCTATCAGTCGACTGATGGAGCCAACAGTCGAGTGATCAGGCCGATCAGTCGACTCTCCAACCTTCTGTGCCCGAAACCCTCGTGAGCAGTCAACTACCATTCTTGGCAGTCGACTGATGGCGAGATCAGTTGACTTCCATCCTTGGCAGTCGACTGATGGTGAGATCAGTCAACTACCATCCCTTGGCAGTCGACTGTTCGACCAGAAACTATACTCGAACACCAGTCGAGTCTTCAATCGACTTGGAGCAGTCGACTGCAATATCATGGCCGTCGACTGATGTCGGGAAAACCCATCCGACACTTAGCCATTTGGCCAAGTTCACCTAAGAGATACCCCGTCCCGGGTTACAATCGCTCACTCTCATCTTCCCTTGGAGTCCCTCGCCTTGAAGTTCTCTTCGTCCAACCACGTCCCTCGGATGCACCAAGCGCACGGCTTTGTAGCGCCATCCTTCGCATCTCGCCCTGAAGTCTACTTCCTTCGGCTTCACTTTAATGCTCCTTGTCCGGCGGTCCCTCGGATGCACCAAGCACACGGCTTCTGCAATGCTATCCTTCATCGACTCAAGGACCGAGTCATGAGATGGTGAATCTTACTAATGCTATCGTCAAGCCATCCATGTGTGAATTACTATGTCCTGCATGACTTCAACGCACATATTAAACCCATAACAACCTAACTTAAACCTTTGCTACACACATCAAAACACATCATTCATGGGTTGATTGCCATTACAAGTCTAGGATTCAATCAAGTCATCCTATCGACCAAGTGATAGGCGACCCTAACCCAAGTCATTCTAGGATTCAATCAAATCATCCTATCGACCAAATGATAGGTGATCCTAGTCTAGGGGTTCGAACTAGATCATCATATATAAATCTTAGTCAAATATCCTTGATTTCAAAAATCGAACCCAAAACCATTGAACAAGCTCTTCTTGATCCCGATTGGATTATTGCAATGCAAGAAGAACTAGCTCAATTTACTAGAAGTTTGGGAATTAGTACCACCACCTCAAGATAAATCAATTATTGGAACAAGGTGGGTTTTCCGAAACAAACTTGATGACAAAGGTGAAGTAGTTAGAAACAAAGCAAGATTAGTCGCGAAAGGGTTTAGTCAAGTAGAGGAGTTAGATTACGATGAAACCTATGCCCCCGTAGCTAGACTAGAATCCATCCGAATGTTGTTAGCATATGTTGTGCATCAAGGATTTAAATTATTTCAAATGGATGTCAAGTCAGCATTCTTGAATGGATATATTAAGGAAGAGGTTTATGTTAATCAACCCCCCAGATTCGAAAGTCTAGATAAACCCGACCATGTCCTTAAACTAAAGAAAACTCTTTATGGACTCAAACAAGCTCCTCAAGCTTAGTACAAGAGGCTTTCAATTTATCTTAAGTCAAAAGGGTTTAACCAAGGCCTAGTCGATCCGACCCTTTTCGTAAAAACCATAGATAAGTAAATCTTTATAGCCTAAATCTACGTACACGATATCATTTTCGGAACAACCAATTCGATCCTACTAAATGAGTTCATTTCACATATGGAAAGTGAATTTGAAATGATTTTAGTAGGTGAATTGAGTTTCTTTCTATGACTACAAATTAAACAAACTAAGGATGGAATATATTTACATCAACAAAATTATACTAGGGAATTAATTAAATGCTTTGGAATGTAAGACGCTAAAACCATCAATAAACCCATGACAACTAATGTCAATATAAGAGAGGACTTAGAAGGAAAGCCCATCGACCTAAAATACTATAGGAGTGTGATAGAGAGTCTTCTTTACTTAACTACGAGTTGACCCGACATACTATTCGCAGTGAGTATGTGCGCAAGGTTCCAAACCTGTGCTAAGGAGTCTCACCTAACATTAGCTAAGCGTATCCTTAGGTATCTAAAGGGCACGCTGAGCGTAGGTATTTGGTACCCTAGATCTACCGAGTTTGAACTAATCGGCTACTCCGACTCAGACTATGCTGGCAATAAACTCGATAGAAAGAGCACTAGTGGTTGTTGTCAACTTCTCAGCTCGAGTCTAGTGAGTTGGTGCAGTAGAAAGCAACACCGTGTTGCTTTATCTACCACCAAAGATGAATACGTCACGATGGGTGAGTGTGTAGCTCAACTTCTTTGTGTGAAGCACACTCTCCAAGACTTCAACTTAAACTTCAACAATATTAAAACTCACATAGATAATATTAGCTCAATCAACTTAACAAAAAATCTCATACGTCACTCTAGGACCAAACATATAGAGGTCAAACACCACTTTATTCGAGAACATGTAGCTAACAGAACCATTCAACTCGAATATGTGGAATCCAAGTCAAACCTAGCCGATATTTTTACCAAACCACTACCCAAAGCCGAATTTAGTCTACTTAGACGAAAATTGGGCATGTACATAATAGAGTAGGATTCACAAATCATAACTTATTGTAACTCTATTATTTACTTTTCTCGTTAATGGAATTAGCTTAGGGCTTACCCTAGAAATCATGCACCTATAGCTTTAAGGAGCCAATACATCTCACAACACATAGGACTAATGTGTTTGTGTACTTAGCTACGTAGATGGGCGTGAGATGTTAGGATCTTACTCCTGGTTCGAGATGTAGATTCAGTGTATCAACATGAACCATGGAGTATAATAACATAAATTAACCAACTCTAATCAGGACTTGTTGATTATTTCATATCAATCCAGTCAAATAGAATTGAACATTTAAATAGATGAGCTTATGTTTAAATTACTATTTTAAAAATTTATTTGGAACATGCTTGGACTTAAAACTAAATTCAAAAACTATGTTTTTCAAAATCCTCCGCTCTTTCCGATTTATGGCAAAAGGGGGAGAAAAGGCCAAAGTTAAAGGATCAATTTTTTTTTGGTATCTTAACTTAAATCTATTTTAAACACTAAGGCCAATATTAAGTAATTTCGATTACTTAATTCTTTTTAAGTAGCACGCATCAAGGGGGAGGGTCAAGATCCTTTTTCAAGTACTCACCCTCGGTCAAGGAGGAGGATTCCTCAAGAGGGACTACTTAAAAAAAGGTTTTTCATACTCCTACTTAACTTGCTAATCTAAGTATACTCTTTCCTTTATATGTTTTATGTCAGTCATTCATTTAATGCACTTCAATTATTTCCTTAACTTTGTGTTGGTTTGCCATAGATCAAAAAGGGGGAGATTATTGGTGCAGTATGCACCTGAGTTTTGATTATAGCAAATACACAAAGTTAAGTTCATTTTGTTATCTCATGAGTTGAGTCGAGTATGCAGAAATGTTAATCTAAGCAGAAGGTCAGCGACACCCAGAGGGAACCGTGGTGGTCGGGTGACAATGGGAGGACTTCAGAGGGAGCCAAAGAAATCAGGTGTAGACCAAAAGCGAAGCTTCAAAGGTAAAGGTTGAGGTAAGCTCGTGTGAGTGAGCGTAAGTAAGGTCGTGTCCTCTGTATGGGGATGTCCTTAGGTGATGATCCGACTCAAGACTTCCCATGGATAGTCTAAGTCAAGATCAGATGGTAAATGTCCATCAAGTTCACTTATATTAATTGCATTTTAGAGCTAACTCTTCATTGCAGTCCCTGCCATCAGTCGACTGAGGGCTTGCATCGATGATCGATTCATCTAGCGATCAATTTGGTAAGGGTAGCAATGATCGTGATGTCAGGAGAGTCAAAGTTTATCTCCATTTCTCAAGGGCTAGGAGGCTTACTCTCATTGGTTGAAGATTTGAACGTCTAGAGTTTCCAAGGCTATAAAAGTAGGGGTTCTCCACCCCATTTCCAGTATCAATAGCTCTCTAAAAAGCCTCCGCAACACCTCGACTCTCTGACAACTCTACGACGATGAAGCTCTACTACTCCGACGATCAAGCTTAAGTTTCATTCTTTTCCTCGTCGGTATAAGTTTTATTCAAGTCTTCTATTGTACTTATTTCTTTTTCTCGAAGTTTTATATCGTAATAAGGAAAGGGGGAGTGTCCCTCTACCTTAATCTTTTGAGCTTTTTGTATTCCGTTGTCTCCTACCTCCAATGAGGAGGAGATTATTTTAGTGTATTGCCCTCCGTACGTGGTCTTGGACCATTAGGGCCATGGATTAGCAGCCGAAGGCTGTGAACCAAGTAAAAATAAAATGTATCATTTACTTTTCTACTGCATACATTTTCCTTAATCGAACGATCTTATAAAGTTTTCATTTGCGCTATTCACCCCCCCCCCCCTCCCCTCTAGTGCTCAAATCGGTCCAACAGTGTGTTGATCAGTTGAGTATGACTCTCTGCAGGATAAAGAGTATTCTGATCAGTTGAGTACGACTCTCTACAAGGTAGAGAGTGTGTTTATCAGTTGAGTATGCCTCTCTATAGAATAGAGAGTGTGTTGTGGACATATGTATGTGTGTTGTCGTGCATTCATGTCATTTACATGTATACTGGCGACTTGGTCTCCCTTGTGATTGAGAGGGTCATCAGTCATCCTGCCTCCCAGGTTACTCGTGAAGGAGTAACTGGTGTGAGGGCAGAGCATTTGTTATGCCGCACTCACCCCACTATAGACAGTGGTTGTTGGAGTTGCATGCAGTTATCCTGGGTGCGTGGCACTCGACCACTCATAGGTAGTGACAGTTGGAGTGGCCAGCAGCAAGGACCCCCGTTGTGTAGCTAGCTCTTTATTCTTATATGCTACTTCATACTACCCACTCGGCCACTCGAGAGCAATGGTTAGTGTTGAGTTGGGACAGTTGTCATGTCGTGCCACCTAGGCCACACTAGGGTTGTGGTAGCGAGTAGGGGTGTGCAGGCATGACCATGCATCGGCATTGTCGTGGTAGATGGCGTTTGCATATACATATATATATATATAGAGTTGCGTGCGATGAGAATATATATAGCTAGAGTCTATATATATGATCATTGGATGTTGCATTTGTTTAAACTATGCTTGCTACATTTGATTGTACATTATCTTGCATTCTACTTGCATATTTTGTATAGTCGTGTGTGGATTACCAGTATTGAGTTGGTCAGACTATTGTATACCTTTGACCAGTACCTTGAGGTGATACGGGATGGACCCAGTTCATTGTGTATTGGACATAGAACAGTAGTATGTCGGTATTATTGTTTATAGAGTTAATATTTACTCTACCATATTATAGGTGTTGTATTTTGGTACTTATAGTCAGGTTGTATGAGTTACATCGTTGTTGATCCTTAGGTATGTCAGTACATTATGTTGTTATTGTTGATCAGTTTAGTTAAACAGTTGTTATATTATGATGGTGTATATCTGTTATACCTGTAGACAGCATATTGTTGACTCGCATGTGATGTATATAAATTATGCATGCACTTCTATTCTTATTACCGCTGAGTTATACTCACCACCACAGACCCTGGATTTCTTGTCGCCCAGGTAATAGGTACTCGACTCCGTGATGGGCTTGGAGCAACGCTGGCTTGCATCATCTCATCTCACATCCGAGTATCTGAATTTTGGGTATTCCATGTATTTCTCGATATGACTTTGGTTTTATATGGTGGATTGTAGTGTGGAACTTGTGGTTAATGTACGCACTTGTGGATTCGGATTTTGCCAATGTTTCCTTTATGTTTTGGGTGTTAGTCATACCGGTATGCACTGTGTGTAGTTGTTATTTTGTTTGGATAGTTTCTGCTGTGTTTTGTGGTATTTACATTTATATATGTTATTGTGATTGTGGCCAAAAGGCTTTGTATCAACAGGATATGTTGTCACATACAGGGGAGATGTTGTCCGTTTGTTTTTCAACTTGGCATACTCTCGGGGCATGACAATGTCACACCTAGCCCAAGTTTTACTTCCTCGTCCTCCGGATTCTAGTTACTGTACATGTATCCAAGAGTATCATACTCTAAACATGTAATGCTTTGGCCAAAGACTTTAGTAACAATCCGACGAGAGACTATAGGGTATACATCTCCTTGCAAGGAGTGGTGAATCCTCTGTAGGCTATTCAAACACCTTCGGCCACTTCGACTTATACCCAATAATCTGGGGTCCACATCTCCTCAAAAATGCTTGCTTAAGATGTCAAAGCATAAGTCTACATGACCAAGATGACTTGAATACTATAAGTCAAAGGAACATCACACTTAAGTTATAGTAAGATCTTCATTGACATATCCATATATGCAGAGAACCATATGAAGTCTTCCAGCTAGTTACTCCAATGAACTAGTTACCATAACTAGCATCCATAGTTAACTCCGGCCATCCCAATGTCTCCAACCAGTGAGAAACAGCTGCTTGGATAAACCAAGGAGTATAACTCGTGCTAGTCTCAACAGAATTGATGGTGTCTGAATCCATCAATTCATCGACTAGGGATAATTTCAATACATTACAATTACACATGTAGAGATACTCACTAGTTGTGATCCAATCACAAATTCTCTCATGTTGTGAATCGTATTGCGGACATTCAGCAAATGAGTTCAAGATCCAATCAAATACATGAAAACATGTATACTCAAATAGTGAATCTTCATTTATCAAATAAATGGTACAACCATAAGGCGATTGCCTTAGGACATCTTTCATATATCACTAACAAGAGACTCTAATTACCTCCTCCTCCGAATCATCCCCAGATGTATTTGTTGGCGCAGAGAGCATCACTCCTTAGTTTTGATGTATGAATCATAGTGAAAGTTAGGAATTACTTGTGATCTGATATATGTGTTAAGTGTGCAGGCTTAACAGGAAGACTCCTAGTAGGTCAGGTAGACTAGATACTAGGCAAAGCATGGAAAGACCTAGTAGGTTGTGTTGACCATATACTAGGTAGAGGACTTGACAGATCAAGAGAACCAGACACCAGGCAGGAAGACCAGATGGGTCAGGAGACCATACATCTAACATGAAAATTGGTTGGGTCAGGAGACCAGACAATCGACATGAAGTCTAACTGGGTCAAGGAGACCGGACAGCTAGCAGAAGCCCTGGTGAGTCAGATCGAATGTCAAGTAAGGTAAGTTTGGCAGAGCAGCGGAAAGGTAAGCCTCGAGTGAAGAGGTGTGGCTGAGTCTTCTTTAGAGGGACAAACCTAGGCGTCGATCTGACAGATAGTCCACATGGGACTAAAAAGTTGAGATCGAGCAATATTATTGCTGCTATTATATTTTATACTGTATGTCTTTACTAATCTCGTTTTGTAGGGAACCAGTCGACTGAAGTCCAGTCGACTGAGTATTATCCAGTCGATTGGATACCCAGTTGGTAAGATTAGTTGGTGATCGATCGAAGATCTCGTAGCTAAGATGGAAAGAGTTCCAATCAACTAGGGAGGTGCAGTCGATTGGAAAGGTAAATTTTTTGATGCGGAGCCAAGTGACCTAGAGTCGACTGGAATAGGTCTAGTCGATTGGGAAGGCTGGAGTACCATATCGACGGGCTGATGTGGAGTCGACTGAAGGGCATTCTAGTCAACTGGAAATGACTTAAAAAAGAAATGCACAACCAACATTGAGGATCATCAATCTACTACGTCCAAATGTTGTTGTAAGAATTCCTCATCCCTTCAAGCATCTACACACCAACACTTCGCACTCCAAGCCATATTTCTATATTCAAAAGAAGTGTCGGTATATTTATTTTGGTGTACTTAATTGTTGCTTATTGTTCTTAAATTGTAGAGGGAAGGTAGTTTGTTACCTTACCCTCATTCTTGTAAAAGCGACACCCTCCGAGTTTGAGAGTTTCGAATCGGAGGGCACTTTAGTGCATTGCCCACGAGAGAGCTCTAGGAGAGCTATGAGCTTTAGAGTAGCAACCCAACTTGGGTTGTGAACCAAGTAAAAGACTTGTGTTCTTATTAATTTAATTTCTGCTGCAATTACTCTTTAAATTCTTAAAAGATAAAATAAGTTTTTTGAAAGAAAATTTTATATTCCGAAATTCACCCCTCTCTCTTATATAACTTCGATCCTACAATTGGTATCAGAGTGGGGGCACTCCGATTTTAGTGCAACCACAACGAGAGCATTTGAATTTTTCTTTAGTTTTAGCATTTTTGTCTTAGAATAATTTTTGCATTAATTTTAATATTTACTTTTGAACTAGAATAAAATTTTTAATATTTGTCTTGTCTTAGTATAAATTCATTCTTTTTGCATAAATATAACATTGCTTAATTTGAGTAACTCTAGGGATATTTTTGAATATTAATTAAATAAATTAAATAAAAAATTTAATTAGTTATGTCACATCTAGAAGGGTATAGCACCATTCTCCCTCCTCTCTTCAACGGAGAGGACTTTTCTTATTAGAATAAGCGAATGGAGTGCTACCTGAAAACCGACCTCGAGTTATGATTTTCAATTAGGAAAGGTTTCGTCTCTCTAGTAGACGACTCAGGAGAGTTGTTAGAACTGGAGAAATGGACCACAAATGTAAGGAAATGAGCTCAAGTCGATTACAAGGCCCTTAACATCTTGCAATGCGGACTTACCAAAGAAGAGCTCAATAGAGCCGGTCCCTTCGAAAACTCTTAGGAACTTTGGGATAAGTTAATTGAATTACACAAAGACACTAATGATATAAGAATAGCTAAACGAGATATATTACTTAATAAAAATTTTAATTGTAAAATGCATGAAAATGAAAGTGCTAGTCAACTTTACACTAGAATAAAAGATATATTAATTGGACTTCATCTAATAAGACATCAAATAGAAAATATGGATGTAATTAGATATACACTTAAGGCATTACCGAGGAATGCCTTATGGACATCCATCATTGATGCTTATAAGGTCTCCAGGGACCTTTCCTTAACTAGATTAGACCAACTATTTTTGCGAACTCGAACTACACGAACAAGTTAACTCGAGTCAAACAAAGAATAGTATTGCTTTAGTGGAAGGTTTGACAAAAAAGGAAAGAAAAACAAAGAATGAGTCCGAAGATGAGTCGGAGTCGAACCTAAATGGAGAGGAAGAAATTGTATATGGTCCGGAAAATGTTCAACCGGAGAAAAAGATTTACGAAGAAAGATGCCAAAAAGGTCGTCGACAACAAGCCAAGGCCTAGATCGGAAGTAACATGTTACGAATGCAACAGAAAAGGTCACTACAAGTCGGAGTGCGCAAATCTAAAAAAGGAAGAAAAACCTAAAAAGGAAAAGAAGAAGAAAGAACTTAAGTCAACCTGGGACGAATCATCTTCGGAAGAGTCGGACGCAGAAGAGACAAAAAGAAGTTTCGTAGCATTCATGGACGAATCAAGCTCCAAGTCCAAATCCGAGTCCGAGAGAAGCCACAGATCCGCATCCATTTCCGAAGGACTAGACGAGATAACTTCTCCTTTAGAAGATAAACTATACAAAATAATTGCATGCCTAGGTAGGAAATTAGCTAAGTCCAAGAACCAAGTAGACTCACTTCTTAAGGAAGTTCAAGTACTTAAGGAGCAAGTAAACTCGAAGACTTTGACTTGCCGAATTAAGGATAGAGACTCAACTCAAGTTGCAAAACTTGAGAAAGAAAACTCGATCCTAAAAAGGCAAGTAGGAGATCTTACTGGAATGTTGGAAAGGTTCACCTCGGGCTCTAAGTATCTAAACATGATTCTTGGTTCTCAGTGAGCCATGTACAACAAGTCCAAACTCAGACACAAAGCTAAATCCTCATATAAATCATACATGCCATTACTTAGCCGAAACGCTAAGAATCGAGTCCAAGCATGGGTTCATAAGGCTAGCTTAGTCGACCAAGTTGGACCAAACCAATTTTGGGTTCCCAAGAGTCAAGTTCACTTAGTGAACAAAACTCAACCAAGTTATCACTTAGGGGAAGCAAACACTTTACTTGTTTCTTTATTTAGTTAAACTCTTGCATGTCTTAGTTTACTTTATTTGCTTAATTTAAAATGGACTAGATAGGAAACAAAGTAGTTTAAACTTGAACAACCTAGTACTAAGACGAAGTAAACTGATAGTAAGTTAGGGAAGCTCTTCAAGGTGTATATCTAGGAAGTGGTCCATCCAATATCCAAGAAGGTCAAATGTCTCGCCACGACCTGGTGCACTAAGTCGAGTGGAACTGACCGAAGCTAACTCACTAAGTCTTTAACTAGTTAGTCCAAAGTGAGTCAAGTATTTGATTCCTTCATTGACTTTGTCTAGGAAGTGGTCTATCTGATATCCAAGAAGGTCATATGTCTCGCCACTACCTAAAAGTCAATGTTGGAAAAACCTACTTGATTATCTCAAGCTAAGCTTGAATCTAACACAAGTTTAAAAACTTTGAAATTATTCATTGAAATTAATTAAGATAAAAATAAATCCTCATCTCACAAAACTCATAGGATTAACGTGTATTGAAAACATAGCTTGGGTGAGATGATTTAGAACTTAATCAAGCTTAAATAATTTAATCAACTCAATGTAATTCAATGTAACCATCTTATCAATACAACCTAACCATCTTATTAAGTCAACTTGATCATCTTATTCAATTCAACTTAATCATCTTAATAAATTCAACTTCACCACTTTAATCAATTCAACTTAACCATTTCAACTTAATCAACTTAATGAATTCAATCAAATTTAATAAATCAATTTAATTACATAATCAACATAATCAAATTAACTAAACCTAATTAACCATAAAAATTAACCAAAATTAAAATTAATCGATTCTAGTCAACTGGAATATTTCCAGTTGACTTAAAAAGAGTAGACTGAACCATGTTCAGTTGCCTCCAAACCTCGGAAAGGTAAAAATGTGACTCCAGTCGACTGAAACTAATCCAGTCGACTAGAATACAACGGTTGATAAGTGTTAGGTCTAATACAGTTGACTCAAGATAATAAAGTCGACTGGGAAGGGGACGCAGTAAATGGTAAATTTATGACAGTCGACTGGACCAAGTCCAGTTGACTCGAATTCAGTCTACTGGATTCCTTCTATAAAATCAGTGCTAAGGCAGTGCCGAGTCGACTCACAACAACCCCAAAACAGTCGCCAAATACCCTTTTCCAACTCTTCAAAGTGTCTAGGCCATCAAATCTCTTCTATAATATCATCTATAATGACGAGGTATCAATTCTAAACTCTATTTTCCATTATTTTCCCATAAATATTAAATTATTGTAATTTAATTAGGGGTAAAAGAAGAGAAGTTTAGGCTGAGTCATCTTCTACTCCATGTATGGACATTAGGTTCCCCACTGAGGGGCATAGGATTAGATTTGATAGCACTCTTTATACTCCCATGCCTACTAGATATATTAGTAGATCATTTTTTTAGTAGATCATGCATACCTAGCAAGGAAGTCATAGCACATTATGGTCTAGATAAATTAATTTATTGTAAAAACTCTATTAACATAGATCTATTTGCAGAGTTTTTCAATAACTTCACTAGAATTGATGATCTTACATATTCTACTAGAGTACAGGATAAAGATTTTATCCTTACTCCCTCATTGTTGAGAGATCATTTAGAACTCATGCATTCATCATGTCCAGTTGTTTGTTTTCCATCTATGGAATTACCGTATGGTGATCCCTACTCGCACATCACATTAGATAGGATACACGTGCATTTATTTGGTGAGGAGAGAACTCTATCTATGAGTATCTTCAGTTCCACTAGACTTAGAGTACAGGACTATGCCCTGTACAGAGTCATAGTGAACTGCATTTTGTCACTCACTACTAGGGGCATTACTATGATGTGTCCCTATCATTCATTTCTACTTTATGTACTTAGTGATAGATTAGACATAGATATTAGTTTACAGATGTTTCTATTGGATCGAGAAGCGTCGCTAGAGGGGGTGAATAGCGAGCGTAAATCTTTTCATTTCGATCGTTCGATATACGAGCAAGCACAGCGAAAAAGTAAAAAAGACAAGTTTATTTTTACTTGGTTCACAACCCAGCGGTTGCTACTCCAAGGCCCTAACAGTCCTAGACCGCGTACGGAGGGCAAAGAACTATAAGATCTCCACCTCATTGGAGGTAGGAGACAACGATCACAAAATTGAAAGTACGAGGATGAGGCAATAATCCTACCTCACCTCATTATGATTAAAACAAAGAATACAATGACAAAAACAATTGCTTGCTGCTGCTGTCGACGAAGAAGATTAGAACTTGTCATCGTGTCGGTGTTATGACGGTGTTGGAGCACTTGAGAATAATCTTGATGAATGAATGGGTTGGAATCCTCCCCTCCTTTTATAGAGTTTGGTCTCAGAATAAGTCTTCTCATCTTTTGGAATAGATCACGAAGTGGTATCAAATTTTATCACGAAGTGGTTGTGTCAAACATTATCCATTTTGACCTAACGCAAAAGGCTGATTCGTCGCCATCAGTCGACTGATGCCTTCCATCAGTCGACTGATGAGCATCAGTTGACAGCCCAATAACCATCATGTTGGAGTATTGGGAATACAATCAAAGTCCCACATTGGTAAGACATGGAAAAGATCATGTGCTTATAAGATGAAAATATATCTCCATTGGTATGAGGCCTTTTAGGTAAAACCCAAAAATAAAACCATGAGGGCTTGGGCCCAAAGTGGACAATATTATGTCATTGTGGAGATATATGATTCTTATAGGCACTAACAATTGGTATCAGAGTCATGATCCATGTCAAGCCATGAACCTCGAACGAAGGAAGTTGAGCTCCTATGTTCGGATCAAGAGAACCAGACATCATGCTGTTGGAATGTATACTGAAACCCTAGATCTTTTTGTATGAACATTTTTATTTTGAAATTAGAATCACATGATCATTGTTTGCACTTTATATTTAATATATGTGTGCATATTATATAATATTTTACATTGTAGATAACATGGTGCTTGGTGTGGCACATAAGATCATGTTATCAGTCCCTTGTAGAATATAAGTAGAGGCTCACAACCAAGATGGTTTTGGACAAACCATTGGCATGGTTGTAGTGTAGCTTGGTATTGTTTTGTCTTGAACATAGAGTTACACTAGTACACTTAGGTGTATTTAGCAGGACTGACATAGAGGTGATTCAATTTATTGCTGACTACATAATTGAATCGGACCTCGGATATTATGTTGTACATACTCTTAATCCCGATATAATAACGGGCACATGTACTTAGTATTTATTTCTTTGATTTAACAAAGGGTGAGATTTAGATGGATTAAATCAATATGCCCGGTAAGTTGGGAAATGATATTATTTACATGGTGTGTCGTTGATTATAGGAGGAAACCGTGTCCTATACATTAGGTTGATGATGTCCCCTTGAGGAGCTCATAAGGTTCATCATGTAAACCCAGCTGGTTGACTTAGTCAACATGATGATAAGGTTGAGTGGTACTACTCGAGGAGTTAGATGTTAATTGATTGATGGTCAATAAATCAATTAATTAATGGACATTCGATATCTTAAACACGGGGAGATGGATGTACAAATAATATATGGAGCTCATATTAATTTATGGGGGTTGATGAGGTAACTCAATGATGATCCTCTAGTGGAATGGAACATCATTGATGGATCAAGTTTGTGTGGTTCCGATCCATCGGGTGGCCAAGATCCAACTCCTCCTCATGGTCCCTATCGTAGCCTAATATAATCATCATGAAGTCTAGATCCAAGGATGGAAAACAAAACTCTAGAACCGACGGTTGAAATTTAATCTCTAGATCCGACGGTGGAGATTAAATCTCTAGAACCGACGGTTGAGATTAAATCCCTAGAACCGACGGTTAAGATTAAATCTCTAGAACCAACGATTGGGATGAAACCCTAGATCCGACGGTTGGGATAAATCTCTAGATCCGACGGTTGTGATGAAACCCTAGATCCGACGGTTGGGATAAATTCCTAGATCCGACGGTTGGGATAAATCCCTAGATCCGACGGTTGGGATGAAACCCTAGATCCGACGGTTGGGATAAATCCCTAGATCCGACGGTTGGGATGAAACCCTAGATCCGACGGTTGGGATGAAACCCTAGATCTGACGATTGGGATGAAACCCTAGATCCGACGGTTGGGATGAAACCCTAGAACCAACGGTTGAGATTAAATCAAGGCTTAAGCCTAACTCTATAAAAGGGAGACTAAAGGTGGGCGGCATAAAGGTTGGTTTTAGGAGAAATTAGGGTTTTGCCTCTCCAATCTTGGGTGGCAAGAAACCCTAGGAGAACAAGGGTTTGGGCGGCTAGGTTTTGGAAGTTGGGTGGGTGGCATCAAGAGAAGAAGAACCCTTCTTCTTCCTAAGGTTGGCCGGCACCTATCTCTCTTCCTCCTCTATTCCTTGGCCGGCGCTCTTCCTCCTCCCTTTCTCCTTGGTGGCCGACGGCAACCTTTGTTCAAGGTTGGCCGGTGCTCTTCCTTCTCCCTTTCTCCTTGGTGGCCGGCGGCAACCTTTCTTCAAGGTTGGCCGGCGCTCAAGAAACTACTCCTTGGCCGGCGGTTATATCAAGCTCCTTGTCTTGGTGGCCGGTTCTAGATAGGAGGAGTTTTTGTTTGGTTCTTCTCTTTGTTCGGAGCAAGCAAGGAAGGAAAGAACGTGATCTAGGAGGCTTCAACTCGTGGAGGATCTTCGCCCACACGATGTCCACGAGGAGGATAGGACATACGATAGAAGATCGAGAGGTATAAAAGTTTTACAACTTTTATTATTGTTCTTTGCATGTTCTTATCTTTATGTTAGTATGTGTTGATTATATTAGTTTGCATTTTTATAATCATGGACCCCGAAGATAAACACAAAAACCGGCGATCTGTTCGTCGTCTCTTCCCCGGCTAACCAACTAGAAGAGTTGTGTTGCTTGAACAACTAGTTTGTTCAAGCGATCGCTCAAGTTGTTGGCACAACGATGAAATGGTTGTGCTTAGGAAACTCATCCCATCCGGATTAGTTTTTTCATTAGTGAAAATTTTAATCCGGGGACATGGGAGCCAATGAGCCTCCGAAGCTATTCCTACAATTGGTATTAGAGCCACGGTTTTCGGTTTTGTGTGTTTAGGATTCGGTTAATTTTTATGCACTTTTTCATATATTATATGTGCCGGATAATAGTAGGATATGCGTAGTTTAACTCTTTGGTTGTAGGCATAAGATCTGACTATTATGGCCATATGTGTGTATGTGATTGTATGTGTGTAAATATTTATTATTTGAATCCTCGGGGTTGACGAGGCTAGATTAGTATTTAATTTTTTATAATTAAATACGACATTGTTTAGTCGATCATTTTAGTTTACTTTCGATCTATATTATTTGTACACTCCTTCGTAGAGTATAGGATCGATGGATGTAAATTAAAATGATATATCTCAGCTCGGATCTCTTTATGTGGCTTGCGCACGGAAAAGGTGGAGCGGACGAGGTGGCGACACAGTGGGACGCATATTGGAGAACAAAGCCATAATAGTTGGAAAAATTCTGGTTTTTTCCATATTTATTGCTGATTTGTTTTATATGCATGTTGTGTGTGCTTGAAAATTCCTCATTTTCAATTTACTAAGTGGGAGAGAGATATTTTAATTAATTCCCGCGGCCTCCATTACAATTTGACGTGTGATGCAACAAACTTGCGTGTCTGCTCTGAGTGCCTTCCTCCCTGTGGATGAGTTTGTTTGCGGATCACTAGGTCAAATAATGGTTATAGGAAATTATCTAGGAGCGTGTGTACTTCCACAGCGGTAAGGCACATAATCCGAAATAATTCCCTTAGTATCGTGTAATGGTGCACACTTAGATGCAAATAAAAGTATCCTCTCCATCGGAGTCACTACTTTTATTTGTTGGGCCAAAGAGGAACCAACTATTAATTTTATTTGTCAAAAAGTAAGGTTGATAAGATAATAAAATTAATGGGTAAAACCTCCTCTTACAAATGTAGAATTCGTATACGTCCACACAGCGTGGCATGCGATATTCTCGGTGTTTTGAGGTGTTGGTTGATTTCGGAATTTTATTGTTTTGAGGAATCAATAATATTTGAAATCTAATATTTTGATCATTGTGATTCTTAGGATTTTCAAAAGGCTTTCAACCCACTTGCTGTAATATTAAAAGAAATAAACTTACTGTACCCAAATAATAATGATTGGAAAAGAAATATGGATAGTGTCTTAACTGTCGATGTGTATCCTCCTATGCCTGCGGATGATTCTGGGGAAAAGGAACTTTTCGAATAACAGAATCGGGCTGCTAGGCAGGAAGCCATGGTTGCTCAGAAGGTTTCTACTTCTAAGCCGAAAGGAAAAAAGAAGAAGAAACAAGGTGGAGAAAAAATGGCGGGTGGACCTCAGGGAGGAGTGAGGAAGCCGAAAGGCAAGTGCTTCACTTGTAAACAGACTGGACATGGGAAGAAAGACTTCCCCAACCTAAAGCAGAACAAAGGTAAATCTTCTGCCTTAGTCGTTGAAACATGTTTAGTGGTGTTATCTACCGGTACCTGGTGTGTAGATACAAGAGCCACTGATCATGTCTGCAATACTTTGCAGGGGTTCCAGGAAACCCGACGACTAGCTGAGGGAGAGATTACCGTCTACATGGGCAATGCTACAAAGGTGGCGGCTATTGCAGTGGGAGACGTTTATTTATCGTTTGATAGAAATAAAGTTTTGGTTTTGAGAAATTGTCTTTATGTACCTACATTTAGAAAGAATTTGATTTCGGTTTCTAAATTATTTATGGATGGATATTCTGTTTCTTTTAATGATAGAGTTGTTATAAAAAGAAATAGAGAGATTATCTGTTCAGGTACATTGGTTGGCAATTTGTATACTCTTGAACCAAAAGCTCCCACGATGCATATAGAAGTGAATAACTCATTCTAATTCCAATAAGAGAAAAGAACCTTCGAAGATGAACCAAACATATCTTTGGCAACTAAGGCTTGGTCATATTAACCTGAGTAGAATTTAAAGGTTGATAACTGATGGACCTTTGGGTTCATTAGTGGTGGAGGATCTCCCAACCTGCGAATCTTGCTTGGAAGGTAAAATGACCAAGAGGCCTTTCAAGGCCAAGGGGTATAGAGCCAAAGATGTGTTAGAATTGGTTCATTCTGATTTGTGCGGTCCTATGTCTATCCAGGCTAGAGGTGGTTTTGAATATTTCGTCTCTTTTATAGACGATTATTCAAGATTTGGATACATTTACTTGATGCGCCGCAAGGCTGAATGCTTTGACAGGTTCAAAGAATTCAAGGCTGATGTGGAGAACCGTTAAGGTAAAAGTATCAAGACCCTGCGATATGATCGTGGTGGTGAGTACCTCTTGGGAGAGTTTAGGAATTACTTATCAGAGACTGGGATTCAATCATAATTGTCTGCACCTGGCACACCCCAGCAGAATGGTGTAGCGAACGAAGGAATAAGACTCTTATAGAGATGTTTAGATCGATGATGAGTTATTCTGAGTTGCCAGTTTCGTTCTGGGGGTATGCGCTGGATACGGAAATGTATACTCTGAACTTGGTTCCATCTAAATTAGTGCCTTCTACCCCCGTAGAATTGTGGACTGGGCAAAAGCCTAGTCTGAGACATATTCGGATATGGGGGAGTCCAGCACATGTGCTGAAGGCTGATACTGGTAAGTTGGAACCTCGTATAGAAGTATGCATGTTCGTGGGCTACCCTAAAGGAACGAAAGGTGGTTTGGTTTATAATCTTAGAGATCAGAGGGTGATCATTAGTACAAACACTAGATTTCTAGAGGAAGACTATGTGATGAACCACAAGCCCAAGAGTAGGATTGTTCTGGAAGAATTAAGAGGGGAAGTCGCTGCTTCAGTACCACCGGTACAAGAGGATATACCACAAGTCACTACACCGCGTGTCACAGAGGATACACAGGGGATACCTCGTCGTAGTGGGAGGGTTGTTAGACAGCCTGATAGATTCATGTTCTTGGGAGAATCTTCTGATTTGGTCCCTGGCGAACATGAACTTGATCCCTGGACATATGACGAGGCACTCCAAGATAGAGATGCGGTATCTTGGCAAAGAGCAATGAATTCAGAGATAGAATCTATGGATTCTAATCATGTCTGGGAGCTAGTAGAACCACCCGATGGTGTGAAATCCATTGGATGCAAGTGGATCTACAAGAGAAAGAGAGGAGTAGACGGGAAGGTTGAGACCTTCAAAGCTAGGCTTGTTGCGAAAGGGTATACTCAGAAAGAGGGTATCGATTATGAGGAGACCTTTTCGCCAGTGGCTATGCTTAAGTCTATCCAGATTCTCTTATCTATAGCTGATCATATGGATTATGAGATTTGACAGATGGATGTCAAGACAGCTTTCCTTAACGGAAGTCTTGAGGAGAACATCTATATGAGGCAACCAGAGGGATTCATTGCTAAAGGCAAAGAGCATCTAGTGTGTAAGCTTAATCGGTCCATTTACGGATTGAAGCAAGCTTCCAGATCTTGGAAGATCCATTTTGATGAGGTAATCCAGTCATATGGATTTATTCAAACTCCGGATGAGCCATGTGTATACAAAAGATGTGACGAAAACGTAGTGGTATTTCTTGTACTATACGTAGATGATATTTTGTTAGTTGGCAACAATATCAAAGTGTTATCAGACGTAAGGGTATGGTTGTCTAAACAGTTTGACATGAAGGACTTGGGAGAAGTGGGACACATCCTTGGGATCAAAGTTATAAGGGATCGCAAGAAAAGGATGTTGTGTTTATCTCAAGCTTCATACATAGACACGGTCCTAGCTCGTTTTAGCATGCAGAACTCCAAGAAGGGTTTTCTACCTTTCAGGCATGGAGTTCCTTTATCTAAAGAGATGTGTCCTAAAACATCAAAGGAGATAGAGGAGATGAAGGTGGTTCCTTATGCTTCGGCAGTAGGAAGCCTCATGTATGCTATGCTATGTACGAGACCAGATATCTGCTTTGACGTGGGCATGGTTAGCAGATATAAGAGTAATCCTGGACAAGGACATTGGACTGCGGTAAAGCATATATTGAAGTATCTGAGAAGTAAGGATTATATGTTGGTTTACCGGGCAGATCAATTAGTCCCTGTGAGTTACACGGATTCTGATTTCCAATCAGATAAAGATAACAGTAAGTCTACCTCGGGGTTTGTGTTTACTTTTGGAGGTGGAGCCTGTTAGTTATAGCCCTAGAGCCAATCATGTGATGGTTGAAAAGGGAACATTTTGTATCATATTCAATAAAGGCAAAGGATTGGTTATTATATTTACATCTTGCTTGTGCCAGCTAAATTAAATATAATAATGCCCTAGAAAAGTAGGTTCTTATCTACAGCACATCAATTGGCAGAATTGATTATGAGAGGCTGTAGAGAACACTTTCCTAAATGTTCCTAGTCAAGTATTAATATGCAAGGGCAATATTAATACATAAAGACTAGCATGTAGGTCGATTGATGACTTGATCTCACAAGTCATGGATATATGATATCAAGTTGACACATGGGTATATATTAGAGAATATATACTGAACTGACCCGCCATGAGAAAGTTTCATGGATCGTTATATGAGTGTCATAAACTTTCTCATGTGACTATTGGTATGAATAGTCCTCGAACCTGAAGTCACTACGGTTCCCTACATAAGGAATTATGTACTTTGGTATCGTCAAACATCACCCGTAACAGGGTGGACCATAAAGGCGATTACTGGGTATATAACAAATTATGCGGAGGGATGTGAGTGATGTAGATGGGATCTATCCCTCTCATATGACGAGAGTGATATCGGTGGGCCCCTTGATTGAGTAGAACTACTAAAACGCATGGCCATGCTCAAATGAGTCAATATGAGATATTGAGCTCATTTGTTTGAGTTAGTTTACTCAGGGATCAAGAAACACATAGATTGATCGAGGATGACACGATCTATGCCTCATTGGTCAATCTGATATCAAGGATAGAAGGACACGGTCATACATTATAGTAGTCACGGAAAGGTTAGTCGGATCTTGACTTATTTCGTAACTTGGGTAGCAATGATGTATTGCTAGATGCCGCTCATTGCTTGTGTATCTAAAAGAGTTTAGATCCACTGCCAACGTTATGAGAGCCTATAGGGTCACACACAAAGAGCATGATGATTAGAAGAATTAGTGCATTCTAGTTTGACTAGAATAATTTGGGAATAAGCTTAAGTACAAAATGGTTTTTGGACTTTAAGCTTAATGAGAATTTTAGCTAATTGATTTAATGAGATTAATTCAATATGTTACCTTATTGATTTAATGAGATTAATTCAATATGATAACATAAGCTTATTGAATTAATAAGATTAATTCAACATGCATGAATGCCACACAAGCATGCCACATAAGCATGCCACCTAAGCTAGATGAGGTGGAAGGAGACAAAGTGGTTTTTGTCTCCTTAAGTGGCCGGCCAAACAAGGAAGCCAACTCCTTGTTTGATTGTGTCTCAATGCAATGGATTGCATTGAATGTTAGGAGGTGAAAGGGTTTTTCCAACCCTATAAAAGACTCCATGGAGTGGCCGGCCAAAGCAAGATTTTGGTTGTTGTGTGAAGCTTGAGAGCTTGGTGGAAGCTTTGTTGTGTGGTTTTGTGAGTGTAGGCAAGCAAGAAGAATAGTCTTCTTCTTCCTTTCTCTTTGTCCCTAGCTTCCTCTCCTTTAGGGACTTCTCTAGCAAGAAGGAAAGGAGAGCTCTTCTAGTTTCTTTTGTGAGACAAGAGCTTGCTCGTGTGGATACATATAGAGGCACGGACATTTGAACGTGCTAAAGATCCAACAAACCAAAGGAAAAGCGGGATTAACAAGGGCACGCAACAAAGGTAATCCTCTCCTATAAGATAGGTTTGGTTTTAGAGAAATTTATTTTGTATGAGGTTTTCTTTCGCAAGGATCACTAGGAAGGATCCTAATTTTTGTTCTTGCATATGCTATTTGGCATAAAGAATTCCCTACAAAGTGGTATCGAGCCACTTATGAAAGATCGTATATAAAATAGGTTTTCTCTATTTTATATATGATATAGAAGTAGGATGAATTTTATTATGAGTTGATAATTACATTAGCAAATTTTCAAACATAATAAAATATCCGATGTCTTTTAAAAGTTAAAATTGACATGGTGCATGGTTATGGCCTAGTCCCAAAAAGTTTGTGATTGTGTGTTGTAATTCTTAATACGGCCTGCGTGTCGTGCCTTTCTCCTAAAATTCTTGTTGTAAAATTAGCTTTAGACTCGAATGTAACTCGAGTATTTCTCCTTTTGTAATATACAACAAAGATGGAGGGTCCATTGGAAGATAATGTTACAAGGAGGAAGTCAACAACACAAGACAACCAAAAGGAAGCACTTGGGAGAAGATGCTATCCCTAGGTTGACCAATCAATCTTTTCATTGGCTTGAGAAGATTGTAGAATAAGGGCCATAACCATGACACGCTTAGTTTAATATGTATGTGATGCATGTTAATTTAGCTTGTATGTGATGCATGTTAATTTAGCTTATATGTGATGTATGCTAATATGTATGTGATGCATGTTTAATTTTATATCTTAATAAGTCAAATACGATATGCCTACCAAAGTTTGGTACTCACTACTTCCTCGATCATTTGTTATTGGGTTTGCCAAAGCAAAGCAATGCATTTTATCTTGGAAGAGTGCGAGTGGACAATCGTGATGTCCCGCTATCAAACTTGGTTAAGACTTAATTAAGTTTTTCTTAATTAGTTAAGAAAGTAGAGGCATATATTAGCTTTGAACATAAGTTTTAAAATTAGTTTTGTGTGATTTCCGAACATCAGCTTTGTCTTAGAAGTGGTCGTTGCTCCGATATCCAAGAAGGCCTCTGTGCCTCGCCACAGCCTGGAAGCTGGTTTAGGAATAAGCACTAAACTAATCTAAACTTAACCAAAGCTATTAAAGAGTTACATCAGATGTAATTGGCAAAAGATTGCCTACCTAATCATACTACGTCTTGGGCGATTAGCCAAAGCTAACTCAAGACGAATTATGATGTGGATCTTTATCCCATATAAATTTATAGCTAAATAGTAGCTAATGATGTAAGCGAAAAGTGTTTGCCTACATCAATGATTAGCTCATATCAAAGCTATGAGAATTTAGTGGGAGCCTCATTTAATTAAAGGCCTAATTAAATGACTTAGGTATGATACTTAATTTTGCATTTTATTGTTGTAGATCACCATGTCATCTAACACGACACACCCCCTCAACTTGCGATCTGTCCTTGAGAAGGACAAGCTCAATGGAGCGAACTTTCTTGACTGGTATAGGAACTTGAGGATTATCCTCAAGCAAGAACGCAAACTGTATGTCCTAGAGCAGTCTACCCCTGAAATACCTGCCCCTGCGGCCACTCGTGCTGAAAAAGATGCTTATAAGAAGCATCAAGATGACGCATTAGATGTGTCATGCCTTATGCTTGCAACCATGAACTCTGAGCTTCAGAAGCAACATGAGAACATGGATGCCTATGATATGGTTGAGCATTTGAAACAACTATATCAAGGACAAGCCAGGCACGAGCGTTTTGAAGTGTCTAAGGCTCTTTTTGCATGCAAGATGCAAGAAGGAACACCTGTAGGAACTCACGTACTCAAAATGATTGGGTACGTTGAGAACCTTGAAAGACTAGGTTTTCCACTGAGCCAAGAATTGGCAACCGATGTTATCCTGCAATCGTTGCCGGAAGCATATAATCAATTCGTCATGAATTATAACATGAATGAAATTGATAAACCTTTGCCTGAGATTCTCAGCATGTTAAGAACTGCTGAACCGAATCTCAAAAAAGAAAGTTAGTAACGTACTAATGGTCAAGAAGGGCAAAGGTAAGCGCAAAGGCAAGGGTAAGACCCAAGCCAAAGGCAAGGCCAATTCATCCACTTCAAAGGGTAAAGGTAAAGTACCTAAGGAAGGGGACTGTTTCCATTGCGGTGAGACTGGACACTGGAAGCGGAACTGCAAAATCTACCTTGAGGAAGTAAAGAAGAAAAGAAGTGGGACTTCTGCCTCAGGTATACACGTTATAGAAGTTAATCTATCTATTTCTTCTACATGGGTATTAGATACCGGATGTGCATCTCACATTTGTACTAATGTGCAGGGACTGAGAAATAGTAGACTAATGGCAAAAGGCGAAGTGGACCTACGAGTAGGCAATGGCGCAAAAGTTGCTGCTGTAGCTGTAGGAACATATTCTTTGTCTTTGCCCACTGGGCTTATCTTAGAACTAGAGGAGTGCCTTTATGTACCTGCATTAACAAAGAACATAATTTCTGTATCTTGTTTAGACAAGAAAAACTTTTCTTTTATAATAAAGGACAAATGTTGTTCCATTTATTTAAATGAAATGTTCTATTGTAATGCACCACTTATGAATGGTCTCTATGTTCTAGATTTAGAAAACCCAATTTATAACGTAAATACCAAACGGTTCAAATCGAATGATTTGAACCAAACATATCTCTGGCACTGTCGCCTAGGTCACATAAATGAAAAACGCATATCCCAACTCCATAAAGATGGATTATTGGACCCATTTGATTTTGAATCATATGAGGTATGCGAATCTTGCCTTTTAGGAAAGATGACTAAAACTTCATTTAGTAGACATGGCGAGAGAGCGACGGACTTGTTAGGACTCATACATACTGATGTATGTGGGCCTTTCAATGTCGAAGCCAGAGGAGGCTATAAGTACTTTATTACTTTCACTGATGATATGAGTAGATTTGGCTACTTATATTTGATGAGACATAAGTCAGAATCCTTTGAAAAGTTCAAAGAATTCAAGAATGAAGTACAAAACCAACTTGGTAAGCGTATTAAGCTACTTCGATCAGATCGAGGTGGTGAATACCTTAGTCAAGAGTTTCGTGATCACCTGTCTGAGTGTGAGATAATATCCCAACTCACTCCCCCTGGAACACCACAATGGAATGGTGTATCTGAGAGGAGAAATTGTACTCTATTAGATATGGTACGATCAATGATGAGCCAGACTGATCTACCTACTTCCTTTTGGGGACTAGCTCTAGAAAGCAGTAGCTTTCACTTAATCGCGTCCCATCAAAAGCCGTAGAAAAGACACCATATACGATATGGACTGGGAAGAGTCCCAAAATGTCTTTTATAAAGATTTGGGGTTGTGAAGCTTATGTAAGACGTCAAGTCTCAGATAAACTAGGACCCAAATCAGATAAGTGTTATTTTGTAGGATATCCCAAGGAAACTAAGGGATATTACTTTTACAATCCCACACTTGGCAAGGTGTTTGTTGCCAGAAATGCTGTCTTTCTAGAAAGAGAATTTATTTCTAGAAAAATTAGTGGGAGTAAAATTCATCTTGAAGAAGTTCAAGATGACGATAACACTAAGGCTTCGATGGAAAATGAACAGGAACCACAAAGTGTTGTGGATGAGAAAAGTGTTGCCCAAAGAGTTGTGGAGCAGACACCTGTTCAAGTAGATCAACCTCTTCGTAGATCTAATAGGATCCGTCCTCAACCCGAGAGATATTCTTTTCTCTTGACTGACAACGGTGAGGTATTGCTTGTCGATCTTGACGAGCCTACATCCTATCAAGAAGCTATGATGAGCCCAGATTCCGAGAAATGGCTAGAGGCCATGAGATCCGAAATGGAATCCATGTACACTAACCAAGTATGGACCTTGGTTGATCCACCTGAAGGGGTAAAACCCATTGGGTGTAAGTGGGTCTTTAAAGTAAAGACTGACATGGATGGTAATAAGCATACCTATAAAGGTAGATTGGTGGCTAAAGGATTCAAACAAATTCATGGTATTGACTATGATGAATCCTTTTCACCAGTTGCGATGCTTAAATCCATTCGGATCATACTTGCTATTGCAGCCTACCACGATTATGAGATCTGGCAGATGGATGTCAAAATCGCTTTTCTGAATGGAAAGCTACTCGAGGATGTGCACATGACACAGCCTGAGGGTTTTGAAGATCCAAAGCATCCTGGAAAGGTATGCAAACTGCAAAGGTCCATTTATGGACTAAAGCAAGCCTCTCGAAGCTGGAATCTTCGATTCGATGATGCAATCAAGGAGTTTGGTTTCATCAAGAATGAAGATGAACCTTGTGTCTACAAGAGAAATAGTAGAACATGATTGTATTTCTTGTCTTGTATGTAGATGACATACTTCTCATCGGAAATGATATTCCCTCACTCCGATGCGTGAAGATGTGGTTAGGGAATTGTTTCTCGATGAAAGACTTAGGTGAAGCTGCCTATATTCTAGGCATCAAGATCTATAGAGATAGATCTAAAAGATTACTTAGCCTAAGTCAGAGTACATACATTGATAAAGTGTTAGATCGTTTTGCTATGCAAAATTCCAAGAAAGGATTTCTGCCTTTATCACATGGTGTGAGTCTTTCGAAGACTCAATGTCCCTCTTCTAAGGAGGAGAGAGATCACATGGATAAGATCCCTTATGCATCTGCCATAGGGTCTATCATGTACGCCATGCTTTGTACTCGTCCTGACGTCTCGTATGCTTTGAGCATGACGAGTAGATACGATCGGATCGGTGAAAGTCTTTGGATAGCGATCAAAATATTCTTAAGTACTTACGAAGAACGAAAGAATATTTCCTGATATTTGGAGGCAATGAGGAGCTAACTGTAAAGGGTTACAGTGATGCAAGCTTCCAAACATACAAGGATGACTATAGATCGCAATCGGGTACGTGTTTTGCTCGAATGGTGGAGCCGTGAGTGGAAGAGTTCAAAGCGAGGACACACGATTGATTCTACAACGGTATATTGTCGCGTCGATGCGAAAGGAGGTCGTTTGGCTCCGCAAGTTCATCGCTGAACTTGGGGTAGTTCCTAGCATTGCATCCAATAGACCTCTATTGTGACAATAATGGGGCTATTACACGTGCTAAGGAACCTCGATCACATCGGACCAAACACATCTATGCGGCGCTTCCATCTCATTCGAGAGATCATCGATAGAGGAGATGTGAGGATATGCAGAGTACCGACAGAAGCTAACATCGCAGATCCATTGACCAAGGCTTTGGCACAGAGGACGCATGATGGTCACACTAGGTCACTAGGTATTAGATATCATAGTGATTGGTACTAGTGCTAGTGGGAGATTGTTAGTTATAGCCCTAGAGCCAATCATGTGATGGTTGAAAAGGGAACATTTTGTATCATATTCAAAAAAGGCAAAGGATTGGTTATTATATTTACATCTTGCTTGTGCCTAAATTAAATATAATAATGCCCTAGAAAAGTAGGTTCTTATCTACACATCAATTGGCGAATTGATTATAAGAGGTCAGAGAGAACACTTTCTAAATGTTCCTAGTCAAGTATTAATATGCAAGGGCAATATTAATACATAAAGACTAGCATGTAGGTCAATTGATGACTTGATCTCACAAGTCATGGATATATGATATCAAGTTGACACATGGGTATATATTAGAGAATATATCTTGAACGACCCATGAGAAAGTATCATGGATCGTTATATGAGTGTCATAAACTTTCTCATGTGACTATTGGTATGAATAGTCCTCGAACCTAAAGTCACTACGGTTCCCTACATAAGGAATTATGTACTTTGGTATCGTCAAACATCACCCGTAACAGGGTGGACCATAAAGGCGATTACTGGGTATATAACAAATTATGCGGAGGGATGTGAGTGATGTAGATGGGATCTATCCCTCTCATATGACAAGAGTGATATCGGTGGGCCCCTTGATTGAGTAGAACTACTAAAATGCATGGCCATGCTCAAATGAGTCAATATGAGATATTGAGCTCATTTGTTTGAGTTAGTTTACTCAGGGATCAAGAAACACATAGATTGATCGAGGATGACACGATCTATGCCTCATTGATCAATCTGATATCAAGGATAGAAGGACACGGTCATATATTATAGTAGTCACGGAAAGGTTAGTCGGATCTTGACTTATCTCGTAACTTGGGTAGCAATGATGTATTGCTAGATACCGCTCATTGCTTGTGTATCTAAAAGAGTTTAGATCCACTGCCAACGTTATGAGAGCCTATAGGGTCACACACAAAGAGCATGATGATTAGAAGAATTAGTGCATTCTAGTTTGACTAGAATAATTTGGGAATAAGCTTAAGTACAAAATGGTTTTGGACTTTAAGCTTAATGAGAATTGATTTAATGAGATTAATTGATTTAATTGATTAATTATTTACCTTATTGATTATGCGATTAATTAATGATTAATATGATAACATAAGCTTATTGAATTAATAAGATTAATTCAACATGCATGAATGCCACACAAGCATGCCATAAGCATGCCACCTAAGCATGCCACCTAAGCTAGATGAGGTGGAAGGAGACAAAGTGGTTTTGTCTCCTTAAGTGGCGGCCAAACAAGGAAGCCAACTCCTTGTTTGATTGTGTCTCAATGCAATGGATTGCTTTGAATGTTAGGAGGTGAAAGGGTTTTCCAACCCTATAAAAGACTCCATGGAGTGGCGCCAAAGCAAGATTTTGGTTGTGTTGTGAAGCTTGAGAGCTTGGTGGAAGCTTTGTTGTGTGGTTTTGTGAGTGTAGGCTAGCAAGAAGAATAGTCTTCTTCTTCCTTTCTCTTTTTCCCTAGCTTCCTCTCCTTTAGGGACTTCTCTAGCAAGAAGGAAAGGAGAGCTCTTCTAGTTTCTTTTGTGAGACAAGAGCTTGCTCGTGTGGATACATATAGAGGCACGGACATTTGAACGTGCTAAAGATCCAACAAACCAAAGGAAAAGCGGGATTAACAAGGGCACGCAACAAAGGTAATCCTCTCATATAAGATAGGTTTGGTTTTAGAGAAATTTATTTTGTACGAGGTTTTCTTTCGCAAGGATCACTAGGAAGGGATCCTAATTTTTCCGTTGCGCATATGCTATTTGGCATAAAGAATTCCCTACAGAGCCATAGTATGGAGGAGTGCCAAGCAGAATTGGCTGACTCTACCATGGAAGCTGAGTATGTGGCAGCCTCTGGGCAACCAAGGAAGTTGTATGGCTCAGGAACTTCTTGATGGACTTTGATGTGATTCCTGGTTTGCCCAGAACTATCACAATTTATTGTGATAACAGTGGTGCAGTTGCAAACTCGAAGGAACCACGAGCCTATAAGGCGAGTAAACACATAGAGCGCAAGTACCACCGACGAGATCGTCGTTTAGAAGTAGTCGGAAGATTCATCAGAGGATAACTCGGATCCATTCACTAAGGCCCTTCGCTGGAGGATAGGCATGTGGAGGACATGGGGATGATGGGGATGTGGATGTATCTTTGATAGTCTTTTAGTATAAGTGGGAGATTGTTGGAATGTATACTGAAAGCCTAGCTATTTTTGTATTAACATTTTTATTTTGAAATTAGAATCACATGATCATTGTTTGCACTTTATATTTATTATATGTGTGCATATTGTTTAATATTTTACATTGTAGATAACATGGTGCTTGGAGTGACACAGAAGATCATGTTATCAGTCCCTTGTAGAATATAAGTAGAGGCTAACAACCAAGATGGTTTTGGACAAACCATTGCCATGGTTGTAGTGTAGTTTGTATTGTTTTGTCTTGAACATAGAGTTACACTAGTACACTTAGGTGTATTGAGCAGGACCGACATAGAGGTGATTCAATTTATTGCTGACTACATAATTGAATCGGACCTTGGATATTATGTTGTACATGCTCTTAATCCCGATATAATAACGGGCACATGTACTTAGTATTTATTTCTTTGATTTACCAAAGGGTGAGATTTAGATGGATTAAATCAATATGCCCGGTAAATTGGGAAATTATATTATTTACATGGTGTGTCGTTGATTATAGGAGGAAACCGTGTCCTATACATTAGGTTGATGATGTCCCCTTGAGGAGCTCATAAGGTTCATCATGTAAACCCAGCTGGTTGACTTAGTCAACATGATGATAAGGTTGAGTGGTACTACTTGAGGAGTTAGATGTTAATTGATTGATGGTCAGTAAATCAATTAATTAATGAACATTCGATATCTTAAACACGGGGAGATGGATGTACAAATAATATATGGAGCCCATATTAATTTATGGGGGTTGGTGAGGTAATTCAATGATGATCCTCTAGTGGAATGGAACATCATTGATAGATCAAGTTTGTGTGATTCCGATCCATCGGGTGGCTAAGATCCAACTCATCCTCATGGTCTCTATCGTAGCCTAATATAATCCTCATGAAGTCTAGATCCAAGGATGGAAAACAAAACTCTAGAACCGACTGGTGAGATTAAATCTCTAGATCCAACGGTGGAGATTAAATCTCTAGAACTTACAATCTCTAGAACCGACTAAGATTAAATCTCTAGAACCAACCGGCTAGGGATTAAACCCTAGATCCGACGGTTGGGATAAATCCTAGATCCGTTGGGGACCCTAGATCCTAGATCGTTGGGATAAATCCCTGAAACCCTGATCCGCGGAAACCCTAGATCCGACGGTTGGGATAAATCCCTAGATCCGACGGTTGCGATGAAACCCTAGATCCAACGGTTGGGATGAAACCCTAGATCCGACGGTTGGGATGAAACCCTAGATCCGACGGTTGGGATGAAACCATAGAACCAACGGTTGAGATTAAATCAAGGCTTAAGCCTAACTCTATAAAAGGGAGACTAAAGGTGGGCGGCATAAAGGTTGGTTTTAGGAGAAATTAGGGTTTTGCCTCTCCAATCTTGGGCGGCAAGAAACCCTAGGAGAACAAGGGTTTGGACGGCTAGGTTTTGGAAGTTGGGTGTGTTGGTGCATTAGGCACCTAAGTCGAACCTGAGTTTTGATTATAGCAAACGATACAAAGTTAAACTTATGTCGTTATCTCACGAGCTGAATCGAGTGTGCGTAATTTGCTAAAGCCGAGTGGTCGAGCGACACTAGTGCCGGAGGCGACACTCGAGTGACACTGAGGAGCCGAAGGAATCGAGTGGAAGGCCGGAAGCAAAAGCGACATGGTTAGTATCGAGGTAAGCTCGTGTGTGCGAGCGTAAGTGAGGTCGTATCCTCTTTACGGGGATGGTCTTAAGCGTAGATCCGACAAAGACATCCCATCGATGGTCTAGGTCGAGATCGGACGGTCGAAAGCCGTCGAAATAATGTTTTCTTTGAGCTAACTTTGCCTTGCAGCATCGACGATCGCCATCTTGGAGGACTCAATCGCCATTCATCGGTCATCTCATGTCTCGATGATGCTACCATCACCGATCGATGATGGCCATCACGATCGTGGTCAATGATCGCCGAGGAGTCAAGGCTTATCACCCCATTTCAAGGAGGTTTTGTGTCCATTTGTGATTGGTTGAAGACCCATTCGATGAGGCTCAAAGGTTATAAAAGGAGGGCTTGTCTTAGGGTTTTTCATCAATTAAAAAGGCTTCCAAGTGCTTCCGATATGCTCTCTCTCCGACATCCCTCACGACGAAGCGACGAGACGATTGACTAGAGCTTCAACCTCCAGCCTTTGAAGTCGTCGGTAACAAAAGTTTACATTGTATTTCAGTGTATTTTTTTTAGTAATGCTTTCATTATAACGAGGAGAGGGGGAGTGTCCCTCTACCTCGAGTTTTTGTCAATTTGTGTATCCGTCTAACTCCTACCTACAACGAGGAGGAGTTCTTTAAAGTAGTTTGCCCTCGTGGTCAAGGACCACTAGGGCCTTGGAGTAGTAGCCTTGCCACGAACCAAGTAAAACCCTTGTGTCTATTGTCTCGCTTGTTTTGTTTTTATCTTCCAGTGTGTCTACTGCATTTTAACGAATGATTTTGAACGAAAAATTTCTATCGCTATTCACCCCCCTCTAGCGATGCTCGATCCGATCCAACAATTGGTATCGGGAGTCGGGCGCTCGATTCGTGCAACCACCAATCGAGCAATTTTATTTATTTTTTATTGTTTTAAGATTTCTCCCACACTACTAATCCAAGACCAAGTCTTGGTACATAGTTTTTGGTTGTGTTTTTTGCAAGTACTAATCGCCTTCGGAGTACCTCACGATCAAACGAGCATAATTTTTGCTACAAGGGGACTCACGAAACGATCTACCCACCAAATCGAAGCTCTCTGAGAGATCTAAAATTCTTACCGGGGTTTACCCCCATAACAAGCTATTTTCATCCTCAAAAATCGACGTTTAGTAGCCTTTCGAGGACATCGAAGGTTGTGAGTACTTACTTTTTATTTAGTTTCTTATTTCTTTGCTTGTTTCTTTTTATTTCTTGCACCACTAATCCAGGTCTTGCAAGTGAGTTTTCCCCAATCGAGGTTTTAGGACCGGATGGAATGCGGAGATGACTTTTTTAAGAGGGCGATGCTCCAATGGAACCATTGCGAAGCAAGGATTCAAGCTAAGGATCATTAATTCCTTCAATGGGAGCTCGCGATCGACCAATCGCATGGACAAAACTAGTGGAGCTACACGAAGGGACCGATGAAGCCAAGGTATGTAAGCGTGATCTTCTATTCAATAAACTATATAACCTAAAAATGCAGGAACATGAGTCCGCGACACAACTCCATGCCCGTGTCCAAGACATAGTCAATAACCTACACGCAATCGGGCAAAAGGTCGAAAACCGCGAACTTATAAGGTATGTCCTAAACTCTTTTCCGAGGACTACCTTGTGGGCATCCATGGTCGATGCCTACAAGGTCTCCAAGGATCTTTCTAAACTTAGGTTAGATGAACTTTTTTTTGATTTCGAACTTCATGAGCAGTCTAACTCGGAACCCGAGAAGGGTATAGCACTTTTTGCAGGTTCGAGGAAGAAAACCGCAAGCAATCCACCCCCGAAGGAAGAAGATGATGAGTCAAATTCGGAGGTCGACTCGGAAATGGAAGTCGAACTAGTCAACCTAGTTTGGAGGATAGTCAAGGGCCGAAAATGAGCCGTCACTCGACCCAACGAAGGTAAGCCTAAAAGTTCAAACATAAGATGTTATGAATGCAACAGGTTTGGACACATTAAGTCCGAGTGCCCAAAACTCAAGAGCAAGGCACCAAAACATAAAAAGGCACTCAACGCTACTTGGGAAGAAGCCTCCGAGGAAGAAGACAATGATCGAGTCCTTATGGATAAACCGGTGGAATCGGAGACGGAGTTGGAACCAAAACCAGAATCAGAAACCGAAGACGAGTCGGACTACGAAACACTATTCAAGACAAGCCACGGATACGCATCCGATTCAAAAGATACACTCAAGGTAAGTCGGTCTCTTATTACTACTCTTTATAGTGCAATTAAGTTTTTAAATAAAAAGTTAGCTAAGTCCGAGTCCAAGGTCGAGACCCTGGTTGAGGAAGTTAAACTCCTCAAACACGAGGTCTCCCTAACCTCTTCGACTAGTCGAGTTCAAGAGAAGGACTCCACTCGAGTTGAAAAACTCGAAGTTGAGAACTCACTCTTGAAAAGTCAAGTTGAAGATCTTAGAAATATGTTGGAAAGGTTTACTTTGGGATCCAAAGGACTTGACCTCCTACTTGGATCGCAAAGGGCCGTGTACAACAAGGCCGGGCTAGGGTTTAGCTCAAACACGACCAATAAGTCGTATATGTCAATCGTAAGTAGACATAGAAAATGTGTCCAAGCATGGGTCCCTAAGACCACCTTGATTTCAAACTTAGGATCAAACCAGTACTGGGTTCCCAAGGACCAAATCCACTATGTGGAGAGACCGAATCGATTCAACGGTCCAGGGGGAGCTAGTACAAAATTTGTTTGTGTTTTAACTTAGAAATTGCATACTTAGGTTTTTATTTAGTTTGATTTTCCTTTTTAGAATGGTTAGATAGGACTATAACTCGTCAATACTTGATAACATAGTACCAGGACGCGGCGAGATGATAGTACGCTAGGAAAGCGGAGTCTTGTGTATTCGGGCTAGATAAGGCGTATCTAGTTCGGTGCACTTGACCGAGAGGAACTAGCTGAAGCTACCTCGCCGTATCCTAGACTAGTTAGACCAGGAAGTGGTCTTAGGTGAGTCAAGTCTCTATTTTCTTGAAAATGGCTTTGTCTAAGGAAGTGGTCGTTGTTCCGATCAAAGAAGGCCTCTGTGCCTCGCCACGACCTGGAAGCCATGATCTTGAAAAGGTGACTTGATGAGCCTAAGGTCAAATCCGAATCTAACGCAAGGTTGACAAGTGTTTAAGTCATTAAACTTAATTCAACTAAAAAATTGGAAGTCATCTCACAAGAACATATAGGATTAACATGTTTGATCATATAGACATGGGTGAGATGATTTAGGTTAATAATCTTCAACCAATTTTTAATAAATCCAATATCGCCTTGCGTGTAGGATCAATGGATGTTGGACAGTGGTTGCTCCCGACACATGACCGAGGATCAACTCAAGTTTTCGAAGCTTCGATTCAAACGACAAGGATCGGTAGCCTTCGGAAATAACGGCAAGCTCAAAATCATCGGATCAGGTGATATTGAGCTCAATTCAAATTTTGTTATTCAAAATGTTTTATTAGTAGAAAATTTTCAATATAATTTACTTAGTGTAAGCCAATTGTGTGATAATAACTATAAGGTCATATTTCTAGAAAATGAATGCGTAATTAATACAAACAAAACCTCTAAAACAATTCTTAAAGGGACTAGAAATAACAAAATTTACACTATCAACTTAACTAACTCCTCAACTAAGTGTCTTATGACACGGCAAGAGGAATCATGGTTGTGGCACCGACGACTCGGTCACTCACACCCAAGACTCATCCACAAGATGAGTCAGAGTGATTTAGTCAGAGGTTTGCCTAACCTCAACAACTTGGATAATAAAATATGTAATGCTTGTCAACAAGGTAAACAATCTAGGACACAACATCAACTAACTAGTCAAGAACGAACCAAAAGTGTGCTTGAGCTCCTACACATGGATCTATTTGATTCACATGGAGCTAAGTCACTTAACGGAAGTAAATTCTGCTTAGTCATAATTGATGACTATTCTAGATTTACTTGAGTTAGGTTCATCAAACACAAAAATGATACCCTAGATCAATTAATCAATCTATTTAAGTTAATAGAAAATCAACAAAGCATTAAAATCAAAAGACTTAGGACTGATCATGGTGGTGAATTCGAAACCATAGGTTTCTGCAGAATTGGATACCACCATGAGTTCTCTTGCCCTAGAACTCCACAACAAAATGGCCTAGTAGAACGCAAAAATAGAACCCTACAAGAAGCCGCTAGGACAATGTTAAATGAGTATAACCTACCCGATAGGTTTTGGGTGAAGCCGTGAGTCTGACATGCTATGTCCAAAATAGAATCCTTATGGTAAAGAGGCACCTTAAGACCTCATACGAGATTTATCACGATAAAATACCTAACATCAAGTACTTTAGGGTATTTGGATGTAAGGTACATATCCTAAACACTAAGGATTACCTAGGGAAATTTACATCCAAAATCACGACCGGAATCTTTCTAGGATACTCGACTACAAGCACAGCTTATAGAGTATATAACCACGACACCCTTAGAGTCGAGGAGACTATCAATGTAGTATTTGATGAAGGACACGAACCTACAAAACCCCCGGCAACCCCAATTAGCGAGCCGATTCATACTAGACCTAACTCTCCAGGAGATCAGGTCTAGTGTTAATCCTAACCTAAGTCAACCAAGTCACTCTATCGACCAAGTGATAGATGACTCAACCAAACTAGAACTCAAACAAGCCATCCTATGGATCAAGTTGTAGACTCAAACCCAAATCCAACTAGGACTCAAACGAATCATCCTATCGACCAAGTGATAGGTGATCCAAGTCTAGGAGTTGAACTAGAGCCTCATCGAAACCTTAGTCAAATATCTTTGATTTCTAAAATTGAACCCAAAACTATTGACCAAGCTCTTCTTGATCCCGATTGGATTATTGCAATGCAAGAAGAGTTGGCTCAATTCACTAGGAACGAAGTATGGGAATTAGTACCACCACCTAAAGATAAAACAATCATTGGAACAAGGTGGGTGTTTAGAAATAAAATTGATGATAAAGGTGAAGTAGTTAGAAATAAAGCTAGACTAGTTGATAAAGGGTTTAGTCAAGTCGAAGGTTTAGATTACGACGAGACCTATGCCCCAGTAGCTAGATTAGAGTCCATTCGAATGCTATTAGCATATGCAGCACATCGAGGATTTAAATTGTTTCAAATGGATGTGAAATCTGCATTCTTAAATGGATACATTAAAGAAGAAGTTTACGTTAGTCAACCCCCCAATTTCGAAAGTTTAGACAAACCCGATCATGTCCTTAGGTTAAAGAAAGCTCTTTATGGACTTAAACAAGCTCCGCGAGCTTGGTATGAGAGACTTTCGATTTATCTTAAGTCTAAAGGCTTTAACCAAGGTGTAGTTGACCCAACCCTTTTCGTAAAAACCTTAGGTAAAGACATATTCATAGCCCAAATCTACGTAGATGATATTATTTTCGGAACCACCAACTCAATCCTACTAAATGAGTTCATTTCACTTATGGAAAGTGAATTTGAAATGAATTTAGTAGGCAGTTAAGTTTCTTCTTAGGTCTACAAATTAAACAAACTAAAGATGGAATATACCTACATCAACAGCAAATATACTAGGAATTAATTAAACGCTTTGGAATGCAAGACGCTAAAATTATTAATACCCCAATGGCAACTAATGTGAATATAGAAGAAGATGTAATCGGAAATTCAATTGATTTAAAATACTATAGGAGCATAATAGGGAGTCTCCTTTTAGCTTAAGCAAGCGACGATATCTTATTTGCAGTAAGTATGTGTAAGGTTCAAACCGGTGCCAAGGAGTCTCACCTAACTCTAGTCAAGCGTATCCTTAGATATCTAAAGGGTACACTTAATGTCGGTATTTGGTACCCTAGATCTACCGAGTTCGAACTAATCGGCTACTCTGATTCTGACTATGCCGGTAGTAAGAACGATAGAAAGAGAACGAGTGGTTGTTGTCAACTTCTCGAGTCTAGTGAGTTGGTGCGATTGAAGCAACAACTGTGTTGCCTTATCTACCACCGAAGCCGAATACATCGCGATGGGTGAGTGTGTCACTCAGCTTCTTTGGATGAAGCACACTCTCCGCGATTTCAAGTTAGACTTTATGAACACAAAATTTCACGTAGATAACATTAGTTCAATTAATCTTACTAAGAATCCAATATGTCACTCTAGGACTAAACATATAGAGGTCAAACACCATTTCATTCGAGAACATGTGGCCAACGGAGCCATACAACTCGAATACGTCGAATCAAAGTCTAACTTAGCAGACCTATTTACTAAACCCCTACCCGAAGCCGAATTTTGTCTATTAAGACGAAAATTGGGCATGTGCGTAGTAGAATAGGAACTTGCAAATTATATTTTCTTACTACTATTTCTTAAATTTTCATTTTTATGGAACTAGCATAGGACATACCTTAGATATCATGCACCTATAGATTTAAGGAGCCAATACATCTCACAACACATAGGACTAATGTGTTTGTGTACTTATTCACATAGATGAGCATGAGATGTTAGGACCTTACTCCTGGTTCCAGATGTAGAGCTAGTGCATCGCTATGAACCACGGAGTATAATCATACATACTAACCAACTCTAACCAGGACTGGTTGATCTTTCATATCAATCAAGCCAAATATGAGTCAAACATTTTATAGATGAACTTATTTTCAGTATATTATTTTAAAAATAATGTGGAACATGCTTGGACTTTATATTTAACACTTATTTTTGTTTTCCACACACACCCTCACTCTTTTCGATATATGGCAAAAGGGGGAGAAAAAGGCCAAAGTTAAGGGGTCAAAAATTTTTTTATAACTTAACTCTTACTTTATATTTAAACCAAAAGTTAACTTTAAGTTTTGAAAACTTATTAAGACCAAGTTAAGATAATTCTTAACTTAAACTTATTTGTGTCATCAACGTTTTACTCATTTTTAATGTTTTACTTAAGGGGGAGAAAGGGCCAAGTTAAGAAGAACTTTTAACTTAAACGTTTTACTAAGGACAACTTTAAGTAATGTTAAGAAACCCTCAAAGGGGGAGGATTAAGGTCTTTCCTCAAGACTCACCCTCGTCAAGGGGGAGGTTTCCTCAAGGGGGAATGCTTGAAGAAAATCCTTACTACTCCAACTTAATCTTCTTTATTTTTTTTGTTGTTTGTTTCTAATACACATTATTCTTCATGCTTGCTATTTACTTAACTTTGTATGTGGGTTTGCCATAAATCAAAAAGGGGGAGATTGTTGGTGCAGTAGGCACCTAAGTCGAACCTGAGTTTTGATTATAGAAAACGATACAAAGTTAAACTTATGTCGTTATCTCACGAGCTGAATCGAGTGTGCAGAAGATTGCTAAAGCTGGAGCTGAAGGCTAGCGACACCCGGAGGAAGCCGGGTGGTCGGGCGACACTCGAGTGACTTCGAAGGGAGCCGAAGGAATCGAGTGGAAGGCCGGAAGCAAAAGCGACATGGTAAGTATCGAGGTAAGCTCGTGTGTCCGAGCGTAAGTGAGGTCGTTCCTCCTTACGGGGATGGTCTTAAGCATAGATCCGACCAAATACATCCCATCGATGGTCTAGGTCGAGATTGGATGGTCGAAGGCCGTCGAAATAATGTTTTCTTTGAGCTAACTTTGCCTTGCAGCTAGCATCGATCATTGCCCGACGGAGGACTCGGCGCCTTCATCGGTCATTGTCTCATCGGCCCTTTCGTGATGCTACTATCAGTCGATTGATGATGGCCATCAGTCGACTGATGGTCAATGATCAACTTCGAGGAGTCAAGGCTTATCACCCCATTTCAAGGAGGTTTTGTGTCCATTTGTGATTGGTTGAAGACCCATTCGATGAGGGGCTCAAAGGTTATAAAAGGAGGGCTTGTCTTAGGGTTTTTCATCAATTAAAAAGGCTTCCAAGTGCTTCAGATATGCTCTGACTCTCCGACATCCCTACGACGAAGCGCTGCCGAGACGACGACTAGAGCTTCAACCTCCAACCTTTGAAGTCATCGGTAATGAAAGTTTAAATTGTATTTCAGTTTATTTTTTAGTAAAGCTTTCATTATAACGAGGAGAGGGGAAGTGTCCCTCTACCTCGAGCTTTTGTCATTTTGTGTATCCGTCTAACTCCTACCTCCAACGAGGAGGAGTTCTTTAGTAGTTTGCCCTCCGTACGTGGTCAAGGACCACTAGGGCCTTGGAGTAGTAGCCTTCGGCTACGAACCAAGTAAAACCCTTGTGTCTATTGTCTCGCTTGTTTTGTTTTTATCTTCCACTGTGTCTACTCGCATTTTAACGAACGATTTTGAACGAAAAATTTCTATCGCTATTCACCCCCCCCCTCTAGCGATCCGCTCGATCCAACAGGGTGGGCGGCATCAAGAGAAGAAGAACCCTTCTTCTTCCTAAGGTTGGTCGGCACCTATCTCTCTTCCTCCTCTATTCCTTGGCCGGCGCTCTTCCTCCTCCCTTTCTCCTTGGTGGCCGACGGCAACCTTTGTTCAAGGTTGGCCGGTGCTCTTTCTTCTCCCTTTCTTCTTGGTGGTCGGCGGCAACCTTTCTTCAAGGTTGGTCGGCGCTCAAGAAACTACTCCTTGGCCGGTGGTTATATCAAGCTCCTTGCCTTGGTGGCCAGTTCTAGATAGGAGAAGGAGTTTTTGTTTGGTTCTTTTCTTTGTTCGGAGCGAGCAAGGAAGGGAAGAACGTGATCTAGGAGGCTTCAACTCGTGGAGGATCTTCGCCCACACGATGTCCACGAGGAGGATAGGACATACGATAGAAGATCGAGAGGTATAAAAGTTTTACAACTTTTATTATTGATCTTTGCATGTTCTTATCTTTATGTTAGTATGTGTTGATTATACTAGTTTGCATTTGTATGTATTTGTATAATCATGGACCCCGAAGATAAACACAAAAACCAGTGATCCGTTCGTCGTCTCTTCCGCAGCTAACCAACTAGAAGAGTTGTGCTGCTTGAACAACTAGTTTGTTCAAGCGATCGCTCAAGTTGTTGGCACGACGACGAAATGGTTGTGCTTAGGAAACTCATCCCATCCGGATTAGTTTTTTCATTAGTGAAAATTTTAATCCGGGGACATGGGAGCCAATGAGCCTCCGAAGCAATTCCTACACATGCAGGAAGTCCAGTTGGGTCGGGAGGACTGAACAACTAACAGGAAGTCCAGTTGGGCCAGAAGGGTTGGACAACTGGCAAAAAGTCCAGCTGGGTCAGGAGGACCAGATAGTTGGCAGGAAGTCCTGGTGGGTTGAGATCGAACATCAAGCAGAGGATGTCCTTTGAGGATGGATAGACTTGAGGGGGGGTCGATGTGGTCCTTCATTTGAGGGGGGGATTGTTGGAGTATTAGGAATACAATCAAAGTCCCACATTGGTAAGACATGGAAAAGATCATGTGCTTATAAGATGAAAATATATCTCCATTGGTATGAGACCTTTTGGGTAAAACCCAAAAATAAAACCACGAGGGCTTGGGCCCAAAGTGGACAATATTATGTCATTGTGGAGATATATGATTCTTATAGGCACTAACACAGCAGTCGACTGCCAGCCTGGCCACTTCCCTACAATAAGAGGTTAGCACAGAAAATGATAAATGTGACGGTTTCTGACCGTTCGATCTCGACCTAGACCATCCATGGGATGTCTTTGGTTGGATCTATGCTTAAGACCATCCCCATAAGGAGGATACGACCTCACTTACGCTCACACATGCGAGCTTACCTCGATACTTACTTTGTAGCTCTTGCTTCCGGCCTTCCACTCGAATCCTTCGGCTCCCTTCGAAGTTACTCGAGTGTCCCTCAACCACCGCGGCTTCCTCCGGGTGTTGCTATCCTTCAGCTCCATCTTTAGCACTTTTCTTCACACTCGATTAAGCTCGTGAGATAATGATGTAATCTTAACTTTGTGTCTTTGCCATAATCAAAATACAGGTTCGATTATCTGGTGCCCCTGCACCAACAATCTCTCCCTTTTTTGTTGGTGCAATCGGCCCAGGTCATGATTGACCAGGACTCGAGCTTGGCTCGAGAGATGTTTTGATGTTCGACAAAAATATATGACAATGTAATTGTCATGGGAAAGTCTAAGTCTTGGGTACTTGGCATGGAAAGTCCAAGTGGGACACTTGGCATTTGGGAAAGTCCAAGCATGGGTCTTGGCAATGTAAAGTCCAAGCATGGGTCTTGGCAAGGTAAAGTCCAAGTCTTGAGTACTTGGCATGGAAAGTCCAACATGGGTTGCCAAGGGAAAGTCCAAGCTTGAGTCTTGGCATTTGAGATGTCCAAAGGGAATATTGGCGGCGTAAAGTCCAAGCGGGAATCTTGGCAGCATAAGTCCAATGGTTGGCGGCGTAAAGTCCAAGCGGAGTCTTGGCGGCGTAAGTCCAATGTACCTTGGTGGTGTAGACACCGTTAGCATGACATGGCCGATGGAAGCACCTGAAGGCTAGCTGATGGATGAACAAGTCATGGATGACTTGGAGGGATCCGAGAGGCGTGAGGCTGATGGAGGTGGCTAGAAGGCTTAGGTTTAGGCTAAGGGTGGTCTAGCAAGTATGGGGGAACCATACTTGGGTTAAAACCTCATGTTTGAAGTGTGCCAGTCGACTGGTGTCATGTGGCAGTCGACTGGCATGAGTCAACTAGGGTTGGACTATGGGAATTGGCCTAGCCTTGATCAAGCGCGGAGGAGAAGCGATAATCGATTGGTCGGCGGTCGGCCCGATCTTGTGATCGATCAGGGTGCTCGGGTTTTGGAGCACATAATGGAGTCTCACTCGACCGCTGCGGTCGGCAGTCGAGTGATGGCTTGATCAGTCGACTGATAGTCATAATCAGTCGACTGATGTCCTAGCCATTGGATTTTTCCAGCGTTGATTACACCGTTGTCTCACAGGAACAGTGTGATCAGTCGACTGATGGTCCCGAGCAGTCGACTGATCGACTTTTTCTAGCACAGGTTGAAGCTTTAAATGGAGCTTGTGAAGGAGGAAAAAGTTATGGTTTCTTGAGGGCTTTTGGGGTGATTTGCTACTGCAAATCAGGGTCTCCAAGTGCAAGTCAAGCAACCAAGCATTTAAGCAATCAAGAGCAATTGTAAAGTAGTTTTCTTTACTTGCATTGTATTTTGTTATTGTATATTGCTTGTATTTCATTCTTGATATTGTAAGATCATTTTTACGAGGTTTCTCCACCTCCGGATTGTTCCGAGAAGGAGTTACTTGTGATTAGTGAGTGTGTGTGCATCACTAGAGCTCTTTAGAGCTCGATCCGTGGAGTAGGAACTGTTCGGTTCCGAACCACGTTACATAGTCGTGTTTGCATATTTGTTTATTGTTATTGTTGTATTATTTCTATATTCCACTACGTACTAACAATCATAGGCAAGCGAACGCGATCAAATTCCATCATGCTATAGCACGACACTATTCACCCCTCTAGCATTCCAACGATCCCCTACAAGTGGTATCAGAGCGAGACCGCTCTTCAAGGTTTAACAACTAAGGGAGCACGCTAGAGGGTGAAGATGGAGTTCCAAGACAAGCTTGGATGGGACATCAACACTCTACCACCATATGATCGAGAAGACTTTTCGACGTGGAGAGCAAGAATGGAAACATTCTTGATGATGGACATAGAGGATTGGTTCATCCTCGCAGAAGGCTTTGAACCTCCTAGGGATAAGAAGGGACAAGTCCTCAAGTTGAAGAAATGGACCCAAGAGCAACGGAAAAAATTCAAGACCGAAGCCAAGGTAACAAAACTTTTTGAAGATTTGATACCTAATGATGTTTTGTCTAGGCTAGGTGAATATCTTGACACCAAGGAGCTATGGGAAAAATTGGCCATGTTCAATGAGAAGCCCCACTTGGCACAAGTAGAAGAAGATAAGGAAGAGGATGAAGAGAGTTCATCATCCTCACGAGCAAGTGAGGAATCAGAAGTTGAAGAGGAGTCAACTTCCGGATCGGTGGAAGAGGAGGTGGAAGAAGTAGAAGAAACCTCCACCTCTAGGATTGAGGGGGAGGAAAGAATTTCCACTCTGGAGCAACAAGAAGAAGCTTCGACATCCGGTCAAGATGAAGAAGCTCCAATTCCGGCACCTATCACCATCATAGGTAATTCAAGCATGTCAATTGTAAATAAAAATCATATAATATGCTTTGAGTGTAGGGAATCCAGACACTACAAGAGTAAGTGTCCGAAAAGAGTTAAGAAGTCTCCTCCGGCACCAAAAGTCAAGGATGTCGGTCCCTCAATAACCAAAAGCAAGGAGCAAGTGATTTGCTTCAAATGCCGACAACCGGGACATTACCGGAATCAATGCCCGAAGGGGGAGAAGAAGGGGCAAAGGGGAGCATCACAAGTAGGGGGAGCTTCTAAAGCTAACCCTAAGGTAAAATTTATTTATGCACCTTCAATTTCTAGGGATAAAAAGCATGCTAGAAATAATGTAAGCAATGTTGCTATTTATCATAAAGAGCATGCTAGGAATGATAAATATTTTTGTTTAGGAGCTAAAAGTGTCCACTTAGGAAATAAGGAGAAATTTGGGACTAATGTCCCTAGAAAAACCTTACCTAGGGAATCTATTAGGAAAATACAAGAGCACCTAGGTTTTAATCCTAAATGGACTAGGCATATGCCTAGAAAGGACAATGCCCAAAGACCAAATCAAAATTCAAAAATTGGGAAATTAGAATTAGAAAATCAAGCCTTGAGGTCAAGGCTTGAGAAACTAGAAAAGACCCTTAGAAATATACAAAATCAATCTAAAGGGTCAAATGATCAAATGTCTAGTTCCAAAAGTCAAGGTCAACACGTAGGACCTAAGAGACAAAAGTCAACCAAGGGCAAGCAAGGTTTGGGTCACAAACCTAAGCCTAAGGTGGCTTATCATAGTGTTCCATTTGATTATGGAATACAAACTAGGTCTAGGAAGACCAAGGTCAATAGGGAAGTCATCCCTAAGGTTGACCAAGGTTTGTACCTAGTTGCTAGGGTTTCTAGGAAACCTAGGGTGGCCACTAAGAAAGTTATTAGGGAGGCAATCCCTAAGGTTAACCATGGCAAGACCACAATGACCAAGGCTACCAAGCCTAGGAGGGTCATTAGGAAGGTGTCTAGGGAGGTTATCCCTAAGGAATACCTAATTAACCCTAGGAGCTCAAATAGATTTTGGGTTCCTAAGAGCGTGATTGATTCATGCTAGATGGGTTTTGGGTGTTCCAACCTTGATTGGATGGGTAGTTAACTCAACCATGATGAAGGTGACACTTTAGGTAATTTTAAAGGTTATGGGTACCTTGAAAATAGAGTTGATATTATGATCCTAAAAGATCTTAAGATGTGCCAATATATCTTGAGAAGTGTGATAAAATAATCAAATTGGCACAATTTAGTTTTAGAGGTTAGTGTGTCATTTTCGGTTTTTGGTACACTTGGGAGATTAGTAGTAATATGGTGAAATAAATTTAATTATAATAAATTGCAACTAATATTAAAATTTAGGTATTATTATACCAATACTTTTTATATGTCATGCTTTGTTTGTCATATAACATGTCATGCCATCAAGTTTATTTTTATCATTTATATGTCATGATCATGTTTAGAATTAAGGATTAAATGTCATGTGTTTTTAGATTTAATAATATGTCATGACATCATGATCATTGGTCATGTTTAATTATTACTATCATTATGCCATAATCATTTCATGCATTTAAATTGTCTAAAATTGATTTAAGGACAATGACATGACTTGGAGTCTCATTTATAAGGGAATCAAGTAGGGTTGCCTTAGAAAAATGCATGAACCCCTAGATTAGGGAGAACAAAACTCACATCTCACATCTAAATTGACGTGTATGTGTATTTATACACCCTAGATACATGTGAGATGCTAGGATATGAGTTAAGTTCAAGGTGCATAGTTTTTGCATCTAGATGAACTAAAACTCATCTTATTTCATTGGTGAATCATTGGGAAAGCTTGTGTACAAGTCATGTACATTGAGACCAAGGAATATGATCCAAAATAAGGTTTTGAAAACATTTTAAAATTTTTTTGAAAAACTTTGGTGAAGTCTATCTTTTGATAGCAATCACCATTGATGAGATCGATACAAAGTGAGCTAAAACTTTGAAGTTTTTATTCACTTTTGAATTTTGTATCAATTTTGATATTTTATGGGTAAAATATTTTTCTATCATTTTTCACCCATTGTATTGACTATAAGTAATATACGTATGAAGTTTCACGATTTTTCGATATACGTAGAATTACTTATGATATTCCGAATTTCATTTCTAATAACTGAAATTCTGATATTTAATTATCGATCGGCTCGGTGGCGGTACGATCGATGAGGGCGGCTACCAATGTTGATTTCGGGAAAACAATGTATGTTTAGCCCGTGTTCAGCAACGGTTAAGGTCCCTAATCACTCCTAACCCTAGGATATGCATTGGAAAGCATTATAAAGGGTGAAAATCCATTGGATATGGATTAGGAGAGTTGTTTAGGGTTTGTATCAATTTTAAGGTATAGAAGAGTTCATGTTTGAACTTTTAACCTTATTTTTGATGGTTTAGAGTTCCTATTGGCTTAGGGACTTTCCAAGGACATTGTTGGTGCAATGGTCAAGGGGGAGCAAGCCTTTAGGGGGAGGTATCCATCATGGGATGATGGATTGTAATTTTCCTCATGAGGAGGAAAATGGGTTTTTGAGATATCCAATTTGGAAATTAGGAGAGTGAATAGGATTGCCTCTCTTGAGTGATATGGGACTTATCACTAGGAAGATAGTAGGCATCCTAATAATTTTTGGACCAAGGGGGAGATTGTAAGATCTCATTGGGACATTAGACATTGACCTCCTTGGAAAAGACCTTTTTGATGTTAGTCAAAAAGGGTGAGAATGTTTGGGGGAGAATGTTTGGAGAATATTTGGGATTACCAATTTAGGAAAATTGGTAAGAAGTTTTGAGTTAGATCGTCTAACTCAAATGGTTTGTTTGGTTTTTGTCAAATATCAAAAAGGGGGAGATTGTTGGTGCAATCGGCCCAAGTCACGATTGACCAAGACTCGAGCTTGGCTCGAGAGATATTTTGATGTTCGACAAATACATATGACAATGTAATTGTCATGGGAAAGTCCAAGTCTTGGGTACTTGGCATGGAAAGTCCAAGTGGGACACTTGGCATTTGGGAAAGTCCAAGTCTTGGGTACTTGGCATGGAAAGTCCAAGTGGGACACTTAGCATTTGGGAAAGTCCAAGCATGGGTCTTGGCAATGTAAAGTCCAAGCATGGGTCTTGGCAAGGTAAAGTCCAAGTCTTGAGTACTTGGCATGGAAAGTCCAATATGGGTTGGCAAGGGAAAGTCCAAGCTTGAGTCTTGGCATTTGAGAAGTCCAAGGGGAATATTGGCAGCGTAAAGTCTAAGCGGGAGTCTTGGCAGCATAAGTCCAATGGTTGGCGGCGTAAAGTCCAAGCGAAGTCTTGGCGGCATAAGTCCAATGTGTCTTGGCGGTGTAGACGTCGTTAGCATGACATGGCTGATGGAAGCACCTGAAGGCTAGCGCGATGGATGAACAAGTTATGGATGATTTGGAGGGATCTGAGAGGCGTGAAGCTGATGGAGGTGGCTAGAAGGCTTAGGTCTAGACTAAGGGTGGTCTAGCAAGTATGGGGGAACCATACTTGGGTTAAAACCTCATGTTTGAGGTGTGCCAGTCGACTGGTACCATGTGGCAGTCGACTGGCATGAGTCAACTAGGGTTTGACTGTGGGAATTAGCCTAGCAGTCGACTGCCAGAGGAGGGCAGGCGACTGATTGGTCGAGCAGTCGACTGATCTTGTGATCAGTCGACTAGTGCTCGGGTTTTGGAGCATAAAATGGAGTCTCACTCGACCGCTGCAGTCAACAGTCGAGTGATGGATTGATCAGTCGACTGATGGCCATAGCCGTTGGATTTTTCCAACGTGGATTACACCATTGTCTCACAGCAATAGTGTGATCAGTCGACTGATCGAATTTTTTTAGGACAGGTTGAAGCTTTAAATGGAGCTCATGAAGGAGGAAAAAGTCATGGTTTCTTGAGGGCTTTTGGGGCGATTTGCTGCTGCAAATCAGGGTCTCCAAGTGCAAGTCAAACAACAAAGCATTCAAGCAATCAAGAGCAATTTTAAAGTAGTTTTCTTTACTTGTATTGTATTTTATTATTGTATATTTCTTGTATTTCATTCTTGCTATTGTAAGATCATTTGTACGAGGTTTCTCCACCTTCGGATTGTTCCGAGAAGGAGTTACTTGTGATTAGTGAGTGTGTGTGCATCACTAGAGCTCTTTAGAGCTCGATCCGTGGAGTAAGAACCATTCGGTTCCGAACCACATTACATAGTCGTGTTTGCGTGTTTGTTTATTGTGATTGTTGTATTATTTCTATATTCCGCTGCGTACTAACAATCATAGGCAAGCAAACGCGATCAAATTCCATCACGCTATAGCACGACGCTATTCACCCCCCCCCTCTAGCGTTCTAACGATCCCCTACATTTTTTATCTATGGTAAACCAACACAAAGTTAAGGGAAATTAAAGCATAAAACAAGTATAGTAAATGATGAATGTCATTTCCAAAAACTCCCCCTCAACCAAAACTCTCCCTTAACCAAAACTCCCCTTTCCTAGGTGAGTTTTGAAAGAGATACTTTAATTTTCAAAATTAAATTTTGTGTTACTCCCCCTTAACTTTCGCTCTTCTCCCAATTTTTCCATAAATCAAAAAAAATGTTGGGGTTTTTGTGAAAAATAGGGGTTTAAGAAACAATATCGTATATGCTTGCATCGAGATAAATCAACTATGAGTCTAAGCATGCGTCTAGCAGTAGTTAGATAGATTGGTTCGAGGTGTGTCCCTCTGCACCAATAATCTAAATGTTTGTAATATAACCCTTATGGTTAGTTTTCTCTCCCCCTCAGTCAAATATATGAAGTATAAGAGATGTAGGAGGCACTAAACTTTGGCCTAAAGAGTTATAAATATTTGTTAAGTGTTGGTGCAGGGGCACAAGATAATCGAACCTTGGTTTTGATGATGGCAAAGATTCAAAGTTAAGCAATTTTGTTATCTCATGTGATATGCTAAGTGTGCAGGAAGTGTTTAAGCTAAGCCAAAGGTCGAGCGACATCCAGAGAATCTCAAGTTGAGAAACTGTAGTGGTCGGGTGACACCAGGAGAACCTCGGGGAGTCGAGGAACCTCGGGGAGTCGAGGAACCTCGGTGGTGACCGAAAGCTAAGCAACAGGTCAAGAGGACCAAAGGTAAGCTCCATGTGTGGAGCGGTGGTAAGGACACGTCCTCGGTTAGAGGATAATTCTAGGCGTCGATCCGACTAAGGCTTCCGGAGGAATGCTGAGGTCGAGATCGGACAGTCAAAGGACTGTCACATTGCATGGCATTATGCATCTATTGTCCTAATCTTGTATTGCAAGAATTCTCAAGTGCAGCAGTCAACTGGAGATGTCAGTAGTCGGTGAAGCGGTCGCTAAGAGGATCGATCGTGATGTCGAATCAGCCTAGTGCACAAGGTCAAAGAGATAGAGATTGATGTCACCACCTCAGGATAAGATAAGTCGCCACCTCATGATAAGATAAGCCGCCACCTCAAGATAAGATCCACGAGTTTTGGATCTGGATTGGGACAAATTTCAAGGCGCAAATCTATAAAAAGAGGGGAGGACTCACACCCAAATTTAAGAATCTCCCAAGTGCTCGTGCTCTCTACAACGCTACTCCGACCGTGCGCCATCTTCTAATTAATTGTCGGTATTATTATTATCTTTCTGTACTTAATTTGTATAAGGACCGGTAAGGTTGTTACCAGCCTTAAAATCATTGTAATCGTCTTGTCTCTTACCTCCAACGAGGAAGAGACTTTTAGTGATTGCCCTTCGGAAGCGATCAAGGATCGTAGGGCCTTGGATTAGCAGTCGGTGGGCTGTGAACCAAGTAAAAAAGCTTTGTGTCTTTCTTGTGTTTGTCTTTTAGTTTTCCACTGTGTACTTTGTTTTAATCATCGAAAAAGAAAAGTTTTTATGAACGCTATTCACCCCCCCCCCTCTAACGCTCATATCGATCCAACAATTAGTATCAGAGCGGGGGCGCTCAGATTCGGTGCAACCACCGGTCGAGCATTTTTTTTCTTTATTTTTATTTTTATTTTTAAATATCTCCCGCACTACTAATCCAAGACCAAGTCTTGGGACTTTTTGGTTTGTGTTTTTTTTGCGAGTTTTAGAAAATCATTGACCGAGCAAACCATGGAAGAGTCTCCCACAAGGCATAAAGGTAACAATGTCAATTTAAATTTTAAAATTCATATTATTTGCTTTAAGTGCAGGGAGAGAGGACACTATAAAAATAAGTGTCCTACTCGTAAGACTCGAACGACGTAACCAACGGCAAAGGAGACACCATTGCCAGGAATCCGGAAGAACAAGGAACACATCAAGTGCTTCGGGTGCGGAAGATTCGGTCACTACAAGAATCGTTAGTAAAGTTAATAATTTTGAAAAGTTGAGTTTTAGAATAGTTGATAATTTAGATAAATTGTGTAATCGTTGTCAATTAATTAATACAATTTATAATTCAACTAATAAAAAATTAATTAATTCAGATTTAATTAGTTTAAATAATAATAATAATAATAATATCATGGAAGAAAATGATCAAATTAATCTAACATTTGATAAAATTAACAAAGAGATTAATCAAATATTTAGTTTAATCAACATAGATCTAGATCAAGTCAAAGATAAAACTAACCTAGGACTTAATCAGAATAATCAAACCCTTGATCAGAATAATCAAACCATACGACAGAATCATCAAATCCTAGATCTGATTAATCTAGATAATTCCGAATTAAAAAATTCTGTTTTGAAAAATTCAACCATAAAAAAATCGAAATTAACTTTAAAAAATTCCAAAGATAATCTAAATAATTCTACCTTTAAAAACACTAACAATTTTATCTTAAATAATTCTAATAATAATTCTACCTTTAAAAACTCTAACAATCTTATCTTAAATAATTCTAATAATAATTCTACCTTTAAAAATTCTAATAATCTTATCTTGAATAATTCTAATAATTCTACCTTAAAAAATTATAATAATTCTACTTTTAAAAAGTCTAATAATCTTATCTTGAAAAAGTCTAATAATATTATTTTGAAAAATTCTAATAATCCTATTTTAAATAATTCACAATCTAACTTAATTAAAAATTCAAAATTAGATCATCAAACCAATAAAATTAATTATAATAGAGTACCATTTGATTATACACAAATTAATAATCTAGTAATTAAACCTTCAACTTTTAAAAATTCAACTAATAAATATGTAGACTTGGGTTACAAGTCTAAGCTAACCAAAAATCAAGACACTAAAATTTGTAAACCTAATTATAATAAAGTATCTTATAACTATAGAACAAATAAAAGTCTACCCAAGAAAACAACCATTTCTTTAAATTGATTGAATGTAGCTTGCTCATGCATACATATCATTATCATGCTTATTTTGTCATGTCATACATACTAGTTTTAAATTCACTCTCATATGGTTAGATAGGAAATAATTAATTAATCTTGACAACATAGTATCAGGACGCGGTGAGATGATAGTACGTTAAGAAAACGAAGTCAAGTGTATCCGAGTTGGATAAGGAGTATCTAGCTTGGTGCATTTAACTAAATGGAACTAACTGAAGCTACCTCACCACATCCTAAACTAGATAGACCAGGATGTAATCCTAAGTGAATTAAGTGTGTAATTTCCTAAGTTGGCTTTGTCTAAGGAAGTGGTCGTTGTTCCGATCAAAGAAGGCCCCTGTGCCTCGCCACGACCTGGAAGCCCTCTTTTGAAATGTTCACTTAACTAACTAAAGGTGAAATCCGAATCTAACCCAAGATTAATTATTTTCTAAGGCATTAAATTAAATTCATCTAACAATACCTATAAGAATAACTTGGTTGATCATGTAGAATGGGTGAGATGGTAAGGACAACAAATTAAAAATGATTTTGAAAACGATTTCAAAATTTATATACACATAAATAGATTCTTGAAACTATTTTTATTGGTTGTCATGATTATTGTGTGTAGTTATACGTAGTTTTCAAAACAACTATGCTTCTTAAAATGATGGTTAGTTGACCAATACTGAACATCTAAATCCTTAGGTCAACTTTAGATACCTAGATCCTCTGGACACTTAGGTGAGCCTTCCTTATGGCCAACAAGGATGTCCTAAGAGTTTGTCAGACAAAAGGGGAACCCTCTAGATATGCCTTCCTTATGGCTAAGAAGGATGTTAAGTTAAGGGGGAGGTTCTAATTGGATAATCATCATAGAAGTTGTTAAAAATTATTTTTTTTAAAAAAATCACCAATACTTTCTAAATTTAAATCCTTCTTTTGATAATATGCGAAGGGGGAGAGAAGACTTAAGTTGGACAAACTTAGTATCTAGCTACCTCCGGTTTGGCATAAAAACCAATAGACATGAGTCTTTAAAATGTTTTTTAATTCTTTCTCAAAATTTTATAACAATGTTAAAGGTTAGGGGATCACATTCTAACCTAGGATATACATTGTTGGTGCAGGATCTAGAAACCTAAACTCCTAAACTCTTAAGTATTAAAGGGAGTTAAACATATTAAATCAACTTGATTATCATGTTTAAAAATTCTATTTCTTGGCAATGTACCCAACATAAAGTTATTTTTGATATATGTCAAAGGGGGAGAGAGAATAAAGTTAAGAGGTTACTTACTTTTTCTTTCCCAAAAAATAATTGTTTTTCAAAACTCACCTAGGGTTAAGGGAGAGGTACCCTTAAGGGGGAGGTTTTGAAAAATGATTGTTCAATGCTTACTGCTTATTTTCTCTTAACTTTGAATTGGTTTGCCATAGATCAAAAAGGGGGAGATTGTTGGTGCAGGGGCACTAGATAATTGAACCTTGGTTTTGGTGATGGCAAAGATTCAAAGTTAAGCTATTTTGCTATCTCATGTGATATGCTAAGTGTGCAGGAAGTGTTTAAGCAAAGCTAAAGGTCAAGCGACATCCGGAGAATCTCAAGTTGAGAAACCGTGGTGGTCGAGCGACACTAGGAGAACCTCGGGGAGTCGAGGAACCTCGGTGGTGACCGAAAGCTAAGCGACGGGTCAAGAGGACCAAAGGTAAGCTCCGTGTGTGGAGCGGTGGTAAGGACACGTCCTCAGTTAGAGGACAATTCTAGGAGTCGATCCGACTAAGGCTTCCGGAGGAATGCTGAAGTCGAGATCGGACAGTCAAAGGAATGTCACATTGCATGGCATTATGCATCTATTGCAGGAATTCTCAAGTGTAGCAGTCAACTGGAGATGTCAGTAGTCGACTGAAGGCAGTCGGCTGCTAAGAGGATCAGTCAACTGATGTCGACGAATCAGCCCAGTGCACAAGGTCAAAGAGATAGAGATTGATGCCACCACCTCAGGATAAGATAAGCCGCCACCTCAGGATAAGATAAGCCGCCACCTCAAGATAAGATCCACGAGTTTTGGATCTGGATTGGGACAAATTCCAAGGCACAAATCTATTAAAAGAGGGGAGTACTCACACCCAAATTTAAGAATCTCCCAAGTGCTAGTGCTCTCTACAACGCTACTCCGACTGTGCGCCATCTTCTAATTAATTGTCGGTATTATTATTATCTTTCTGTACTTAATTTGTATAAGGACTGGTAAGGTTGTTACCGGCCTTATAATCATTGTAATCGTCTTGTCTCTTATCTCCAACGAGGAAGAGACTTTTAGTGATTGCCCTTCGGAAGCGATCAAGGATCACAGGGCTTTAGATTAGCAGCCGGTGGGCTGTGAACCAAGTAAAAAAGCTTTGTGTCTTTCTTGTGTTTATCTTTTAGTTTTCCATTGTGTACTTGGTTTTAATCGTCGAAAAAGAAAAGTTTTTATGAATGCTATTCACCCCCCCCTCTAGCGCTCATATCGATCCAATAGTTAAGTACAATAGTTGAAAAGGTTATTTTGAGTATATTTCAATTATCCTTAACATCTCACTCATTCTATGTGTCTCAGAATTTTTTCACCTTATATGTTTTGTGAGATGATTTATTAAAGATAGTAAACCTTGGGTTAGATTTGGATTTAACCTTTAGATCATTAAGTAACTTTTTGAGAAACTGGCTTCCAGGTCGTGGCGAGGCACAGGGGCCTTCTTTGATCGGAACAACGACCACTTCCTTAGACAAAGTCAAATTCAAGAAAATATCACTTAAGTCACTTAGAGTTACTTCCTGGTCTAACTTGTTTAGGATACGGTGAGGTAGCTTCAGCTAGTTCCACTCGGTCAAGTGCACCAAGCTAGATACGCCTTATCTAGTTCGAATACACGAGACTTTGTTTCCCTAACGTACTATCATCTCACCGTGTCCTGATACTATGTTGTAAAGAGTTGACTAACTATTTTCCCTATCTATCCGTTCTAAAAATTAAAATAAAATATGCAATGGTTTTGTTAAGTAATCGGGTATACTATTTTAGTGTTAGCTCCCCCTGGACCATTGAACCAATATGGTCTATTCAAATAATGAACTTGATCCTGGGGAATCCAATACTTAATAGTCCTTATATGTGAGTTCAATAAAACCTTTGGGACCCATGCTTTGACTCTTTGATGACTATGATTTACAATAGACATATATGATCTATTCGTAGTCTTTGGACTAAACCCGAGTCTAGCTTTGTTGTACACGGCTCTTTGGGTTCCAAGTAGTCGGTTAAGATTCTTAGATCCCAACGTGAACCTTTCCGACCTAGCCTCGACCTCTTGAACTCGATCTTTCAAGAGAAAATTCTCCTCCTCAAGTTTTTCAACTTGGGCTGAGTTTCCCTCTTGAACTTGACTAGTTGAAGAGGTTAGAGTAGCCTTTTGCTTGAGAGTTTCAACCTCCTCAAGTAACGACTCAAGCCTAGACTCGAACTTAGTTAATTTCCTAGTAAGCATTTTAATTGTAAGGTAAAGTGTACTAATTAAAGAGCGGCTAACCTTGACTTTCCCTTTTGGTCTGGCTTTGAGTTTCCTCTCGAAGTAGTCTTCGGGGTCGGAGTCGGAGTTGTAGTTGGACTCGACTTCGAATTCTGACTCGGACTCCTCCAGTCTTGTCATGTAAGCTATGTCTTCTTTGTTGTCCCAAGTTGCATGGAAAGCCTTCTTTTGATTTGATTTGAATTGTGCCCTCTTTTGGTTCTTTAGTAGCCTCCTTTCCCTCCGAACAATCTTCCGCACTATGTTCACTATTGCCTCCACCTCTTTGGATTCAGACTCTGATTCGTCTTCGGGTTCAAGTCCATCTTCTTGCCTGGTAGGTGGCTTGCTTCTTTGTCCTGCAAGTAGAGCAATACCTCTCTCGGCCCGGACCACGTTTGTCTGCTCGTGAAGTTCAAACTCGGAAAATAATTCGTCTAACCTAAGCTTCGAAAGGTCCTTAGAGACCTTGTAGGCATCGACCATGGATGCCCACAAGGTAGTCCTAGGAAATGAATTAAGAACGTACCTTAGGAGGTCGTGGTTTTCGACCTTGTGTCCGATGATGTGCAGGTCGTTGACAATGTCCTGGACGTGGGCGTGTAGTTGCATCGCCGTCTCGTGTTCCTACATCTTAAGGTTATACAACTTATTGAAAAGAAGGTCATGTTGGGATGTATACTGAAAAGTCTATCTTTTGTATGAACATTTTTATTTTGAAATAAGAATCATATGATTATTGTTTGCATATTTATGGTTATGCATATTGTCTAATACATTACATTATAGATAACATGGTGTATGGTGTCACATGGGAGATCATGTTATCGGCTCCTTGTAAAGTATAAGTAAAGGCTCACAACCAAGATGGCTTTGGACAAACCATTGGTATGGTTGTAGTGTGATTTGGTATTGGTTTGTCTTGACCATAGAATCACACTAGTGCACTTTGTGTGTATTGAGCAGGACCGACTTAGAGGTGATTCGATTTATTGCTGACTACATAATCGAATCGGACCTCAGATATTATATTGTACATGCTCTTAATCCCGATATAATAACGGGCACATATACTTAGTATTCATTTCTTTGATTTACCAATGGGTGAGATTTATAGATTAAATTGATAGGCTCGGTAAGTTGGGAAATGATATTATTTATATGGTGTGTCGTTGATTATAGGAGGAAACCGTGTCCTATATATTAGGATGATGATGTCCCCTTGAGGATCTCATAAGGTTCATCATGTAAACCCTGCAGGTGGACTTGGTTCGGCATGATGATAAGGTTGAGTGGTACTACTCATGGAGTTAGATGTTGATTAATTAATTGTCAGTAAATTAATTAATCGATGAACATTCGAGATCTTAAACACGGGGAGAAAAATGTACAAATAATATATGAAGCCCATATTAACTTATGGGGGTTGGTGAGGTAGATCAATGATAATCCTTTAATGGATTGGATTATCATTAATGGATCGGACTTTATGTGGGCTTGATCCATTGGGTGGCCAAGATCCAACTCCTCCTCATGGTCCCTATTGTAGCCTATTAAAACCTCATGAAGCCTAGATCCAATGGTAGAAAACAAAACTCTAGAACCAATGGTAGAGATTAAATCTCTAGATCCGACGGTTGAGATTAATTCTCTAGATCCGACGGTTGAAATTAAATCCCTAGAACCAATGGTGGAGATTAAAACAAGGCTTATCCCTAACTCTATAAAAGGAGGCAAAGGGGTGGGCGGCAAACACATTTGAAGAGGGATTAGGGTTAAGGGCCGGCAAGCTTGGGCGATTAGGGTTTGGGGCTTAGGCGGCCACAAATAAGGAAAGATTTTCCTTTTCTCTTCTTCTTGTTGTTGGTTGGTGCCCAAACAAGCCTTTCCTCTCCTTTACCGGCATCCAAACCCCTTCATCCTCTTCTCCTTGGCCGGTGGAAACAAAGCTTAGGGTCTTCCCTTGGAGCTTTTGGTCGTCATCCATCTTCCTCATCCCTTCTCCTTGTTGGCCAGCGGCAAGCATCTAGGTTGGTGCTTGTTAGTTAGCTAAAGGAAGGAGAAGAGTTTTGTTTCTATACTTCCTCTTGTTCGGATCGAGCAAGGAAGGAAGATCGTGTTAGGGCAATCTCTTGCCGTGATATGGTTTTGATGGTGTGGCAAAGGGTTTAAGTTAGTTTGATATGTTGATGTGATATGTGCGTTGAAGTCGTGCAGGACTTAGTAATTCGCACATGGAGCCGTGGCGAGTTTCACATCTCATGACTCGTGCCTTGAGTCGGTGAAGGATAGCTTTGCGGAAGCCGTGCGCTTGGAGCATCCGAGGGACCGCCGGACGAGAAGCTTGGAGTGAAGCCGGAGGAAGTAGACTTCGAGGCAAGAGACGCGAAGGAGCATTGCAGAGCCGTGCGCCTGATGCTGCCGAGGGACGTGGCCGAGAACGAAGAGAACTTCGAAGGCGAGGGACTCCGAGAAATGAGAGTGAGCGATTGTAACCCGGGGAAGGGTAGCTCTTAGGTGAAACTTGGCCATTTGGCCAAGTGTCGGATGGGTTTTTCGACACCCCGACCGCCATGTCATGGCGATCGCTCCGAGTCGAGTGAGTTCGATCGTATACGATCGACCGATTGTGGCCAGCAATGATCGCCATGCGGCGGCCGATCGCCAAGACCATCACCGATCGATCAATAGGGTTTCGCAGAATCGCTCGTAGCCGACCGGGCGACGATTACGGAGGCGAATGACCGATGAGGTCCATCACGATCGCCAAGAGTTCCGTTGGACTACAACTCGGGATCCGACGTGTTCAAGGCCGTTGTAGGAGGGGCAATGATCGCTAAGGGCGGCAATGATCGATGGCGGCAAACGGAAGAAGTTAGCCCTCTCTATAAAAGAGAGGGTGTAAGCCTTTGAGAGGCTAATGCTCATACTCCAAACAATCTTCCTAGTGCCCCACAAGCTCTAAACTCTTCTTACTTGTCTTTACTTCAATCCTATTGTAAGAAGAGTGATCTTGGTTGTAAAGGTTACCTCCACCTAGCTTTGTGCAAAGGAGAGACCGATAGTGATTGGTTTTGGCGGAGTGATTCACCGTGGACGAATCGGACCGTGGATTAGCGGCGTAGCCGTGAACCACGTTATATCTCGGTGTTTGTATTGCTTGCTTATATCTTGCTTGTCTTTTGCTTTGTATTTGTATATTCCGCTTGCGCTAACATTTTGTAGACGAGCAATTTACGACGTCCAACGTACGAGGGCTATTCACCCCCCTCTAGCCGGCCATATCGATCCTTTACAAGTGGTATCAGAGCCGAGGTTGCTTGTCACCAGACTAACTGCCGCAACAAGCCCTACATCAAAAATGGCCGGCTCCAACATCCATCCTCCGAAGTTTGAAGGAGAATTCGCTTGGTGGAAGAAGCGAATGGAGGTATTTTTCAAAACGGATTTTGATATAATGATTACAATGGAATCCGGGTTCGTTTTGCCTAGGGATGAAGAAGGGAAGCCAATAGAGAAATCTAGGTGGACCAAGAGGCAAAGAGAGGAGCACCTTGCAAACTCCAAAGCCAAGCACCATCTCTACAATGTGCTCCCCCAACAAGAAATCAACCGAATAGGAGAATGCCTAAGCGCCAAGGAGATGTGGGAGAAGCTAATTGAGCTTCATGAAGGCACATCCGAGGCAAAGCTAGCAAGGAGAGATCTCCTCCGCTCCCAATTATCCAATATAAAACTAGAAAAGGGAGAAAAGGTAACCTCACTACACTCTAGGTTTAAAGAAATTTTAATTGGGCTAACAAGTGTAGGTGAGAAGCTATCAAACCGGGATATGGTAATGAAGGCCATAGATGCCTTTCCCCGGTCCTCAAAATGGAGCTCCATGGTGGACTCATTTTATATCTCCAAGAACCTAGAAGTGAGCACCTTGGAGGAGTTCTTCTCAACAATGGAACTTCACGAAACTAGGCTTGAAGGAATACAAGAGGAGCCTAGAATTCAACCTTCAAGAGGAGTAGCATTATTGGCAAGTAAGGGGAAGAAGAAGATGGAAATCCCCTCCTCCTCCGATGACGAAGCGTCTTCCTCCTCCTCCATGGATAGCACCGAAGAAGCCTACATGGTAAGGAGGGTAAGACGTGCATTTAAGAATTTTAGATTTGATAAATCTAATGATAGGATGAGAAGACCAAGGGGGAAGGTTATATGCTACAATTGCCAAGGAGAGGGACACATAAGGGACAATTGTCCTCTCCTAAACAAGAGCAAGGAAGAGAAGAAAAAGAAAGAAGAGAAGAGGAAGAAGAAGAAGGGGAGCAAGAGAAAGGAAGAAGAAAAGAAAACAAAGGAGAAGGGAAAGGCTAAGGCTCTCAAGGCAAGGACTTGGGATGACCCATCCTCATCCTCCTCATCATCATCGGATGAGGAGAATGCCTTTGTCACCAATTTGGCCTTGATGGCCTTTGATGACTTGGATTGCTCTTCATCCGAAAATGAAGAATCAAGCTCAAATGGGGAGAGCTCAAATGAAGGGGGAGCTTCCACATCCTCATCATCCGAAGAAGAAGAGGACATGGAAACTATGGTAACCAATCTCTCACCTAGTAAAATAGTTTCTATGATTTCTAGTTTAACTAAGGATTTATTTAGGGCAAAGAAGAAAAATAAATGCATGCTTGAACAAATTAAGGACCTAGAACAAAAATTAGAAAAAGCATGCTTAAATGATAATATTTCTTCTAGCTTAGATGATGCATGCTCACATGATTATATGCCTTTGGATGTTAATGATGCATGCATAGAGGAAAATAGGGCCTTAAGGGAAAAGGTAGATTATTTAACCAAAGCCCTAGAGAAATTCACTATTGGCTCCAATACCCTTAACATGATCTTAGGGAGCCAAAGAGCTAGTTTTAACAAGAAGGGCCTAGGATATAAAGAGAAGAAAAATGAAAAGGCCTATAAATGCCTAATAGCTAGGGGACAAGATAAAAAGAAAGCAATAGCTAGAAAATGGATCCCCAAGGAATATTTAGTGAACCCAATAGGAAAGAACTTATTTTGGGTTCCAAAATCCATCCTTAAGGGTTAGAATAACCCCTAGGGTAGTCAACCATATGAACTTGACCTATATCATATTTTGGTTGACTTAGGATGACGGGACAACATTTTTTAGATAGTGTTGGGTGATGATAACGTACCCATAAATAGGTAATAATGCTTAAATCATGATGATTGTTGTAATTCCTATGTATGTTTTAAATCATGATTTATGATTTTGAAATTTGGCACGTTATCACTAGAAATAGGGTTAAATCATGCTTTAGGTGATAATTTGTTTATTATCATCGTATAATACCTAATGCATGACTATTATTTGATGGATACATGAGTTTCATGATCATAATGAAGAATTCATTCATATATGTCATTATGATCATGTAGGATGTTAGGTTGATACTTAACCATGATAGAATTGCATGAATATATGGGTTAAGTATATACAAATACCCCCTAGGATACATCTCACACTCACTATAGGCTAACTTGATTGCAAACTTAGCATGGGTGAGATATTAGGATGATACAAATGTCCACTAATGCCTATGGCATTTAGATGGTCATTTAAAGTATCAAAATAGCAATAATAGACCAATCATGGGGAAGGCTTATGTTTAATTCATAGACATATTGCCCAAAGATCATGGTTGGATATTTCATATGTTTTCAAAACAATTTCTTACCTTAAAATACATGGATTCATGTTTTGAAACAATTGGATGCAAAACTAGGTAGCTAACTTGATACTAGAATGATCAAAAACCTAGTGGTTTTTAGAACTTTTGGATTTTTGGCAAAAACAAGAAAATATAATGAGTTTTCATGAAAAACTATTTTTCCTTGATAGATATACTTAATAGAAATATGTTCCCCAAATTTCATGATTTTTCAAATTTTCTGGAATTTATAATGCATTTCTGAAATTCGTCCAGAAAATCAGAAATATGGATTCATTTGTGATCATATATCCGATAGCAATGTCGTGGCTCAGAATCAGAATATTGAAGGCTGAATTCAGTTTGTAAACCTCCTACAAGTGGTAGAAATATACTTAATGCCATCAACAAGTGGTACCCAATTTTTAAATCAACTTGACATATTTTTCCCTCCATTATACTTGATGCCATGAGCTTATAACTTAGTGTTAATCTTTTTGATGGTGTCAAAGGGGGAGAAATAATTATGTTTAAGTTAATCACTTTAGGGGGAGAAATATATTGTAGGGGGAGAAATATATGATAGGGGGAGAAAATTTGCATGGAGAGTTTCATGGATTAAGGGGGAGTTGCATGTTGCCATATCATGTTTATCTTTACATGCTTTCTTACCTTAGAATTTATATCAAATGTTTTTACCTAACTTAAACGGATTGCCACACATCAAAAAGGGGGAGATTGTTAGGGCAATCTCTTGCCGTGATATGGTTTTGATGGTGTGGCAAAGGGTTTAAGTTAGTTTGATATGTTGATGTGATATGTGCGTTGAAGTCGTGCAGGACTTAGTAATTCGCACATGGAGCCGTGGCGAGTTTCACATCTCATGACTCGTGCCTTGAGTCGGTGAAGGATAGCTTTGTGGAAGCCATGCGCTTGGAGCATCCGAGGGACCGCCGGACGAGAAGCTTGGAGTGAAGCCGGAGGAAGTAGACTTCGAGGCAAGAGACGCGAAGGAGCATTGCAGAGCCGTGCGCCTGATGCTGCCGAGGGACGTGGCTGAGAACGAAGAGAACTTCGAAGGCGAGGGACTCCGAGAAATGAGAGTGAGCGATTGTAACCCGGGGAAGGGTAGCTCTTAGGTGAAACTTGGCCATTTGGCCAAGTGTCGGATGGGTTTTCGACGATCATTGCCATGTCATGGCGGCGATGCCCGCTTCGATCAGTGAGTTTGTGGTATCGATGGATTGTAGCGATCGGCCGCCATCGTGGGCGATCGCAAGACCATCGATCACGGCAAGAATGATCGATCAATAGGGTTTCGACCAGATCGTAGCCGATCGGCGATCGACTACGGAGCGTGATCGATGAGGTCCATCGACCGATCGCGCCAAGAGTTCCGTTGGACTACAGCGGCCGGGATCCGGCGTGTTCGAGGCCGTTGTATCACGATGATCGCCAAGGCGTGATCGTGATTGCGGCAAACGGGAAGAAGTTAGCCCTCTCTATAAAAAGAGAGGGTGTAAGCCTTTGAGAGGCTAATGCTCATACTCCAAACAATCTTCCTAGTGCCCCACAAGCTCTAAACTCTTCTTACTTGTCTTTACTTCAATCCTATTGTAAGAAGAGTGATCTGTTGGTGCAATCGGCCCAGGTCACGATTGACCAGGACTCGAGTTTGGCTCGAGTGATGTTTTGATGTGTTTTGATGTTTCGACAAAAACATATGACAATGTAATTGTCATTTGGTAAAGTCCAAGTCTTGAGTACTTGGCATGGAAAGTCCAAGTGGGACACTTGGCATTGGGAAAAGTCCAAGCATGGGTCTTGGCAATGTAAAGTCCAACATGGGTTGGCAAGGGAAAGTCCAAGCATGGTCTTGGCATTTGAGAAGTCCAAGCATGGTCTTGGCATGGAAAGTCCAACATGGGTTGGCATTTGAAGTCCAAGGGGATTGATATTGGCGGCGTAAAGTCCAAGCGGTAGTCTTGGCAGCATAAGTCCAATGGTTGGCGGCGTAAAGTCCAAGCGGAGTCTTGGCGGCGTAAGTCCAATGTGCCTTGGCGGTGTAGACACCGTTAGCATGACATAGCCGATGGAAGCACCTGAAGGCTAGCGCGATGGATGAACAAGTCATGGATGACTTGGAGGGATCCGAGAGGCGTGAGGCTGATGGAGTTGACTAGAAGGCTTAGGTCTAGGCTAAGGGTGGTCTAGCAAGTATGGGGGAACCATACTTGAGTTAAAACCTCATGTTTGGGTTATGGCCTAGCGGTCATTTGCCATAGGTGACCGGGTCGGTGCTGAGCAATGATCGCCGTCGATCGTCGATCGGTGCTAGAATTTCGGCCAGAATGGAGTCGAGACTCGACTGGTCGAGTGAGGACTCCATCAGTCGACTGATGGTCACAATCAGTCGACTGATGGTAGTTCCGTTGGACTTATCCCATGTGGAATTAGCCGTTGTCTCACGACAACAAAGGGCATCACGATCGATGGTGATGGTCGATCGATCATGATCGACTTTTTCCAAAGACAGTTGAAGCTATATATGGAGCTCGTGGTGGAAGAAAAAGGCATGGTACTTTGAGGAGAATTGGGGCGAGTTGCTGCTGCAATTCAGGATCTACAAGTGCTAATCGATCAACCAAGTGATCAAGCATTCAAAGAGCATATGTAAAGTGTTTCCTTTACTGGTATTGCTTTGTATTTCACTATATTGCTTGTATTCATTTGATTATTGTTGTAATCATATTGTACGAGGTTTCTCCACCTCCGGATTGTTCCGAGAAGGAGTTATTTGATAGTGGTGTGTGATTGGCATCGCTAGGGCTCATTTGAGCCCGATCCGTGGAGTAGGAACCGTGCGGTTCCGAACCACGTGCTATACTCGTGTTAGCGTGTTGTGTTTTCATTATTGTTATTGTATTATCTATATTCCGCTGCGCTAACGAATTTGTAGACACAACCGCGATTGAATTCCATTAACGCTAATCACCCCCCCTCTAGTGTTACAAAGGTCCTAACAAGTGGTATCAGAGCCCGGCTCTTCTACACTAACCGAGAGTTGAAGAAGCTAGAGGGAAGAATATGGAATTTCAAGAAAAATTGGGTGGCGTCAACATCCCACCTTCCTTCAACCGCGAACACTTCGCGTATTGGAAAGGTAGAATGCAATATTTTCTAATGACAAATATAGAAAATTGGTTTGCCGTGACTATAGGTTTTGATGCTGAGAGGAGAAAACGCGAAAATCCTCAAGATGAAGAGATGGACCGAGGAGCAACGGAAAAATTCAAGACAACCGTTAAGGTAACAAAATGCTAATTGACTTGATACCTAACGATATTTTGTCTAGATTAGGAAGCTATAGGGATGCCAAGGAATTGTGGAACAAGTTGATCAAGTTCCACGAAAAATCCCGAATCGGTCCAAGAAGATTCGGAAGAGGAGGAGACCAAGAAGAGAGCTCATCCTCAAGTGAAAGTGAGAATCGGGAGGAAGTGAGAGTCAACTTCGGATCGGAAGAGGAAATAGAAGAGGAGGAGAAACCATCCTCGATACCGGAGCAACCTCAAGAAGAGCCTTCAACATCCGGTCAAGATGAAGAAGCTCAAAGTCCAATTCCGGTCTCCACCACCATCGGTAACTCAAACACCTCAATTCAAAATAAAAATAATATAATGTGTTTTGAGTGTAGGGAGTATGGGCATTATAAGAGCAAATGCCCAAAGAGGATCAAGAAAGCTCCTCCGGCACCTAAAAGTCAAGAAAAGTCAAAGGATGCTGGTTCCCCAAGTCAAAAGAGCAAGGAGCACGTGGTGTGCTTCAAGTGTCGACAACCGGGACATTTCCGGAGTCAATGCCCAAGGGGAAAGAAGAAAGGGCAAGAAGGAGCAACACGTGTAGGGGGAGCCTCTAAGGCAAACCCTAAGGTAAAATTTGTTAATGCACCTTCAATTTCTAGGCAAAAGCATGCTTTTAATTCTCTTGCTATTTATCATAAAGAGCATGCTAGAAATAACAAACATATTTGTTTAGGAGCTAAGAAGGTACACCTTAATAATAAGGAGAAATTTGGGACTAATGTCCCTAGAAAAACCATACCTAGGGAATCTATTAAGAAAATACAAGAACATCTAGGTATTAACCCTAAATGGACTAGGCATATGCCTAAGAAGTCCAATGCCCAAGATTTAAATCAAAATTCTAAAATTGGGCAATTAGAATTAGAGAACCAAGCCTTGAGGTCAAGGCTTGAGAAATTGGAAAAGACCCTAAACAAGATACAAAATCATTTTCAAGGGTCTAATTGTCAAACTTTTAGGTCAAGAAGTCAAAGTCAACATCTAGGACCTAAGAGTCAAAAGTCAACCAAGGGCAAGAAAGGTTTGGGTCACAAACCTAAGCCTAAGGTGGCTTACCATAGTGTTCCATTTGACTATGGAACACTAACTAGGTCTAGGAAGACCAAGGTCAATAGGGAAGTCATCTCTAGAGTTGACCATGGTGTGTGCCTAGTGGCTAGGGTTTCTAGGAAACCTAGGGTGGCCACTAAGAAGGTTGCAAGGGGAGTTACCCCTAGAGTCAACCTAGGTAAGACCCAAATGACCAAGGCTACCAAGCCTAGGAGGGTCATTAGGAAGGTACCTAGGGAGGTTATCCCTAAGGAATACCTAATTAACCCTAGGAGCTCAAATAGGTTTTGGGTTCCTAAGGGCGTGATTGATTCACGCTAGATGGGTTAGGGTGTGCCAACTTTAAATGGAAGGGTAGTTAACCTAACCATGGTTAAGGTGGCACTTTAGGTCATTTTCAAGGATGAGGTGACCTTGGAAATACAATTGAATCATAATCCTAAAAGATTTTAGGATGTGCCAATATTAATTATGAAGTTTGATAAAATGATCAAATTGGCACAATTTAGGTTTAGAGGTTAGTGTGCCATTTTGGGTTTTGGCACACTTGGGAGAAAAATAGTAATATGGCAAAATGAACTTAATCCCAACAAATGACAATTAATATTAAAATTTAGGTATTGCTATACCTATATATTTTATATGTCATGCCTTGTTTGCCATATAACATGCCATGACATCATGCTTACTTCTATCATTTATATGTCATGTGTATGCTTAGAATTAAGGATAAATGTCATGTGTCTTTTAGATCTCATCTTATGCCATGACATCATGATCATTGGCCACGTTTTAATAATACTATTATTTATGCCATGATCATACATTCATGCATTAACTTGATTAAAATTGATTTAAGGACTATGGCATGACTTGGAGTCCCAGTTATAAGGGAATCAAGTAGAGTTGCTTTAGAAAATGCATAAAACTCTAGATTAGGGAGAACAAAACCCACATCTCACATCTAATTGACATGTATGTGTATGTATACACCCTAAATACATGTGAGATGCTAGGATAATAGGTTAGGTTCAAGGTGCATCGGTAGTGCATCTAGATGAACTCAAACTTATTTTAATTATCACCAAAAATCATAAGGAAAGCTAATATACAAGCTATGTATTTTTAGCCAATAAATTATGGTCCAAGATAAGGTTTGAAAACATTTTAAAATCATTTTGAAAAACCTTGGTGAAGTCTATCTTTCGATAGCAATCACCATTGATGAAGTTGATACAAAGTAGGCCAAAACATTGTAAATTTCAATGTTCTTGAACTTTGTACCAATGTCACTATTTAATGGGTAAAATAATTTTCAAACATTTTTCACCCATTGTATTATCATAAGTATTATACGATCAAATTTCGTGATTTTTCGATAAACGTATAATTATTTATGATTTTAAATTCATTTCGATAATCAAAATCGGATTTTATTCATCGACGCTAGGTGGCGATCGATGGGTATGGCAATCATCGTTATCCGACGTAGTCGATCGCCAAGGCTGATTTTGGGTTGACAAGGTTTGTTTAACCCGAATTCATATAGAAGGTCCCTAACCACTCCTAACCCTAGGATATGCTTTGGGAAGCATTATGAAGGGTGAAAATTCATTGGATATGGATTTGGAGAGGTGTTAGGTCAAAGTATCAAATTGAGGTGGTGGAAAGTTCAATGTTGAATTTCCAACCTTAATTTTGATGATTTAGAGTTCCTATTGCTTAGGGACTCCCCAAGGACATTGTTTGTGCAATGGTCAAAGGGGAGCAAGCCTTTAGGGGGAGGTATCCATCTTTGGATGATGGATGTGTTTTTCTCCTTGAAAAGGAGAAGTTATGGGAATGTTATCAATTTGGGAAATTGATGGATTTTTAGAAACCCAATTTGGAAATTGGGAGAGTGAATAGGATTGCCTCTCTTGAGTGATATGGGACTTATCACTAGGAAGATTGTAGGCATCCTAGGTATTTTTGGATCAAGGGGGAGATTGTAAGATCTCATTGGGACATGAGACATTGACCTCCTTGGAGAGATAACCTTTTTGCTATTTGTCAAAAAGGGGGAGAATGTTTGGAGAATGTTTGGGGGAGAACATTCTGGGAGAAAACATTTTCGAAAATGTTTTTAAGATTACCAATTTGGGATAATTGGTAAGGGAATTGAGTTAGTGTACTAACTCAATTATTTGTTTGGTTTTTGTCAAACATCAAAAAGGGAGAGATTGTTGGTGCAATCGGCCCAGGTCACGATTGACCAGGACTCGAGTTTGGCTGGAGTGATGTTTTGATGTGTTTTGATGTTTCGACAAAAACATATGACAATGTAATTGTCATTTGGTAAAGTCCAAGTCTTGAGTACTTGGCATGGAAAGTCCAAGTGGGACACTTGGCATTGGGAAAAGTCCAAGCATGGGTCTTGGCAATGTAAAGTCCAACATGGGTTGGCAAGGGAAAGTCCAAGCATGGTCTTGGCATTTGAGAAGTCCAAGCATGGTCTTGGCATGGAAAGTCCAACATGGGTTGGCATTTGAAGTCCAAGGGGATTGATATTGGCGGCGTAAAGTCCAAGCGGTAGTCTTGGCAAAGATAAGTCCAATGGTTGCGGCGTAAAAGTCCAAGCAGTCTTGGCGGCGTAAGTCCAATGTGCCTTGGCGGTGTAGACACCGTTAGCATGACATAGCCGACTTTAAGCACCTGAAGGCTAAGCGCGATGGATGAACAAGTCATGGATGACTTGGAGGGATCCGAGAGGCGTGAGGTCGATGGAGGTGACTAGAAGGCTTAGGTCTAGGCTAAGGGTGGTCTAGCAAGTATGGGGAACCATACTTGAGTTAAAACCTCATGTTTGAGGTGTGCCCGGTGCCATGACCGACCGAGTCAACTAGGGTTTGATCCGGTTTAGGGTTTAGCGCAAATGATCGCCATAGGTCGGGCGATCGATGGCTCGAGCACCGATCGATCGTCGATCGCGATCGGGTGCTCGAAGTCGGCCACGCATCGGAGTCGAGACTCGATCGGTCGAGTGAGGACTCCATCACGATCGATGATGGTCACAATCGGGCCGATCGATGGTAGTTCCGTTGGACTTATCCAACGTGGAACTAGCCGTTGTCTCACGACAACAGTGGGCATCACCGATCGATGGTCACGATCACGATCGATCGACTTTTTCCAAAGACAGTTGAAGCTATATATGGAGCTCGTGGTGGAAGAAAAGGCATGGTTCTTCGAGGCGATTTGGGGCGAGTTGTCACGCAATTCAGGGTCTCCAAGTGCTACTCGATCAACCAAGTGATCAAGCATTCAAAGAGCATTTGTAAAGTGTTTCCTTTACTTGTATTGCTTTGTATTTCACTATATTGCTTGTATTCATTTGATTATTGTTGTAATCATATTGTACGAGGTTTCTCCACCTCCGGATTGTTCCGAGAAGGAGTTATTTGATAGTGGTGTGTGATTGGCATCGCTAGGGCTCATTTGAGCCCGATCCGTGGAGTAGGAACCGTGCGGTTCCGAACCACGTTATATACTCGTGTTAGCGTGTTGTGTTTTCATTATTGTTATTGTATTATCTATAGTCCGCTGCGCTAACGAATTTGTAGACACAACCGCGATTGAATTCCATTGACGCTAATCACCCCCCCTCTAGCGTTACAAAGGTCCTAACAAGTGGTATCAGAGCCCGGGGCTCTTCTACGGACTAACCGCCGAGAGTTGAAGAAGCTAGAGGGAAGAATATGGAATTTCAAGAAAAATTGGGTGACGACGTCAACATCCCACCTTCCTTCAACCGCGAACATTTCGCGTATTGGAAAGGTAGAATGCAATATTTTCTAATGACAAATATAGAAAATTGGTTTGCCGTGACTATAGGTTTTGATGCTCCGAGAGGAGAAAACGACGAAATCCTCAAGATGAAGAGATGGACCGAGGAGCAACGGGAAAAATTCAAGACAACCGTTAAGGTAACAAAAATGCTAATTGATTTGATACCTAACGATATTTTGTCTAGATTAGGAAGCTATAGGGATGCCAAGGAATTGTGGAACAAGTTGATCAAGTTCCACTAAAATCCCGAATCGGTCCAAGAAGATTCGGAAGAGGAGGAGACCGAAGAAGAGAGCTCATCCTCAAGTGAAAGTGAGGAATCGGGAGGAAGTGAGGAGTCAACTTCCGGATCGGAAGAGGAAATAGAAGAGGAGGAGAAACCATCCTCGATACCGGAGCAACCTCAAGAAGAGCCTTCAACATCCGGTCAAGATGAAGAAGCTCAAAGTCCAATTCCGGTCTCCACCACCATCGGTAACTCAAACACCTCAATTCAAAATAAAAATAATATAATGTGTTTTGAGTGTAGGGAGTATGGGCATTATAAGAGCAAATGCCCAAAGAGGATCAAGAAAGCTCCTCCGACACCTAAAAGTCAAGAAAAGTCAAAGGATGCCGGTTCCCCAAGTCAAAAGAGCAAGGAGCACGTGGTGTGCTTCAAGTGTCGACAACCGGGACATTTCCGGAGTCAATGCCCAAGGGGAAAGAAGAAAGGGCAAGAAGGAGCAACACGTGTAGGGGGAGCCTCTAAGGCAAACCCTAAGGTAAAATTTGTTAATGCACCTTCAATTTCTAGGCAAAAGCATGCTTTTAATTCTCTTGCTATTTATCATAAAGAGCATGCTAGAAATAACAAACATATTTGTTTAGGAGCTAAGAAGGTACACCTTAATAATAAGGAGAAATTTGGGACTAATGTCCCTAGAAAAACCATACCTAGGGAATCTATTAAGAAAATACAAGAACATCTAGGTATTAACCCTAAATGGACTAGGCATATGCCTAAGAAGTCCAATGCCCAAGATTTAAATCAAAATTCTAAAATTGGGCAATTAGAATTAGAGAACCAAGCCTTGAGGTCAAGGCTTGAGAAATTGGAAAAGACCCTAAACAAGATACAAAATCATTTTCAAGGGTCTAATTGTCAAACTTTAGGTCAAGAAGTCAAAGTCAACATCTAGGACCTAAGAGTCAAAAGTCAACCAAGGGCAAGAATGGTTTGGGTCACAAACCTAAGTGCAAGGTGACTTACCATAGTGTTCCATTTGACTATGGAACACTAACTAGGTCTAGGAAGACCAAGGTCAATAGGGAAGTCATCTCTAGAGTTGACCATGGTGTGTGCCTAGTGGCTAGGGTTTCTAGGAAACCTAGGGTGGCCACTAAGAAGGTTGCAAGGGGAGTTACCCCTAGAGTCAACCTAGGTAAGACCCAAATGACCAAGGCTACCAAGCCTAGGAGGGTCATTAGGAAGGTACCTAGGGAGGTTATCCCTAAGGAATACCTAATTAACCCTAGGAGCTCAAATAGGTTTTGGGTTCCTAAGAGCGTGATTGATTCACGCTAGATGGGTTAGGGTGTGCCAACTTTAAATGGAAGGGTAGTTAACCTAACCATGGTTAAGGTGGCACTTTAGGTCATTTTCAAGGATGAGGTGACCTTGGAAATACAATTGAATCATAATCCTAAAAGATTTTAGGATGTGCCAATATTAATTATGAAGTTTGATAAAATGATCAAATTGGCACAATTTAGGTTTAGAGGTTAGTGTGCCATTTTGGGTTTTGGCACACTTGGGAGAAAAATAGTAATATGGCAAAATGAACTTAATCCCAACAAATGACAATTAATATTAAAATTTAGGTATTGCTATACCTATATATTTTATATGTCATGCCTTGTTTGCCATATAACATGCCATGACATCATGCTTACTTCTATCATTTATATGTCATGTGTATGCTTAGAATTAAGGATAAATGTCATGTGTCTTTTAGATCTCATCTTATGCCATGACATCATGATCATTGGCCACGTTTTAATAATACTATTATTTATGCCATGATCATACATTCATGCATTAACTTGATTAAAATTGATTTAAGGACTATGGCATGACTTGGAGTCCCATTATAAGGGAATCAAGTAGAGTTGCTTTAGAAAATGCATAAAACTCTAGATTAGGAGAACAAAACCCACATCTCACATCTAATTGACATGTATGTGTATGTATACACCCTAAATACATGTGAGATGCTAGGATAATAGGTTAGGTTCAAGGTGCATCGGTAGTGCATCTAGATGAACTCAAACTTATTTTAATTATCACCAAAAATCATAAGGAAAGCTAATATACAAGCTATGTATATTTAGCCAATAAATTATGGTCCAAGATAAGGTTTGAAAACATTTAAAATCATTTTAGAAAACCTTGGTGAAGTCTATCTTCGATAGCAATCACCATTGATGAAGTTGATACAAAGTAGGGCCAAAACATTGTAAATTTCAATGTTCTTGAACTTTGTACCAATGTCACTATTTAATGGGTAAAATAATTTTCAAACATTTTTCACCCATTGTATTGGTCATAAGTATTATAATGATCAAATTTCGTGATTTTTCGATAAACGATAATTATTTATGATTTTTAAATTATTTCGATAATCAAAATCGGATTGATTATCAACGCCTCTTGGGTAATGATCGATCGGTATGGCAATGATCACATCTGACAGAGTCGACTGCCAAGGCTGATTTTGGGTTGACAAGGTTTGTTTAACCCGAATTCAGCTACGGTAAAGGTCCCTAACCACTCCTAACCCTAGGATATGCTTTGGGAAGCATTATGAAGGGTGAAAATTCATTGGATATGGATTTGGAGAGGTGTTAGGTCAAAGTATCAAATTGAGGTGGTGGAAAGTTCAATGTTGAATTTCCAACCTTAATTTTGATGATTTAGAGTTCCTATTGCTTAGGGACTCCCCAAGGACATTGTTTGTGCAATGGTCAAAGGGGAGCAAGCCTTTAGGGGGAGGTATCCATCTTTGGATGATGGATGTGTTTTTCTCCTTGAAAAGGAGAAGTTATGGGAATGTTATCAATTTGGGAAATTGATGGATTTTTAGAAACCCAATTTGGAAATTGGGAGAGTGAATAGGATTGCCTCTCTTGAGTGATATGGGACTTATCACTAGGAAGATTGTAGGCATCCTAGGTATTTTTGGATCAAGGGGGAGATTGTAAGATCTCATTGGGACATGAGACATTGACCTCCTTGAGAGATAACCTTTTGCTATTTGTCAAAAAGGGGAGAATGTTTGGAGAATGTTTGGGGAGAATATTGCGGGAGAAAACATTTTCGAAAATGTTTTTAAGATTACCAATTTGGGATAATTGGTAAGGGAATTGAGTTAGTGTACTAACTCAATTATTTGTTTGGTTTTTGTCAAACATCAAAAAGGGAGAGATTGTTGGTGCAATCGGCCCAGGTCACGATTGACCAGGACTCGAGTTTGGCTGGAGTGATGTTTTGATGTGTTTTGATGTTTCGACAAAAACATATGACAATGTAATTGTCATTTGGTAAAGTCCAAGTCTTGAGTACTTGGCATGGAAAGTCCAAGTGGGACACTTGGCATTGGGAAAAGTCCAAGCATGGGTCTTGGCAATGTAAAGTCCAACATGGGTTGGCAAGGGAAAGTCCAAGCATGGTCTTGGCATTTGAGAAGTCCAAGCATGGTCTTGGCATGGAAAGTCCAACATGGGTTGGCATTTGAAGTCCAAGGGGATTGATATTGGCGGCGTAAAGTCCAAGCGGTAGTCTTGGCAGCATAAGTCCAATGGTTGGCGGCGTAAAGTCCAAGCGGAGTCTTGGCGGCGTAAGTCCAATGTGCCTTGGCGGTGTAGACACCGTTAGCATGACATAGCCGACGGAAGCACCTGAAGGCTAGCGCGATGGATGAACAAGTCATGAATGACTTGGAGGGATCCGAGAGGTGTGAGGCTGATGGAGGTGGCTAGAAGGCTTAGGTCTAGGCTAAGGGTGGTCTAGCAAGTATGGGGGAATCATACTTGGGTTAAAACCTCATGTTTGAGGTGTGCCAGTCGACTGGAGTCATGTGGCAGTCGACTGGACCGAGTCAACTAGGGTTTGACTGCGGGTTAGCAGATAGCCGACGCCATAGGTTGGCAATGATCGATGGCTCGAGCAAATGATCGATCGATCGTCCGATCACCGATCGGTGCTCGAGAATTCGGCCATGTATCGGAGTCGAGACTGATCGTCGAGTGAGGACTCCATCACCGATCGATGGTCACAATCGGCCGATCGATGGTAGTTCCGCTGACTTATCCAACGCGGAACTAGCCGCTTGTCTCACGACAACGTGGCATCACCGATCGATGGTCACGATCATCGACCGATCGACTTTTCCAAAGACAGGTTGAAGCTATATATGGAGCTCGTGGTGGAAGAAAAAGGCAGTGGTTCTTTGAGGCGATTTGGGGCGAGTTGCTGCTGCAATTCAGGGTCTCCAAGTGCTACTCGATCAACCAAGTGATCAAGCATTCAAAGAGCATTTGTAAAGTGTTTCCTTTACTTGTATTGCTTTGTATTTCACTATATTGCTTGTATTCATTTGATTATTGTTGTAATCATATTGTACGAGGTTTCTCCACCTCCGGATTGTTCCGAGAAGGAGTTATTTGATAGTGGTGTGTGATTGGCATCGCTAGGGCTCATTTGAGCCCGATCCGTGGAGTAGGAACCGTGCGGTTCCGAACCACGTTATATACTCGTGTTAGCGTGTTGTGTTTTCATTATTGTTATTGTATTATCTATATTCCGCTGCACTAACGAATTTGTAGACACAACCGCGATTGAATTCCATTGACGCTAATCACCCCCCCTCTAGTGTTACAAAGGTCCTAACATGATCTTGGTTGTAAAGGTTACCTCCACCTAGCTTTGTGCAAAGGAGAGACCGATAGTGATTGGTTTTGGCGGAGTGATTCACCGTGGACGAATCGGACCGTGGATTAGCGGCGTAGCCGTGAACCACGTTATATCTCGGTGTTTGTATTGCTTGCTTATATCTTGCTTGTCTTTTGCTTTGTATTTGTATATTCCGCTTGCGCTAACATTTTGTAGACGAGCAATTTACGACGTCCAACGTACGAGGGCTATTCACCCCCCTCTAGCTGGCCATATCGATCCCTTACAGATCGGTGATCTAGGAGCTTCGACTTTTGGAAGATCGTCGCCCACACAACATCCAAAAGGAGGAAGGACATACAATAGAAGATCGAGAGGTATATTGATTGTCTATTTTCTTTTGTAACATATCTATAATTGTTTTTCAATTATATATCCATGTTGTATTCTATTTTTATGGCTAAAATAACTTGGACCCCGAATATAAACACAAAAGTCGGCGATCTGTACATCGTCTATTCCACGGCTATTCGTAGAATAGAGGTTGGTGGCTTGAACAACAAGTTTGTTCAAGTGACCACTCTAATCGAATAGCACGATGATGAAATGGGAGCTTGGGTAATCCCTTTTGTCTAGGATTAAATTTTTTTTATCCGAGGACGTCGAAGGGATCGCTATAAACAAGCGACCGAGTTGAAGTGGGAAGCAAAGTTTCTTACCTTCAGGTCACGTTTACATACCTTAGCATTGGACGTTCCTTCGTGTAGCTTGATTAATTTGTTCCATAGGTCCTTTGCACTGATGAAGCGTCCGATGCGGTTGAGCTCCTCTTTGGACAGACCGCACTGCAACATTTGAGTTGCCTTTGCATCGGCTTCAATTTGCCTCTTGGTTGCATTGGTCCACTTGTTGAAGTCCAAGAGCTCGCCTTGATCATTGGTGGGCAGAGCAAAGCCGTTTTGAATGATTATCCAAGTCTCAACTTGTGTTTTTAGAAAATACTCCATCCGACCTTTCCAATAATGGAAATCATTTCCGTTAAAGAAAAGAGGTCGGGTGGTGCTATACCCCTCAATGTGAGTCATTAAATATCTTGCAAACACACGAATAAAAACCAAAAGGAATTCCAAGACTTGGTCTTGGATTAGTAATGTAGGAAATAATAATAAATAAACAGAAATAAATAAAAAGAATAAGAAACTAACAAAAACTAGAAACTTACGACCTTCGATGTCCCCGAAAGGGTACTAGATGTTGATTTTTGGGGATGGAAATAGCTTGTTACGAGGGTAAAACCTCATAATAACTGTAGATCTTTCAGAGAGCTTTGATTTGGTAGGTAGATCGTTTTGTGAGTCCACTTGTGCGAAAAGTTATGATCGTTTTACCATCGATTACTCCAAAAGAGAATACTTGCAAACACACAACCAAAAGAAAGGTACCAAGACTTCGTCTTGGATTACTAGTGCGGGAAAAAACTTAACAAAACACAAATCGAAGAATACAAAAAAACAAAAAAGTGCTAGATTGGTGGTTTTACCAAATCTTAGCGCCCCCGCTCTGATACCAATTGTTGGATCGAGAAGTGTCGCTAGAGGGGGGTGAATAGCGAGCGTAAATCTTTTCATTTCGATCGTTCGATATACGAGAAAGCACAGCAAAAAAGTAGAAATACAAGTTTATTTTTACTTGGTTCACAACCCAGTGGTTGCTACTTCAAGGCCCTAACGGTCCTAGACCGCGTACGGAGGGCAAAGCACTATAAGATCTCCTCCTCGTTGGAGGTAGGAGACAACGATCACAAAATCGAAAGTACGAGGATGAGGCAACAAGCCTACCTCACCTCGTTATGATTAAAACAAAGAATACAATGACAAAAATAATTACTTGCTACTACTGTCGACGAAAAAGATTAGAACTTGTCATCGTGTCGGCGTTATGATGGTGTTGGAGCTTTGGCATTGTAGGAGCACTTGAGAATAATCTTGATGAATGAATGGGTTGGAATCCTCCCCTCCTTTTATAGAGTTTGGTCTCAGAATAAGTCTCCTCATCTTTTGGAACAGATCATGAAGTGGTACCAAATTTTATCGCGAAGTGGTCGCGTCAAACATTATCCGTTTTGACCTAGCGCAAAAGGTTGATTCATCACCATCAGTCGACTGATGCCTTCCATCAGTCGACTGATGAGCATCAGTCGACTGCCCAATGACCAGCAGTCGACTGCCAGCCTAGCCACTTCCCTGCAATAAGAGGTTAGCATGGAAAATGATAAATGTGACGGTTTTTGACCGTCCGATCTCAACCTAGACCATCCATGGGATGTCTTTGATCGGATCTATACTTAACACCATCCCCGTAAGGAGGATACGACCTCACTTACGCTCACAAACACAAGCTTACCTCAATACTTACTTTATAGCTCTTGCTTCCAGCCTTCCAATCGATTCCTTTGGCTCCCTCCGAAGTTACTCGAGTGTCGCCCGACCACCGCGGCTTCCTCCGAGTGTCACTAGCCTTCAGCTCCAGCTTTAGCACTTTTTTGCACACTCGATTAAGCTCGTGAGATAACAATGTAATCTTAACATTGTGTCTTTACCATAATCAAAACACAGGTTTGATTATCTGGTATCCCTGCACCAACAGTTTCATTCTATCATCAATCACTCTAGGATAGTTACTAGTAGGAAGGCACATCTGCCTTATTGCCATGTCATCATATCTTTACTAGCTACATTAGGATTTGATGTTACCGTAGGCAATATCAAAGAACATTCTGAGTATGACATGATAGGTTCTAGACAATTTGGTTTAGCTAAAGTAGGTTTAGATGAAAATAATGTCCAGACATAGAGGAGAGATGGTCCTCAGCCCCAGCACCAACTTGAGCCTGAGCCTGATATTGACCAAGAGCATCATTCCAACCCTCATCCTAAGCATCAGGAAGCCCCAGGATTTGATAGTCTATCTCATTTTCTTGCACTCCCAGTAGCTCGCACTATATGTTGGGTTTCCGATACCGCAGCGAGTGTGTGTTCGAACATGTTTCGTAAACATGTGCACAGCGGAAGAAATAAAAAAATAAATCTAATTTATTACAACACACACATCACACGCATGTATAGTACAACATGTGTAGACATAACCGTAAATTCAAATTTTGCAATAAAAGGAAACTTAAACTACGTATACCTGACGTATCACATGTAGCGGGAAAGGCATCAACCGGAACGATTCTCGCTAGAATCGTCTCTATCCGTATCCACGCCAAGTATCTTCGGGATGACTTCACAAAGTCACGAGCCTCGTCATCGTACAGGTTACTAGCCTCGTGTTCAAGATGATGTGATCGAGAGAAGATCATGATCCGAATCAAAATTTGGATCCAAAACGAGTCCTCAAAAACTCGCTTCTCCGGAAAGGTATTCGTCAACCGTTTGACGAATCCTTCGTCCTCCACCTATGAGGATTACCAAAGATCGAATCTCCGACAAGGCTACCGCTGTCGGAGCTCCAAACGTCGTCCAAACGACGCTATGATGAGAAGGAAACAAGCTGTCCAAAAAATTGGACAGCTTTGGTGGAGGAATAGGGCCGGCCAAAAAGGGAAGGTTGAAGCTCACCTTATTGCCGAACCCAAAGGAGATCACCGGAGCTTCTCCGGCAGCAGCTCGACGCCGGCAAGAGGGAAGGACAACACCTTCTGGACACCGGCAAGGGAGCTAGGTGGTGGGCAGCGGCGCTAGGGTTGGCGCCAACTTCACCAAGGAGAGGAGGGGGGCGGCAACAATTAGGGTTGCTTGGTTTTGGATTAGAGTTTAACAAAAACCCTTAAGCCCTATTTTATAGAGAACAAATTCTCTTAATGGTTATTGGATCATAACCAAAGGCCCGTTAACCCGCTCCATTAATTTAAGTTAAAATAAACCACACCATGATGGTTTATTTTAAGTTAAAACTAACCGAACCAACTTTGGTTCATTCGTTTAAAATAAACCAAACCCTTTGGTTTATTCTCCTCCATTGGATTAGAACCAAACCAATTTGGTTCATCCATCATGTCTTCATAAGACACGTCCCATCCACGCTTCCATTGCGACTGAAACAATTTCATGCTCGCTTCATGTTTGGTCCAACCAAACCTAGTTTCTTTCAGTCTGAGAATCTCATTCTCAAGCTCGTTTTAAATCCTTCGGATTACGCTCGTTGTACGTGTGACTAAATAGGTTCTCGGTTTATGTTGGTTGTCTATAATTAACCATTAATTTTAGAACGATCATGAGTGGCACCTAGTAGTACATCATGATCTCCAATTAACCGAAAAGATCAACGGTTGATCCAGAACTATTTCAGAAACCCTTCAGTAGCTCGAATGAATCGTGCCCCATTCCCTTCACTCATCTTATACCCACTTGGTTCAGGACATGGTCTATAGTGTCAGTCCCCACTAGGCTGACTAGGTCACACCTAGCCCAAGTATCATTTTCTCATCCTACGGATTCTAGTTACTGCACATGTATCAAAGAGTACATTACTCTAAACATGTAATGCTTTGGCCAAAGACTTTAGTAACAATCTGACGAGAGACCATGGGTATACATCTCCTCGCAAGGAGTGGTGAATCCTTTATAGGCTATTCAAACACCTTCGATCACTTCGACTTATACCCAATCATCCCGGGTCCACATCTCCTCAGAGATGCTTGCTTAAGATGTCAAAGCATAAGTCTTCATGATCAAGATGACTTGAATACCGCAAGTCAAAGGAACATCGCACTTAAGCTACAGTAAGAACTTCATTGACATATCTATATATGCAGAGAACCATATGAAGTCTTACGGCTGATCACTCCAATGAACTAGTTAGCATAACTAGCATCCACGATTAACTCCGGACATCACAATATCTCCAGCCAGTGAGAATCAGCTGCTTGGACACACCAAGGAGTATACCTCATGCTAGTCTCAACAGAATCAATGGTGTCCAAATCCATCAATTCATCGACTAGGGATAATTCCGATACAACACAATTACACATGTAGAGATACTCACTAGTTGTGATCCAATCACAAATTCTCTCATGCTGTGAATCGTATCGTGGACATTCAGTAAATGAGTTTAAGATCTAATCAAATACATGAAAACATATATACTCAAATAGTGAATCTTCATTTGTCATATAAATGGTTCGAACATAAGGCGATTGCCTTAGGACATCTCTCATATATTACTAATAAACTCCCACTTGGTCTAATGTCAATCGCTACGGTATCCAATACCATAAGCTCTAACATGACCCTCAAACTTACTTTGAGGTAATGCCTTAGTCAATGGATCCGCTAAGTTCCTTTCAGTGGGGATTTTCTCGATTTGTATTTCCTTCCTACTGATGATCTCTCTGATCAGATGATAGCGGCGAAGCACATGTTTGGATCGTTGATGAGACCATATCAAATTCATAGATGAACTTCTTGATCCAAACCGCTTCCTTTGCTGCTTCCAAAGTTGCAATGTATTCTGCCTTAGTGGCCGAATCCGCTATAATGTCAAGCTTGGAACCTTTCCAACTTATTGCGCCTCCATTCTAGGTGAATACATACCCAGACTGAGACATGGAATCATCCTTGTCTGTCTGGAGCTTCTTGATGAGACCACATCAAGTTCATAGATGAACTTCTTGATCCAAACTGCTTCCTTTGCTACTTCTAAAGCTACAATGTATTCTGCCTTAGTGGTAGAATCCGCTACAGTGTCTTGTTTGGAACTTTTCCAACTCACTGCACCCCCATTCAAGGTGAACACGTATCCAGACTGAGACCTGGAATCATCCTTGTCTATCTGGAAGCTGGCATCCATATACCTGCGTATCACCATGTCCCCTTCTCCATATATTAGGAACACATCCTTAGTTCTTCTTAAGTACTTAAGGATCATCTTAACAGCCACTCAATGATCCATTCCTAGATCAGACTGGTATCTACTCATGACACTCAGAGCATACGATACATCGGGCCTCGTACATAATATAACATACATGATAGATCCTATTGTGGATGCATAGGGAATCTTACTCATACAAATCCTCTCGTCTTCTGTGTGCGGACACATAGACTTCGAAAGGTGTATCCCATGCCTGATGGGTAGGAAACCTTTCTTGGATTCCGACATGCTAAACCTCTTTAGCACTCGTTCTATATATGTAGACTGCGAAAGACCAAGCAACCGTTTCGATCTATCTCTATAGATCTTAATCCCGAGGATGTAAGTTGCTTCTCCCAGGTCTTTCATGGAGAATGTCTTGGATAACTAAATCTTAACTGATTGTAAGACTGAAACATCATCTCCTATAAGTAATATGTCATCGACATACAATACTAGGAACACGACTGCACTCCCACTAATCTTCTTGTACACAAAAGGTTCGTCTGGATTTTGTGAGAAATCAAACTTTTTGATTGTCTCATCAAAATGGATATTCCAGCTCCTGGATGCTTGCTTCAATCCATATATGGACCGTCGCAATTTGCATACCTTGGTTTTATCAACTGATGTGAAACCCTCAGGTTGTATCATATACACGTCCTCGAGCAGGTTTCCATTAAGGAAAGTTGTTTTCACATCCATCTGCCATATCTCATAATCATAATGAGCCGCTATGGCCAAGAGAATCCGAATGGATTTAAGCATAGCTATAGGTGAATAGGTTTCGTCATAATCAACCCCTTGTTTTTGACAATATCCTTTCGCCACTAATCTAGCTTTATAGGTAATCACATTACCATCCATGTCAGTTTTCTTCTTGAAAACTCACTTGCACCCTATAGGCTTGATGCCTTCAGGTGGGTCGACCAAGTTCCAAACTTGGTTTTCATATATGGAATCCATTTCCGACTTCATGGCATCAAGCCACTTATCCCTTTCTGAACTTGTCAGCACTTCTTCATAATTGGTAGGCTCCTCATCATCAATGAGTAACACGTCGTTCGATTCACTTACGAGAAATCCATATCTCTCAGGAATGTTGCGTGTTCTACCAGATCTACGAAGATGTGGTGTTTCAATAGGTCCAGCCGATTGCTCATCACTATGAGTTATCGGCTGTTGTGCTTCACCAGGTATCTCATCAATGTCTATTTGAGTCTCTCGAGCCTCCTCAAGCTCGACGACACTCCCACTATTTTCTTGCAAGAGAAACTCTTTCTCTAGAAACACAGCATGCCTTGAAACAAACACCTTTTATTCCACAGGATGATAGAATTGGTAACCCCTTGTTTCCTTAGGGTATCCAATAAATAGACATTTATCAGACTTAGCATCCAATTTGTCTGATACAGTCCGCTTCACATAAGCAGCACAACCCCATATCTTCAAGTAAGATACATGAGGTTTCTTACTATTCCATATCTCATATGGAGTAGTAGAGACTACCTTGGTTGGCATTCTGTTTAACAAGTAAACAGTTGTCTGAAGTGCATAGCCCCAAAAGGACTTGGGAAGATTCGCATGATTCATCATTGACCTGACCATGTCCAACAGGGTCCGATTACGCCTCTCAGATACACCATTATGCTGCGGTGTATATGGCGGAGTCCATTGAAACAATATACCATTGTCTCTTAGATAATCTAGAAACTCTTGACTTAAGTATTCACCACCTCAATCTGATCGAAGTATTTTAATACTCTTGTCATGTTGTTTCTCTACTTCATTTCTGAATTCTTTGAACCTTTCAAAGGCTTCAGACTTGTGTTTCATCAAGAACACATACCCAAACCGTGAGTGATCATCGGTGAAGGTAATGAAGTAGATATAGCCTCCTAAATCTTGAGTTGACATAGGTCCACATACATCAGTATGGTTTAGACCTAGCAAATCTCCCACTCGTTCACCTTTTCCTGTAAAAGGTAACTTAGTCATCTTGCCTTTTAAGCACGATTTGCATGTATCGTATGAATCCAATTCAAACGATTCCAGAATTCCATATCGGTGTAATTTGGACATGCGTTTCTTGCTTGCATGGCCAAGACGACAATGCCACATGTAGGAGTCTAATTGATTATCCTTTTGAGCATGCTTATTGCTCGCTTCAATATTGAAAATGTCACTGGATACGTCCAACGTATAAATACCATTGCTTAAAGTTCCAGTCCCATAAAGAACTCAATTCAAAGTTATGTAACAACAATTGTTACTAAAAGCCAAATGGTACCCATTTCTATTTAAACAAGAAATAGAAATGATGTTCTTTATCAACGAAGGAACTTAAAAGCAATTGTCCAGTTCTAAGACAAGTCCTGTAGGGAGTTTCAACAAATACGTTCTGATGGCGAGTGTAGCAACCTTTGCTCCATTCCCAACACGTAAATTTGACTCTCCCTTGACGAGTCTTCTTCTATTCCTTAGCCCATGTATGTCATTACATATATGTGAGCCACACCCAGTATCCAATACCCAAGTTTTTGAGGAAATAGAATGACAGTCAATAACGAAGATATATGAAAAAGATGGAGCATCTTATGCCTTATTCTTCTTCACAGACTCAAGATAAATCTTGCAATTTCTTTGCCAATGGCCCTACTTGCCATAATGATGGCAAGTTCCCTTTTGAGCTGGTTCTGTCTTTTTAGCCTTTTCTTCTTCCCCTTCTGTTGTTCCTTTGACTCCCTCTTAGAACCTTTCTTCGAGGAATCAACTAACAACACCGTCCCCTGCTCATGCTTCTCAAAATGCTCCACAGTCTTCAGCATGTTTCACAGTACCACAGATGAACCTTCTTGCATCTCAGAGGTGAATAGGAGCTTGGAGACTTCGAACCTTTCGAATATCACTTGCTTATCAAACAACTCATAAAGATGAAGGACTACGATATGAGCATCCATATGCTCATGCTGCTTCCGTAGCTTGGGTTCCATCATGGCTAGCATGATGCAACTTGCCAATTCAGAATCAATCACATGTTTCTGATATACCAACAATTGGTCCGGAGTTGCATCGTCACTAGGATGGGCGGGAAGAGGCACTTCGAGGATATACGCAAGCTTTTCACCTTGATAACAATTCTCAAGTTTCTAAGTCAGTCCAAGAAGTTCGGCACAGTCAATTTATTTAAATCCAAGATAGAGGTCAAATTCAAAGACATCATGATCAATCAATTAACCTAGAAATACAAAACGAGCATATATGAGAAAATGATTTTAAAATGCATCAACATACATTTATAAATCCCATTCATTTTTCGAATTTCAAAAAATCCCAAAATCACTTCGGAAGATTGTAGGTCCATCTCCGAATGGGCTGATATCCATCAAAGATATGAACAACCTTGGAGAGAGTCCAACAATCCATTCATAACTACGATGGTAGGTATCAAATATACCGATTGCATATCACGTATATGCAACTATCACAATGTGCTATCAACTAATTGAATGTTCACACATACATTGGGTTGTTAACACATTAACAAGTATGCATCATATGCATAGCACCCAACTTCACCTCCCTTAACATCGACCTTGGAGAGAGTCCAACAAGCCGATGCTCCAGGTTAAAGCCAACCCATTAATCGAGAAATAGTTTTAATATGGTTAGAGTGCATTCAACCAATTAGCCCGGCTTGGAGAGAGTCCAACAACCAAAGCTAATGATTGACCTCTGACTCTTACCATATTAGTATTAAACTATTCCATGGTTTTAATATGTTCGGGTTCGAGGCGGGCTTAGAGAGAGTCCGACAACCCGAACAAGAAACGGAACTCCGGTTCTAACCATATTAATGGAAGGTGTAGGCTTTAATATTGAGTTAGGGTTTTTATGTCTCATCCTCTTTGCATGCAAATAACTATTATCTACATGGCATGACATACATGGCATACATCTACATGTCACGACACACATGGCATAATGATATGCATCTAATGCAATTATATGGTATACAATTATGTCATGTACAAAATTTCCTTATATGTCATAACTATTTATGGAAATAAAATATGTTTAAGATTTGATTCTACAAATCAAATCATGATTAAATTAGGAAACAAATTTCCAAATCTAATCACATATTTTATTTGTGGAAATAGTTGATTAAGGAAAGTCAATTTAGGAAACCAATTTCCTAAATCATCAAAACTACTTATGGAAATAAAATATTTAAAGATTTGATTTCCCAAATCAAATCATGATTAAATTAGAAAACAAATTTCAAAAATATAATCAAATATTTTATTTATGGAAAAATATCAATTTCCATAAATACTTCCAACTTTCCAAAAGTAGAAGATTTTCATAAATACTTCTAGACTTTCCAAAATTGAAAAATTTCCAAAAATACTTCTAACTTTCCAAAAGTAGAAAATTTACAGAAATATCATTATGACTATTGCAAAATAATTTTACGATTATGTCGAAACACAACCTGGGCTCTGATACCATTGTTGGGTTTCCGACACCGCGGCGAGTGTGTGTTCGAACATGTTTCGTAAACATGTGCACAGCAGAAGGAATAAAATAATAAATCTAATTTATTACAACACACACATCACACGCATACATAGTACAACATGTGTAGACATAACTGTAAATTCAAATTTTGCAAAAAAAGAAAACTTAAACTACGTATACCTGACGTATCACGTGTAGCGGGAAAGGCATCAACCGGAATGATTCTCGCTAGAATCGTCTCTATCCGTATCCACGCCGAGTATCTTCGGGATGACTTCACAAAGTCACGAGCCTCGTCTTCGTACGGGTTACTAGCCTCGTGTTGAAGACGATGTGATCGAGAGAAGATCACGATCCGAATCAAAATTCGGATCCAAAACGAGTCATCAAAAACTCGCTTCTCTGGAAAGGTATTCGTCAACCGTTTGACGAATCCTTCGTCCTCCACCTATGAGGATTACCGGAGATCGAATCCTAGGCAAGGCTACCGCTGTCGGAGCTCCAAACGTCGTCCAAACGACGCTCTGATGAGAAGGAAACAAGCTGTCCAGAAAATTGGACAGCTTTGGTGGAGGAATAGGGCCGGCCAAAAAGGGAAGGTTGAAGCTCACCTTATTGCCGAACCCAAAGGAGATCACCGGAGCTTCTCCGGCAGTAGCTCGACGCCGGCAAGAGGGAAGGACAACGCCTTCTGGACGCCGGCAAGGGAACTAGGTGGTGGGCAGCGGCGCTAGGGTTGGCGGCGACTTCACCAAGGAGAGGAGGGGGCGGCAACAATTAGGGTTGCTTGGTTTTGGATTAGAGTTTAATAAAAACCCTTAAGCCCTATTTTATAGAGAACAAATTCTCTTAATGGCTATCGGATCATAACCAAAGGCCCGTTAACCCGCTCCATTAATTTAAGTTAAAATAAACCAAATCATGATGGTTTATTTTAAGTTAAAACGAACCGAACCAACTTTGGTTCATTCGTTTAAAACAAACCAAACCCTTTGGTTTATTCTCCTCCATTGGATTAGAACCAAACCAATTTGGTTCATCCATCATGTCTTTATAAGACACTACCCATCCACGCTTCCATTGCGACTGAAACGATTTCATGCTTGCTTCATGTTTGGTCCAACCAAACCTAGTTTCTCTCGGTCTGAGAATCTCATTCTCAAGCTCATTTTAAATCCTTCAGATTACGCTCGTTGTGCGTGTGACCAAATAGGTTCTCGGTTTATGTTGGCCGTCTATAATTAACCATTAATTATAGAACGATCATGAGTGGCACCTAGTAGTACATCATGATCTCCAATTAACCGAAAAGATCAACGGTTGATCCAAAACTATTTCTGAAACCCTTTAGCAGCTCGAATGAATCGTGCCCCATTCCCTTCACTCATCTTATACCCACTTGGTTCAGGACATGGTCTATTGTGTTGGGTTTCCGGCACCACGGCGTGTGTGTGTTCGATCATGTTTCGTAAACATGAACACAGCGGAAGCAATAAAAATAATAAATACTCCTATTTATTACAACACACGCATGCATATTACAACAAGTGTAGACATAACCGTAAATTAAAATTTGCAATAAAAGAAATTTATCTACGTATGACGTATAGCGGGAACGGCATCAACCGGAACGATCCTCGTAAGAATCGTCTCTATCCGTATCCACGCCGAGATCCTCGGGATGACTTCGCTAAGCCACGAGCTTCGTCTTCGTACGGGTTACCAGCCTCGTGTTGAAGACGACGTGATCGAGAGATGATCACAATCCGAATCCAAATTCGGATCCAAAATCGAGTCCTAAAACTCGATTCTCCGGAGAGGTATTCGTCAACCGTTTGACGAATCCTTCGTCCTCCACCTCAGAGGATTACCGGAGATCAAAACCCCGATAAGTTAGCCGCTGTCGGAGCACTAACCGTCGTCCAAACGACGCTCCGACAACAAAGAAACAAGCTGTCCAGAAAAACTGGACAGCTTTTGGTGGAGGAATAGAGGCCGGCTAAGGAAAGATGGAAGCTCACCTTATCACCGAACCCAAAGGAGATCGCCGGAGGGTCACCGGAGGTTCTCCGGCTGAAGCTTGGACGCCGGCAAAGACTTGGACGGCTGCACACAAGCTGGGCGGCGGCAGCTTTAGGGTTGGCGCCAATTAACTCCAAGGTGGAGGTGGGCGGCAACTCAAGGGGGCTAGGGTTTGGATTAGTTAGGGTTTAACAATCCCTTAAGCCCTCTTTTATAGAGAACTAATTCTCTTAATGGTTAATGGATCATATCCATAAAGCCCGTTAACCCGCTCCATTAGGATAAGTTAAAATAAACCAAACCATGATGGTTTATTTTAAGTTAAAATGAACCGAACCAACTTTTGGTTCATTCGTTTAAAATAAACCAAACCCTTTGGTTTATTCTCCTCCATTGGATTAGAACCAAACCATTTTGGTCCATCCATTATGTCTTCATAAGACACGGCTCATCCACGCTTCCATTGCGACTGAAACGATTTCATGCTCGCTTCAAGTTTGGTCCAACCAAACTTAGTTTCTCTCGGTCTGAGAATCCCATTCTCAAGCTCGTTTTAAATCCTTTGGATTACGCTCGTTGTGCGTGTGACCAAATAAGTTCTCGGTTTATGTTGGCCGTCTATAATTAACCATTAATTATAGAACGATCATGAGTGGCACCTAGTAGTACATCATGATCCCCAATTAACCGAAAAGATCAACGGTTGATCGTAACTATTTACGAAACCCTTGAGCTCGAATGAATCGTGCCCCATTCCCTTCACTCATCTTATACCCACTTGGTTCAGGACATGGTCTATTGTGTCAGTCCCCACTAGGCTGACTACGTCACACCTAGCCCAAGTATCATTTCTCGTCCTACGGATTCTAGTTACTCCACATGTATCGAAGAGTACCTTACTCTAAACATGTAATGCTTTGGCCAAAGACTTTAGTAACAATCCGACGAGAGGCCATGGGTATACATCTCCTCACAAGGAGTGGTGAATCCTTTATAGGCTATTCAAACACCTTCGATCACTTCGACTTATACCCAATCATCCCGGGTCCACATCTCCTCAGAGATGTTTGCTTAAGATGTCAAAGCATAAGTCTCCATGATCAAGATGACTTGAATACCGCAAGTCAAAGGAACATCGCACTTAAGCCACAGTAAGAACTTCATTGACATATCTATATATGCAGAGAACCATATGAAGTCTTACGGCTGATCACTCCAATGAACTAGTTACCATAACTAGCATCCACGATTAACTCCGGACATCACAATGTCTCCAGCCAGTGAGAATCAGCTGCTTGGATACACCAAGGAGTATACCTCGTGCTAGTCTCGACAGAATTGATGGTGTCCAAATCCATCAATTCATCGACTAGGGATAATTCCGATACATCACAATTACACATGTAGAGATACTCACTAGTTGTGATCCAATCACAAATTCTCTCATGCTGTTAATCGTATCGTGGACATTCAGTAAATGAGTTTAAGATCCAATCAAATACATTAAACATGTATACTCAAATAGTGAATCTTCATTTATCATATAAATGGTTCATACATAAGGCGATTGCCTTAGGACATCTCTCATATATTACTAACATATTGTGTCAGTCCCCACTAGGCTGACTATGTCACACCTAGCCCAAGTATCATTTCCTCGTCCTACGGATTTTAGTTACTGCACATATATCGTAGAGTACCTTACTCTAAACATGTAATGCTTTGGCCAAAGACTTTAGTAACAATCCGACGAGAGACCATGGGTATACATCTCCTCGCAAGGAGTGGTGAATCCTTTATAGGCTATTCAAACACCTTCGATCACTTCGACTTATACCCAATCATCCTGGGTCCACATCTCCTCAGAGATGCTTGCTTAAGATGTCAAAGCATAAGTCTTCATGATCAAGATGACTTGAATACCGCAAGTCAAAGGAACATCGCACTTAAGGTACAATAAGAACTTCATTGACATATCTATATATGCAGAGAACCATATGAAGTCTTATGACTGATCACTCCAATGATCTAGTTAGCATAACTAGCATCCACGATTAACTCCGGACATCACAATGTCTCCAACCAGTGAGAATCAGCTGCTTGGACACACCAAGGAGTATACCTCGTGCTAGTCTCAACAGAATCAATGGTGTTCAAATCCATCAATTCATCGACTAGGGATAATTCTGATACTTCACAATTACACATGTAGAGATACTCACTAGTTGTGATCCAATCACAAATTCTCTCATGCTGTGAATCGTATCGTGGACATTCAGTAAATGAGTTTAAGATCTAATCAAATACATGAAAATATGTATACTCAAATAGTGAATCTTCATTTATCATATAAATGGTTCAAACATAAGGCGATTGCCTTAGGACATCTCTCATATATTACTAACACTATATCCGAGAGATTATCCAGATTGGAGGATGTGATGCAGCATCAGGCCCGTCATCTTGAGATGATGCAGATGTTTCAGGCACAAAGAGAGGATCATTGAGAGATGATGGAGTTTTTTCAATCTTGGAGCATGGGTCATCCACCTCCTTCTTCTTATTAGGACTGTTTTAGATAAACTAGTTATTACAGTTTAAACTTATGAATTTGGTAACTTTTAAATCTTGGTTATTCTTGAAAATGACTTGGATTATTCTTAGTAGACTAGGATGCTTTAATGTTTATTATTTAAAATCTATTTTTCTTTATTTTCTTAAAAGAAAAATTGATCTAGCCTAGGTCAATTTTAGATTTTATGATCCTATAGATCTAAGTAAGCCTTCACATCTAACAAACACCTAGGATTATATGTTTGTGTATTGAGCCATGAAGATGGGTGTGAGATGTTAGGACTGCACCCCAGGTTCAAGATATAGATTCAGTTCATCGATATGAACCAACACGGGATTTAAAAAGCAAATTAATCACTTCGGTGACTAACTCTAATTCAAAGCTTGATGATAATTCTAAATCACTTGAGATACTAAAGAGTTGAAAATTTTATTTAAGGACAATTTTTAGATGAGTATTTTCAGTATAAAAATTATGTGTGGGAATTCATGCTTGGACATTTATTATTTTATTTGCATTATCTTTACTTAATTTGAGGGTGAATTTTGAAAAAAAAAATTTAAAGTTTTTATTGAGGGGGATTTTAAAATTTATAGCTTTTAATGAGAGAAAGTTTTGAATATTGAAATAGTGAGAGTTTTGAAAATTTTACACTTTGACTTTTAGTAATTTTCATAAAATCTTTCAAAATTTGAAAATTTTAGAAATTTGATTTAAAAGTTAATAAGAGTCATTTTGAAACCCATAGATAACGGGGAAGGTTGAATTTTTAAAGAAAATTTTATTATATGAATTTAGGGGGAGTCTTGATAAAGAGTTTTCAAAAATTTTCGAAAAGAGAGTTTTGAGAAAACATTAAATTAAGAGGAGAAAATTTTCTATAAGTTGTTTTCAAAACTTTAGAATTCTTCTTATTCTTTACAATTTTGACACACTTATAAAAAGAAAATCTTCAAAAGTTCAAGTTAATAATCTTAGCTAATTTTAAAAAACCTAAGTGTGTTAAAAAAAACTTAGTCTTTTAAAGCTTAAGTACTTTGAAATTTATAAAGCTTAGGCATTTTTTTGAAATACTTATGAAGCTTGTCAAAAAAATATATTTTGTAACTTTGATAACCTTAGTCCTTGTGTTTGAAAAGCTTTAAACTCATCTTTAAATTCATTTGGTGGTTATTAATGTTTTTGATGTATGTCAAAGGGGGGGGGAGAGAAAAAGTTTAAAGTTAGAGAAAATTAAAGAAAGAAAGCATTTCATGCATATGAGCATTTCATGTTTAGCTTGGTGCTTTGCTAATATATGTTGAACTTTAATATTGCAAATCTATTCTCCTAACTTTAATTGATGTGTTGTTATACATAAAAAAAAAAGAGATTGTTAGTGTAGAGAGCATCACTCCTTAGTTTTGATGTATGAATCATAGTTAAAGTTATAAATTACTTATGATATGATATATGTGTTAAGTGTGCAGGCTTAACAGGAAATCCTAGTAGGTTAGGTAGACTAGATACTAGACAAAGCATGGAAAGACCTAGTAGGTCATGTTGATTGGATACTAGGCAGAGAAATTGACAGATCAGGAGGATCGGACACCATGCAGGAAGATCAGATGGGTCAGGAGACTATACATCTGGCATGAAGACCGGTTGGGTCAAGAGACCAAATAACCGGCATGAAGTCCAGCTGGGTCAGGGAGACCATACAGTTGGCAGAAGTCCTAGTGAGTCAGATCGGATGTCAAGTATGGTAAGTCCAGTAGAGCAGCCAACAGGTAAGCCTCGAGTGAAGAGGTGAGGCCGAGTCCTCTGTAAAGGGACAAAGCTAGGCGTCGATCCGATGGATAGTCCACATGGGACTAAAAAGTCGAGATCGAGTAGTATTACTACTGTAATTATATTTTATACTATATTGTCTTTGCTAATCTCATTTTGTAGGGAACCAGTCGACTGAAAGGATTCCAGTCGACTGGATACCCAGTTGGCAAGATTAGTTGGTGATCGATCGAAGATTTAGCAGCCAAGATAGAAAGAGTTCCAGCCGACTGGGGAGGTCTAGTCGACTGGAAAGGCAAATTTTCATATGCGGAGCCAAGTGACCTAGAGTCGACTGGAATAGGTCTAGTCGACTGGGAAGGCTGAAGTACCATATCGATGGGCAGATGTGGAGTCGACTGGAGGGAATTCCAGTCAACTGGAAATGACTTATAAAAGAAATGCACAACCATCTTCGAGGATCATCAATCTACTACGTCCAAGTGTTGTTGCAAGAATACCTCATCCATACAATCATCTACACGCCAACACTTCGCACTCAGAGCCATATTTCTATATTCAAAAGAAGCGTCGGTATATTTATTTTGGTGTACTTAATTGTTGCTTATTGTACTTAAATTGTTGTGGGAAGGTAGTTTGTTACCTTACCCTCATTCTAGTAAAGCGACACCCTCCGAGTTTGAGAGTTTCGAATCGGAGGGCACTTTAGTGCATTGCCCATGAGGTTTGAAGAGATACGGGCCTTGGAGTAATGACCCAACTAGAGTTGTGAACCAAGAAAAAGACTTGTGTTCTTATTAATTTAATTTCTACTGCAATTACTCTTTAAATTCTTAAAAGATAAAATAATTTTTTTAAAAGAAAATTTCCTATTCCTAGATTCACCTCCCTCTCTTGGATAACTTCGATCCTATAGTATTGTCTTCCTTCTCCTCTTTAGCTGCCGTTTTTTGGGCCATGTGATCCATCACTTTAGCTACCACTTGCATAAGATCTTCCTCGCACATAGGCTCGCAACGCCTTATTCTGATACCTCCCTTGAAGGTATTAGATACAGACATCTCCTCCTCTACTGGCCCCTTCGTTGTCCTTCTAGTATTCACCATCATAACTTTTTGTTCAGGTTCCCACAGATGGAGCCAATTTGATGGTGTTCACTTCTTCGCCCTGCCAAGATCTCCCTCCCCCTTCTTGCAGATCTTGTCTGATCTGGGAACTCCTAGCTAGATCTCCTCCGATCGCCTTGAATCTGTCACTTCAAAAGAGAGTATTAGCGGTGGGTCATCTTCCCGACACGGCCCCTCCGATGCTCAAGTCAAAAATGGTAGAATGAAGAGAATAGAAATGCAAATGTAGAAGAAGTGAGAAGAAGATCTTTGAGGTACCGAATAGCGAATAAAAAATCATCCCCTCTTTCTTCTACCTCTTCCCCTTTTATAGATGATTCGTCCCGCCTTCTTCTTGAAGTGGATTTACTCTAATACCCTTGCTAAGCTATTAAGTGTAACTGCTTTTCCCACTCCCTTTCAAAATATCTTCTTCAAATGATTCATGTGCTTTATATTTCCCTGCTAAGTATTAATTAGATAAAATATATAAAAAAATAATAAAATATCTTACATTAATTATGCTCATTATCCCTGAACTCTTCCTGCTATGCCCAATACTTCACAATACCTATACTTCCTTATTTTATCATATTCAGAAAAAAAAAACCCAAAAACCCATACATGGCTTGGGAAAATAGGCGTACTGCTCGGGAAATAAGCATATGGCTTGAGAAACACCTTGACTGCTCGAGAAATAAGCATATGGCTCAGGAAACACCCTGATTGCTCGGGAACTATATACACTGATCTGCCAATACCATACTTAATTCTGATCACAATTACCCTGTGTCACCCTACTGGGCTCGGGAAATACATAAGTCACTCAGGAATTACAAACTGCTCTGCCAATATAACATTTAACTATGAGCAACAATGTCCTATGCCACCCTACTAGGCTCGAAAAATACACATATTGCTCGAGAAACATATACACGGTTCGACAAGTGCATAAACTAATCTGTAATAACCATACTCAACTCTGAACCACACTTCTCTACACCACCCTACTGAGCTCGGGAAATACATATACTGCCCAAGAATCACACATATGGCTCGTCCAGTGCATAAACTACTCTATAATCACAATCCTCAACTCTGAACCACACTTCTCTGTATGGCTCGACCAATGCATAAATTACTCTGTAATGATAATACTCAACTCTGAACCGTACTTCTCTGTACCACCCTATTGAGATCGGGAAATACATATACTGCCCGAGAAACACACATATGGCTCAATCAGTACATAAACTACTCTACAATCACAATACTCAACTTTGAACCACACTTCTCTGTACCACCCTACTGAGCTCGGAAAATACATATATTATTCGAGAAACACACATATGGCTCGGCCAATACATAAACTACTCTGCAATCACAATACTCAACTCCGAACCACACTTCTCTACACCACCCTACTGAGCTCAAGAAGTACATATACTACCCGAGAAACACACATATGGCTCAGCCAGTGCATAAACTACTCTGCAATCACAATACTCAACTCTAAACTACACTTCTCTGTACCACCCTACTGAGCTAGAGAAATACATATACTTCCCGAGAAACACACATATGGCTCGGCCAATGCATAAACTACTCTGCAATCACAATACTCAACTTTGAACCACACTTCCCTGTACCTTCCTATTGAACTTGGGAAACACACATATGGCTCGGCCAACCTCCTAATATTATCAAAAAAAAACCCATCAATCTCCATAAAGCATTCTGGGGAAATGCCTTAAGCATATACCGGATTATATTACAGTTTTCTACTTTATGACCTATGAGATGCAGACCATTTAAGTGTCTTTAATTCTAATATGCAATTGACCAACATTTTCACTATATAATATTTTGCAATTAAAAAGTTTATTTAATATCATATTTCTTTTCGCCATTTTTGTATCGCTAGACCTTTCATGCAAACCTATCAATTTATCCCATAATTCTTTAGCATTTTCGAATGGTCCAACTCTATTAATCTCTTCTATCATATGTTCGCATTACAAGATGTTAAGGGCCTTGTAATCAACTTGAGATTTTCTCCTATTTTCTAAGGTCTATTTCTCCATATCTAACAACTCTCCCAAGTCGTCTACTGTAGAAGATCCTTGGAAGCTAGAGGGGGGTGAATAGCTTGTATTCGTTACGTCGATGGAAATTGTTCGAGTTCGTCTACAATTTTCATTAGCGCGCAGCAGAATAATAGTAAACCAATAACAAAATGGACAAACATAATTACACAAGTATTTAATGTGGTTCGGAACTGAATGGTTTCTACTCCACGGATCGAGCTCTAAAGAGCTCTAGCGATGCCACAAACACACCACTATGCAATAACTCTTTCTCGACACAAGTCGGAGGTGAAGAAACCTCTTACAAAATATTACAACAGTAATACAAGTAAACAACAAGCAATTACAAGTGAATACAACAAAAGAAAACAAAGAAAACTTTACACAAATCTTTTGAAAGCTTGCTTATTGATTGCCTTGGACTAGCAGCTGAAGGCCCTGATTTGCAGCAGCAAATCGCTTCAAAACGTCCAAGAAAATTGGTGGTGATTTCCTCCTCCATGAGCTCCATTTAAAGCTGCAACCTGGGCTGGAAATCTCCAATTAGTCGACTGCTCGGGACCATCAGTCGACTAATGCCACTATTGTCGTGAGACAACGGCTAGATCCACGTTAGAAAGATCCAATGGATCAATAATCAGTCGACTGATAATGACCATCAGTCGACTGATAGAGCCTCCACTCGACTTATAACCCCGAATGAGTCGACTCCATTCTGCGTCCGAAATCGAGCACCGCCGATCGATCACAAGATCGGGCCGATCGCTCGCCAATCAATCGATTGTCCTCTTTTGGCGATTGCACACTTCCAGCGATCAAACCCTAGTTGACTCACATCAGTCGACTTCTACATGGCACCAGTCGACTGGCACATCTCAAACATGAGGTTTTACCCCATGTATGGTTCCCCCATACTTGCTAGATCACCCTTAGCCTAGACCTAAGCCTTCTAGTCATCTCCATCAGCCTCATGTCTCTCAGATCCCTCCAAGTCATCCATGACTTGTTCATTCATTGCGCTAGCCTTCAGATGCTTCCATTGGCTATGTCATGCTAACGGTGTCTACACCGCCAAGGCACATTGGACTTACGCTACCAAGACTCCGCTTGGACTTTACGCCGCCAATATCAAACCCCTTGGACTTCTCAAATGCCAAGACTCAAGCTTGGACTTTCCCTTGCCAACCCATGTTGGACTTTCAATGCTAAGACCCATGCTTGGACTTTCCCAAATGCCAAGTGTCCCACTTGAACTTTCCATGCCAAGTACCCAAGACTTGGACTTTTCCCATGACAATCACATTGTCATATGTTTTTGTCGAACATCAAAACATCTCTCGAGTCAAGCTTGAGTCCTGATCAATCGTGACCTGGGGCGATTGCACCAACAGTCTACAAGAGCTACAAAATCTTTCCTAACAAAAAATCAAACATCTAGATTGGTTTTCAAAAAGCACTCCATTCTCCTCTTTCAATAGCTAAAGTCCTCTCTGTTAAAGAGAGGAGAGTGAACGGTGCTATAACCCTTTAGATGCAACATTTTTAAATATGCTAAAAATTTGTAGAAAATATAAACTAATGCAAAAAATTTAAACTATAGCAAGAAAGACTAATGTAAAGAAAATTTTTTATTGCTCTCTTAGTACTTGTACCAAAATCAGAGCGCCCCCGCTCTGATACCAATTGTAGGATCGTGTGTTCCGAGAGAGGAAAGTGAATCTCGAAGCTCTAAAAAAAATTATTTATTATTTAAATTAAAATATTTTATTTTTATCTTTTTAAATCAAAGTGATGGCAATGAAAAATATAAAAAAATAAAGCAAGTGAGCAAAACTCGAGCCGGGTTGCTACTCTAAAGCTTGTGACTATCCAAGAGTCTCCTCGTTGGAAAATCTACTAAAGTCCCTCTAAATCGAGAACCTTAGATCTCGGAGGGTTTCGATTTTTTACAAAAAATAAAGGATAAGGTACAAGCTACCTACCCTCTCAAAATTAAGCACAAGTAAATGAAAATGCAAGCAATAAACAAAAGTATACCGACAACTAAAGTATGGAAATGGAGCTTGGTTGTTGAGGTTGCGAAGTTGCAACGTGACAAAGATCTTGCGGATAGTAAATGAAGTAGCAACACTTGGATGAGTAGTAGAATTGTTGAATTCGGAGCTGACCCTATTGGTGCAGGGGCACCAGATAATCGAACCTAGGTTTTGATTATGGCAAAGACCCAAAGTTAAGGTCTTATCATTATCTCATATGCTCTGTTAAGTGTGCAGAAATGATTAAGCTAAGCTAAAGGTCGACGGTACCCGAAGAATCTTGAGTCGAGAAATCGTGGTGGTCGGGCGACACCGGGAGAACTTTGGATGGAGTCGAAGAACCCAGGTGAAGACTAGAAGCTAAGCTACAAGTCATAAAGGACCAGAGGTAAGCTCAAGTTTGAGTAAATGTGAGGTTGGATCCTCCGTACGGGGATGACTTAAGGCGGCGATCCAACTAAGACTTCAAGTGGAAGGTCTAGGTCGAGATCGGATGATAAGTAGCCATCAAATGTATCTTTACTCGTATGTTTTCAAACTAACTCTGTGTTGCAGTTGAATAACCAAGCTGGCAGCCGACTACTAGCTGTTGGCAGTCGACTGATGTTGGCATTAGTCGACTAATGAAGGTCATCAGTCGACTGTTATTCAAACTGCCCACTTCGATGAAGGTCAAGATAAGAACCCCTTTTCTTGAGGGTGAGGTGTCCATTTGGATCATATCTTGGACTCAACATTCAGGGGCTTAGAAGGCTATAAAATAAGGGGGTTTTTGTTGGAGGATTGGTGGTCGGCTAGAGGGAGTGAATAGCCTTCTTCGTATACGATGGAACTCAATCGCGTCTTAATCATCTACAATATCGTTAGCGCAGCGGAAATGTAATGATAAAGACAATTAAGCTAAACAAAATAGGTAAAGAGAAAGCAAACACAAACACGCCGATGTAACATGGTTCACGACCTTTGATGCTAGTCCATGGACGATTCGTATGGCGAATCACTCCCTCAAATAAATCACTAGTCTCTCCTTCAAGGTCGAGGTAAACCTTTCTTACAATCACTCCCTCTTACAATAAGATTGAAATAAAAGCAAGTAAGAGGAATAGAAAATGTGTTGGGCACTTGGGAGAAGTTTAGGAGTTAAGCATTAGCCTCCCAAGAGCACCCAAGGCCTCTTCTTATAGGGAAGAGGTCATTCTTCTCATTGGCCAGCGAGCAGTCGATAGCTGATTGAAGAGGTGGCCCAGAACCACCATCAATGGGCTTCCGAGCATAGTCGCCCAGCTTCTGCAGCAGGTAGATACATTGTCAACTCGATTGACCACCTAGCAGCAAGGATGGACGGACTTAGCAGACGGTTCGACTCTCTAAACCCTAATTCTGCATGTGCAACCACTACCTTTAGAGAGGGAGCATAAGCATATCAAGAGGACTATTACGGGGGGTAAGGCAACTTAGAAGAGCAGATCGAGCATGTCGATGTGGTTGGCGACCACAACCAAAGACCCAACAACTCATATTCTAGTACCTATAATTCCGGATTGAGGAACTACCCAAACTTTTCCTATAGGAATAATTCGGGGAATTTCCAACAATCGGGAGGAAATGGGCAACTGCAACCGCCTAACACCCGTCTGGAGAATATGATAGAAAACTTCATTTGGATGCAATGGGAAGCGAATGCAGAATTTCAACGGCGACATTCGTAGACGGGTATACCTCATGCAGGGTAACGACTGCTTCACTTGAAGACAAAGAATTCGAGATGAATGAATGGAGGTTTACAGAACCTCCGGAGCCAAGTTGAGATAATGGACTATGGTCGAGCTAAAAGGCCTTAAACAAAACACTTCTTGGGAGGCAACCTAAGTTTAGTTTTTACTTGTTTTTGACTTAATTGTATTCATATTTGTAATTTGAACTTTAATTTCTATCATTTAGCATTTTTTAGCATGAATTAGGACTAGAAAGAACCTACTAAGTAAACACAAAAATCATTTTGAGCCTACATGGTGGGGGTGTGTGGGAGAATTCAGACTGTGGTGTACTTTGGGAGAGAAACAGGGGGCACACAGCCAGGTCGTGTGATTTCACACGGTCGTGCCCCAAGCCGACTCATCTCCCAGTGGCGCACATGGCTATGCCGTGTGTTTACATGCGGCCATGTCGCGCAAGGGATAAAAGGGCCACTGATAACGGTTTTTATCGTGGTACCATTACAAAATAAAATTTATAATTAAACCAAACCCCTTCTACACTAATGTAGCATAGAGATGACTCGGGTCAACTCCCAACGAATGCAATCAGTAGAATGATTTTCTTAGGATTGTTTCCATTATTGCTTGGGGTTTTCTAATGTAAATCGGGGGGTTTGTGATTTGAGTTCTAACCTACGATTGCAAGGTAATTAAAATGCTAATCTAACAATGCAAGTAATTAAAGCATTCAACAAGTAAAGCAATGCAGGATTAAAAAGAACAAAACTATAAGAAGCATTAAATCAAACACCTAATGTGCATAACCCAAAATTATCATAAATGTAAGGGGCAATTAACCCAACAATTGGAATGCATACAAAATTAAAGTTCAAGTAAATAAATAAAAAAATAAATGATCAAATCAACCCAAGATAGGCCCGGTGAATGAACAAGTTCCTCTAGCTAAGTCTAACGGAGCTCGATCTAGACTCCGTAAAGGTGGTGGATGTGGGATGGTACAAACTCCTGAATCCAGTAGCTTGATGGATGCTCCGAACTCTCGTAGATCCGGTTGAGCTTGAAGAAGTGTCATCGGGGTGGAACTCCTCCTCGAATTCGAAAGAGAAGGTGGATGAGCTGTGGAGATGGAAGACGTCGCCGAAATACCTCAATGAAGTGGTTCCTCCTTGAATCCGTGTAGGAAAATGGATGGAAGGGAGTGTTAGTGTCAGCCCTTAGTGTCAATTAAGAGATGATTGATTAGGGATCATATGTATCATATTTCATTAATAACAGGCAAAGATTGATTATTATATTTACTTTATGCGTGTGCCAGCTAAATAAATATAATAATGCCCTTGAATAGTAGATTCTAATCTACAGTTTATCAATCGAGAGAATTGATTATGAGAAGCTGTAGAGAATACTATACTTAAACATTCCTAGTTAAGTATTGTATTAATAGACAAAGGGATATATTGATACATTGAGACTAGCATGTAAGTTTGGATGACTTGATCTCACAAGTCATGGATATGTGATATCACATTGACACATGGGTATATATATTGGAGAATATATGTATTGAATTGACCCGCCTTGAGAAAGTGTCATGGATCATTATATGAGTGTCATATACTTTCTCATGTGACTATTGGTATGAATAGTCCTTAGACCTGAAGTTACTACGGTTCCCTACATAAGGAGTTATGTACTTTGGTATCGTCTAACATCACCCATAACAGGGTGAACTATAATAGCGATTACTGGGTATGTAACAAATTATGTGGAGGGATGTGAGTGATATAGATTGGATCTATCCCTCCCATATGACGGGAGTGATATCTTTAGCCTCTTGATAGAGTATGACCACGAAATGCATGTCCATGCTCAAATGAGTCAATATGAGATATTGAGTTCATTTGTTTGAGTGAGTCTACTTGGGGATCAAGATGTTGGGTTTCCGGCACCGCGGCGAGTGTGTGTTCGAACATGTTTCGTAAATATGTGCATAGCGGAAGGAATAAAATAATAAATCTAATTTATTACAACACACACATCACACACATGCATAGTACAACATGTGTAGACATAACTGTAAATTCAAATTTTGCAATAAAAGGAAATTTATACTACATATACCTGACGTATCATGTGTAGTGGGAAAGACATCAACCGGAACGATTCTCGCTAGAATCGTCTCTATCCATATCCACGCCGAGTATCTTCGGGATGACTTCACAAAGTCACGAGCCTCGTCTTCGTACGGGTTATTAGCCAAGCATTGAAGACGATGTGATCGAGAGAAGATCACGATCCGAATCAAAATTCGGATCCAAAACGAGTCCTCAAAAAACTCGCTTCTCCGGAGAGGTATTCGTCAACCGTTTGACGAATCCTTCTTCCTCCACCTATGAGGATTACCGGAGATCGAATCCCCGGCAAGGCTACCGCTGTCGGAGCTCCAAACGTCATCCAAACGATGCTCCGACGAGAAGGAAACAAGCTGTCCAGAAAAGTGGACAGCTTTGGTGGAGGAATAGGGGTCGGCCAAAAGGGAAGGTTGAAGCTCACCTTGTTGCCGAACCCAAAGGAGATCACTGGAGTTCCTCCGGCAGCAGCTCAACGCTGGCAAGAGGGAAGGACATCACCTTCTGGACGCTGGCAAGGGAGCTAGGTGGTGGTGGGTGGCGGCACTAGGGTTGGCGCCGACTACACCAAGGAGAGGAGGGGTCGGCAACAATTAGGGTTGCAAGGCTTTTGGATTAGGGCTTAACAAAACCCTTAAGCCCTATTTTATAGACAACAAATTCTCTTAATGGTTATCGGATCATAACCATAAGCCCGTTAACCCACTCCATTAATTTAAGTTAAAATAAACCAAACCATGATGGTTTATTTTAAGTTAAAACGAACCGAACCAACTTTGGTTCATTCGTTTAAAACAAACAAAACCCTTTGGTTTATTCTCCTCCATTGGATTAGAGCAAAACCAATTTGGTTCATCCATCATGTCATCATAAGACACGGCCCATCCACGCTTCCATTGCGACTGAAATGATTTCATGCTCACTCCATGTTTAGTCCAACCAAACCTAGTATCTCTCTGTTTGAGAATCTCATTCTCAAGCTCGTTTTATGTCCTTTGGATTACGCTCGTTGTGTGTGTGACCAAATAGGTTCTCGGTTTATGTTGGCCATCTATAATAAACCATTAATTATAGAACGATCATGAGTGGCACCTAGTAGTACATCATGATCCCCAATTAACCGAAAAGATCAACGGTTGATCCAGAACTATTTCTGAAACCTTTCAGCAGCTCGAATGAATCGTGCCCCATTCCCTTCACTCATCTTATACCCACTTGGTTCAGGACATAGTCTATAGTGTGAGTCCCCACTAGGCTGACTACGTCACACCTAGCCCAAGTATCATTTCCTCGTCCTACGAATTCTAGTTACTGCACATGTATCGAAGAGTACCTTACTCTAAACATGTAATGCTTTGGCCAAAGACTTTAGTAACAATCCGATGAGAGGCCATGGGTATACATCTCCTCGCAAGAAGTGGTGAATTCTTTATAGGCTATTCAAAAACCTTTGATCACTTCGACTTATACCCAATCATCCTGGGTCCACATCTCCTCAGAGATGCTTGCTTAAGATGTCAAAGCATAAGTCTTCATGATCAAGATGACTTGAATACCGCAAGTCAATGGAACATCGCACTTAAGCTACAGTAAGAACTTCATTGACATATCTATATATGCAGAGAACCATATGAAGTCTTACGGTTGGTCACTCCAATGAACTAGTTACCATAACTAGCATCCACGATTAACTCCGGACATCACAATGTCTCCAGGCAGTGAGAATCAGTTGCTTGGATACACGAAAGAGTATACCTCGTGCTAGTCTCGACAGAATCGATGGTGTCAAAATCCATCAATTCATCGACTAGGGATAATTCCGATACATCACAATTACACATGTAGAGATACTCACTAGTTGTGATCCAATCACAAATTCTCTCATGTTATGAATCGTATCGTGGGCATTCAGTAAATGAGTTTAAGATCTAATCAAATACATGAAAACATGTATACTCAAATAGTGAATCTTCATTTATCATATAAATGGTTCAAACATAAGGCGATTGCCTTAGGACATCTCTCATATATTACTAACAAACTTCCACTTGGCCTAATGCCAATCGCTACGATATCCAATACCATAAGCTAAACCCTCAGGTTGTATCATATACACGACCTCGAGCAAGTTTCCATTAAGGAAAGCTGTTTTCACATCCATCTGCCATATCTCATAATCATAATGAGCTGCTATGGCCAGGAGCATCCGAATAGATTTAAGCATAGCTACAGGCGAATAGGTTTCGTCATAATCAACACCTTGCTTTTGACGATATCCTTTCGCCACTAATCTAGCCTTATAGGTAATCACATTACCATCCATGTCGGTTTTCGCCTTGAAAACCCACTTGCACCCTATAGGCTTTATGCCTTCAGGTGGGTCAACCAAGTTCCAAACTTGGTTTTCATACATGGAATCCATTTCCGACATCATGGCTTCAAGCCACTTATCCCTTTCTGAACTTGTCAGAACTTCTTCATAACTGGTAGGCTCCTCATCATTAATGAGTAACACGTCGTTCGATTCACTTACGAGAAATTCATCTCTCAGGAATATTGTATGTTCTACCAGATCTACGAAGATGTGGTGTTTCAATAGGTCCAGTCGATTGCTCATCACTATGAGTTGTCGGTTGTTGTGCTTCACCAGGTATCTCATCAATGTCTATTTGAGTCTCTCGAGCCTCCTCAAGCTCGACAACACTCCCACTGTTTTCTTGCAAGAGAAACTCTTTCTCTAGAAACACAGCATGCCTTGAAACAAACACCTTTTGTTCCACAGGATGATAGAATTGGTAACCCCTTATTTCCTTAGGGTATCCAATAAATAGACATTTATCAGACTTAGCATCCAATTTTTCTGATACAGTCCGCTTCACATAAGCAGGACAACCCCATATCTTCAAGTAAGATACATGAGGTTTCTTACTATTCCATATCTCATATGGAGTAGTAGAGACTACCTTGGTTGACATTCTTTTTAACAAGTAAACAGCTGTCTGAAGTGCATAGCCCCAAAAGGACTTGGGAAGATTCACATGATTCATCATTGACCTGACCATGTCCAACAACGTCCAGTTACACCTCTCAAATACACCATTATGCTGTGGTGTATATGGTAGAGTCCATTGAGACAATATACCATTGTCTCTTAGATAATCAAGAAACTCTTGACTTAAGTATTCACCACCTCGATCCGATCGAAGTATTTTAATACTCTTGTCATGTTGTTTCTCTACTTCATTTCTGAATTCTTTGAACCTTTCAAAGGCTTCAGACTTGTGTTTCATCAGGAACACTTACCCAAACCATGAGTGATCATCGGTGAAGGTAATGAAGTAGCTATAGCTTCCTAAAGCTTGAGTTGACATAGGTCCACATACATCAGTATGTATTAGACCTAGCAACTCTCCCACTCGTTCACCTTTTCTTGTAAAAGGTAACTTAGTCATCTTGCCTTTTAAGCATGATTCACATGTATCGTATGAATCCGATTCAAACGATTCCAGAATTCCACATCGGTGTTATTCGGACATGCGTTTCTTGCTTGCATGGCCAAGACGACAATGTCACATGTAGGAGTCTAATTGATTATCCTTTCGAGCACGCTTGTTACTCGCTTCGATATTGAAAATGTCACTGGATATGTCTAACGTATAAATAGCATTGAATAAAGTTCCAGTCCTATAAAGAACTCCACTCAAAGTTATGTAACAACAATTGTTACTAAAAGTCAAGTGGTACCCATTTCTATTTAAACAAGAAATAGAAATGATGTTCTTTATTAACGAAGGAACATAAAAGCAATTGTCCAGTTCTAAGACAAGTCCTGCAGAGAGTTTCAACAAATACGTTCCGATGGCGAGTGCAGCAACCTTTGCTCCATTCCCAACACGTAAATTTGACTCTCCCTTGACGAGTCTTCTTCTATTCCTTAGCCCATGTATGTCATTACATATATGTGAGCCACACCCAGTTTCCAATACCCAAGTGTTTAAGGAAATAGAATGACAATCAATAACGAAGATATCTGAAGAAGATAAGGCATCCGATGCCTTATTCTTCTTGACAGACTCAAGATAAATCTTGTAATTTCTTTGCCAATGGCCCTCCTTGCCATAATGATGGCAAGTGCCCTTTTGAGCTGGTTCTGCCTTTTTAGCCTTTTTTCTTCTTCCCCTTCTGTTGTTCCTTTGACCCCATCTTAGAACCTTTCTTCGAGGAATCAACTAATAGCACCATCTCCTGCTCATTCTTCTCAGAAGACTCCATAGTCTTCAACATGTTTAGCAGTACCACAGATGAACCTTCTTGCATCTCAGAGGTGAAGAGGAGCTTGGAGACTTCGAACCTTTCGAATCTCACTTGCTCATCAACCAACTCATAAAGATGAAAGACTATGGTATGAGCATTCATATGCTCATGCTGCTTCCACAGCTCAGGTACCATCGTGGCTAGCATGATGCAACTCACCATTTCAAAATCTGTCACACCCCGAAGGAGTCCCCACCAGACGAAAATCTGGTAGTATCTCCTCTGTACGGGAGACAATGTCAATTTACATACAAGGCCTACACGGCCACTATACATCGGTCAACACGATCGGAATCCAAACACCCACGCAGATAATAAATCAGGCCTCAGGTCAACAATCAAATGATATAAACAAAAGAATATCATAACTAAACCTACCCCTTCTGCCATCTGGGCAGGAATACTCAACCAAAATCCAATCCAGAACAAACTCCGAATAGAGGTCCATAAGGACACCAAAAATCCACGAATACATAAATCCAATTCCAGTCCTAATATATCTTCTAAACAAGATATCCAAAACCAAAAACAAATAACCAAATACACTTCCACGACGAGGGGGTTTGGCAGTTGGACTCTCCTGACAGCTTCATCCTGAAATAGATATAATCAACGGGGTCAGTTCAAAGAACTCAGCGGGTATAGTCGATATGCAAAGTAAGATATAGCTAACAATAAATATCATGCCAGTACAGTCTCACATATAGGGTATGCAAGAAATAAATACAACAGGACTGTACTAACCTGAATCTCCTACCCTGATATAGGAGCATGTGCCTGACTAGAAGTAATAAAGTCCTCACCATATATATAAATATGTATCCTGTATGCATGACAATCATATGCACATCCAAGGCATCAATACAATAATGCAGCAAACACAATACAAATGCAATTCGTACAAAGTGCATGCCGTGCCAATGACATGGTCACCCCTGACGCCAGTCAGCTGCCTCACACGCGATGGTAAAGTCGAGCGAGTAGGGCTATGACAACTGTGCACTCTGCCATCACTGCTCCTGAGTGACCGAGTGGACAAAATGTTGTCGGAGTACACCTATCCTCCTGCCCCAAACATAGTGGGGGAGCTAAACTCTCATCTCCCGGTGTCATAGACCAGAGGAGGGATCCCTGCCCGCTACCACGCTGCCTCATCGCTACCCATGAGCGGACCAGTGGAGCCTGACAGAGCAACTGCACACACCCTCCTGATGTACCACTAACCCATGAGTGGCAGTGTGTGCAGGCCATGTAACTGGCTGCGGGTTCAACAATAATGGAACCCCGTCCAGCCAGCATGCAATCATGCAAAAATGGTGCATGATACTAAAGCATGTAAATCCTACTCAAAATACCTATCCAAATAATATGTACAATCAATATGTACATATCCATAATCCAAATAACTATGATCCAAGTTAAACATGGAAGATATAATCATAACCTATCACATGGATGTATCTAGTAGGCACAGAAAACATACTAGGCATATAAACATGAAAATTATTGCAAGCTATCCTAACTAGCATATCAACATTTGAATATATCTAGGAGATAAGTCAAAATACCCGCCTGATAATATATCCGTAAAAGAACCAGATCGTCACGACCGGAGACCTGCCTCGTGACCAAAACCTGCATAATGCATAACTATTGTTAAGCACAAAATACCATTCACCGACAAATCAAATTCTAAATCGATTCCTTCCATAACCAATTAATCCAAAGTAAATCCATCAAATCCAAGCACACGACAACGTGCTAAATTACTACTATGTATCCCCAAGTAGACCCTCAACCCGTAGGTCATAAATTGTAATTAACTCCTCAATCCAAAAACATATCCTTGCAATTTATCTCACCATGATCAATACTCATCATATGAAAATATTATCCATCTCACAACAAATGATCGAATCGAATCTTACATCGACCTCATATCCGATCCACCAGATTGATTTAATTATCCTATTCAACCTAATCAATCCTCCATACTGAATTACAGAACCGATCATATTTATGAATCCAACCTAACCCTAGGTGGCATACACACGATTCAAGCAATCCTTACCTCAAACCCGATCCAACACTTGGATCCCACAACTTGTCACCCACAATCCATTTACAGCCGTTAACAACTCACCTAACGATAAACTCACAGCCATCAGTTCTTATTCCCTTTACAAAGATCCGTTCAGATCAACAAGAAATCCGATGATTAGGTTATATGAAATTCACTGGCTGATTCACCAACTCATCCCTCAATCAGTAATCACGTCGACTATAACCATCTGTCCAAAACCACTAACTCCAAACCCTAATCCTACTAATAGGAAAATCGATGAATTTACCTAAAATCAGATATGGCACAGGGGAAAATAACCCCAATCTATTCGCTGCCCATAAACAAACCACTCCTATATCTATCCACCATTACCACAACACAACCACTCAAAAATCTAACAATTTACAGCTAAAAGAGAGGCTAGCTCAAACTTACCAACCTTGGAAATCTCTCGGCAGTAATCCTTCCCAAATCTCTGTTCACCGGAATTTCTTGTTGCTGCCCTAGCACCCCACACGACGATCTTGCTTCCTGCCATCCCCTGTCCATCGGCAACCGGCGCTCACTATCACTGTCCAAAATCACTGATCAAGCTCAAATAGGAAATCCATAGCTAGGACTTTCAATCTCGTCCAAGGAACAAGGAATCCGACTCCTACCTTGCTCCGGCGACCACCGGCAGGGATCGCAGCCTCCGCCCCAAATCGGCACGTAACGACGACTAGGCTAGCAGCAGGCGCGGGCGGGGAGAAAGGAAGAGGAGCAGCGATGGCGCTCTTTGGCAGAGGAGGCCGGCGTGCACCGTCGGTGGCAGAGGAGGCCGGCGCACACCGTCGGTGGTAGAGGAGGCCGGCGCGCACCGTCAATGGCAGAGGAGCCGGCGGAGATGCGAGCGCAGAGGAAGGTTGCGGCGGTCAGAGTGAGGAGGGCGGCGTCGGCGAAGGCGAACATTGCCTGATCGTCGAAGGAGAAGAGATTGCCGGCAGAGAAGATGTCGCTCAAGAGAAAAATCGCAAGGGGGAAATCGGGCCCACGGGAAAAGAAAACCGCAAGGGGGAAATCGGGGGCACGGGAAAAGAAAAAGGTTTTTTTTTATTTAACTATAGGTTAATAGAATTTATTAACCTCTCAATACAGATAAACCAAACAAGCCCTTTAAAAGCCTATTTTTTTTATCCCCGTAAATACCTCGTACGGACTCCATTTAAATCCATAAAAATTCTGGAAAAATTCCTAAAATTCCCTAAAAATCCCAAAAAATTTCCAGGATTATTTTCCTTAATTCTTTGGCCATTTTATTCTAGTATTTTAAATTTTCCGTATTTAACATTCTCCCCCACTAATAAAAAATTTTGTCTCCAAATTTCCTACTCGTATTAGTACGAGATGTCACAACAACCATCTCAAGCCTCTAGAGAAAAGTCACACCTCAAGTGACCAAGTGGGGTTACTGATATCCTCTAAAATCTATCACATTTGCTTCTAGCAGCCCTTCCAAAGTATGAATAGTATCTTCATATCGACCACCTATCAAAAAGTACATAACTATACAAGAGCGGAGTTCTATATCCGTGACCTGTTAAAGACTTTACCATAATCCTAAGGTAAATCCTGAATCGTTATTGAAGGGTTTTGCCTTGTCGAGTCCGTGGGGGGAAACTTCGCTTCCCCTTCGCCCCGGTTGCTTGACCATGGTGATCCCTTCGATGTCCTCGGATTAAAAAATTTAATCCTACACAAAAGGGATTCCCAAAGAAACCAAGTCATCATCGTGCTATTCGTTTAGAGAGGTTACTTGAACAAACTAGTTGTTCAAACGACCTTCCTCTATTCTACGAGTAGCCGCGGAATAGACGATGTCCGGATCGCCGGTTTTTGTGTTTATACTCGGGATCCAAGTATTATTTAGCCATTTACAGAAATATAACATGCTTATATTTGTAAAACAAAAACAAGCAATGAATAAAAGAGAAAGAATAATAGGTATACCTCTTGGTCTTCTAATGTATGACCTTCCTCCTTTTGGACGTCGTGTGGGCGACGATCCACCAAAAGTCGAAGCTCCTAGATCGCAAAACTTCCTTCCTTGCTTTTCCCAAGCAAGAGGAAGAAAAGAAACAATGTTTTTCTCCTTCGAAAACTCAACCAACAAAGAGCTATCAAAGCCCTTGCCGCCGACCAACTAGAAGGAGAAGGAGATGGTGGAAAACTACCAAGACACCAAGGGAACCCCTATATCTTGTTTCCACCACCTAAGGAGAAGAAGAAGGAGGTTTTGGGCACCGGCCAAGGCTGGAAAAAAGCTGGGAGAAGCTGTTGGACGTTGGCCCAAAGAGGAAGAATAAGAGAGAAAAAAAACTTCCTTATTTGGTGCCACCCTAGCCTCCAAACCCTAATCCCAATCCTATCTCAAATAGGATTGCTCCTTGCCGCCCAAACCCTAGCTCTCCTCCTATTCATTATGTCATCCACGACCACTCCCCATGCCCTCCTTTTATAGAGTTAGGGATAAGTCATGAATTAATCTCCTCCATTGGTTCTAGGGATTTAATCTCAACCGTCGGATCTAGAGATTTAATCTCAATCGTAGGATCTTAGAGATTTAATCTCTACCAATGGATCTTAGAGTTTTGTTTCTATCCATTGGATCTAAGCTTCATGAGGTGTTAATAGGCTACATTAGGGACCATGAGGAGGAGTTGGGTCTTGGCCACCCATGGATCAAGCCCACATAAAGTCCGATCCACCAATGATGATCCAATCCACTAAAGGTTCATCATTGATCTACCTCACCAACCCCCATATGATAATATGGGCTCCATATATTATTTGTACATTTTCTCCCCGTGTTTAAGATCTCGAATGTCCATCGATTAATTAATTTACTGAGCATTAATTAATCAACATCTAACTCCTTGAGTAGTACCACTCAACCTTTTCATCATGCCGGACCAAGTCCACCTGCAGGGTTTACATGATGAACCTTATGAGCTCCTCAAGGGGACATCATCATCCTAATATATAGGACACGGTTTCCTCCTATAATCAACGACACACTATATAAATAATATCATCTCCCAACTTACCGAGCCTATCGATTTAATCTATAAATCTCGCCCATTGGTAAATCAAAGAGATGAGTACTAAGTATATGTCCCCATAATTATATCGGGATTAAGAGCATGTACTAAATAATATCTGAGGTCTGATTCGATTATGTAGTAAGCAATAAATCGAATCACCTCTATGTCGGTCCTGCTCAATACACACAAAGTGCACTAGTGTGATTTTATGGTCAAGACAAACCAATACCAAATCACACTACAACCATTCCGATGGTTTGTCCAAAGTCATCTCGGTTGTGAGCCTTTACTTATACTTTCCAAGGGGCCGATAACATGATCTCCTGTGTGACACCACACACCATGTTATCTATAATGTAAAGTATGAGACAATATTGCATAACCATAAAAATATGCAAACAATGATCATGTGATTCTTATTTCAAAATAAAGATGTTCATACAAAAGATAGACTTTTCAGTATACATCCCTACAATCTCCCACTTATACTAAAAGACTATGTTGTTCTCAAAGTGTCATACATCTGATCCCCATTCCCTCCACATGCCTATCAAAAGCTCTCGCCGGAAGGGCCTTAGTGAAAGGATCTGCCAGGTTATCCTCCGATGCAATCTTGGCCACAGCAACTTCTCCTCTCTTTACGATTTCTCGTATCAGGTGGTACTTGCGCTCTATGTGTTTACTAGCCTTATGGGCTCGTGGTTCCTTCGAGTTTGCAACTGCACCACTATTATCACAATAAATTGTGATAGTTCTGGGCAAACCAGGAATCACATCCAAGTCCATCAGGAAGTTCCTGAGACATACAGCTTCTTTGGCCGCCTCAGAGGCCGCCACATACTCAGCTTCCATGGTGGAGTCTGCCACGCACTTTTGCTTGACACTCCTCCATAGAATGGATCCACCTCCCAAAGTAAACACAAAACCTGAGGTAGACTTATTGTTATCCCTATTAGATTGGAAGTCGGAATCCGTGTAACCCACAGGGAGTAATTGTCCGCCGAACCAAAGATATAATCCCTAGTCCTTCTCGTGTACTTCAATATATGTTTTTACCGCAGTCCAATATCCTCTGGATTACTCGATATCTGCACGACCATGCCCACAAGAAAGGTATATCCTGGTCTCGCATGAGCATCGTGATACATGAGGCTTCCTACTGCCGAAGCATAAGGAACCACCTTCATCTCCTCTATCTCCTCAGATGATCTATGACACATCTCCTTAGATAAAGGAACTCCATGCCTGAAAGGTAGAAAACCCTTCTTGGAGTTCTGCATGCTAAAACGCTCCATAATCGTGTCTATGTATGAAGCTTGGGATAAGCACAACATCCTTTTCCTGTGATCCCTTATAACCTTGATCCCAAGGATGTGTCCCACCTCTCCCAAGTCCTTCATATCAAACTGTTTGGACAACCATACTCTTACGTCCGATAACACCTTGATATTATTTCCAATCAACAAAATGTCATCTACGTATAGTACAAGAAATACCACTACGTTTCCGTCACATCTCTTGTATACACAAGACTCATCCGGACTTTGAATAAATCTATAAGACTGGATCACCTCATCAAACTGGATGTTCCAAGACCTCGAAGCTTGCTTCAATCCATAAATGGACCGATTAAGCTTACATACAAGATGCTCTTTGCCCTTAGCAATGAATCCCTCTGGTTGCTTCATGTAGATGTTTTCCTCAAGACTTCCATTAAAGAAAGCTGTCTTGACATCCATCTGTCACACCTCATAATCCATATGAGCTGCTATGCATAAGAGAATCTAGATAGATTTAAGCATGGCTACCGGCGAAAAGGTCTCCTCATAATTAATACCCTCTTTCTGAGTATATCCCTTCGCAACAAGACTCACTTTGAAGGTCTCAACCTTCCCATCTATTCCTCTCTTTCTTTTGTAGATCCACTTGCATCCAATGGTTTTTACACCATCAGGTGGTTTTACTAGCTCCCAGACCTGATTTGAATCCATAGATTCAATCTCAGCATTCATTGCACTTTGCCAAGATACTGCATCTTTATCTTGGATTGCCTCATCATATGTCCAGGGATCAGGTTCATGTTCGCCAGGGACCAAATCAGAAGATTCTCCCAAGAACATGAATCTATCAGGCTGTCTCACAACCCTCCCACTACGACGAGGTATCACCTGTGTATCCTCTGTGACACGCAGTGCAGTGACATGTGGTATATCCTCTTGTACCGGTGGTACTAAAGAAGTGACTTTCCCTTTTAGCTCCTCAAGAACAATCCTACTAGTGGGCTTGTGGTTCATCACATAGTCCTCCTCTAAAAATCTGGTATTCGTACTCACGATCACCTTCTGATCCCTAGGACTATAGAACAAACCACCCTTCGTTCTCTTAGGGTAGCCAACAAACAAGCGTACTTCTGTACGAGATTCCAACTTACCAGCATCTCCCTTCGGCACATGTGCTGGACTCCCCCATATCCGAATGTGTCTCAGACTAGGCTTTCGCTCAGTCCACAATTCTACGGAGGTAGAAGGCACTGATTTAGATGGAACAAAGTTCAGAATATACATTGTCGTATCCAGCGCATACCCCCAGAATGAATCTGGCAACTCAGAATAACTCATCATCGATATAACCATCTCCATAAGAGTCCTATTCCTTCGCTCCGCTACACCATTCTGCTGGGGTGTGCCAGGTGCAGACAATTGGGATTGAATCCCAGCCTCTGATAAGTAATTCCTAAACTCTCCCAAGAGGTACTCACCACCACAATCAGATCGTAGGGTCTTGATACTTTTACCTTGACGGTTCTCCACATCAGCCTTGAATTCTTTGAACCTGTCAAAGCATTCAGACTTGCGGCGCATCAAGTAAATGCATCCATATCTTGAATAATCGTCTATAAAAGAGACGAAATATTCAAAACCACCTCTAGCCTGGATAGACATAGGACCGCACAAATCAGTATGAACCAATTCTAACACATCTTTGGCTCTATACCCCTTAGCCTTGAAAGGCCTCTTGGTCATTTTACCTTCCAAGCAAGATTCGCAGGTTGGGAGATCCTCCACCACTAATGAACCCAAAGGTCCATCAGCTATCAACCTTTGAATTCTACTCAGGTTAATATGACCAAGCCTTAGATGCCAAAGATATGTCTGGTTCATCTTCGAAGGTTCTTTTCTCTTATTGGAATTAGAAGATGAGTTATTTACTTCTATATGCATCGTGGGAGCTTTTGGTTCAAGAGTATACAAATTGCCAACCAATGTACCTGAATAGATAATCTCTCTATTTCTTTTTATAACAACTCTGTCATTAAAAGAAACAGAATATCCATCCATAATCAATTTAGAAACCGAAATCAAATTCTTTCTAAATGTAGGTACATAAAGACAATTTCTCAAAACCAAAACTTTATTTCTATCAAACGATAAATGAACGTCTCCCACTACAATAGCCGCTACCTTTGTAGCATTGCCCATGTAGACGGTAATTTCTCCTTCAGCTAGTCGTCGGGTTTCCTAGAACCCCTGCAAAGAATTGCAGACATGATCAGTGGCTCTCGTATCTACACACCAAGTACCAGTAGATAACACCACTAAACATGTTTCAACGACTAAGGCAGAAGATATACCTTTGTTCTGCTTTAGGTTGGGGAAGTCTTTCTTCCCATGTCCAGTCTGTTTGCAAGTGAAGCACTTGCCTTTCGGCTTCTTCACTCCTCCCTGAGGTCCACCCGCCATTTTTGCTCCACCTTGTTTCTTCTTCTTCTTGCCTTTCGGCTTAGAAGTAGAAACCTTCTGAGCAACCATGGCTTCCTGCCCTAACCCATTGCGTATCCGAAAAGTTCCTTTTCCCCAGAATCATCCACAGGCCTAGGAGGACACTCATCGACAGTTAAGACACTATCCAAATTTCTTTTCCAATCAATATTATTTGGGTACAGTAAGTTTATTTCTTTTAATATCACAGCAAGTGGGTTGAAAGCCATTTGAAAATCCTAAGAATCACAATGATCAAAATATAAATATTATTGATTCCTCAAAACAATAAAATTCCAAAATCAACCAACACCTCAAAACACCGAGAATATCGCATGTCACGCAGTGTGGACGTATACGAATTCTACATTTGCAAGAGGAGGTTTTACCCATTAATTTTATTATCTTGTCAACCTTACTTTTTGACAAATAAAATTAATAGTTGGTTCCTCTTTGTCTTTACAAATAAAAGCAGTGACTCCGATGGGGAGGATACTTTTATTTACATCTAAGTGTGCACCATTACACGATACTAAGGGAATTATTTCGGATTATGTGCCTTACCGCTGTGGAAGTACACACACTCCTAGATAATTTCCTATAATCATTATTTGACCTAGTGATCCACAAACAAACCCATCCGTAGGGAGGAAGGCACTCAGAGCCGACGCGCAAGTTTGTTTGCATCACTTGTCAAATTGTAATGGAGGCCGCGGGAATTTATAAAAATATCCCTCTCCCACTTAGTAATTTGAAATTGAAGAATTTTCCTAGCCTACGACATGCATATCAAACAAAAAGCAATAAATATGAAAAATAAATTATTTTCCAACTATTATGGCTTTTGTCTTCAATATGACTCTCGTCGCATCGTCATCTCGTCCGCTCCTCCTACGCCATGTACGAGCCATCCGGAGATCCGAGCCGAGACTAAAACCTATTTTAATTTACATCCATCGATCCTATACTCCACGAGGGAGTGTACATGAAATCTAGATCGAAAGTAAAATAAAATAAAGAGTGGATAAACAATGCCGTATTTAATTTACAAAAACTAAATACTAGCCTCGTTAACCCCGAGGATTCAACAAAATAAATATTTACACACATACAATCACATACACACATATGGCCATAATAGTCGGATCTTATGCCTGCAACCAAAGAGTTAAACTACTCATATCCTACTATTATCCGGCACATATAATATATGAAAAAGTGCATAAAAATTAACCGAATCCTAAACACACAAAACCGGAAACCTTGGCTCTGAAACCAATTGAAGGGTTTTGCCTTGTCGAGTCCGTGGGGGGAAACTTCGCTTCCCCTTCGCCCCGGTTGCTTGACCATGGTGATCCCTTCGATGTCCCCGGATTAAAAAATTTAATCCTAGACAAAAGGGATTCCCAAAGCAACCAAGTCATCGTCGTGCTATTCGTTTAGAGAGGTTACTTAAACAAACTAGTTGTTCAAGCGACCTTCCTCTATTCTACGAGTAGCCGCGGAATAGACGATGTCCGGATCGCCGGTTTTTGTGTTTATACTCGGGATCCAAGTATTATTTATCCATTTACAGAAATATAACATGCTTATATTTGTAAAACAAAAACAAGCAATGAATAAAAGAGAAAGATGAATAGGTATACCTCTTGGTCTTCTAATGTATGACCTTCCTCCTTTTGGACGTCGTGTGGGCGACAATCCACCAAAAGTCGAAGCTCCTAGATCGCAAAACTTCCTTACTTGCTTTTCCCAAGCAAGAGGAAGAAAAGAAACAATGTTTTTCTCCTTCCAAAACTCAACCAACAAAGAGCTATCAAAGCCCTTGCCGCCGGCCAACTAGAAGGAGAAGGAGATGGTGGAAAACTACCAAGACACCAAGGGAAACCCTATATCTTGTTTCCACCACCTAAGGAGAAGAAGAAGGAGGCTTTGGGCACCGGCCAAGGCTGGAAAAAAGCTGGGAGAAGCTGCTGGACGTTGGCCCAAAGAGGAAGAATAAGAGAGAAAAAAACCTTCCTTATTTGGTGTCACCCTAGCCTCCAAACCCTAATCCCAATCCTATCTCAAATAGGATTGCTCCTTGCCGCCCAAACCCTAGCTCTCCTCCTATTCATTATGTCATCCACGACCACTCCCCATGCCCTCCTTTTATAGAGTTAGGGATAAGTCATGAATCAATCTCTTCCATTGGTTCTAGGGATTTAATCTCAACCGTCATATCTAGAGATTTAATCTCAACCGTCGGATCTTAGAGATTTAATCTCTACCAATGGATCTTAGAGTTTTGTTTCTATCCATTGGATCTAAGCTTCATGAGGTGTTAATAGGCTACATTAGGGACCATGAGGAGGAGTTGGGTCTTGGCCACCCATGGATCAAGCCCACATAAAGTCCGATCCACTAATGATGATCCAATCCACTAAAGGTTCATCATTGATCTACCTCACCAACCCCCATATGATAATATGGGCTCCATATATTATTTGTACATTTTCTCCCCGTGTTAAGATCTCGAATGTCCATCGATTAATTAACTATTGAGCATTAATTAATCAACATCTAACTCCTTGAGTAGTACCACTCAACCTTTTCATCATGCCGGACCCAGTCCACCTGCAGGGTTTACATGATGAACCTTATGAGCTCCTCAAGGGGACATCATCATCCTAATATATAGGACACGGTTTCCTCCTATAATCAACGACACACCATATAAATAATATCATCTCCCAACTTACCGAGCCTATCGATTTAATCTATAAATCTCGTCCATTGGTAAATCAAAGAGATGAGTACTAAGTATATGTGCCCGTTATTATATCGGGATTAAGAGCATGTACTAAATAATATCTGAGGTCCGACTCGATTATGTAGTCAGCAATAAATCGAATCACCTCTATGTCGGTCCTGCTCAATACACACAAAGTGCACTAGTGTGATTCTATGGTCAAGACAAACCAATACCAAATCACACTACAACCATTCCGATGGTTTGTCCAAAGTCATCTCGGTTGTGAGCCTTTACTTATACTTTCCAAAGGGCCGATAACATGATCTCCTGTGTGACACCACACACCATATTATCTACAAAAGTATGAGACAATATTGTATAATCATAAAAATATGCAAACAATGATCATGTGATTCTTATTTCAAAATAAAGATGTTCATACAAAAGATAGACTTTTCAGTATACATCCCTACAGTTATCGCATACGATACTCAAGAATACTCCATGAACCGAAAATCTCCACGGTATAACCTATCCAGCGATCCAACAAACTCATCTTATGGATCAAGAAAATGAGTGGACTTACCTTATCATACTAAGTCCTTTTCGAATTCCAAATAATCTCCCAACACTGTCCATTATACTAGGCTTTCACGTCCATCTCGGTACAGAACTTTGTTGATTATTTATATACCACCTTTACTCTTTGACACACTGAACACCAGACTGCCAAGTCAACTAAGTTCTCCATGTCGTTCCTCCATGGAGAACATTTCAATACTTACTATTTTTCGAATACAATCCGATACATCTGCAACATATACAACCTACCGCAATCTACTAGCATTACTTATCAAAATATCATGATAAAGCCTCGTGGCTCTCGGGGTAATGAAAAAGGCACTATCTGCAGGCAATGACATGCTACCATGACCGGGACTCATAGCCAGTCAAGATGCCAGGTAGCTATCTAGCCACTACGACCTACAATTTCCACTATCACTAATTCCGAACAGGTAGAGCAAGAACATAACTCTATGGTAGATGCTCTCTATCATCCCAACAGGGATCCCTAGTTGCAACTTTCCTTGTTCTAACAACTCTAGGCAACTAACTACTCAGTAGCTAGCTAAAACTCCATGAGCATTCCTACTCCTCACCTCTACAAAACAACATAACAACTCCTGCTAGGTCCACGTCATATATATATATGACAACCCATCTCGTAGTTCCTCATTTGACGTAACCATGGGATATGTCTCAATCAACTAAATCAGAAATGCTCCCTTCTCTGAAACATTGCATACGCATACAATACCCTTCCTTCCACCCGAGAATGATCAAACAACTCTGGTGTAAAAGTCAACCATCGTCTGAGCCCTGAAACTAGTTTCACAAGCTTCAAACCAAGTAAATTACACCACCAATCAGCGGTGTAATACCGCTAGAGCATCCTATCCATATCTATGAAAAAAAGAAAAAAAAATCAAATCAATACCAGAAAACCATCATCTACGGTGGCCGAGTGCTCAACTCCAACTGCCACCATCATAAATAATCCAATCGTGTCCAGAATACACGATTTCCTAAATCCCTGGACGACTAAGTCGTCATAAGTCAAACAAGATAATCAAACCTCGTACAATTCATACCAAGTATGAAATTGTCACCACTATACACCTGCATCCTCTTTACTCTAGGTTGATGATATATCAATCATCCCTATAACTTTGATAATTGTATGACACCCTGTCACTACAATATCAACACACCAATCATAAATCAATCCTAGAGTATACACAGGTGTCCTATAGCTGATCTAAATAGATCCTCAATCCACCATGAAGGATATTCATTTCCTTCTACCACTACCGCATTCCATCATCGATAATCGATGTATAACCTCAAAGGTTCATCTCTCATTGAACAATGAGTTCCAGAGCTTCCCCAGAAATAAAATACTGGGACAAATAAATATCTCATCCAACACCTCCTATAATTGAAATTTAGATTCTTCCAATTCCCATAGTGTTAAGCAACACTGATACCAACTAAATTATCTCCTAAAAAATCGTCATTCTTACAAATACCTCTCGGCATCATCAACCTTGCCAACTTTGAAAGACCGATCGATGACGGTATCATAGCAACTCGATTGGCTTACAGCCAATTGAATGACATTACCTTGAGTACATCACGAGCTTTAACAACCTTGTGCGCTTTACACTAGCCCTCAGCCAACGCACCATAAGTAAAAATATTAGCTCGTAAAAATAACATTACCTCAGTACCAAATAAATTATCTCACGATGAGGATCTTCGATATCGAAACTATTTTGAAATCACTCCGATCGCCTACTCTACTGCTTGCCTACAAGCAGCAAGCTGAAGTTCCTCCAACACTACATCTGATTACTCTCGAATTATACCAGCATCCGAGAGACCTTCTTATACCATCATGTCACAAGCATAACCTCCAAGTTAATATCCAGATATTCACATCATATCAACCAAGTCAACTATAAAACAACTAAGTCAACTCTCTCACTATAATATAACATTTCCATCAATCAATCTCTAAACATCCAAAATCATTTTCATACCCCTTTCATAATCATCACAGTAATCATCTCAACATCTCACCTATCAGTGGAACCACTATTAATCCACATGATCCAAATATAAAAAAATCCTTTTAATCCTATCTGTACATGTTTTAACCACAGATATCTGTAAACACTTGTATCTCTCAATATATCATCAAGTAAGGTAAACTATAGTAATACCTCAATGATCAATCCTTCAACCATCTGATACCAACCTCAATGATCAATCCTTCAACCATCTACAACTCCTTTCGAGTAAAGATGTAAACTCATCCAACTTCTGCTCTTAATGAATTCCCTATTTCACAGTGACCTAGAATAAGAATTCGGTAACTATATGAATCTAGGTGTATACACCTCTTCCTCTCCTTTTCTTCAAGAACCATACAACCAGCCTCATATCTCCACAAGTGTACAAACCACTTCTGATAGCGACATATATCTGAGGAGAAAATTTAAATCCATATTCCTATTTTCCACTGGGAAATGAGGTGTTTCATCCATCTTTCATTCCCGGGACAGAGCCTTGATCACCACCAAAACAACCCAAAATTCCAACTAAATCCTCAATCACTCAAGAGGTTGTAAACCCCCATCATCAACATCAAGTTACCATCTCTAGCAACCGACATAATCAATATCGAGCAACAACATGGGAACGAAATAATGCCACGTGAATCCCGCTAGAAGAGCACGTTCACGACTTCTACGGTTTCCTTATCAGAAGTGTAGGTTATTACCACTAGGTTGACTACACTATTATCTTGAGACACTTGCTGCAGCGTTATTTTCATAATTATGACTCACCCTAATGCCTCCCGATAGGAAACTGATGGAAAAGTTCTACTATCCTAATCCAAATGTAAGCAAATAAATTGGGGGTGATCGAAGGCAACTCAATCACTAACTTGAGTCGTTAAGTGGGGGTAAACTCTATAGGGAACTCCATTAACAATTGATCACTCAACTTAAGACTCACGCATTCCTCAACAATGAGTCATACAAAATAACCTGGAGAAATATTGTCTCTCGGAAACATCCTAAACCCATGATCCTGTAATGGGTTATTTCCTCAAATAAATTTCTTCTGTTAGTAATATATGAGAGATGTCCTAAGGCAATCGCCTTATGTATGAACCATTTATATGATAAATGAAGATTCACTATTTGAGTATACATGTTTTATGTATTTGATTGGATCTTAAACTCATTTACTGAATGTCCACGATACGATTCACAGCATGAGAGAAATTGTGATTGGATCACAACTAGTGAGTATCTCTACATGTGTAATTGTGATGTATCGGAATTATCCCTAGTCGATGAATTGATGAATCTGGACACCATCAATTCTGTTGAGACTAGCACGAGGTATACTCCTTGGTGTATCCAAGCAGCTGATTCTCACTGGCTGGAGACATAGTGATGTCCGGAGTTAATCGTGGATACTAGTTATGGTAACTAGTTCATTGGAGTGACCAGCCGTAAGACTTCATATGGTTCTCTGCATATATAGATATGTCAATGAAGTTCTTATTGTGGCTTAAGTGCGATGTTCCTTTGACTTGCGGTATTCAAGTCATCTTGATCATGGAGACTTATGCTTTGACATCTTAAGCAAACATCTCTAAGGAGATGTGGACCCGGGATGATTGGGTATAAGTCGAAGTGATCGAAGGTGTTTGAATAGCCTATAAAGGATTCACCACTCCTTGCGAGGAGATGTATACCCATGGCCTCTCGTCGGATTGTTACTAAAGTCTTTGGCCAAAGTATTACATGTTTAGAGTAAGGTACTCTTCGATACATGTGGAGTAACTAGAATCCGTAGGACGAGGAAATGATACTTGGGCTAGGTGTGACGTAGTCAGCCTAGTGGGGACTGACACAATAGACCATGTCCCGAACCAAGTGGGTATAAGATGAGTGAAGGAATGGGGCACGATTCATTCGAGCTACTGAAGGGTTTCAGAAATAGTTCTGGATCAACCGTTGATCTTTTCGGTTAATTGGGGATCATGATGTACTACTAGGTGCCACTCATGATCGTTCTATAATTAATGGTTAATTATAGACGGCCAACATAAACCGAGAACCTATTTGGTCACACGCACAACGAGTGAAATCCAAAGGATTTAAAACGAGCTTGAGAATTGGATTCTCAGACCGAGAGAAACTAGGTTTGGTTGGACCAAACATAAAGCGAGCATGAAATCGTTTCAGTCGCAATGGAAGCGTGGATGGGCTGCGTCTTATGAAGACGTAATGGATGGACCAAAATGGTTTGGTTCTAATCCAATGGATAAGAATAAACCAAAGGGTTTGGTTTATTTTAAACGAATGAACCAAAAGTTGGTTCGGTTCGTTTTAACTTAAAATAAACCATCATGGTTTGGTTTATTTTAACTTATCTTAATGGAGCGGGTTAACAGGCTTTATGGATATGATCCATTAACCATTAAGAGAATTAGTTCTCTATAAAAGTGGGCTTAAGGGATTGTTAAACCCTAACTAATCCAAAACCCTAGCCTCTTAGAGTTGCCGCCCACCCCAATTGAGCTTTGTGCCGTCCAAGACCCTTGCCGGCGTCCAAGCTCCAGCCGGTGAACCTCCGGCGACCCTCCGGTGATCTCCTATAGGTTCGGCATCAAGGTGAGCCTTTTCTCTCCTTGTTTTGGCCGGCGCCTATTCCTCCACCAAGCTGTCCAGTTTTCTGGACAGCTTCTCCTCCTCTCGTCGGAGCGTCGTTTGGACGACGGTTAGTGCTCCGACAGCGGCTAACTTATTGGGGATTTGATCTCCGATAATCCTCTGAGGTGGAGGACGAAGGATTCGTCAAACGGTTGACGAACACCTCTCCGGAGAAGCGAGTTTTGAGAACTCATTTTGGATCCGAATTTGGATTCGGATCGTGATCATCTCTCGATCACGTCGTCTTCAACACGAGGCTAGTAACCCGTACGAAGACGAAGCTCGTGACTTAGCGAAGTCATCCCGAGGAGCTCGGCGTGGATACGGATAGAGACGATTCTTACGAGGATCGTTCCGGTTGATGCCGTTCCCGCTACACGTCATACGGAAGGTATAACGTAGTTTAATTTCCTTTTATTGCAAATTTTAATTTACGGTTATGTCTACACTTGTTGTAATAGCATGCGTGTGTTGTGTGTATTGTAATAAATAGGAGTATTTATTATTTTTATTGCTTCCGCTGTGCTCATGTTTACGAAACATGATCGAACACACACACGCCGCGGTGCCGGAAACCCAACAGTGGTATCAGAGCCCAGGTTGTGTTTTGACATAATCGTAAAAATGGTTTTGCGATAGTCATAATGTATTTCTGGAAGTTTTCTAAATTTTGGAAATTTAGAAGTATTTATGGAAATTTTTCAATTTTGGAAAGTCTAGAAGTATTTATGGAAATCTTCCACTTTTGGAAAGTTGGAAGTATTTATGGAAATTTATATTTTCCATAAATAAAATATTTGATTAGATTCTGGAAATTTGTTTCCTAATTTAATCATGATTTGATTTGGGAAATCAAATCTTAAAATATTTAATTTCCATAAGTAGTTTTAAAGATTTAGGAAATTGGTTTCCTAAATAGATTTTCCTTAATCAAATAATTCCATGAATAAAATATGTGATTAGATTTGGAAATCTGTTTCCTAATTTAATTATGATTTGATTTGGAGAATCAAATCTTAAACATATTTTATTTCCATAAATAGTTATGACATATAAGGAAATTATATACATGACATAATTGTATGCCATGTAATTGCATTAGATGCATAACATTATGTCATGCGTGTCGTGACATGTAGATGTATGCCATGTATGCCATGCCATGTAGATAATAGTTATTTGCATGCAAAGAGGATGAGACATAAAAAAACCCTTAATCAATATTAAAGCCTACACCTTCCATTAATATGGTTAGAACCAGAGTTTTGTTTCTTGTTTGGGTTGTTGGACTCTCTCCAAGCCCGGCTCGAACCTGAATATGTTCAAACCATGGAATAGTTTAATACTAATATGGTAAGAGTCAGAGGTCAATCGTTAGCTTTGGTTGTTGGACTCTCTCCAAGCTGGGCTAATTGGTTGAATGCGCTCTAACCATATTAAAACTATGTCCTGATTAATGGGTTGGCTTTAACCTGGAGCATCGGCTTGTTGGACTCTCTCCAAGGTCGATGTAAAGGGAGGTGAAGTTGGGTGCTATGCATATGATGCATACTTGTTAATGTGTTAACAACCCGATGTATGAGTGAACATTCAATTAGTCGATAGCACATTGTGATAGTTGCATATACGTGATATGCAATCGGTATAATTGATACCTACCGTCGTAGTTATGAATGGCTTGTTGGACTCTCTCCAAGGTTGTTCATAACTATGATGGATATCAGCCCATTCGGAGATGGACCTACAATCTCCCGAAGTGATTTTGGGGTTTTTGAAATTCAAAAAATGAATGGGATTTATGAATGTATATTGATGCATTTTAAAAATCATCTTTCTCATATATGCTCGTTTTGTATTTCTAAGTTAATATATTGATCATGATGTGTTTGAATTTGCGTTCCATTTTGGATTCAAATAAATTGACTGGGCCGAGTTTCATGGACTGGCTTAGAAGCTTGAGAATTGTTCTCAAGGTTGAAAAGCTTGCAAATGTCCTCGAAGCGCCTCTTCCTTGATCTGGTGACGATGCAACTCGGACCAATTGTTGGCCTATCGAAACATGTGAGTGATTCAACAAATGAGTTGCATCATGCTAGCCGCGATGGAACCCAAGCTAAAGCGCATGAGCATATGGATGCTCATATCGTAGTCCTTCATCTTTGTGAGTTGGTTGATGAGCAAGTGAGATTGAAAAGGTTCAAGTCTCAAAGCTCCTCTTCACCTCTGAGATGCTAGAAGGTTCATCCAATACGAAGACTGTGGAGTCTTCTGAGAAGCATGAGCAGGGGACGGTGCTATTAGTTGATTCCTCGAAGAAAGGTTCTAAGAGGAAGTCAAAGGAGCAACAGAAGGGAAAGAAGAGAAAGGCTAAGAAAGTAGAACTAGCACAAAAGGAAACTTGCCATCATTATGGCAAGGAGAGCCATTTGCGAAGAAAGTGCAAGATTTATCTTGAGTCCGTGAAGAAGGATAAGGCATCGGATGCCCCATCTTCTTCAGAAATCTTCTTTATTGATTGTCATTCTATTTCCTCAGACACTTGGGTATTTGATACTGGGTGTGGCTCACATATATGTAATGACATACATGGTCTAAGGAATAGAAGAAGACTCGTCAAGGGGAGAGTCAAATTTACGTGTTGGGAATGGAGCAACGGTTGCTGCACTCGCCATCGGAACGTATTTCTTGGAACTCCCTGTAGGACTTGTCTTAGAACTGGACAATTGCTTTTATGTTCCTTCGTTGATAAAGAACATCATTTATATTTCTTGTCTAAATAGAAATGGGTTCCATTTGACTTTTAGTAACAATTGTTGTTACATAACTTTGAATGGAGTTCTTTATGGGATTGGAACTTTAAGCAATGGTGTTTATACGTTGGACGTATCCAGTGATGATTTCAATATCGAAGCGAGCAACACGCGTGCTCGAAAGGATAATCAAATAGACTCCTATATATGGCATTGTCGTCTTGGCCATATAAGCAAGAAACGCATGTCCGAATTACACCGATGTGGAATTCTGGAATCGTTTGAATTAGATTCATACGATACATGCGAATCAGCTTAAAAGGCAAGATGACTAAGTTACCTTTTACTGGAAAAGGTGAACGAGTGGGAGAGTTACTAGGTCTAGTACATACTGATGTATGTGGACCTATGTCAACTCAAGCTTTAGGAGGCTATAGCTACTTCATTACCTTCACCGATGATTACTCACGGTTTGGGTATGTGTTCTTGATGAAACACAAGTCTGAAGCCTTTGAAAGGTTCAAAGAATTCAGAAATGAAGTAGAGAAACAACATGACAAAAGTATTAAAATACTTCGATTGGATCGAGGTGGTGAATACTTAAGTCAAGAGTTTCTTGATTATCTAAGAGACAATGGCATATTGTCTCAATGGACTCCGCCCTATACACCACAGCATAATGGTGTATCTGAGAGGCGTAACCGGACCTTGTTGGACATGGTCAGGTCAATGATGAATCATGCGACTCTTCCCAAGTCCTTTTGGGGTTATGCACTTGAGCTTATTTACTTGTTAAATGTAATGCCTACCAAGGTAGTCTCAACTACTCCATATGAGATATGGAATGGTAAGAAACCTCATGTATCTTACTTGAAGATATCGGGTTGTCCTGCTTATGTGAAGCGGACTGTATCAGACAAATTGGATGCTAAGTCTGATAAATGTCTATTTATTGGATACCCTAAGGAAACAAGGGGTTACCAATTCTATCATCCTGTGGAACAGAAGGTGTTTGTTTCAAGGCATGCTGTGTTTCTAGAGAAAGAGTTTCTCTTGCAAGAAAACAGTGGTAGTGTCGTTGAGCTTGAGGAGGCTCGAGAGACTCAAATAGACATTGAAGAGATACCTGGTGAAGCACAACAACAACTCATAGTGATGAGCAATCTACCGACTATTGTAACACCACATCTTCGTAGATCCGGTAGAACACGCAATATTCCTGAGAGATATGGATTTCTCGTAAGTGAATCGAACGACGTGTTACTCATTGATGATGAGGAGCCTACCAGTTATGAAGAAGTGCTGACAAGTTCAGAAAGGGATAAGTGGCTTGGTGCCATGAAGTCGGACATGGATTCCATGTATGAAAACCAAGTTTGGAACTTGGTTGACCCACCTGAAGGCATAAAGCCTATAGGGTGCAAGTGGGTTTTCAAGAAGAAAACCGACATGGATGGTAATGTGATTACCTATAAGGCTAGATTGGTGGCGAAAGGATATCGTCAAAAGCAAGGTGTTGATTATGACGAAACCTATTCGCCTGTAGCTATGCTTAAATCCATTCGGATGCTCCTGGCCATAGCAGCTCATTATGATTATGAGATATGGCAGATGGATGTGAAAATAGCTTTCCTTAATGGAAACTTGCTCGAGGACGTGTATATGATACAGCCTGAGGGTTTCACATCGGTTGATAAAACCAAGGTATGCAAGTTGCGACGATCCATTTATGGATTGAAGCAAGCATCCAGGAGCTGGAATATCCGTTTTGATGAGACGATCAAAAAGTTTGATTTCTCACAAAATCCAGACGAACCTTGTGTGTACAAGAAGGTTAGTGGGAGTGCAGTCGTGTTCCTAGTATTGTATGTCGATGACATATTACTTATAGGAAACGATGTGTCAATCTTACAGTCAGTTAAGGTTTGGTTATCCAAGACATTCTCCATGAAAGACCTGGGAGAAGCAACCTACATCCTCGGGATTAAGATCTATAGAGATAGATCGAAACGGTTGCTTGGTCTTTCGCAGTCTACATATATAGACCGAGTGCTAAAGAGGTTTAGCATGTCGGAATCCAAGAAAGGTTTCCTACCCATCAGGCATGGGGGTACACCTTTCGAAGTCTATGTGTCCGCGCACAGAAGACGAGAGGATTTGCATGAGTAAGATTCCCTATGCATCCGCAATAGGATCTATCATGTATGCTATGTTATGTACGAGGCCCGATGTATCGTATGCTCTGAGTGTCACGAGCAGATACCAGTCCGATCCAGGAATGGATCATTGGGCGGCTGTTAAGACGATCCTTAAGTACTTGAGAAGAACTAAGGATGTGTTCCTAATATATGGAGAAGGGTACATGGTGATACGTGGGTATACGGATGCCAGCTCCAGACAGACAAGGATGATTCCATGTCTCAGTCTGGGTATGTATTCACCTAGAATGGAGGCGCAATAAGTTGGAAAGGTTCCAAGCTTGACACTATAGCGGATTCTGCCACTAAGGCAGAATACGTTGCAGCTTTGGAAGCAGCAAAGGAAGCGGTTTGGATCAAGTAGTTCATCTATGAACTTGATGTGGTCTCATCAATGATCCAAACATGTGCTTCGCCGCTATCATCTTATCAGAGATATCATAAGTAGGAACGAAATACAAATCAAGAAAATTCCCACTGAAAGGAACTTAGCGGATCCTTTGACTAAAGCATTACCTCAAAGTAAGTTTGAGGGTCATGTTGGTGCTTATGGTATTGGATACCGTAGCGATTGGCATTAGGCCAAGTGGGAGTCTGTTAGTAATATATGAGAGATGTCCTAAGGCAATCGCCTTATGTATGAACCATTTATATGATAAATGAAGATTCACTATTTGAGTATACATGTTTTATGTATTTTATTGGATCTTAAACTCATTTACTGAATGTCCACGATACGATTCACAGCATGAGAGAATTTGTGATTGGATCACAACTAGTGAGTATCTCTACATGTGTAATTGTGATGTATCGGAATTATCCCTAGTCGATGAATTAATGAATCTGGACACCATCAATTCTGTTGAGACTAGCACGAGGTATACTCCTTGGTGTATCCAAGCAGCTGATTCTCACTGGCTGGAGACATAGTGATGTCCGGAGTTAATCGTGGATGCTAGTTATGGTAACTAGTTCATTGGAGTGACGAGTCGTAAGACTTCATATGGTTCTCTGCATATATAGATATGTCAATGAAGTTCTTACTGTGGCTTAAGTGCGATGTTCCTTTGACTTGCGGTATTCAAGTCATCTTGATCATGGAGACTTATGCTTTGACATCTTAAGCAAACATCTCTAAGGATATGTGGACCCGGGATGATTGGGTATAAGTCGAAGTGATCGAAGGTGTTTGAATAGCCTATAAAGGATTCACCACTCCTTGCGAGGAGATGTATACCCATGGCCTCTCGTCGGATTGTTACTAAAGTCTTTGGCCAAAGCATTACATGTTTAGAGTAAGATACTCTTCGATACATGTGGAGTAACTAGAATCCGTAGGACGAGGAAATGATACTTGGGCTAGGTGTGACGTAGTCAGCCTAGTGGGGACTGACACAATAGACCATGTCCTGAACCAAGTGGGTATAAGATGAGTGAAGGGAATGGGGCACGATTCATTCGAGCTACTGAAGGGTTTCATAAATAGTTCTGGATCAACCGTTGATCTTTTCGGTTAATTGGGGATCATGATGTACTACTAGGTGTCACTCATGATCATTCTATAATTAATGGTTAATTATAGACGGCCAACATAAACCGAGAACCTATTTGGTCACACGCACAACGAGTGTAATCCAAAGGATTTAAAACGAGCTTGAGAATTGGATTCTCAGACCGAGAGAAACTATGTTTGGTTGGACCAAACATAAAGCGAGCATGAAATTGTTTCAGTCGCAATGGAAGCGTGGATGGGCTGCGTCTTATGAAGACGTAATGGATGGACCAAAATGGTTTGGTTATAATCCAATGGATAAGAATAAACCAAAGGGTTTGGTTTATTTTAAACGAATGAACCAAAAGTTGGTTCGGTTCGTTTTAACTTAAAATAAACCATCATGGTTTGGTTTATTTTAACTTATCTTAATGGAGCGGGTTAACAGGCTTTATGGATATGATCCATTAACCATTAAGAGAATTAGTTCTCTATAAAAGTGGGCTTAAGGGATTGTTAAACCCTAACTAATCCAAAACCCTAGCCTCTTAGAGTTGCCGCCCACCCCAATTGTTGGAGTTTTGGCCAACCCTAAAGCCGCCGCCCAGCTTTGTGCGCGTCCCAAGACCCTTGCCGCGACCAAGCTTCAGCCGGTGAACCTCCGGCGACCCTCCGGTGATCTCCTATAGGTTCGGCATCAAGGTGAGCCTTTTCTCTCCTTGTTTTGGCCGGCGCCTACTCCTCCACCAAGCTGTCCAGTTTTCTGGACAGCTTCTCCTCCTCTCGTCGGAGCGTCGTTTGGACGACGGTTAGTGCTCCGACAGCGGCTAACTTATCGGGGATTTGATCTCCGGTAATCCTCTGAGGTGGAGGACGAATGATTCGTCAAACGGTTGACGAATACCTCTCCGGAGAAGCGAGTTTTGAGAACTCGTTTTAGGATCCGAATTTGGATTCGGATCGTGATCATCTCTCGATCACGTCGTCTTCAACACGAGGCTAGTAACCCGTACGAAGACGAAGCTCGTGACTTAGCGAAGTCATCCCGAGGAGCTCGGCGTGGATACGGATAGAGACGATTCTTACGAGGATCGTTCCGGTTGATGTCGTTCCCGCTACACGTCATACGGAAGGTATAACGTAGTTTAATTTCCTTTTATTGCAAATTTTAATTTACGGTTATGTCTACACTTGTTGTAATAGCATGCGTGTGTTGTGTGTGTTGTAATAAATAGGAGTATTTATTATTTTTATTGCTTCCGCTGTGCTCATGTTTACGAAACATGATCGAACACACACACGCCGCGGTGCCGGAAACCCAACAACTCAATCACTAACTTGAGTCGTTAAGTGGGGGTAAACTCTATAGGGAACTCCATTAACAATTGATCACTCAACTTAAGACTCATGCATTCCTCAACAATGAGTCATACAAAATAACCTGGAGAAATATTGTCTCTCGAAAACATCCTGAACCCATGATCCTGTAATGGGTTATTTCCTCAAATAAATTTCTTCTACATATTCCACCAATTAACAACTTGATCATTACAATAGTAAGAAACTAACTCCACTCTCCGTATATAAATACATGTTAGATACTTAACAGTACCTTCAATGTTATCAATCTAGGCTCAAGCAGCTCAAGGATCAAAATCCCTATGGAACTTCGTAACTTAAACCTCCATTGTCTGTATCAATAATAGTATACATTTCCTGTCCCTTATCCACCAGGGTAATAATCTGACTAGCATAATCAGTGAAAATCTATAACATTGTAGTCCGTGATTTCCACAACAAATGTGATGACTTGACCCCTGCTTTCTGACTCAATATCAGTCAGCCCTCAAAGAAAATTCACCTTTTCGACATGGGTTCAAGACTCACAAACTGAACAGATTGTTCATGTGGTCAACTCCATCCACGATTACGAATAGTGACCAATACACTAAATGTTATTTTCTGTTATCCACTAAACCCATAGCCAATCTAACCAGGAGTATAAACACTACGGCAACTCCGGTTGGTCACCTTGGTGGGCGACCCCTATTACGAGTCTGCACATGAGTCAAAACTCTATAGACCCTTCTGGCAACTCCTTAGCTAGAGATCTCACTGTCCTCTTGCGTGGTTACCCTGCACCACGTCTCGGTGCAGGAGCATGCCCACCTCGTCTCATATCTGTTAAATTATTACATATGTTACTAGAACAGATATTACTAGAAGTAATAACATATAAAATTAATCATCATACCTATTTTGCCGCAGGAGAGGTCCCGTCGCCGCCAAAACCCCATATTAACCTCGTTAAAAATCCTCGAATTTCCGAAACATAAAAATCGTCGAAAATCCATACCAATTCCAAAATTTCCAGATTGCCTCGCAAAACCTGCCAAACGTGGCGAACTCCGAAAAATCCAAAAAACCCTAGGAACTCGAAAACCTAGGCACTCTGATACCAAATAAATTGTCACGACCCGAAGGAGTCCCCACCAGACGAAAATCCGGCAGCATCTCCCCTGTACGGGTGACAATGTCAATTTACATACAAGGCCTACACGGCCACTATACATCGGTCAACACGACCGGAATCCAAACACCCACGCAGATAATAAATCAGGCCTCAAGCCAACAATCAAATGATATAAACAAAAGAATATCATAACTAAACCTACCCCTTCTGCCATCTGGGCAGGAATACTCAACCAAAATCCAATCCAGAACAAACTCCGAATAGAGGTCCATAAGGACACCAAAAATCCACGAATACATAAATCCAATTCCAGTCCTAAATATATCTTCTAAACAAGATATCCAAAACCAAAAACAAATAACCAAATACACTTCCACGACGAGGGGGTTTGGCAGCTGGACTCTCCTGACAACTTCATCCTGAAATAGATATAATCAACGGGGTCAGTTCAAAGAACTCAGCGGGTATAGTCGATATGCAAAGTAAGATATAGCTAACAATAAATATCATGCCAGTATAGTCTCACATATAGGGTATGCAAGAAATAAATACAACAGGACTGTACTAACCTGAATCTCCTACCCTGATATAGGAGCATGTGCCTGACTAGAAGTAATAAAGTCCTCACCATATATATAAATATGTATCCTGTATGCATGACAATCATATGCACATCCAAGGAATCAATACAATAATGCAGCAAACACAATACAAATGCAATTCGTACAAAGTGCATGCCGTGCTAATGACATGGTCACCGACGCTACCACCGCTCACACGTGATGGTAAAGTCGGCGAGTAGGGCTATGACAATCGTGCACTCGCCATCACTGCTTCCCGAGTGACCGAGTGGACACGATGTTGTCGAGTACACCTATCCTCCCGCCCCAAACATAGTGGGGAGCTAAGCTCTCATCTCCGGTCATAGACCAGAGGAGAGGATCCCCGCCTCGCTACCACGCGCCTCATCGCTACCCATGAGCGGACGGCGAACTCGACAGAGCAATCGCACACACCTCCCGATGTACCACTAACCCATGAGTGAGCGATGCGAGCCATAACTAGCCTGGCTCAACAATAATGGAACTCGTCACCAAGATGCAATCATGCAAAAATGGTGCATGATACTAAAGCATGTAAATCCTACTCAAAATACCTATCCAAATAATATGTACAATTAATATGTACATATCCATAATCCAAATAACTATGATCCAAGTTAAACAGGGAAGATATAATCATAACCTATCACATGCATGTATCTAGTAGGCACAGAAAACATACTAGCCATATAAACATGAAAATTATTGCAAGCTATCCTAACTAGCATATCAACATTTGACTATATCTAGGAGATAAGTCAAAATACCCGCCTGATAATATATCCGCAAAAGAACCAGATCGTCACGACCGGAGACCTGCCTCGTGACCAAAACCTACACAATACATAACTATTGTTAAGCACAAAATACCATTCACCCACAAATCAAATACTAAATCGATTCCTTCCATAACCAATTAATCCAAAGTAAATCCATCAAATCCAAGCACACGACAACGTGCTAAATTACTACTATGTATCCCCAAGTAGACCCTCAACCCGTAGGTCATAAATTGTAATTAACTCCTCAATCCAAAAACATATCCTTGCAATTTATCTCACCATGATCAATACTCATCATATGAAAATATTATCCATCTCACAACAAATGATCGAATCGAATCTTACATCGACCTCATATCCGATCCACCAGATTGATTTAATTATCCTATTCAACCTAATCAATCCTCCATACTGAATTACAGAACCGATCATATTTATGAATCTAACCTAACCCTAGGTGACATACACACGATTCAAGCAATCCTTACCTCAAACCCGATCCAACACTTGGATCCCACAACTTATCACCCACAATCCATTTACAGCCGTTAACAACTCGCCTAACGATAAACTCACAACCATCAGTTCTTATTCCCTTTACAAAGATCCGTTCGGATCAACAAGAAATCCGATGATTAGGTTATATGAAATTCACTGGCTGATTCACCAACTCATCCCTCAATCAGTAATCACGTCGACTATAACCATCTGTCCAAAACCACTAACTCCAAACCCTAATCCTACTAATAGGAAAATCGACGGATTTACCTGAAATCAGATATGGCACAGGGGAAAATAACCCCAATCTATTCGCTGCCCATAAACAAACCACTCCTATATCTATCCACCATTACCACAACACAACCACTCAAAAATCTAACAATTTTACAGCTAAAAGAGAGGCTAGCTCAAACTTACCAGCCTTGAAATCTCTCATAATCCTTCCCAAATCTCTGTTCATCGGAATTTCTTGCTGCTGCCCTAGCACCCCACACGACGATCTTGCTTCCTGCCATCCCCTGTTCATCGGCAACTGGTGCTCACTATCACTGTCCAAAATCACTGATCAAGCTCAAATAGGAAATCCACAGCTAGGACTTTTAATCTCGTCCAAGGAACAAGGAATCCGACTCCTACCTTGCTCCGGCGACCACCGGCAGGGATCGCAACCTCCGCCCCAAATCGGCACGTAACGGTGACTAGGCTAGCAGCAGGCGCGGGCGGGGAGAAAGGAAGAGGAGCGGCGACAGCGCTCTTTAGCGAGGCCGAGGCACCGCCGATCGATGGCGAGGCGGTAGCGCCTGCTCGGTGCGAGGAGGCCGGCGCCACCGTCGATGGCAAGGCCGGCGGAGAGATGCGAGCGCAGAGGAAGGTTGCAGCGGTCAGAGCGAGGAGGGTGGCGCCGACAAAGGCGAACGCTGCCTGATCGTCAAAGGAGAAGGGATTGTCGACAGAGAAGATGTCGCTCGAGAGAAAAACCGCAAGGGGGGAAATCGGGCGCACAGGAAAAGAAAACCGCAAGGGGGAAATCGGGCGCACGGGAAAAGAAAAAGGTTTTTTTTTATTTAACTATAGGTTAATAGAATTTATTAACCTCTCAATACAGATAAACCAAACAAGCCCTTTAAAAGCCTATTTTTCTTATCCCCGTAAATACCTCGTACATACTCCATTTAAATCCAGATAAATTCCTAAAATTCCCTAAAAATCCCGAAAAATTTCCAGGATTATTTTCCTTAATTCTTTGGCCATTTTATTCTAGTATTTTAAATTTTTCGTATTTAACAAAATCGGTCACATGTTTCTGATAGGCCAACAATTGGTCCAAAGTTGCATTGTCACTAGGACGGGTGAGAAGAGGCGCTTCGAGGACTTTTGCAAGTTTTTCAACCTGGAGAACAATTCTCAAGTTTCTAAGTCAGTCCAAGAAGTTCGGCCCAGTCAATTTATTCGAATCCAAAATGGAACGCAAATTCAAAGACATCGTGATCAATAGATTAACTAAGAAATACAACTCGAGCATATATGAGAAAGATGATTTAAAATGCATCAATATACATTCATAAATCCCATTCATTTTTCGAATTTCAAAAACCCCAAAATCACTTCGAGAGATCGTAGGTCCATCTCCAAATGGGTTGATATCCATTATAGATATGAACAACCTTGGAGAGAGTCCAACAAGTCATTCATAACTACGATGGTAGGTATTAAATATACCGATTGCATATCACATATATGCAACTATCACAATGTGCTATCAACTTATTGAATGTTCACACATACATCGGGTTGTTAACACATTAACAAGTATGCATCATATGCATAGCACCCAACTTCACCTCCCTTCACATCGACCTTGGAGAGAGTCCAACAAGCCGATGCTCCAGGTTAAAGCCAACCCATTAATCGAGAAATAGTTTTAATATGGTTAGAGCGCATTCAACCAATTAGCCCGGCTTTGAGAGAGTCCAACAACCAAAGATAACGATTGACCTCTGACTCTTACCATATTAGTATTAAACTATTTCATGGTTTGAACATGTTCGGGTTCGAGCCGGGCTTGGAGAGAGTCCAACAACCCAAACAAGAAACGGAACTCTGGTTCTAACCATATTAATGGAAGGTGTAGGCTTTAATATTGAGTAAAGATTTTTATGTCTCATCCTCTTTGCATGCAAATAACTATTATCTACATGGCATGACATACATGGCATACATCTACATGTCATGATACGCATGACATAATGATATGCATCTAATGCAATTACATGGCATACAATTAGGACATGTACAAAATTTCCTTATATGTCATAACTATTTATGGAAATAAAATATGTTTGAAATTTGATTCTCTAAATCAAATCATGATTAAATTAGGAAACAAATTTCTAAATCTAATCACATATTTTATTTGAGGAAAGTGTTGATTAAGTCAATTTAGGAAACCAATTTCCTAAATCATCAAAACTACTTATGGAAATAAAATATTTTTAAGATTTGATTTCCCAAATCAAATCATGATTAAATTAGAAAACAAATTTCAAAATCTAATCAAATATTTTATTTATGGAAAATATCAATTTCCATAAATACTTCCAACTTTCCAAAAGTTGAAGATTTTCATAAATACTTCTAGACTTTCCAAAATTAAAAAATTTCCATAAATACTTCTAACTTTCCAAAAGTAGAAAATTTCCAGAAATATCATTATAACTATCGCAAAACAATTTTACGATTATGTCGAAACACGACCTGGGCTCTGATACCACTGTTGGGTTTCCGGCACCGCGGCGAGTTTGTGTTCGAACATGTTTCGTAAATATGTGCACAGCGGAAGGAATAAAATAATAAATCTAATTTATTACAACACACACATCACACGCATGCATAGTACAACATGTGTAGACATAACCGTAAATTCAAATTTTACAATAAAAGGAAATTATCGTTACACGCATGCATAAAACTACAACAAACAGAGTGCAGACATATAAAGGCCACGGAAAATTTAAATTTCATTAGCAATACGTAAATTGAACGAAGTACAGACTTCACAAATTCATGAGCCTTGTCTTCGTACGGGTTACTAGCCTCGCATTGAAGACGATGTGATCGAGAGAAGATCACAATCCGAATCAAAATTCGGATCCAAAATGAGTCCTCAAAAAACTCGCTTCTCCGGAGAGGTATTCGTCAACCGTTTGACGAATCCTTCGTCCTCCACCTATGAGGATTACCGGAGATCGAATCCCCGGCAAGGAAACCGCTGTCGGAGCTCCAAACATCGTCCAAACGATGCTCCGACGAGAAGGAAACAAGCTGTCCAGAAAACTGGACAGCTTTGGAGGAATAGGGGTCGGCCAAAAGGGAAGGTTGAAGCTCACCTTGTTGCCGAACCCAAAGGAGATCACCGGAGCTCCTCCGGCAGCAGCTCGACGTCGGCAAGAGGGAAGGACAGCACCTTCTGGACGTCGGCAAGGGAGCTAGGTGGTGGTGGGCGGCGACACTAGGGTTGGCGCCGACTACACCAAGGAGAGGAGGGGACGACAACAATTAGGGTTGCAAGGCTTTTGGATTAGGGCTTAACAAAACCCTTAAGCCCTATTTTATAGAGAACAAATTCTCTTAATGGTTATCAGATCATAACCATAAGGCCCGTTAACCCGCTCCATTAATTTAAGTTAAAATAAACCAAACCATGATGGTTTATTTTAAGTTAAAACGAACCGAACCAACTTTGGTTCATTCGTTTAAAACAAACCAAACCCTTTGGTTTATTCTCCTCCATTGGATTAAAACCAAACCAATTTGGTTCATCCATCATGTCTTCATAAGACACGGCCCATCCACGCTTCCATTGCGACTGAAATGATTTCATGCTCGCTCCATGTTTGGTCCAACCAAACCTAGTTTCTCTCGGTCTGAGAGTCTCATTCTTAAGCTTGTTTTAAATCCTTCGGATTATGCTCGTTGTGCGTGTGACCAAATAGGTTCTCGGTTTATTTTTTCCGTCTATAATTAACCATTAATTATAGAACGATCATGAGTGGCACCTAGTAGTACATCATGATCCCCAATTAACCGAAAAGATCAACAGTTGATCCAGAACTATTTCTAAAACCTTTCAGCAGCTCGAATGAATCGTGCCCCATTCCCTTCACTCATCTTATACCCACTTGGTTCAGGACATGGTCTATAGTGTCAATCCCCACTAGGCTGACTATGTCACACCTAGCCCAAGTATGATTTCCTCATCCTACGGATTCTAGTTACTGCACATGTATCGAAGAGTACCTTACTCTAAACATGTAATATTTTGGCCAAAGACTTTAGTAACAATCCGACGAGAGGCCATGGGTATACATCTCCTCGCAAGGAGTGGTGAATCCTTTATAGGCTATTCAAACACCTTTGATCACTTCGACTTATACCCAATCATCCCGGGTCCACATCTCCTCAGAGATGCTTGCTTAAGATGTCAAAGCATAAGTCTTCATGATAAAGATGACTTGAATACCGCAAGTCAAAGGAACATCGTACTTAAGCTACAGTAAGAACTTCATTGATATATCTATATATGCAGAGAACCATATGAAGTCTTACGGCTGGTCACTCCAATGAACTAGTTACCATAACTAGCATCCACGATTAACTCCGGACATCACAATTTCTCCAGCCAGTGAGAATCAGCTGCTTGGATACACCAAAGAGTATACCTCGTGCTAGTCTCGACAGAATCGATGGTGTCCAAATCCATCAATTCATCGACTAGGGATAATTCTGATGCATCACAATTACACATGTAGAGATACTCACTAGTTGTGATCCAATCACAAATTCTCTCATGCTGTGAATCGTATCGTGGACATTCAGTAAATGAGTTTAAGATCTAATCAAATACATGAAAACATATATACTCAAATAGTGAATCTTCATTTATCATATAAATGGTTCAAACATAAGGCGATTGCCTTAGGACATCTCTCATATATTACTAACACAAGAAACATAAAGATTGATAAGGGGATGACACGGTCTATGCCTCATTGATCGATCTAAGATATCAAGGATAAAAGGACACCATCATACATGATAATAGTCACAAAAAGGTTGTTGAATCTCAACTTTCTTGCAACTTGGGTAGCAATGATGTATTGCTAGATGCCACTCATTGCTTATGTATCTAAAAGGGAGTTTTAGACACATTGCCAACGTTACAAGAGCCTATTGGGCCACACACAAATGGCATTCGGTTTTGGAGATGGTTTCTTTTAGTTTAGCTAAAAGAACAATTGAGCATATGGCCAAGACTTGAGTTAGACTCAAGCTGGTTGAACTTGAGTTAGACTCAAGTTAAACCATGGAAGATGATCATCATGTGGAAAATCCAAGGGTCATCTATCATCATGCGTGATTAATGAGATTAATCATGCATGGGAATACCAAGGGTCTTGGTATTCATGATGAGGAGATGAGAGGTTTAAGGCATTGATGAAATGGGATACAAAGGGTCATGGTATTGATTAGGAGTAATGGGAGTTGATGGCTTAGTGGCTATTGAAAGGCTTTCAACGTGAAAGCTTTGGGAGTTTTTGTGGGTTGGACGTGCAACACAAGAGGCAAGCCAAGAGTTCTTCTCCTTCTCCTCCATCCTTTTCTTCCAAGTGTTCTTTGCGTTTGCTAGGGTTGCTAGCACAATGTGACTCCAAAACTGCTGAGTGTCAGTGTGGATACTGTGGAGATATGATTATACTTACCGTACTGAGATCCGACAGTGCTTGGATTTGCAGGATTGCGAAGGGCTCACATCGAAGGTATACTTCTCCTTCTAGATAAGATATAGACAAAGTAGAATAAGAAAATGATTTATATATTTTGCATGGATCTCTAGAGGGATCCGGTTTATATTTAGTTTCCACTGTGATTGTGCGAAGTATTCGCCCATGATATTGTGAATGTCACGATCTAGATTTTTCCCTACAGGGAGGTGGAGGCGGCTGCTAGGGCTCAAGGGAAGAAGAGATACCCTCCAAAACCCCTAAAAATCCATTTTATATCTTCCCAAATGAGGGGATTTCACCGCGACACGGTCGTGTCAAAAGACACGACCAAGCCATGCTTGATTCTGATTTTCCCCGCGCTGCTACAGTGATTTCACAATTTTCATTTAACATCCCCTATAAAAATAAAGTATACAACAATTAGTGCTAAGGACATCAAATTAGCATGTATTTGCAGTAAAGCTCTAAAATGATCCATATTCATAAAATATGATAAATATGTCGAATTACGCATACAAATGGATCAAAACATCGAGGAATGAATATAAAATATCATGTCAAAATGTGAGTTATCAATTCCCCCACATTTATTCTTGTACGTCTTGTGCAATTAAACAAAATTGAGAAAATGACTAAAAATGTATTCCCCTAGCAATTCCCAATCATGTATAGAAAATTGTAAAAGAAAGTTACCTAGGATCATCAATTCTCAAAGACTCAAGCAATCATGGACTCAAATCTTACATAGGTTAACCAACAAGGTAACTTCAATCCATTATGAATAGACTAAGAATGACTAAGCCTCACAAGGTAAGTGGTGGTTTCTCTCGCTCACATAAGCATGTAATAGTGGAGTTCACTCAAGCTACTCATGGTTTATGCACTACCATATGCTTGCTTCTCTTCTACTCTTCACCATTAGTATATACATAAGAATGCACAATCTTTGAAGGCTTATTATGAATAAAAGGGAAACATGAAATAAAAGTAATGATGGTGTATCTGCAAGAAAAAGAAATGAAAGAGACAGAGAAAATAGTGGAAGATATGGAAATAATGGAATACTACATAGATGAGTACAAGAAAACATTGCCCTAAAATGTTTTTCTTCCAACCCAATAAACATGTAAACAACCCTTATCACATTCTTCAATATAAATCCACTCATGATATACAATAAATCTCTCAATCGTTGCAACAAGGGATGTTAATAACAAAAATACTATCACACATAAATAAAAAATGGCACAACATGTCAAAATTTTCACAATGCTTTTTTTTTTATTTCATGGGCACCCAAATGTTTATTCTTTTTTTTCAACTTCTTTTTTTCAGTTTTTTTTTCAAACTCTTTTTTTTTTTGACATGTAGTGCACTTTCCTATGCTCCAACATCTAGCTCAGCTAAAAAGATAAAGAGCACGACTAGCTCATGGTGATCAAGCACGACTTGCCTATGCTTACACTAAATTTCCCTGAGCTACTTCTCTCCCCAACACCTAAACTTTTGTCCATCCTGGGTAAAACACTCATCATGGAACATCCAAGTATTCCACATCCAGAAATAGAAATGGAGAAGAAAGTAATGGAAGGAAAGTCAAATAGAAATGATGAACGACTAGAATGTTATTCAATAAGCATGTGGCGACAAAAGAAGTGAAGGAAAACAATTGAGATTGCCTTCATAATAATCATGCAAACCTATTGTTGTGTGGTCTCGAAAGAATCAAAGCAAGTTCTAGAGTTACAATAACCACAAGTGCACCACACACAAACAATAAAAATAGGCTCAATCCTCACTAGGTAAACAAAAATAATCATCTCAGTCTATCAACACAGAATCCATTACCAAGTAGTAACCACATGCAATCAAATAATCCATCCATGATAATAAATCTCAAAATTTGGCAGTCAAATTTAACTAGCTTTCACGACTTCTAAGAAGATATAAAGGAATACATAGGGAATTTATCTGAAAAACTCGACAAAATAAAAACTCAACAAACAAAACATAACAATTAAAACAAAAACAAATGAGGTAAAAGAAACATATATACAAAGAAAAGAAAAGAAGATGAGTTGGAGCAAACTCCCTTGAGGTCCTGGCGAAAGATTTAGTAAAAGAAGTCACGCAAGCTAGGGAGTGCTCCGAAAGAAATCCCATCCCGGTGGTTGAAGAAGATTCAAGGTAAGCATCCATGCCGGGAGTGGGATGGATAGAATGAGAGTGAGCGCCTTCATGGTTTAATCATGATAGTTCAATGTTGCTCCCTCCAATATCATTGCCTCATCATATGTAATCTCTAGCAGTCGGAGGCGATTCAGATAAAGTGTCTAGCCTTGGGGCTAGATTATTGCATGAGATGTCAGGGCTTTCATCATCATGGTTCTTGAAGACTCGGGCTGTGATGGAAGTGTCCAGTATGGGGGCCTCCAGCTATCCACCACTTCCATGGAAATCAGCTCAATATCTTCTGAATATTTTTGGTCAGGCTAACAAGTCTGAGCACTATTATCTGGTAATTGGCCCTTTTCTTTAGAATAATCTAGGGCACAAATAGCATCACAGAGTAAATCCAAGTCGCTAGTATCATCATCCATATCAATATCTAGAGCATCAAATAGTACATCATCACCATGCCCATCAGTAGAGGAGTCCTGTAGAGCTGCAGAAGAAGAAACATATCTATCACTAGCTTTGCAATCCATCTCCTCAAGCACATCCCTGCCATCAGAAATTATCTCTGGGGTAAACTAGGAGGAATCTTGTGCTTGTGTCTGGCTGATGAATGATGCAATTTGATTCAGCTGGATTTGCATGTTCTGTATCTGTTGTTGCTGTTGTTAATGTCTATCACAAATTTATTGCTAATGTTGTTGTAGAACTGATGATAGCTGCAAAAGCTTTTCTATTGTCTCTGTATATGCTTGACTGGGAGCAGGGGTTTCTTCATTGTAATCTTGGTATTTCTCCCAGGGAGTTGACTCAGGTTGTTGGAATGGTTGTAGTCCATCACACACTGTGTCATCTTGAAATTCCAATGGACTCTGATAAGATGAAAAATTCTGAGCCTTTTCCTGATGTGCTTCTCCATAACTATGACTTGATTGATCTCCCCAACTGGGCATGTAAGTATAAGTAAATGGTGGGGGTGGATAGTACTGAGGCTGCTCAAGAACATACTGTGGTGTGTGCCCAAACTTGAAATCTAAATCAAAATTATGAAAAGATGTACCAGAAATTGAATTAAACCTGTCCAGCTGATAAGACTGATGATACTGAGGAACAGGCTAATGATATTGACGCTGGTACAGATAATAATCATCTTCAGGTTGGTAATAATCTTGTTGTCCAGTTCCTGAATAATCAACATAACTGAAATCTCCAAATAACTGATAATAAGGATCCATGTTTAAAGAAATTTTCTGTTCTTTTCTGAAATACTAACAAACAATATCAAAAGACACAGGAAGTATACATGATAAAATACATGGATATATAAGAGAATAAAAGAATGAAGCCCTAAACAAAATTTTTGGAATTTTGATTTTTTTTTCAAAAAAATCGGTAAACAATCCTAAGTCTACCAAGCATCATTACACTCCCCGGCAACAGTGCCATTTTTTATAATGGTTTTTATCATGGTATCGTTACAAAACAAAATTTATAATTAAACTGAACCACCTCTGCACTAATGTAGCATAAGATGACTCGGGTCGTCTCCCAACGAATGCAATCGGTAGAATGATTTTCTTAGGATCGTTTCCATTATTGCTTGGGGTTTTCTAATGTAAATCGAGGGGTTTGTGATTTGAGTTCTAACCTACAATTGCAAGTAATTAAAATGCTAATCTAACAATGCAAATAATTAAAGCATTCAACAAGTAAAGCAATGCAAGATTAAAAAGAACAAAACTATAAGAAGCATTAAATCAAACACCTAATGTGCATCACCAAAAATTACCATAAATGTAAGGGGCAATTAACCCAACAATTGACATGCATACAAAATTAAATTTAAAGTAAATAAACAAGAAAATAAATGATCAAATCAACCCAAGATAGGCCCGATGAATGAACAAGTTCCTCCGACTAGGTCCAACGTGTTAGTAATATATGAGAGGTGTCCTAAGGCAATCGCCTTATGCTTGTTCCATTTATTTGATAAATGAAGATTCACAATTTGAGTATACATGTTTTCATGTATTTGATTGGATCTTAAACTCATTTACTAAATGTCTGCAATACGATTCACAGTAAGAGAGAATTTGTGATTGGATCACAACTAGTGAGTATCTCTACATGTGTAATTGTGATGTATTGGAATTATCCCTAGTCGATGAATTGATGGATTAAGACACCATAAATTTTGTTGAGACTAGCACGAGTTATACTCTTTGATTTATCCAAGCAGTTGTTCCTCACTGGCTGGAGACATTGGGATGTCTGGAGTTAATTGTGGATGCTAGTTATGGTAACTAGTTCATTGGAGTGACTAGGTGTAAGACTTCTTATGGTTCTTTGTATATAAGGATATGTCAATGAAGTGCTTATAGCAGCTTAAGTGCGATGTTCCTTTGACTTACGGTATTCAAGTCATCTTGGTCATGAAGACTTATGCTTTAACATCTTAAGCAAGCATCTCCGAGGAGATGTGGACCCGAGATGATTGGGTATAAGTCGAAGTAGCCTGAATAGCCTATAGAGGATTCACCACTCCTTGCGAGGAGATGTATACCCTATGGCCTCTTGTCGGATTGTTACTAAAGTCTTTGGCCAAAGCATTACATGTTTAGAGTATGGTACTCTTGGATTCATATGCAGTAACTAGAATCTGGAGGATGATGAAGTAATACTTAGGCTAGGTGTGACGTAGTCAACCTAGTGGAGACTGACACAATAGACCATGTCCTGAACCAAGTGGATATAAGATGAGTGAAAGGAATGGGGCATGCTTCATTGTAGCTGCTGAAGGGTTTCAGAAATGATTCTAGGATCAACCGTTGATTTTTCGATTAATTGGGGATCATGATGTACTACTAGGTGTCACTCATGATCGCTCTATAATTAATGGTTAATTATAGACAACCAATATAAATCGGAAACTTATTTGGTCACACGCACAACGAGTGTAATCCGAAGGATTTAAAATGAGTTTGAGAATAGGATTTTCAGATCGAGAGAGACTTTGTTTGGTTGGACAAAACAAAGAGTGAGTATGAAATTGTTTCAGTCGCATCGAAAGCATGGATGGCCCGAGTCTTATGAAGACATGATGGATGAACCAAATTGGTTTGGTTCTAATCGAATGGTGGAAAATAAACCAAAGTGGTTTGATTTATTTTAAACGAATGAACCAAAGTTAGTTCAGTTCATTTTAACTTAAAATAGACCAACACGGTTTGGTTTATTTTAACTTAAGTAATTGGAGTGGGTTAACAGGTTTTAGTTATGAACCAATAACTGTTAGGAGAATGTGTTCTCTATAAAAATACGGCTTAAGGATTTTTCGTGGAGAATTAATTGGTTTTGAAAACCCAAGCCTCCTTTCCTCCTCCTCCTTCTTGCCGCCCAAGCCAAGGTGGTTGTCGCCCACCTTTGTGTCATCGTCGCCCATTGGAGCTGCTGCCTCTCCTCGCCGCCGGCCATCCACCAGCCGCCAATGTCCCTTGGGCCACCCTCAGCATCCAGCCAACCTCCCTTGGCCGCCGGCGACCAAGGAGTAACCGACCAAGCCTTTGGTCGGCCCCTTCTTCCTCCACAACAAGCTGTCCAATTTTGGACAGCTTGATCTCCTATGCGTGGAGAGGTCGTTTGGTCGATGTTTTGTGCTTCACAGCGGTCTACTTGCCGGAGATTGGATCTCTGGCAATCTTATTAGGTGGAGGATCATGTTTTCATTAAACGGTTGACAAAAACTTCTTCCAATAAGCAAGTTTGTGAAACTAATTTTGGGATCCAAATTTATTTCGGATTGTGATTGTCTCTCGGATCACATCATCTTCGACTCGAGGCTAGTGACTTTTGCGAATACGAGGCTCATGGATTTGTGAAGCTATCCCGATGATACTCGGCGTGGATATGAATAGAGGTGATTCTAGCGAGAGACGCTACGATTAATGTCAATCTCGCTACACGTGATCCGTCAGGTATACCTAGTATAAGTTTCCTTTTATTGTAAAATTTTAAATAGCAATTATGTCTACACATGTTGTATCCTACATGCATGTGCTGTGTGTATTGTAATAAATTAGATTTATTGCTTCCGCTGTGTGTATGTTTACGAAACATGTTCGAACACACACTCGTCGCCATGCGGTCTTAGGAAACCCTAAAATTATTTTGCGATAGTCATAATTGTATTTATGGAAATTTTCTACTTTTGAAAAGTTTAGAAGTATTTATGAAAATTTTCTACTTTTGAAAAGTTTAGAAGTATTTATGGAAATTTCTACTTTTGGAAAGTTTAGAAGTATTTATGGAAATTAACACTTTCCATAAATAAAATATGTGATTAGATTTGGAAATTTGTTTCCTAATTTAATCATGATTTGATTTGGAAAATCAAATCTCAAAAATATTTTATTTCCATAAATAGTTATGATAAATAAAGAAAATCAAATTGGAAATTTCCTAATATGATTAGGAAATTACAATTTAGGAAATTTATTTCCTAAATTAAATTTGATTTTCCTTAATTAACACTTTCCATAAATATAATATGTGATTAGATTTGGAAATTTATTTCCTAATTTAATCATGATTTGATTTGGGAAATCAAATCTAAAATATATTTTATTTCTAAAATAATTATGACAAATAAGGAAACTATTTATACATGAAATAATTGTATGTCATATAATTGCATCAGATGTATATTATTATGCCATGCGTGTCGTGACATGTAGATGTATGTCATGTGTGTCATGTCATGTAGATAATAGTTATTTGCATGCAAAGAGGATGAGACATTAAATCCCTTACACGACATTAAAGCCTATACCTTCCATTAATGTGGTTAGAACCAGAGTTTCGTTTCTTGTTTGGGTTATTGGACTCTCTCCAAGCCCGGCTCGAACCTGAACATGTTCAAACCATTGGAATAGTTTATTACTAATATGGTAAGAGTTAGAGGTCAATGGTTAGTTTGGATTATTGGACTCTCTCCAAGCCTGACTAATTGGTTGAATACACTCTAACCATATTAAAACTATTTCTCGATTAATGGGTTGGCTTTAACCTGGAGCATCGATTGTTGGACTCTCTCCAAGGTCAATATAAAGGGAGGTGGAGTTGGGTGATATCCATATGAATATATGATGCATACTTGTTAATGAGTTAACAACCCGATGTATGTGTGAATATTCAATTAGTTGATAGCACATTGTGATAGTTGTATATATCTGATATGCAATTGGTATACTTGATACCTACCATCGTAGCTAAGAATGACTTGTTGGACTCTCTCCAAGGTTGTTCTTATCTATGTTGGATATCAACTCATTCGGAGATGGACCTACGATCTCCCGAATTAATTTTGAGGGTTTTTTGAAATTCAAAAAATGAATGGGATTTTGTAAATGTATGTTGATGCATTTTAAAATCATTTTATCATATATGCTTGATTTGTATTTCTAGGTTAATCGCTTGATCATGATGTCTTTGAATTTACACTCTATTTTGGATTCGAATAAATTGACTGGGCCGAACTTCTTGGACTGGCTTAGAATCTTGAGAATTGTTCTCAAGGCTGAAAAGCTTGAGTATGTCCTCGAAGTGCCTCTTCCTGCCCGTCCTAGTGATGATGCAACTCTGGACCAATTGTTGGCCCATTAGAAATACGTGAGTGATTCTGAACTAGTGAGTCGCATCATGCTATCCATGATGGTACCCGAGCTGCGGAAGCAGCATGAGCATATGGGTGCTTATACCATAGTCTTTCATCTTTATGAGTTGTTTAATGACCAAGTGAGATCCGAAAGGTTCGAAGTCTCCAAGCTCCTCTTCACCTCTGAGATGCAAGAAGGTTCATCTGTGGTACTGCTCAACATGCTGAAGACTGTGGAGCCTTCTGTGAAGCATGAGCAGGGGACAAGGTTGTTAGTTGATTCCTCAAAGAAATGTTCTAAGAGGAAGTCAATGGAACAGCAGAAGGGGAAGAAGAAAAAGGCTAAAAAGGCAGAATCAGCCCAAAAGGGCACTTGCCATCATTGTGGCAAGGAGGGCCACTGGCAAAGAAACTGCAAGATTTATCTTGAGTTCGTGAAGAAGAAGAAGGCATCTGATGGCCCATCCTCTTCAGATATCTTCATTATTGATTGTCATTCTATTTCCATAGACACTTGGGTATTGGATACTGGGTGTGGTTCACATATATGTAATGACATACATGGGCTAAGGAATAGAAGAAGACTCATCAAAAGAGAGTCAAATTTACATGTTGGGAATGGAGCAAAGGTTGTTGCACTCGCCATCGGAACGTATTTGTTGAAATTCCTTACAGGACTTGTCTTAGAATTGGACAATTGCTTTTATGTTCCTTCGTTGATAAAGAACATCATCTCTATTTCTTGTTTGAATAGAAATGGGTATCATTTAACTTTTAGTAACAATTGTTGTTACATAACTTTGAATGGCGTTCTTTATGGGACTGGAACTTTAAGCAATGGTATTTATACGTTGGACGTATCCAGTGACATTTTCAATATCAAAGCGAGCAACAAGTGTAACGCCCATAAAATTCTAAACTATGCCAAGTAATTATATAGGTTTTAAGGCCATAAAAGGTTTAAAATAAAATAAAATAAAAGATGGTTATAGGTAGGATTTGAACCATGAACCTCCTAATAGGGAGGTAGCCTTGACACCACTAGACCCTAGGATAATTTATGGATAAGATATATAAAGAATGTACAAGACCATAGGATGATTCATGGATAAGATATATAAAGAATATACAAAGAATATAGATGGGAAGATGAGGAGTTGGTTCATCCCCTCCCATGAAAGGATGAAGAGTGTTCATTCCCTAGGTATTAAAGAGGAGAATTAAGAAAAGAGAGGAAGTAAAACCCCACTTTCCTTCTTCATTCTCCTTCTTCCTCATCCTTGGCCGAATTCCCCATTTCCCTTTCCTCCCTTTTTCATCCCAAGCTCTAGAAATTTTATAAGAATTTTTGTATGATTATAATGGGCTTTATGTGGGCTCTTTCAAAAATAAAAGAAAATAAGCCAAAAAGAATGCAAGACCTAGGAATTGAACCCCAAACCTCTAGAGATAGCCAAATCCTATAGATGCACCCACTAACCAGAAGCCCAATAAGAATATATTGTTAGAAGAACATGGGAAATTATAGTTAGAGGTAAAAGAGATGAAGGGACTCTTCAAGTGAATAAATAGGGGGAATGAGGGGGCATGAGTTACCAAACTTGTTTTCTCCTCTTCTTCTTCTTCCTCACCGAATCCTAGAGCTTCCCCTCTCCATTTCTTTGGCCGAACCCCATCCAAGCAAGGAGAAGGCTAGATTTGGCTTTCCTTAGGTCTTCTTTCCACTAAAAGCAAAGCGAAGGATGTAAGTATCCCTCACCTACATACGAGTAGCTTTCGGTTGATTGTTTGTGTAGAAATCCCTATGATATATTCGACCAAGCTTAGTTTTGATGTTCCAAGGAAGTTCTATATCATGTTTTGTAAGAAGAAGATGATGTTAGGATGTAAAATGAATTAGGTTAAAAGATAACCCTAGAAACCCCTATGGACTATTTGGCCAACACATGTTTTTGGGTGTTTTATTGAAGTTCTACATCTTGTTTTACATGCAAATGATGATGTTAGTGAAGGTAATTTGCTTCGGAGGCTCATTGGCTCCCATGTCCCCGGATTAAAATTTTCACTAATGAAATAACTAATCCGGATGGGATGAGTTTCCTTAGCACAACCAATTCGTCGTCGTGCTAACAACTTGAGTAATTGCTTGAACAAACTAGTTGTTCAAGCAACACAACTCTTCTAGTTGGTTAGCCGCGGAAGAGACGACGGACGGATCGCCGGTTTTTGTGTTTGTCTTCGGGGTCCATGATTATACAAAATATATACAAATGCACACTTGTATAATCAACACATAAAAGAACATGCTAAGATCAGAAAATAAAGTTGTAAAACTTTTATACCTCATGATCTTCTACCGTATGTCCTATCCTCCTCGTGGACGTCGTGTGGGCGAAGATCCTCCACGAGTAGAAGCCTCCTAGATCGCGTTCTTCCCTTCCTTGTTCGCTGCGAACAAAGAGAAGAACCAAACAAAACTCCTTCTCCTTTCTAGAACCGGCCACCAAGCCAAGGAGCTCGATGTAACCGCCGGCCAAGAAGTGAATGGTTGAGCGCCGGCCAACCTTGTGACACTGTTGTCGTCGGCCACCTAGAAGTTGGAGAAGCGTCGGCCACCAAGAAGTTAGAGAACCGCCAGCCACCAAGGAGCAAAGGAGGAGGAAGAGGGTTGTCCAAAGCAAGGAAGAAGAGGGAGTGAGCGCCGGCCACCAAGGACAAAAGAAGGAAACTCTAATCTCCTTTCTTGTTGCCGCCCAAACCACTTCCAAAACCCTAGCCGCCTAAAACACTTGAGAGGCAAAACCCTAATCCAAGAGAACCACCATTGCCGCCCAAGCTTTAGCCTTCTATTTATAGAATTGGGCTTAAGCCTCCTTTAATCTCCACCGTCAGATCTAGGGATTTAATCTCCACCGTCGGATCTAGGGTTTTATCCCAACCGTTGGATCTAGGGTTTCATCCCAACCGTCGGATCTAGGGTTTCATCCCAACCGTCGGATCTAGGGTTTCATCCCAACCGTTGGTTTTAGAGTTTTGTTTTACATCCTTGGATCTAGGCTTCTTGAGGATTATATTAGGCTACGATAGGGACCATAAGGAGGAGTTGGATCTTGGCCACCCGATGGATCGGAACCACACAAACTTGATCCATCAATGATGTTCCATTCCACTAGAGGATCATCATTGAACTACCTCACCAACCCCCATAAATCAATATGGGCTCCATATATTATTTGTACATCCATCTCCCCGTGTTTAAGATATCGAATGTCTGTCAATTAATTGATTTACTGACCATCAATTAATTAACATCTAACTCCTCGAGTAGTACCACTCAACCTTATCATCATGTTGACTAAGTCAACCAGCTGGGTTTACATGATAAACCTTATGAGCTTTTCAAGGGGATATCATTAACCTAATATATAGGACACGGTTTCCTCCTATAATCAACAGCACACCATGTAAATAATATCATTTCCCAACTTACCGGGCATATTGATTTAATCCATTTAAATCTCACCCTTTGGTAAATCAAAGAAATAAATACTAAGTACATGTGCCCGTTATTATATCGGGATTAAGAGCATGTACAACATAATATCCGAGGTCCGATTCAATTATGTAGTCAGCAATAAATTGAATCACCTCTATGTCGGTCCTGCTCAATACACCTAAGTGTACTAGTGTAACTCTATGTTCAAGACAAACCAATACCAAGCTACACTACAACCATGCCAATGGTTTGTCCAAAACCATCTTGGTTGTGAGCCTCTACTTATATTCTACAAGGGACTGATAACATGATCTTCTGTGCCACACCAAGCACCATGTTATCTACAATGTAAAATATTAGACAATATGCACACATATAATCAATATAAAGTGCAAACAATGATCATGTGATTCTTATTTCAAAATAAAAATGTTCATACAAAAAGAGTTAGGCTTTCAGTATACATTCCAACAATCTCCCACTTATACTAAAAGACTATGCTGTCATCACACTGTCATACATCTGATCCTCATGTCCTCCACATGCCTATCAAACGCTTTCGCTGGAAGGGCCTTAGTGAATGGATCCGCTAGGTTATCCTCTGATGCAATCTTGGCAACAGCTACTTCTCCTCGCTTTACGATCTCTCATATCAGGTGGTACTTGCGCTCTATGTGTTTACTCGCCTTATGGACTCGTGGTTCCTTCGAGTTTGCAACTGCACCACTGTTATCACAATAAATTGTGATAGTTCTGGGCAAACCAGGAATCACATCCAAGTCCATCAAGAAGTTCCTGAGCCATATAGCTTCCTTGGCTGCCTAAGAGGCTGCCACGTACTCAGCTTCCATGGTAGAGTCCGCCACGTATTTCTGCTTGACACTCCTCCATACTATGGCTCCACCTCCAAAAGTAAACACAAACCCCGAGGTAGACTTACTCTTGTCTCTATCTGATTGGAAATCCGAATCCGTGTAACCCACAGGGACTAATTGATCTGCCCGGTAAACCAGCATATAATCCCTAGTCCTTCTCAGGTACTTCAATATATACTTTACCGCAATCCAATTTCCCTGTCCAGGATTTCTCTGATATCTGCTAACCATGCCCACGGCAAAGCAGATATCTGGTCTCGTACATAGCATAGCATACATGAGGCTTCCTACTGCCGAAGCATAAGGAACCGCCTTCATGTCCTCTATCTCCTTTGATATTTTGGGACACATCTCTTTAGATAAAGGTACTCCATGCCTAAAAGGTAGAAAACCTTTCTTGGAGTTCTGCATGCTAAAACGATCAAGGATAGTGTCAATGTATGAAGCTTGAGATAAGCACAACATCTTTTTCTTGCGATCCCTTATAACTTTGATCCCAAGGATGTGTCCCACTTCTCCCAAGTCCTTCATGTCAAACTATTTGGACAACCATACCCTTACGTCTGATAACACTTTGATATTGTTGTCAACTAACAAAATATCATCTACGTATAGTACAAGAAACACCACTACGTTTCCGTCACATCTCTTGTATACACAAGGCTCATCCGGACTTTAAATAAATCCATATGACTGGATTACCTCATCAAAGCGGATGTTCCAAGATCTAGAAGCTTGCTTCAATCCATAAATGGACCGATTAAGCTTACATACAAGATGTTCTTTGCCTTTAGCAATGAATTCCTCTAGTTGCCGCATATAGATGTTCTCCTCAAGACTTTCGTTAAGGAAAGCTGTCTTGACATCCATCTGTCAAATCTCATAATCCATATGAGCAGCTATAGATAAGAGAATCCGGATAGACTTAAGCATAGCTACCGGCGAAAAGGTCTCCTCATAATCGATGCCCTCTTTCTGAGTATACCCTTTCGCAACAAGCCTAGCTTTGAAGGTCTCAACCTTCCCGTCTACCCCTCTCTTTATCTTGTAGATCCACTTGCATCCAATGACTTTTACACCATCGGGTGGCTCTACTAGCTCCCAGACCTGATTAGAATCCATAGATTCTATCTCTGAATTCATCGCTCTTTGCCAAGATACCGCATCTCTATCTTGGAGTGCCTCGTCATATGTCCAGGGATCAGGTTCATGTTCACCAGGGACTAAGTCCGAAGACTCTCCCAAAAACATGAATCTCTCGGGTTGTCTAACAACCCTCCCACTACGACGAGGTGCCTCCTGTGTATGCTCTGTGACACGCGGTGCAGTGACTTGTGGTATCTTCTCTTGTACCGGTGGTACTGAAGTCAGGACTTCCCCTGTCAACTCCTCAAGAACAATCCTACTCTTGGGCTTGTGGTTCATTACATAATTCTCCTCTAGAAATCTGGCGTTCATGCTAACGATCACCCTCTGATCTCTAGGATTATAAAACAAACCACCTTTCGTTCCTTTAGGGTAGCCAACAAACATGCACACTTCTGTACGAGGTTCCAACTTACCAGCATCAGCCTTCAGCACATGTGCTGGACTCCCCCATATCCGAATATGTCTCAGACTAGGCTTTCGCCCAGTCCACAATTCTACAGGGGTAGAAGGTACTGATTTAGATGGAACCAAGTTCAGAGTATACATTGTCGTATCCAGCGCATACCCCCAGAACAAAACAGGTAACTCAGAATAACTCATCATCGATCTGACCATCTTCATAAGAGTCCTATTCCTTCGCTCCGCTACACCATTCTGCTGGGGTGTGCCAGGTGCAGACAATTGGGATTGAATCCCAGCCTCTGATAAGTAATTCCTAAACTCTCCCAAGAGGTACTCACCACCACGATCAGATTGTAGGGTCTTGATACTCTTACCTTGACGGTTCTCCACATCAGCCTTGAATTCTTTGAACCTGTCAAAGCATTCAGACTTGCGGCGCATTAAGTAAATGTATCCATATCTTGAATAATCGTCTATAAAAGAGACGAAATATTCAAAACCACCTCTTGCCTGGATAGACATAGGACCGCACAAATCAGAATGAACCAATTCTAACACATCTATGGCTCTATACCCCTTGGCCTTGAAAGGCCTCTTGGTCATTTTACCTTCCAAGCAAGATTCGCAGGTTGGGAGATCCTCCACCACTAATGAACCCAAAGGTCCATCAGCTATCAACCTTTGAATTCTGCTTAGGTTAATATGACCAAGCCTTAGATGCCAAAGATATGTCTGGTTCATTTGCGAAGGTTCTTTTCTCTTATTAGACTTAGAAGATGAGTTATTGACTTCTATATGCATCGTGGGAGTTTTCGGTTCAAGAGTATATAAATTGCCAACCAATGTACTGTAACAGTATAATCTCTATTCCTTTATAACCACTTTGTCATTAAAAGAAACAGAATATCCATCCATAAACAATTTAGAAACTGAAATTAAATTCTTTCTAAAAGTAGGTACATAAAGACAATTTCTCAAGACCAAAACTTTATTCCTATCAAAAGATAAATAAATGTCTCCCACTGCAATAGCCGCCACCTTTGAAGCATTGCCCATGAAGACGGTAATCTCTCCCTCAGCTAGTCGTCGGGTTTCTTGGAACCCCTGCAAAGTATTGCAGACATGATCAGTGGCTCCTGTATCTACACACCAGGCACTGGTAGATAACACCGCTAAACATGTTTCAACAACTAAACAAGAAGATATACCTTTGTTCTTTCGGCGAGGACAATCCGCCTTCCAATGTCCAGTCTGCTTGCAAGTGAAGCACTTGTCTTTCAGCTTCTTCACTCCTGCCTGAGGTCCCACTGTCCCTTTCTTCGCTCCACCTTGCTTCTTCTTCTTCTTACCTTTCGGTTTAGAGGAAGAAGCCTTCTGAGTGACCATGGCTTGAGCGCTTTGATGAAAAAGCCCCTCTGCCGCCTGGAGTTCTGTCAGAAGCTCCGCCAACGAATACAACCTCTTGTTCATGTTGTAGTTGAGGCGGAACTGCTCAAAACTCCTAGGCAGAGACTGGAGAATGATATCGACCTGGGTTTCCCCATCGATCTCAGCTCCGAGGACTTCCATCTCATTAAGATGAGCCATCATCTTGAGAACATGATCCCTAACGGGTGTTCCCTCGATCATTGTGGTTGTCATCAAGTTTCTCATCGCCTCCTGTCTAGCCGCCCTACTCTGATGTCCGAAAAGTTCCTTGAGATTGAACATCATGTCATAAGCTGTGGCCATGGCCTGATGCTGATGTTGCAGCACATTTGACATAGATGCCAAAATATAACACCGCGCCATCTCATCTACCTTGATCCATTTCTTATAACTTTCTTTCTCCTTTTCATCAGAGTCATCGGTGGGCTTAGGAGGACAGACCTCGAAGAGTACAAATTTGTACTCCTCCGCAGTTAAGACAATATCCAGATTTCTTTTCCAATCAATGTAGTTTGTTCCAGTAAGTTTATTTTCTTTTAATATGACAGCAAGTGGGTTGAAAGCCATTTGAAAAACCTAAGAATCACAATGATCAAAACATTAGATTTCAAATATTATTGATTCCTCAAAACAATAAAATTCCGAAATCAACCAACACCTCAAATCACCGAGAATGTCGCATGCCACGCTGTGTGGACGTATACGAATTCTACATTTGTAAGAGGAGGTTTTACCCATTAATTTTATTATCTTGTCAACCTTACTTTTTGACAAATAAAATTAATAGTTGGTTCCTCTTTGGCCCTACAAATAAAAGCAGTGACTCCGATGGGGAGGATACTTTTATTTGCATCTAAGTGTGCACCATTACACGATACTAAGGGAATTATTTCGGATTATGTGCCTTACCGCTGTGGAAGTACACATGCTCCTAGATAATTTCCTATAACCATTATTTGACCTAGTGATCCGCAAACAAACCCGTCCGCAGGGAGGAAGGCACTCAGAGCCGACACACAAGTTTGTTGCATCACACGTCAAATTGTAATGGAGGCCGCGGGAATTAATTAAAATATCCCTCTCCCACTTAGTAAATTGAAAATGAGGAATTTTAAAGCATACACAACATGCATATAAAACAAATAAGCAATAAATATGGAAAAAATAGAATTTTTCCAACTATTATGGCATTGTTCTCCAATACGCATCCCGTCGTGTCGCCACCTCGTCCGCTCCATCTTTTCCCGTGCGCAAGTCACCAAAGAGATCCGAGTCGAGATATATCATTTTAATTTACATCCATCGATCCTATACTCCACGAAGGAGTGTACAAATAATCTAGATCGAAAGTAAACTAAAATGAGCGGCTAAACAATGTCGTATTTAATTACAAAAATTAAATACTAATATAGCCTCGTCAACCCCGAGAATTCAAATAATATATATACAATCACACACAAAACAATCACATACAACCAAATAGCCATAATAGTCGGATCTTATGCCTGCAACCAAAAAGTTAGCCTACGCACATCCTACTATTATCCGGCATACTCAATATATGATATGTGTATGAAAGTAACCGAATCCAAAACACACAAAATCGGAAACCGTGGCTCTAATACCACTTGAAGGTAATTTGCTTCGGAGGCTCATTGGCTCTCATGTCCCCGGATTAAAATTTTCACTAATGAAAGAACTAATCCGGATGGGATGAGTTTCCTTAGCACAACCAATTCGTCGTCATGCTAACAACTTGAGTGATTGCTTGAACAAACTAGTTGTTCAAGCAACACAACTCTTCTAGTTGGTTAGCCGCGGAAGAGACGACGGACGGATCGCCGGTTTTTGTGTTTGTCTTCGGGGTCCATGATTATACAAAATATATACAAATGCACACTTGTATAATCAACACATAAAAGAACATGCTAAGATAAGAAAATAAAGTTGTAAAACTTGTATACCTCACGATCTTCTACCGTATGTCCTATCCTCCTCGTGGACGTCGTGTGGGCGAAGATCCTCCACGAGTATAAGCCTCCTAGATCGCGTTCTTCCCTTCCTTGTTCGCTGCGAACAAAGAAAAGAACCAAACAAAACTCCTTCTCCTTTCTAGAACCGGCCACCAAGCCAAGTAGCTCGATGTAACTGCCGGCCAAGGAGTGAATGGTTGAGCGCCGGCCAACCTTGTGACAATGTTGCCGCTGGCCACCTAGAAGTTGGAGAAACACCGGCCACCAAGAAGTTGGAGAACCGCCGGCCACCAAGGAGCAAAGGAGGAGGAAGAGGGCCATCCAAAGCAAGGAAGAAGAGGGAGTGAGCGCCGGCCACCAAGGAGAAAAGAAGAAAACTCTAATCTCCTTTCTTGTTGCCGCCCAAACCACTTCCAAAACCCTAGCCGCCTAAAACACTTGAGAGGCAAAACCCTAATCCAAGAGAACCACCATTGCCGCCCAAGCCTTAGCCCTCTATTTATAGAATTGTGCTTAAGCCTCCTTTAATCTCCACCGTCGGATCTAGGGATTTAATCTCCACCGTCGGATCTAGGGTTTTATCCCAACCGTTGGATCTAGGGTTTCATCCCAACCGTCGGATCTAGGGTTTCATCCCAACCGTTGGTTTTAGAGTTTTGTTTTACATCCTTGGATCTAGGCTTCTTGAGGATTATATTAGGCTACGATAGGGACCATAAGGAGGAGTTGGATCTTGGCCACCCGATGGATCGGAACCACACAAACTTGATCCATCAATGATGTTCCATTCCACTAGAGGATCATCATTGAACTACCTCACCAACCCCCATAAATCAATATGGGCTCTATATATTATTTGTACATCCATCTCCCCGTGTTTAAGATATCGAATATCCGTCAATTAATTGATTTACTGACCATCAATTAATTAACATCTAACTCCTCGAGTAGTATCACTCAACCTTATCATCATGTTGACTAAGTCAACCAGCTGAGTTTACATGATGAACCTTATGAGCTCCTCAAGGGGACATCATCAACCTAATATATAGGACACGGTTTCCTCCTATAATCAACGGCACACCATGTAAATAATATCATTTCCCAACTTACCGGGCATATTGATTTAATCCATTTAAATCTCACCCTTTGGTAAATCAAAGAAATAAATACTAAGTACATGTGCCCGTTATTATATCGGGATTAAGAGCATGTACAACATAATATCCGAGGTCCGATTCAATTATGTAGTCAGCAATAAATTGAATCACCTCTATATCGGTCCTGCTCAATACACCTAAGTGTACTAGTGTAACTCTATGTTCAAGACAAACCAATACCAAACTACACTTCAACCATGCCAATGGTTTGTCCAAAACCATCTTGGTTGTGAGCCTCTACTTATATTCTATAAGGGACTGATAACATGATCTTCTGTGTCACACCAAGCACCATGTTATCTACAATGTAAAATATTAGACAATATGCACACATATAATAAATATAAAGTGCAAACAATGATCATGTGATTCTTATTTCAAAATAAAAATGTTCATACAAAAAGAGCTAGACTTTCAGTATACATTCCAACAGTTAGGAGGTAGAATGAATTAGGTTAAAAGTTAACCCTAGAAACCCCTATGGACTATTCGGCCAACACATGTTTTTAGGTGTTTTATTGAAGTTCTACATCTTGTTTTACATGCAAATGATGATGTTAGGAGGTAGAATGAATTAGGTTAAAAGTTAACCCTAGGAACCCCTATGAACCATTCGGCCAACATGGATTTTTGGTGTTTTATTGAAGTTCTATACCTTATTTTACATGCACATGATGAAGTTAAGATGTAGAATGAATTAGGTTAAAAGTTAACCCTAGGAACCCCTATGAACCATTCGGCCAACATGGATTTTTGGTGTTTTATTGAAGTTCTATATCTTGTTTTACATGCAAATGATGATGTTAGGAGGTAGAATGAATTAGGTCAAAAGTTAACCCTAGAAACCTCTAAGGACTATTCGGCCAACATGTGGTTTTTGGTGATTAAATGAAGTTTAATCCATGTTTTGTATGCATATGATGTTGTTAGTATGTTAATTGGATTAGGTTAAAAGTCTAACCCTAAAAGCCCCTTGAACCATTCGGCCACCCCTTTATTTTGATGATTCAATGAAGTTTTAATCCATGTTTTGTATGCATATGATGTTGTTAGTATGTTAATTGAATTAGGTTAAAAGACTAGCCCTAAAAACCTACATGGACCATTCGCCACCCTTGTATTGATGCTCCAATGAAGTTTTATTCCATGTTTTGTATGCATATGATGTTGTTAGTATGTTAATTGAATTAGGTTAAAAGACTAGCCCTAAAAACCTACATGGACCATTCGCCACCCTTGTATTGATGCTCCAATGAAGTTTTATTCCATGTTTTGTATGCATATGATGTTGTTAGTATGTTAATTGAATTAGGTTAAAAGACTATCCCTAAAAACCTACATGAACCATTCGACCAACCATTGTCCTTTAACATGCTCTAGGTTAGGTTAACATGTGTTTTATGTTGGGTGAATTCATGTTGACTTGTGATATTAAATGATGTTAGATGAAGATAACATGCTTTAGGTTAGTGTTTACTTACTCTTGATGTTTATGCCTTATGTCATGCCCTATGTGTATGTGATTTAAGATATGTTGCGAAATGAAATACGATATGATTATGAAATGAAAAACGATATGTTCATGAAATGAATATGATATGATTATGAAAATGAAGTATGATATGTTATGAAATGAAAAATGATATGTTCACGAAGTGAAGTATGATGTGTTAGGAAATGAAGTATGCTATGTTTACAAAATGAAATAAGCTATGTGATAATAAAAGCATATAAGTATTTTACCTTCTACATGGCTTGTACCAAGACCTTAACAAGGTCCAAAGGGATGGGCTTCTAAGATGCCCTAGGTCGATGGAGTAAGACTCGGGCCTAGGATGGGCCTCTATGTATGATTGCCCTAGGTCGACGGACTAAGATTGGGCCTAGTATGGGATGGGCTCCAAGATGCCCTAGGTCGATGGAGTAAGACTCGGGCCTAGGATGGGCTTCTACGCTATGACGATTGCCCTAGGTCGACGGACTAAGATCGGGCCTAGTAACCTAGTAGGTTCAAGACTTGCTACCTCGGGTCTATTTAGGGATGCGCGCTATTATGAAGAAGAAGTGGTACAATGTCGGGCCCAAATATGTTGAGATTTATGTTACGTACCTATAATATATGTTTTCAAAAAGCATTCTGCATATGTTTACATGATTTGATTGTTAGGTTCACATGCTATGTTGATATGTCATATATATATGTTGCATGTTATGTTTGATATGTCATGTTTATGCTGCTATGTTACATGTGATGTATGTTATGTTTGATATGTCATATATAGGTTGTATGTTATGTTGATATGACATGTATATGTTGCTATGTTACATATGTTGTATGTCATGTTTGATTAAGTTATATATTTACATGATATGTTGCTATGATATGTATGTTACATGTTATGTTACTTTTGTTACTTATGCTACATGTTAAGTTGCTTACGCCATGTATGTTACATGTTATGTTGCTTATATGTTATGAATGTTACATGTCATGATTAATGTCGATGTATGATTTTTGTGAGTAGGACAGGATCTTACTAAGCCTATGTGCTTATAGTTTATCTTTCCCTCGTACTGTAGATAAGGGTAAGGGATGGATAAACTAAAAGGGAGCAGCAGGAGGGGCCAAATGTGTGTGGTAGTGGCATGGTGGAGAAGATCCGTTATGTCCTTATATATATGTTTCCCTATGATGATGACGTTTATGGATGTCCTTATTTATGTCTTCTTATGATGATGATGTTTATGAACTTTAACTAAGCACTAAGTATCTATATATGTTATGATGCATGCTCTATGTTAATAAGAAGAAGTAAGGAAGAAGTAAGAAGAAGTATCTATATATGTTATGATGCATGTTCTATGTTAAGAAGAAGAAGTATCTATATATGTCAATGCATGTTTATGTTTTAAAAGAAAAAAAATGTGTCTAAAGTCTTCCGCTGTAAGTAGTAAGAAGTCTATGTATGTACGGTCGCGTCACGCGCCGCCCCTTCGGACTTCTGGTCCAAAAAGGGTGGGTGTGACAACAAGCATGCTCGAAAAGATAATCAATTAGCCTCCTACATGTGGCATTGTCATCTTGGCCATGTAAGCAAGAAACGCATGTCCGAATTACACCGATGTGGAATTCTGGAATCATTTGAATCTGATTCATTCGATACATGAAAATCATGATTAAAAGGCAAGATGACTAAGTTACCTTTTACGGGAAAAGGTGAACTGGTGGGAGAGTTGCTTGGTCTAATACATACTGATATATGTGGACCTATGTCAAGTCATGCTCTAGGAGGCTATAACTACTTCATTACCTTCACCGATAATCACTCACGATTTGGGTATGTGTTCTTGATGAAACACAAGTCTGAAGCCTTTGAAAGGTTCAAAGAATTTAGAAGTTAAGTAGAGAAACAACTTGGCAAGAGTATTAAAATACTTCGATCGGATCAAGGTGGTGAATACTTGAGTCAAGAGTTTCTAGATTATCTAAGGGACAATGGTATATTGTATCAATGGACTCCGCCATATACACCACAGCATAATGGTGTATCTGAGAGGCAAAATCGAACCTTGTTAGACATGGTTAGGTCGATGATGAATCACACGAATCTTCCCAAGTCCTTTTGGGGATATGCACTTCAGATTGCTATTTACTTGTTAAACAGAGTCCCAACCAAGGTAGTCTCTACTACTCCATATGAGATATAGAATAGTTAGAAACCTCATTCATCTTACTTGAAGATATGGGATTGTCCTGCTTATGTGAAGCGGACTACATCAGACAAACTGGATGCTAAGTCTGATAAATGTCTATCTATTGGATACCCTAAGGAAATGAGGGGTTACCAATTCTATCATCCCTTGGAACAAAAGGTGTTTGTTTCAAGGAATGTTGTGTTTCTAGAGAAAGAGTTTCTCTTGCAAGAAAATAGTGGGAGTGTCATTGAACTTGAGGAGGTTCAAGAGACTCTAGTAGACATTGAGGAGATACCTGATCAAGCACCTTGATCGATGACTCATAGTGATGTGACATCGGCCGAATCTATTGTGACACCACATCTTCGTAGATCTGGTAGGACACGCAACATTCCTGAGAGATATGGATTTCTCGTAAGTGAATCGAACGACGTATTACTCATTGATGATGAGGAGTCTACCAATTATGAAGAAGTTCTGAAAAGTTCAGAAAGGGACAAATGGCTTGAAGCCATGAAGTCAGAAATGGATTCCGTGTACGAAAATCAAATTTGGAACTTGGTGGACCCACCTGAAGGCATTAAGCCTATAGGGTGCAAGTAGGTTTTCAAGAAGAAAACTAACATGGATGGTAATGTGATTACCTTTATGTTGGTGCAATAGGCACCTAAGTCAAAACTGAGTTTTGATTATAGAAAACGATACAAAGTTAAGCTCATGTCGTTATCTCACGAGCTGAATCGAGTGTGCAGAAAATTGCTATAGCTGGAGCTGAAGGCTAGCGATACCCGGAGGAAGCCGCGGTGGTCAGGCGACACTTGAGTGACTTCGAAGGAAGCGAAGGAATCGAGTGGAAGGCCGGAAGAGAAAGTGACATAGTAAGTATCGAGGTAAGCTCGTGTGTGTGTGAGAGTAAGTGAGGTCAGACTTCTAAATAATGTTTGTGTTAAGCTAACTGCCATCTTGGGATCACGGCTTATCACCTCATTTCAAGGAGGTGCTCAAATGTGATTTCCTCTCGAAAGGGGCTCAAAGGCTATAAAGGAGGGCCTATCCTAGGTTTCTTCATCAATTCTTCCAAAAAGCTACAACTTTCCGACAATGAAGTGCTTCTTCTCAACGCCTAGGTTTTAATTGCTTTAAGTTTTAATTTGAGCTTTTATCGGAGAGGAGGAGTGTTCCTCTACCTCAAGCTTTGTTTTGTATCGATTAACTCCTACCTATCGAGGAGGAGTTCTTTAGTGTTTTTTGTCCTCCCATGGTCAAGGACCGCTAGGCCTTGGAGTAGTAGTCAAGGCTACGAACCAAGTAAAAAATATTTGTCTCTTTATTTATTGCTTATCTTTCCGCTAAATTAATTATCTAAAGTTTTAAATTAACGAACAAAAAGAAAAGGTTTTATCGCTATTCACCCCCCCCCTCTAGCGATCCGCTTCGATCCAACAATTGGTATCAGAGCCGGGGGTTGCTAAGATTTGGTGAAACTATCGATCTATGTTTTTATAGATTTTTTTTTCTTTTTAATTCTGTTTATTCCAGATTTTTTTCATTTGGTTAGGTTTTCTCCCGCACTACTAATCCAAGACGTGAGTCTTGGTACATTTTCGTGTGTTTTTGTCGTTGCTAGGTTTTTCGTCTTCATCTCCTTGTTTCTTTTGTTTTAATGGCCCATCTCGAGGGTTTTAGCACCGTCTGACCTTCGTTTTACAACGAAGATGACTTCCGTTATTGGAAGGGTCGGATGGAATGCTTTCTCAAAACCCAAATCGAGATGTGGATCATAATCCAAACGGGTTTCACACTTCCGACTAACAAAGTGGGTGAATCCTTGGGTTATGACCAATGGACCATTGCAACAAAATGACAAGTCGAAGTCGACGCCAAGGCAACTCAAATTCTCTAATGTGGTTTGTCCAAGGAGGAACTAAATCGCGTCGGCCCCTTCATCAGCGCAAAGGACCTTTGGACAAAGCTAGTGGAGCTACACGAAGGGACTGATGAAGCCAAGGTATGTAAGCGAGATCTTTTATTTAATAAACTATATAATCTAAAAATGCAAGAACATGAGTCTGCGACGCAACTTCACGCCCACGTTCAAGACATAGTCAACAATCTACACGTAATCGAGTAAAAGGTCGAAAACCGCGACCTTATAAGGTATGTTCTTAACTCCTTTCCGAGGACTACCTTGTGGGCATCCATGGTCGATGCCTACAAGGTCTCCAAGGATCTTTCGAAACTTAGGTTAGATGAATTATTTTTTGATTTTGAACTTCATGAGCAGTCTAACTCGGAACCCGAGAAGGGTGTAGCACTTTTTGCAGGTTCAAGGAAGAAAGCCACAAGCAAGGCACCTCCGAAGGAAGAAGAGGATGAGTCCGATTCGGAGGTCGTCTCGGAAATGGAGGTCGAACTAGTCAACCTAGTTCGGAGGATAGTCAAGGGCCGAAAATGAACCGTCACTTGACCCAACGAAGGTAAGACTAAAAGTTCAAATATTAGATGCTACGAATACAACAGGTTTGGACATATCAAATCTGAATGCCCAAAACTCAAGAGCAAAGCACCAAAACACAAAAAGACACTCAACGCTACTTGGGAAGAAGCATCCGAGGAAGAAGATAATGATCGTGTTCTCATGGCTAAACCGGTGGAATCGGAGACGGAGTCGGAACCGAAACTTGAATCGAAAATCGAAGACGAGTCGGATTGCGAAGCACTATTCAAGACAAGCCACAGATACGCATCCGGTTCAAAAGATACACTCAAGGTAAGTCGATCCCTCATTAGTACACTTTATAGTGCAATTTAGTTTTTAACTAAAAAATTAGCTAAGTCCGAGTCCAAGGTCGAGACCTTGGTTGAGGAAGTTAAACTCCTCAAACACGAGGTCTCCCTAACCTCTTCGACTAGTCGAGTTCAAGAGGAGGACTCAACTCGGGCTGAAAAACTCGAAGTTGAGAACTCATTCTTGAAGAGTCAAGTCGAAGATCTTAGGAACACGTTGGAAAGGTTTACTTTAGAATCCAAAGGACTTGACCTCCTACTTGGATCGCAAAGGGCCATGTACAACAAGGTCGGACTAGGGTTTAGCTCAAATACGACCAACAAGTCGTATATGTCGATTGTAAGTCGACATAAAAAATGCATCCAAGCATGGGTCCCTAAGACCACCTTGATTTCAAACTTAGGATCGAACCAGTACTGGGTTCCCAAGGACCAAATCCACTATGTGGAGAGACCGAATCGATTCAACGGTCCAGGGGGAGCTAGTACGAAACTTGTTTGTGTTTTAACTTAGAAATTGCATGCTTAGCTTTTTATTTAGTTTGATTTTCCTTTTTAGAATGGTTATAAAGGACTATAACTCATCAATACTTGATAACATAGTACCAGGATACGACGAGATGATAATACGCTAGGAAAGTGGAGTCTTGTGTATTCGGGCTAGATAAGGCGTATCTAGTTCGGTGCACTTGACCGAGCGGAACTAGCTGAAGCTACCTCGCCGTATCCTAGACTAGTTAGACCAGGAAGTGATATTAGGTAAGTCAAGTCTCTATTTTCTTGAAAATGGCTTTGTCTAAGGAAGTGGTCGTTGTTCCGATCAAAGAAGGTCTCTGTGCCTCGCCACGACCTGGAAGCCATGATCTTGAAAAGGTGACTTGATGAGCCTAAGGTCAAATTCGAATCTAACGCAAGGTTGACAAGTGTTCAAGTCATTAAATTTAAATCAAGTAAAATTGAAAGTCATCTCACAAGAACATATAGGGTTAACATGTTTGATCATGTAGACATGGGTGAGATGATTTAGGTTAATAATCTTCAACCAATCTTTAAAAAATCCAATATCCGATCCAACTACCTTGCGTGTAGGATCAATGGATGTTGGACAGTGGCTGTTCCCGACACATGACCGGGGATCAACTCAAGTTTTTGAAGCTTCGATTCAAACGACAAGGATCGGTAGCCTTCGAAAATAACGGCAAGCTCAAAATCATCGGATCAGGTGATATTGAGCTCAACTCAAATTTTGTTATTCAAAATATTTTATTAGTAGAAAATTTTCAATATAATTTACTTAGTGTAAGCCAATTATGTGATAATAACTATAAGGTCATATTTCTAGAAAATGAATGCATAATTAATACAAATGAAACTTCTAAAACAATTCTTAAGGGAACTAGAAATAACAATATTTACACTATTAACTTAACTAACTCCTCAACTAAGTATCTTATGATACGGCAAGAGGAATCATGGTTGTGGCACCGACGACTTGGTCACTCACACCCAAGACTCATCCACAAGATGAGTCAGAGTGACTTAGTCAGAGGTTTGCCTAACCTCAATAACTTGGATAATAAAATATGTAATGTTTGTCAACAAGGTAAACAATCTAGGACACAACATCAACTAGCTAATCAAGAACGAACCAAAAGTGTGCTTGAGCTCCTACACATGGATCTATTTGATTCATACGGAGCTAAGTCACTTAATGGAAGTAAATTCTGCTTAGTCATAATTTATGACTATTCTAGATTTACTTGGGTTAGGTTCATCAAACACAAAAGTGATACCCTAGATCAACTAATCAACCTATTTAAACTAATAGAAAATCAACAAAGCATTAAAATCAAAAGACTTAGGACTGATCATGGTGGTGAATTCGTGAACCATAGGTTTACAGAATCCTGTAACCTAAATGGATACCACCATGAGTTCTCTTGCCCTAGAACTCCACAACAAAATGGCCTAGTAGAACGTAAAAATAGAACCCTACAAGAAGCCGCTAGGACAATGTTAAACGAGTATAACCTACCCGATAGGTTTTGGGCGGAAGCCGTGAGTACGGCATGCTATGTCCAAAATAGGATTCTTATGGTAAAGAGGCACCTTAAGACCTCATACGAGATTTATCACGATAAAATACCTAACATCAAGTACTTTAGGGTATTTGGGTGTAAGGTACATATCCTAAACACTAAGGATTACCTAGGGAAATTTACATCCAAAACCACGACTAGAATCTTTCTAGGATACTCGACTACAAGTAGAGCTTATAGAGTATATAACCATGACACCCTTAGAGTCGAGGAGACTATCAATGTAGTATTTGATGAAGGACATGAACCTACAAACCCCCCGGCAACCCCAATTAGCGAGCCGATTCATACTAGACCTAACTCTGATCCGGAGATCAGGTCTAGTGTTAATCCTGACCTAAGTCAACCAAGTCACTCTATCGACCAAGTGATAGATGACTCTAACCAAACTAGAACTCAAATGAGTCAACCTATTGATCAAGTTGTAGACTCAAACCCAAATTCAACTAGGACTCAAACGAATCATCCTATCGACCAAGTGATAGGTGATCCAAGTCTAGGAGTTCGAACTAGAGCCTCATCCAGAAACCTTAGTCAAATCTCCTTAATTTCTAAAATTGAACCCAAAACTATTGACCAAGCTCTTCTTGATCCCGATTGGATTATTGCAATGCAAGAAGAGCTGGCTCAATTCACTAGGAACGAAGTATGGGAATTAGTACCACCACCTAAAGATAAAACAATCGTTGGAACAAGGTGGGTGTTTAGAAATAAACTTGATGACAAAGGTGAAGTAGTTAGAAATAAAGCTAGACTAGTCGCTAAAGGGTTTAGTCAAGTCGAAGGTTTAGATTACGACAAGACCTATGCCCCAGTAGCTAGATTAGAGTCCATTCGAATGCAATTAGCGTATGTTGTACATCGAGGATTCAAGTTGTTTTAAATGGATGTGAAATTAGCATTCTTAAATGGATACATTAAAGAAGAGGTTTATGTTAGTCAACCCCCCGATTTCAAAAGTTTAGACAAACTCGACCATGTCCTTAGGTTAAAGAAAGCTCTCTATGGACTTAAACAAGTAGATCAAACTTGGTACGAGAGACTTTTGATTTATCTTAAGTCCAAAGGTTGTAACAAAGGTGTAGTTGACCCAACTCTTTTTGTAAAAACCTTAGGTAAAGACATGTTCATAACCCAAATCTACATAGATGATATTATTTTTGGAACCACCAACTCGATCCTACTGAATGAGTTCATTTCACTTATGGAAAGTGAATTTGAAATGAATTTAGTAGGAGAGTTGAGTTTCTTCTTAGATCTACAAATTAAACAAACTAAAGATGGAATATACCTACATCAACGCAAATATACTAGGGAATTAATTAAACGCTTTGGAATGCAAGATGCTAAAATTATTAATACCCCAATGGCAATGAATGTAAATATAGAAGATGTAATCGGAAATTCAATTGATTTAAAATACTATATGAGCATAATAGGGAGTCTCCTTTACTTAACTGCAAGCCGACCTGATATCCTATTTGCAGTAAGTATGTGTGCAAGGTTCCAAACTTGTGCCAAGGAGTCTCACCTAACTCTAGTCAAGCGTATCCTTAGATATCTAAAGGGTACACTTAATGTCGGTATTTGGTACCCTAGATCTACCGAGTTTGAACTAACTGGCTACTCCGATTTGGACTATGCCGGTAGTAAGCTCGATAGAAAGAGTACGAGTGGTTGTTGTCAACTTCTCGGCTCGAGTCTAGTGAGTTGGTGCAGTAGGAAGCAACACTGTGTTGTCTTATCTACTACCGAAGCCGAATACATCGTGATGGGTGAGTGTGTCACTCAGCTTCTTTGGATGAAGCACACTCTCCGCGACTTTAAGTTAGACTTTACAAATACTAAACTTCACGTAGATAACATTAGTTCAATTAACCTTACTAAGAATCCGATATGTCACCTAGGACCAAACATATAGAGGTCAAACATCATTTCATTCGAGAACATATGGCCAACGGAGCCATACAACTCGAATACGTCGAATCGAAGTCTAACTTGGTAGACCTATTTACTAAACCCCTACCCGAAGTCGAATTCAGTCTATTAAGACAAAAATTGGGCATGTGCGTAGTAGAATAGGAACTTACAAATTATATTTTCTTACTACTATTTCTTACTTTTCATTTTCATGGAACTAGCATAGGACATACCTTAGATATCATGCACCTATAGATTTAAGGAGCCAATACATCTCACAACACATAGGACTAATGTGTTTGTGTACTTAGCCACGTAGATGGGTGTGAGATGTTATAACCTTACTCCTGGTTCCAAATGTAGAGCTAGTGCATCGCCATGAACCACGGAGTATAATCATATATACTAACCGACTCTGACCAGGACTGGTTGATCTTTCATATCAATCAAGTCAAATATGAGTCGAACATTTTATAGATGAGCTTATTTTCAGTATATTGTTTTCAAAATAATGTGGAACATGCTTGGACTTTAAATTTAGTACTTATTTTTTGTTGTTTCACACACCCTCACTCTTTTCGATATATGGCAAAAGGGGGAGAAAAAGGCCAAAGTTAAGGGATCAATTTTTTTCATATGGCCAAAGGTTAAGTAAATGTTTACTTAACTTTGAGTTAACTTGTTTTTGGTAACAAAACAGAAGTAAAGGCTAACTTAAACACATTTACTTAACTTTAAGTTAACTTGTTTTTGTTAACAAAACGAAGATAAAGGCCAAGGTTAAGAAATCAATTTTTTGATTTCTTAACTTAAAACTTATTTTAAACATTATGGCCAATATTAAGTAATTTCGGTTACTTAATTCATTTTTAGTAGCAAACATCAAGGGGGAGAGTTAAAACTCTTTCTCAAGTACTCACCCTCGGTCAAGGGGGAGGATTCCTCAAGGGGGAGCACTTGAAAAAGAGTTTTTATATACTCCTGCTCATTCATGCATATCTCATACTCATTTTGCTTAAATGCACTTAATTTATTTTTCTTAACTTTGTATGTGAGTTTGCCATAAATCAAAAAGGGGGAGATTATTGGTGCAGTAGGCACCTAAGTCGAACCTGAGTTTTGATTATAGCAAACGATACAAAGTTAAGCTCATGTCGTTATCTCACGAGCTGAATCGAGTGTGCAGAAAATTGCTATAGCTGGAGCTGAAGGCTAGCGACACCCGGAGGAAGCCGCGGTGGTCGAGCAACACTCGAGTGACTTCGGAGAGAGCTAAAGGAATCGAGTGGAAGGCCGGAAGCGAAAGCGACACAGTAAGTATCTGTAGGAGATTTGACGCTGCTAGAGGGGGGTGAATAGCGTTTTGCCCGTGCGTGGATGGAATTCGTTCTCGTTCGTGTCTACAATTTCGTTAGCGCAGCGGAATATAGATAATGATAACAATAACGAAATAGACAATTACACACGAACACGAGTATGTAACGTGGTTCGGAACCGCACGGTTCCTACTCCACGGATCGAGCTCTACGAGCTCTAGTGATGCACACGCACTCACTAATCACAAAAACTCTTTCTCGACACAAGTCGGAGGTGGAGAAACCCCTTACAAGTAATCTTACAATAATAAGATACAAATACAAGCAATTACAATAATGAAATACAATGCAAGTAAATAAAACTACTTTATGATTGCCTTTGGATTGCTTGATTGCTTGGTTGCTTGAAATCACCTTGGAGACCCTGATTTGCAACAACAAATAGCTCCAAAACCCTCAAGAAACCGATGCCAATTTCCTCCATCACGAGCTCCTTTTATAGCTTCAACCTGTGCTGGAAAAAGTCGATCAATCGACTGATCAGAACCATCAGTCGACTGATGCCACTGTTGTCGTGAGACAATGGCTAGATCCACGTTGGATAAGTCCAACGAATCTACCATCAGTCGACTGATGGAGTCCTCACTCGACCAGTCAAGTCTCTACTCCATTCGTGGTCGATTTCTGAGCACGGTCGTGATGTGGGGATCGATCGCTGAGCCATCGATCGGCCCCTCACCGGGCCAGCTAGGCCATAACCCGCAATCAAACCCTAGTTGACTCGGTCGATGATCGCACATGGCACGGTCGACCGCACACCTCAAACATGAGGTTTTAACCCAAGTATGGTTCCCCCATACTTGCTAGACCACCCTTAGCCTAGACCTAAGCCTTCTAGCCACCTCCATCAGCCTCACGCCTCTCGGATCCCTCCAAGTCATCCATGACTTGTTCATCCATCGTGCTAGCCTTCAGGTGCTTCCATCAGCTATGTCATGCTAACGGTGTATACACCGCCAAGGCACATTGGACTTACGCCGCCAAGACTCCGCTTGGACTTTACGCCGCCAACCATTGGACTTATGCTGCCAAGACTCCCTCTTGGACTTTACGCAGCCAATATCAAACCCCTTGGACTTCTCATGCCAAGACTCAAACTTGGACTTTCCCTTGCCAACCCATGTTGGACTTCTCAAATGCCAAGACCATGCTTGGACTTTCCCTTGCCAACCCATGTTGGACTTTCCATTGCCAAGACCCATGCTTGGACTTTACATGCCAAGTACCTAAGACTTGGACTTTCCCATGACAATTACATTGTCATATATTTTTGTCGAACATCAAAACATCACTCGAGTCAAACTCGAGTCCTGGTCAATCGTGACCTGGGTCGATTGCACCAACAGTATCGAGGTAAGCTCGTGTGTGTGCGAGAGTAAGTGAGGTCGTATCCTCTTTACGGGGATGATCTTAAGCGTAAATCCGACCAAAGATATCCTATAGGTGGTCTAGGTCGAGATCGGACAGTCGGAGGCCGTCAAAATAAAGTTTGTGTTAAGCTAAATTTGCCTTGAAGCTAGCATCAGTCGAATGCCAGCTTGGAGGACTTGACTGTCATCCAATAGTTGACTGCCTGAGGTCAACATTCGACTGATGCTGCCATCAGTCGACTGATGATGGCCATCAGTCGACTGGTGGTCAAGGATCAGCTTCGAGGAGTCAAGGCTTATCACCTCATTTCAAGAGGAGTGGTGCTCAAATGTGATTGGCTAGGGTTCCTCTCGAAAAGGGGCTTAAAGGCTATAAAAGGAGTGTCTATCCTAGGGTTTCTTCATCAATTCTAAGCTTCCAAAAGCCTCCGCCAAGATACAACTTTCCGACAACGAAGTGCTTCTCTGACGTCTAGGTTTTAATTGCTTTCTTTTTGTAACGTCAGTTTAAGTTTTAATTTCAGTTCATTACTGTAATTTCTCGGAGCTTTTATCGTAACGAGGAGAGGAGGAGTGTTCCTCTACCTCAAGCTTTGTTTTTTTGTATCGATTAACTCCTACCTCTAACGAGGAGGAGTTCTTTAGTGTTTTTGTCCTCCGTACGTGGTCAAGGACCGCTAGGGCCTTGGAGTAGTAGCCGAAGGCTACGAACCAAATAAAAATATTTGTCTCCTTTTATTTATTGCTTATCTTTCCGTTGCAAATTAATTATCTACTCGAGTTTTAACGAACGAACAAAAATAAAAGGTTTTATCGCTATTCACCTCCCCCCCCCTCTAACGATCCGCTTCGATCCAACACTTTAAGGCTAGATTAGTGGCGAAAGGCTATCGTCAAAAACAATGTGTTGATTATGACGAGACATATTCACTGGTAGCTATGCTTAAATCCATTCGGATGCTTCTGGACATAGTGGCTCATTATGATTATGAGATATGACAGATGGATGTGAAAACCGTTTTCCTTAACGAAAACCTACTCGAGGATGTGTATATGATATAGCCTGAGGGTTTCACATCGGTTGATAAAACCAAGGTATGCAAACTTTGATGGTCCATTTATGGACTGAAGCAACCATCCATGAGCTGGAATATTCGTTTTGATGAGACAATCAAAGGTTTGATTTCTCACAAAATCCAGACGAACCCTGTGTGTACAAGAAGGTTAGTGGGAGTGTAGTCATGCTCCTAGTATTATATGTCGATGACATATTACTTATAGGAAACGATATATCTGTCTTATAGTCAGTTAAAATTTGGTTATCCAAAACATTCTCCATGAAAGACCTGGGAGAAGCGACCTACATCCTCGGGATCAAGATCTATAGAGATTGATCGAAACGGTTGTTTGGACTTTCACAATTTACATATATAGACCGAGTGCTAAAGAGGTTTAGCATGTCGAAGTCCAAGAAAGGTTTCCTTCCCATCATGCATGGGATACACCTTTCGAAGTCTATGTGTCCACGCACAGAAGATGAGAGGATTTGCATGAGTAAGATTTCCTATGCATCCGCAATAGGATCTATCATGTACGCTATGTTATGTACGAGGCTGGATGTATCGTATGCTCTAAGTGTCACGAGCAGATATTTGTCTAATCCAGGAATGGATCATTGGACGGCTGTTAAGATAATCCTTAAGTACTTAAGAAGAACTAATGATGTGTTCCTAATATATAGAGAAGGTTATATGGTAATATACGGATATACGGATGTCAGCTTCAAGATAGACAAGGATGATTCTAGGTCTCAGTCTGGGTACGTATTTACCTTAAATGGAGGCGCAATAAGTTGAAAAAGTTCAAAGCAAGATACTGTAGCAGATTCTACCACTGAGGCAGAATACATTGCAGCTTCGGAAGCAGCAAAGGAAGCGGTTTGGATCAAGAAGTTCATCTCTGAACTTGGTGTGGTTCCAACCATTGTTGAAGCAATACCAGTCTATTGCGACAACAATGGAGCGATTGCACAGGAAAAAGAGCCAAGGTCTCATCAACAATCCAAATGTTGCTTCGTCGCTATCATCTGATCAGCGAGATCATCAGTAGGAAGGAAATACAAATCAAGAAGATTCTCACTGAAAGAAACTTAGCGGACCCTTTAACTAAGGTCTTATCTCAAAGTAAGTTTAAGGGTCATGTTAGAGCTTATGTATTGGATACCATGGCGATTGCCATTAGGCCAAGTGGGAGTTTGTTAGTAATATATGAGAGGTGTCCTAAGGCAATCGCCTTACGGTTTTTCCATTTATTTGATAAATGAAGATTCACTATTTGAGTATATATGTTTTCATGTATTTGATTGGTTCTTAAACTCATTTACTGAATGTCCGCAATACGATTCACAGCATGAGAGAATTTATGATTGGATCACAACTAGTGAGTATCTCTACATGTCTAATTGTGATGTATTGGAATTATCCCTAGTCGATGATTTGTTGGATTTGGACATCATCAATTCTGTTGAGACTAGAATGAATTATACTCTTTGGCTTATCCAAGCAGTTGTTCCTCACTAGCTGTAGACATTGGGATGTCCGGAGTTAATCGTGGATGTTAATTATAGTAACTAGTTCATTGGAGTGACTAGTTGTAAGAGTTCATATGGTTCTCTGCATATATGGATATGTCAATGAAGTTCTTACAGCAGCTTAAGTGTGATGTTCCTTCGACTTGCGGTATTCAAGTCATCTTGGTCATGAAGACTTATGTTTTAACATCTTAAGCAAGCATCTCCGAGGAGATGTGGACTCGGGATGATTGGGTATAAGTCGAAGTGGCTGAAGGTATTTGAATAGCCTATAAAGGATTCACCGCTCCTTGTGAGGAGATGTATACCCTATGGCCTTTCGTCGGATTATTACTAAAATCTTTGGCCAAAGCATTACATGTTTAGAGTATAGTACTCTTGGATACATGTGCAGTAACTATAATCCGAAGGATGAGGAAGTAATGTTGGTGCAATCGGCCCAAGTCATGATTGACCAGACTCGAGTTGGACTCGAGTAGTGTTTTGATGTTTGACATTGATGTCTGACAATGTGTTAGGGAGATTGTTGGTACAATCGACCTAGGTCATACCTGATGTTTGATGATGGTTTGACCATTGTCATGGGAGAAGTCCAAGTCTTGTGTCATGGCATGAAAAGTCCAAGCATGGGTCTTGACATGAAAAGTCCAACAAGGGTTGGCAAGGGAAAGTTCAAGCTTGAGTCTTAGTAATTGAGAAGTCATATGGGAATATTGGCGGCGTAAAGTCCAAGGGTGGAGTCTTGGCAGCATAAGTCCAATGGTTGGCGGCGTAAAATCCAAGCGGAGTCTTGGCAACGTAAGCCCAATGTGCCTTGGCGGTGTAGACCACATTAGCATGACAATAGTTGATGGAAGCACCTAAAGGCTATCATATGGGTGAACATGTCATGGATGACTTGGAGGGATTTGATAGGCGTGAGGCTGATGGAGGTGGCTAGAAGGCTTAGGTCTAGGTAAAGGGTAGTCTAGCAAGTATGAGGACACCATACTTAAGGTTAAAACCTCATGGATGAGGTTATCAGTCGACTGATATTATGGTCAGTCGACTGGTGTGAGTCAACTAGAATTCAACTACAAGGAAATGGCACAGCGGCGACTACGAGATTAGGCGATCATTGCGGGCGAGCGATCGGCGGTAGGGAATTCGGGCACAGAAGCTTCCCGAGTAGACTGTTAGGGTTTAACAGTCGAGTGAAGGCTCGAACAGTCGACTGATGGGTATGATCAGTCGACTGATGGTCTATTAGTTGAACTTATCCAACGTGGCTTATACCGTTGTGAGACAACGGCTACAGGGATAGTCAACTGATGGTCCCGATCAGTCGACTGCTAAGAGAAATCCAGCCCCAATATAGGTTATAAAAGCAGCTCGTGGAGGAGGTTTTTTCTATAGTTCTCTTGGGCGATTTGAAGGGGAATAGTTGATGCTTTCCTATCCTTCAAGGCTAGTCCAAGACAATCAAAGATCAAGCAATCAAAAGCTCTTTGTAAAGTATTTTCCTTTTCTTGTATTACATTTCATATTCATAGTTGCTTGTATCTCTTGTATTACTTAGTGTAATCTTTGTACGAGATTTCTCCACCTCCAGATTGTTCCGAGAAAGAGTTATTGAGTAGTGGTGTGTGATTGGCATCGCTAGGGCTCGTTCGAGCCCAATCCGTGGAGTAGGAATCATTCGGTTCCGAACCACATTATATTTGGTGTTGTGTTTGTGTGATTGTATTCGTGTTATTATTTTTATCATTATTCCGCTGTGCACTAACCGAATTGTAGCAAGAACGCGATCGTAATCCATCGACAAGCGATGACGCTATTCACCCCCCCCCCTCTAGCGGCCACCGAGGTCCTAACAATTGGTATCAGAGCCCGGGGCTCTTCTACGGATTAACAACTAAGAGAGCACCGCTAGAGGGCAAGAAGATGGATTTTCAAGAAAAACTAGGATGGGACATCAACACACCGCCACCATATGATCAAGAAGATTTTCCAGCATGGAGGGCTAGAATGGAAACATTCTTGATGATGGACATAGAAGATTGGTTCATCGTCATGGAAGGTTTTGAATCACCTAGGAATAAGAAGGGAGAGGTCTTGAAGTTGAAGAAGTGGACCCAAGAGAAACATCTTAAGTTCAAGACCGAAGTCAAGGTAACAAAACTTCTAGAAGATTTGATACCTAATGATATTTTGTCTAGAATAGGTGAATATCAAGATGTCAAGGAGCTTTGGAGAAAATTGGCAAAGCTCCATGAAGGTTCATCACCGGTCCAAGAAGAAGGACCATCATCGGCTTTAAGTGAAGAACAATCACAAGATGTCGAAGAGCTCAATCGGAGGAGACCGAGGAAGCAAGCACATCGTCCTCACAAGAAAGTGAGGATTCGGAAGTTGAAGAGGAGTCAACATTCAGGTCAAAGGAAGAGGAAGAATTGGAGGAGATTAGGGCATCCTCAATACCGGAGCAACAAGAAGAACCATCTACCTCCGGTCGAGAGGAAGAGGAAGCTCGGGATTCCCCTACCATGGAAGGTAACTCAAGAATTTCGATTAAGAATAAAATTCATATTATATGCTTTGAGTGTAGGGAACAAGGACACTACAAGAGTAAGTGTCCAAAAAGAGTTAAGAAGACTCCACCGGTGCCTAAAAGTCAAGAGAAGTCAAATGAAGCCAGAACCCCAATTAGGAAGAGCAAGGACCACGTGGTGTGTTTCAAGTGCCAACAACGGGGGCACTATAGGAGTCAATGACCAAGGAGAAAAGAAGAAGCATCACAAGTAGGGGGAGCTAAAGCATACAGTCATCAATCCACTACTTTGTAGTTGTTGCCTCACAACGGCTTCATCTACGTTGGCGTCCAGCCAATGGCTCCAACATCAGTTGACTGATTATCCCCATCAGTCGAGTGACCGAAGCGATCAGTTGACTCCAAAATCTTCTGTGCTTGAATTCACCTCGATCAATCGACTGCCATCCATTAGCAGTTGACTGATCGTCGAGCAGTCGACTGTCAAACCCTTGTTGGTGCAATCGGCCCAGGTCACGATTAACCAGGACTCGAGCTTGACTCGAGAGATGTTTTGATGTTCGACAAAAATATATGACAATGTGATTGTCATGGTAAAGTCCAAGTCTTGGGTACTTGGCATGAAAAGTCCATGTGGTACACTTGGCATTTGGGAAAGTCCAAGCATGGGTCTTGGCAATGGAAATTCCAACATGGGTTGGCAAGGAAAGTCTAAGCTTGAGTCTTGGCATTTGAGAAGTCCAAGGGGTTGATATTGGCAGCGTAAAGTCCAAGCGGGAGTCTTAGCAGCATAAGTCCAATGATTGGCGGCGTAAAGTCCAAGCGGAGTCTTGACAGCGTAAGTCCAATGTGCCTTGGCGATGTAGACACCGTTAGCATGACATAGTAGATAGAAGCATCTGAAGGCTAGCGCAATGGATGAACAAGTCATGGATGACTTGGAGGGATCCGAGAGGCGTGAGGCTGACAGAGATGGCTAGAAGGCTTAGGTCTAGGCTAAGGGTGGTCTAGCAAGTATGGGCGAACCATACTTGGGTTAAAACCTCATGTTTGAGGTGTACCAGTCGACTGGTGTCATATAACAGTCGACTGGAGTGAGTCAACTAGGGTTTGACTGCGGGAACTGGCCTAGCAGTCGATTGCAAGAGGTGGGCAGTCGACTGATTGGCCAAGCAGTCGACTGATATTGTGATCAGTCGACTAGTGCTTGATTTTTTGGGCATAGAATAGAGTCTGACTCGACTGTTGGGGTTAGCAGTTGAGTGGAGGCTCGATCAGTCGACTGATGGTCATTATCAGTCGACTGATCATGGATCCGTTGGATCTTTCCAGCGTGGATCTAGCCGTTGTCTCACGATAACAGTGTCATCCGTCGACTGATCGGTGATTTCCAGCACAAGTTGAAGCTTTAAATGGAGCTCGTGAAGGAGGATAAAGCCAGCATTTCTTGAGCGCTTTTGGGGTGATTTGTTGCTGCAAATCATGGTCTCTAAGTACAATTCAAGCAACCAAAGATCAAGCATTCAAAAGAGAAATTGTAATTTAGTTTTCTTTACTTGCATTGTATTTTGTTATTGTAATTGCTTGTATCTATTTCTTATTGTTGTAAGAATACTTGTACGAGGTTTTTTCGCCTCCGACTTGTGTCGAGAAGGAGTATTTGTGATTAGTGGTTGTATGTGCATCACTAGAGCTTGATCTGTGGAGTAGGAACCTTGAGGTTCCGAACCACGTTAAATACTTATGTTTTGTTGTGTTTGTCTTATTTTGTTATTGCTATTATCTATATTCCGCTACGCATAATGAAATTTGTAGAGACAAACGCAATCGAAATTCCATCACGAATGAATTCAAGCTATTCACCCTCCCCCCCCCTCTAGCTTCCAACGATCCCCTACAACCATAGCAGTCGACTGTTAGGATAGAAAAGCTTTAGTCGAACACCGATCGAGCACCAGTCGAGTGTCATCGACGCAGAGCAGTTGACTAATATCTATATCAGTCAACTGGTGTCAGGTAAAACCTCAAACACCAATGTTTAAGCATCCGACGGTCAGGTAAAACCTCAACCCACTTGGTTGATCATCCGACACTTCCACTTCATCGGGTAGAAACCTAAAACTAATGTTTGAGCATCTAACTTAACCATACGTCGGGTAAAACCTCAAACCCTAGTTTGAGCATCCGACTTGTCAGGTAAAACCTTAACCTACTCGGTTGAGCATCCGACACTTGACTTAGCCATTCAGCCAAGTTCACCTATGAGCTACCATTTACAAATCGCTCATTCTCTCATCTCCTTTGAAGTCCCTCGCTGAAGCTCTCTTCATCCGGCCACGTCCCTCAGATGCACCAAGTGCATGGCGTCGCAATGCTATCCTTCGCGTCTCGCCTTGAAGTCTACTATCTTTGGCTTCACTTCAATGCTCCTCGTCCGGTGGTCCCTCGGATGCACCAAGCACACGACTTCCGCAATGTCATCCTTCACCGACTCGAAGACCCGAGCCATGACATGGTGAACTAGCCAATGTTTCATCAAGATAACCTCATGTGTGAATTTCTAAGTCTTGCATGACTTCAACACACATATCAAATCACATAAACATTATAACTTAAACTCTTTGTCACACACATCAAAACCACATCATACATGGATTGATTTCCCTAACAATCTCCCCCTTTTTGATGTGTGGCTATCCGTTTAAGTTAGGTAAAACACTAACAAAATCAATAAGACAAGGAAAGCATGTAAACATAATGAGTATCAAACACTCTCCCTAAATACATGCAACTCCCCCTTAACACATGCTAATCTCTCCCTAGCATGATTAACTTAAACACACATATTTCTCCCTCTTTGACACCATCAAAAACATCTAACATATGTTATACAAGCATGACATCGAGTCTAAAGGAAAAAATCACCAAAATCAGACTTAAAACCTGATAAAATAGGTTACTATGCTCATGCACAGTACATCAGTTGACTGCGTCAAAACACTAGTCGACTGGCACAAGTAAAACCAGAATTTTTATTTTCCGAACCAAATTTTAGAAATGCATTAAAAATTATAGAAAATTTGAAAAAACATGAAATTCGGGGAACACATTTCTCATAAGCCTCTTTATCAATGAAAAATGATTTTTCATGAAAATGCAATCAATTTTTGAAAGTTTGGCAAAAACTCAAAGATGTTGAAAATCACTAAAGTTTTTATCAATTTGAAAGTCTAGTTTTGCCTTAAAATGATTTAAAACATGAACTCTCAGTTTATAAAACATGAAATGGTTTTAAAACATTTGAAATATCCAACCATGATCTTTGGGCAAAATGTCTATGAATTAAACATAAACTTTTCCCATGATTGGTCTATGATTGCTATGACATGATACATGTAAATGACCATCTAAATGCAATAAGCATTAGTGGACAATTTGTATCAACCTAACATCTCACCCATGCTATGTTTTCGATCAAGTTAGCTTATAGTGAATGTGAGATGTGCCTAGAGGTATTATACTTAACCATCAATTTCATGCAATTTCTACTAAAATTAAGTATATATCATAAAAATATTCATCATGATCATAACACAAGCTGTTAGTAATATATGAGAGATGTCCTAAGGCAATCGCCTTATGTATGAACCATTTATATGATAAATGAAGATTCACTATTTGAGTATACATGATTTCATGTATTTGATTGGATCTTAAATTCATTTACTGAATGTCCACGATACGAATCACAGCATGAGAGAATTTGTGATTGGATCACAACTAGTGAGTATCTCTACATGTGTAATTGTGATGTATCGGAATTATCCCTAGTCGATGAATTGATGGATTTGGACATCATTAATTCTGTCGAGACTAGCACGAGATATACTCCTTGGTGTATCCAAGTAGCTGATTCTCACTGGCTGGAGACATTGTGATGTCCGGAGTTAATCGTGGATGCTAGTTATGGTAACTAGTTCATTGGAGTGACCAACCGTAAGACTTCATATGGTTCTCTGCATATATAGATATGTCAATGAAGTTCTTACTGTAGCTTAAGTGCGATGTTCCTTTGACTTGCGGTATTCAAGTCATCTTGATAATAAAGACTTATGCTTTGACATCTTAAGCATGCATCTCCGAGGAGATGTGGACCCGGGATGATTGGGTATAAGTCGAAGTGATCGAAGGTGTTTGAATAGCCTATAAAGAATTCACCACTCCTTGCGAGGAGATGTATACCCATGGCCTCTCATCGGATTGTTACTAAAGTCTTTGGCCAAAGCATTACATATTTAGAGTAAGGTACTCTTCGATACATGTGCAGTAACTAGAATCCGTAGGACGAGGAAATGATACTTGGGCTAGGTGTGACGTGTTGGTGCAGTGGGCACCAAAGTCGAACCGGTATTTTGATTATGGCAAAAGGCTCAATAGTTAAGGGTATATTTGTTATCTTACGAGCTCAATTAAGTGTGCAGAAATGCTAAAGTTGAGCGGAAGGTCTGCGACACCCGGTGGGAACCGAGGTGGTCGGGCAACGCCAGAGGACTTGGAAGCCGAGGTACTCGGGTGAAGACCGGAAGCGAGGCTACAAGGTAAGCTCGTGTGAAAGCGAAGCAAGGTCGTTAAGCGTAGATCCGACCCAATACCTCCAATGGAAGGTCTAGGTCGAGATCAGATGGTTAGAACCATCGTACTCTATATTTTAAGCTAACTTGTACTGCAGTCCAAAACCCTTTGACTACAGTCAACTGCTAGTCAAGTTCCAGCCTCGAGAAGAGCTCGAATTTCAAGGGGGTGAATTTGGACTTGACTCGTGTTTTGGTACAAAGGGTGATGTGGCATCAAGGTGGACATCCAAACCATCACCAAGCTTCCTTGTGGTGGACGCCCAAAATAAGGTGAGTTGGCACAAGATGGTTGGCTCCCATGATGTGGCACAAGTTGAATGGCTCCAACAAGTTGGCGCCCAAGGAGGTTGGAGGTGGCACAAGGTGGTTGGATGAAACACCTCATCCTCAAGTTGGCGCCCAAGGAGGTTGGAGGTGGCACAAGGTGGTTGGATGAAACACCTCATCCTTGAGTTGGCGCCCAAGGAGGTTGGAGGTGGCACAAGGTGGTTGGATGAAACACCTCATCCTTGAGTTGGCGCCCAAGGAGGTTGGAGGTGGCACAAGGTGGTTGGATGAAACACCTCATCCTCAAGTTGGCGCAAATTATGTGGTTGAACAAGTCTTGGGGATAAGAACCTCACCTTGGACACTACCTATGTCTAAATTCATAGATCAATATCCATAAATAGACATGTTCAAGCCAAGCAAATAACAAGAATTCAAGAGCTCTCAACACGCCCGTCGTAACGCCGCTACTACTACTCACATTTGCTACTGACGGTGCCGACAACGAAAGCTACATCTTCTACTTATAAGAGTTGTCGGTATATTTATTTAAGTTCTACTTCTTTAAATTGTCTTTGTGCTTTAATCGTAACAAGGAAAGGGGTGTCCCTTTGCCTTGATTTCTTTATGTCGTTGCTCCTACCTCCAACGAGGAGAGTGGTTTTAGTGAATTGCCCTCCGTCGTGATCAAGGATCACTAGGGCCGTGGATTAGCAATCGAAGATTGTGAACCACGTAAAAATATCTTGTCTACTTTATATTTCACGTGCACTCTCTACTTGCTTTTACTTATTGCAAAGTTTTTAACGACATCGTATCGCTATTCACCCCCTCTAGCGACACTTTGATCCAACAATTGGTATCGATCAGGCTAATTCGGTGAAACCACCAATCTAGCTTTGTTTTTTTTTTACAGATTTTTATTTATTTATTTCTGTTTTAATATAATTATTTCACTTGCTTATCTTCTCCTACATATAGAATTGCATTAGAGGCTTTAGGATCGGATAAGGTTGTCCTTGGGTTAGATCCGAGTAAGGTTGTCCTCGGAACTTCAGCGACATTCGCATTTGATTGTTTATTTCTTTTTGCAAGTTACATTTTATATATCTTTTTACTTCCACTACTAATCCAAGGCGAAAGTCTTGGAATATTCTTCGTGTGTGTTTTGCAAGATTCTTTTCATCGTTCTTCTTCTTGTTTTTAAATGGCCCATCTCGAAGGGTTTAGCACCGCCCGACCCCCGTTTTACAACGGTAATGACTTTCCTTATTGGAAGGGTCGGATGGAATGCTTTCTTAAAACCCAAATCGAGATGTGGATCGTAATCCAAACCGGTTTCACACTTCCTAATGAAGATGGTGAATCTTTGGGTTACGATCAATGGTCAAATTCCATGAAAAAACAAGTAGAAGCCGATGCCAAGGCAACTCAAATCTTGCAATGTGGGTTGTCCAAGGAAGAGCTCAACCGCGTCGGCCCCTTCATTAGTGCAAAGGACTTATGGACCAAGCTAGTGGAACTACACGAAGGCACCGACGACACGAAGGTATGTAAAAGAGATTTACTTTTAAATAAATTATATAACTTGAAAATGCAGGAAAACGAGACCGCAACTCAACTACATGCTCGTATCCAAGACATCGTCAACCAACTCCATGCCATCGGACAAAAGGTCGAGAATCGCGACCTTATCAGGTATTCTCTTAACTCGTTTCCTAGGACCACCTTGTGGGCATCCATGGTCGATGCCTACAAGGTCTCCAAGGACCTTTCTAAAATTAGGTTAGACGAATTGTTTTGAACTTGAATTACATGAGCAAACTAACGTGGTCGGGCCGAGAAGAGTATTGCGTTAGTTGCGAGTTCCAAGAAGAAGAAGCCCCAGCAAGCAAGCCACCCCGGAGGAAGGCGATATCAAGCTCTAATGGCCAAGCCGACCGAGCACGACTCGAAACCGAAGAAGAGTCCGAGTCGAATCGATGATGAGCTTCCATTCAAGACAAGCCACGGATCCGTATCCGGTTCAAAAGAATCATTAAGGGTAAGTCGGTCGTTACTTAATACTTTGTATGGTGCAATTAAATTTTTAAATAAGAAACTAGCTAAGTCCGAGTCCAAGGTCGAGACCTAATTGAGGAGGTTAACCTCCTCAAACATGAGGTCTCCTAACCTCTTCGACTACTCGTATTCAAGAGGAGGACTCAACTCAAGTTGAAAAGCTTGAAGTTGAGAACTCGCTTTTGAAAACACAAGTCGAAGACCTTAGGAACACGTTGGAAAGGTTCACTTTGGGATCCAAGGGACTTGACCTCTTACTTGGATCACAAAGGGCCGTGTACAACAAGGCGGACTCGGGTTTAACTCAAATACAACCAATAAGTCATATATGTCTATAGTAAACCAACATAAGAAAAATGTCCAAGCATGGGTCCCTAAGACCACTTTGATTTCAACTTTAGGATCTAACATGTATTGGGTTCCCAAGGACCAAATTCACTATGTGAATAGACCCACTCGATTCAATGGTCGAGAGCCAATACAAAATGTATTTTGTTAAGTCTTAGAAATTGCATGCTTAGTTTTTCCTTTATTTTTAGAATGGTTAGATAGGACTCATAACCAACTAAAATCCTGCGAAAAGATTGAGCCTCGGGAGCCTCTTTTCAAAAATAAACCAACTAAAATCCTACGAAAGATTGAGCCTCGAGCCTCTTTTCAAAAATAACTAGTTAGACCAAGATGTAGTCTCAAGTAAGTCGAGTTATCAATTTCTAGAAATTAGCTATGTCTAATCAAGTGGTCGTTGTTCCGATCAAAGAAGGCCTCGTGCCTCGCCACGACTGAAGCTAATCTCTTGAAAAGATTACTTGATGAGCTTAGACTAAATCGAATCTAACCTAATGTTGGTTAATTTAAATTCATTAAAATTAATCAAGTAAAATTGAAAGTCATCTCACAATAACACATAGGAATAACATGTTTTGATCATGTAGATATTGGTGAGATGATTTAGGTTTAAAACTTACAAACAACCCTTTAGTAATTCCAATATCGATCCAACTACCTTATGTGTAGGATCAATGGATGTTGGGCGATGGTTACTCCCGACACATGGCCAGGGATCAACTCAAATTTTGATTACGATTCAAACGACAAGGATCGGTAGCCTTCGGAAATAACGGCAAGCTCAAAATCATCGGATCAGGTGATATTGAGCTCAACTCTAACTTTACAATTCAAAATGTCTTATTAGTAGAAAACTTTCAATATAATTTACTTAGTGTAAGCCAATTATGTGATAACAATTATAAGGTCATATTTCTAGAAAATGAATGCGTAATCAAAATAAATGCAACATCTAAAATAATACTTAAAGGAACTAGGAGTAGCAACATCTACACAATAAATTTACCCAACTCCTCAACCAAGTGTCTTATGACACAGCAAGAGGAATCTTGGTTATGGCACCGAAGACTCGGACACTCGCACCCAAGACTCGTCCACAAGATGAGTCAGAGTGGCTTGGTTATAGGTTTGCCTAAACTAAACAACTTGGATAATAAAATATGTAATGCTTGTCAACAAGGTAAACAATCTAGGACACAACATCAATTAACTAATCAAGAATGAACCAAAAGTGTTCTTGAGCTCCTACACATGGATCTATTTGATTCACATGGAGCTAAGTCACTCAATGGTAGTCAATTTTGCTTAGCCATAATTGACGACTATTCTAGATTTACTTGGGTTAGGTTTATCAAACATAAAAATGATACCCTAGACCAACTAATCAATCTTTGTAGGTTAATCGAAAATCAAAAGAACCTTAAGATTAAAAGACTTAGAAGCGATCATGGTGGTGAATTAGAAAACCACGGGTTTACGATTTACGTAACCTAAGCGGATACCACCATGAGTTTTCATGTCCTAGAACCCCACAACAAAATGGGTTAGTCGAGCGGAAAAATAGAACCCTACAAGAAGCCGCTAGGACAATGTTAAGCAGTATAACCTGCAGATAGATTTTGGGCGGAGGTAGTTAGTACGACTTGCTATGTCCAAAATAGGATCCTTATGGTAAAGAGGCACCAAAAGACCTCGTCGAGATTTATCACGATAAAATACCGAACATCAAGTACTTTAGGGTATTTGGATGCAAGGTACATATCTTAAACACTAAGGATTACCTAGGAAATTCAAATCCAAAACCTCTCTTTGGAACCTTTCTAGGATACTCAACCACCAGTAGAGCTTATAGGGTATACAATCACGACACTCTTAGAGTCGAAGAAACCATTAATATAGTTTTCGACGAAGGACACGAACCCGTTCAATCCTTAACAAAACCAACTAGTAAATCAACTTATAGCGGGCAGGCTCGATCTTGAACTTGAATCTCGTCCCAACCCAAGTCATCCTATCGACCAAGTGATAGATGACTCTAACCCAAGTCAAACTAGAACTCACCCAAGTCATCCTATCGACCAAGTGATAGATGACCTAACCAGTCACACTAAGACTCAAACAAATCATCCTATCAATCAAGTTATAGGTGATCCAAATTTAGGAGTTCGAACTAGAGCTTCATATCGAAACCTTAGTCAAATCTCGTTAATTTCCAAAATCGAACCCAAAACTATTGAACAAGCACTTCTTGATCCCGACTGGATTATTGCTATGCAAGAAGAGCTAGCTCAATTCACTAGAAATGAAGTGCAGGAATTAGTACCACCACCTAAAGAAAAATCAATTATTGGAACAAGGTGGGTATTTGAAATAAACTTGATGATAAAGGTGAAGTAGTTAGAAATAAAGCTAGGTTAGTCGCAAAGGGTTTAGTCAAGTCGAAGGTTTAGATTACGATGAGACCTCGCCCCGTAGCTTGGACTAGAGTCCATCCGAATGTTGTTAGCATATCTGCACATCGAGGTTTTAAATTGTTTCAAATGGATGTCAAGTCAGCATTTTTGAATGGATACATTAAGGAAGAAGTTTCGTCAATCAACCTCCGGATTGAAAATCTAGATAAACTGACCATGTCCTTAGACTTAAGAAAGCCCTATATGGACTCAAACAAGCCCCAAGAGCTTGATGCGAAGGCTTTTGATCTATCTTAAGTCAAAGGATTCAACCAAGGTTTAGTCGACCCAACCTTATTCGTTAAAACCGTAGGAAAAGAAATCTTTATAGCCCAAATCTATGTAGATGATATAATTTTTGGAACTACCAACTCGATCACTGCTAAGCGAATTCATCTCACTTATGGAAAGTGAATTTGAAATGAATTTAGTGGGAGAGTTAAGTTTCTTCTTAGGTTTACAAATTAAACAAACTAAAGATGGAATATATTTACATCAACAAAAATATACTAAGGACTTAATAAATCGATTTGGAATGCAAGATGCTAAAATAATCAATACACCTATGGCAACTAATGTTAATATAAGCGAAGATGTAGAAGGAAAACCCGTTGACCTAAAATACTATAGGAGCAATAGAAGTCTCCTATACTTAACGCGAGCCGACCCGACATTTTATTCGCGGTAAGTATGTGCGCGAGTTACAAACATGTGCCAAGGAGTCTCACCTAACCCTAGTCAAGCGTATCCTTAGATATCTAAAGGGCACGCTAAGCGTAGGTATTTGGTACCTAGATCTACGAGTTTAATCTAATCGGCTACTCCGACTCGACTATGCCAGTAAACTCGATAGAAAGAGCATGAGTGGTTGTTGTCAAATCCTCGAGTCTAGTAAGTTAGTGCGATGGAAGCGACATTGCGTTGCCTTATCTACCACCGGCCGAATACGTTGCGATGGGTGAGTGTGTCTCTCAGCTCCTGTGGATGAAGCACACTCTCCAAGACTTTAGCTTAATCTTTAACAACATTAAAACCTACATAGATAACATTAGTTCAATTAACTTAACTAAAAATCCAATATGTCATTCTAGGACAAAACATATAGAAGTTAAACACCACTTCATTAGGGAACATGTAACTAATGGAACTATACAACTAGAGTATGTTGAGTCCAAATCAAACCTAGCGGACATCTTCACCAAACCACTACCCGAAGCCGAATTTAGTTTATTAAGACGAAAGTTAGGTATGTGCGTAATAGAGTAGGATTTAAATTTTTCTATATATGTACTCTACTTTTGCTTCTTTTTATGAAATTAGCCTAAAAATCATATACCTATAGATTTAAGGAGCCAACACATCTCACAACACATAGGACTAATGTGTTTGTGTACTTAGCCACGTAGACGGGCGTGAGATGTTAGGACCTTACTCACAGTTCAGATGTAGATTGATTGCATCGACATGAACCATGGAGTATAATTATTTAAAATTAATCAACTCCTTCAAGACTTATTGATCATTCTATATCAATCAAGTCCAACCGGAGTTGTACATTTTAGATGAACATATTTTCAAGCTTATTATTATTTTAAAAAAATATATTTATATTGGGAACTTGCTTGGACTTACAAACCTAAAATATATTTACAAACTTTTTGAGTTAAGGCAAAGGGGAGAAAGTCACAAAGTAAGGAAGAAAGTAAACAAAATTATTACCTTTTATATTAAGTAATTCCGTTTACTTAAGCAACTATTAAGGGGGAGTAAAAATTATTTTTCAAGAACTCACCTTCGGTCAAGGGGGAGGTTACCTCAAAGGGGAGAACTTGAAACAATAATATTTCTCATTCATACTTAATCATTATGCTAGCTCATTCATATTTAATCATTATGCTAGCTCATTAATATTTAATCTTTATGCTAGCTCATTCATATTTAATCTTTATGCTAGCTCATTCATGCTTAATCATTATGCTAGCTTACTGTTATGCTTAATTTTTCCTTAACTTTTGTGTCGGTTTGCCATGAATCAAAAGGGGAGATTGTTGGTGCGATGGGCACCAAAGTCGAACCAGTATTTTGATTATGGCAAAAGGCTCAATAGTTAAGGGTATATTTGTTATCTTACGAGCTCAATTAAGTGTGCGAAATGCTAAAGTTGAGCGGAAGGTCGACACCCGGTGGGAACCGAGGTGGTCGAACCGCCAGAGGACTTGGAGGAAGCCGAGGTACTCGGGTGAAGGCCGGAGCGAGGCTACAAGGTAAGCTCGTGTGAAAGCGAAGCAAGGTCGTTAGCGTAGATCCAATACCTCCAATGGAAGGTCTAGGTCGAGATCGGATGGTTAGAACCATCGTACTTTATATTTTAAGCTAACTTGCTGCGGTCCAAAACCCTTTGACTACGATCAGCTGCTAGTCAAGTTCGACCTCGAGAAGAGCTCGAATTTCAAGGGGTGAATTTGGACTTGACTCGTGTTTTGGTACAAAGGGTGATGTGGCATCAAGGTGGACATCAAACCATCACCAAGCTTCCTTGTGGTGGGCGCCCAAAATAAGGTGAGTTGGCACAAGATGGTTGGCTCCCATGATGTGGCACAAGTTGAATGGCTCCAACAAGTTGGCGCCCAAGGAGGTTGGAGGTGGCACAAGGTGGTTGGATGAAACACCTCATCCTCAAGTTGGCGCCCAAGGAGGTTGGAGGTGGCACAAGGTGGTTGGATGAAACACCTCATCCTTGAGTTGGCGCACAAGGAGGTTGGAGGTGGCACAAGGTGGTTGGATGAAACACCTCATCCTTGAGTTGGCGCACAAGGAGGTTGGAGGTGGCACAAGGGGGTTGGATGCAACACCTCATCCTTGAGTTAGGCGAAGGATGTGGATGAACAAGTCTTGGGGATAAGAACCTCACCTTGGACACTACCTATGTCTTCATAGATCAATATCCATAAATAGACATGTTCAAGCCAAGCAAATAACAAGAATTCAAGAGCTCTCAACACGCCGTAAATAGCATAGCTACTACTACTCACATTTGCTCTGACGAAGTCTGTGACAACAGCTACATCTTCTACTTATAAGAGTTGTCGGTATATTTATTTAAGTTCTACTTCTTTAAATTGTCTTTGTGCTTTAATCGTAACAAGGAAAGGAGTGTCCTTTGCCTTGATTTCTTTTTATGTCGTTGCTCCTACCTCCAACGAGGAGGAGTGGTTTTAGTGAATTGCCCTCCGTACGTGATCAAGGATCACTAGGGCCGTGGATTAGCAATCGAAAGATTGTGAACCACGTAAAAATATCTTGTCTACTTTATATTTCCGCTGTGCACTCTCTACTTGCTTTTTACTTATTGCAAAAGTTTTTTAACGACATCGTATCGCTATTCACCCCCCCCCCCCTCTAGCGACACTTTCGATCCAACATGACGTAGTCAGCCTAGTGGGGATTGACACTATAGACATTTCCTGAACCAAGTGGGTATAAGATGAGTGAAGGAAATGGGGCACGATTCATTCGAGCTGCTGAAGGGTTTCAGAAATAGTTTTGGATCAACCGTTGATCTTTTCGGTTAATTGGGGATCATGATATACTACTAGGTGTCACTCATGATCGTTCTATAATTAATGGTTAATTATAGACGGCCAACATAAACCGAGAACCTATTTGGTCACACGCACAACGAGCGTAATCCGAAGGATTTAAAACGAGCTTGTGAATGAGATTCTCAGACCGAAAGAAACTAAGTTTGGTTAGACCAAACAAGAAGCGAGCATGAAATCGTTTCAGTCGCAATGGAAGCGTGGATGGGCCGTGTCTTATGAAGACATAATGGATGAACCAAAATTGTTTGGTTCTAATCCAATGGAGGAGAATAAACCAAAGGGTTTGGTTTATTTTAAATGAATGAACCAAAGTTTTTCTGTTCGTTTTAACTTAAAATAAACCATCATGGTTTGGTTTATTTTAACTTATATTAATGGAGCGGGTTAACGGGCCTTATGGTTATGATCCAATAACCATTAAGAGAATTAGTTCTCTATAAAAGAGGGCTTAAGGGTTTGTTAAGCCTTAATCAAAAAGCCCTAACCTAGAGTTGTCGCCCACCTCCTCCCCTTTGAAGAAGTCGGCGCCAACCCTAGTGCCGCCGCCTATCTCCTCCAGCGGCAGTGCTGCCATCTTCTCCCTTGCCGTCGGCTGCTGCGAGCCAGTGATCTCCCTTGGGTTCGGTAATAAGGTGAGCTTCCACCTTTCCTTTTTGGCCGGCCCCTACTCCTCCACCAAAGCTGTCCAGTTTTCTGGACAGCTTGTTTCCCTCTCGTCGGAGCATCGTTTGGACGACGTTTAGAGCTCCGACAGCGGTAGCCTTGCCGGGGATTCGATCTCCGGTAATCCTCATAGGTGGAGGATGAAGGATTCGTCAAACGGTTGACGAATACCTCTCCATAGAAGCGAGTTTTGAGGACTCAGTTTTGGATTTGGATTGTGATCTTCTCTCGATCACATCATCTTCAACACGAGGCTAGTAACTCATACGAAGACGAGGCTTGTGACTTGGTGAAGTCATCCCGAAGATACTCGGCGTGGATACGGATAGTGACCATTCTAGTGAGGATCATTCCGGTTGATGTCTTTCCCGCTACACGTGATACGTAAGGTATACGTAGTTAAATTTCCTTTTATTGCAAAATTTAAATTTACGGTTATGTCTACACATGTTGTACTATGCATGTGTGTGTTGTAATAAATGTAGATTTATTATTTTTATTTCTTCCGCTGTGCACATGTTTACGAAACATGTTCGAACACACACTCGCTGCAGTGCCGGAAACCCAACAGTGGTATCAGAGCCCAGGTTGTATTTCGACATAATCGTAAAATTATTTTGCGATAGTCATAATGATATTTCTGGAAATTTTCTACTTTTGGAAAGTTAGAAGTATTTATAGAAATTTTTCAATTTTGGAAAGTCTAGAAGTATTTATGGAAATCTTCCACTTTTGGAAAGTTGGAAGTATTTATAAAAATTGATATTTTCCATAAATAAAATATTTGATTAGATTTTGGAAATTTGTTTCCTAATTTAATCATGATTTGATTTGGGAAATCAAATCTTAAAATATTTTATTTCCATAAGTAGTTTTGATGATTTAGGAAATTGGTTTCCTAAATTGACTTTCCTTAATCAACTATTTCCACAAATAAAATATGTGATTAGATTTGGAAATGTGTTTCCTAATTTAATCATGATTTGATTTAGAGAATCAAATCTTAAACATATTTTATTTCTATAAATAGTTATGACATATAAGGAAATATTGTACATGACATAATTGTATGTCATGTAATTGCATTAGATGCATATCATTATGTCATGCGTGTCGTGACATGTAGATGTATGTCATGTATGTCATGCCATGTAGATAATAGTTATTTGCATGCAAAGAGGATGAGACATAAAAACTCTAACTCAATATTAAAGCCTACACCTTCCATTAATATGGTTAGAACCAGAGTTCCGTTTCTTGTTCGGGTTGTTGGACTCTCTCCAAGCCCGGCTCGAACCCGAGCATGTTCAAACCATGGAATAGTTTAATACTAATACGGTAAGAGTCAGAGGTCAATCGTTAGCTTTGGTTGTTGGACTCTCTCCAAGCCGGGCTAATTGGTTGAATGCACTCTAACCATATTAAAACTATTCCTCGATTAATGGGCTGGCTTTAACCTAGAGCATCAGCTTGTTGGACTCTCTCCAAGGTCGATGTAAAGGGAGGTGAAGTTGGGTGCTATGCATATGATGCATACTTGTTAATGTGTTAACAACCCGATGTATGTGTGAACATTCAATTAGTTTATAGCACATTGTGATAGTTGCATATACGTGATATGCAATCGGTATATTTGATACCTACCATCGTAGTTATGAATGGCTTGTTGGACTCTCTCCAAGGTTGTTCATATCTATGATCAATATCAGCACATTCGGAGATGGACCTACGATCTCCCGAAGTGATTTTGGGGTTTTTGAAATTCGAAAAATGAATGAGATTTATAAATGTATATTGATGCATTTTAAAAATCATCTTTCTCATATATGCTCGTTTTGTATTTCTAAAATTTATCATGATGTTTTTTAATTTGCGTTCCATTTTGGATTCGAATAAATTGACTGGGTCGAACTTCTTGGACTGGCTTAGAAACTTGAGAATTGTTCTCAAGGTGAAAAGCTTGCGTATGTCCTCGAAGCGTCTATTCCCGCCCATCCTAGTGACGATGCAACTCCGGACCAATTGTTGGTCTATCAGAAATATGTGACTGATTCTGAACTGACAAGTTGCATCATGCTAGCCGCGATGGAACCCAAGCTACGAAAGCAGCATGAGCATATGGATGCTCATATCATAGTCCTTCATCTTTGTGAGTTGTTTGATAAGCAAGTGAGATTCGAAAGGTTCGAAGTCTCCAAGCTCCTCTTCACCTCTGAGATGCAAGAAAGTTCATCTGTGGTAATGCTCAACATGCTAAAGACTGTGGAGCCTTCTAAGAAGCATGAGCAGGGGACGGTGTTGTTAGTTGATTCCTCGAAGAAAGGTTCTAAGAGGGAGTCAAAGGAACAATAGAAGGGGAAGAAGAAAAAGGCTAAAAAGGATGAACCAGCTCAAAAGGGCACTTGCCATCATTATGGCAAGTAGGGCCATTGGCGAAGAAATTGCAAGATTTATCTTGAGTCCGTGAAGAAGAATAAGGCATAAGATGCTCCATCTTTTTCATATATCTTCGTTATTGATTGTCATTCTATTTCCTCAGATACTTGGGTATTGGATACTGGGTGTGACTCACATATATGTAATGACATACATGGGCTAAGGAATAGAAGAAGACTCGTCAGGGGAGAGTCAAATTTACGTGTTGGGAATGGAGCAAAGGTTGTTGCACTCGCCATCGGAACGTATTTGTTGAAACTCCCTGCAGGACTTGTCTTAGAACTGGACAATTGCTTTATGTTCCTTCGTTGATAAAGAACATCATTTCTATTTCTTGTTTAAATAGAAATGGGTACCATTTGACTTTTAGTAATAATTGTTGTTACAAACTTTGAATGGAGTTCTTTATGGGACTGAAACTTTAAGCAATGGTGTTTATACGTTGGACGTATCTAGTGATGTTTTCAATATCGAAGCGAGCAACAAGCGTGCTCGAAAGGATAATCAAATAGACTCCTACATGTGGCATTGTTGTCTTGGCCATATAAGCAAGAAACGCATGTCCGAATTACACCGATGTGGAATTCTGGAATCGTTTGAATTGGATTCATACGATACATGCGAATCATGCTTAAAAGGCAAGATGACTAAGTTACCTTTTTCAGGAAAAGGTGAACGAGTGAGAGAGTTACTAGGTCTAATACATACTGATGTATGTGGACCTATGTCAACTCAAGCTTTAGGAGGCTATAGCTACTTCATTACCTTCACCGATGATCACTCACGGTTTGGGTATGTGTTCTTGATGAAACACAAGTCTGAAGCCTTTGAAAGGTTCAAAGAATTCAGAAATAAAGTAGAGAAACAACATGACAAGAGTATTAAAATACTTCGATCGGATCGAGGTGGTGAATACTTAAGTCAAGAGTTTCTTGATTATCTAAGAGACAATGGCATATTGTCTCAATGGACTCCGCAATATACACCACAGCATAATGGTGTATCTGAGAGGCGTAACCGGACCTTGTTGGACATGGTCAGGTCAATGATGAATCATGCGAATCTTCCCAAGTCCTTTTGGGGCTATGCACTTCAGACAGCTGTTTACTTGTTAAACAGAATGTCAACCAAGGTAGTCTCTACTACTCCATATGAGATATGGAATAGTAAGAAACCTCATGTATCTTACTTGAAGATATGGGGTTGTCCTGCTTATGTGAAGCGGACAGTATCAGACAAATTGGATGCTAAGTCTGATAAATGTCTATTTATTGGATACCCTAAGGAAACAAGGGGTTACCAATTCTATCATCCTGTGGAACAAAAGGTGTTTGTTTCAAGGCATGCTGTGTTTCTAGAGAAAGAGTTTCTCTTGCAAGAAAATAGTGGGAGTGTCGTCGAGCTTGAGGAGGCTCGAGAGACTCAAATAGACATTGATGAGATACCTGGTGAAGCACAACAGCCGACAACTCATAGTGATGAGCAATCGGCTGGACCTATTGTAACACCACATCTTCGTAGATCTGGTAGAACACGGAATATTCCTGAGAGATATGGATTTCTCGTAAGTGAATCGAACGACGTGTTACTCATTGATGATGAGGAGCCTACCAGTTATGAAGAAGTGCTGACAAGTTCAGAAAGGGATAAGTGGCTTGATGCCATGAAGTCGGAAATGGATTCCATGTATGAAAACCAAGTTCGAACTTGTCGACCCACCAAGGCATAAAGCCTATAGGGTGCAAGTGGGTTTTCAAGAAGAAAACCGACATGGATGGTAATGTGATTACCTATAAAGCTAGATTAGTGGCGAAAGGATATCGTCAAAAACAAGGTGTTGATTATGACGAAACCTATTCGTTGTAGCTATGCTTAAATCCATTCGGATGCTCCTGGCCATAGCGGCTCATTATGATTATGAGATATGGCGATGGATGTGAAAACAACTTTCCTTAATGGAAACCTACCGAGGACGTGTATATGATACACCGAGGGTTTCACATCGCTGATAAAACCAAGGATTATGCAAATTGACGGTCCATTTATGGATTGAAGCAAGCATCCAGAGTCGGAATATCCGCTTTGATGAGACAATCAAAAGTTTGATTTCTCACAAAATCCGCATTTAACCTTGTGTGTACAAGAAGGTTAGTGGGAGGCAAATGTGTTCCTAGTATTGTATGTCGATGACATATTACTTATAGGAAATGATGTTTCAATCTTACAACGCTAAGGTTTGGTTATCCAAGACATTCTCCATGAAAGATTCGGGAGAAGCAACCTACATCCTCGGATTAAGATCTATAGAGTTTGGTCTTTCGCAGCTACATATATATACCGAAAAGCAAAGAGGTTTAGCATGTCGGAATCCAAGAAAGGTTTCTACCCATCGTGCATGGGGTACACCTTCAAGTCTATGTGTCCGCGCACGTAAGACGAGAGGATTTGCATGAGTAAGATTCCCTATGCATCCGCAATAGGATCTATCATGTATGCTATGTTATGTACGAGGCCCGATGTATCGTATGCTCGAAAGTGTCACGAGCAGATACCACCGATCCAGAATGGATCATTGGGTGATTAAGACGATCCTTAAGTACTTAAGAAGAACTAAGGATGTGTTCCTAATATATGGAGAAGGGACATGGTGATACGCGGTATACGGATGCTACTTCCGCATGACAAGGATGATTCCAAGTCTCACCGATAATGTGTTCACCTTGAATGGGGCCGCAGTGAGTTGGAAAAGTTCAAAACAAGTCACTGTAGCGGATTCTACCACTGAGGCAGAATGCATTGCAGCTTCGGAAGCAGCAAAGGAAGCGGTTTGGATCAAGAAGTTGATTTATGAACTTGGTGTGATTCCAGCCATTGTTGAAGCAATATCGATCTACTGTGACAACAATGGAGCAATTGCACAGGCGAAAGAGCCAAGGTCTCATCAACGATCCAAACATGTGCTTCGCCGCTATCATCTTATCAAAGAGATCATCAATAGGAAAGAAATACAAATCGAGAAAATCCCCACTGAAAAGAACTTAGCAGATCCTTTGACTAAGGTATTACCTCAAAGTAAGTTTGCGGGTCATGTTACAGCTTATGGTATTGGATACCGTAGCGATTGATATTAGGCCAAGTGGGAGTCTGTTAGTAATATATGAGAGATGTCCTAAGGCAATCGTCTTATGTACGAACCATTTATATGATAAATGAAGATTTACTATTTGAGTATACATGGTTTCATGTATTTGATTGGATCTTAAACTCATTTATCAATGTCCACGATACGATTCACAAAGATGAGAGAATTTGTGATTGGATCACAACTAGTGAGTATCTCTACATGTGTAATTGTGATGTATCGAATTATCCCTAGTCGATGAATCGATGGATTCGACACCATCAATTTCTGCCGAGACTAGCACGAGGTATACCTTGGTGTATCCAAGCACCGATTCTCACCGGCCGAGACATAGTGATGTCCTGAGTTAATCGTGGATGCTAGTTATGGTAACTAGTTCATTGGAGTGACCAGCCGTAAGACTTCATATGGTTCTCTGCATATATAGATATGTCAATGAAGTTCTTACTGTGGCTTAAGTGCGATGTTCCTTCGACTTGCGGTATTCAAGTCATCTTGATCATAAAGACTTATGCTTTGACATCTTAAGCAAGCATCTCTAGGAGATGTGGACCCGGATGATTGGGTATAAGTCATGATCAAGGTGTTTGAATAGCCTAAAAAGGATTCACCACTCATTGCTAGCAGATTTATACAAATGGACTCTCGTCTGATTGTTACTAAAGTCTTTGTCAAAATCATTACATGTTTAGATTAAGGTACTCTTCCATACATGTGGAGTAACTAGAACTGTGAGGACGAGGAAATGATACTTGGGCTAGGTGTGACGAGTCACCTAGTGGGGATCGACACTATAGACCATGTCCTGAACCAAGTGGGTATAAGATGAGTGAAGGAAATGGGGCACGATTCATTCGGTCAAGGGTTTCGTAAATAGTTCGATCAACTGCTGATCTTTTTCGTTTAATTGGGGATCATGATGTACTACTAGGTGCCACTCATGATCGTTCTATAATTAATGGTTAATTATAGACGGCCAACATAAACCGAGAACCTATTTGGTCACACGCACAACGAGCTTAATCCAAAGGATTTAAAACGAGCTTGAGAATGGGATTCTCAGACCGAGAGAAACTATGTTTGGTTGGACCAAACATAAAGTGAGCATGAAATTGCTTCACCGCAATGGAAGCGTGGATGGGCCGTGTCTTATGAAGACATAATGGATGAACCAAAATGGTTTGGTTCTAATCCAATGGAGGAGAATAAACCAAAGGGTTTGGTTTATTTTAAACGAATGAACCAAAAGTTGGTTCGTTCGCTTTTAACTTAAAATAAACCATCATGGTTTGGTTTATTTTAACTTATCTTAATGGAGCGGGTTAACGGGCCTAATGGTTATGATCCAATAACCATTAAGAGAATTAGTTCTCTATAAAAGAGGGCTTAATGGATAATTAAGCCCTAATCCAAAACCCTAGTTGGAGTTGCCGCCCAACCTAGTTGTGTCGCCCAACCTAGGTGTGCCGCCCAAGCTCCTTGCACGCTTCCGCCTTGTCTGCGTCGGCTCCTTATCGCGACCAAGCTATGATCCTCCGGCGACCCTCCGGCGATCTTCCTAGGCCTCGGTGAAAAGGTGAGCACTGTTGGATCGAAAGTGTCGCTAGAGGGGGGGTGAATAGCGATACGGTGTCGTTAAAAACTTTTGCAATAAGTAAAAAACAAGTAGAGAATGCACAGCGGAAATATAAAGTAGACAAGATATTTTTACGTGGTTCACAATCTTTCGATTGCTAATCCACGGCCCTAGTGATCCTTGATCACGTACGGAGGGCAATTCACTAAAACCACTCCTCTTCGTTGGAAGTAGGAGCAACGATTACAAAAAGAAATCAAGGCAAAGGGACACTCCCCCTTTCCTTGTTACGATTAAAGCACAAAGACAATTTAAAGAAGTAGAACTTAAATAAATATACCGACAACTCTTATAAGTAGAAGATGTAGCTTTTTGTCGTGCACTTCGTCGTAGCAAATGTGAGTAGTAGTAGCGGCGTTACGACGGCGTGTTGAGAGCTCTTGAATTCTTGTTATTTGCTTGGAGTGAACATGTCTATTTATGGATATTGATCTATGAATTTAGACATAGGTAGTGTCCAAGGTGAGGTTCTTATCCCAACTCAAGGATGAGGTGTTTCAACCAACCACCTTGTGCCACCTCAAGGAAGCCTTCACGCCAAGAAGAAGAAGCCATCCAACTTGTGCCACATCATGGGAGCCAACCATCTTGTGCCACCTCAAGGAGGCCTTCACGCCAAGAAGAAGAAGCCATCCAACTTGTGCCACATCAAGGGAGCCAACCATCTTGTGCCACCTCAAGGAGGCCTTCACGCCAAGAAGAAGAAGCCATCCAACTTGTGCCACATCATGGGAGCCAACCATCCCAACTCAAGGATGAGGTCCAAGCTTGGTGATGGTTTGGATGTCCACCTTGATGCCACATCACCCTTTGTACCAAAACACGAGTCAAGTCCAAATTCACCCCTTGAAATCGAGTGATCGAGGTCGAACTAGACTAGATTGTGTAGACGGTAGTCAAAGGGTTTTGGGTGCAGTACAAGTTAGCTTAAAATATAAAGTACGATGGTTCTAACCATCCGATCTCGACCTAGACCTTCCATTGGAGGTATTGGCTTAACGACCTTGCTTCGCTTTCACACGAGCTTACCTTGTAGCCTCGCTTCCGGTCTTCACCCGAGTACCTCGGCTTCCTCCGAAGTCCCTCTAGCGTTGCCCGACCACCTCGGTTCCCACCGGGTGTCGCAGACCTTCCGCTCAACTTTAGCATTTCTGCACACTTAATTGAGCTCGTAAGATAACAAATATACCCTTAACTATTGAGCCTTTTGCCATAATCAAAATACCGGTTCGACTTTGGTGACCACTGCACCAACAATCTCCCCCTTTTTGATTCATGGCAAACCGACACAAAAGTTAAGGAAAAATTAAGCATAACAGTAAGCTAGCATAATGATTAAGCATGAATGAGCTAGCATAAAGATTAAATATGAATGAGCTAGCATAATGATTAAGCATGAATGAGCTAGCATAAAGATTAAATATGAATGAGCTAGCATAATGAGTAAATATGAATGAGCTAGCATAAAGATTAAATATGAATGAGCTAGCATAAAGATTAAATATGAATGAGCTAGCATAATGATTAAATTTGAATGAGCTAGCATAATGATTAAATATGAATGAGCTAGCATAATGATTAAGTATGAATGAGCTAGCATAAAGATTAAGCATGAGTGAGCTAGCATAAAGATTAAGCATGAGTGAGAAATATTATTGTTTCAAGTTCTCCCCTTTGAGGTAACCTCCCCCTTGACCGAAGGTGAGTTCTTGAAAAATGATTTTTACTCCCCCTTAATAGTTGCTTAAGTAAACGGAATTACTTAATATAAAAGGTAATAATTTTGTTTACTTTCTTCCCCTTTAATTTTGGTAATAATTTTGTTTACTTTCTTCCCCTTTAATTTTGGTTAATTTTGGTTACTTTTGTGACTTTCTCCCCCTTTTGCCTTAACTCAAAAAGTTTGTAAATATATTTTAGGGTTTGTAAGTCCAAGCAAGTTCCCAATATGATTTCTAAGGTAAGACTTAGGCTAATTTCATAAAAAGAAGCAAAAATAGAGTACATATATAGAGAAATTTAAATCCTACTCTATTACGCACATACCTAACTTTTAATGTTGTTAAAGATTAAGCTAAAGTCTTGGAGAGTGTGCTTCATCCATGTGAGTGAGAGACACACTCACCCATCGCAACGTATTCGGCTTCGGTGGTAGATAAGGCAACGCAATGCTGCTTCCTACTGCACCAACTCACTAGACTCGAGCCGAGGATTTGACAACAACCACTCGTGCTCTTTCTATCGAGTTTACTACCGGCATAGTCGAGTCGAGTAGCCGATTAGATTAAACTCGGTAGATCTAGGGTACCAAATACCTACGCTTAGCGTGCCCTTTAGATATCTAAGGATACGCTTGACTAGGGTTAGGTGAGACTCCTTCGCAGTTTGTAACCTTGCGCACATACTACTTACCGAATAAAATGTCTCGGTCGCTCGGTTAAGTATAGGAGACTTCCTATTGCGCTCCTATAGTATTTTAGGTCAACGGGTTTTCCTTCTACATCTTCGCTTATATTAACATTAGTTGCCATAGGTGTATTGATTATTTTAGCATCTTGCATTCCAAATCGATTTATTAAGTCCTTAGTATATTTTTGTTGATGTAAATATATTCCATCTTTAGTTTGTTTAATTTGTAAACCTAAGAAGAAACTTAACTCTCCCACTAAATTCATTTCAAATTCACTTTCCATAAGTGAGATGAATTCGTTTAGCAGGATCGAGTTGGTAGTTCCAAAAATTATATCATCTACATCGATTTGGGCTATAAAGATTTCTTTTCCTACGGTTTTAACGAATAAGGTTGGGTCGACTAAACCTTGGTTGAATCCTTTGGACTTAAGATAGATCGAAAGCCTTTCGTACCAAGCTCTTGGGGCTTGTTTGAGTCCATATAGGGCTTTCTTAAGTCTAAGGACATGGTCAGTTTATCTAGATTTTCAATCCGGAGGTTGGTAGCGTAAACTTCTTCCTTAATGTATCCATTCAAAAATGCTGACTTGACATCCATTTGAAACAATTTAAAACCTCGATGTGCAGCATATGCTAACAACATTCGGATGGACTCTAGTCTGGCTACGGGGGCGTAGGTCTCATCGTAATCTAAACCTTCGACTTGACTAAACCCTTTTGCGACTAACCTAGCTTTATTTCTAACTACTTCACCTTTATCATCAAGTTTATTACGAAATACCCACCTTGTTCCAATAATTGATTTTTCTTTAGGTGGTGGTACTAATTCCCAGACTTCATTTCTAGTGAATTGAGCTAGCTCTTCTTGCATAGCAATAATCCAGTCGGGATCAAGAAGTGCTTGTTCAATAGTTTTGGGTTCGATTTTGGAAATTAACGAGATTTGACTAAGGTTTCTATATGAAGCTCTAGTTCGAACCCCTAAATTTGGATCACCTATAACTTGATTGATAGGATGATTTGGGTGAGTTCTAGTTTGACTTGGGTTAGAGTCATCTATCACTTGGTCGATAGGATGACTTGGGTTAGGACGAGATTCAAGTTCAAGATCAGTGGGTTCGCTATAAGTTGATTTGCTAGTTGGTTTTGTTAAGGATTGAACGGTTCGTGTCCTTCGTCAAAACTATATTAATGGTTTCTTCGACTCTTATGTGTAGGATCAATGGAATTACTAAAGGGTTGTTTGTAAGTTTTAAACCTAAATCATCTCACCAATATCTACATGATCAAAACATGTTATTCCTATGTGTTAGTGAGATGACTTTCAATTTTACTTGATTAATTTTAATGAATTTAAATTAACCAACATTAGGTTAGATTCGATTTAGTCTAAGCTCATCAAGTAATCTTTTCAAGAGATTAGCTTCGTGTCGTGGCGAGGCACAGAGGCCTTCTTTGATCGGAACAACGACCACTTCCTTAGACAAAGCTAATTTCAAGAAATTGATAACTCGACTTACTTGAGACTACATCTTGGTCTAACTAGTTATTTTGAAAAGAGGCTCCCGAGGCTCAATCTTTCGTAGGATTTTAGTTGGTTATTTTTGAAAAGAGGCTCGAGGCTCAATCTTTTCGCAGATTTTAGTTGGTTATGAGTCCTATCTAACCATTCTAAAAATAAAGGAAAAACTAAGCATGCAATTTCTAAGACTTAACAAAATACATTTTGTATTGGCTCGACCATTGAATCGAGTGGGTCTATTCACATAGTGAATTTGGTCCTTGGGAACCCAATACATGTTAGATCCTAAAGTTGAAATCAAAGTGGTCTTAGGGACCCATGCTTGGACATTTTTCTTATGTTGGTTTACTATAGACATATATGACTTATTGGTTGTATTTGAGTTAAACCCGAGTCCGGCCTTGTTGTACACGGCCCTTTGTGATCCAAGTAAGAGGTCAAGTCCCTTGGATCCCAAAGTGAACCTTTCCAACGTGTTCCTAAGGTCTTCGACTTGTGTTTTCAAAAGCGAGTTCTCAACTTCAAGCTTTTCAACTTGAGTTGAGTCCTCCTCTTGAATACGAGTAGTCGAAGAGGTTAGGGAGACCTCATGTTTGAGAAGGTTAACCTCCTCAATTAGGGTCTCGACCTTGGACTCGGACTTAGCTAGTTTCTTATTTAAAAATTTAATTGCACCATACAAAGTATTAAGTAACGACCGACTTACCCTTAATGATTCTTTTGAACCGGATACGGATCCGTGGCTTGTCTTGAATGGAAGCTCATCATCGGATTCGACTCGGACTCTTCTTCGGTTTCGAGTCGTGCTCGGTCGGCTTGGCCATTAGAGCTTGGATATCGCCTTCTTCCTCCGACAACTCCTCCCAAGTAGCGTTAGCGCTTTCTTGGTCTTTGATGCTTATTCTTTAGCTTTGGGCACTCGGACTTGATGTGACCAACTCGCTGCACTCATAGCATCTAAAATTAGAAGTATTTGAATTAGGTTTAGGCTTACCTTGAGTTGTTGGTCGTTTTCGTCTCTTGATCATCTTCCGAACTAGATTGACTAGTTCGGATTCTATTTCGAGTCTACTCCGATTCGGACTCGCCTTCTTCCTTCGGGGTGGCTTGCTTGCGGGCTTCTTCTTCTTGGAACTCGCAACTAACGAATACTCTTCTCTACCGACCACGTTAGTTTGCTCATGTAATTCAAGTTCAAAACAATTCCTAACCTAATTTTAGAAAGGTCCTTGGAGACCTTGTAGGCATCGACCATGGATGCCCACAAGGTGGTCCTAGGAAACGAGTTAAGAGAATACCGATAAGGTCGCGATTCTCGACCTTTGTCCGATGGCATGGAGTTGGTTGACGATGTCTTGGATACGAGCATGTAGTTGAGTTGCGGTCTCGCTTTTCCTGCATTTTCAAGTTATACAATTTATTTAAAAGTAAATCTCTTTTACATACCCGGTGCCTTCGTGTAGTTCCACTAGCTTGGTCCATAAGTCCTTTGCACTAATGAAGGGGCCGACGCGTTGAGCTCTTCCTTGACAACCCACATTGCAAGATTTGAGTTGCCTTGGCATCGGCTTCTACTTGTTTTTTCATGGAATTTGACCATTGATCGTAACCCAAAGATTCACCATCTTCATTAATAGGAAGTGTGAAACCGGTTTGATTACGATCCACATCTCGATTTGGGTTTTAAGAAAGCATTCCATCCGACCCTTCCAATAACGAAAGTCATTACCGTTGTAAACGGGTCGGGCGGTGCTAAACCCTTCGAGATGGGCCATTTAAAAACAAGAAGAAGAACGATTTAAAAGAATCTTGCAAAACACACACGAAAGAATATTCCAAGACTTTCGCCTTGGATTAGTAGTGGGGAAGTAAAAAGATATATAAAATGTAACTTGCAAAAAGAAATAAACAATCAAATGCGAATGTCGCTTGAAGTTCCGGAGGACAACCTTACTCGGATCTAACCCAAGGACAACCTTATCCGGATCCTAAAGCCTCTAATGCAATTCTATATGTAGGAGAAGATAAGCAAGTGAAATAATTATACGAAAACAGAAATAAATAAATAAAAATCTGTAAAAAAGAAAACAAAGCTAGATTGGTGGTTTCACGAATCTTAGCGCCTGCTCGATACCAATTGTTGGATCGAAAGTGTCGCTAGAGGGGGTGAATAGCGATACACGATGTCGTTAAAAACTTTTGCAATAAGTAAAAACAAGTAGAGAATGCACATGGAAATATAAAGTAGACAAGATATTTTTACGTGGTTCACAATCTTCGATTGCTAATCCACGGCCCTAGTGATCCTTGATCACGATCACGGAGGGCAATTCACTAAAACCACTCCTCTTCGTTGGAAGTAGGAGCAACGACATAAAGAAATCAAGGCAAAGGACACTCCCTTTCCTTGTTACGATTAAAGCACAAAGACAATTTAAAGAAGTAGAACTTAAATAAATATACCGACAACTCTTATAAGTAGAAGATGTAGCTGTTGTCAAGCGGCACTTCGTCAGAGCAAATGTGAGTAGTAGTAGCGGGCTATTTACTCGGCGTGTTGAGAGCTCTTGAATTCTTGTTATTTGCTTGGAGGAACATGTCTATTTATGGATATTGATCTATGAATTTAGACATAGGTAGTGTCCAAGGTGAGGTTCTTATCCCAACTCAAGGATGAGGTGTTTCAACCAACCACCTTGTGCCACCTCAAGGAAGCCTTCACGCCAAGAAGAAGAAGCCATCCAACTTGTGCCACATCATGGGAGCCAACCATCTTGTGCCACCTCAAGGAGGCCTTCACGCCAAGAAGAAGAAGCCATCCAACTTGTGCCACATCAAGGGAGCCAACCATCTTGTGCCACCTCAAGGAGGCCTTCACGCCAAGAAGAAGAAGCCATCCAACTTGTGCCACATCATGGGAGCCAACCATCTTGACCAACTCAAGGATGAGGTCCAAGCTTGGTGATGGTTTGGATGTCCACCTTGATGCCACATCACCCTTTGTACCAAAACACGAGTCAAGTCCAAATTCACCCCTGTCCGATTCTCGATGGAACTAGACTAGCGATTGATAGTAGTGACTGGGTCAAAGGGTTTTGACAGATACAAGTTAGCTTAAAATATAAAGTACGATGGTTCTAACCATCTGATCTCGACCTAGACCTTCCATTGGAGGTATTGGGTCGGATCTACGCTTAACGACCTTGCTTCGCTTTCACACGAGCTTACCTTGTAGCCTCGCTTCCGGTCTTCACCCGAGTACCTCGGCTTCCTCCGAAGTCCCTCTAGCGTTGCCCGACCACCTCGGTTCCCACCGGGTGTCGCAGACCTTCCGCTCAACTTTAGCATTTCTGCACACTTAATTGAGCTCGTAAGATAACAAATATACCCTTAACTATTGAGCCTTTTGCCATAATCAAAATACCGGTTCGACTTTGGTGCCCACTGCACCAACAAGCACTTGGCTTCCTTGTTTTTGGCCGGCGCCTACTCCTCCACCAAGCTGTCCAGTTTTCTGGACAGCTTCTTCTCCTCTCGTCGGAGCGTCGTTTGGACGACGGTTAGAGCTCCGACAGTGGATAACTTACCGGGGATTCGATCTCCGGTAATCCTCTGAGGTGGAGGACGAAGGATTCGTTAATCGGTTGACGAATACCTCTCCGGAGAAGCGAGTTTTGAGGACTCCTTTTGGATCCGAATTTGGATTCGGATCGTGATCATCTCTCGATCACGTCGTCTTCAACACGAGGCTAGTAACCCATACGAAGATGAAGCTCGTGGCTTAGCGAAGTCATCCCGAGGAACTCGGCGTGGATACGGATAGAGACGATTCTAGCGAGGATCGTTCCGGTTGATGTCGTTCCCGCTACACGTCATACGAAAGGTATAACGTAGATAAATTTCCTTTTATTGCAAATTTAAATTTACGGTTATGTCTACACTTGTTGTAATATGCATGTGTGTGTTGTGTGTGTTGTAATAAATAGGAGTATTTATTATTTTTATTGCTTCCGCTGTGTTCATGTTTACGAAACATGATCGAACACACACACGCCGCGGTGCCGGAAACCCAACATCCCCTCTATACTCTCTAATGTTGTGTAATCGTACCCCATCCTATAGCAAATGTGGGTAAGTAGGCCTCCCCATTGATCTCTCCACGTGCTGCTTTTCCCATTTTCACTAAGTGTCTGATGAAGTGGGACCCTACATCAATGCTACTCCTTTCTTGTGTAGCATGTTCCATAGGCAAAGCAGCTCACTGGCTCTCACTACACTGTTACTCTCCCCACGACCAAATATAGTACTGACCATGACACGGTGAAGGTATCGAAAGACGGGGTTTTGGAGGCACGACGCTTTGGCCCTAGAAGGGTCATAAACATGCTCCCCTGTCAACTCAGTTCAAAACAAACAAGAGTTGTACCCATTAGGGATTCTTCTCTCTCCCCACTTGGCAAGCCAAAGCATGAGTTCCATTGGTGAAGGGTCCACTCATGCTCAATATTAAAAAGTCTAAAAGTTATCCTACCCTCCTTGCTCTCTCTACCCGTTAAAACTTCCGCCTCTAAAGAACTCAAAAATACCAAAACTATCCTAAGGTAGGTTAGGTGCCTTATTCCCATAATCTCATCCCACCCCATTTTTGCAAATAGGGTTTGAATGTCACCCAACAAATCTAAAGATCCTAGCAAATCCTCATCTAAGTACCTAGTAGCAGTAAGTTTACGAGTAGAGAGCATATTGAACCTATCTCTATGTTCATTATTGCGAAAAAGTAGAGGGGGTAGGGTGTTTCCCTCTTTCGGAGCTTGAGGAACGTCGGCTCTTCTTGTTCGTCGCTCCGAGGCACCGGATCGGGATGCTATGGTCTTGGTCTTCCCCATCCTTGCTCCTTTTGGCTTCTAAAGAGGTTGAAAATGCTTCTAGAGGAAGGGGAAAGCGAAAAAACACGGCTAGGGCAAGAACTTTTGAAGCACACGATGCAAATGAGGTGAAAACACATGGTTCGCCCCTTTTAATCTCGCGCGCCACGACCGTGTGAAAACACACGGCCAGGTCATGTGTGCCTCTGGTCAAGCGGGCACGGCCATGGAACAACACACGGACAGGCCGTGTGCCCCCATTTTTCGCCCCTTTCATACACCATGGCCCGAATTTGTTCATACACTTTGCCGTGTAGACTAATATGGGTTTCATTTTTGCCTAGCAAAGTTCTTTTCTACACATAACTCTAAATGTGATGGAAATCAAAACTAAAATCTAACACATGTATGAAATGCAATAGAAAAAAAGGGAAATCTACAACTAAGCTTGGGTTGCCTCCCAAGAAGCACTTTGTTTAAGGTCGTTTAGCTCGACCGCACTCTTCTATCAACTCGGCTCTGGTGGTTCAGTGAACTATAGGGTTGGTTTCATTGACCCGTGAGGGGAAACTTCGCTACCCACTTCGCTACCCATTAATATTTTAACTTATATTAATGGAGCGGGTTAACGGTCCTTATGGTTATGATCCAATAACCATTAAGAGAATTAGTTCTCTATAAAAGAGGGCTTAAGGGTTTGTTAAGCCCTAATCAAAAATCCCTAACCTAGAGTTGCCGCCCACCTCCTCCCCTTTGAAGATGTCGGCGCCAACCCTAGTGCCGCCGCCCATCTCCTCCAACCGGCGACCAGCTGCTGCCATCTTCTCCACTTGCCGGCGTCGAGCTGCTGCCAGAGGAGCTCCGGTGATCTCCCTTGGGTTCGGTAATAAGGTGAGCTTCCACCTTTCCTTTTTGGTCGGCCCCTACTCCACCAAAGCTGTCCAATTTTCTGGACAGCTTGTTTCCCTCTCGTCGGAGCATCGTTTGGACGACGTTTGGAGCTCCGACAGCGGTAGTCTTGCTGGAGATTCGATCTCCGGTAATCCTCATAGGTGGAGGACGAAGGATTCGTCAAACGGTTGACGAATACCTCTCCGGAGAAGCGAGTTTTGAGGACTCGGTTTTGGATCCGAATTTGGATTCGGATCGTGATCTTCTCTCGATCACATCATCTTCAACACGAGGCTAGTAACCCGTACGAAGACGAGGCTCGTGACTTGGTGAAGTCATCCTGAAGATACTTGGCGTGGATACGGATAGAGACGATTCTAGTGAGGATCGTTCTGGTTGATGTCTTTCCCGCTACACGTGATACGTAAGGTATACGTAGTTAAATTTCCTTTTATTGCAAAATTTAAATTTACGGTTATGTCTACACAAGTTGTACTATGCATGTGTGTGATGTATGTGTTGTAATAAATGTAGATTTATTATTTTTATTTCTTCCGCTGTGCACATGTTTACGAAACATGTTCGAACACACACTCGCCGCGGTGCCGGAAACCCAACACAAGCATTATCATGAGTCACACATCATAATACAAGTATAACAATTAATTCATAAATCATGATCATTAATCAATTATAAAATCAAGTACAAATCATGATTTAACCATTATAGCCAAAACATCCACCATGCTCATAATAACTCAAAAACTATTACCCATATCCTTATAAGTCAACCATTTATCATGATATGAAATAAATCTATTTATGATTGACTTTCCTAGGTTTTTCTAACCCTTGAGGATTGACTTGGGAACCCAATACAAATTCTTTCCAATGGGGTTCACCAAATATTCCTTTGGGATCCATTTCCTAGCTACCATTGTAGTTTTTGTTTGTCCCCTAGCAATTAGACAATGGTAAGCCATTTCGTTCTTGGTTCCCTTATATCCTAGGTCATTCTTGTTAAAACTATCCCTTTGGCTCCCAATGATCATATTTAGGGTATTAGAGCCAATTGTGAATTTCTCTAAGGTTTTAGTTAAAAGATCTACCTTTTCTCTTAAAGCCTTATTGGTTAGGGCAATCTCTTGCCATGATAAGGTTTTGATGTGTGTGGCAAAGGGTTTAAGTTAGGTTGTAATTATGATTTGATATGTGCGTTGGAGTCTTGCAGGACTTAGTAATTCGCACATGGAGTCTTGGCGGGTTCACCACTCACAACCTCGTGCTTGAGTCGGAGAAGAAGCATTGCAGAGCCGTGTACTTGATGTTGCCGAGGGACCGTCGGACGAGATGACTTGAAGCGAAGCCAAGGAAGCAGACTTCGGAGGCAAGAGACGCGAAGGAGCATTGCAGAGTCGTGTGCCTGATGCTGCCGAGGGACGTGGCCGCGAACTAAGAGAGCTTCGGCGAGGAACTTCGAGTGAGATGAGAGAATGAGTGAATTGTAAGTAGCTCATTAGGTGAACTTGGTCGAATGGCTAAGTGTCGGATAAGTTTTCCCGACATCAGTCGACTGCCATGGAATGGCGATCGGCCGCTTCCAGTCGAATGGGTTACGTATCCGATCGATGGGTTTATGCCCGGCAGATTGATCTTATGGAATGGCGATCGACGCGAGGATGTCGCGGGCACGAACCGCCGTAGCGGATCGGTAGGCGTCGACTACGAGGCGCCGATCGACTAATGAGGTCCATCAATCGACTGCCAAGTGTTCCGTTGGACTACAACGGTCGGGATCCGACGTGTTCGGAGGCCGTTGTAGTGGCGCATGATCGCTAAGGCGTGATCGTAGTGGCGACCAACGGGAAGAAATCAGCCCTCTCTATAAAAAGAGAGGGTGTGGGCTTTTGGATGGTCAATGCTTATGCTCTAAGTGATCATCCAAGTGCTCTACAAGATTCAAACTCCTTCTCTTAGTTTTCTTTCACATCTATTGTAAAAGAAGGAGTGTCTTTGAGTTGTAAGGGTTACCTCCACCTAGCTTAGTGCAAAGGAGAGACCGATAGTGATTTGGTTGCACAGTGATTCACCGAGGACGAATCGGAGACCGTGGATTAGCGGCGTAGCCGTGAACCACGTTATATTTCGTGTTAGCATTGTTTGTATTCTTCTTTGTTTATTTGCTTGTCTTTATTAGTATTCCGCTTGCGCTAACAATTGTGTAGATGAGCAAATTCCACCATCCAACGACAAAGGGCTATTCACCCCCCTCTAGCCGGCCGATCGATCCCCTACAAGTGGTATCAGAGCCAAGGAAAGCTTGTCGAGGACTAACCGCCACAACAAGCACATTCAAGAATGGCCGGCTCTAATATTCATCCGCCAAAGTTCGAGGGGGAATTCTCGTGGTGGAAAAAGAGAATGGAGGTATTTTTCGAGACCGATTTTGAAATTCTTTTGATTATGGAAAATGATTTCGAATTGCCTAGGAATGAAGAAGGGGAGCTATTGGAGAAATCAAGATGGGGTAAAAGACAAAGAGAGGAGTACTTGGCGAATTCAAAGGTCAAGCACCACCTCGACAATGTACTCCCCCAACAAGAAGTAAATAGGATCGGGGAGTGTGCTAGCGCCAAGGAAATGTGGGAGAAATTAATAGAAAATCATGAAGGCACGTCCGAGGCGAAACTAGCAAGGAGAGATGTCATTCGCTCCCAATTATCCAACATCAAACTCGAAAAGGGAGAGAAGGTAAAATCCCTACACTCTAGATTTAAGGAAATTCTAATCGGCTTGACAAGTGTAGGTGAAAAGCTCTCCAACCGGGATATGGTAATGAAGGTCATAGATGCTTTTCCCCGGTCCTCAAGATGTAGCTCTATGGTGAACTTAGAAGTGAGTACCTTGGAGGAGTTCTTCTCAACAATGGAGCTCCACAAAACAAAGCTTGAAGGAATAGTTGAAGAGCCTAGAATTCAACCTTCAAGAGGAGTAGCATTTTTGGCCAACAAGGGGAAGAAGAAGATGGAGATCCCCTCCTCCTCCTCTGATGAAGCATCCTCCTCCTCCTCCATGGATAGCACTAAGAAGCTTCATATGGTAAGGAGGTATATGGTGCTTTAAAAGGTTTTCAATTTAATAAATCTAATGATAGGAGGAGAAGTCCAAGGGGAAAGGTCATTTGTTACAATTGCCAAGGAGAGGGACACATAAGGGACAATTGTCCTCTCCTAAACAAGAGCAAAGAAGAAAATAAGAAGAAAAAGGGGAGAAAAAAGAAGGAAGAAGAGAAGAAGGCCAAAGAAAAAGGGAATGTCAAGGCATTCAAAGCAAAGACATGGGATGATCCTTCTTCCTCATCATCTTCATCATCATCAGAAGAGGAGAATGCTTTTGTCACAAATTTGGCATTGATGGATTTTGATGACTTGGATTGATCCTCCTCCGAAAATGAAGGATCAAGCTCAAGTGGAGAGAGCTCAAGTGAAGGGAGAGCCTCCTCTACATCCTCATCATCGGAAGAGGATTTGGTAAGTGAGGTAACGAATCTACCTCCTAAGCAAATAATGTCTATAATTTCTTGCCTCACTAAGGATTTATTTAGAGCTAAAAAGAAAAATAAGAGCATTCTAGATCAAATTAAGGACTTAGAAAATAAACTAGAAAAAACATGTTTAAATGTAAATGATAATGATGATGATGCATGCTTACATGATAATTATATGCCTTTGGATGTTAATGATGCATGCATAGAAGAAAATAGGGCTTTAAGGGAAAAGGTAGACTATTTGACCAAAGTCCTAGAAAAGTTTACTATAGGCTCCAACACCTTGAACATGATAATTGGGAAAGGGCAAATTTCAACAAGAAAGGCCTAGGATATAAAGAAAAGAAAAATAAAAAGACCTATAAATGTCTAATAGCTAGGGGACAAGATAAAAAGAATGTAATAGCTAGAAAATGGATCCCCAAAGAGTTTTTAGTGAACCCCATAGGCAAGAATCTATATTGGGTTCCTAAATCCATCCTAAAGGGTTAGGAAAACTCTAGGATAGTCAACCATATGGACTTGACCTATATCATATTTTTGGTTGACTTAGGATGGCAGAACAATATTTTTGGAATAGTGTTAGGTGATGATAATGCACCTATAAATAGATAAATCATGCTTTAGGTGATATTTGCTTTATTATCATGATGTAATACCTAATGCATGATCACAATTTGATGAATACATCTATTTTATGATCATAATATGAAATTAATTCATATACATCTTTATGATCATGTGGAATGATAGGATGATACTTAACCTTGATAGAATTGCATGAATATAATGGTTAAGTATATACAAATACCTTTAGGATACATCTCACACTCACCATAAGCTACCATGATTGAAAACATAGCATGGGTGAGATGTTAGGATGATACAAATGTCCACTAGTGCCTATGGCATTTAGATGGTCATTTAAAGTATCAAAATAGAAATAATAGACCAATCATAGTGAAGGCTTATGTTTAATTCATAGACATATTGCCCAAAGATCATGGTTGGATATTTCATATGTTTTCAAAACAATTTCTTACTTAAAAATCCATGTATTCATGTTTTGAAACAATCCAAAGCAAGACTAGGTGTTAAAATGGATACTAACATGCTCAAAAACTAGTGATTTTTAAAGCTTTTGAATTTTTAGCAAATCTCGGAAAATATAATGATTTTTCATGAAAAACTATTTTTCATTGATAGATATACTTAAAAGAAATGTGTTCCCCAAATTTCACTATTTTTTGAATTTTCTGGAATTTATAATGCATTTCTGAAATTCATCCAGAAAATCAGAATTTCGTAATTCATTGTGTCAGTCGACTGTCATACTGATAGCAGTCGACTACTCACCTGAAAAACAGCCCAACAATTTCTGATACACGGTTTTAAGGCATGTTTTTGGTTATATTTCTCTCTAGACTTGATGCCATGATATATAAACTTGTTTTAATCTTTTTTATGGTGTCAAAGGGGGAGAAAACTATATGTTTAAGTAAGGGAGAACATATTTAGGGGGAGTTTCATGTATTAAGGGGGAGAGTTACTAATCATGTTTATTTACATACTTTCCTTTCTTAATATTTTATCAAATGATTTTACCTAACTTAAACGGATTGCCACACATCAAAAAGGGGAAGATTGTTAGGGCAATCTCTTGCCATGATAAGGTTTTGATGTGTGTGGCAAAGGGTTTAAGTTAGGTTTTGATTATGATTTGATATGTGCGTTGGAGTCTTGCAGGACTTAGTAATTCGCACATGGAGTCTTGGCGGGTTCACCACTCACAACCTCGTGCTTGAGTCGGAGAAGAAGCATTGCAGAGCCGTGTGCTTGATGTTGCCGAGGGACCGTCGGACGAGATGACTTGAAGCGAAGCCAAGGAAGCAGACTTCGGAGGCAAGAGACGCGAAGGAGCATTGCAGAGTCGTGTGCGCTCGATCTTTGCCGAGGGGCGTGGCGCGAAGAAGAGCGCGAGAACCGAGTGAGATGAGAGAATGAGTGAATTGTAAGTAGCTCATTAGGTGAACTTGGTCGAATGGCTAAGTGTCGGATGAGTTTTCGACATCGATCATTGCCATGGAATGGCGGTCGGATCGCTCAGTCGAATGGGTTCGACCGTATCCGATCGATGGGTTTATGCCCCAGCCGATCATTCTATCGGAATGGCGATCGGCGCGAAGGATGTCGCGGGCACAGAACCGCTCGTAGCGGACTGGGCAGTCGACTACGGAGGCAGCAGTCGACTAATGAGGTCCATCAATCGACTGCCAAGTGTTCCGTTGGACTACAACGGTCGGGATCCGACGTGTTCGGAGGCCGTTGTAGTGGCGGCGCAATGATCGCCAAGAGCGGATCGGAAGAAATCTCTATAAAAAGAGAGGGTGTGAGCTTTTGGATGGTCAATGCTTATGCTCTAAGTGATCATCCAAGTGCTCTACAAAATTCAAACTCCTTCTCTTAGTTTTCTTTCACATCTATTGTAAAAGGAGTGTCTTTGAGTTGTAAGGGTTACCTCCACCTAGCTTAGTGCAAAGGAGAGACCGATAGTGATTTGGTTGCACAGTGATTCACCGAGGACGAATCGGAGACCGTGGATTAGCGGCGTAGCCGTGAACCACGTTATATTTCGTGTTAGCATTGTTTGTATTCTTCTTTGTTTATTTGCTTATCTTTATTAGTATTCCGCTTGCGCTAACAATTGTGTAGATGAGCAAATTCCACCATCCAACGACAAAGGGCTATTCACCCCCCTCTAGCCGGCCGATCGATCTCCTACAAGTGGTATCAGAGCAAAGGAAAGCTTGTCGAGGACTAACCGCCACAACAAGCACATTCAAGAATGGCCGGCTCTAATATTCATCCGCCAAAGTTCGAGGGGGAATTCTCTTGGTGGAAAAAGAGAATGGAGGTATTTTTCGAGACCGATTTTGAAATTCTTTTGATTATGGAAAATGATTTCGAATTGCCTAGGAATGAAGAAGGGGAGATATTGGAGAAATCAAGATGGAGTAAAAGACAAAGAGAGGAGTACTTGGCGAATTCAAAGGTCAAGCACCACCTCGACAATGTACTCCCCCAACAAGAAGTAAATAGGATCGGGGAGTGTGCTAGCGCCAAGGAAATGTGGGAGAAATTAATAGAAATTCATGAAGGCACGTCCGAGGCGAAACTAGCAAGGAGAGATGTCCTTCGCTCCCAATTATCCAACATCAAACTCGAAAAGGGAGAGAAGGTAAAATCCCTACACTCTAGATTTAAGGAAATTCTAACCGGCTTGACAAGTGTAGGTGAAAAGCTCTCCAACCGGGATATAGTAATGAAGGTCATAGATGCTTTTCCCCGGTCCTCAAGATGGAGCTCTATGGTGGACTCATTTTACATCTCCAAGAACTTAGAAGTGAGTACCTTGGAGGAGTTCTTCTCAACAATGGAGCTCCACAAAACAAAGCTTGAAGGAATAGTTGAAGAGCCTAGAATTCAACCTTCAAGAGGAGTAGCATTTTTGGCCAACAAGGGGAAGAAGAAGATGGAGATCCCCTCCTCCTCCTCTGATGAAGCATCCTCCTCCTCCTCCATGGATAGCACGGAAGAAGCCTACATGGTAAGGAGGGTAAGGCGTGCTTTAAAAGGTTTTCAATTTAATAAATCTAATGATAGGAGGAGAAGTCCAAGGGGAAAGGTCATTTGTTACAATTGCCAAGGAGAGGGACACATAAGGGACAATTGTCCTCTCCTAAACAAGAGTAAAGAAGAAAATAAGAAGAAAAAGGGGAGCAAAAAAAAGGAAGAAGGGAAGAAGGCCAAAGAAAAAGGGAATGCCAAGGCATTCAAAGCAAAGACATGGGATGATCCTTCTTCCTCATCATCTTCATCATCATCGGAAGAGGAGAATGCTTTTGTCACAAATTTGGCATTGATGGATTTTGATGACTTGGATTGCTCCTCCTCCGAAAATGAAGGATCAAGCTCAAGTGGAGAGAGCTCAAGTGAAGGGAGAGCCTCCTCTACATCCTCATCATCGGAAGAGGATTTGGTAAGTAAGGTAACGAATCTACCTCCTAAGCAAATAATGTCTATAATTTCTAGCCTCACTAAGGATTTATTTAGAGCTAAAAAGAAAAATAAGAGCATTCTAGATCAAATTAAGGACTTAGAAAATAAACTAGAAAAAACATGTTTAAATGTAAATGATAATGATGATGATGCATGCTTACATGATAATTATATGCCTTTGGATGTTAATGATGCATGCATAGAAGAAAATAGGGCTTTAAGGGAAAAGGTAGACTATTTGACCAAAGTCCTAGAAAAGTTTACTATAGGCTCCAACACCTTGAACATGATAATTGGGAAAGGGCAAATTTCAACAAGAAAGGCCTAGGATATAAAGAAAAGAAAAATAAAAAGACCTATAAATGTCTAATAGCTAGGGGACAAGATAAAAAGAATGTAATAGCTAGAAAATGGATCCCCAAAGAGTTTTTAGTGAACCCCATAGGCAAGAATCTATATTGGGTTCCTAAATCCATCCTAAAGGGTTAGGAAAACTCTAGGATAGTCAACCATATGGACTTGACCTATATCATATTTTTGGTTGACTTAGGATGGCAGAACAATATTTTTGGAATAGTGTTAGGTGATGATAATGCACCTATAAATAGATAAATCATGCTTTAGGTGATATTTGCTTTATTATCATGATGTAATACCTAATGCATGATCACAATTTGATGAATACATCTATTTTATGATCATAACATGAAATTAATTCATATACATCTTTATGATCATGTGGAATGATAGGATGATACTTAACCTTGATAGAATTGCATGAATATAATGGTTAAGTATATACAAATACCTTTAGGATACATCTCACACTCACCATAAGCTACCATGATTGAAAACATAGCATGGGTGAGATGTTAGGATGATACAAATGTCCACTAGTGTCTATGGCATTTAGATGGTCATTTAAAGTATCAAAATAGAAATAATAGACCAATCATGGTGAAGGCTTATGTTTAATTCATAGACATATTTCCCAAAGATCATGGTTGGATATTTCATATGTTTTCAAAACAATTTCTTACTTTAAAATCCATGTATTCATGTTTTAAAACAATCCAAAGCAAGACTAGGTGTTAAAATGGATACTAACATGCTCAAAAACTAGTGATTTTTAAAGCTTTTGAATTTTTAGCAAATCTCAGAAAATATAATGATTTTTCATGAAAATCTATTTTTCATTGATAGATATACTTAAAAGAAATGTGTTCTCCAAATTTCACTATTTTTTGAATTTTCTGGAATTTATAATGCATTTCTGAAATTCATCCAGAAAATCAGAATTTCGTAATTCATTGTCGGTCATTGCCATCTTGATAGCGATCGACTACTCACTGAAAAACATTAACAAAACTTGTTTTAATCTTTTTTATGGTGTCAAAGGGGGAGAAAACTATATGTTTAAGTAAGGGGGAACATATTTAGGGGGAGTTTCATGTATTAAGGGGGAGAGTTACTAATCATGTTTATTTACATACTTTCCTTTCTTAATATTTTATCAAATGATTTTACCTAACTTAAACGGACTGTCACACATCAAAAAGGGAGAGATTGTTAGGGCAATCTCTTGCCATGATAAGGTTTTGATGTGTGTGGCAAAGGGTTTAAGTTAGTTTGTGATTATGATTTGATATGTGCGTTGGAGTCTTGCAGGACTTAGTAATTTGCACATGGAGTCTTGGCGGGTTCACCACTCACAACCTCATGCTTGAGTCGGAGAAGGAGCATTGCAGAGTCGTGCGCTTGATGTTGTCGAGGGACCGTTGGACGAGATGACTTGAAGCGAAGCCAAGGAAGCAGACTTCGGAGGCAAGAGACGCGAAGGAGCATTGTAGAGTCGTGTGCCTGATGCTGCCGAGGGACGTGGCCGCGAACGAAGAGAGCTTCGGCGAGGAACTTCGAGTGAGATGAGAGAATGAGTGAATTGTAAGTAGCTCATTAGGTGAACTTGGTCAAATGGCTAAGTGTCAGATGAGTTTTCCCGACATCAGTCGACTGCCATGGAATGGCAGTCGACTGCTCTGAGTCGAATGGGTTCGACTAGTATCCAACTGATGGGTTTATGCCTAGCAATGATCACTATGGAATGGCGATCATTGCCGGAGGATGTCGCGCACGAATCGCCGTAGTCGATCGGGCGCGTCGACTACGGCGAAGCGATCGACTAATGAGGTCCATCAATCGACTGCCAAGTATTCCGTTGGACTACAACGATCGGGATCCGACGTGTTCGGAGGCCGTTGTAGTGGCGGCAGTCGACTGGTGGCGGCCAACGAGAAGAAATCATCACTCTCTATAAAAAGAGAGGGTGTGCGCTTTTGGATGGTCAATGCTTATGCTCTAAGTGACCATCCAAGTGCTCTACAAGATTCAAACTCCTCTTAGTTTTCTTTCACATCTATTGTAAAAGGAGTGTCTTTGAGTTGTAAGGGTTACCTCCACCTAGCTTAGTGCAAAGGAGAGACCGATAGTGATTTGGTTGCGGAGTGATTCACCGAGGACGAATCGGGGACCGTGGATTAGCGGTGTAGCCGTGAACCACGTTATATTTCGTGTTAGCATTGTTTGTATTCTTCTTTGTTTATTTGCTTGTCTTTATTAGTATTCCGCTTGCGCTAACAATTGTGTAGACGAGCAAATTCAACCATCCAACGACAAAGGGCTATTCACCCCCCTCTAGCCGGCCGATCGATCCCCTACATTATTTTCTTATATTAAGCATGCATCACTGGTCATAGAAGAAGAAGCATTGTCATTAACATTTAAACATGCATTTTCTAGATTTTCTTCTAATTTCCTAATATCATCAAGCATGCATTTATTTTTCTTCTTACTCCTAAATAAATCTCTAGTAAGACTAGAAATCATAGAAACAATTTCTTGAGTAGGAAGATTTCTTACCATACTTACCATATCTTCTTCCTCCGATTCCGATGAGGATGCTCTCCCTACACTAGAGCTCTCCTCACTTGAGCTTGCTTCTTCTTTTTCGGATGAGGTGGATTTCAAGTCTTCTGTCGCCATAAGTGCAAGGCTTGTGAATGCTTGTTCTTCCTCCGATGAGGATGGATCATCCCATGTAGCCTTCAAATTATGTGCTTTGCCATTTCCTTTTTCTTTTGATTTCTTTTCTTCTTCCCTTTCTTCTTGTCTTTCTTCTTATCTTCTTTTGCTTTGTTCAATAAGGGACACTCATCCCTCATATGCCCCTTTCCTTGGCAATTGTAGTAAATCACCCTCCTCCTTCTCCTATCATGAGACTTGTTAAATTTAAAGCTTTTTAATGCACGTCTCACCTTTCTTACCATATAGGCTTCTTCACTGCTTTCCATTGAGGAGGAGGATTCTGTTGGGAGTATGGGGAATACAATCAAAGTCCCACATTGGTAAGACATGGAAAAGATCATGTGCTTATAAGAAAAAAAATATCTCCATTGGTATGAGGCCTTTTGGGTAGAGCCCAAAAATAAAACCATGAGGGCTTAGACCCAAAGTGGACAATATCATGCCATTGTGGAGATATGTGGAGCTTATAAGCACTAACAATTGGTATCAGAGCCATGGTCCATGTCAAGCCATGAACCTCGAACGAAGGAAGTTGAGCTCCCACGTCCGGATCAAGAGAACCAGACATCAGGAAGGAAGTCTAGTTGGGTCGGGGGGACCGAACAACTGGCAGGAAGTCCTGGTGGGTTGAAGATCGGACATCAAGCAGAGAAAATCCTTCGAGGAGGGATAGGCTTGAGGGGGGGCCCAATGTGGTCCTTCGTTTGAGGGGGGGATTGTTGGGAGTATGGGGAATACAATCAAAGTCCCACATTGGTAAGACATGGAAAAGATCATGTGCTTATAAGAAAAAAGATATCTCCATTGGCATGAGGCCTTTTGGGTAAAGCCCAAAAACAAAATCATAAGGGCTTAGGCCCAAAGTGGACAATATCATACCATTGTGGAGATATGTGGATCTTATAAGCACTAACAGATTCTTCATCGAATGAAGAGGGTGGAGTCTCCTTCTTCTTCTTTTTTTTGTCGGCAATTAGTGCTAAACCCCTTGATGGCTTGATTGGCTCTTCTACTATTTCTTCAAGCCTAGTCTCATGTAACTCCATAGTTGAAAAGAATTCTTCTAGAGTACTTACCTCTAGATTCTTTGAAATATAAAAGGAGTCCACCATGGAGCTCCATTTGGAAGACTGGGGGAATGCATCTATTGCATTCATTACCATGTTCCGGTTCGAAAGTTTTTCTCCTACACCTGTTAAATCGGTTATTATTTCCTTAAATCTAGAATGCAAAGAAAGTACCTTTTCTCCTTTTTCTAACTTGATGTTGCTTAATTGTGATCAAAGAAGGTATCTTCTTGCAAGCGTTGCCTCGGAAGTGTCTTCATGAAGTTCTACAAGCTTTTCCCACATCTCCTTGCCACTTGAGCATTCTCCAATTCTATTAATCTCTTGTTGAGGGAGCACGTTGTATAGGTGATGCTTTGCTTTTGAATTCGCCAAGTGCTCCTCCCTTTGCTACTTGGTCCATCGCGATTTTTCTAGCATTCTCCCTTCGTCGTCCCTAGGTATCTCGAAACCACTATCCATAATAAGTATTATATCAAAGTCTGTTTCAAAGAATACTCCATACGCTTCTTCCACCATGTGAAGTCGCCCTCGAACTTGGGTGGATGAATGTTGGAGTCGGCCATCTTTTGTCATGCTTGTTTTGGCGATTAGTCCGTCGACAAGCTCCTCACTCTGATACCACTTGTTGGAGGATCGGTGGCCGACTAGAGGGGGGTGAATAGCTTTCTTCATATACGATGGAACTCGATCGCTTCTTAATCGTCTACAATATAGTTAGCACAGCGGAAATGCAATGATAAAGACAATTAAGCTAAACAAAATTGGCAAAGAGAAAGCAATCACAAACACGCCGATGTAACGTGGTTCATGACCCTTGCCGCTAGTCCACGGACAATTCGTATGGTGAATCACTCCCTCAAATCAATCACTAGTCTCACCTTCAAGGTGGAGGTAAACCTTTCTTACAATCTCTCCCTCTTATAATAAGATTGAAAAAAAAGCAAGTAAGAGGAGTAGAAAACGTGTTGAGCACTTGAGAGAAGTTTAGGAGTTAAGTATTAGCCTCCCAAGAGCACCTAAGGCCTCTTCTTATAGGGAAGAGGTCATTCTTCCCGTTGGGCAGCGAGCAGTCGACTGATGCAATCATCAGTCGACTACTTCTATAGTCATTGCCTCGCAATGACTTCATCCACATTAGCGTCCAGCCAATTACTCCCACATCAGTCGACTGATCATTCCCATCAGTCGACTGATGGAGCCATCAGTCGAGTGACCGAAGCGATCAGTCGACTCCAAAACCTTCTGTGCCTGAATTCACCTCGATCAGTCAACTAATGGTCGACAGTCGACTGCCAAACCCTAACAGTTGACTGTTGGGCCAGAAAAGCTTCAGTCGAACACCGGTCGAGCACCAGTCGAGTGTCATTGACCCAAAGCAGTCGACTGATATCTATATCAGTTGACTAGTGTCGGGTAAAACCTCAAACACCAATGTTTGAGAATTCGACGGTCGGGTAAAACCTCAACCCACTTGGCTAAGCATCCGACACTTCCACTTCATCAGGTAGAAACCTCAAACTAATGTTTGAGCGTCCGACTTAACCATATGTCGGGTAAAACCTCAAACCCTAGTTTGAGCATCCAACTTGTCGGGTAAAACCTCAACCTACTCGGTTGAGCATCCGACACTTGACTTAGCCATTCGACAAAGTTCACATATGAGCTACTATTTACAAATCGCTCATTCTCTTATCTCCCTTAAAGTCCCTCACCGAAGCTCTCTTCGTTCGGTCACGTCCCTCGGATGCACCAAGCGCACGGCTTCGCAATGTCATCCTTCGAATCTCACCCTGAAGTCTACTTCCTTTGGCTTCACTCTAATGCTCCTCGTCCGGCAGTCCCTCGGATGCACCAAGCGCACGATTTCTGCAATGTCATCCTTCACTGACTCAAAGACCCGAGCCATGAGATCGTGAACTCGCCAATGCTTCATCAAGCTAAACTCATGTGTGAATTACTAAGTCCTGCACGACTTCAACACACATAAACATCCTAACTTAAACCTTTTGCCACACACATCAAAACCACATCATACATGGGTTGATTGCCCTAATAGGTTTCACCCCTTTAGGTCATCTCAATTGTTCTCAAAGTGCTCCCACAACACCAAAGTTCTACATTGCCGTAACGTCGCTGTAATGCCGATGCGAAGCCAAAGATCTCTCCTCTACTTTGTCGGTAGCTTCATTTAGTTCTTTCATTTGTACTTAATTTTGTACTCGGAGCTTTTATCGTACGAGGTGAGGTAGGCTTGTTGCCTCATCCTCAAGTTTTGGTTTTTGTGTAATCGTTGTCTCCTACCTCCAACAAGGAGGAGACTCTATAGTGAATTGCCCTTCGTACGCAGTCTAGGATCGCAGGGACTTGGAGTAGCAACCATTAGGTTGTGAACCAAGTAAAAATAAAATTGTATCATTTACTTTTTTCGCTGCATACTTGATTTTCATACAACGAAAAGATAATTTTACGATCGCTATTCACCCCTCCCCCTCTAGCAATTCGCTTCGATCCAACAGACCCTCCATTTCTTTTATAAGCTCTTTCAAGTCACCTAAACTACCCTCTAATCGACTCCATATCAGCCCATCGATATGGTCTTCTGGCATTTCTAATCAATTGGACCTACTCCAGTCATCTCCAGGTTAGGTGGCTCCACTCCTCTACAGTTTCAGTATTTTCCTATCCTAGTTGTCTGGTTCTTGTCCAATCAACTGGAATACCGATCATCTCGGTCACACGATCTCTAATCAAACAATAACTCACTTGCCAACTTAGCATCCCAATCTCCTAGACCTGATCCAGTCGATTGGGTTTGAGGTGCCTGGTTACTATCCAGTCGTATGAAGACCTACAACACAGAGTTAGCATAATATAGAATATAATATCACTTGACAGTAGTAATATTGCCCAATCTTGACTTCTGAGTCCAACACGGACTCTCCGTCGGATCGATGCTTACCTTGTTCTCAACTGAGGACTCGGTCATATATCTTCACTCGAGGATTACCTATCGGTTGTCTAGCCAGACTTACCTTGCTTGACATTTGATCTGACCCACCAGGTCTTCATGCTAGTTGTCCGGTCTCCCTGACCTAGCTGGGCTTCCAGTAGACTGTCTGATCTCCCTAACCTAATCGGTCTTCTACCATATGTCCGATCCACTTGACCCATCTGGACTTCATGTCTGGTGTCCGGTCCTCCTGATCTGTCAAAACTTTTGCTTAGTATTTGGACAACACGACCATTAGGGCTTTCCCGTTAAGCCTGCACACTTAACATGCACATTAGATCTCAAGCTTATCCTAACTTTAAACAATGGTTCATACATAAAACTTAGGAGTGGTGCTCTCTGCACCAATACCTTAGAGTACATATCCAAAGGGATTGCTTGAGATGATTTTCTGGCCCTTTCACAAGAGACAAACATTAAGAAAATTCTCGAGCGCTTTGGGATGAGTGATTGTAATCTCATAGATACTTCAATCGCTAAAGGTGAAGGTCTGAGTTTGGATATGTGTCCTAAAACTCAGGAAGAAATAAGAGAAATGAGCAAAGTACCTTATTTTAGTGCAGTAGGAAGTCTATGTTGATGCAGTGAGCATCACTCCTTGGTTTTGATGTATGAACCGTAGTTAAAATTAGGAATTACTTGTGTTCTAATATCAGTGTTAAGTGTGCAGACTTAATTGGAAGTCCTAGTAGGTCATGTTGACCGGATACTAGGCAGTTGACTTGAGAGATCAGGAGGACCGAACACCAGGCATGAAGTCCAGATGGGTCGTATGGACCAGATATTTGGCATGAAGACCGGTTGGGTCAGGAGACCGGACAATCGACAAAAAGTCCAGTTGGGTCAAGCAGACCGGACAGTTGGTGGATGACTTGGTGGGTCAGATCGGATGTCAAGAATGGTAAGTTCGGCAAGCAGCCAACAGGTAAGCCTCGAGTGAAGAGGTGAGGTCGAGTCCTCTGTAGGGGTGCAAAGCTAGGCGTCGATCCGATGGAAAGTCCGCGTGGGAATTAATAGTCGAGATTGAGCAGTATTACTACTGGTATCACATTTTACTTTATCTATTTGGGTTAATCTCGTTTTGCAGGGATCAGTCGATTGAATATACTTCAATCAACTGAAGTCTAGTCGACTCTGTTTGGTTCAGTCGACTGGATACACACTTGACAAGATTAGCTGGTGATCGGTCGAAGATCTGGCACCATAGTTGGAAAGTGTTTGATCAATCGGAAACTTTCAGATCTTGGTGGGTGACTGAGTCATTGGAAGGCATTCGGTCATTGGAAAAGGTTTATAAATTAAATGCTCGATCAAATCCGAGTAAAACACTACTACTACGCTGAAGTGCTGTCAAAATTTACTCTTGTTCACAAGAGCTTTGACTTCTCACAAAGGTGTTTTTCCGACACCTCGTGCCTACATCCAAGTTTCCATTTGTGTCGGTATAAAGTAGCCCATAAAATTCTTTATTTATTTGCTTGTGTACTTAACTTCAAGAGAAGGTAGTGTGTTACCCATCTCTTGCCTTTGTAAAAAGCAAACCCCTTCGAAGTCGAGAGTTCTCGAATCGGAGGGTACTATAGTGACTGCCCGTCGAGGTAGCTCTCGGAAAAGCTACGGGCCTTGGAGTAGCAACCCAGTTAGGATTGTGAACTAAGTAAACTGGTTGTGTTTAATCTACATTTAATTTCTGCTGCGTACTCATAATTTGATAATATAAAATAAGCTTTAAAATATAAGAAAATTATAAACTCTGAGATTCACCCCCCTCTCTCAAATTATCGCGATCCTACAATTGGTATCAGAGTGGGGGCACTCCGAAATTGGTGCAACCACCATCGAGAACATTAGATTAATTTTCTATATTTTTTTAGAAGTGTTAGAATATTTTGTCTACATTAAATAATTGCTAGAATATTTTTCTACATTAAATAATGGTTAGAATATTTTTTCTGCATTAAATAATTACTAGAATATTTTTTTCTGCATTTAAATAATTGCTAGAATATTTTTCTTGCATTAAATAATTGTTAGAATATTTTTTTCTGCATTAAATAATTGCTATAATATTTTTCTTGCATTAAATAATCGCTAGAATATTTGTTCTATATTAAATAATTGTTAAAATATTTTTCCAACATTTAAATAATTACTAAAATATTTTTTCCTACATTTAAATAATTACTAAAATATTTTTTCAGCATTTAAATCATTGCTAAAATATTTTTCCAACATTTAAATAATTACTAAAATATTTTTCCAACATTTAAATAATTGCTAAAATATTTTTTCATCATTTAAATAATTGGAAAGGTTCACGGATCTGCATCCATTTTTTTCAGCCAAGTCCAAGTCCGAGAGAAGCCATTTTTTCAGGCAAGTCCGAGTCTGAGTTCGAGTCTGAGAGAAGTCACGGATCTGCATCCATTTCCGAAAGACAAGACGAGGTAACATCTCCCCTAGAAGATAAATTGTATAACATTATTGCATGCTTAGGTAGGAAACTAGCCAAGTCCGAGAATCGAGTCGACTCACTTCTTGAGGAAGTCCAAGTACTTAAAGAGCAAGTCAACTCGAAGACTTTAACTTGCCAAACTAAGGATAGAGACTCAACTCAAGTTGCAAAGCTTGAGGAAGAGAACTTGGTCCTAAAAAGGCAAGTAGAAGATCTAACCGAATCATTGGAAAGGTTCACTTCGGGCTCCAAGTATCTCAATATGATGCTCGGGTCTCAACGAGTCATGTACAATAAGTCCGGACTCGGATACAAGGCTAAGGACACAAATAGATCATACATGTCCTTGGGTCGAGTCCAAGCTTGGGTTCCTAAGTCTAGTTTAGTCAACCAAGTTGGACCAAATCAATTTTGGGTTCTCAAAAGTCAAGTTTACTTAGTGAACAAAACTCAACCTAGCTACCACTTAGGGGGAGCTAAAACCTTGCTTATTTCCTTGTTTAGTTAAACTCTTGCATGTTGTAGTTTACTTTACTTGCTTAATTTAGAACGGACTAGATAGGAAACAAAGTAGTTTAAACTTGAACAACATAGTACTAAAACGAAGTGAACTGATAGTAAGTTAGGGAAACTCTTCAAAGTGCATGTCTAGAAAGTAGTCATTGCTCCGATATCCAAGAAGGTCATGTGTCTCGCCACAACCTAGTGCACTAAGTCGAGTGGAACTGACCGAAGCTAACTCACTAAGTCTTTGACTAGTTAGACCAAGGCTTATTCTAAAGTGAATCAAGTACTTGATTCCTTCATTGACTTTGTCTAGGAAGTGGTCATTGCTCCGATATCCAAGAAGGTCATGTGCCTCGTCACGACTTGGAATTCAATGCTGGAAAAACCTACTTGACTAGCTCAAACTAAGCTTGAATCTAACACAAGTTTAAAAACTCTGAAATTTCTCATTAAACTGAATTAAGATAAAAAGAAATCCTCATCTCACAAAACCCATATGATTAACGTGTAGTGAAAACCTAGCCTGGGTGAGATGATCTAAAATTTAAATAAGCTTAATTAGTTTAATACAATTTAGTTAGACTAAACCTAAACTTAACAAGTTTACTTAAACTAATTTAACTTAACTCAACTTAATATACTCAACTCAAACTCAATTTAACTTAACAACTTACCTTAATTAAACTTAATAACAGCTTAATTAAACTTAATAACTTAACTAAACAACTAAACTTAACAACTTAACTAAACAATTAAACTTAACCTGACTAAACAACCTAACCTAACCAATTTAATCGATTCAACTCTAATCAACTTAATCGATTCAACCCCAATCAACATATTCAACTCAATTCTAATCAACTCAATTTTAATTAATTCAATCAACTCAACTTTAATTCTAAGAGAATCAACATAATTAAGGGGGAGTTAATATATATTATAATTCTAGGGGGAGTTAAACATTTAAAATTTTATTTTGAAAATAAATTAAGTATAAATATAACAATGTTACTTTAAGGGGGAGATCAAGAGTCTAGGGGGAACTTAAAATATCTTGCTAAATTATGATATGTTTAATATCTTTTCAAAAATTATGCTTTAAAATGGAATTGAATAAGAAATATTCTTAAGGGGGAAACAGAAAAATTTAAAGCTAGCTAAGAATCTATGAGAAACTATCTTTTTGAAAACTTAAAGCTTTAATTCAAGAGAAGTTTCAAAATGTTAATTAAGGGAGAGAAAAACTTAAGCTTGAATACTCTTTGGAAAGCTTAAATATTTTTAAGTTTAAAATACGTACAAATTCTACTTAGGTTTCAATGTATGGGAAGAAAACAATTCAACATTGTAAAGCTTTAATTGAGGGGGAGTCTCAAAAGTGTTCGAATGTTATGAAAAAGTTCTTAGTTTTGAAAATTTATAATATAAAGGGGTAGTTTAAAAATTTTGAGAAATTTTTGAAAAATATTGTTATTAAGAGAGAGCTAGAATTTTTTAAAACTAAAAATTTTAAAAATATATTTATTAAGGGGGAGTTAGAAAATTTTGAAAATTTTAAAAAGTTTGTTAAAATTTTGGAATTTGAAAATATGTTATTATTCAGGGGGAGTTAGAAAATTTTGAAATTTTTTGAAAATTTTGGAATTTGAAAATATGTTGGAATTTAGAAATATGTTTAGTGGATGTTAAAATTTGGACAATTCTCTTAAAATTTTTAAAGGGAGAAGATTGATTTTAAAAACTTCAACATTTTTTAGCTTAATATTTAACTCTCTTGTTTAAAACACTTTAACTCTCAGCATTAAAGTTGTGGCATCTTAGACTTAATTTTAATTTTGATGTATATCAAAGGGGGAGAGAGGAGATATAAAGTTAGAGAAAAGCGACTTATTGAAAAAAAAGATGTAAAATTTTATATATGCATCTCATACATATGCATTTCTTATATATGTCAAAATTTGAATATTGTTATTTTATTCTCCTAACTTTAACTGATGTGTTGTCATACATCAAAAAGGGGGAGATTATTGATGCAGTGAGCATCACTCCTTGGTTTTGATGTATGAACCATAGTTAAAGTTAGGAATTACTTGTATTCTAATATCAGTGTTAAGTGTGCAGACTTAACAGGAAGTCCTAGTAGATCATGTTGACCGGATACTAGGCAACGGACTTGATAGATCAGGAGGAGCAGACACCAGACATGAAGTCTAGATGGGTCATGTGGACCAAACATTTGGCATGAAGATCGATTGGGTTAGGAAACCAGACAATCGATAAAAAGTCCAGTTGGGTCAGGCAGACCGGACAGCTGGCGGAAGAACTAATTGGTCAGATCGGATGTCAAGAGTGGTAAGTCCGACAGGCAGCCCATAGGTAAGCCTTGAGTGAAGAGGTGAGTCCGAGTCCTCTGTAGGGGGACAAAGCTAGGCGTCGATCCGACGGAAAGTCCGTGTGGAACTTAGTAGTCGAGATCGAGCATATTACTACTGGTATCACATTTTACTTTATCTATTTCGGCTAATCTCATTTTGTAGGGATCAGTCGACTGAAGTCCAGTCGACTCTATTTGGTTCAGTCGACTGGATACCCACTTGACAGGATTAGCTGGTGATCGGTCGAAGATCTGGCACCGTAGTTGGAAAGTGTTTCAGTCGACTGAGGAGTTTCAGTCGACTGAAGTGGAAAACTTTCCGATGCAGAGCTGGGTGACCTGGAGTCAACTTGAGAGGTTTCAGTCGACTGGAAGACCAAAAGTTCCATATCGACAGAATGATGTGGAGTCAACTGAAAGGCATTCCAGTCAACTGGAAAAGGTTTATAAAATAAGTGCTCGACCATATCCGAATAGAACACTACTACTAAGGCGAAGTTCTGTTAAAATTTACTCTCGTTCACAAGAGCTTCGACTTCTCACAAAGGCACTTTTCCAACACCTCGTGCCTACATCCAAGATGCCATTTGTGTCGGTATAAAGTAGCTAGTAAATTTCTTTATTTATTCGCTTGTGTACTTAACTTCAAGAGAGGGTAGTGTGTTACTCATATCTTGCCTTTGTAAAAAGTGAACCCCTCCAAAGTCGAGAGTTCTCGAATCGGAGGGTACTATAGTGATTGCCCATCGAGATAGATCTCAGAAGAGCTACGAGCCTTAGACTAGTAACCCAGTTAGGGTTGTGAACCAAGTAAACTGGTTGTGTTTAATCTGCATTTAATTTCCGCTGCGTACTCATAATTTGATAATATAAAATAAGCTTTAAAATATAAGAAAATTATAAACTCCGAGATTCACCCCCTCTCTCAGATTATCGCGATCCTACAGACAAATGTATGCAAAGATGTGTACACAACCAGACATATGTTTTGTAGTCAGTCTGGTATGTAGATATCAAGCAAATCCTAAAAGGGGTCACTGGAGAGTAGTGAAAAGAATTTTATGATATCTTAATGGAATTGTAAACATCTCTTTATGTTACTGAGGTGGTGATTTGCAACTTGTGAGATATTTAGATGTCGATGGGGAGGTGATCTAGATAAATGTATATCGACAACAGGTTTCACGTTCTTGCTCAATGACCAGGTCATCTCTTGAAGCAGTAAGAAGCAAACCTATGTTGCTTTATCTACTATGGAGGCTGAGTTTGTGGCATGCTCAATAGCAGTTCAAAAGAGTGACTATTGGATACTTAGGAATTATAGCAGATAGTGGAAGGATAATAATGATTTATTGTGATAATCATGTCGTTATCACTTACACTTGAGACCTTAAGTTTCATAGTATAATCACACACATTGATACCAAATATCATTTTGTGAGAGATATCATTGAAAAGAATGAAGTGACTGTCAAGTACATGTCAACACAGTATGGTGGCTGACCCCTTTCACCAAACCGATCACTGGAGACTCCTTTTTGGGACATAGAGAGTCTTTAGGTTTGGGTACTTTGTAAAATTTCTCATTATGTACTTCATTGACAGCAATGATGCTTAATGATTAATTAATGATATATATATCTTCTTGTGGATTATTTGGTCACACTTATATTATATGTAATGCACTTGATATATATATGTTCTATGATATAATAGGTATGTTAGGAAGGCAAGGTCAACTCTCTCACATGAGTGACCACCTCCAAGAGTGAAGATAATATGGTTTCTAGATGTAAGAGGTTTGAGAGTAACTCTGCTAGAACTTAAGTCGCCCTGATATGTGTTCAGGATGAGGTTATATGCGACATGAAAGCAGTCACATCCATGTTGCCTGTAAGAAGTCAGGTTTAAAATCTCAGATATCACCTGTAATTTATAATATTGTCTTTGAGAAACTCTCTCTGAGATCTCTAGATAGAGTCTTATGTCTAGACTGAGTCTTATACGTGCACAGTGTTAGAGAAATCTGACATATGCCCTTATGAGAAATGGAAGATCAATACTGTAGCACGTGTTTTATACCACGTGTGATAAAAATGACTAGAGAAAGTGGAAGTCATATTATTTGAGACAGTAAATAAATATCCCCGAGCCCCATTGTATGAGTTCCGAGATCCTCTAGGTGGGATCTCTTGTGCCCTTATTACTTTCGGTCGTTTCTTGAGGTTCTGACTCAGTTTTTTCTACTTTAATCTATTTATCAATGACCCGAAAGATAATTTGAGATTTGAGGGATAAGTCTAGGAAAACAGCTGAGTTGAGGTTGATAGATTTGTATTTGGAAAAAAAAAGACCAATTGACAATACATCATTTTTATATATTCATTGACTAATCTTTTATATTTATCCATGGAGGGATTAAACATATTAGTGAATATAAAATCAAGCAAAATTTGGAGATTACTTTCGATGAGAAAAGAAGCTTGACTTATGTAATTAGTCTTGGATCTGAGGTGCAACAAGATTTTTGTATCTTATGATACAATAATGACTACTCAATTATCCTAACAGGTGTATTGAGCAGTTTTTATTTGTAGGTGTACTCGCAAGTCGCACAACATCCAACCTAGTATAGAAACTCAGTAAGGTGATGTAATAAATCACATGAGATGTGATCTAATGATGAAAGATATATGCCCTCGTGTGCAAGTGGAAGATGTTAGTTGGTTATGCCCACGTTGGGGCATGGGGTAATGGTTAATCTCATTATCTCTAATTAACAACTTCCCATATAAATATATATCAACTTCTTGAGAGATGATGATGATGAACAGTGGTTGTGTATGCATACGAAAGAGGGAAGAATAAGGTTTCTTGTGTGTAAGCGTTATGCGTGAAGGATGTAGTGGAAGGTGCAAGGAGAACTTTCATCTCTTATTGAGAGAAATAAGAGATCGTCATCATCAGGTTTTAGGATTGCGACGTTGTGATACTACGGTGACAGTTCATTCTATGTGACTGTCATCCCCACTCTAAGGGAGAGGTTGGAATTTACAATTCGGCAGTCCAGTATCATCTACAATGAGGACTTATGTTTTCGCAAGTATATTTCTTTCAATAATTAACAATTCTAAAATTTGTAATGAAAATATTTTTTATTGCTATTTTTGTGATGAATTCTTTTTTGTTGCAAATTTGATTACTGATTGGAGATGATTAATTTTTCCATCGTAAATTTCATTACAGATTAACAACGAATTATTTTCATCACTAAAATTCATTACTAAATCAATGTTTTTTTTTAGTGTCAATTGCTTCCTCTTGAATTGGAGTTTCATCCTCTTGCATAGGTTTTCATGAAAGTTAACAATCTTCTCCTAGAAATCCTTAGCATTTTTATACCCTCCACCCCTACTTTTATCACCAAGTTCGATTTTGTCCGCCATCCATTTGTTTTTTTTTTTTTTTTTTTTTTGAATCTTCTCCCCTTCATCTACTGAGAATTCAAACCTCCACTTCATAACGCATATCATTCCAAAGTATGTTCAGAACCAAACTTCCATCCAACTTTTCATATATGCAAAGTCTTCATAGAGGATCACATGCTACTCTATCCATCTTTAAATTGTTATATTGGTACTTAGAACCTTATTCTGATATCACTTTTAGGTGATCAAAAAGTTGAATTAGTGGGGGTGAATAGCTATCATACACATGTAAATGTAATTCTAAACTACTTTTGCTATTGAGCTAAGAAGGTTACAAAGAATTAACACAATAGAAATAAAATAAAATAAAAAATAGTTGCAGAGTAGGAGACCTAGAGAGGACAATCAAACCACATAAATGAATGTGTTGTGAATGCCAGTGTTCTTGAGTTTTATTTTTATTCCTTTGTGCGAACTCAATTGTAGATGAACAAAACAACAAAGAATTGTGAATAAATTTATTCATCCCTCTATTGCCTCCAAAAAAAAATATGAAATCATCATATTAGTTGTCCTCTCTGACTGTCCCTATTGATGAAGAAGATAAATCGGACAAGTACAAACGGAGCCGTCTTAGCGTACCAACATCTCAAAAGATCGACTCTCATTTGAAAAAAAATCTATAAATACACCGTACCTAAAAATCAACCCAAGGATACTTGAACTTCAGCATGGACGCCTCTACCGTCTCTAAAGCTCTTATAGTTGGTAGATTGAAGTCTTAATTTATTTCTTAGTGGTCAAGTTCTTTGAAAAAATGAAGTGAGTATTTCTTGCACTGTTTGATTAATTTTATTTATGAAGTTTAGTTGAGTCGGAGCTTTTAAAAAGACTCCGATTCTCATTTTGTAATCTATGTTTTCATTAATAATATATCCTATTCAAGAAATTTATTGGGGTGGGAAGTCCCATGCTGTTGAGTCTCCCTTTAGCCTGTTGTCGCACCATAGAGCTTATTGATATCGGCGTCTGTTACTCTTCTTTTCAGTTCCCTGCCTAAATTTTTGTCAAATTCAACTGAGCTCGTTCCTGCAATTGCTCGACCAAACACAATTTTCAGCGCAGATCGCATTTTCGCTAGCAAATCTTTGCATCTGCAAGTACCATACGTCTGTAGCCAATTCCTTCGTTGCCTAATTTAGGTCAAAATAATCAAACACCTGCTGTGATCGAGACTGACACAGATTCAGCAATTTGGTTGATCCATTAGTACAGAAACTAGAGGTGATAGCTCAATATCTATCTTCTCTAAGTTTATTTTCTCTTAGACCATTTGCAAAAGTCTTATGCATCCACTAGAGTTTGCAGCAAGGACCATATTAGATGTTCTTCTCCAGCAAATGCTTGAAACAAAATGTGCACTGTCGCCACCAATCTCATGACCAGTAATAGGATCGACGTTCCCAAACTTGTAGGAAGTTATGGGCATAGGAAATTTTGTATGGTAAGCATACACCTAAAACAACAAATTAAGTTAAGCGATCATCAGAAAAATCCTCCAAGAGAACATACAACTTGAAATACACAAGTGACTTCAACATTTACTAGAAAAGTTTTGCATAACGGACTTTTGGATGAATTCGCAACAGAAACAAAAAAAAAAAAAGATCTTTGTGGGCGATGTTCTAGTTCATGTTTAGCAGTCATAAAAGTTTAAGGTGTAGAAACAAAGTGCGTAAATATAGAAAAATACTGTACACTGCAGACATAAGGATAGCAAAATCAAAGAATGTGGATACTCACCTCATTAGTTTCAGAACCGCATAAGATGTATCCATCGCAAACTGATAAGCCTACAAAATTCTGCATTTGAAAAAAAGCCACATATCACAACCAAATTGAATCTGGAGAGCCAAATTAATTATGTTGAGAAACAGAAAGTAATAGAAAATTTAATTAATATTTGGTTAACTTAACTCAAAAAGAAAATTTCAAACCTTCTCGTTACTATGGCCAGTCATGGTCAAAGTGCAGGCATTTGTGGATAATCCTGCTGCAACGGTCTTCTTGAGATCCCAAAGCTTCAAGGTGTTATCAGTAGATGCAGACACAACTGTATCAGAATTCACAAATTTTATGTAGCTCACAGTCCTTCTATGTCCAGCTAAAGTACACCAGGGAATCCTAGTATTACGAAGATCATAACAGTAAATTCCGTAGTCAGCAGATCCAAACGCCAGTAGATTAGATGAATAAGGTGAAAACTGTACACAGCACACATTTGCCACACTCTTGATTGTTTTGATGCATTCCTTCTGCAAGCATAGAATATATTTGCTTTAATTTTCTCTTAAAGAATAGAGAAATTGTTAAGATTCTGATTATAGACTTTAGTTTGACAAGAGAATTGAGCTGAAGCATTGTAAATGTGATATAACGATGCATATTGTAAATGTGCAGTTGATATCTGGCACCCTTATGGAGTTGTAGGAATAAAGAATCTTTCAGAGTAAATACTCGATTTCAATTCACGCTGTAAGCTATAGCGAGTTATTCTGGATGATTTACCCCAATGAAAATTCCCAATTCAAATAAGGTAATGCAAAAGATACGGATATAAGAATATGATAGAGAGCTCGCACTTCATGCATGCTCCAAAGTTTCACAGAGCAATCATCACTTCCACTTGCCAACTTAGTTGGAGCTTCTGAAGAGAAGTCAACAGACCAGGCTCTTCTTTGGTGGTCAGTGTACTGATGAAATCCTTGACCAGTGCTGGCATCCCATAACTGCACATGAAGAATTGAGTTATCGCGCAAAATTTTGCTTGAGCAAATGATACATACACCAATGAGAATAGCAATGTTTCCGATGGATGCACTTGGGTTTTGGTAGTTTCAAATTAGCGCACCAAGTTTAGTTTGCCCAAATTGCGCAGGAGCCTACCCAAAATACTAGATTTATAACTGTTTTTCTTCCACCCTGACCAAGTCACCCAATGGACCAGTTTAGCATCCCTCCCAAACCAGAAAAGAGAGAAGAAAAAAAAAAACCGCAACCCTCGAAGAGGGTTACTTGCAGTGACCAATCGGAAAACCCATCAGAGAGAGCTTTGGCTTGAAGAAGGGTTTTTCTAATCATTTTTTACTAGGAACGTCTTTTAGGGAGATATAGTTTATGGGGTGTTTTTCATTTCAATTATTCCGATTCGTCACCAGTTCAATAGGTGCTCGGCCGGGCAGGCTGAGGGTAAATCTGGTATTTAAGTTACGTTGGGAATAATACTGGGAAAAAATTATGGTGTTGGGAAAACTGAAACTTACAATATGATTTTGAATAAAAATTGTTGCTTAATTATACAACTTCCAAGAAGAATATCCTTCAATTGCAGAATATTGGAAATGAATCCATGGTCTACAAAGTTCTTTTGAGGGTAAGATTGGCTCTATAATTAGATCAGCTACATGGATCTTTTAGATTAGTTTGGGTTAAAAATGATAATTAAAATAAATTACCTTAGACTTAACGTTCGAAACAACATACATCTAATGGAACAAATCGACACGAGAAAATGTCAGGAAAGGTAGTGGAACCCAGAATGTCCGCATAATCATTTAGCTAAAAGAAGGTAATATATGCAACTATAACTTAGTAGCTACATGGGGGGAAGAAGGAAATGCTCAAGCTGAAAGAAGAGTACAAGAGGTTCTGACCAGCGGATTCGAGCTGAAAGAAGAGTTGATGAGGTACTGGACCAATGGATGCAACTTAATCCTTACAAGGATCATTAGGGAATGTAACTCAAATCCTTGATTTTGATTCAAAGGCTTCAAAGGAGAAAATTCACCAAGGAAAAGTCTCCATCTATATATCTTCTTGGTGCAATCAAGCTCTTTCGACCAAATGATTATAATTTGTGTTTGATAAATAATTTAAGTTAGATTAATATTGTGTTTATTACTTAGGTTTGTTAAGTGTGTAAGTGTAAAAATTTTGACAAGTGAGTTGGATAAATTCAAATAAGTCAAGATTTACCTAACACTCGGCAGATATAACAAGAAGTTTAACGGGACTTGACAAATGAAGAAGTTCAACGGGAGTTGACAGATGAAGAAGCTCAATAAGAGTTGATAGAAGAGAGGTCACAAAGTAAATATTGATCGGATACTTGACAAACGAAAGAAGTCTCAAAAGCAAGACTCATAGAAAATGAACGAAGATCCAAAGATAAGTACTCATTGGCAGGTGAGTTGTGAGACGTTACAAAAAATTATGTAACTTTGATTTTTTTTTTTTTTTTTTTTTTTTACTTAGGCATTTCCTCAATAAAAAAATAGGTGGTTTCATGTATTTGATGTTGACGAGTAAATTTAGTTGACCAAAGTTAAGTCATTTGAATAGTTTGGTTGACTAAAGAAATTTTGCTCACTAATTGTAGCTCTTTGTTTCAAGTTGATTTGATTGAAATTGATTAGAGTTAAGTTGATTGAACAATTGACTACCAAAAATAGCTTGCTATTTGTTTGTTTTTTGTTGACTAGGTAGTCAAATAAAATACTATAAAAATTTAAAAATTAAATTGTTCAAGTGGATCTTATCCATTTCAATTGACTAAGATTTGAGTAATATATATTTTTTTTTACTCAACGAGAATTGTGATCACTTGGATGATAAGATTCTGATCAAGTTGAGTCAGTTGTTACGCGTTGAGCTAGCTAAAATGGATTTGAGTCAACTAAAGAAAACAATTGACAAACAAAACTTCTGTGATCAACATTTCAATCAGCGAGCAACAATCTGAGTCGGCTATAATTAAATAAAATAGTTGATTGAAGCTTATGCAAGTTCATTTTGAAGATTATAAAAAGAAGAGCAAGGGGAACTTATCTATTTTGCTTGGACTTGAGGCCTTTACCTTTAAGTTTTATTTTCTTTAAACAAACTTTTCTTTGTTTTAATATTTTTATCTTATTGTAAAAGTTTTTGTCTGATGTTTTCCAACTATCGTAAGGAGAAAGTATAGTGGGCTCTTTAAGGGGTGACTCATCTTTCGAGTCCATAAGACATGAAGAAGGAACGTAGGGTCAATAGAATCAAATTAGCATTGCTTACTGTTGGGTATACATGATACATGATCTTAACAGATAAAATCTTTGCGAAAATTAAAGTATACCTCAAATTTGTAGATGTCGATCGATTTGGAACTGTCGGATTGAAATTTTCAATCTCTCGCTCGCAGTCGGGATGACAGTTAGGTAGAACGGACTGTCATTACAGTATCACAATGCTGCAACCCTAAAATCTGATGACGACGACGATCTCTTGTTCTTCTCAACAAGAGATTAGAGTTCTTGCACTGCTTGTCTACACACACAACACATGCACATAAAACTCTACTCCACACTGTGCATACAAAACTTTTCATCCACCATCAACCTATACTTTTTCATAAGAAGTATTTATTAGGAAGAGAGTATGAGGTTCAAGAACATGGGATAACGGGGTCAAGCACTACCCCATGATCCCACTAGACATGCCCCTACGTGGGCATTATCCAACATTCTTCCACTTGCACACGAAGGCATTTCATGTTCGTTACTAAATCATATCTCATGCGATCCATCACATCACCCTACTAGGTTTCCATATAAGATTGGACATCATGCGACTTGTGAGTATACTTGTAAATAAAAATTATTCAATACACCTGTTAGGATAATTGAGTAGTCATCTTTGTATCATAAGATACAATATCTCGCTGCACCCTAGATCCAAGACTAATTACATCCAATCGAATTTTTTTTCTTCTTCGAAAGTAATCCTCAGATTTTGCTCGATTTTATATTCACTAATATATTTAATCTCCACACTGTTGGGATGTATACTAAAAGCCTAGCTCTTTTGTATGAACATTTTTATTTTGAAATAAGAATCACATGATTATTGTTTGCACTTTATATTTATTATATGTGTGCATATTGTCTAATACTTTACATTGTAGATAACATGGTGCTTGGTGTGGCATAGAAGATCATATTATCAGTCCCTTGTAGAATATAAGTAGAGGCTCACAACCAAGATAGTTTTGAACAAACCATTGGCATGGTTGTAGTGTAGCTTGGTATTGGTTTGTCTTGAACATAGAGTTACACTAGTACACTTAGGTGTATTGAGCAGGACCGACATAGAGGTGATTCAATTTATTGCTGACTACATAATTGAATCGGACCTCGGATATTATGTTGTACATGCTCTTAATCCCGATATAATAACGGGCACATGTACTTAGTATTTATTTCTTTGATTTACCAAAGGGTGAGATTTATATGGATTAAATCAATATGCCCGGTAAGTTGGGAAATGATATTATTTACATGGTGTGCCGTTAATTATAGGAGGAAACCGTGTCCTACATATTAGGTTGATGATGTCCCCTTGAGGAGCTCATAAGGTTCATCATGTAAACCCTGCAGGTTGACTTAATCAACATGATGATAAGGTTGAGTGGTACTACTCGTGGAGTTAGATGTTAATTGATTGATGGTCAGTAAATCAATTAATTGACGGACATTCGATATCTTAAACACGGGGAGATGGATGTACAAATAATGTATGGAGCCCATATTAATTTATGGGAGTTGGTGAGGTAATTCAATGATGATCCTCTAGTGGAATGGAACATCATTAATGGATCAAGTTTGTGTGGTTCCGATCCATCGGGTGGCCAAGATCCAACTCCTCCTCATGGTCCCTATTGTAGCCTATTAAAACCTCATGGAGACTAGATCCAATGATGGAAAACAAAACTCTAGATCCGACGGTGGAGATTAAATCTCTAGATCCGACGGTTGAAATTAAATCTCTAGATCCGACGGTTGAGATTAAATCCCTAGAACCAACGGTGGAGATTAAAACAAGGCTTAAGCCTAACTCTATAAAAGGGGGCTTAAGGTGGGCGGCAAAAAGGTTGGTTGTTTTTGGAGATTAGGGTTTTGCCTATCATTAGCTTGGGCGGCAAGAAATCCTAGGAAGGTTAGGGTTTGGTTGGGCGGCTAGGGTTTGGGAGGTGGAGTGGCGGCAACAATAGGAGAGGTTCCCTTCTTCTTCCTAAGGGGTTGCCGGCACCTATCTCTCTTCCCTCTACCTTGGTCGGCGCTCAACCTATTCCTCCTCTCCTCTTCACTCCATCTAGGGCCGGCGGCACAAAGTGGTTGTAGGGTCTTCTATTGCTCTCCTTTGGCCGGTCTTTCTCTCATCCTTTTCCTCTTGGCCGGCGGCACTAGGAGCTAGGGATTGTTCCCTTGTTTGGTTCCTTGGTTGGCCATCTTGTTCTCTCTTTTCTTGGGGCCGGCGGCATCAAACTTTTGTGACTTGGTGGTTGGCTCAAGCAAGAAGGGAAGGAGAGTTCTTCTTTCTTTTGATTGAAGAAGATCTAGGAAGCTTCAACTTGTGGAGGATCTTCGCCCACACGAAGTCTACAAGGAGGTTAGGACATACGATAGAAGATCGAGAGGTATAAAAGTTTTACAAGTTTTATTATCGATCTTTGCATGTTCTTATTAACATGTTTGTATGTGTTGATTATACATGTCTACATCCATATGTATTTGTATAATCATGGACCCCGAAGATAAACACAAAAACCGGCGATCCGTCCGTCGTCTCTTCCGCGGCTAACCGACTAGAAGAGTTTTTTTGCTTGAACAACTAGTTTGTTCAAGCGATCGCTCAAGTCGTTAGCACGACGACGAATTAGTTGAGCTTAGGAAACTCATTCCATCCGGATTAGTTTTCATTAGTGAAAATTTTAATCCGGGGACATGGGAGCCAACGAGCCTCCTAGCATGCCATCACACACTAATAAACATAAAAGATTAGTCAGTGAATATTTCATAATGATGTATTGTCAATTGGTCTTTCTTGAATCTATCAACTTCAACTCAGCTGCTTTCCTAGACCTATCCCTCAGACCTCAATTTATCTTTCGGGTCATTGGTAAACAAACTAAAGTAGCAAACACTGAATTATAATATCAAGAAATAGCCAAAAGTAATAAGAGTACAAGAGATCTCACTCAGAGGATCTCAGATCTCACACAGTGGAGTTCGAGAATATTCATTTACTATCTCAAGTGATATAACTCCCACTTTTCCTAGTCAATTTATCACACGTGGTATAAAACACATGCCACAGTGTTGTTCCCCATTTCTCATAAGGGCACATGTCATATTTCTCTAATACTGTGCAAGTATGAGACTTAGTCTATACATAAGACTCTATCCAGAGATCTCAGAGATAATATCACTAATTGCAAGTGATATATGAGATTTTAAACTTAACTACTTATAGGCAATATGGATGTGACTATTTCCATATTGGTCATATCGCACATGACCTTATCCTGAACACGTATTAGCGACTTAAGTTCTAGCAGGGTTACTCTCAAAATCTTTTACAACTATAAACTGTCTTATCTCTACTCTTAGAAGTGGTCACTTATGTAAGAGAGTTGACCTTGTTTGCCTGACATATCTATTGTATCACAAAACATATATATAACAAGTGCAATTACATGAAATTATAAGTGTGACCAAATAATGCACAAGATTATATATATCATTTAAGCATTAAGCATCACTGTTGACAATGAAGTACATATTGAGAAAGTCTATAAAATGTCAAACCCAATGACTCTTTATGTCCCACAAAGGAGTCCTTCGTGGTAGGTTTAGTGAAGGGATCAGGCACCATGTTGTATGTTGAAATATACTTGACAGTCACTTTATTCTTCTCAATGATGTCTCTTACATAATGGTATCTAGTATTAATGTGTTTGGTTCTACTACGAAACTTAGAGTCTCGAGTGTAAGCGATAGCAGCCTGATTATCATAATAAATCATTACTGGTCTCCCACTATCCGCTACAAACCCTAATTCATCCAATAGTCTTTTGAGCCAAACACTCTCTTGAACTGCTACTTAGCATGCCACGAACTCAACCTCTATTGTAGATAGAGCGACACAAGTTTGTTTTTTACTACTCCAAGAGATAACCTCGCCATTGAGCAAGAAAGCGAAATCTGATGTTGATTTGTGTTTATCCAGATCGCCTCCCTAATCGACATCTGAATAACCCATAGGATGCAAATCACCTTCTCCATAACATAAAGAGAAGTTTGCAGTTCCTTTAAGATATTAAAAAAATCCTTTTCATTGCTCTCGAGTGACCCCTTCTAGGATTTGCTTGATATCTACATACCAGGCCGACTGCATAACATATGTCCGGTCGTGTACACAATATTGCGTACATTAAACTTCTAACTGCACTAGAATAAGATACTTTACTCATTTCCCTTATTTCTTCATGAGTTTTAGGACACATCACTAAACTAAGACCTTCACCTTTAGCAATTGGAGTATCTATGGGATTATAATCACTCATCCCAAAGCGCTCGAGAATTTTCTTAGTATAATATTCTTGTGAAAGAGGCAAAAATCTTCTCGAGCGATCCCTCTAGATACGTACTCCAAGGATGAACTCAGCTTCACCCATGTGTTTCATATCAAAAGTGGATGATAACTATGTTTTAATAGTTATCAAATACTCAATGTTATTTCCAGCCAACATTATGTCATCCACATATAACGATAGAATCACAAACAAGTTATTTTATCTAATCTGATAAACACAATGATCCTCCTCAACCATTGTAAAACCATAAGATATAATCTCCTCGTGAAATCTTAGGTACCACTGCTTGGATGATTGCTTTAGGTCATATATCGACTTTTGAAGTCGACAGACCTTATCCTTTTGATCTACTAGAACAAACCAAGTAGATTGTTCCATGTATATCTTTTCATCTAAATTTCTATTAAGGAAAGCGATCTTCACATCTATCTAATGTAACTCTAGATCTAAACTCGCGATAATCGTTAAAAGTAAACGGATCGAAATAAACTTAACTACTAGAGCGAAAGTCTCCTCATAGTCAATACTCTTTGTTTGTGTATAACCCTTGACTACCAGACGGGTCTTATACGTCTCAATCGATCCATCGACCTTCCTCTTGATTTTGAGAACCCACTTGTTCTCAATGACCTTTTTATTCTCAGGTAAGTCAACTAAGTCCTAGACCTCATTGACTTTCATTTATTCCATTTCTTCCTGCATGACCTTAAACCATTGGTGGTTTTTTGCATAACCCTTGAGGGCCTCTCTTAGAGTCCTCGGATCTTCCTCGTCCTCTGGAGTCACAATGAGTATCATATTCTCAATCAGAAAATGACGACGAGGTATATTTCCTTAACCACTTCTACGAGGAGAGAGATCCTCCACACCTTCAGATAGACCACTCCTATTAGAACCAAGATCCATCACAGGGTTTTGAATCCTGCCATTGGGATCCACTAAGCCACTGGGCTCATCCATCTCATAGAAAGTGAAATCTCGATCGATTTCTCCTCTCTTAGAAAAATCATTCTAAAAAAATATGACATCACGAGACTCAATCTCAGTGACCGTCCCGTCCGTTTGTTCTCCTAAGAACACATATCCTTTAGAGTGTTCTGAGTATCTAATAAAGATACACTTCTTTCCTTGCAGGCCTAACTTATCGTATTTATGCGAGGAATCATTAACATACACGACACAACTTTAAATGACTAAGGAAAGGTTGCCTCCCTGACCAAAGCTCGTATAGAGTACTGACTATGGACTTTGTTAGAACATGATTAAGGACATAGGCAACAGTCAACAATGCATCTCTCTAATGAGAGGTAGGTAAATTGGACTGTACCATCATTGACCTCACCATCTCCAATAGAATTGTATTCCTTCTCTCGACAACTCCAGGAAAAGTTAGTTGTCTTGTAACACCTTTTTTGAAACAAAACTCTTTAAACTGCTTAGACAAATACTCATGCCCCCGATAGGTTCTGAGTCTAGTTGATTTTTAACCTCGCTAATAAACCTCTTGAAGAACTCTAGTACCTTAGACTTATGCGAGATCAAGTAGACATAATCGAAATGCGTGTAATCGTTTATAACCATAATAAAATACATGGTTTTGTTTCGAGCTCTCACGTTCATGGGTCTGCAAATGTCGGAATGAACTAATTGCAATAGAGTCCCAGCTCTCATTGCTTTTCCAAATGATTTTCTCATAGATTCCCCTGCTAGGAAAAACTCATATAAGGGTAACTCAACCTTGATTAGTTGACCTAACATCTCACATAATGTTAACCGACCCATTCTCTCTTGCCCTATGTGGTCAAGTCTACTATGTCATATATTCACATCATCCACTACACTATTTGATGCAAAAGCAATAGGAGAAGCAGGATAATACACATGAAAAAAATTAAATTAAGTGCATAAAGCCCCTTATGGACTATACCGAAACATACTAAAATATTGTCATACAAGATGGAAACTTTTGAGTTTCTAATAGAAATATTGTATCCTAACTGGTCTAGACAACAGACAAAGATGAGATTTCGTCGAATCTCTGGAGCATACAATATATCATGAAAATATAAGATTTAATTACTTTACAACAACAACTTGCAAGTGTCAATTCCTCTCACCTCAACGAATGCCTCATTCCCTATATATAGCCTTCTTGTATATAGACTTAAACGATGAAATTCTACGTATGCACTCCTGTCACGAGCTACATGGTCTATTGCTCCTGAGTCTACAATCTACAAAGGAGACAAGTTAGTGAACATCACACTAGATGACATATAACTTAAACCATATAAAGAAGAAGGATATACTTTTCACTCGCTACACTCGCGTGTGAAATGCCCAAGCTTACCACATACATAGCATCAAGCTTTTCTCTTTACGAGCTTCTTCTTCTTGCTTTTCTATCCCTTCTCATTTTTCTTAACGAATGGTTTCTTTTTTATAGGACCCTTTGTCTTCTTCTCATACTTGCACTACTGGGCTTTATTCCCTGGGAGCCCTTACTCGACTCCACAAGATTAGCATGATCCGAAGCAGACTACGAATACTTTCAGTGTGTGTGAGATAGGTCTTAACTACATTCCAGGAGTTAGGCAATGACTAGATCACTCTCAGTACCTGAAACTTATTCGACATCGATTCCTCCATATTCTTCAGAGAAGCAATCATACTCGACATATGCATTAAATAATGTTTTATAGTATGATTGAGTCTCTTCTTAATAGTGATGAACTTATAAGTCAATATCCTCAACTTAGGAGCTGAGGGGGCACCATATTGCTCTTTAAGAGTAATCCAGACTGACATCGTTGTAGGATACTGCTCATAGATCGAGATTAGTTTATCGTGCATGCTGCTTAGAAGAATTGCCCTATCTTATCCATCCTTCTTTTTCCAAGCGCGATATACCTCCTAATCCTGTCTCGCTTAAGTTGTGGTTCCCTCCTTGGGGTCCATCATCTCGTGCTTAAGAATCTCCCCGAGTTCTTGTTCCTCGCAAACGAACTGAATCTTTTGGTGCCAAATGTCGTAGTTGTCACCATTCAGCTTGTCTCCCTTCATGAGATCCAGTATGACACTTTTTGTTACAATAATATCTTTGTCACACAAAAAAGAAAGACGTAAGTGACTATTAATGCTTAATGTCTCAACTTTGTGTACCCTACCAATCATCAAAACTCAAAATTACTCGAATATAAATTCTAAGATGAGTGTATGAATCAATGGACATCATACACCACAACCTAGAATTGCATCTCACCATTTGAATTAAGATGTGATACACAAATAGTCACATGTACTATAATACCCTAGATAAGCCTACGCGCCACTTTGAGGGTCTACACACCTCCATACACTGGCAACATTTTTGTCACACATCTCAGAGTTAGACTTCTTTGTCTTCTCTAAGACACTCGGCTAAGACCCAAACCAAGTGGACTACTCCCACTCTTTGGCCCAAGTTCAAATGATTTTGGATATTTGCTGAGCATTGTCACTCGTGTCGAGCAACTAAGTGCAACCCAAGTACTTTTACTCGTGTCGAGCTCTCGAGATCCTCAACGACCTCGAGCACCAATAACTTTGCTCGTGTCGAGATCTCGAGCTCCTTGGCTCTTCCCGAGTACCCAAGAGCCTCTGCTCATACTTGACATCTCGAGCTCTCGAGTACCTCGGCTCTTCCCAAGCACTCCCGAGTGTTGCCGACCATATTGTTGACTACTTCAAGTTTTACCGAGTACTCGTCGACTACTGCCAAGCACTTGCTGAGCAACGCCGACTACTGCCGAGCACTTGCAGAGCAACACCAACTAAGAATCACGGCTTTCTTGAGCACCTCTAGTGCCGAGCACCTCTAGTGCCGAGCACCACTAGGCGCCCGAGCACTATGTGCCCAAGCACTGCACGTGCAACTTTGGGTTTCTCATTGAGCCCGAGCACCGCGTCTTGCCCAAGCACCTCTTCTCAAGGTCGTCTGAACACCATGGAGCACCGCAATGCACTCAAGCACTGCGATGCACTCAAGCACCATTTCATGCCCGAGTTCCTCAGCATGACCAAGCACCATGTCACTCGGTTGAGAACCTCTACGCTCGAGTACCATAACACTCGACTTCGAGTTTCTCACTGTGGGCAAGCACTTCATGTGTGCTACCCGAGCACCTCCTCGCACTCGAGCACTGCGCACGTGCGGCCCGAGCATCTCCTCGTGCTAGAGCACCTCAGCATGTCGAGCATCACAGTGCACTAAAGAACCATGAGCACCCATGCATTCTTGCGCGTGGGCCCAAGCACCTCAGAATGGCCAAGTAGCGCACGCTACGTGTGCGTCCCAAGCACCTTTGCATGCTCAAGTGTCCTGAGCACCATGACCCTGCACTCGTCCCATGCTCCCAGGCACCACATTTCTCCCGAGAAGCCTAGCTCCCAAGCACCATGAAGCCTTTCCCGAGTACGTGTGTCCACCCGAGCAGTACATGTCGCTTGGGGTTCTCGAGCACCTCTGCGTGCTCGGGCATCTCGAGCACCACGATACTCAGCTCACCGTGCCCATGAACTTCACGTGTGCGGGCGTCCCGAGCACCTTTGCATGCCCAAACACCTCACATCCACGTGCGTCTCGAGCACTGTGCGCGCCTGAGCACCTCAACGTTGCCCGATCATTGTGCGCCCAGCGTCACCATGCACCGTGAGCGCCCAAGTAAGAATCCCGAGCGTCTGCGCACTTCATGGGTGCGCACCCAAAGCACCTTTCTCACTCGGGAGTGTTGCTCGACACTCAACACTGTTCATCGTCTTCTCTACGAAGACAACGATGTATACGAGAACCACATTCTACGATCTCAAATCCGACAACCATTCTTGAGTTCTAACACAAGAAAATGTTGAACGCAAACTCGATTTTACATTCGGCCAGATACCAATGTTAGGTATACATGATCTTAATACATATAAAATCTTTGCGGAAATTAAAGTATACCTCAAATCTGTAGATGTCGATCGGTATGGAACTGTCGGATTGAAATCTTCAATCTCTCACTCACGATCGATGATAAAGAAATACATAGATGAAGTCACCACAAGATCTGTTGTATGGACTTTATTATATCATATTCCTATTTATAAAGACATGGTTATTATATTTACTTGTATTGGTGCCAAATAACTAAATATAATAATGTCCTTAAGTAGTAGGTTCTTATCTATATCAATCGATTGGTTGAATCGATAATGAGATGATATAGAGAACACTACTCTTAATCATTCTTAGTCAAGTATTAACATTCAGGGACAATGTTAATGCGTAGAGACTAGCATGTAGGTCAACACGATGACTTGATCTCACAAGTCATGGATATGAGATATCAAGTTGACACATGGGTATGCATTGGAGAATGTATACTGAATGACCCGCCATGAGAAAGTATTATAGATCGTTATATGAGTGTCATATACTTTCTCATGTGACTATTAGTATGACTATTAGTCCTTAGACCTGAAGTCATCATGGTTCCCTACATAAAGAGTTGCATACTTTGGCTTCGTCAAACGTCACTCGTAAATAGGTGGACTATAAAGGCGATTACTGGGTATGTAACAAATTATGTGGAGGGATGTGAGTGATGTAGATGAGATCTATCCCTCCTATATGACGGGGGTGACATCGATATTCTTGATAGAGTGAGACCACGAAGTGCGTAGTCGTACCCCAAATGAGTCGATATGAGATATTGAGCTCGTTTGATTAGAGTGAGTCTACTTGGAGTTGAGATATAGATTGTGCAGGATGACACGATCATGCCTTGATTGGTCAATCTAGATGTCAAGGATAGAGGGACATTGTCACATATTGTGAGAGTCACAATTAGTAGTCACAAAGGTGATGTTGGAGCTCAACATTCTTGTAACTTGGGTAGCAATGATGTGTTACTAGATACCCCTCATTGCTTATGTTCCTAAATCGGTTTAGGGACATTGCCAACGTTACAAGAACCTATAGGGTCACACATATAAGGGCAATTAGATGGAGATTAGGTTCATATGATGAACCATGAGGATTAGGTTCATGGGATGAACCAAATTGGATTAAGAGTAATCCAAATTAGACTAATTGAGTTAGACTCAAGTTGATTCAAGTGTTGAATGAGTCTAATTTAGATTTGATTCATCAAATCAATTTAAATTAATGAATAGAGATTCATTAAATTAAATTGACTTGAGTCAAGTGGTTAGATTTGATCAACCATGGGAGATTAGAGGTCAAGTTTGACTTGACTTGAGAGGGAAGATGAAAGGTCAAGTTTGACTTGACCAAATGTCATGTCATGATGATGACTTGGCATGGCCGGCCAATGATGATGCTCCACATCATCATTGACTTATCATGTGGTGTCACCTCATGAGGGAGACCAAGAGTCATGGGAGTTACATGCATGCATGTAAGCTCCCAAGCCTTGAAGTGGCCGACCACTTTAGGAGTTTTGATGGTTGAATTCATTTGGGTGAATTACACACAACTTCATCTTCTTCCTTGGATCAACTTCCCTCAAGCTCTCCCTCTCTCCTTCCTCATCTTGTCGAGCATCTAAGGAGTACTAGCACACTCAAGATTGCTTTTCTCCACCTTTTGCTTGTGTGGATACCAATAGAGGAGTGTGCACTTGACGCTCTTGTGTTCCGGCGAACCTTTTGGACGAGCGGGATTTGCGAAGGGCGTCGCATCGAGGGTAACGTCCTTATCATATAGATCTAAGGTAGATCTAGGGTTTTATATAAGCACATACATGTTTTAGTTTTAATACATCTTCGCACGGATCCGTGGCCGGGGCTTCCGAGGTTTCCGCAACGCAAAAAGCGATTTTTGTGGCTCGGAAAAACCCAACAGTATCACAACCCCTCAATCCTAAAACCCGGTGACGATGATGATCGCTTGTTCTTCTCAACGAGAGATTAGAGTTCTTGCACTGCTTGCCTACATGCACAGCACATGCACACAAAACTCTACTCCTCCACACGGTGCACACAAAATTCTTCATCCATCATCAACCTATACTTCTTCACAAAAAATATTTATTAGGAAGAGAATACGAGGTTAAGAACATGGGATAATGGAATCAACCACTACCCCATGATCCCCTAGGCATGCCCCTACATGCGCATTATCCAACATTTACTTTATTAATGTCTATCATACTTCTGTTTTACGTTTCCACTGTGTGACTATTTTTTAATTTAGTTTTTATTCTATTCACCCTTTCCCCCTATCCACAGAGATGAAAATACTCTATATTTGGTAGCAAGGCTCGATCACTCTCGAAGGATTAATCACCAAATTAACTACTTAAACCTTATATATGAAATGCAATAGGTATTCAACACCACACAATCCCTTATTTAGATGAGGTAAAATTTTCTTATTGAAAATCATATGGAATATTTTTTTGGTAGTAGAATTCGAGAATTGGATCGTCACCAAGAAAGGATCCAAGGCTTTCATCAGCAAACTTGGAGATCCCATTGACTTCAACAAATGAAGTGACAATAGAAAATTATCGTATCTCAACTTGTATTGGATGGATCTTGTAGCTTGACCCTCTACGGAGACCAATGTTAAGTATTTCCTAGAGTTGTTCTGCGAAACGGAAGTAACAATATAAAATAAAGGAGAAAGCACATGAAATACTCACCTGAACCACTCCATCATAATCTGTCGAAGCTAAATAGTTCCTGATGTATTCATTCCAACAAACGCAGCTGAGTTTCGATTTACTTGACATCTCTAGCACTGGGTAATTTATGTCGAGAGTGTAATTTTGAAGGGCATCAAACTCGAACACTTTGATTTTCTTTGATGCTCCAGCAGCAGCAAAATATTCTTCATTTTTGTCGAAGCTCAAGGAGCAGATCACATTTGCAGAGTTGTGGATATCTGGATTTCTTAAACTACCATGAACTACAAATTTTTTATAGCAAGCATACTTGCATAAACCTTCAAAGAACAATCCTCGTTGATCGAAGGATGATTCGTCCTTCATATAAGAAAATTTTGTGTTATTTCCAAATGTATACAACTCATTTGGAGCCTTCAGAATGTTTATGTCTTGACGTAATGGCAAACAAATATCGATTTCTGAAGATTTGGATCTCATGGAAAAATATGCACTTTCAATACTTTCAAAATTATTCATTAATGTCCTTGCATCTGTATTAACTACAGAAAATTCAGATCCTATATCCTTAGGTTGTTGTTCTTTGCAAGCATAGAAACCCGACATACCTGCAGAATTTTCCTGCAAGGATGTTTCTCTGGATATATGTTCATTTGAGAAGTGTCTCTTTTTTATATCTCTAATGTCTTCTCCTATGGAACCAAGGTTTTCCATCAACTTGTCTATCTGCATCTCTTTGTTTTTTCTTAATGTAGACAGAAAATGCAACAACAAATCTGCTTCTGAATGTTCATAATCAATAGTCGAAGATAATTGTTCTGCAGTTGACAATTCTCTATCTTTACAAAATACATCACAGTTCAGAATATCCCTGTCATCCACAAAAACAAAAAGCTCTTACGTAGGAATTATCAACTCCAGCAAAATTGTATGAATGCGTTTAATTTTAAATTTTTAGGACTTCCTCTATCCTGCCCAAACTTGTGATTAAAATGCTCGAGTAAAATTTGGAGAATGTATAAATGTACGAAAACATTCACCTAAAAAAATTTGAAGACATCAAGTCAGTTATTCATGCATGTTACTCTGAAGACTCATCGAACAATCATGGGAAAAAACTTGTCGTGACACAAAAATATCCATCAGAAGAGAGCATATCATAGTTGAACAATAGAAGAACCTTTTAAAAGAGGCAAATCGATCAGTATGGGAAGATGATTTTGTATAAGAATTTGCTGTATTTTGAGAATTTCAGTAATTAGAAGGCCTGAACGTAATACACATATTTTAGAGCAAATTTCCCAAAATTATTCTTCCAAATTGCAGAACACTTGTTAGGACTTGAAATTTGTGTTATTGCTTCCTGTCATTTTAAATGAATATAGAATCATCACAGTGATTTCTTGTATTGTGTAACGTTGAAGTTTCCAAAAAATAAATCATGTTAATTAGTTGTAATCCAATCCTGTTGTGACTGGTACCAAGTCCGGATGAGAAAAAGGAAGGGTTGTATTAGGTTATCAACCAGCATTGAACTTCAACCAATTTCAATAAATAAATCCATCAAAATATTGTGCTAATGCTAGATTGTATCCTGGAAGGAACATGTTGCAGGGTCCGATTGTAACTTCTCAGTAAGGACCGTTACATCTCTATAAGAACTTAAATGTAGTATTAAATATACAAGAGTTCTCACACCATAGCTAGATAAAAAAAAATAAAGAATAATCTGGTGCACGAAACTTTCACCATGTAGAGTCCCGGAGAAGGGTCTATTGTACACAACCTTATCCTTTTTTGAAAGAGGGGGTAAGACTGCATACGATAGACCCTTCATCTGGACCTCACATGGCAGGAGCTTCATGCACTTGACTGTCCTTTATTTATTTTTATCTAACTATAGTGTGAGAACTGATTGTTTATGATTTGGAACATGGAATATAGAAACACTCACCGGAAAAACATTGGAAGTAGTAGATACTATGATTAGAAGAAAAATTAATTCTCTATTTACAAAAGACAAAATAGATAGAAGAGAATGTAAAGATGATAGAAAACTCAAATTTTGAGTTATGGTATACAGAAAAAATAGAACACGAAATGAAGTAGTTATTATTATATATAGTTCAATAAATGATGAAGTAGGAGAAGTAATTAGAAAAAAGAATAGAATTATAGCTTCCAAAATAAGGATAGCGAAAGAAACTATTAATATAATTAGCATATATACATGTCAAGTAAGATTTGATGAAAATACTAAAACTAAGTTTTGAAAAGATTTAGATGAGGTATTATAAAGAATTTCGTCAAATGAAATGATTTTAATATGATGTGATCTAAATGGGCACATAAAAGTAAAAAATATGAAATATAATAGGTTGCATAGGGTTATAGGTTTAAAATAAGTAATAAAGAAGGAAAAACTATATTAGATTTTACAATACAATATGAACTTATACTAGCTAATCCTTTTTTTAAGAAAAGAAAAGAACATTTGATCATGTTTAAAAGTGGAAATAATAAATCATAAATTGACTTTTTTATGGTGAGGAAGAAAGATATAGGAAGATTTGTAAAGATTATAAAGTTATTTATGAAGGAAGCCTAACTACCCAACATAGGTTGGTCGTATTAGATATGCGCTTTATGCATTATATATATATAGAGAGAGAGAGAGGATTAAATAGTTGAAGTTAAAAGATAAAAATATATATATATATAAAGAAAAAGTAGAAGTACAAGTATTAGAAGAGATACATGATAACTCAAATACAACATGGGATAAGATGACATTAAAAAATGATAGCTAAGGGTCTATTAGGTGAGTAAAAGGATGTGCACCATCAAATAAAGAATCTTAGTGACGGAATAAGAAAGTATAAGAGAAAGTGAAAGAAAAATGGAAAACTTATAAGGAATTATACATTTGTAAGAATGAGAAAAACTTAAAAAAATATATAATGATAAAAAATGAGACAATAAAAGTAGTAAGTGAGGCTAAGAATGGAATTTTTGAATGCTTATATCGATAACTACATACAAAAGAAAGAAAAAAGATATTTATAAAATAGCTAAAGCTAGAGAAAAAAGATTAGAAATCTTGCCCAAATAAGATGCATTAATGATAAATACAATAGGGTACTAGTGGACAATGAGAAAATAAAAGAACAATGGAAGAGATATTTTCATCATTTTTTCAATTAAGATTTAGAAGATCAAATTAACTTAGGTAATTTAAGAAGGTCAAAAGAGTATAGAAATTTAAATTTTTATCATAAAATTCAACCTTTAGAAGTAGAACAGACTTTAAATGGGATACAAAATAGAAAAGTAGTTGAATCAAATAATATTCCGATATATGTATGAAAGTGCCTAGGTAAGGAAGGGTATTGAATAACTTACAAAATCATTCAACTTGATATTTAAAACGAAAAAAATATTTGATCAATGGAGGATAAGTTTTCTAGTTCCTTTATATAAAAACAAAAGAGATATACAAAATTGTACAAATTATAGGGTTATTAAATTAATGAGTCATGCCATAAAACTATGAGAAAAAGTAATAAAAAATGATTAAGGAAGTAAACTACGGTGATTGAAAATCAATTTGGATTTATACTGGAAAGATCGACAATAGAAACTATACATCTTCTCGGATAACTAATTAAAAAGTATTGGGAATGAAAGTAAAACTCACATATGATATTTATTGATCTTGAAAAAGTTTATGATAGAGTCCCAAAGAAAATTATGTGGAGAATTCTAGAAAAAAGATGTTAATGTAGCATATATTGAAATAATTAAAGATATGTATGAGGATGTAATAATAAGAATAAAAATGCCAAGATGATTAATCGAAGCATTTCTCATAAAGATAAGGTTACATTAAGTGTAAGATACCGGAAATAAAATAAAATAATAATACTTGTTAATTAGGAAAATACCCTATGGAATTTTTCTAGATATTTTTAGAAATTTATTTGGATTTAAATGGAATTTCTCTTAACATATGGGAAAAGATTAAATTATCTAGTTAATGGGTTAATGGGTTTAATTAACTCTATGTTTTAATTACCTAAACCTAAGTTTAGGTTTTATCAATCTTCCTCCATTTTTCATTTTTCCCGCAGCCCACTTATTCCCGAGCGGTTCACATTCGCGATAACTTCCTCTCCACCACGCCCGACTCCACCTCACGATCCTCTTCATCGCCGTTTCTTCTTGCGACCCAAATGTTAGGGGATCAAACGACCGGCTAGAGGGGGGTGAATAGCCCTCTTACGATGGATGTCGGTATTTGCTCGTCTACAAAGAGATTAGCGCAACGGAAACAATAAAGCAAGACAAGCAAATAGAAATACAAGAAATCAAACGCTAACAAGATGGTGTAACGTGGTTCACAGTTATGCCGCTAATCCACGGTCCCCGATTCGTCCTCGGTGAATCACTCCGCCAAAACCAATCCATTAATGGTCTCTCCTTTACACCAAGCTAGGTGGAGGTAACCTTTACAACCAAGATTACTCTTCTTACAATAAGATTGAAGTAAAGACAAGTAAGAAGAGTTTAAAGCTTGTGGGGCACTAGGAAGATCACTTAGAGCATAAGCATTAGCCTCTCAAAGGCTCACACCCTCTCTTTTTATAGAGAGGGCTGATTTCTTCCCGTTGGCCGTCACCAGTCGACTATCGCCCTTGCGATCGGATCGTCACTACAACCTCCGAACACGTCGGATCCGACCATTCAGTAGTCAGCGGAACACTTAGCGATCGGTGATGGACCTCACCACGATCACGCCTCGTAGTCGCCGCCATCATTTACGAGTGGTTCGCGCGACATCCTCGCGATCGATCGCCATAAACCCATCGATCGGATACATCGAACCCACTCGACTCGAAGCGATCATTGCCATTACTGCAATGATCGGTGGTGTAGTGTGAAACTCAAACTTAACATAAGTTTGAGCTTAGGTGGTCGGGTAAACCTTAACCCTTGCGGTCGAGTCTTCGACACTCGGCCATTCGACGAGTTCACATAATGAGCTACTTACATTTCACTCATTCTCTCATCTCACTCAAGTCCTCGCCAAGCTCTCTTCGTTGCGGCCGTCCCTCAGCGGATCGGCGCCGCGGCTGCGGTGCTCTTCGGCGTCTCTTGCCTCCGATGTCCGCTTCCTTCACTTCAAGTCGTCTCATCCGTGGTCCCTCGGATGCTCAAGCGCACGGCCGCAAAGTCATCCTTCAGGCTCAAGGCCAGGGTTGTGAGGTGAACCCGAGCTCCATGATGCGAATTACTAAGTCTGCAAGACTCCACGCCTTGCATATCGAATAACAATACCAACCTAACTTAAACTCTTTGCCACACACACATGAAAACTTTATCATGGCGGATTGCCTAACAATCTCTCCCTTTTTGATGTGTGACAATCCGTTTAAGTTAGGTAAAAACATTTGATATAAATTTCTAAGGTAAGAAAGCATGTAAATATAAACATGATATAACAACATGCAACTCTCCCTTAATCCATGAAACTCTCTCTACAAATTCTCCCCCTATCATAATTTACTTAAACACAATTATTTCTCCCCCTTTGACACCATCAAAAAGATTAATACTAAGTTATAAACCCATGACATCAAGTCTAATAGAAGGAAAAATACCAAAAACATGTTTAAAATCTGAAATCAGAAAATATTAGATATTTTTGGTGAGCAATGATCATTCTTATCAAGATGCAATGATCGGCACAATAGTTTCAAATTCGATTTTGCGAATTTCAGAAATGCATTAAAAATTCTAGAAAATTCAAAAAATCATGAAATTTTGGGGAACATATTTCTTGTAAGATTCTTTATTAGTGAAAAATAGGTATTCATGAAAAATCATTATATTTTCACGTATTTGCCAAAAATCCAAAAGCTTTAAAAACTACTAGGTTTTTGATTATGATAGTATCCATTTTAACACCTAGTTTCAGTTTGAATTGTTTCAAAACATGAATACACATATTTTAAGGTAAGAAATTGTTTTGAAAACATATGAAATATCAACCATGATCTTTGGGCAATATGTACATGAATTAAACATAAGCGTTCCCGTGATTGATTATTATTGCTATTTTGATACCTTAAATGACCATCTAAATATCATAGGCATTAGTGGACATTTGTATCATCCTAACATCTCACTCATGCTAAGTTTTCAATCATGGTAGCCTATAGTGAGTGTGAGATGCATCCTATGGGGTATTTGTATATACTTAACCATCATATTCATACAATTCTATCAAGGTTAAGTATCAACCTAACAATCCTCATGATCTTAAAGGCATATATCAATTAATTCTATATTATGATCATGAAATACAAGTATTCATCAATTAATAATCATGCATTAGGTATTATATCATGATAATAAACAAAATATTACCTAAGGCATGATTTAAACCCTATTTCTTATGATGATGTGCCAAATATCAAAATCATAAATCATGATTGCAAACATGTGTAACAATTACATCAATTATCATGATTTAAGCATTATTATCTATTTATAGGTACGTTATCATCACCTAACACTATTTAAAAATGTTGTCCCGCCATCCTAAGTCAACCAAAGATATGATATAGGTCAATTCCATATGGTTGACTACCCTAGGATTTTCCTAACCCTTAAGGATGGATTTTGGAACCCAAAATAGATTCTTGCCTATGGGGTTCACTAGAAATTCCTTAGGAATCCATTTCCAATTACTTTCTTCTTATCTTGTCCCTAGCAATTAGGCATTTGTAGGCCTTTTCATTTTCTTTTCTTTATAACCTAGGCCTTTCTTGTGAAACTAGCTCTTTGGCTCCCTATAATCATGTTCAAGGTGTTTGAGCCAATTGTAAACTTTTCTAGGGCTTTGGTTAAATAATCTACTTTCTCTCTTAAAGCCCTATTTTCCTCTATGCATGCATCATTAACATCAAAAGACACATAGTTATCATGTGAGCATGCATCATTTAAGCTAGAAGAAATATTATCATTTAAGCATGCTTTTTCTAGCTTATTTTCTAAATCCTTAATTTGATCTAGCATGCTCTTATTTTTCTTCTTTGCTCTAAATAAATCCTTAGTTAAGCTAGAAATCATAGAAACTATTTTACTAGGTGAAAGATTGGTTACCATAGTTTCCATGTCCTCTTCTTCTTCGGATGAGGAGGTAGAGGAGGCTCCCCCTTCACTTGAGCTCTCTCCACTTGTGCTTGATTCTTCATTTTCGGTGGAGGAGCAATCCAAGTCGTCAAATGTCATCAATGCTAGGTTGGTGACAAATGCATTTTCTTCCTCGGATGATGATGAAGATGAGGAGGAAGGGTCATCCCAAGTCTTTGCTTTGAATGGCTTTGCCTTCCCCTTTTCCTTTGCCTTCTTCTCCTCTTCCTTTTTCTTCTTGCTCCCCTTCTTCTTCCTCTTTTCTTCTTTCTTTTTCTTCTCTTCCTTGCTCTTGTTTAGGATGGGATAATTATCCCTTATATGTCCCTCTCCTTGGCAATTGTAGCATATGACTTTCCCCCTTGGTCTTCTACTCCTATCATTGGATTTATTAAATCGAAAACCTTTTAAAGCACGCCTTACCCTCCTTACCATATACGCTTCTTCCGTGCTATCCATGGAGGAGGAGGAGGATGCTTCATCATCATCAGAGGAGGAGGGGATCTCTATCTTCTTCTTCCCCTTGTTTGCCAAGAATGCTACTCCTCTTGAAGGTTGGATTTTTTGCTCTTCTTGTATTCCTTCAAGCCTCGTTTCGTGGAGCTCCATTGTTGAGAAGAACTCCTCCAAGGTACTTACTTCCAAGTTTTTGGAGATATAGAACGAATCCACCATAGAGCTCCATTTTGAGGACCGGGGAAAGGCATCTATGGCCTTCATTACCATATCCCGGTTGGAGAGCTTTTCACCTACACTTGTTAAACCGGTTAGTATTTCCTTAAATCTAGAGTGTAGGGATTTTACCTTCTCTCCCTTTTCAAGTTTGATATTGGACAATTGGGAGCGAAGAACATCTCTCCTTGCTAGCTTTGCCTCGGATGTGCCTTCATGGATTTCTATTAGTTTCTCCCACATTTCCTTGGTGCTAGCACACTCTCCTATCCTATTGACTTCTTGTTGAGGGAGGACATTGTATAGGTGGTGCTTGGCCTTTGAATTTGCCAAATATTCTTCTCTTTGCCTCTTGCTCCACCTTGATTTCTCCAATGGCTCCCCATTTTCGTTCCTGGGCAACTCGAAACCGTTTTCCATTATTAAAAGGATTTCAAAGTCGGTTTCAAAGAATACCTCTATTCGCTTCTTCCACCAAGCAAATTCGCCGTCGAACTTCAGTGGGTGGATGTTTTGTTGGTGCAATCGGCCCAGGTCACGATTGACCAGACTCGAGTTTGACTCGAGTGATGTTTTGATGTTTGACAAAGGGATTTGACAAAGTGGTTTGGCATTGATGTTTGACATTAATGTCGGTTAATATGTTGGGGAGATTGTTGAAGCAATCGACCCGGGTCATGTTTGACCGGACTCGAGTTTGACTCGAGGAAGACCTTGATGGTTGACTGGGGTTGACCATGTGATTATGGGAAAGTCCAAGCGTGGGTCTTGGCAAGGTAAAGTCCAAGTCATGGGTACTTGGCATGGAAAGTCCAAGTGGGACACTTGGCATTTGGTAAAGTCCAAGTCTTGAGTACTTGGCATGAAAAGTCCAAGTGGGACACTTGGCGCATGGAAAGTCCAAGTCATGGGTACTTGGCATTTGGGAAAGTCCAAGTCTTGAGTACTTGGCATGAGAAGTCCAAGCATAGGTCTTGGCAAATGAGAAGTCCAAGCATGGGTCTTGGCAAATGGAAAGTCCAAGCATGGGTCTTGGCATGGAAAGTCCAAGCATGGGTCTTGGCATGGAAAGTCCAACATGGGTTGGCAAGGGAAAGTCCAAGCTTGAGTCTTGGCATTTGGGAAGTCCAAGGGGTTTGATATTGGCAGCGTAAAGTGTTGGGCTTTTAAGACATGGCAGCTGCGTTGCGGAAACCGGAAGTCGACGGATCCGTGCGAAGAAGTATTAAAACTAATTACATGTATGTGCTTACAAAATCCTCTAGATCTACCTTAGAACTAAGAGATAAGGATGTTACCCTTGATCACGATGCCCTTCGCATGAATCCGCTCGTCGAAGTCATGGAACTCGAGAGTGTCAAGTGCACACTCCTCTATGGTATCCACACAAGCAATAGGTGGAAGAAAACTCAACCTTGAGTGTGCTAGCACTCCTTGGTTGGTTCGGCCAAAGAGGAAGGAGAGGAGAGGCTTGAGAGGAAAATTCCCAAGGTTGAAGATGAAGTAAATTAGAGTAACTCATCAGTGAATTCACTCACATGAAACCCCCAGTGGTGGTAGGCCACTTCATGGAGGGGGTTACATGCATGCATGTAACTCCCATGACCCATGGTCTCCCTCATGATGTGGCACTAATTGACCAAGTCAATGATGATGTGGAGCATCATCATTGGCGGCCATGCCTAGTCATCATCATGACATGGCATTTGGTCGAAGTCAAACTTGACCTTTCATCTTCCCTCTCAAGTCAGTCAAACTTGACCTCTAATCTCCATGGTTGATCAAATCTAACCACTTGACTCAAGTCGATTTAATATAATGAATCTCTATTCATTAATTTAAATTGATTTGATGAATCAAATCTCGATTAGACTCATTCGACACTTGAATCGACTTGAGTCTAACTCGATTAGTCTAATTTGGATTACTCTTAATCGATTTGGTTCATCCATGAACCTAATCCTCATGGTTCATCATATGAACCTAATCTCCATCTAATTGCTCTTATGTGTGTGACCCTATAGGTTCTTATAGCGTTAGCGATGTCCTAAACCGATTTAGGAACATAAGCGATGGCGGTATCTAGCAACACATCATTGCTACCCAAGTTACAAGAATGTTGAGCTCAGCATCACCTTTGTGACTACTAATTGTGACTCTCACAATATGTGACAATGTCCCTCTATCCTTGACATCTAGATTGACCCAATCGAGGCGTAGGCCGTGTCATCCTCGATGCAATCTAAATCTTGAACTCAGTAGACTCACTCTAATCAAATGAGCTCGATATCTCGTATTGACTCATTTGGGCGTAACCATGCGCCGTGGTCTCACTCTATCGAGAATATCGATGTCACCCGTCGTATAGGAGGATAGATCCATCTACATCACTCCACATCCCTCGCGTAATTCGTTACATACCCGGTAATCGCCTTTATAGTCCACCCATTTACGGGTGGCGTTTGTGAAACCAAGTATGCAACTCCTTATGTAGGGAACCATGGTGACTTGGGTCTAAGGACTAATAGTCATACTAATAGCCACATGAGAAAGTATATGACACTCGTATAGCGATCCATGATACTTTCTCATGGCGGGTCATTCGTATACATTCTCGATGCGTACCCATGTGTCGACTTGATATATCTCATATCCATGACTTGTGAGATCAAGTCATCTTGTTGACCTACATGCTAGTCTCTACGCATTAACATTGTCACTGAATGTTAATGCTCGACTAGGAATGATTAAGAGTAGTGTTCTCTATATCATCTCATTATCGATTGACGATCGATTGATATAGATAGAACCTACTACTCGAGGACATTATTATGTTTAGTTGTTGCTTTTGAATACAAGTAAATATAATAACCATGCCTTTATAAATAGGAATATGATACAATAAAGTCCATACAAAATCATCACATGATTGGCTCTAGGCTTTCACTAACATCTCCCACTAGCACTAGTGCCAATCACCGTAGTATCTAATACCCAATGACCTAGTGTGACCATCATGCTTTTCCCAAAGCCTCGTCAAGGGATCTGCGATGTTAGCCTCTGTGGGTACTGCAAATCTTCACATCTCCTCTATCGATGATCTCTCGAATGAGATGGAAGCGCCCGATATATTCGGCCTCGTTGTAGAATCAATAACCGCGGTCCCGCTTGAACTCTTCCACTCACATCTACTATTCAAGCAAAACACGAACCCCGATCGCGATCTGTAATCATCCCGTCTTTGGAAGGCATCGCATCATTGTAACCCTTTACACCTAGCTCCTCATCGCCTTCCAAATATCAAGAAATATTCTTTAGTCCTTCTCAAGTACTTAAGAATATTCTCGATCGCTATCCATGACGCCACCGATCCGACCGGTATCTACTGGCCATGCTCAAAGCATACGAGACATCGTGACGAGTACACAACATATGCGCATATGATAGATCCTATACAGATGCGTAAGGGATCTTATCCATGTCTCTCCTCTCTAGAAGAGGGACTTTGAGTCTTCAAAGACTCACACCATGTGACATCGTAAGTCCTTTCTTGGAATTCTCGCATGGCAAACCAAGTAATACTGCGTGTCAATGTATGTACTCGACTTAGGCCAAGCAATCTCTTAGATCTATCTCTATAGATCTTGATGCCTAGAATATAGTCGCTTCACCTAAGTCCTTCATCGAGAAGCACGCCCTCACCAAGTCTTCATGCATCAGAGCGAAGGGATGTCATTCCCAATGAGTAGTATGTCATCCACATATACATAAGGAACACAACTGTGTTCCCATTAACCCTCTTGTAGACACAGTGGTTCATCTTCATTCTTGATGAAACCAAACTGCTTGATCGCATCATCGAATCGAAGATTCCAGCTCGAGAAGCTTGCTTTAGCCCATAAATGGACCTTTGCACTTGCATACCTTCCCAAGATGTGTGGATCTACAAAACCTCGTTGTGTCATGTACACATCCTCGAGTAAGTTTCCATTCGTAAACGCGGTTTTGACATCCATCCGCCAGATCTCATAATCGTGGTATGCGCAATAGCAAGCAAGATCCGAATGGACTTAAACATCGCCATCGGAGAAAAGGTTTCATCATAGTCAATACCATGAATTTGCTTGAAACCTTTAGCCACCAATCGCCCTTATAGGTATGCGTAAGTCCATCCATGTCGCTTTCTCCTAAAGACCCACTTACACCCAATGGGTTTCAATTCCCTTCGTGGATCAACCAAAGTCCATACTTGGTTAGTGTACATGGATTCCATTTTGATCTCATGGCGCCTAGCCATTTCTCGTAACTGGCTCATCATGCCTTCCTCGATAGGAGGTAGGCTCATTCTCAATGAGCATAACGCCATCATGGTCGACAAGAGAAATGAGTATCTCTCAGTCGACGACGCACTCTATCGCACCGCAAGAGGTAGGTCTATTTGAATGTGGTTGTTCCACAACTTCAGGCAACAACCTCATCACCCACAACACTTTGTGGTTCCTGCTCAACCTCCATCAAGGCCTCAGTATGGTCCTTATCTTGAATTTCTTCAAGATCAAGGTATTCCCACTAGTTTTTCTAGAAACAAAATCCCTTTCTAGAAAACCCCAGCCTCCACAAACACTTCAGGCCGACCGGGAACGTAGAAGTAATATCCCTTTGTCTCCTTGGGATATCCAACAAAATAGCACCTATCGGATTTGGGTCCCATTGTCGAGACTTGACGTCGAACGTAAGCCTCACAACCCCAAATCCTCATAAAAGACATCTTGGGATTTTTCCCCGCCCATATCGTATATGGTGTCTTTACCATGACCTGGATGGTACACTGCTAAGGGTAAAGGTCACTGTGTCAGAGCATATCCTCAAAAGGATATAGAAGATCTGTGTGACTCATCATAGATCGCACATATCCAATAGTGGTACGATTCCTCCTTTCTGATACACCATTCCACCGCGTGGTGTTCCAGAGGAGTGAGTTGGGATAGAATCCCACACTCACCTAGATAGTCACGAAACTCATGGCTAAGGTATTCACCACCTCGATCCGATCAAGTATCTTAATACTCTTGCCAAGTCGGGTTTTGTACTTCATTCTTGAATTCTTTGAACTTTTCAAAGGATTCAGATTTATGTGTCATAAGATACACATAACCATATCTACTCAAGTCATCAAGAAATGTAATGAAGTACCAGAACACCTCTAGCAAGAATATCAAAGGACCACATACATCACTATGTATAAGTCCTAACAAATCTGTTGCTTCTTCGCTATGTCCACTAAAGGGAGTCTTGGTCATCTTGCCTAAAAGGCAAGACTCGCATGTCTCATATGATTCAAAATCAAATGAGTCTAGCAACCCATCCTTATGGAGCCGAGATGTTTACTCTCATTTATGTGACCTAAGCGACAATGCCAGAGATAGGTTTGGTTCAACTCATTCGACTTGAACCTCTTGGTACTTATGTTATAGATAGGGCTCTCTAAGTCTAGAAAGTAGAGTCCGCTCATTAGAGGTGCACTACAATAGAACATATCATTTAAATAAATCAACAACATTTGTTCTTTATTATAAATGAAAACCTTTCTTGTCCAAACAAGAAACTCAAATGATGTTCTTAGTTAAAGCAGCACATAACAACATTCATCTAATTCTAGTACAAGCCCAGAGGGCGAGAGATAGATCATAAGTTCCTACAAAGAATAAAGAAGAACCCTTGCTCCATTGCCTACTCGTAGGTCCACCTCGCCTTTGTCAATGCCTTGCTATTTCTCACCGCACATTGGTACAAATGTGAGATGCACATCCGATCTAATACCCATGATGAAGAAATAGATAGATCGACTTCTATAACATTTATACCAAGAAGTCTCACTTCTTTTCTTCTTAAGATCTTCCGTATGCCTAGCTTACGCCCAGTGTCCCGCTTCCTCGAAGCAAGCCCCTTCCTCGCTACCCCTCCTGGGTTTAAGTTCTGCCTTTGCCCTTGGCTTGGGACTTTCCCTTACCTTTAGGCTCCCTTGCCTTTCTTTTCGCACCATCAAAATGGTGTCGATGCATTCTTCTAAGGTTAAGCTCGTAGCTCAACATGCCGAGCATTTCAGTAAATGGCTTATCAATTTCATTCATGTTATAATTCATGACAAATTGATCAAGGCTCTTGGCAAAGATTGCAAGATTAGGTCAAGGGCGGCTCTTGGCCAAGTGGGAATCCTACCTTTGTAGGTTTTCTACGCACTCCAATCATCTTGAGTACATATGAACCTACTGGAGTCCCTTCTTGCATTTTAGACCCAAATAGTGCTTAGAGACTTCATATCTCTCATGCCTAGCTTGTCCTTGATATAGTTGACGAAGATGTCCAACCATATCATAGCATTCATGAACTCGTGTTGCTTCAAGCTCGTGAGTTCATGGTCGCGAGCATTAGACATGACACATCTAATGCATCATCTTGATGCTTCTTGTAAGCATCTTTGTCACCATGAGGCAAAGCGTGGAGGTGCCTCGAATGGGCCGCCCAGACGCATACTTCCTTTCTTGGGTGAGAATTCTCGTGTTCCTGTATCACCAGAAATTTGCTCCATTGAGCTTGTCCTTCTCAAGGACAGATCGCAGAGAGAGAGTGTTCGTGTTGTTTGACATAGTAATCTACAACATACAATGCAGAGAATTAATATCATATTCCTTTTATCATTTAATTAGGCCTTTAATCAAATGATGCTCCCACTGAATTATAGGAATTTTGTAGAATCGAGTTATGGATGTGGTCAAACCACATTTATAGATTCATACAAACTAGCTATAATTCTTGTGTGACAAGATCCACATCATACTAAGCCTTGAGTTAGCTTTGGCTAAATCGCGCAAGACTTAGTACGATCGGTGGGTAACACATTACCGATTACATCTCTATGCAACTCTTGTTTATAGGATTAAGACCCACATTTACAAAAGACCTTGAGTTAGCTTTGGCTAAATCGCCCAAGATTTAGTGTAAATGCGATCTTAACCTATCTTTCCAACGATTGGAATATGCCTATAGTTCTACTCGATCCAATTGAGTTAACTAGTTTTGCTCAATCTAATTGAGCTTACTCTAACCCGAGTCGTGATAGGCGGGACCAAGATTGTCCTCCGCACCCTACCAAGATAATATGCGCTGCTCGCTTTGCGCATTCAACAACAACAAATGATCGAGGTAGTGATGGGTATCAAGGCTCGAGGCATTTTCGAGTTGATTCGATTATGATCTAATCTAATCGTAATGTGTATCTTATACGATTTAGGCCTTTATTATCCTATATTAGCATGCATCATATACATACATTAATTATTCTAGCATGCATCATATACATACAAGAAAATTAACCTAGCATGCATCATATACATACAAACATGTTTCTACTACGCATCACATACATACAAGCAAAATCAATTAAATATACATATATATATATATATCAACATATATATATATATATCATTAAATGTGATATAGTCACGTTCTACTACGATCTTCTCAAGCCAATGAGAAGATCGGACGTCAACCTAAGGCTAGCGCTTCTCCAAGCGCTTCCTTCGACCGCCATGTGTCGTCACACCCTTCTCGTAAGCTCGCCTTCAAGTGGACTTTCCACCGCTCCATTTTGTATATTACAAATACGAAACTCGAGTTACATTCGAGTCTTAAACTATTTACACGTAGACTATTAAAAGAAGAGGTGCGAAGCACAGGTCGCAAACATTTTACAACACGCACAACCACAAAAAGGCACGCAGGCCGTATTATGAATTACAACACACATAATCCAATCCAATTGGGTTATTGGGCCATGACAATCACAGAATCATACATAATTCAAAATTATGTATTTTTACAGAAAATTTCTATAATTTTTCCTAATTTATTTCGAATTTATGAGTCATCTCCGAACGGCCATTAAGCGGTTTCGCGCGATCGCGGGACACGGCCCCTTTGGGGATAGGGCAGCGCTCTACCGCAAAATAAACTTCGCGAGTGTCCCTACAACAATCCTACATGACTTAAGTCGCTGTCCCAAAAACCTAAAGCGAGAACTCGCCGATTCGGAGAGTTTTTCTCGACGGTTGAAGCCTACGAGTGTCCCAACACTCGTTGCTTCGACTCTACGAGAAAAATACCCAAAAATTCTATAAAATTAGGAAATTTACAGAAACATAAAAATCTGTAATTTTTATATCTATTATAAAAATACAAAACAAACATACATACATGCTTCAGACGTGGCTCGATACCATCGTTGGCTTTTCCGCCGCAAAAACCGCTAAGCTATGAAACCTAAGTCCCGCCACCACGGATCCGCAAGAAGTATTAAAACTAATTACATGTATGTGCTTACAAAATCCTCTAGATCTACCTTAGAACTAAGAGATAAGGATGTTACCCTTGATGCGATGCTCTTCGCAAATCCCGCCGTCAAAGTCCGCCGAACTCGAGAGTGTCAAGTGCACACTCCTCTATGGTATCCACACAAGCAATAGGTGGAAGAAAACTCAACCTTGAGTGTGCTAGCACTCCTTGGTTGGTTCAGCCAAAGAGAGGAAGGAGAGGGAGAGCTTGAGAGGAAAAAATTCCCAAGGTTGAAGATGAAGTAAATTGGAGTAACTCATCAAGTAAATTCACCTAATGAAACCCCTAACACCAAAGTGGCCGGCCACTTCATGGAAGGGGGGTTACATGCATGCATGTAACTCCCATGACCCTTGGTCTCCCTCATGATGTGGCACCAATTGACCAAGTCAATGATGATGTGGAGCATCATCATTGGCCGGCCATGCCTAGTCATCATCATGACATGGCATTTGGTCAAGTCAAACTTGACCTTTCATCTTCCCTCTCAAGTCAAGTCAAACTTGACCTCTAATCTCCCATGGTTGATCAAATCTAACCACTTGACTCAAGTCAATTTAATATAATGAATCTCTATTCATTAATTTAAATTGATTTGATGAATCAAATCTCAATTAGACTCATTCAACACTTGAATCAACTTGAGTCTAACTCAATTAGTCTAATTTTGATTACTCTTAATCCAATTTGGTTCATCCCATGAACCTAATCCTCATGGTTCATCATATGAACCTAATCTCCATCTAATTGCTCTTATGTGTGTGACCCTATAGGTTCTTGTAACGTTGGCAATGTCCCTAAACCGATTTAGAACATAAGCAATGAGCAGATCTAGCAACACATCATCTGCTACCCAAGTTACAAGAATGTCGAGCCCAACATCACTTTGTGACTACTAATTGTGACTCTCACAATATGTGACAATGTCCTCTATCCTTGACATCTAGATTGACCAATCGAGGCATAGATCGGTCATCCTCTGCAGACAATCTAAATCTTGAACTCCAAGTAGACTCACTCTAATCAAATGAGCTCAATATCTCATATCGACTCATTTGGGCATGGCCATGCACTTCGTGGTCTCACTCTATCAAGAATATCGATGTCACCCCCATATGGAGGGATAGATCCCATCTACATCACTCACATCCTCCGCATAATTGTTACATACCCAAGAATCGCTTTATAGTCCACCCATTTACGGGTGACGCTTGCGGCCAAAGTATGCAACTCCTTATGTAGGGAACCATGGTGACTTGGTCTAAGGACTAATAGTCATACTAATAGCCAGAGAAAGTATATGACACTCATATAACGATCCATGATACTTTCTCATCGGGTCATTCAAGATACATTCTCCAATGCATACCCATGTGTCAACTTGATATCTCATATCCATGACTTGTGAGATCAAGTCATCTTTGACTCACATCTTAGTCTCTACATGCATTAACATTGTCCCCGAATGTTAATACTGACTAGGAATGATTAAGAGTAGTGTTCTCTATATCATCTCATTATCGATTCAACCAATCGATTGATATAGATAAGAACCTACTACTCAAGGACATTATTATATTTAGTTATTTGGCACCAATACAAGTAAATATAATAACCATGCCTTTATAAATAGGAATATGATACAATAAAGTCCATACAACGATCATCACATGATTGGCTCTAGGGCTTTCACTAACATAAAGTCCAAGCGGAGTCTTGGCAGCGTAAGTCCAATGTGTCTTGGCGGTGTAGACACCGTTAGCATGACATAGCCGAGGGAAGCACCTGGAGGCTAGCGCGATGGATGAACAAGTCATGGATGACTTGGAGGGATCCGAGAGGCGTGAGGCTGATGGAGGTGGCTAGAAGGCTTAGGTCTAGGCTAAGGGTGGTCTAGCAAGTATGGGGGCACCATACTTGAGTTAAAACCTCATCTTTGAGGTCATCGCATTACGGCCGGCTCGACCGGGCGTGAGTCGACTTGAGTTCGACCGCCGCTTAAGAGCCGAATCGCTCGCACCGATCGCTCATCGAGCAATGAATCGATCGATGGGCAATGATCCGCTAAGGGTCGCCGATCGCTAGTTCACCATGAGCGACGCTCAGAATGATCGGGCGGGCCGATTACGCTACCGGGTGGCGATCGCAATGTTGGCCGATCGCCAAGAGATCCGCTGAGTTTTTCCAGCGGATCGAGTCGTTGTCACGACAACGGCATCACGATCCGTGACTTATGGCGGCACGATCGAAAGCGGAAATCCAGTCGCGGAAGGATAAAAGGAGCTCGAGAGGATTTTCGCAATGGTTTCGAGCATCTGGGGCGATTTGTTGTCAAATCAGAGTCTCCAAGGCCACTCTTCGCTAACCAAAAGCAAGCAATCCAAAGCATTCAGAAGTGTTTTCTTTACTTGTATTGCATTATTCTTCATTGTATTTGCTTGTTGCTTTTAGATTATTGTTGTAATCTATTGTAAGAGGTTTCTCCACCTCCGACTTGTGTCGAGAAGGAGTATTTGTGATTAGTGAGTGCGTGTGCATCACTAGGGCTCTTTAGAGCTCGATCTGTGGAGTAGGAACCGTTCGGTTCCGAACCACGTTATATCGTGCGTGTTGTGATTGTATTTGTTATTGTTTATTCCGCTGCGTACTAACAAGATTGTAGACAAGCAACGCGAACGATTTCCATCTACTTACGAATTCAACGCTATTCACCCCCCCTCTGGCGGCCGTCAAATCTCTAACAAGTGGTATCAGAGCCCGGGGCTCTTCTACGGACTAACCGCCGGGAGCTAGGACAAAGAAGCTAGAGGGTGAAGATGGAAGAACAATTGGGATGGAACATTAACACACCAATCCCTTACTCCTTCTATGGACAAAAAGGGTTTAAGCAATGGAAGTTAAGAATTGAAGACTTCCTAATGATGAGGGACTTCGAAGAATGGTCTATCTTGATGGAAGGATTTGAATATCCTAAGAGACCAAAGGGAGAGTTTCTCAAGAAGAAGAGATGGAGTGAGGAGCAACTCCAACAATTCGATAAAAACAAGAAGGTAATCAAATTCATTTTTGATTTAATTCCTAATGATCTCTTGTGTAGCCTAGGTGACTACGTGGATGCCAAGGAGCTATGGAGCGATTCGCCAAGCCCACGAAAGTCTATCACCCGCCCAAGAAGAAGGACCATCACCCTCTCAAGCTCAAGAAGAAACATCCAAAGAGCTAGAGGATTCTGAGGTCGAGGGGAATCAACATCCTGATCTAAGAGGTAAGTGATGGAAGAAGAGGAGACCTCCACCTCTAGTATAAAAGGAGGAGATTAGGGCATCCTCGACACGAGCAACAAGAAGAACCATCTACATCCGTAGAGAGGAAGAGCAAGCTCAAGAATCCACTCCGACCACAACCACTCCTAGGTAACTCAAGCATGTCAATTAATAATAAAATGAATATTATATGCTTGAGTGTAGGAGAAAGGACACTACAAGAGTAAGTGTCCTAAACGGGTTAAGAAGACTCCACCCGTGTCAAAAGTCAAGGAGACCGTGCCTCAATGAAAAGAGCAAGGAGCAAGTGATTTGTTTCAAATGCCGACTACCGGCATCACGAGTCAATGCTCAAGGGGAGAAGAAGGCAAAGGGGAGCATCACAAGTGGGGGAGCTACTAAGGCTAACCTTAAGGTATATCAAGTTAATAATGCTCTTTCTTTAGTTAATAGACAAAAGCATGCTAGAAATTTCAATTCCCTAGCAATTTGCCATGAAAAGCATGCTAATAGAAATAAATACTTTTGTTTATGAGCTAAAAATATTCACTTAGATAATAGGGAGAAATTTGGGACTAATGTCCCTAAAAACAACTTATCTAAGGACAAACCTAGGTCAAATAACTCTAGAAAATTTTTACCTAGGGAGACAATTAGAAAGGTGCAAGAGCACCTAGGTCTAAACCCTAAATGGACTAGGCATATGCCTAGGAAGTCCAATGCCCAAGATTTAAATCAAAATTCTAAAATTGGGCAATTAGAAAAGAAAAATCAAGTCTTGAGGTCAAGGCTTGAAAAACTTGAAAAGACACTAAATAAGATACAAAATCAATTTAAAGGGTCTAGTGGTCAAAATCAAGGGTCCAAAAGTCAAAGTCAACACCTAGGACCTAAGAGTCAAAAGTCAACCAAGGGCAAGCAAGGTTTGGGTCACAAACCTAAGCCTAAGGTGGCTTACCATAGTGTTCCATTTGATTATGGAATACAAACTAGGTCTAGGAAGACCAAGGTCAATAGGGAAGTCATCCCTAGAGTTGACCAAAGGGTGTGCCTAGTGTTGGGTTTCCGGCACCGCGGCGTGTGTGTGTTCGATTATGTTTCGTAAACATGAGCACAGCGGAAGCAATTAAAAATAATAAATCTATATTTATTACAACACACACAACACACGCATGCTATTACAACAAGTGTAGACATAACCGTAAATTAAAATTTGCAATAAAAGGAAATTAAACTACGTTATACCTTCCGTATGACGTGTAGCGGGAACGGCATCAACCGGAACGATCCTCGTAAGAATCGTCTCTATCCGTATCCACGCCGAGCTCCTCGGGATGACTTCGCTAAGTCACGAGCTTCGTCTTCGTACGGGTTACTAGCCTCGTGTTGAAGACGACGTGATCGAGAGATGATCACGATCCGAATCCAAATTCGGATCCAAAACGAGTTCTCAAAACTCGCTTCTCCGGAGAGGTATTCACAACCGCTTCGAATCTTCCGTCCTCCACCTAGAGGATTACCGGAGATCAAATCCCCTAAAGTTAGCGCGCCGGAGCACTAACCGTCCGCCCAAACGACGCCCGACGAGGAGAAGAAGCTGTCCGTAAAACTCGACAGCTTGGTGGAGGATATAGGCGCCGCCAACCAAGGAAAGAAAAGCCTCACCTTGATGCCAAACCTATAGAGATCATCGAGGGTTGCCGAGGTTCACCGGCCGAGCTTGACGCCGCAAGGAGTCGGACTACGCCACCACAAGTCGGGCGGCAACAATGTGTCAGGCAACAACATGTTGGGCGCTAGGCTCAATTAGATTTAGGTTAGGGTTTAAGCCCTATTTTATAGAGAACTAATTCTCTTAATGGTTAATGGATCATATCCATAAAGCCCGTTAACCCGCTCCATTAAGATAAGTTAAAATAAACCAAACCATGATGGTTTATTTTAAGTTAAAACGAACCGAACCAACCTTTCGTTCATTCGTTTAATATAAACCAAACCCTTTGGTTTATTCTCATCCATTGGATTAGAACCAAACCATTTTGGTCCATCCATTATGTCTTCATAAGACACGGCCCATCCACGCCCATCGCGATCAAACAATTTCATGCGCTTTATGTTCGGGTCCAACCAAACATAGTTTCTCTTGGCCCGAGAATCCACCTCAAGCTCGCTTTTAAATCCTTCGATTACACTGCGGTGTGACCAAATAGGTTCTGCTTGGTGCTACGCCTATAATTAACCATTAATTATAGAACGATCATAAGTGGCACCTAGTAGTACATCATGATCCCCAATTAACCGAAAAGATCAACGGTTGATCCAGAACTATTTCTGAAACCCTTCAGTAGCTCGAATGAATCGTGCCCCATTCCCTTCACTCATCTTATACCCACTTGGTTCAGGACATGGTCTATTGTGTCAGTCCCCACTAGGCTGACTACGTCACACCTAGCCCAAGTATCATTTCCTCGTCCTACGGATTCTAGTTACTCTACATGTATCGAAGAGTACCTTACTCTAAACATGTAATGCTTTGGCCAAAGACTTTAGTAACAATCCGACGAGAGGCCATGGGTATACATCTCCTCGCAAGGAGTGGTGAATCCTTTATAGGCTATTCAAACACCTTCGATCACTCGACTTATACCCAATCATCCCGTCCACATCTCCTTAAAGATGTTTGCTAAGATGTCAAAGCATAAGTCTCCATGATCAAGATGACTCAATACCGCAAGTCAAAGGAACATCGCACTTAAGCCACAAGAAGAACTTTATCGACATATCTATATATGCAGAGAACCATATGAAGTCTTACGGCTGGTCACTCCAATGAACTAGTTACCATAACTAGCATCCACGATTAACTCCGGATATCACTATGTCTCCAGCCAGTGAGAATCAGCTGCTTGGATACACCAAGGAGTATACCTCGTGCTAGTCTCGACAGAATTGATGGTGTCCAAATCCATCAATTCATCGACTAGGGATAATTCCGATACATCACACTTACACATGTAGAGATACTCACTAGTTGTGATCCAATCACAAATTCTCTCATGCTGTGAAGCGTATCGTGGACATTCAGTAAATGAGTTTAAGATCCAATCAAATACATAAAACATGTATACTCAAATAGTGAATCTTCATTTATCATATAAATGGTTCATACATAAGGCGATTGCCTTAGGACATCTCTCATATATTACTAACAGACTCCCACTTGGCCTAAGGCCAATCGCTACGGTACCAATACCATAAGCTCTAACATGACCCTCAAACTTACTTTGAGGTAATGCTTTAGTCAAAGGATCCGCTAAGTTCCTTTCAAAGGGGAATTTTCTCGATTTGTATTTCGCTCCTACTTATGATCTCTCCGATAAGATGATAGCGGGCGAACATGTTCGATCATCGATGAGACCACATCAAGTTCGTAGATGAACTTCTAGATCCAAACCGCCTTTCACGCCTAAAGTCGCAACATATTCTCGCTTTAGTGGCGTAATCCGCTATAGTGTCAAGCTTGGAACCTTTCCAACTTATCGCGCCCATTCTAGGTGAATACATACCTGCACTAAGACATGGAATCATCCTTGTCTGTCTCGAGTCGCATCCGATACCCACGTATCACCATGCACTTCTCCATATATTAGGAACACATCCTTAGTTCTTCTCAAGTACTTAAGGATCGCCTAATACCACCCAATGATCCATTCTCGATCGATCGACCGTATCCGCCGTGACACTCGTGAGCATACGATACATCGGGCCTCGTACATAACATAAAGATACATGATAGATCCTATCATGGATGCATAGGAATCTTACTCATGCAAATCCTCTCGCCTTCGGCATGGACACATAGACTTCGAAAGGTGTACCCTATGCCCGATGGGTTAGAAACCTTTCTTGATTCCGACATGCTAAACCTCTTTAGCACTCGGCCTATATATGTAGATCGCGAAGACCAAGCAACTGCTTCGATCTATCTCTATAGATCTTAATCCCGAGGATGTAGGTTTCTCCCGTGTCTTTCATGGAGAATGTCTCGATAACCAAACCTTCATCGATCAGAAGATCAAAACATCGTTTCCTATAAGTAGTATGTCATCGACATACAATACTAGGAACACGACTGCACTCCCACTAACCTTCTTGTACACACAAGGTTCGTCTGGATTTTGTGAGAAATTAAACTTTTTGATTGTCTCATCAAAACGGATATTCCAGCTCCTGGATGCTTGCTTCAATCCATAAATGGATCGTCGCAATTTGCATACCTTGGTTTTATCAACCGATGTGAAACCCTCAGTCGTATCATATACACGCCCCGAGCAGTTTCCATTAAGGAAAGCCGCTTTTCACATCCATCCGCCATATCTCATAATCATAATGAGCCGCTATGGCCAGAGCATCCGAATGGATTTAAGATATTACAAAAGTAATAGGTTTCGCCATAATCAACACCTTGCTTTTGATTTATATCCTTTCGCCACCAATCTAGCCTTATAGGTAATCACATTACCATCCATGTCGGTTTTCTTCTTGAAAACCCACTTGCACCCTATAGGCTTTATGCCTTCAGTGGTCAACCAAGTTCCAAACTTGGTTTTCATACATGAATCCATTTCCGACTTCATGGCACCAAGCCACTTATCCCTTTCGAACTTGTCAAGACTTCTTCATAACTGTAGGCTCTCATCATCAATGAGTAACACGTCGCTCGATTCGCCATTTAGAAATCCATATCTCTCAGAATATTATGTGTTCTACCAGATCTACGAAGATGTGGTGTTATAACAGGTCCAAATTGATTGCTCATCACTATGAGTTGCCTACAGGGCTTCACCGTATCTCATCAATGTCTATTTGAGTCTCTCGAGCCTCCTCAAGCTCGACGACACTCCCACTGCTTGCAAGAGAAACTCTTTCTCTAGAAACACAAAGATGCCTTGAAACAAACACCTTTTGTTCCACAGATGATAGAATTGGTAACCCTTGTTTCCTTAGGGTATCCAATAAATAGACATTTATCGACTTAGCATCCAATTTGTTCGACATAATCGCTTCACATAAGGTGACAACCCCATATCTTCAAGTAAGATACATGAGGTTTCTTACTAGCCCATATCTCATATGGAGTAGTTGAGACTACCTTGGTAGGCATTCTGCTTAACAAGTAAACAGTCCAAGTGCATAACCCCAAAAGGACTTGGGAAGAGTCGCATGATTCATCATTGACCGACCATGTCCAACAAGGTCCTAAGATTACGCCTCTCGATACACCATTATGTGGTGTATAGGCGAGTCCATTGAGACAATATGCCATTGTCTCTTAGATAATCAAGAAACTCTTGACTTAAGTATTCACCACCTCGATCCGATCAAGTATTTTAATACTCTTGTCATGTTGTTTCTCTACTTCATTTCTGAATTCTGAACCTTTCAAAGGCTTCTTGTGTTTCATCAAGAACACATACCCAAACCGTGAGTGATCATCGGTGAAGGTAATGAAGTAGCTATAGCCTCCTAAAGCTTGAGTTGACATAGGTCCACATACATCGCATGTACTAGACCTAGTAACTCTCCCACTGCTCACCTTTCCAGTAAAGGTAACTTAGTCATCTTGCCTTTTAAGCATGATTCGCATGTATCGTATGAATCCAATTCGATTCCAATTCCACATCGGTGTAATTCGGACATGCGCTTTCTTGCTTATATGGCCAAGACGACAATGCCACATATAGAGTCTATTTGATTATCCTTTCGAGCACGCTGTTGCTCGCTCGATATTGAAATGTCACCGGATACGCCCAACGATAAACACCATTGCTTAAAGTTCCAAATCCATAAAGAACCCCATTCAAAGTTATGTAACAACAATTGTTACTAAACGTCAAATGGAAACCATTTCTATTTAAACAAGAAATAGAAATGATGTTCTTTATCAACAAGGAACATAAAAGCAATTGTCCAGCTTCTAAGACAAGTCCGCAGGAGTTTCAACAAATACGCTCCGATGGCGAGTGCAAAGAACCTTTGCTCCATTCCCAACACGTAAATTTGACTCTCCTCGACGAGTCTTCTTCTATTCCTAGCCCATGTATGTCATTACATATATGTGAGCCACACCCAAGATCAAATACCCAAGTGTCCGAGGAAATAGAATGACAATCAATAAAGAAGATTTCAAGAAGATGGGGCATCCGATGCCTTATCCTTCTTCACGACTCAAGATAAATCTTGCACTTTCTTCAAGAATGGCTCTCCTTGCCATAATGATGGCAAGTTTCGTGCTAGTTCTACCTTCTTAGCCCTTCTCTTCTTTCCTTCACTGTTCCTTTGACTTCCTCTAGAACCTTTCTTCGAGGAATCAACTAATAAAGACCGCCCCCTCGCCATGCTTCTCGTAAGACTCCACAGCTTCAAAGATATTGAGCAAGACTACGATGAACCTCCTAGCATCTCAGAGGTGAAGAGGAGCTGAGACTTCAACCTTTCAATCTCACTTGCTCATCAACCAACTCACAAAGATGAAGGACTACGATATGAGCATCCATATGCTCATGCCGCTGTAGCTTGGGTTCCATCGCTAGGCATGATGCAACTCACCATTTCGTAATCATTCACATGTTTCGATAGGCCAACAATTGGTCCAGAGTTGCATTGTCACTAGATGAAGTGGGAAGAGGCGCTGAGGACATTTGCAAGCTTTTCAACCTTGAGAACAATTCTCAAGTTTCTAAGCTCCCAAGAAGTTCGGCCCTACCAATTTATTCAATCCAAAATGGAACGCAAATTCAAACACATCATGATCAATATATTAACTTAGAAATACAAACGAGCATATATGAGAAAGATGATTTTAAAATGCATCAATATACATTTATAAATCCCATTCATTTTTCAATTTCAAAACCCTAAAATCACTTCGAGATCGTAGGTCCATCTCCGAATCGGGTCGATATCCATCATAGTTATGAACAACCTCGAGAGAGTCCAACAAGCCATTCATAACTACGACTAGTAGGTATCATCTATACCGATTGCATATCACGATATGCAACTATCACAATGTGCTATCAACTAATTGAATGTTCACACATACATCGGGTTGTTAACACATTAACAAGTATGCATCATATGCATAGCACCCAACTTCACCTCCCTTTACATCGACCTTGAGAGAGTCCAACAAACCGATGCTCCGTGTTAAAGCCAACCCATTAATCAGACATAGTTTTAATATGGTTAGAGCGCATTCAACCAATTAGCCCACTGAGAGAGTCCAACAACCAAAGCTAACGATTGACCTCGACTCTTACCATATTAGTATTAAACTATTCCATGGTTTGAACATATTCGTTCGAGCCGGCTTGAGAGAGTCCAACAACCCAAACAAGAAATGTAACTCGTTCTAACCATATTAATGGAAGGTGTAGGCTTTAATATTGATTAAGGGTTTTTATGTCTCATCCTCTTTGCATGCAAATAACTATTATCTACATGGCATGGCATACATGGCATACATCTACATGTCACGACACGCATGGCATAATGTTATGCATCTAATGCAATTACATGGCATACAATTATGTCATGTATATAATTTCCTTATATGTCATAACTATTTATGGAAATAAAATATGTTTAAGATTTGATTCTCCAAATCAAATCATAATTAAATTAGGAAACAAATTTCCAAATCTAATCACATATTTTATTCATGGAATTATTTGATTAAGGAAAATCTATTTAGGAAACCAATTTCTAAATCTTTAAAACTACTTATGGAAATTAAATATGTTTAAGATTTGATTCTCCAAATCAAATCATAATTAAATTAGGAAACAAATTTCTAAATCTAATCACATATTTTATTCATGGAAAATATAAATTTCATAAATACTTCCAACTTTCCAAAAGTGGAAGATTTCCATAAATACTTCTAGACTTTCCAAAATTGAAAATTTCCATAAATTCTTCTAAATTTCTAAAATTTAGAAAATTTCCAGAAATACATTATGACTATCGCAAAACCATTTTACGATTATGTCGAAACACAACCTGGGCTCTGATACCACTATTGGATTTCCGACACCGCGGCGTGAGTGTGTTCGATCATGTTTCGTAAACATGAGCACAGCGGAAGCAATTAAAAATAATAAATCTATATTTATTACAACACACACAACACACGCATGTTATTACAACAAGTGTAGACATAACCGTAAATTAAAATTTGCAATAAAAGGAAATTAAACTACGCTTATACCTTCAGATGACGTAGCGGAACGGCATCAACCGAACGATCCTCGTAAGAATCGCCTCTATCCGATCCACGCCGAGCTCCTCGGGATGACTTCGCTAAGTCACGAGCTTCGTCTTCGTACGGGTTACTAGCCTCGTGTTGAAGACGACGTGATCGAGAGATGATCACGATCCGAATCCAAATTCGGATCCTAAAACGAGTTCTCAAAACTCGCCCGAGAGGTATTCACAACCGCGAATCCTTCGCCCTCCACTCAGAGGATTACCGAGATCAAATCCCCAGAAAGCAGTGTCGGAGCACTCAACCGCCGCCCAAACGACGCCCGACGAGAAACAAGCTGTCCAGAAAACTGGACAGCTTGGTGGAGGAGTAGGCGCCGCCAAACAAGGAAAGAAAGCTCACCTTGATGCCAAACCAAGGAGATCACCGTGAGGGTCCGGAGCAGCTCACGCGCTGGAGGTCCTGGCAAGGAGTTGACGGAGATGGGCGGGCGCAAGGAGTTGGCGCCAACTCAAAGGAGGTGGGCGCAACAGCTAGGGTTGTTTAGATTAGGCTTAACAATCCTTAAGCCCTTTTATAGAGAACTAATTCTCTTAATGGTTAATGGATCATATCCATAAAGCCCGTAACCCGCTCCATTAAGATAAGTTAAAATAAACCAAACCATGATGGTTTATTTTAAGTTAAAACGAACCAACCAACCTTTGGTTCATTCGCTTAATATAAACCAAACCCTTTGGTTTATTCTCATCCATTGATTAGAACCAAACCATTTTGGTCCATCCATTATGTCTTCATAAGACACGCCCATCCACGCTTCCATTGCGATCAAACAATTTCATGCTCGCTTATGTTTGGTCCAACCAAACATAGTTTCTTCCTTGGCCGAGAATCCCATTCTCAAGCTCGCTTTTAAATCCTTCGATTACACTCTGCAGCGTGACCAAATAGGTTCTCGCTTTATGTTACCGCCTATAATTAACCATTAATTATAGAACGATCATGAGTGGCACCTAGTAGTACATCATGATCCCCAATTAACCAAAAGATCAACCACGATCCGTAACTATTTCAAACCCTTCAAGAGCAATAAATCGTGGCCCCATTCCCTTCACTCATCTTATACCCACTTGGTTCAGTGACATGGTCTATTGTGTCACCTCACTAGTCGACTACGCCACACCTAGCCCAAGTATCATTTCTCGCCCTACGATTCTAGTTACTCCACATGTATCAAGAGTACCTTACTCTAAACATGTAATGCTTTGGCCAAAGACTTTAGTAACAATCCGACGAGAGAGGCCATGGGTATACATCTCCTCGCAAGGAGTGGTGAACTTTATAGGCTATTCAAACACCTTCGATCACTTCGACTTATACCCAATCATCCCGGGTCCACATCTCCTTAGAGATGTTTGCTTAAGATGTCAAAGCATAAGTCTCCATGATCAAGATGACTTGAATACCGCAAGTCAAAGGAAAATCGCACTTAAGCCACAGTAAGAACTTCATTGACATATCTATATATGCAGAGAACCATATGAAGTCTTACGGCTGGTCACTCCAATGAACTAGTTACCATAAATAGCATCCACGATTAACTCCTGACATCACTCTGTCTCCAGCCAGGGAGACTCAGCTGCGTGGATACACCAACGAGTATCCCTCGTGCGAGTCTCAACAGAATTGATGGTGTCCAAATCCATCAATTCATCGACTAGGGATAATTCCGATACATCACAATTACACATGTAGAGATACTCACTAGTTGTGATCCAATCACAAATTCTCTCATGCTGTGAATCGTATAGTGGACATTCAGTAAATGAGTTTAAGATCCAATCAAATACATAAAACATGTATACTCAAATAGTGAATCTTCATTTATCATATAAATGGACCACTAAGAAGGTCGAAGAGGAGTTACCCCTAGAGTCAACCTAAGTAAGACCCAAATGACCAAGGCTAACAAGCCTAGGAGGGTCATTAGGAAGGTATCTAGGGAGGTTATCCCTAAGGAATACCTAATTAACCCTAGGAACTCAAATCGGTTTTAGTTCCTAAGAGCTGATCGATTCACGCTTAGATGGTTTAGGGTGTGCCAACCTCGATTGGATGGGTAGTTAACTCAACCATCAAAGGTGGCACTTTAGGATGTTTTTCAAGGTTATGTTACCTGGAAATAGATTCAATTAATATCCTAAAAGATTTTAGGATGTGCCAACGACTTTTGAATTTAAGAAAATCAATTAAATCGCACAATTTAGGTTTAGAGGTTAGTGTGTCATTTCGGGTTTTTCGCACACTAGGAGATTAAGGTTAATACGGCAAAATATATCTAATTATATCAAATGACAATCAATATTAAAATTTAGGTATTACTATACCTATATATTTTATATGTCATGCTTGATTGATATGTCATGTCATGACATCATGCCTATTTCTATGATTTTATATGTCATGAGTATGCTTAGGTTTAAAGATTTAAATGTCATGTGTTTTAGATTTCATATTATGCCATGACATCATGATTATGAGCACATGCTTATTTATAACATTTCTAATGCCATAATCATTCATGCATTTAAGAAAATTTTTGAAATTGATTTAAGGACTATGGCATGACTCGAGTCCCATTTATAAGGGAATCAAGTAGGTTGCCTAGAAAATGCATTTAAACCCTAGTTTTAAATGAACCAAAACCCACATCTCACATCCAATTGACATGTATGTGTATTTATACACCCTAGATACATGTGAGATGCTAGGATACGAGTTAAGTTCAAGGTGCATAGTTTTTGCATCTAGTATTTAACTAAAACTCATCTTGTTTCATTCGTGATCATCGGGAAAGCATGTGTACAAGTCATGTACATAGAGCCCAAGGAATACGATCCAAAATAAGGTTTTGAAAACATTTTAAAATCATTTTGAAAAACCTTGGTGAAGTCTATCTTTGATAAAGAATCACTATCGATAGAGTTGATACATAAAATAGGGCCAAAACATCAAAATTTCAATGGTTTTGAGTTTTGTATCAAACTCACTATTTTATGGGTAAAATAATTTTCAAATATTTTTCACCCATTGTATGTGGTCATAAGTATTATACGATGAATTTTCATGATTTTTCAATTACGATAATTATTTATAAATTTTCAAAATTATTTCGATAATAAAATCGAGATTTACATCACGATCGCTCTGGCAATGATCGATGTGAGTGGCAATGATCGACATCACGAGTCGATCCAGTCTGATTTCGGGTTAACAAGGTTTGTTTAGCCCGTGTTCACCATGAAAGGTTCCTAATCACTCCTAACCCTAGGATATGCTTAGAAGCATTATAAAGGGTGAAAATCCATCGATATGGATTAGAGAGTGTTAGGTCAAAGTATCAAATTTAGGTGAGGAAAGTTCTATGTTGAACTTAGAACCTTAATTTTGATGGTTTAGAGTTCCTATTGGCTTAGGGGCTTCCCAAGGACATTGTTGGTGCAATGGTCAAGGGGGAGCAAGCCTTTAGGGGGAGTTATCCATCTTGGGATGATGGATGTGTTTTTCTCTCAAGAGGAGAAGTTATTGGGAGAGTATCAATCGGGAAAATTGATGGGTTTTTGATACCCAATTTGGAAATTGGGAGAGAGTATAGGATTGTCTCTCTTGAGTGATATGTGAATTATCACTAGGAAGATGGTAAATCCTGGTATTTATTTTGGTTGAGGAGATTGTAAGATCTCGTTGGGATATGAGACATTGACCTCCTTGGAGAAAACCTTTTTGATGTTAGTCAGGGGAGAATGTTTGGGGAGAACATTTGGAGAGTGTTTACGATTTGGGATAATTGGTAAGGGATTTAAGTTATCTAATTACAACTTTCGGATGATTTGTTTGGTTTTTGTCGAACATCAAAGGAGAGATTGGTCTGCAATCGGCCCAGTCGCGATAACGCACTGAGTTTGACTCGAGTGATGTTTGATGTTTGTGAAGGATTGTAAGTGGTTTCGCATTGATGTTTGACATTAATGTCGGTTAATATGTTGAGATTATTGAAGCAATCGACCCGGTCATGTTGCCGACTCGAGTTTGACTCGAGAAGACCTTGATGGTAGGGTTGACCATGTGATTATGGGAAAGTCCAAGCATGGTCTTGGCAAGGTAAAGTCCAATCACGTGGGTACTTGGCATGGAAAGTCCAAGTGGGACACTTGGCGTTTAGTAAAGTCCAAGTCTTGAGTACTTGGCATGAAAAGTCAAGTGACACTTGGCGTGGAAAGTCAAGTCGTAGTATGGCGTAGGAAAGTCCAAGTCTTGAGTACTTGGCGTGAGAAGTCAAGCGTAGGGTCTTGAATGAGAAGTCAAGCATGGGTCTTGCGAAAGTCAAAATACGTTGGGTTGAGGAAAGTCCAAGTCGAGTCTTGGCATTTGGGAAGTCGAGGGTTTGATATTGGCGTAAAGTCAAGCGAGTCTTGGCGTAAGTCCAATGTCTTGGTGGTGTAGACAGATTAGCATGCATGGCCGGAAGCACCGGAGGCTAGCGCGATGGATGAACAAGTCGTGGATGACTTGGAGGGATCCGAGAGGCGTAAGGGTGATGGAGGTGGATAGAAGGCTTAGTCTGGCTAAGGGTGGTTTGAGTAATGGGGCACCATACTTGGGTTAAAACCTCATCTTTGAGGTCGTGATGACCGCATTATGGCCGGATTCGATTTGGCGTGAAAGTCGACGAGTTATTGCCGTTTAAAGCTGGAATGCTCAGCGATCGCTCGTTGAGCGATCATCGATGTCTGATCGTGCCAGTCGAATCGATCTAGTTTCGCGAGCCGTGAATGCTCCGTGTGGCCGGTGATCACGCGTCATCGATCGAGAGATCCGTTGGAGTTTTTCCAGTGGATCGAGCCGTTGTCTCACGACAGCGATCATCGATCGGGTGACTTATGGCGGTCGATGATAGGCGTAAATCAGTCGCGGAAGGATAAAAGGAGCTCGGCGGGAGGATTTTTCGATGGTTTCTTGAGCGTCTTTGGGGCGATTTGCTGTCGCAAATCGAGTCTCGAGGCCACTCTTCAATGACAAGCAAGCAATCCAAAGCATTTGTAAAGTGTTTTCTTTACTTGTATTGCATTATTCTTCATTGTATTTGCTTGTTGCTTTTAGATTATTGTTGTAATCTATTGTAAGAGGTTTCTCCACCTCCGACTTGTGTCGAGAAGGAGTATTTGTGATTAGTGAGTGCGTGTGCATCACTAGGGCTCTTTAGAGCTCGATCCGTGGAGTAGAAACCGTTCGGTTCCGAACCACGTTATATCCTTGTGTTCGTGATTGTATCTTTTCGTTATTGCTTTTATTATTTCTATTCCGCTGCGCATAACGAGTTTTGTAGACAAGCACGCGAACGATTTCCATCTTCCTACGGTCAACGGTATTCACCCCCCCCCTCTAGCGGCCTCAAATCTCTAACATGTTTGAGCCGGCCATTTTGAATGTTGCTTGTTGTGGCGGTTAGTCCTCGACAAGCTTTCCTTTGCTCTGATACCACTTGTTAGGGGATCGAACGGCCGCCTAGAGGGGGTGAATAGCCTTCTTACGATGGATGTCGGTATTTGCTCGTCTACAAAGAGATTAGCGCAACGGAAACAATAAAGCAAGACAAGCAAATAGAAATACAAGAAATCAAACACTAACAAGATGGTGTAACGTGGTTCACGGCTACGCCGCTAATCCACGGTCCCCGATTCGTCCTCGGTGAATCACTCCGCCAAAACCAATCCACTAATGGTCTCTCCTTTGCACCAAGCTAGGTGGAGGTAACCTTTACGACCAAGATTACTCTTCTTACAATAAGATTGAAGTAAAGACAAGTAAGAAGAGTTTAAAGCTTGTGGGGCACTAGGAAGATCACTTAGAGCATAAGCATTAGCCTCTCAAAGGCTCACACCCTCTCTTTTTATAGAGAGGGCTGATTTCTTCCGTTGGCGCCGGTCGGCTTGCGCCGTCATTGCCGCGTCACACTGATAGCCTCCGAACACGCGTCGGATCCGGCCGTTGTAGTCCAGGAACACTTCGGGCGGATCGATGGACCTCACCCGATCACGCCTCCGTAGTATTGCTCGATTCTACGGCGGTTTCAGACCGCGACATCCTCGGCAATCATTGCCATTCCATGTGATCGACTTACGGGCATAAACCCATCACGGATACTAGTCGAACCACTCGACTCGGGCGATCGATGCCATTATAATGAGTCGGTGTGCGTGTGAAACTCAAACTTAACATAAGTTTGAGCTTACGTGATGTAAACGCGTTAACCCTTGCGGTCAAGTCTCGACACTCGGTCGTTCGGCGAGTTCACCTAATGAGCTACTTACATTTCACTCATTCTCTCATCTCACTCGAAGTCCCTCGCCGAAGCTCTCTTCGTTCGCGGCCACGTCCCTCGGCAGCATCAGGCACACGGCTCTTGCCTCCGAAGTCTGCTTCCTTGGCTTCACTTCAAGTCATCTCGTCTGGCGGTCCCTCGGATGCTCCAAGCGCACGGCTTCCGCAAAGTCATCCTTCACCGACTCAAGGACCGAGGTTGTGAGGGTGAACCCGCCAAGGCTCCATGTGCGAATTACTAAGTCTTGCAAGACTCCAACGCACATATCAAATAACAATACCAACCTAACTTAAACCCTTTGCCACACACATCAAAACCTTATCATGGCAAGAGATTGCCCTAACACCAAATTCCTCACGATCTCTCGCGATCTCTCCGACGTCTGCTTGCCCCATCGCCGACGCTGCTCGCTCGCAACGCCGGCTGGCCTCCCCAAACACGACTCGCCTTACACCACAACCTCGCTCGCATCGCACGAGTTGCGTGTCCGCCGCCCATTTCCTCTCCGTCGCTCGCGTCGCCAACCCCAAGCGCCATCAACGCCTCTACTTCAACTATGCCTCACACCGCCACCGCGCGCACACCCCTGTGTGCCCCGCCCGGCAGCGCCGACTTGGTTGTCGCCGTCGCCTCGTTCAATGGAGTTGTCGCTGCTCTCGTTTCGCCACCTTTAGTCGCCCACACTAGAGATCGATATTTGCAGTTGTCCGATCTCTCTTTTCTTTCGGTGGCCGCCGTCGCCCGTATTGGGCGTGAAGCAACTCAGAACACCACCGCGCCTAACTCCGATTTCTTTGATTTGGATGGGATTAGTCTAGCGGAGCCTTTCCTCGATCGATTTAGTCTGTGATTTTGGGCGTGGTTTCCGTGGTGAGCAGATTGGGAAGGAGTGCCCGGCGTGATAGGCGACTTTAGGGAAAGGGCTGCCGGTGGAGGTTCCTAGGGTTGGTAAGCTTGATCTACCCTCCTTTCATCTGTTAATTGTTGGATTTTGCTAGGTATCAATGTATTGTGCGTGAATGGAGGGTTCTGTTTAGGAATTGCCGGTTGTACGGTTGTGTGAAGAGATGTGTGGTTGTGAGTTTATTGTAGTTGAGCTGTGAACGGTTGTACGACTGTGGACAAGAGAATTAATGGCTGTAAATAGCTGTGATGGTTGTGAATGGGTTAGATCCCTAATTAGTGAAATTGGGAGTTGATTTGGGTTAATTGGTTTATGTACGAAATTGGCTTAGGATTTGATTTGATGGTGGATCGTATCATAGTACTTAACAATGGTTCTGTTTTATGCAGGTTTCGATCACGAGACAGGTCCACGAGCATAGAGACACTTGGTATTCTTTATAGCTGCCTTGTGTATTTATTTTGGGAGTTGTGACATGCACTTGATTAGCTTTTAGATATACTTTCCCTGTATACCTAGGTCATTGATATGTACTCATTATTTTTTTGTACATATTATTTGGAGACGTATATTGGTTGGTATTACATGCTTTAGTGTCATGCACCATCTTGCATGATTGCATGCTGGTTGGTCGGCGGTTCCTTTGTAGTTGAGCTCATGACGATTCGTGATCTGCTGCACGACCACTCGTGGATTAGTGGTACATCGGAGGTGTGTCGATGGCTCTATCGACTCCGCCTCCGCTCATGGATAGCGGTGAGGGCGTGTGTGCGAGGATCCCTCCTCTGCAGTACGACAGGAGATGAGAGCTTTGCTCCCCACTCTGTTTGGGGTAGGAGGATAGGTGTACTCGGCAACATCTGTCCCGCTCGATTACTCGGGAGCGATGATGGCGAGTCTGTGATTATCGATAACCCTACCCACTCGGCTTCGCATCAGCGTGTGAGGCGGTGATTAGCGTCGAGGTGACCGTATGTCATTTGCATCATCATGCTTAGATGACATTTGTTTGTGTTTCTTTGCATTTTGGTTCTTTGCCTTGGTTGTTGTATGATTGACATGCATCTGAGGATACATCGTATATTTAGTGCAGCGACCTTATACGCTAGTATGGCTTACACTCTATGTAGGATAGGAGATTGAGTAAATCTGATCTTCTGCATTTCTTCCTTGCATTTCCTATTATTGATCAGGAGACTATCCTGACATGATTATTATTGTTAGATATATCTTACTATGCATGTCGACTTGATACCCGCTGAGTTCGTTGAACTTACCCCGTTGCTTTATATCTATTTCAGGTTGAAACTGTCTGGAGAGTCCAGCTGCCAATCCCCCTCATCGTAAGGGTTTTGTTTTTGGTCTTATGGTTTTAGTTATATTGACTAGAAGACATGTGTAAGACTTGTGTTTTGGTTATATACTCGTGAATGTTTTGGTGGTACTCGATATGTCCTTATGGACTTTTATTCGATTTGTTTTGGTTGTGTATTCCTGCTCAGATGGCAGAAGAGGTAAGTCTAGATGTTATAGACTTTTTATTTACTTTGGTTGTTGGCCTGAGACCCATATATTCTTTGTATGGTGTGTTTTATGTTCCGACCATGTTGGCCGATGTATAGTGGACCGTATAGGCCTTGTATATAGGTTTTAATTGTCCGCAGTATAGGGGAGGTGCTGTCCGATTTTCGTCGGACAAGTACCTCTCTTGGGCGTGACATTAAGGATTAGCTTTAATTTCAATCTTTTTATACTAATCATGGATGAACTCACTATACACATCCACACATGATACTATGGTACCTATTATTTGTAGATGTTATTATTTTAGTAGATGAGATACGTGAAAGAGTAAATACTAAACTTGAATCTTAGAGGAAAACGTTATAAGCGAAAGTCTTATACTTAGTAGAGTAAAGACATAATATATGAAATTTAAATTTAATAATCTTAGATATAATAAAATAATTATTAAGTTAAGAGATAATGAATTGTATGTAATGGAAAGTTTTAAATATTTAGGATTATTTTTGCAAAATGATTGAAGGGTTGAGAGAGATGTCTTATATTGTGCATTGTGCAAAGGTTGGAACGACCTAGGCGCCCCCCGTCCCGAGATTGAGGAGTAAATCACGGGATGATTATCTGGCTATCTGATTAGTAAGGCGGTGGGTGACCGTATAAGTCAGATTGCCACCCATTGTCTTGTATGAATATAAGTAGGATTGTTGAAATGAAGAAGAGCATCAGGTATTCTTTGTGATCATAAAGTACCTTTAAAAATTAAAAAAAGAAATTATAAAACGATAGTTATACCTACTATGTTATATGAAGTTGAATGTTAGATTATGACTTGAGCACATGAACAAAAAATGAGAGTTGCAGAGATTAAAATAAAAAATGAGAACATTAGAGTGAAGGTTGGAATTGTACATATTGAGAAAAAATTTCGGGAGACACATTTAAAATGGTAGAAACATATACTTAGATGACTGATAAATACTCCAGTTAAACTATGTGAAATGATTATAAATATACAAATCAAATAAGAAAGAAAAATACCAAAGAAGACTTGATTAACACCGATAAAATAAAATAAAATTTATTTAAATATAGATGATGATATAGTAAGAAATAGAGTCCAATGTCGTAGGAAGATTCATATAAGCAATTTCACCTCGTGGGATAAAATTTGATTGTTATTCTTATTGTTGTAATTAATTGTAATCCAAAGATATAAAGTATAATTTGCCATGCAACTGCTTTTACGTTATTTATATGCAATGAACCAATGAAGAATGGGAGAATTGAAATTTTCCTTAAAAACAAGAAACATATGAGTGTCGTTTGTTGCCAAACATCCTAAGGAAAGAAGGGCATCTTCAAAAAATGGACAATGTACCCTAAATAATAATAAAAAAATGACAACATTTACTTTATTCAAGAACGTTTAAATAAATATTAAACAAAAAATAAAATGTAAGATTACCTTGTTTTTGGCCGTGAAGAAGGATCTGGATGGAGCATCCACAGACATATTCCAGATTCCTTAGGTTGTTTTGACAGAAAATTTGAAGGAAGAATCCGATGGCGTAGATTTAACATTGCCGCAAAATGGACTTCACGAGATTCAAAATGACAAAAGAGCTAGAAAAATATTGCATTGATTAGTTCCTTAAGGAGATGAGCAAAAAGTTAGAGACAGAGATTCATCTACTGTTCACTTGTCATACATTCGATGTCCTTAGTGCTCTAGTCAATCGGTCCCACAGCTAATATGGAATAGATAAACACAAAGAGGACTATGTCCTTTGATCGATTGGCCAAAACAGTGGGGATCGGATTGAGCTTAGGGAGAATTATTAAACCTTCGCCGAGATTCGACCCCTACTTTATTGGGTCAGGACCACAATACTCTAGCCAACGGTTTATCCCCGTGAGAACTGAAAGCAATTTAAACATGCTCTAGGCAAAGTGGTCGACGCCCTAAACCATAAATATTTGGATAAAAAGTCATTTATGCCCTCTACTAGTGCAAGAAATATGCCAAAAATTGATAGGTAAAACATAGTTAAGATGTAAAGTTTTACTGGAGTTGACATGGATGATCTTGGCATGCTTGACACGTTATCTACAACCATAAAAACACTATTCTGGTGCACTCTACATTCACTGAATCTATTAAGTCATTTAACACATGATTGACAAATAAAGAATAGCACGTTTGATTTTCTATAAAGAATTCTTACCTCAAACAGAAGAACCCCAAGACTATAGACGTTGGATGAAGAAGAATATAAACCCTCATTTAGTTCTTCAGGACTAACATACCACCTCTCCTCCAACTTCAGGACTTCAGAGATTGCATTTTGGCCACCAGAGGAGAGCCCAAGGATTACAAGAGACGTTTGGAGCATGCACGAACCATTTAGTAGAAGTCTCTCACAAATTTCACAGTAACTTTCGACATTAGACGATTGCAAAATTATGCGAATGGCAAAAGGAGTTGAGATAGTGATCTAAAAATATATCATTTATTGGCGAATATGTATCTTGGACAAGGGCAAGTATAATTAGAAAAGAGAGACGAAGGTTATGAAGTAAAGTTGTCCTTGTGAATCAAAACCGAAGGAGACATTGCACAATCATGGAAAGCAAGGTTACCAAGTAAATCATATGAAACTATATATTAGATTTCCAAACGATGCGTATCGTCACAGCGTAAGGAAATCCACTTGGTTCACATGCATAATGCAGAATCATTGGATCCATAGGTCGTGCAAAGTGCAAACCATAGAGATAGCACAGAATCTAGAGGATGGATAAATCTTAAAACGTTACAAAAATAAAAAAACAAAAGTCAAAGCTGATATTTTTGGCTGATGAGCAAACAAAAACTAAGATAGTTGCCAGAAAAATGGAGAAGAAAACAGGAAACCTAAGCCTTAAAAAACTTAAGAAAGAAGCACAATCCAACCCTTTTCATGGAATAGAAAAAAAGCTGCAAGTTGGCTGGCAAATCTGCATCGACATCTACTAATGAACAGCCGCAACCCAGATATATTTGTCCAGAAGAGCAGAAGTAGATATAAAAATGCATCTAACCAAAAAAAAAAACATTGGACATTCCAAACAAGGAAACAAGGATCATTGAAGAGCTTGCCTTGAAAGGAAACTACGGGTCCCTCGCGGCTTTCGACTCTATCCCAATATCAAATATTGATTAGTAATTCCGTAGCAGCATCTCAAGAGTTTTCTATCGACAGCAGCTACCTCGCCCGGCGTCAACACTAATTCATTAGAGTATTAAAGACTATATATTCTGATGGACATTTGCACTAGAAAAAGAAAACAATAGTTTAGTTTCATGGTCAGGCAGAGGTTGGAGGAAGAAGAGGGGTAGAAGATATTATTGGAATAGCAGCGAGAAGTAGATGGACGTAACGTGGACAAGCTTGTGACCAATACTTGGGCGCATTGTCTAATGCTAGAAGAGCTTTAAGTATTAAAATAAGATGGGTGAGGTTTTTGTGGGGTCAGCTTAAGCGGCCGCAGCACCTACGGAAGAGTTGGCTCAAGGATGATCGGGAGATGGGCTTATGTGGACGGGAACGCAAGCTTTGAATTGATCCCCTCCACCTTGAATTGGATGGAGAAGAATTAAGAAATAAATGGCCTATGATGGGTTCAAAATTTTTTAATTAAGACTAGTATATTTTCAGAGCACTTTTTATATTTACAGAGCATTTAGAATATTTTCAGAATTTAGATTACTTTGTATTTGTGCAGAGTATTTTATAGATTTTCCGAGTCATTTATATATTTTCTGAGCAACATATATATTCCTTGAGTCATGTGCTCATTTCCAGAGTACTGCAGAGTATTTTGTAGATTTTCCGAGGAATATATATATTTCTCGAACAACATATGTGTTTCCCGATCGATATGTATATTTCTCGAGCTCAGTACAGATGAACAGTGTAATTAATCCAGAGCTCTGTTATGTGAAGTATTAATATTGAGCAATATGTACAGTTCCTGAGCAGCATATGTATATCTTGACTAGTATGTGTATTTTCCGAGCTCAGTAATTGTTAAATACGGAAAATTTAAAATACTAAATTTTATGGACAAAGTTTTAGAAAATTAATCTTGAAAATTTTTTGGGATTTTTAGGGAATTTTAGGAATTTTTCTGGATTTAAACGGAGTCCTTATGATATTATATATGGAAAGAGTTAACAGGCTTTTATAAGGCCTGTTTGGTTTATCTGTATTGAGGGGTTAATAAATTTAATTAACCTAAAGTTTTAAATAGAAAACCTAAGTTTTTCTATTTCCCCCTTTTTCTTTTCCCCATTGCGCCCGACACCTCTTCCTCTCGTGATCTTGCGATTTCTTCTCTCGACTTCTTCTTCACGACGACTGTGCCATCGCTTCTTCTCCGCCACCTCGCAGCTCTTTTCCGCGGCTCCAACCCCATCAAGGCCGCCTCCTCGCCTAACCACCGCCTCTTCCTGCCCAGTGCCGACTTCTCTTCCTCGCTGCTCACAGACGACCGACTTTCGCCACAGACTGGCCGCCATGGCCTCTTCTCTTCCTCGTCATATAGCCGCATAGCTGACGCGGCCTTGCGTCCGACACCACAAGCAGGGGTCAACGCCGTGCGTGTCGCCGTCTCACACCACCACGCGGTCGCCGCCTCCGTTGGGGGTTGTGGTCTCTCCGGTGTTTGCCGGAGCAGGCGATTAGGGCAAATCAGGTGGAGATTGTTGCCGGTGGGGGGAGCTTCCCTTCTAGTCGAGCATCGCCGAAGCAAGGTAAGGGGTTGACTTGTGTTTTGTCTAACCCCTACGGTATTTTTCTGCGATTTGATAGTGGATTGTGTTTGGGCAGTGATTTAGGGAAGCAAGGAAATTTGCCGACGAACTGAGCAGTTGGGAGGTTCCAATCGCAGGTATATCTCGAGCTATCTCCTGTTTGGTTTTGGTTTGGTTGAGGGTGGTTGTGGGTGTTGGGTTTCCGACAACGCGGCGAGTGTGTGTTCGAACATGTTTCGTAAACATGTACACAGCGGAAAGAATAAAATAATAAATTTAATTTATTATAACACACACATCACACGCATGCATAGTACAACATGTGTAGACATAACCGTAAATTCAAATTTTGCAATAAAAGGAAATTTATACTACATATACCTGACGTATCACGTGTAGCGGGAAAGGCATCAATCGGAATGATTCTCACTAGAATCGTCTCTATCCGTATCCACGCCGAGTATCTTCGGGATGACTTCACAAAGTCACGAGTCTCGTCTTCGTACAGGTTACTAGCCTCGTGTTGAAGACGATGTGATCGAGAGAAGATACGATCCGAATCAAAATTCGAATCCAAAACGAGTCCTCAAAAACTCGCTTCTCCGGAGAGGTATTCGTCAACTGTTTGACGAATCCTTCGTCCTCCACCTATGATGATTACCGGAGATCGAATCCCCTAAGGCTATACCGTTTGAGCTCCAAACGTCGTCCAAACGACGCTCCGACAAGAAGGAAACAAGTTGTCTAGAAAACTGGACAACTTTGGTGGAGGAATAGGGGTCGGCCAAAAAGGAAGGTTGAAGCTCACCTTGTTGCGGAACCCAAAGGAGATCACCGGAGCTCCTCTGGCAGCAGCTCGACGCCGGCAAGGGGAGAGGACGGCAGCTGTTGGACGCCGACAAGGAGATTGGGTGGTGGTGGGCGGTGGCAAGGGGGGTTGGCGCCGACTACACCAAGGAGAAGGAGGGGGCGGCAACTTAGGGTTGCAAGGACTTGGATTAGGGCTTAACAAAACCCTTAAGCCCTATTTTATAGAGAACAAATTCTCTTAATGGTTATCGGATCATAACCAAAAGCCCATTAACCCGCTCCATTAATTTAAGTTAAAATAAACCAAACCATGATGGTTTATTTTAAGTTAAAACGAACCGAACCAACTTTGGTTCATTCGTTTAAAACAAACCAAACCCTTTGGTTTATTCTCCTCCATTGGATTGGAACTAAACCAATTTGGTTCATCCATCATGTCTTCATAAGACATGGCCCATCCACGCTTCCATTGCGACTGAAACGATTTCATGCTCGCTCCATGTTTGGTCCAACCAAACCTAGCTTCTCTCGGTCTGAGAATCTCATTCTCAAGCTCGTTTTAAATCCTTCGGATTACGCTCGTTGCGCGTGTGACCAAATAGATTCTCGGTTTATGTTGGCCGTCTATAATTAACCATTAAGTATAGAACGATCAGGAGTGATACCTAGTAGTACATCATGATCCCCAATTAACCAAAAAGATCAACAGTTGATCCAGAACTATTTCTGAAATCCTTCAATAGCTCGAATGAATCGTGCCCCATTCCCTTCACTCATCTTATACTCACTTGGTTCAGGACATGGTCTATAGTGTCAGTCCCCACTAGGTTGACTACGTCACACATAGCCCAAGTATCATTTCCTCGTCCTATAGATTCTAGTTACTGCACATGTATCGAAGAGTACCTTACTCTAAACATATAATGCTTTGGCCAAAGACTTTAGTAACAATCCGACGAGAGGCCATGGGTATACATCTCCTCGCAAGGAGTGGTGAATCCTTTATAGGCTATTCAAACACCTTCGATCACTTCGACTTATACCCAATCATCCCGGGTCCATATCTCCTTAAAGATGCTTGCTTAAGATGTCAAAGCATAAGTCTTTATAATCAAGATGACTTGAATACCGCAAGTCAAAGGAACATCGCACTTAAGTTGCAGTAAAAACTTCATTGACATATTTATATATGCAGAGAACCATATGAAGTCTTACGGCTGGTCACTCCAATGAACTAGTTACCATAACTAGCATCCACGATCAACTCCAGACATCACAATGTCTCCAGCCAGTGAGAATCAGCTGCTTGGATACACCAAGGAGTATACCTCGTGCTAGTCTCGACAGAATTGATGGTGTCCAAATCCATCAATTCATCGACTAGGGATAATTCCGATACATCACAATTACACATGTAGAGATACTCACTAGTTGTGATCCAATCACAAATTCTCTCATGCTGTGAATCGTATCATGGATATTTAGTAAATGAGTTTAAGATCTAATCAAATACATGAAAACACATATACTCAAATAGTGAATCTACATTTATCATATAAATGGTTCAAACATAAGGCGATTGCCTTAGGACATCTCTCATATATCACTAACAAACTCTCACTTGGCCTAATGTCAATCGCTACGGTATCCAATACCATAAGCTCTAACATGACCCTCAAACTTACTTTGAGGTAATGCCTTAGTCAAAGGATCCCCTAAGTTCCTTTCAGTAGGGATTTTCTCGATTTGTATTTCCTTCCTACTGATGATCTCTCTGATAAGATGATAGCGGCGAAGCACATGTTTGGATCGTTGATGAGACCTTGGCTCTTTCGCCTGTGCAATAGCTCCATTGTTGTCGCAGTAGACCGGTATTGCTTCAACAATGGCTGGAATCACACCAAGTTCATAAATGAACTTCTTGATCCAAACCGCCGCAATGTATTCTGCCTCAGTGGTAGAATCTGCTATAGTGTCTTGTTTGGAACTTTTCTAACTCACTGCGCCCCCATTCAAGGTGAACACATATCCAAACTGAGACCTGGAATCATCCTTGTCTGTCTGGAAGCTGGCATCCATATACCCGTGTATCACCATGTCCCCTTCTCCATATATTAGGAACACATCCTTAGTTCTTCTCAAGTACTTAAGGATTGTCTTAACAACCACCCAATGATCCATTCCTGGATCAGACTGGTATCTACTCGTGACACTCAGAGCATACGATACATCGGGCCTCGTACATAACATAGCATACATGATAGATCCTATTGCGGATGCATAAGGAATCTTATTCATGCAAATCCTCTCGTCTTCTGTGCATGGACACATAGACTTCGAAAGGTGTATCCCATGCCTGATGGGTAGGGAACCTTTCTTGGATTTCGACATGCTAAACCTCTTTAGCACTCGGTCTATATATGTAGACTGCGAAATACCAAGCAACCGTTTCAATCTATCTCTATAGATCTTAATCCCGAGGATGTAGGTTGCTTCTCCCAGATCTTTCATGGAGAATGTCTTGGATAACCAAATCTTAACTGACTGTAAGACTAAAACATCGTCTCCTATAAGTAATATGTCATCGACATACAATACTAGGAACACGACTGCACTCCCACTAACCTTCTTGTACACACAAGGTTCGTCTGGATTTTGTGAGAAATCAAACTTTTTGATTGTCTCATCAAAATGGATATTCCAGCTCCTGGATGCTTGCTTCAATCCATATATGGACCGTCGCAATTTGCATTCCTTGATTTTATCAACCGATGTGAAACTCTCAGACTGTATCATATATGTTAGGGCAATCTCTTGCCGTAATATGGTTTTGATGGTGTGGCAAAGGGTTTAAGTTAGTTTGATATGTTGATGTGATATGTGCGTTGAAGTCGTGCAGGACTTAGTAATTCGCACATGGAGCCGTGGCGAGTTTCACATATCATGACTCGTGCCTTGAGTCGGTGAAGGATAGCTTTGCGGAAGCCGTGCGCTTGGAGCATCCGAGGGACCGCCGGACGAGAAGCTTGGAGTGAAGCCGGAGGAAGTAGACTTTGAGGCAAGAGACGCGAAGGAGCATTGCAGAGCCGTGCGCCTGATGCTGCCGAGGGACGTGGCCGAGAACGAAGAGAACTTCGAAGGCGAGGGACTCCGAGAAATGAGAGTGAGCGATTGTAACCCAGGTAAGGGTAGCTCTTAGGTGAAACTTGGCCATTTGGCCAAGTGTCGGATGGGGTTTTCGACACCGCCGACCGCCATGTCATGGCAATGATCGCTTCCGAATCGAGTGAGTTCGACCGGTATACGATCGACCGGATTGTGGCCGATCGCCCATACGATGGGCGATCGGCAGAAGACCATCGATCAAGCGATGGTCGGTAGTCAATGGGGTTTCGCCAGAACCGCTCGTGGCAAGGTCGATTACGGAGAGTAGTGATCGTGATGAGGTCCATCGGGCCGATTTGCCAAGAGTTCCGCTGGACTACACGGTCCGGGATCCGACGTGTTCGGAGGTCAGGACGGCAATGATCGCCAAGGGCGGCCGATCGATGGCGCAAACGGAAGAAGTTAGCCCTCTCTATAAAGAGAGGGTGTGAGCCTTTGAGAGGCTAATGCTCATATTCCAAACAATCTTCCTAGTGCCCCACAAGCTCTAAACTCTTCTTACCTGTTCTTACTCCATTCTATTTGTAAGAAGAGTGTGCTTGATTTGTAAAGGTTACCTCCACCTAGCTTGGTGCAAAGGAGAGACCATTTAGTGGATTGGTTTAACGGAGTGATTCACCGAGGACGAATCAGGGACCGTGGATTAGCGGCGTAGCCGTGAACCACGTTATACCATCGTGTTAGCGTTTGTTTTATTGTTTGTCTTTTGCTTTGTATTTGTATATTCCGCTTGCGCTAATCTTTTGTAGACGAGCAATTTACAACGTCCAACGTACGAGGGCTATTCACCCCCCTCTAGCCGGCCATACCGATCCCCTACAAGTGGTATCAGAGCCGAGGAAAGCTTGTCGAGGACTAACCGCCGCAACAAGCCCTACATCAAAATGGCCGGCTCTAACATCCATCCTCCGAAGTTTGAAGGAGAATTCGCTTGGTGGAAGAAGCGAATGGAGGTATTCTTCGAAACGGATTTTGATATAATGATTACAATGGAATCCGGTTTCGTTTTGCCTAGGGATGAAGAAGGGAAACCAATCGAAAAATCACGATGGACTAAGAAGCAAAGAGAGGAGCACCTTGCGAACTCAAAGGCAAAACATCATCTTTTCAATGTGCTCCCCCAACAAGAAATCAACCGAATAGGAGAATGCCTAAGCGCCAAGGAGATGTGGGAGAAGCTAATTGAGCTTCATGAAGGCACATCCGAGGCAAAGCTAGCAAGGAGAGATCTCCTCCGCTCCCAACTATCCAACATCAAATTAGAAAAGGGAGAAAAGGTAAATTCTTTGCATTCTAGATTCAAAGAAATTTTAATTGGGCTAACAAGTGTAGGTGAGAAGCTATCAAACCGGGATATGGTAATGAAGGCCATAGATGCCTTTCCCCGGTCCTCAAAATGGAGCTCCATGGTGGACTCATTTTATATCTCAAAGAATTTAGAAGTGAGCACCTTGGAGGAGTTCTTCTCAACAATGGAACTCCACGAAACTAGGCTTGAAGGAATACAAGAGGAGCCTAGAATTCAACCTTCAAGAGGAGTAGCATTGTTGGCAAATAAGGAGAAGAAGAAGATGGAAATCCCCTCCTCCTCCGATGACGAAGCGTCTTCCTCCTCCTCCATGGATAGCACCGAAGAAGCCTATATGGTAAGGAGGGTAAGACGAGCATTTAAGAATTTTAGATTTGATAAATCTAATGATAGGATGAGAAGACCAAGGGGGAAGGTCATATGCTATAATTGCCAAGGAGAAGGGCACATAAGGGACAATTGTCCCCTCCTAAACAAAAGCAAAGAAGAAAGGAAAAAGAAAGAAGAAAGGAAGAAGAAGAAGGGGAGCAAGAGAAAGGAAGAAGAAAAGAAGGCAAAAGAAAAGGGGAAGACCAAAGCTCTAAAGGCAAGGACTTGGGATGACCCATCCTCATCCTCCTCATCATCATCGGATGAGGAGAATGCCTTTGTCACCAATTTGGCCTTGATGGCCTTTGATGACTTGGATTGCTCTTCATCCGAAAATGAAGAATCAAGCTCAAATGGGGAGAGCTCAAATGAAGGGGGAGCTTCCACATCCTCATCATCCGAAGAAGAAGAGGACATGGAAACTATGGTAACCAATCTCTCACCTAGTAAAATAGTTTCTATGATTTCTAGTTTAACTAAGGATTTATTTAGGGCAAAGAAGAAAAATAAATGCATGCTTGAACAAATTAAGGAATTAGAACAAAAATTAGAAAAGGCATGCTTAAATGATAATATTTCTTCTAGCTTAGATGATGCATGCTCACATGACCTTTATATGCCTTTAAATGTTAATGATGCATGCATAGAGGAAAATAGGGCATTAAGGGAAAAGGTAGATTATTTAACCAAAGCCCTAGAGAAATTCACAATTGGCTCCAACACCTTAAATATGATCTTAGGGAGCCAAAGAGCTAGCTTCAACAAAAAGGGCCTAGGCTACAAGGAAAAGAAAAATGAAAAGGCCTACAAATGCCTTATAGCTAGGGGACAAGATAAGAAGAAGGTAATTGCTAGGAAATGGATCCCCAAGGAGTATTTAGTGAATCCAATAGGAAAGAATTTATTTTGGGTTCCAAAATCCATCCTTAAGGGTTAGAATAACCCTAGGGTAGTCAACCATATGAACTTGACCTATATCATATTTTGGTTGACTTAGGATGACGGGACAACATTTTTTAGATAGTGTTGGGTGATGATAACGTGCCCATAAATAGGTAATAATGCTTAAATCATGATGATTGATGTAATTCCTATGTATGTCTTAAATCATGATTTATAATTTTGATATTTGGCATGTTATCATGAGAAATAGGGTTAAATCATGCTTTAGGTGATAATTTGTTTATTATCATCGTATAATACCTAATGCATGACTATTATTTGATGGATACATGAGTTTCATGATCATAATGTAGAATTGATTGGTATATGTCATTATGATCATGTAGAATGTTAGGTTGATACTTAACCATGATAGAATTGCATGAATATATGGGTTAAGTATATACAAATACCCCCTAGGATACATCTCACACTCACTATAGGCTAACTTGATTGCAAACTTAGCATGGGTGAGATATTAGGATGATACAAATGTCCACTAATGCCTATGGCATTTAGATGGTCATTTAAAGTATCAAAATAGCAATAATAGACCAATCATGGGGAAGGCTTATGTTTAATTCATAGACATATTGCCCAAAGATCATGGCTGGATATTTCATATGTTTTCAAAACAATTTCTTACCTTAAAATACATGTATTCATGTTTTGAAACAATTGGATGCAAAACTAGGTAGCTAACTTGATACTAGAATGATAAAAAACCTAGTGGTTTTTAGAGCTTTTGGATTTTTGGCAAAAACAAGAAAATATAATGAGTTTTCATGAAAAACTATTTTTTCTTGATAGATATACTTAATAGAAATATGTTCCCAAATTTCATGATTTTCAATTTTCGGAATTTATAATGCATTTCAAATTCGTCGTAAAATCAAAAATTCGGATTCCTTTGTGCCCGGTCATTGCCATCGATAGCGATCCGGTGGCTATAAATCAGAATATTGAAGGCCTAATTCAGTTTGTAAACCTACAACAAGTGGTAGAAATATACTTAATACCATCAACAAGTGGTACCCAATTTTAAATCAACTTGTCATATTTTCCCTCCATTATACTTGATGCCATGAGCTTATAACTTAGTGTTAATCTTTTTGATAGTGTCAAAGGGGGAGAAATAAGTATGTTTAAGTTAATTACTTTAGGGGGAGAAATATATTTTAGGGAGAGAAATATATGATAGGGGGAGAAAATTTGCATAGAGAGTTTCATGGATTAAGGGGGAGTTGCATGTTGCTATATCATGTTTATCTTTACATGCTTTCTTACCTTAGAATTTATATCAAATGTTTTTACCTAACTTAAACGGATTGCCACACATCAAAAAGGGGGAGATTGTTAGGGCAATCTCTTGCCGTAATATGGTTTTGATGGTGTGGCAAAGGGTTTAAGTTAGTTTGATATGTTGATGTGATATGTGCGTTGAAGTCGTGCAGGACTTAGTAATTCGCACATGGAGCCGTGGCGAGTTTCACATCTCATGACTCGTGCCTTGAGTCGGTGAAGGATAGCTTTGCCGAAGCCGTGCGCTTGGAGCATCCGAGGGACCGCCGGACGAGAAGCTTGGAGTGAAGCCGGAGGAAGTAGACTTCGAGGCAAGAGACGCGAAGGAGCATCAGAGAGCCGCGCCGATGTCGCCGAGGGACGTGGCCGAGAACGAAGAGAACTTCGAAGGCGAGGGACTCCGAGAGTTGAGAGTGAGCGATTGTAACCTAGGGAAGGGTAGCTCTTAGGTGAAACTTGGCCATTTGGCCAACTGTCGGATGGGTTTTCCCGACACCGATCATGCCATGTCATGGCATCATCGCTCGAGTCGAGTGAGTTCGAGGGTATACGATCGATCGGATTGTGGCGTGATCACGCATAGCGTCATGCCAAGACCATCGATCACGAAAGGCAGCCGATCGGTAGTCAATGGGGTTTCGGCCATGCGAACCGCTCGTAGCCGATAGGCCGATCGACTAGGGCGGCCGATCGTGATGAGGTCCATCGATTGCGCCAAGAGTTCCGTTGGACTACTGGCGGTCGGGATCCGACGCGTGTTCGGAGGCCGTTGTAGTGATGGCAATGATCGCCAAGGGCGTGATCGTGATGGCGGCAAACGGGAAGAAGTTAGCCCTCTCTATAAAAAGAGAGGGTGTGAGCCTTTGAGAGGCTAATGCTCATATTCCAAACAATCTTCCTAGTGCCCCACAAGCTCTAAACTCTTCTTACCTGTTCTTACTCCATTCTATTTGTAAGAAGAGTGTGCTTGATTTGTAAAGGTTACCTCCACCTAGCTTGGTGCAAAGGAGAGACCATTTAGTGGATTGGTTTAACGGAGTGATTCACCGAGGACGAATCAGGGACCGTGGATTAGCGGCGTAGCCGTGAACCACGTTATACCATCGTGTTAGCATTTGTTTTATTGTTTGTCTTTTGCTTTGTATTTGTATATTCCGCTTGCGCTAATCTTTTGTAGACGAGCAATTTACAACGTCCAACGTACGAGGGCTATTCACCCCCCTCTAGCCGGCCATACCGATCCCCTACAATATACACGTCCTCGAGCAGGTTTCCATTAAGGAAAGCTGTTTTCACATCCATCTGCCATATCTCATAATCATAATGAGCCGCTATGGCCAGGAGCATCCGAATGGATTTAATCATAGCTACAGGCGAATAGGTTTCGTCATAATCAACGCCTTGCTTTTGACGATATCCTTTCGCCACCAATCTAGCCTTATAGGTAATTACATTACCATCTATGTCGGTTTTCTTCTTGAAAACCCACTTGCACCCTATAGGCTTTATGCCTTCAGGTGGGTCAACCAAGTTCCAAACTTGGTTTTCATACACGGAATCCATTTCCGACTTCATGGCTTCAAGCCACTTATCTCTTTCTGAACTTGTCAGAACTTCTTCATAACTGGTAGGCTTCTCATCATCAATGAGTAACACGTCATTCGATTCACTTACGAGAAATCCATATCTCTCAGGAATATTGCGTGTTCTACCAGATCTACGAAGATGTGGTGTTTCAATATGTCCAGCCGATTGCTCATTACTATGAGTTTTCGGCTATTGTGCTTCACCAGGTATCTCATCAATGTCTATTTGAGTCTCTCGAGCCTCCTCAAGCTCGACGACACTCCCACTGTTTTCTTGCAAGAGAAACTCTTTCTCTAGAAATACAGCATACCTTGAAACAAACACCTTTTGTTCCACAGGATGATAGAATTGGTAACCCCTTGTTTCCTTAGGGTATCCAATAAATAGACATTTATCAGACTTAGCATCTAATTTGTCTGATACAGTCCGCTTCACATAAGCAGGACAACCCCATATCTTCAAGTAAGATACATGAGGTTTCTTACTATTTCATATCTCATATGGAGTAGTAGAGACTACCTTGGTTGACATTCTATTTAACAAGTAAACAGTTGTCTGAAGTGCATAGCCCCAAAAGGACTTGGGAAGATTCGCATGGTTCATCATTGACCTGACCATGTCCAACAAGGTCCGGTTACGCCTCTCAGATACACCATTATGCTGTGGTGTATATGGTGGAGTCCATTGAGACAATATACCATTGTCTCTTAGATAATCAAGAAACTCTTGACTTAAGTATTCACTACCTCGATCCGATCGAAGTATTTTAATACTCTTGTCATGTTGTTTCTCTACTTCATTTCTGAATTCTTTGAACCTTTTAAAGGCTTCAGACTTGTGTTTCATCAAGAACACATACCCAAACCGTGAGTGATCATCGGTGAAGGTAATGAAGTAGCTATAACCTACTAAAGCTTGAGTTGACATAGGTCTACATACATCAGTATGTATTAGACCTAGCAACTCTCCCACTTGTTCACCTTTTCCTGTAAAAGGTAACTTAGTCATGTTGCCTTTTAAGCATGATCGTATGTATCGTATGAATCCAATTCAAACGATTCCAGAATTCCACATCGGTGTAATTCAGACATGCGCTTCTTGCTTGCATGGCCAAGATGACAATGCCACATGTAGGAGTCTAATTGATTATCCTTTCGAGCATGCTTGTTGCTCGCTTCGATATTGAAAACGTCCCTGGATACGTCCAACGTATAAATACCAGTACTTAAAGTTCCAGTCCCATAAAGAACTCCATTCAAAGTTATGTAACAACAATTGTTACTAAAAGTCAAATGGTACCCATTTCTATTTAAACAAGAAATAGAAATGATGTTCTTTATCAACGAAGGAACATAAAAGTAATTGTCCAGTTCTAAGACAAGTCCTGCAGGGAGTTTCAACAAATACGTTCCGATGGCGAGTGCAGCAACCTTTGCTCCATTCCCAACACTTAAATTTGACTCTCCCTTGACGAGTCTTCTTCTATTCCTTAGCCCATGTATGTCATTACATATATGTGAGCCGCACCCAGTATCCAATACCCAAGTATTTGAGGAAATAGAATGACAATCAATAATGAAGATATCTGAAGAAGATGGGGCATCTGATGTCCTATTCTTCTTCACGGACTCAAGATAAATCTTGCAATTTCTTCGCCAATGGCCTTCCTTGCCATAACGATGGCAAGTGCCCTTTTGAGATGGTTTTGCCTTTTTAGTTTTTTTCTTCCCCTTCTACTGTTCCTTTGACTTCCTCTTAGAACCTTTCTTCGAGGAATCAACTAATAGCACCGTCCCCTACTCATGATTCTTAGAAGGCTCCATAGTCTTCAGCATGTTGAGCAGTACCACAGATGAATCCTCTTGCATCTCAGAGGTGAAGAGGAGCTTGGAGACTTCGAACCTTTCGAATCTCACTTACTCATCAAACAACTCATAAAGATGAAAGACTATGGTATGAGCATCCATATGCTCATGCTGCTTCCGCAGCTCAGGTACCATCATGGCTAGCATGATGTAACTCGCCATTTCAGAATCAATCACATGTTTCTGATAGGCCAACAATTGGTCCAGAGTTGCATTGTCACTAGGATGGGCGGGAAGAGGCGTTTCGAGGACATACGCAAGATTTTCCACCTTGAGAACAATTCTCAAGTTTCTAAGCCAGTCCAAGAAGTTCAACCCAGTCAATTTATTCGAATCCAAAATGGAACGCCAATTCAAAGACATTATGATCAATAGATTAACTTAGAAATACTAAACGAGCATATATGAGAAAATGATTTTAAAATGCATCAACATACATTTATAAATCCCATTCATTTTTTGAATTTCAAAAACACCAAAATCACTTTGAGAGATCGTAGGTCCATCTTCGAATGGGCTGATATCCATCATAGATATGAACAACCTTGGAGAGAGTCCAAAAAGTCATTCATAACTACGATGGTAGGTATCAAATATACCGATTGCATATCTCATATATGCAATTATCACAATGTGCTATCAACTAATTGAATGTCCACACATACATCGGGTTGTTAACACATTAACAAGTATGCATCATATGCATAGCACCCAACTTCACCTCCCTTCACATTGACCTTGGAGAGAGTCCAACAAGCCGATGCTCCAGGTTAAGGCCAACCCATTAATCGAGAAATAGTTTTAATATGGTTAGAGTGCATTCAACCAATTAGACTGGCTTGGAGAGAGTCCAACAACCAAAGCTAATGATTGACCTTTGACTCTTACCATATTAGTATTAAACTATTTCATGGTTTGAACATATTCGGGTTCGAGCCAGGCTTGGAGAGAGTCCAACAACCCAAACAAGAAACGGAACTCTGGTTCTAACCATATTAATGGAAGATGTAGGCTTTAATATTGAGTAAGGGTTTTTATGTCTCATCCTCTTTGCATGCAAATAACTATTATCTACATGACATGTCATACATCTACATGTCATGACACGCATGACATAATAATATGCATCTAATGCAATTACATGACATACAATTATGACATGTATAAAATTTCCTTATATGTCATAACTATTTATGGAAATAAAATATGTTTAAGACTTGATTCTCCAAATCAAATCAAGATTAAATTAGGAAACAAATTTCCAAATCTAATCACATATTTTATTTGTGGAAAGAGTTGATTAAGGAAAGTTAATTTAGGAAATCAATTTCCTAAATCATCAAAACTACTTATGGAAATAAAATATTTTAAGATTTGATTTCCCAAATCAAATCATGATTAAATTAGGAAACAAATTTCCAAAATCTAATCAAATATTTTATTTATGGAAAATATCAATTTCCATAAATATTTCCAACTTTCCAAAAGTAGAAGATTTCCATAAATACTTCTAGACTTTCCAAAATTAAAAATTTCCATAAATACTTCTAAATTTCCAAAAGTAGAAAATTTTCAGAAATATCATTATGACTATCGCAAAATAAATTTAAGATTTTGTCGAAACACAACCTGGGCTCTGATACCACTGTTGGGTTTCCGGCACCGCGGCGAGTGTGTGTTCGAACATATTTCGTAAACATGTGCACAGCGGAAGGAATAAAATAATAAATCTAATTTATTACAACACACACATCACACACATGCATAGTACAATATGTGTAGATATAACTGTAAATTCAAATTTTGCAATAAAAGGAAATTTATACTACGTATACCTGACGTATCACGTGTAGCGGGAAAGACATCAACCGGAACGATTCTCGCTAGAATCGTCTCTATCCGTATCCATGCCGAGTATCTTCGGGATGACTTCACAAAGTCATGAGCCTCGTCTTCGTACGGGTTACTAGCCTCGTGTTGAAGACGATGTGATCGAGAGAAGATCACGATCCGAATCAAAATTCGGATCTAAAACGAGCCCTCAAAAACTCGCTTCTCCGGAGAGGTATTCGTCAACCGTTTGACGAATCCTTCTTCCTCCACCTATGAGGATTATCGGAGATCGAATCCCCGACAAGGCTACCATTGTCGGAGCTCCAAACGTCGTTCAAACGACGCTCCGACAAGAAGGAAACAAGCTGTCCAGAAAACTGGATAACTTTGGTGGAGGAATAGGGGTCGGCCAAAAAGGAAGGTTGAAGCTCACCTTGTTGCCAAACCCAAAAGAGATCACCGGAGCTCCTCCGGTAGCAGCTCGACGCCGGAAAGGGGAGAGGACGACAGTTGCTGGACGCCGACAAGGAGATTGGGTGGTGGTGGGCGGCGGCAAGGGGGGTTGGCGCCGACTACACCAAGGAGAAGGAGGGGGCAGCAACTTAGGGTTGCAAGGACTTGGATTAGGGCTTAACAAAACCCTTAAGCCCTATTTTATAGAGAACAAATTCTCTTAATGGTTATCGGATCATAACCAAAATCCCATTAACCCGCTTCATTAATTTAAGTTAAAATAAACCAAACCATGATGGTTTATTTTAAGTTAAAACGAACCGAACCAACTTTGGTTCATTCGTTTAAAACAAACCAAACCCTTTGGTTTATTCTCCTCCATTGGATTAGAACCAAACCAATTTGGTTCATCCATCATGTCTTCATAAGACACGACCCATCCATGCTTCCATTGCGACTGAAACAATTTCATGCTCGCTCCATGTTTGGTCCAACCAAACCTAGTTTCTCTCGGTTTGAGAATCTCATTCTCAAGCTCGTTTTAAATCCTTCGGATTACGGTCGTTGTGCGTGTGACCAAATATGTTCTCGGTTTATGTTGGCCGTCTATAATTAACCATTAATTATAGAACGATCATGAGTGGCACCTAGTAGTATATCATGATCCCCAATTAACCGAAAAGATCAACGGTTGATCCAGAACTATTTCTGAAACCCTTCAACAGCTCGAATGAATCGTGCCCTATTCCCTTCACTCATCTTATACCCACTTGGTTCAGGACATGGTCTATAGTGTCAGTCACCACTAGGTTGACTACATCACACCTAGCCCAAGTATCATTTCCTCGTCCTACGGATTCTAGTTACTGCACATGTATCGAAGAGTACCTTACTCTAAACATGTAATGCTTTGGCCAAATACTTTAGTAACAATCCGACGAGAGGCCATGGGTATACATCTCCTCGCAAGGAGTGGTGAATCCTTTATAGGCTATTCAAACACCTTCGATTACTTCGACTTATACCCAATCATCCCGGATCCACATCTCCTTAGAGATGCTTGCTTAAGATGTCAAAGCATAAGTCTTTATGATCAAGATGAATTGAATACGGCAAGTCAAAGGAACATCGCACTTAAGCTGCAGTAAGAACTTCATTGACATACCTATATATATGCAGAGAACCATATGAAGTCTTACGGCTGGTCACTCCAATGAACTAGTTACCATAACTAGCATCCACGATTAACTCCAGACATCACAATGTCTCCAGCCAGTGAGAATCAGCTGCTTGGATACACCAAGGAGTATACCTCGTGCTAGTCTCGACAGAATCAATGGTGTTCAAATCCATCAATTCATCGACTAGGGATAATTCTGATACATCACAATTACACATGTAGAGATACTCACTAGTTGTGATCCAATCACAAATTCTCTCATGCTGTGAATCGTATCGTGGACATTCAATAAATGAGTTTAAGATCTAATCAAATACATGAAAACATGTATACTCAAATAGTGAATCTACATTTATCATATAAATGGTTCAAACATAAGGCAATTGCCTTAGGGCATCTCTCAAATATCACTAACAAACTCCCACTTGGCCTAATGCCAATCGCTACGGTATCCAATACCATAAGCTCTAACATGACCCTCAAACTTACTTTGAGGTAATGCCTTAGTCAAAGGATCTGCTAAGTTCCTTTCAGTGGGGATTTTCTCGATTTGTATTTCCTTCCTACTGATGATCTCTCTGATAAGATAATAGCGGCGAAGCACATGTTTGGATCGTTGATGAGACCTTGACTCTTTCGCCTGTGCAATAGCTCCATTGATGTCGCATTAGACCGGTATTGCTTCAACAATGGCTGGAATCACACCAAGTTCATAAATGAACTTCTTGATCCAAACCGCTTCCTTTGCTGCTTCCGAAGCTGCAATGTATTCTGCCTCAGTGGTAGAATCCGCTACAGTGTCTTGTTTGGAACTTTTCCAACTCACTGCGCCCCCATTCAAGGTGAACACATATCCAGACTGAGACCTGGAATCATCCTTGTCTATCTGGAAACTGACATCCGTATACCCGCGTATCACTATGTCCCCTTCTCCATATATTAGGAACACATCCTTAGTTCTTCTCAAGTACTTAAGGATTGTCTTAACAACCACCCAATGATCCATTCTTGGATCAGACTGGTATCTACTCGTGACACTAAGAGCATACGATACATCGGGCCTCGTACATAATATAGCATACATGATAGATCCTATTGCGGATGCATAGGGAATCTTATTCATGCAAATCCTCTCGTCTTCTGTGCATGGACACATAGACTTCGAAAGGTGTATCCCATGCCTGATGGGTGTTGGATCGAGTGGATCGCTAGAGGGGGGGGGGAGAATAGCGATAAAAACTTTTTCTTTTAAATCGTTCGGTAGACAATTAAATGCAACGGAAATGTAAATAAAAACTAAATGAGACAAATAGTTTTTTTACTTGGTTCGTAGCCTTCGGCCACTACTCCAAGGCCCTAACGATCCTAGACCGTGTACGGAGGGCAATTCACTAAAACACTCCTCCTCGTTGGAGGTAGGAGTTTTACGATTACAAAAACCTTCGAAGCAAAAGATAGAGAGACAACCCCTCTCTTCTATTAAAATAAAATGCAACGGTAGAAAGCCTCGATTAACAAACGAATTGCAAGATTAAGAGAAATGACAAACTAAGATTATACCAACAACTCAAAGATAGGACTTAAACTAGGGTTGTTGGCAGCACTTCGTTGTTGTAGAGTCGTCGGAGAGTCGCAGTGTTGCGGAGGCTTTTGAGCACTTAGAATTGATGAGAAAACCCTAGGTTAGGACCTCCTTTTATAGCCTTTGAGCCCCTTTTCGAGAGGAACCCTAGCCAATCACAATTGAGCACCAATCTCCTTGAAATGGGGGTGATAAGCTTGACTCCTCGAATCTGATCATTGACCATCAGTCGACTGATGGCCATCATCAGTCGACTGATGGCAACATCGATCGAGTCTTGACTCTCAGCCGATCGATCGATTGGCAATGAGTCCTCCGTCCTCAATCGATCGATGCCATCGCAAGGCAAAGTTAGCTTAAAGAAAACATTATTTCAACGGCCTTCGACCGTCCGATCTTGACCTAGACCATCGATGGGATGTCTTTGGTCGGATCTACGTTTAAGACCATCCCCGTAAGGAGGATACGACCTCACTTACGCTCGCACACACGAGCTTACCTCGATACTTACCATGTCGCTTTTGCTTTCGGCCTTCCACTCAATTCCTTCGGCTCCCTCCGAAGTCACTCGAGTGTCGCCCGACCACCACGGCTTCCTCCGGGTGTCGCTAGCCTTCAGCTCCAGCTTTAACACTTTTCTGCACACTCGATTCAGCTCGTGAGATAATGATATATCCTTGACTTTGCGTCTTTTGCCATAATCAAAATATATGTTCGACTTAGGTGCCCCTGCACCAACAATCTCCCCCTTTTTGATCCTATGGCAAATTTACGCAAAGTTAAGGGAAAATATAAAGCAAAAAATGAGTAAGATAAATGTTACGCCTTCGGTGAGTTTTAAAACAAAAGTTTAATTTTCAAAAATTTAAATTTTGTTCTCCCCCTTAACTTATGCTCTTAAATTTTGTTCTCCCCCTTAACTTATGCTCTTCTTCCCCTTTTGCCATGAATCAAAAAAGGTATGGGGTTTTATATAAAAAGTAGGGGTTTTTTAATAGAAAAGGTAGCATGCATAAAGATTATCTAACATGAGTCCAAGCATGTGTCTTGATTTAATTTGGTTCGAGGTATAGCCCTCTGCACCAACAATGTAGATTTTTGGAAACTAAGTTTGATTTTCAAAATACTTATAAAATTATCTTTGAGTTCCACAATACTTATACGTTATTAAGTTTTGAAAATATATATAACCCTTAGGGTTAGTTTGCTCTCCCCCTTAATCAAATATATAAGGTATAGAAGAGTTAGGGGGTGCTAAACATTGACCTAGAAGGTTGTATATTTAGAATTTTGTCCGAGTATAAGTACACGTTTAAGCTCAATAGTTTGAAAAATAGATAGCATTTTTGAAAAGATTATGCAAATTGAAATTGTTCCTTAGTCATCTCACCCATTCTAAGTGTCTTAGAATTGGTCACCTTATATGTTGTGTGAGATGATTCCAATTTTATCTTGATTAAGTTTTAATGATTTGAAACTAGTCAATCTTGCGTTAGATTCAGATTTGATCCTAAGCTCATCAAGTCACCTTTTCAAGATCTTGGCTTCCGTGTGTCATGGCGAGGCACAGGCCTTCTTTGATCGAAAAACGACCACTTCCTTAGACAAAGCCAATTTCGAGAAAATAGTAACTTGACTCACCTAAGACCACTTCTGGTCTAACTAGTCTAGGATACGAGAGGTAGCTTCACTAGTTCCACTGGGTCCAAGTGCACCAACTAGATACGCCTTTATCTAGCCCGAATACACAAGACTCCGCTTTCCTAGCGTACTCATCATCTCGCCGCCCCGGTACTATGTTATCAAGCATTGACGAGTTATAGTCCTATCTAACCATTCTAAAATAAATAAGAGTTTTAGGTTACCGGATATACTATTATGGTATTAGCTCCCCCTGGATCATTGAACCGATATGGTCTGGTCAAGTAATGAAGTTGATCCTTGGGAATCCAAAACCTATTGGTCCTTATATGTGAGTTTAATAAAGTTCTCGGGACCCACGCTTGGACTCGATGATGACTACGGTTTACGATAGACATGTAAGATATATTCGTAGTCTTTGAGCTATATCCGAGTCCGGCTCTATTGTACACGGCTCTTTGAGTTCCAAGAAGTCGGTTAAGATTCTTTGAGCCCGTCGAGAACTTGTTCAACCGAGCTTCGAGCTCTTGGACTTGCCCTTTCAAGAGAGAGTTCTCTTCTTCGAGTTTTTCAACTCGAGTTGAGTCCTCCTCTTGAACTCGACTAGTCAAAGAGTTTAGGGGTGTTTCTTGTTTGAGGGTTTCAACCTTCTCAACCAAGGACTCAACCCTAGACTCGGATTTAGCTAATTTTCTAGTTAGCAATTTAATCGTATTGTAAAGCGTATGAATTAGTGAGCGGCTAACCTTAATTTTATCTTTCGGTCCGGCTTTGAGTTACTTCTCGAAGTAGTCCTCGAGTTCGGAGTCGGTGTTGTAGTTTGATTCAGATTTGGACTCGGACTCTTCGAGTCTTGCCATGCATGCTATGCCGACGCCTTCTTCGTTGTCCCATGTTGCATGGAACGCCTTCTTTTGATTTGATTTGAATTGTGCCCTTTTTTTGTTTTTTAGTAGCCTCCTTTCCCTCCGAACGATCTTCCGCACTACGCTCACTATTGCTTCCACCTTTTCGGATTCAGACTCTGATTCGTCTTCGGGTTCGAGTCCATCTTCTTGCTTGGTGGGTGTCTTGCTTCTTTGTCCTGCAAGTAGAGCAATACCTCTCTCGGCCCGGACCATGTTAGTTTGCTCGTGAAGTTCAAACTCGGAAAATAACTCGTCTAACCTAAGCTTTGAAAGGTCCTTAGAAACCTTGTAGGCATCAACCTTGGATGCCCACAAGGTAGTCCTAGAAAATGAATTAAGAACGTACCTTAGGAGGTCGCGATTTTCGACCTTGTGTCCGATGGTGTGCAATCCGTTGACAATGTCCTGGATGTGAGCGTGTAGTTGCGTTGCCGTCTCACATTCCTGCATTTTTAGGTTATACAATTTATTAAGTAGTAAGTCATGCTTACTTACCTTCGCGTCGTTAGTCCCTTCGTGTAGTTCTATGAGTTTTGTCCATAGATCTTTTGCACTGATGAAGGGTCCGATGCAGTTGAACTCTTCCTTAGACAATCCGCATTGCAATATTTGGGTTGCCCTTGCATCGGCTTCGATTTGCCTCTTGGTTGCATTATTCCACTTGTCGAAGTCCAAAGGCTCGCCTTGATCATTAGTGGGTAGAGCAAAGCTGGTTTGGATGATTATCCAAGTCTCGACTTGTTTTTAGAAAACACTCCATCCGACCTTTCCAATTACGGAAATCATCTCCGTTAAAGAACGGAGGCCGGATGGTGCTGTACCCCTCAATGTGGGCCATAAAGAAAAACTTGCACACACAAAAAAAACAACAAAACTTGCCAAGACTTGGTATTGGATTAGTAGTGTGGGAAATAAAAAGAAACAAACGAAAACTAGAAAGTTAAGCAAAGAAATAAGAAACTAAATAAAAGGTAAGTACTCACAAACTTCTATGTCCCCAAAAGGCTACTAAATGTCGATTTTTGAGGCTGAAAACAGCTTGTTACGGGGGTAAACCCCCAGTAATAAGTGTAGATCTCTGCGAGAGCTTCGATTTGGTGGGTAGATTATTTCGTGAGTCCACTTGTAGCAAAAGTTATGCTCGTTTGATTGTGAGGTACTCCGAAGGCGATCAATACTTGCAAAAACACAACCAAAAACTATGTACCAAGACTTTGTCTTGGATAAGTAGTGTGGGAGAAATCTTAAAATGATAAATACGAAAACAAAACAATGCTCGACCGGTGGTTGCACCGAATCTGAGCGCCCCCGGCTCTGATACCAATTGTTGGATCGAGTGGATCGCTAGAGGGGGGGGGGGAGAATAGCGAAAAAAACTTTTTCTTTTAAATCGTTCGGTAGACAATTAAATGCAGCGGAAATGTAAATAAAAACTAAATGAGAAAATTAGTTTTTTTACTTGGTTCGTAGCCTTCGGCCACTACTCCAAGGCCCTAACGATCCTAGACCATGTACGGAGGGCAATTCACTAAAACACTCCTCCTCGTTGGAGGTAGGAGTTTTACGATTACAAAAACCTTCGAAGCAAAAGATAGAGAGACAACCCCTCTCTTCTATTAAAATAAAATGCAACGGTATAAAGCCTCGATTAACAAACGAATTGCAAGATTAAGAGAAATGACAAACTAAGATTATACCAACAACTCGAAGATAGGACTTAAACTAGGGTTGTTGGTAGCACTTCGTTGTTGTAGAGTCGTCGGAGAGTCACAGTGTTGTGAAGGCTTTTGAGCACTTAGAATTGATGAGAAAACCCTAGGTTAGGACCTCCTTTTATAGCCTTTGAGCCCCTTTTCGAGAGGAACCCTAGCCAATCACAATTGAGCACCAATCTCCTTGAAATGGGGTGATAAGCCTTGACTCTTCGAATCTGATCATTGACCATCAGTCGACTGATGGCCATCATCATCGATGGCGATTAGTCGATCAGTCGACCTCCGATCGCCGATCGATTCGACGATCGAGTCCTCCAAGCTGGCAGTCGACTGATGCTTGCTGCAAGGAAAAGTTAGCTTAAAGAAAACATTATTTCAACGGCCTTCGACCGTCCGATATCGACCTAGACCATCGATGGGATGTCTTTGGTCGGATCTACGCTTAAGACCATCCCCGTAAGGAGGATACGACCTCACATACGCTCGCACACACGAGCTTACCTCGATACTTACCATGTCGCTTTTGCTTCCGGCCTTCCACTCGATTCCTTCGGCTCCCTCCGAAGTCACTCGAGAGTCGCCCGACCACCACGGCTTCCTCTGGGTGTCGCTAGCCTTCAGCTCCAGCTTTAACACTTTTCTGCACACTCGATTCAGCTCATGAGATAACGATATATCCTTGACTTTGCGTCTTTTGCCATAATCAAAATATAGGTTCGACTTAGGTGCCCCTGCACCAACAATGGGTAGGAAACCTTTCTTGGATTCCGACATGCTAAACCTCTTTAGCACTCGGTCTATATATGTAGACTGCGAAATACCAAGCAACCATTTCAATCTATCTCTATAGATCTTAATCCCGAGGATGTAGGTTGCTTCTCCCAGGTCTTTCATGGAGAATGTCTTGGATAACCAAATCTTAACTGACTATAAGACTGAAACATCATCTCCTATAAGTAATATGTCATCGACATACAATACTAGGAACACGACTGCACTCCCACTAACCTTCTTGTACACACAAGGTTCGTCTGGATTTTGTGAGAAATCAAACTTTTTGATTGTCTCATCAAAATGGATATTCTAGCTCTTGGATGGTTGCTTCAATCCATATATGGACCGTCGCAATTTGCATACCTTGGTTTTATCAACCGATGTGAAACCCTCAGACTATATCATATACACGTTATTGAGTAGGTTTCCATTAAGGAAAGCTGTTTTCACATCCATCTGTCATATCTCATAATCATAATGAGCCGCTATGGCCATAAGCATCTGAATGGATTTAAGCATAGCTACAGGCGAATAGGTTTCGTCATAATCAACACCTTACTTTTGACGATATCCTTTCGCCACCAATCTAGCCTTATAGGTAATCACATTACCATCCATGTCAGTTTTCTTCTTGAAAACCCACTTGCATCCTATAGGCTTTATGCCTTCAGGTGGGTCAACCAAGTTCCAAACTTGGTTTTAATACACGGAATCCATTTCTGACTTCATGGCTTCAAGCCACTTATCCCTTTCTGAACTTGTCAGAACTTCTTCATAACTGGTAGGCTCCTCATCATCAATGAGTAACACGTCGTTCGATTCACTTATGAGAAATCCATATCTCTCAGGAATATTGCGTGTTCTACCACATCTACGAAGATGTGGTGTTTCAATAGGTCCAGCCGATTGCTCATCACTATGAGTTGTCGGCTGTTGTGCTTCACCAGGTATCTCATCAATGTCTATTTGAGTCTCTCGAGCCTCCTCAAGCTCGACGACACTCCCACTATTTTCTTGCAAGAGAAACTTTTTCTCTAGAAACACAGCATACCTTGAAACAAACACCTTTTGTTCCACAGGATGATAGAATTGGTAACCCCTTGTTTCCTTAGGGTATCCAATAAATAGACATTTATCAGACTTAGCATCTAATTTGTCTGATACAGTCCGCTTCACATAAGCAGGACAACCCCATATCTTCAAGTAAGATACATGAAGTTTCTTACTATTCCATATCTCATATGGAGTAGTAGAGACTACCTTGGTTGGCATTCTGTTTAACAAGTAAACAGCTGTCTGAAGTGCATAGCCCCAAAAGGACTTGGGAAGATTCACATGATTCATCATTGACCTGACCATGTCCAACAAGGTCCGGTTACGCCTCTCAGATACACCATTATGCTGTGGTGTATATGGTGGAGTCCATTGAGACAATATACCATTGTCTCTTAGATAATCAAGAAACTCTTGACTTAAGTATTCACCACCTCGATCCGATCGAAGTATTTTAATACTCTTGTCATGTTGTTTCTTTACTTCATTTCTGAATTCTTTGAACCTTTCAAAGGCTTCAGACTTGTGTTTCATCAAGAACACTTACCCAAACCGTGAGTGATCATCGGTGAAGGTAATGAAGTAGCTATAGCCTGCTAAAGCTTGAGTTGACATAGGTCAACATACATCAGTATGTATTAGACCTAGCAACTCGCCCACTCGTTCACCTTTTCCTATAAAAGGTAACTTAGTCATGTTGCCTTTTAAGCATGATTCGTATGTATCGTATGAATCCAATTCAAACGATTCCAGAATTTCACATCGGTGTAATTCGGACATGCGTTTCTTGCTTGAATGGCCAAGACGACAATGCCACATGTAGGAGTCTAATTGATTATCCTTTCGAGCATGCTTGTTGCTCGCTTCGATATTGAAAACATCCCTGGATACGTCTAACGTATAAATACCATTACATAAAGTTCCAGTCCCATAAAGAACTCCATTCAAAGTTATGTAACAACAATTGTTACTAAAAGTCAAATGGTACCCATTTCTATTTAAACAAGAAATAGAAATGATGTTCTTTATCAACGAAGGAACATAATGTTGGGATGTATACTGAAAGCCTAGCTCTTTTTGTAATAACATTTTTATTTTGAAATAAGAATCACATGATCATTGTTTGCACTTTATATTTATTATATGTGTGCATATTGTCTAATACTCTACATTGTAGATAACATGGTGCTTGGTGTGGCACAGAAGATCATGTTATCAGTCCCTTGTAGAATATAAGTAGAGGCTCACAACCAAGATGGTTTTGGACAAACCATTGGCATGGTTGTTGTGTAGCTTGGTATTGGTTTGTCTTGACCATAGAGTTACACTAGTATACTTAGGTGTATTGAGCAGGACCGACATAGAGGTTATTCAATTTATTGCTGACTACATAATTGAATCGGACCTCGGATATTATGTTGTACATGCTCTTAATCCCGATATAATAACGGGCACATGTACTTAGTATTTATTTCTTTGATTTACCAAAGGGTGAGATTTCTATGGATTAAATCAATATGCCCGGTAAGTTGGGAAATGATATTATTTACATGGTATGCCGTTGATTATAGGAGGAAACCGTGTCCTATATATTAGGTTGATGATGTCCCCTTGAGGAGCTCATAAAGTTCATCATGTAAACCCTGCAGGTTGACTTAGTCAACATGATGATAAGGTTGAGTGGTACTACTCGAGGAGTTAGATGTTAATTGATTGATGGTCAGTAAATCAATTAATTGATGGACATTCAATATCTTAAACACGGGGAGATGGATGTACAAATAATATATGGAGCCCATATTAATTTATGGGGGTTGGTGAGGTAATTCAATGATGATCCTCTAGTGGAATGGAACATCATTGATGGATCAAGTTTGTGTGGTTCCGATCCATCGGGTGGCCAAGATCCAACTCCTCCACATGGTCCCTATCATAGCCTAACATAAACCTCATGGAGCCTAGATCCAATGATGGAACATAAAACTCTAGATCCGACGGTTGAGATTAAATCTCTAGATCCGACGGTTGAGATTAAATCTCTAGATTCGACGGATGGGATGAAACCCTAGATCCGACGGTTGGGATGAAACTATAGATCCGACGGTGGATATTAAATCCCTAGATCCGACAGTGGAGATTAAAGGAGGCTTAAGCCCAACTCTATAAATAGAGGGCTAAGGCTTGGGCGGCAACCTAATTCTTGGAAGATTAGGGTTTTGCCTCTCAAGAGTTTGGGCGGCAAGAAATCCAATGAGGGATTAGGGTTTGTCCCTTGGGCGGTTAGGGTTTGGCTTGTGGCTTGGGAGCAACAAGGTGGGAGATTAGGGTTTGCTTCCTTTCTCTTCCTAAGGTGTAGCCGGCGCCCACTCCATCTTCCTCCTTGCTTTGGCCGGCGCCCAAAGGATTAAGGTTAGGGTTTTGGCTTGGGCGGCAACAAGGTGGGAGATTATGGTTTGCTTCCTTTATCTTCCTAAGGTGTAGCCAGCGCCCACTCCATCTTCCCTTCTACCTTGGCCGGCGCTCAACCTATTCCTCCTCTTCTCCTTGGCCAGCGGCTATATCAAGCTCCTTGGCTTGGTGGTCGGTTCTAGATAGGAGAAGGAGTTTTGTTTGGTTCTTCACTTTATTCGGAGCGAGCAAGGAAGGGAAGAACGTGATCTAGGAAGCTTCAACTTGTGGAGGATCTTCGCCCACACGAAGTCTACAAGGAGGTTAGGACATACGATAGAAGATCGAGAGGTATAAAAGTTTTACAACTTTTATTATTGATCTTTGCATGTTCTTATTAATATGTTTGTATGTGTTGATTATTCATGTCTACATCCATGTTCTTATTAATCATGTCCGTCGTCTCTTCCGCGGCTAACCGACTAGAAGAGTTGATTGCTTGAACAACAAGTTTGTTCAAGCGATTGCTCGAGTCGTTAGCACGACGATGAATTGGTTGTGCTTAGGAAACTCATCCCATTCGGATTAGTTTTCATTAGTGAAAATTTTAATCCGGGGACATGAGAGCCGACGAGCCTCCGAAGCAATTCCCAACAAATGGTATCAGAGCCACAGTTTTCGGTTTTGTGTGTTTTGGATTCGGTTACTTTCACGCACATATCATATATTGAGTATGCCGAATAATAGTAGGATGTGCGTAGGCTACCTTTTTTGGTTGCAGGCATAAGATCCGACTATTATGGCTATATGTGTGTATGCGATTGTTTGTGTGTGATTGTATGTATATCATTTGAATCCTCGGGGTTGACGAGGCTAGATTAGTATTTAATTTTTGTAATTAAATACGGCATTGTTTAGCCGATCATTTTAGTTTACTTTCGATCTAGATAGTTTGTACACTCCTTCGTGGAGTATAGAATCGATGGATGTACATTAAAATGATATATCTCGGCTCGGATCTCTTTTGTGGCTTGCGCACGAAAAAGGTGGAGTGGACGAGGTGGCGACACGACGGGACGCATATTGGAGAACAATGCCATAATAGTTGGAAAAATTCTGATTTTTTCCATATTTATTGCTGATTTGTTTTATATGCATGTTGTGTGTGCTTGAAAATTCCTCATTTTCAATTTACTAAGTGGGAGAGGGATATTTTAATTAATTCCCGCGGCCTCCATTATAATTTGACATGTGATGCAATAAACTTGTGTGTTGGCTCTGAGTGCCTTCCTCCCCAACGGATGGGTTTGTTTGCGGATCACTAGGTCAAATAATGGTTATAAGAAATTATTTAGGAGCGTGTGTACTTCCACATCGGTAAGGCACATAATCCGAGATAATTCCCTTAGTATCGTGTAATGGTTCACACTTAGATGCAAATAAAAAGTGTCCTCCCCATCGGAGTCACTGTTTTTATTTGCAGGGCCAAAGAGAAACCAACTATTAATTTTACTTGTCAAAAAGTAAGGTTGACAAGATAATAAAATTAATGGGTAAAACCTCCTCTTACAAATGTAGAATTCGTATACGTCCACACTATTGTGGCATGCGATATTCTCGGTGTTTTGAGGTGTTGGTTGATTTAGAACAATGCCATAATAGTTGGGAAAATTCTGATTTTTTCCATATTTATTGCTGATTTGTTTTATATTCATGTTGTGTGTGCTTGAAAATTCCTCATTTTCAATTTACTAAGTGGGAGAGGGATATTTTAATTAATTCCTGTGGCCTCCATTATAATTTGACGTGTGATGCAACAAACTTGCGTGTCGGCTCTGAGTGCCTTCCTCCCCATCGGATGAGTTTGTTTGTGGATCACTAGGTCAAATAATGGTGATAGGAAATTATTTAGGAGCGTGTGTACTTCCACATTGGTAAGGCACATAATCCAAGATAGTTCCCTTAGTATCGTGTAATGCTGCACACTTAGATGCAAATAAAAAGTATCCTCCCCATCGGAGTCACTGCTTTTATTTGTAGGGAAAAAGAGGAACCAACTATTAATTTTATTTGTCAAAAAGTAAGGTTGACAAGATAGTAAAATTAATGGGTAAAACCTCCTCTTACAAATGTAGAATTCGTATACGTCCACACTATTGTGGCATGCGATATTCTCGGTGTTTTGAGGTGTTGGTTGATTTCGGAATTTTATTGTTTTAAGGAATCAATAATATTTGAAATCTAATATTTTGATCAATGTGATTCTTAGGATTTTCAAAAATGACTTTCAGTCCACTTACTATGATACTAAAGGAAATAAACTTACTGTACCCAAATAATGTTGATCCAACGGTTGAGATTAAATCTCTAGATCCGACGGTTGAGATTAAATCTCTAGATCCGACGGATGGGATGAAACCCTAGATCCGACAGTTGGGATGAAACCCTAGATCCGACGGTTGGGATGAAACCCTAGATCCGACGGTGGAGATTAAATCCCTAGATCCGACGGTGGAGATTAAAGGAGGCTTAAGCCCAACTCTATAAATAGAGGGCTAAGGCTTGGGCGGCAAACTAATGCTTGGAGGATTAGGGTTTGTCCCTTGGGCGGCTAGGGTTTGGCTTGTGGCTTAGGCGGCAACAAGGTGGGAGATTAGGGTTTGCTTCCTTTCTCTTCCTAAGGTGTAGACGATGCCCACTCCATCTTCCTCCTTGATTTGGCCGGCGCCCAAAGGATTAAGGTTAGGGTTTTGGCTTGGGTGGCAACAAGGTGGGAGATTAGGGTTTGCTTCCTTTCTCTTCCTAAGGTGTAGTCGGCGCCCACTCCATCTTCCCCTCTACCTTGGCCGATGCTCAACCTATTCCTCCTCTTCTCCTTGGCCGGCGGCTATATCAAGCTCCTTGGCTTGGTGGTCGGTTCTAGATTAGAGAAGGAGTTTTGTTTGGTTCTTCTCTTTGTTCGGAGCGAGCAAGGAAGGGAAGAACGTGATCTAGGAAGCTTCAACTTGTGGAGGATCTTTGCCCACACGAAGTCTACAAGGAGGTTAGGACATACGATAGAAGATCGAGAGGTATAAAAGTTTTACAACTTTTATTATTGATCTTTGCATGTTCTTATTAATATGTTTGTATGTGTTGATTATACATCCATATGTATTTGTATAATCATGGACCCCGAAGATAAACACAAAAACCGGCGATCCGTCCGTCGTCTCTTTCGCGGCTAACCGACTAGAAGAGTTAATTGCTTGAACAACAAGTTTGTTCAAGCGATTGCTCGAGTCGTTAGCACGACGACGAATTGGTTGTGCTTAGGAAACTCATCCCATTTGGATTAGTTTTCATTAGTAAAAATTTTAATCCGGGGACATGGGAGCCGACGAGCCTCCGAAGCAATTCCCAACACATAAAAGTAATTGTCCAGTTCTAAGACAAGTCCTGCAGGGAGTTTCAACAAATACGTTCCGATGGCGAGTGCAGCAACCTTTGCTCCATTCCCAACACGTAAATTTGACTCTCCCTTGATGAGTCTTCTTCTATTCCTTAGCCCATGTATGTCATTACATATATGTGAGCCACACCCAGTATCCAATACCCAAGTGTTTGAGGAAATAGAATGATAATCAATAATGAAGATATCTGAAGAAGATGGGGCATCCGGTGCCTTATTCTTCTTCACGGACTCAAGATAAATCTTGCAATTTCTTCGCCAATGGCCCTCCTTGCCATAACGATGGCAAGTGCCCTTTTGAGATGGTTCTGCCTTTTTATCCTTTTTCTTCCCCTTCTACTGTTCCTTTGACTTCCTCTTAGAACCTTTCTTCGAGGAATCAACTAATAGCACCGTCCCCTGTTCATGCTTCTCAGAAGGCTCCATAGTCTTCAGCATGTTGAGCAGTACCACAGATGAACCCTCTTGCATCTCAGAGGTGAAGAGGAGCTTGGAGACTTCGAACCTTTCGAATCTCACTTACTCATCAAACAACTCATAAAGATGAAAGACTATGGTATGAGCATCCATATGCTCATGCTGCTTCCGCAGCTCAGGTACCATCGTGGCTAGCATGATGCAACTCACCATTTCAGAATCAGTCACATGTTTCTGATAGGCCAATTGATGGCATGCTTGGAGGCTCGTCGGCTCCCATGTCCCCAGATTAAAATTTTCACTAATGAAAACTAATCTGGATGGGATGAGTTTCCTAAGCTCAACCAATTCGTCGTCATGCTAATGACTTGAGCGATCTCTTGAACAAACTAGTTGTTCAAGCAACAAAACTCTTCTAGTCGGTTAGCCGCGGAAGAGACGACGGACGGATCGCCGATTTTTGTGTTTATCTTCGGGGTCCATGATTATACAAATACATATGGATGTAGACATGTATAATCAACACATACAAACATATTAATAAGAACATGCAAAGATCAATAATAAAACTTATAAAACTTTTATACCTCTCGATCTTCTATCGTATGTCTTAACCTCCTTGTAGACTTCGTGTGGGCGAAGATCCTCCACAAGTTGAAGCTTCCTAGATCTTCTTCAATCAAAAGAAAGAAGAACTCTCCTTCCCTTCTTGCTTGAGCCAACCACCAAGCCACAAAATCTTGTTGCCGCCGGCCCCAAGAAAAGAGAGAACAAGATGGCCAACCAAGGAACCAAACAAGGGAACAATCCCTAGCTCCTAGTGCCGCCGACCAAGAGGAAAATGATGAGAGAAAGACCGGCCAAAGGGGAACAATAGAAGACTCTACAACCCCTTTATGCCGTCGGCCCTAGAGGGAGTGAAGAGGAGAAGATGCTTAGGAAGAAAGCTTAGGGTTTCTTATATCTTTGTGCCGCCAACCACAAGGGGATAGAGCCGGCCAAGCAATGAAACCTAAACCCTAATTCTTGATTCTCCTCGTGCCGCCCCCTTAGCCTCCATTTTTTAGAACTTAGGAGAAAGTTGGTTATTGATGAGGTGGCCAAAAAATTAGGAACTAATTCCTAATTATTCTTACCTTAGTAGCAAGGAATTAGTAAAAAAAAATTTCTACCTCCTCTAATCTTGCCGCCCAAGGTGGCATAGAAAATAGAATTTTTTTTTTACCAATTCTAATCTTGAAATTTTTTTTTAACTAATTCAAATCTTGCCGCCTAAGGTGGCATAGAATTAGGAAATAAATTTTTTTTATCAATCTTTAAACTTGCCGCCCACCTCATCCAACCTCTCCTCTCCCTTTCCTTTCCTTTCCCTCCCCTTTCTTTTCCTTCTATTCTTATATCTAGGCTTCATGAGGATTATATTAGGCTACGATAGGGACAATGAGAAGGAGTTGGATCTTGGCCACCCGATGAATCGGAACCACACAAACTTGATCCATCAATGATGTTCCATTCCACTAGAGGATCATCATTGAATTACCTCACCAACCCTCATAAATTAATATGAGCTCCATACATTATTTGTACATCCATCTCCCCGTGTTTAAGATATCGAATGTCCGTTAATTAATTGATTTACTGACCATCAATCAATTAACATCTAACTCCTCGAGTAGTACCACTCAACCTTATCATCATGTTGACTAATTCAACCTGCAGGGTTTACATGATGAACCTTATGAGCTCCTCAAGGGGACATCATCAACCTAATATATAGGACACGGTTTCCTCCTATAATTAACGGCACACCATGTAAATAATATCATTTCCCAACTTACCGGGCATATTGATTTAATCCATATAAATCTCACCCTTTGGTAAATCAAAGAAATAAATACTAAGTACATGTGCCCGTTATTATATCGGGATTAAGAGCATGTACAACATAATATCCGAGGTCCGATTCAATTATGTAGTCAGCAATAAATTAAATCACCTCTATGTCGGTCATGCTCAATACACCTAAGTGTACTAGTGTAACTCTATGTTCAAGACAAACCAATACCAAGCTACACTACAACCATGCCAATGGTTTGTCCAAAACCATCTTGGTTGTGAGCCTCTACTTATATTCTACAAGGGACTGATAACATGATCTTCTGTGCCACACCAAGCACCATGTTATCTACAATGTAAAGTATTAGACAATATACACACATATAATAAATATAAAGTGCAAACAATGATCATGTGATTCTTATTTCAAAATAAAAATGTTCATACAAAAGAGCTAGGCTTTCAGTATACATCAGTCCTTATGATATTATATATGGAAAGAGTTAACATGCTTTTTTCGGGGAGAATGTTAAATACAAAAAATTTAAAATACTAAATTTTATGGCCAAAGTTTTAGAAAATTAATCCTGGAATTTTTTCGAGATTTTTAGGGAATTTTAGGAATTTTTCCAGAATTTTTCTGGATTTAAACGGAGTCCTTATGATATTATATATGGAAAGAGTTAACAGGCTTTTACAAGGCCTGTTTGGTTTATCTCTATTGAGGGGTTAATAAATTTAATTAACCTAAAGTTTTAAATAGAAAATCTAAGTTTTTCTATTTCCCCCTTTTTCTTTTCCCCGCCGCGCCCGACACCTCTACCTCTCGCGATCTTGCGGTTTCTTCTCTCGCGCGACCCCCCTCTTCTCCGCCGACAACCAGGCCGTCGCTCTTCTCCGCCACCTCGCAGCGCCCTTTTTCCCGTGCCCAACCCCACTGCGCCGCCCTCCTCGCCTTTGATCGCCGCCCTTCCGGTGCAGGTGACGACTTCTCTTCCTCATTTCGTTCCGCGCCTTGTGCGCCTCCTACGCCAGGCGCCGCGAGCCTCTTCTCTTCCTCGCGTCCGCAGCCAGCAGCTCGACGCCGCCGGCCTTGCGTCCGACACCACAAGCAAGGGTTAGCGCCGTGCGTGTCGCCGTCTCACACCACCGCACGGTCGCCGCCTCCGTTGGGGGTTGTGGTCGATCTCTCCGGTGTTTGCCGGAGCAGGCAATTAGGGCAAATCGGGTGGAGATTGTTGCCGGTGGGGGGAGCTGCCCTTCTGGACGAGCATTGCCGGAGCAAGGTAAGGGGTTGACTTGTGTTTTGTTTAACCCCTGTGGTATTTTTCTGCGATTTGACAGTGGATTGTGTTTGGGCAGTGATTTAGGGCAACAAGGAAATTTGCCAATGAACTAAGCAGTTGGGAGGTTCCAATCGCAGGTATATCTCGAGCTATCTCCTGTTTGGTTTTGGTTTGGTTGAGGGTGGCTATGGGTGGATAAGGTCGGCTGTGAACAATGTTTGAACCGGCTGTAAATTGAGTTGGGGATCTGATTTGGGGAAAGGATTGGCTGCCGGTGGGATCGTAGGGATGGTAAGCACAATTTTGGTGTTATTCAGTTGATCGTTATGGTATTCGGTTGACATTGGATGGTTGGATGATATTTTGTTGATTTTGGATAAATTTTGGGCAGTGGGATGGATCTACTTTCGGTGAGTTAGCTGTGAGGTTTCGTTTGGATGTTGTACACATGATGATAGGGGTCGAGACATTTTATTTGAGTAATTGGATGAAAAGACATTATATTAGGTGGAAGGTGATCGAGATTTTATTAAGCCTTTGGGTTAATTAGATATGTAAGAAATCGATTGAGTATTCGATTTGTCGATGGATTACATTTTTGTGCTTAACAATAGTTATGCTGTATGCAAGTTTTGGTCACGAGGCAGGTCCACGGTCGTGACGATTTCATTTTTTTTGTGGGCATTTTATCAGGAGGGTATTTTGACTTATCTCTTAGATATAGTCATGTTGATATGCTAGTTAGTATAGCTTGCAATAATTTTCATGTTTATCTGTCTTGCATGTTTTTATGCCTACTTGATACATGCATTTGTTCGGTTTATGATTATATCTTTCCTGTTTTACTTGGATCATAGATATGTACTTATTGGTTGTGCATATTATTCAGATATGTGTTTAAGTTGGTATTACATGCTTTAGTATCATGCACCAACTTGCATGATTGCATGCTGGCTGGACGGGGTTCCTTTATAGTTGAGCCCGCAGACAGTTACATGGTTTGCACACGCTGCCACTCATGGGTTAGTGGTACATCAGGAGGGTGTGAGCAGTTGCTCTGTCAAGCTTCGCTGGTCCGCTCATGGGTAGCGATGAGGCAGCGTGGTAGCGGGCAGGGATCCCTCCTTTGGTCTACGACACCGGGAGATGAGAGCATTGCTCCCCCACACTGTTTTGGGCAGGAGGATAGGTGTACTCTGACAGCATCCTGTCCACTCGGTCACTCAGGAGCAGTGGTGGCAGAGTGCACAGTTGTCATAGTCCTACCCACTCGTCTTCACCATCGCGTGTGAGGCGGCTGACTGGCGTCAGGGGTGACTATGTAATTTGTACCGCATGCATTTTGCATGGATAGCATTTGTATTGTGTTTGCTGCATTTTTATTATTGCCTTGAATGTTGCATATGATTGCCATGCATACAGGATACATATTTGTATATGGTGATGACTTTATTTCTTCTAGTATGACACATGCTCCTATATCAGGGTAGGATATTTCGGTAAGTACAATCCTTTTATATTTCTTTCTTGCATACCCTATATATATGAGACTGTACTGGCATGATTGTTATTGTTAGCTATATCTTACTTTGCATAAAGACTATATCCGCTGAGTTCTTTGAACTTACCCCGTTGTTTTTATATCTATTTCAGGATGAAGCTGTCAGGAGAGTCCAGCTGCCAAACCACCTCGTCATGATAGTTTTTTATTGGTTATTTGTTTTATGGTTTTGGATATTTTGATTAGAAGATATGTTTAGGACTGGAGTTGGATTTATGTACTCGTGGATATTTGGTGTCCTTATGGACCTTTATTCGGATTTTATTTCGATTGGTTTTGGTTGGGTATTCCTGCCCAGATGGCAGAAGGGGTAAGTCTAGTTATTGTAGACTGTTTACTATTTACCTTGATTGTTGGCCTGAGGCCATATGATCTGCGTGTGATGTTTGGATTCCGGTCGTGTTGACCGATGTATAGTGGCTGTGTAGGCCTTGTATGTAAGTTTGGTATTGTCACCCGTACAGGGGAGATGCTGCCAGATTTTTGTCTGGCGGGGACTCCCCCGGGGCATGATAGTAGGAATCGACAATGTATTTGATCCAGAGCTCTATTTTGTGAAATATTAATATTAAACAGTATGTACAGTCCCCCGAGCAGCATGTGCATTTTTCGACTGGCATGTGTATTTCCTGAGCTTAATAGGGATGGGCAATGTAGTTAACCCATAGCTCTGTTAGGTGAAGTATTAATATTGAGCAGTATGTACAGTCCCCCCGAGCAGCATGTGTATTTCACGATCAGTATATGTGTTTCTCAAGCTCAGTAGGGATGGACAGTGTAGTTGATTCAGAGCTCTGTTATGTAAAGTGTTAATATTGAGTAGTATGTGCATTTTCCGAGTAGCCTATGCATTTTCTGACTAGCATGTGCATTTTCCGACTAGCATGTGTATTTCTCGAGTTTAGTAGGAATGGGTATTGTAGTTAATCTAGAGTTCTATCATATGAAGTGTTCATATTGAGCAGTATGTGTATTTTTCTGAGCACCCTATGTATTTTCTGACTAGCATGTGTATTTCCGGAGCAGTATGTGTATTTTCTGAACAATCTATGTATTTTCTGACCAGCATGTATATTTCCCGAGCACCTTGTTGGTTTTCTGAGTTTTATGAATGTTTCTCGAATTCGGTAAAGATGGATAATATCGATATTCTAGAGTACCATAAGATGAGATGTCAAAGAATCTTTTTATTGTTATTATTATTATTTGGAAATTTGTGTATAATTTATTTTTTAGGTATTTAATATGGAAGAAGGAGGGACATGTGGAGGTCAGGGAAGAAGTTATTTTGAAAATAAGCGAGAAAAGCAATTGCATCTCAATGGGCTAGTAGGGGTATTAAAGTAAATTCATCTTGGAGTGAGATGGTACAAATTTCCTATAAAAGGAGCAGAGAGGGGGGGGGGATAGAGGATGATTTTTTCTTCTCTATTCGGTATACAAGGATCTCTTCTTATTTCTTCTTCACTATTCTTTTCTTTCAATTCTGACTTGAGCGTCAGAGGGGTTGTGCCAATAACCCCGGCCCGTCTCTAACAATTCTCTTTGAGTGACAGATTTAGCATTTGACTAGAAGGTTTCAAGAGCCCTGATGCGCGCGAACGTGACCTCAAATCTCGTGACGGGAACCGTCGAGGACTCGAAGCGCGCGCTCGTGCCCAACGCCCGCAAGTACACGGGTGTCATCAAGTAATAAAGAATATCAATCCCATAAGGACTGAGATTTCGAGTATCAAGTTGTCTAGTGGATGTGTTGTTGTTCGGATTAGGAATCCCAGAGTTCATGAATGAGAGGTTGACGGTGGACTTAACTCAAGTACGGTGTCACACGAAGGAAGAGAAGGTTTGCTACGAGTCTTTGAATGGGATTCTAGGACTTCGGTTTCGCCTGTGTGTCGCAGAGCACGCTATCAATTGAATGTCGTTTAGATTTCTAACTACGATTTTGTGTAAGGGACATCATACACTTCCCCGATGAGCTTTCGCATCTATTGGGAACTACCTCTGTCATACCAGGTCGACCCTTGGCTTTAGGACGGGGTAGGTGGTACGAGGATGCCGAATCAATCCCTGTGATGAATCGAAACGTGTCTCGTTTCCAACTCTATCACACCCTTCTATATACAATTATCGAAGATGAGGTCAACTGATAACTACTATTTTATCGTATTATTTTGGTCCTTAATTTCACTAATTTTATTTTCTTGAGTGATAAATTATTGATTATTTGCATGTTTTATGAGTTGGATCAATTTTTGGACCTTATTGTAAATTCTCCTAAATTTTGGACTTATATATAAATTTTACATCTTAATTGTAAAAGATCGAGATGAGCCAATGGACTAGACTTGAGTTGGATCAAATATGGCTTTATCTAGGGTCATAATGGACATTTTAAGCTGGAAGAATTTGAGTCTTTCATTAAGATCAGAAGCAGTTTAATCAAGGGTTCAAATCTGAGCAATCTAGACCGTCTAATGAGATCCGATTAATTTTGAGTCATCCATCCAGATCTGGAGAGATCCGATCAATACATTTAGATCTAGACATCCTAGCCTTTTATTTGGATCAGTTTGATTGTGATCATCCATTTACATTGATCAGATCTATCCATACGAGATCGAAGCAATTTCAGCCGTTGGATGAGATCTAGGTTTGGGTTTTAATTAAGGTTGATGAGATTACAGGAGGCTGTCGGCTTCTTCTCTTCTCATGCGATTTCACCCGACGCACACAATCTCCTCCGCCGACTCCTCATGCCCAACCGCTGTCGGCCATCCGCTTCCTCCGCCAAGGCCGACGGTGGTATCCTCCATCTACTCCGATCACTCCATCTTCTTCCATTTCTTCTGCCGGCATGCTCTTCCACAGCTCCAGCCGCTTTGTTCTCCATCTCTGCAACTTCATCACGGCGAGTACTCCAGCCATCATCTTCTCTGGGTGGCCATCTTTCTCCTCCACCAAGGCCGACGATGCTATTTCATCTCCAACATCTCAGGCTACCATAACACTGTTGGCAGCTCCATTTTCGCCTCTTGTCAACCGCTAATAGCCCTGTTACAACTTCATCCTGAAGGGAGAAACTTCGCTTCCCGCTTCGACTTGGTCGCTTGTGCATGACGATCCTATCTATGTCCCCGTATTAAAAAAAATTAATCCTTGACGAAGATGGATTACCCAAGCAACCGATCCATCATCGTGCTATTCGATTATAGTGGTCGCTTGAACAAACTTGTTGTTCAAACAACCTAACACTTTTCCTCGATTAGCCGTGGAATAGATGATGTACGGATCGCCGGTTTTTGTATTTATCTTTGGGGTCCATGATCATACAATTGTAAACAATCACATACATAATACAAAAGAACAAAAGAAAACCAAAACAGAATTATACCTCTTGTTTACCTCTTGATCTTCTATTGTATGACCTATCCTCTTCTTGGACGTTGTGTGGGCAACGATCATCCAAGAATTAAAGCCGCCTAGATCTCATTCTTTCCTACCTTGCTCGCTCCGAACAAAGGGAAGATGACCGAACCCTTCTTCTCCTTTCTTGCGCCAACCACCAACCACCAAGGTTGATGTCTGCTGACCCTAAGGAGAAGGAGAGAGTGTGGGTACTGACCAAGAGCTCCAAGGGAAGAAGCCCTAACTCTTGCCGCTGGCCAAGGAGAAATAGAGGAAGAAGAACCGCCGACCAAGCTTCAAAGAAGGAGCGCCGACCCTAAGGGGATGAAGAAAAGGCGTCGGCAAACCTTAGGAAGAGAAGGAAAACTCAAACCCTAAACCTCCTCCACTTCTTGCCGCCGCCCAACCCAACTCCAAACCCTAAAGCTTCTCCTTTGCTTGCTGCCCAAAGCTTTGGAAGCAAACCCTAGCATCCAAAAACACACCTTGTTGCCCAAGCCTTGGACCTTTATTTATAGATCTCGCCCAAGCCTCCTTTTAATCGTGTCCGTTGGATCTAGGCTTCATGAAGATTTTAATAGGCTACAATAGGGACCAAGAGGAGGAGTTGGATCTTGGCCACCCAATGGATCCGACCCACATAAAATCCGATCCATTAATGATAATCCATTCCACTAGAGGATTATCATTGATCTACCACACCAACCCCCATAATTAAATATGGGCTCCATATATTAATTGTACAAATGTCTCCCCATGTTTAAGATATCGAATGTTCGTTAATTTACTGCAAATTAACTAATCAACATCTAACTCCATGAGTAGTACTACTCAACCTTATCATCATGCATGACCAAGTCCACCTGCAGGATTTATATGATGATCCTTATGAGCTCCTCAAGGGGATATCATCATCCTCACACATAGGACACAGTTTCCTCCTATAATCAATGACACACCATGAAAATAATATTATTTCCCAACTTACCGAGCCTATCGATTTAATTCATAAATCTTGCCCATTGGTAAATCAAAGAAATAAATATTAAGTACATGTGGCCGTTATTATATCGGGATTAAGAGCATGCATACCATAATTTCCGAGGTCTGATTTAATTATGTAGTCAGCAATAAATTGAATCACCTCTAAGTCGGTGTTGCTCAATACACACAAAGTGTGTTAGTGTAATTTTATGGTCAAGATAAACTAATACCAAATTACACTACAACCATGCCAATGGTTTGTTGGGAGATCGAAACGCCGGCTAGAGGGGGGGTGAATAGCCCTCAATCGATGGATGTCAGATTTTGCTCGTCTACAAAACGTTAGCGCAAGAGGAATATGCAAATATAAATAAAGACAAAGCAAAAGATAAACAAACAATACAAACACCGAGATGTAACGTGGTTCACGGCTACGCCGCTAATCCACGGTCCCGATTCGTCCGAGGTGAATCACTCCTTCAAAGCCAATCACTATTGGTCTCTTCCCGTTGACACAGGAGTAGTCGACTGATGTCCCAATCAGTCGGTTGGTCCTATAGCCGTTGCCCAATAATGACCGCTTTCCACGTTGGATTTCATCCAACGGTACTGGCATCAGTCGACTAATATTACCATCAGTCGACTGGTGCTCGATCAGTCGAGTCCTCAATGAGGTCGACTCCATTCTGCGTGCGCGTGCCATGCCGTCGATCGCTCCCCATGAAGCGGTCGGTGATCAACTCATCGATCGGATCGTTGCTGATCGGTGATAAACTTGATTCAGCCACATAAGACCAGTTGATCGAACCATCGACTCAAAGCAGTCGACTACCATGACATGGCAGTCGACTGGTGTCGGGAAAACTCATCCGACACTTGGCCAAATGGCCAAGTTTCACCTAAGAGCTACCCCTTCCCAGGTTACATTCGCTCACTCTCATCCCTCGGAGTCCCTCGCCTTCGAAGTTCTCTTCGTTCGTGGCCACGCCCCTCGGCAGCATCAGGCGCACGACTCTGCAATGCTCCTTCGCGTCTCTTGCCTCGAAGTCTACTTCCTCCGGCTTCACTCCAAGCTTCTCGTCCGGCGGTCCCTCGGATGCTCCAAGCGCACGGCTTCAGCAAAGCAATCCTTCACCGACTCAAGGACCGAGTCATGAGATGTGAAACTTGCCATGGCTCCATGTGCGAATTACTAAGTCCTGCACGACTTCAACGCACATATCAAATCAACATAACAAACTAACTTAAACCCTTTGCCACACACATCAAAACCTTATCATGGCAAAAGATTGCACTAACAATCTCCCCCTTTTTGATGTGTGGCAATTCGTTTAAGTTAGGTAAACATTTGATAAAAAAATTTCTAAGGAAAGAAAGCATGTAAACATAAACATGATATAGCAACATGCAACTCCCCCTTAATCCATGAAACTTTCTCTCCCCCTATCATAATTTACTTAAACATAATCATTTCTCCCCCTTTGACACCATCAAAAAGATTAACACTAAGTTATAAACTCATGGCATCAAGTATAATAGAAGGAAAATACCAAAAATTAGTCTAAAACCTGAATTCGGCCTTAACTGTTCAGAATATCAGGCCACCAGTCGACTGGTTCAGACTACCGATGATCGCACGCGAACCGAACTTTCGATTTTTGACGAATTTGAATGCATTAAAAATTCCAGAAAATTCGAAAAATCATGAAATTTGGGGAACATATTTCTTGTAAGATTCTTTATCAGTGAAAAATAGGCCTAAATGAAAAATCATTATATTTTCACGTATTTGCCAAAAATCCAAAAGGTTTAAAAACCACTAGGTTTTTGATCATGTGAGTATCAAGTTTAACACCTAGTTTTGGTTCCAATTGTTTCAAAACATGAATACATAGATTTTAGATTAAGAAATTGTTTTGAAAACATATGAAATATCCAACCATGATCTTTGGGCAATATGTCTATGAATTAAACATAAGCCTTCCCCATGATTGATCTATTATTGCTATTTTGATACTTTAAATGACCATCTAAATGCCATAGGCATTAGTGGACATTTGTATCATCCTAACATCTCACCCATGCTAAGTTTTCAATCAAAGTAGCCTATGGTGAGTGTGAGATGCATCCTAGAGGGTATTTGTATATACTTAACCATTATATTCATACAATTTTATCAAGGTTAAGTATCATCCTAACACTCCTCATGATCATAATGACATATATGAATGGATTACACATTATGATCATTAAATACATGTATTCATCAAGTAATAATCATGCATTAGGTATTACATGATGATAATTAGCAAAATATCACCGAAGGCATGATTTAAACCCTATTTCTCATGATGATGTGCCAAATTTCAAAATCATAAATCATGATTGCAAATATTCATAGCAATTTCATTAATTATCATGATTTAAGCATTATTAACTATTTATAGGCACGTTATCATCACCTAACACTATTTCAAAATGTTGTCCCGCCATCCTAAGTCAACCAAAATATGATATAGGTCAATTGCATATGGTTGACTACCCTAGGGGTTTTCTAACCCTTAAGGATGGATTTTGGAACCCAAAATAAGTTCTTGCCTATGGGGTTCACTAGATATTCCTTAGGAATCAATTTCCTAGCTATTACTTTCTTCTTATCTTGTCCCCTAGCAATTAGGCATTTGTAGGCCTTTTCATTTTTCTTTTCTTTGTATCCTAGGCCTTTCTTGTTAAAGCTTGCTCTTTGGCTCCCTATGATCATGTTCAATGTGTTGGAGCCAATTGTGAATTTCTCTAGGGCTTTGGTTAAATAATCTACCTTTTCCCTTAAAGCCCTATTTTCATCCATACATGCATCACTAACATTAAATGACATATATTCATGTGAGCATGCATCATTTAAGCTAGAAGAAATATTTTCATTTTCATTTAAGCATGTTTTTTCTAGTTTATTTTCTAAGTCCTTAATTTGATCTAGCATGCTCTTATTTTTCTTCTTTGCTCTAAATAAATCCCTAGTTAAGCTAGAAACTATGGAAACTATTTTCTTAGGAGAGGCATTCGTTACCATAGTTTCCATGTCTTCTTCTTCTGATGAGGAGGATGAGGAAGCTCCCCCTTCACTTGACCTCTCTCCACTTGAGCTTGATCCTTCATTTTCGGAGGAGGAGCAATCCAAGTCGTCGAAGGCCATCAATGCAAGGTTGGAATAGACTTGTTCCTCTTCTTCGGATGAGGATGAGGAGGAAGGATCATCCCATGTCTTGTCTTTGAATGCTTTGGCCTTCCCCTTTTCCTTTGCCTTCTTCTCCTCTTTCTTCTTGCTCCCCTTTTTCTTCTTCTTTTCTTCTTTCTTCTTCCTCTCTTCTTTGCTCTTGTTTAGGAGAGGACAATTGTCCCTTATGTGCCCCTCTCCTTGGCAATTGTAGCATATGACCTTCCCCCTTGGTCTTCTATTCCTATCATTAGACTTATTAAATCTAAAACCTTTTAATGCACACCTTACCCTCCTTACCATATACACTTCTTCCGTGCTATCCATGGAGGAGGAGGAAGAGGCTTCATCATCGGAGGAGGAGGGGATCTCTATCTTCTTCTTCCCTTTGTTTGCCAATAATGCCATTCCCCTTGATGGTTGAATTCTTGGCTCTTCTACTCCTTCAAGCCTAGACTCATGCAATTCCATAGTGGAGAAAAATTCATCTAGAGTACTTACCTCTAGATTTTTTGAAATGTAGAATGAGTCCACCATTGAACTCCACTTGGATGATTGGGGAAAAGCATCTATGGCCTTCATTATCATATCCCGGTTGGAGAGCTTTTCTCCTACACTTGTTAGTCCAATTAAAATCTATTTAAACCTAGAATGTAATGAAGTTACCTTTTCTCCCTTTTCTAATTTTATGTTGGATAATTGGGAGTGGAGGAGATCTCTTCTTGCAAGCTTGGCCTCCGAAGTACCTTCATGAAGCTCTACTAGCTTCTCCCACATCTCCTTGGCACTTAGGCATTCTCCAATTCTATTTATTTCTTATTGAGGAAGCACATTGTAGAGATGGTGCTTGGCTTTTGAGTTTGCAAGGTGCTCCTCTCTTTGCCTCTTGGTCCACCTTGACTTCTCTATTAGCTTTCCCTCTTCATCCCTAGGCAAAATGAAACCAGATTCCATTGTAATCATAATGTCAAAATCTGTTTCGAAAAATACCTCCATTCGCTTCTTCCACCAAGCGAATTCCCCTTCGAACTTTGGCGGATGAATGTTCGATCCGACCATTTTTGATGTAGAGCTTGTTGCGGCGGTTAGTCCAGTGACAAGCAACCTTGCTCTGATACCACTTGTTGGGAGATCAAAACGCTGGCTAGAGGGGGGTGAATAGCCCTTAATCGATGGATGTCGGATTTTGCTCGTCTACAAAACGTTAACGCAAGCGGAATATGCAAATATAAATAAAGACAAAGCAAAAGATAAACAAACAATACAAACACCGAGATGTAACGTGGTTCACGGCTACGCCGCTAATCCACGGTCCCGATTCGTCCGAGGTGAATCACTCCTTCAAAGCCAATCACTATTGGTCTCTCCTTTGCACCAAGCTAGGTGGAGGTAACCTTTACAATCAAGATTACTCTTCTTACAATAATATTGAAGTAAAAGCAAGTAAGAAGAGTAGGGAATCGTGTATGACACTTTGGGAGAAGTTTTGAGCTCAAGCATTAGCCTCCCAAAGCCCCATCCTCTTCCTTTTTATAGAGGAAGAGGGTTTCTTCCCGTTGACACAGGAGCAGTCGACTGATGTCCCAATCAATCGACTGGTCCTGTAGCTGTTGCCCAATAACGGTCGCTTTCTATGTTGGATTTTATCCAACGGTACTGGCATCAGTCGACTGATATTACCATCAGTCGACTGGTGCTCGATCAGTCGAGTCCTCAACGAGGTCGACTCCGTGCGTGCGCGTGCGCAGTGCCATCGATCATTGCTCTCCATGAGCGATCGGTGATCGATCAACCATCGATCGGCCCGACCATTGCCGGAAGTTGACTGATCAACTTAATCCAGCCACATTAGACCAGTCGATCGAACCATCGACTCAGAGCAATCGACTGCCATGACATGGCAGTCGACTGGTGTCGGGAAAACTCATCCGACACTTGGCCAAATGGCCAAATTTCACCTCAGAGCTACCCCTTCCCGGGTTACATTCGCTCACTCTCATCCCTCGAAGTCCCTCGCCTTCGAAGTTCTCTTCGTTCGCGGCCATGCCCCTCGGCAGCATCAGGCGCACGGCTCTGCAATGCTCCTTCGCGTCTCTTGCCTCGAAGTCTACTTCCTCCGCCTTCACTCCAAGCTTCTCGTCCGGCGATCCCTCGGATGCTCCAAGCGCACGGCTTCAGCAAAGCAATCATTCACCGACTCAAGGACTGAGTCATGAGATGTTAAACTCGCCATGGCTCCATGTGCGAATTACTAAGTCCTGCACGACTTCAACGCCCATATCAAATCAACATAACAAACTAACTTAAACCCTTTGCCACACACATCAAAACCTTTTCATGGCAAAAGATTGCACTAACATGGTTTGTCCAAAACCATCTTGGTTGTGAGCCTCTACTTATACACTACAAGGAACTAATAACATGATCTTTTATATGACACCACACACCATGTTATCTACAATGTAAATTATTAGACAATATACATAACTATAAATATGCAAACAATGATCATGTGATTCTTATTTCAAAAATAAAGATTTTCATACAAAGACTAGGGCTTTCAGTATACATCCCAACAATCTTCCACTTATACTAAAAGACTATGCTGCCATCAAACTGCCATACATCTGATGCCCATTCCCTCCACATGCCTATCAAAAGCTCTCGCTGGAAGGACCTTAGTGAAAGGATCTGTCAGGTTATCCTCTGATGCAATCTTGGCAACAATAACTTTTTGTCACTTTACGATCTCTCGTATCATATGGTACTTACGCTCTATGTGTTTACTTGCCTTATGAGCTCGTGGTTCCTTCGAGTTTGCAACTGCACTATTGTTATCACAATAAATTGTGATAGTTCTGGGCAAACCAGGAATCACATCCAAGTCCATCAAGAAGTTCTTGAGCCATACAACTTCTTTGGCTGCCTCAGAGGCTGCCACATACTCAGCTTCCATGGTGGAGTCCACCACACATTTCTGCTTGACACTCCTCCGTACAATGGCTCCACCTCCCAAAGTAAACACAAAACCCGAGGTAGACCTACTGTTATCCCTATTTTATTGGAAGTCAGAATCTGTGTAACTCATAGGGAGTAATTGATTTGCCTGGTATACTAGTATATAATCCCTAGTCCTTCTCAAGTACTTCAATATATGCTTTACCACAGTCCAATGTCCCTGTCCTGGATTACTCTGATATCTGCTAATCATCCCCATGGTAAAATAGATATCTGATCTCGTACATAACATAACATACATGAGGCTTCCTACCGCTGAAGCATAAGGAACCGCCTTAATCTCCTCTATCTCCTTTGATGTTCTAGGACACATCTCTTTAGATAAAGGTACTCCATGCCTAAAAGGTAGAAAACCTTTCTTGGAGTTCTGCATGCTAAAACGAGCCAAAATAGTGTCTATGTATGAAGCTTGAGATAAGCACAACATCCTTTTCTTGCGATCCCTTATAATCTTGATCCCGAGGATGTGTCCCACTTCTCCCAAGTCCTTCATTTCAAATTATTTGAACAACCATACCCTTACGTCTGATAACACTTTGACATTGTTGCCAATTAGCAAAATGTCATCTATGTATAGTACAAGAAATACCACTACATTTCCGTCATATCTCTTGTATACACAAGACTCATCCGGACTTTGAATAAATCCATAAGACTGGATTACCTCATCAAAGCGGATGTTCCAAGATCTCGAAGCTTGCTTCAATCCATAAATAGACCGATTAAGCTTGCACACAAGATGCTCTTTGCCCTTTGCAATGAATCCCTTTGGTTGCTCCATATAGATGTTTTCCTCAAGACTTTCATTAAGGAAAGCTGTCTTGACATCTATCTGCCACACCTCATAATCATATGAGCAGCAATAGACAAGAGAATCTGGATAGACTTAAGCATGACTACCAGCGAAAAGGTCTCCTCATAATCGATACACACTTTCTGAGTATACCCTTTCACAACAAGCCTTGCTTTGAAGGTCTCAACCTTCCCATCTATTCCTCTCTTTCTTTTGTAGATCCACTTGCATCCAATGGTTTTTACACCATTGGGTGGTTCTACTAGCTCCCAGACCTGATTTGAATCCATAGATTCTATCTCAGAATTCATTGCACTTTGCCAAGATACCGCATCTTTATCTTGGATTGCCTCGTCATATGTCCAGGGATCAGGTTCATGTTCGCCAGGGACCAAATCAGAAGATTCTCCCAAAAACATAAATCTATTAGGTTATCTAACAACCCTCCCACTACGACGAGGTATCACCTGTGTATCCTATGTTACACGCGGTGCAGTCACTTATGGTATATCCTCTTGTACCGGTGGTACTGAAGTAGTGATTTCCCCTATCAATTTCTCCAGAACAATCTTGCTCATGGACTTGTGGTTCATCACATAGTTTCCTATAAAAATCTGCCGTTTGTGCTAACGATCACCCTCTGATCTCTAGGACTATAGAACAAACCACCTTTCGTCCCTCTAGGATAGCATACAAATAAGCGCACTTCTGTACGAGGTTCCAACTTACCAGCATCTGCCTTCAGCACATGTGCTGGACTCCTCCAAATCCGAATATGTCTCAGGGCTTTCGCTCAGTCCACAATTCTGTGGGAGTAGAAGGCACTGATTTAGATGGTACCAAGTTCAAAATATACACTGTCGTATTAAGAGCATACCCCCAGAACGAATTTGATAACTCAGAATAACTCATCATCGATCTAACCATCTTTATAAGAGTCTTATTCCTTCACTCCGCTATACCATTCTGCTGGGGTGTGCCAGGTGTAGACAATTGGGATTGAATCTCAACCTCTGATAAGTAATTCCTAAACTCTCCCAAGAGGTATTCACCACCATGATCAGATCGTAGTGTCTTGATACTTTTACCTTGACGTTTCTCCATATCAGTCTTGAATTCTTTGAACCTGTCAAAGCATTCAGACTTACGGCGCATCAAGTAAATGTTGGTGCAATCGGCCCAGGTTGACTCGAGTTTGACTCGAGCAGTACCTTGATAGTATTTTGATGATAGATAAAACTCATGACATGGGATTGTCATGGGAAAGTCCAACATGGGGTTGACATGGAAAATCCAAGTATGGAGCTTGGTGTGGAAGTCCAAGGGGGAAGCCTTGGCATGGGAAAGTCCAAAGCATTGTGAAGCCGTGCGCTTGGTGCTTGGCATGGGAAATCCAAAGCATTGCAAAGTCGTGCGCTTGGTGCATTTGGAAAGTCTTGAGAACTTGGCAAGTTCACTAGGCTCGGGTCCTTGAGTCGGTGAAGGATGATATTGCGAAGCCGTGCGCTTGGTGCATCCGAGGGACCGCCGGACAAGGAGCGAATGGAGTGAGCCCAAAGGGAAGCATACTTCTAGGGCATGAGACGCAAAGGATGGCGTTGCGAAGCCGTGCGCTTGGCGCATCCGAGGGATGTAGGCCGAGGGAAGAGAGCTTCGGTGGGGAACTCCATGAGGGATAAGGTGGACTTGGCCAAGTGGCTAAGACTGAGTGTCGGACGCTTAAACAACTTTGTGTTTGAGGTTTTAGCCGACATCAGTCGACTGACATAGGTGCCAGTCGACTGCTCTAGGTCGTATGGGTTCAACCAGTGTTCGACTGAACCAAGTCTGGCTGATCAGTCGACTGCCGAGGGAGGGCAGTCGACTATTGGAAGGATCAGTCGACTGCCGAGGGATGACAGTCGACTGATGACACTGTGTACGAGCACAGAATGGAGTCGAGCTCGCCAGCACTCGACTGATGGATGATCAGTCGACTGATGGGTGCCATCAGTCGACTGATGTGTGATCCGTTGGAACTTAACCAACATGGATCTGGCCGTTGTGAGACAACGGCTACGGGACCAGTCGACTGATGGTCACGATCAGTCGACTGATGGGCGCGAAAATAGCTTGATGCAGGTTATAAATGGAGCTCGAGTTGGAGGATTTCGCCATGGTTTGTGTGGAGCTATTGGAGGGGAATTGCTACTGCATTCCAGTCCTTCAAGAGCCAATCAAAGCAAGCAACAAACAAGTGATCAAAAGCAATCGGTGAAACGTGTTTCTTTTGTATTGTATTTGTATTCTTGTTTGTATTTGTATATTATTGTTGTAATTTCTTGTGAGAGGTTTCTCCACCTCCGACGTGTAGTCTGTTGGGTTTCCGGCACCGCGGCGTGTGTGTGTTCGATCATGTTTCGTAAACATGAGCACAGCGGAAGCAATTAAAAATAATAAATCTATATTTATTACAACACACACAACACACACATGCATATTACAACAAGTGTAGACATAACCGTAAATTAAAATTTGCAATAAAAGAAATTTATCTACGTTATACCTTTCGTATGACGTGTAGCGGGAACGACATCAACCGGAACGATCATCGTAAGAATCGTCTCTATCCATATCCACGCCGAGCTCCTCGGGATGACTTCGCTAAGTCACGAGCTTCGTCTTCGTACGGGTTACTAGCCTCGTGTTGAAGACGACGTGATCGAGAGATGATCACGATCCGAATCCAAATTCGAATCCTAAAACGAGTTCTCAAAACTCGCTTCTCCGGAGAGGTATTCGTCAGCCGTTTGACGAATCCTTCGTCCTCCACCTCAGAGGATTACCGGAGATCAAATCCCCGGTAAGTTAGCCGCTGTCGGAGCACTAACCGTCGTCCAAACGACGCTCCGACAATAAAGAAACAAGCTGTCCAGAAAAACTGGACAGCTTTTGGTGGAGGAATAGAGGCGGCCAAGGAAGATGGAAGCTCACCTTATCACGAACCCAAAGGAGATCACGGAGGTCGGAGGTTCACGGCTGAAGCTTGGCCGGCAACAAGTTGGGCGGCACCAAAGGCTAGGCGTTAGGGTTGGCGCCGCCCTATTTTATAGAGAACTAATTCTCTTAATGGTTAATGGATCATATCCATAAAGCCCGTTAACCCGCTCCATTAAGATAAGTTAAAATAAACCAAACCATGATGGTTTATTTTAAGTTAAAACGAACCGAACCAACTTTTGGTTCATTCGTTTAAAATAAACCAAACCCTTTGGTTTATTCTCATCCATTGGATTAGAACCAAACCATTTTGGTCCATCCATTATGTCTTCATAAGACACGGCCAATCCACGCTTCCATTGCGACTGAAACAATTTCATGCTCGCTTTATGTTTGATCCAACCAAACATAGTTTCTCTCGGTCTGAGAATCCCATTCTCAAGCTCGTTTTAAATCCTTTGGATTACACTCGTTGTGCGTGTGACCAAATAGGTTCTCGGTTTATGTTGGCCGTCTATAATTAACCATTAATTATAGAGCGATCATGAGTGGCACCTAGTAGTACATCATGATCCCCGATTAACCGAAAAGATCAGCAGTTGATCGAACTATTTACGAAACCCTTGATGGCTCGAATGAATCGTGCCCCATTCCCTTCACTCATCTTATACCCACTTGGTTGGGACATGGTCTATTGTGTGATCCCCACTAAGTGACTCGTCACCTAGCCCAGTATCATTTCCTCGTCCTCACAGTTCTAGTTACTCACATGTATCGAAGAGTACCTTACTCTAAACATGTAATGCTTTGGCAAAGACTTTAGTAACAATCCGACGAGAGGCCATGGGTATACATCTCCTCATGGAGTGGTGAATCCTTTATAGGCTATTCAAACACCTTGATCACCGACTTATACCCAATCATCCGGGTCCACATCTCCTTAGAGATGTTTGCTTAAGATGTCAAGCATAAGTCTCCATGATCAAGATGACTTGAATACATAAGTCGAAGGAACATCGCACTTAAGCCCGCGTAAGAACTTCATTGACATATCTATATATGCGAGAACCATATGAAGTCTTACGGTGGTCACTCCAATGAACTAGTTACCATAACTAGCATCCACGATTAACTCGGACATCACTATGTCTCGACCCGATGAAACACCAAGGAGTATACGTGCTAGTCTCGACAGAATTGATGGTGTCCAAATCCATCAATTCATCGACTAGGGATAATTCCGATACATCACAATTACACATGTAGAGATACTCACTAGTTGTGATCCAATCACAAATTCTCTCATGTTGTGAATCGTATCGTGGGCATTCAGTAAATGAGTTTAAGATCCAATCAAATACATAAAACATGTATACTCAAATAGTGAATCTTCATTTATCATATAAATGGTTCATACATAAGGCGATTGCCTTAGGACATCTCTCATATATTACTAACATAGTCGAGAAGGAGTTTGAGTATTGCCGTGTGCATCTCTAGAGCTCGAGGAGCTCGCCCGTGGAGTAGGAACCATTCGGTTCCGAACCATGTATATGCTTATGTATTGATTGTGCTTGTATTGTTGTTATTTCTATTGTTATTCCGCTGCGTATATTAACGACAATTGTAGACAAGCACACGAGAATGAACGAAATACGACATCCAATGAACGAGGGCTATTCGCCCCCCTCTAGCCGATCGTTTTGATCCCCAACAAGTGGTATCAGAGCCAAGGTCGCTCTTCAAGGACTAACCGCCGCGAGAGCACTACAAGATGGTCGGCTACAACATCCACCCACCTAAATTCGATGGAGATTTTGCTTGGTGGAGGAAACGAATGGAGGTATATCTTGAAACCGATTTTGATTCTATGTTAATTGTAGAAAATGGTTTTAAGATGCCTAGGGACAAAGAAAACAAGCCCATGGAAAAATCAAAATGGACCCAAGACCAAATCAAAGATTTCAAGACAAATCTCGAGGTAATTAAATTGATTAGTGATTTGTTACCTAACACTATTTGGTCTAGATTGGGTGATTATAGGGATGCAAGGGAACTATGGAATAAGATAATAAATTTCCAAGAAAATTCCCAATCGGCACAAGTAGAAGAAAATGCCGAGGAAGAAGAACCCACAACATTTGAAGATGTTGATGACTTGGTGGAGACCTCCACCTCTAGCATTGAGGGGGAGGAGAGGCAATGTTCCATCCCGGAGCAAGAACAAGAAGCATCCACATCCGGGAGAAGTGAAGATCAGGAAGAGGCCTCCACCACCTCCCTAGGTAACTCAAGTGTTATTATTTTAAATAAAAATTACATAATATGCTTTGAGTATAGGGAGAAAAAGAATTACAAGAGCAAATGCCCTAAATTGGCTAAGAAGAAGGCATCGACACCAAAAGTCAACCCAAAGTCAAACGATGTCGGTGTTCCCTCAATTAAGAGCAAAGAGCACATTGTGTGCTTCAAGTGCAACCAACGGGGACACTACCGAAGCCAATGCACTAGGGGGAGGAAGAAAGGGCAAGAAGGTGTGACTCATGTAGGGGGAGCTTCTAAAGCTAACCCTAAGGTAAATTTACTTAATGCACCTTTAATTCCTAGAGTTAAAAAGCATGCTAAGAATTATTTTAGCTCTCTTGCTATTATCAATGAAAAGCATGCTAGGAGAAATAATAAGGTTTATTGCTTAGGTGCCAAGCATGTTCATATGACTAAAGACAAACCTAGGACTCATAATTCTAGAAATATCTTGCCTAGGGAGTCAATTAGGAGAGTAGAAGAAAATTTGGGTATTAATCCCAAAAAGTCTAGGTACATGCCTAAGAAGAAGAGGCCTTCCCAAAAATCTAATGAAAATTCAAAAATGGGAAAATTAGAGCTAGAGAACCAAGTCTTGAGGTCAAGACTTGAGAGAATGGAGAAAGCCCTTAGAATCATAGAAAATTCAATTCTAGGGTCAAATGCCCAAAAGTCAAGACCTAAGGATAAAAAACGGTCTAAGGGCAAGAAGGGTTTGGGTCACAAACCTATGTCCTACCATAATGTTCCATTTAATTATGGAACATCATCTAGGTCTAGACAAACCAAGGCTAATAGGGAAGCCATCCCTAAGTCTAGCCATGGTATGTGTTTAGTGGCTAACACCTCAAAGAAATCAAATGTAGCCACTAAGAAGGTCAATGGAGGAGTCACCTCTAGAGTTGACCCAAGTAAGACCCATTTGACTAAGGCTTCAAAGCCTAAAAGGGTCATTAGGAAGGTATCTAGGGAAGTTATCCCTAGGGAATACCTTGTTAACCCAAGGAGCTCCAATAGATATTGGGTTCCTAAGAGCGTGATCGTTTCACGCTAAATGGGTTAGGGTGTGTCAACCCTAAGTGGATGGGTGGTTAACCTAGCCATTGTGAGTTGACACATTAGGATGTGACAATATGGTTTGAGAAGTTTTAAAATGATTTAAATTGTCACAATTAGGTCTTAGAGGTATTGGTGTGCCATTTTGGGTTTTTGGCACACTGAGAAAATAATGGCATTAAGGCAAAATGTATTTAATCCCTAAAAATGGCAAATTAATTTTCACACTTAGGTATTCTATACCTTAGTATATTTTACTTGCCATGATTTGTTTGCCTTACCATGTCATGACATCATTTTCATTTTTATCTATAAAAATGTCATGATCATGTTTAGATTTATGTTTAGATGTCATGAATGCCTAGATTTCATTTACATGCCATGACATCATGATATTGGCATATGCTTTTACTTATATCATATCTATGCCATAATCATATTATGCATATAAATAAAATGAAATTAAGGACTATGGCATGATTTGATGGGAATCAAATAATATTGCCTAGAAATATGCATGAGACCATTAAAAGAATAAAAACCCACATCTCACTAGATTAATTGCCTTGAATGTGTTTTACACATCTAGATATAAGTGAGATGTTTAAGGAAAAGAAATTAAAGGTTTTGAAAACATTTTGAAAATATTTTGAAAAACCTTAGTGAAGCCTATCTTTTGATAGCTATCACCATTGAATGGGATGATACAAAGATGGCTCTTTATTGAAGCTTTTCTTAAATTTTGAACTTTGTATCAATCTCCTAATTTAATGGGTAAAATAAATTTCCAATATTTTTCACCCATAGTGTTTAGGATAAGTATTATACGTATGTATTTTTAAGATTTTTAAAATTATATATATTTACTTATGGATTTAAAAAATCCATTTCTGATTCAGAAAACTGCAAATGCAGTTATCAGTCGACTGCCAGGGAGGCCAGTCGACTGATGAGTGTGTCAGTCGACTGGTTTCTGACGCAGTCGACTGAAAATGTTGATTTCGGGTAAACCTTGTTGGTTAGGCCCATGTTCAGCTGTGTTTTGGTCCCCTACCACTCCTAACCCTAGGATATGCTTGGGAGAGCATTAGAGAGGGTGAAAATCCATTGGATATGGATTAAGAGTTGGGTTGAGGGTGAGTATCAATTTTAAGGTGGATGAGAGTTCATTGTTGAACTTTGCCTTAATTTTGTTTGGTTTAATGTTCCTATTGGCTTAGGGACTCTCCAAGGACATTGTTGGTGCAATGGTCAAGGGGGAGCAAGCCTCTAGGGGGAGGTATCCATCATGGGAAGATGGATGTGTATTTCCTCATGGGAGAAAAATTGGGTTGCCTCTCTTTAAGTGATATGGGATCACTAGAAAGATTGTAGGCATGTTTTCCTCCAAGGGAGAGATTGTAAGATCTCATTGGGATATGAGACATTCATACCCTTGGGGAGGACCTTTTTGATGTAATGTCAAAAAGGGGGAGAAGTTACCAATTAGGGTTCGTTGGAATTCTCATTGGGATGTGAGAATTGCCAATATGGGAGAATTGGTAGACTTGAGATGGTAGTTTTGTCAATCATCAAAAAGGGGGAGATTGTTGGTGCAATCGGCCCAAGTTGACTCGAGTTTGACTCGAGCAGTACCTTGATAGTATTTTGATGATAGACAAAACTCATGACATGGGATTGTCATGGGAAAGTCCAACATGGGGTTGGCATGGAAAATCCAAGCATGGAGCTTGGTGTGGAAGTCCAAGGGGGAAGCCTTGGCATGGGAAAGTCCAAAGCATTGCGAAGCCGTGCGCTTGGTGCTTGGCATGGGAAATCCAAAGCATTGCAAAGCCGTGCGCTTGGTGCATTTGGAAAGTCTTGAGAACTTGGCAAGTTCACTAGGCTCGGGTCCTTGAGTCGGTGAAGGATGGTATTGCGAAGCCATGCCCTTGGTGCATCCGAGGGACCACCGAACGAGGAGCGAATGGAGTGAGCCCAAAGGGAAGCATACTTCTAGGGCATGAGACGCGAAGGATGGCGTTGCGAAGCCGTGCGCTTGGCGCATCCGAGGGACGTAGGCCGAGGGAAGAGAGCTTCGGTGGGGAACTCCATGAGGGATAAGGTGGACTTGGCCAAGTGACTAAGACTGAGTGTCGGACGCTCAAACAACTTTGTGTTTGAGGTTTTAGCCGACATCAGTCGACTGGCATAGGTGCCAGTCGACTGCTCTAGGTCGTATGGGTTCGACCAGTGTTCAACTGAACCAAGTCTGGCTGATCCGATCGATCGCCGAGGGAGGCGGTCGTTGGAAGGATCAGTCGACTGCCGAGGGATGGCAGTCGACTGATGACACTGTGCACGGGCACAGAATGGAGTCGAGCTCGCCAGCACTCGACTGATGGATGATCAGTCGACTGATGGGTGCCATCAGTCGACTGATGTGTGATCCGTTGGAACTTAACCAACGTGGATCTGGCCGTTGTGAGACAACGGCTACGGGACCAGTCGACTGATGGTCACGATCAGTCGACTGATGGGCGCAAAAATAGCTTGATGCAGGTTATAAATGGAGCTCGAGTTGGAGGATTTCGCCATGGTTTGTGTGGAGCTATTGGAGGGGAATTGTTGCTGCATTCCAGTCCTTCAAGAGCCAATCAAAGCAAACAACAAACAAGTGATCAAAAGTAATCGGTGAAAAATGTTTCTTTTGTATTGTATTTGTATTCTTGTTTGTATTTGTATATTACTGTTGTAATTGCTTGTGAGAGGTTTCTCCACCTCTGATGTGCAGTCGAGAAGGAGTTTGAGTATTGCCGTGTGCATCTCTAGAGCTCGAGGAGCTCGCCCATGGAGTAGGAACCATTCGGTTCCGAACCACGTATATGCTTGTGTATTGATTGTGCTTGTATTGTTGTTATTTCTATTGTTATTCCGCTGCATATATTAACGACAATTGTAGACAAGCACACGAGAATGAACGAAATACGACATCCAACGAACGAGGGCTATTCACCCCCCTCTAGCCGACCGTTTCGATCCCCAACAGTAAATGTATCCATATCTTGAATAATCGTCTATAAAAGAGACGAAATATTCAAAACCACCTCTAGCCTGGATAGACGTAGGACCACAAAAATCAGAATGAACCAATTCTAACACATCTTTGGCTCTATACCCCTTGGCCTTAAAAGGCCTCTTGGTCATTTTACCTTCCAAGCAAGATTAGCAGGTTGGAAAATCTTCCATCACTAATGAACCCAAAGATCCATCAGCTATCAACCTTTGAATTCTACTTTAATATGACCTAACTTTAGATGCCAAAGATACGTTTGGTTCATTTTCGAAGGTTCTTTTCTCTTATTAGATTTAGAAGATGAGTTATTTATTTCTATTTGCATCGTGAGAGCTTTTGGTTCAAGTGTATATAAATTGCCTACCAACGCACCAGAACAGATAATCTCTCTATTTCTTTTTATAATAACTCTATCATTAAAAGAAACAGAATATCCATCCAAAAATAATTTAGAAACTGAAATTAAATTCTTTCTAAATGAAGGTACATAAAGGCAATTTCTCAGAACCAAAGTTTTATTCTTGTCAAAAGATAAATAAACATCTCCCACTGCAATAGCCGCCACCTTTGTTGCATTGCCCATTTAGACGGTAATCTTTCCCTCATCTAGTCGTTTGGTTTCCTGAAACCCCTACAAAGAATTGCAATGATCAGTGGGTCCCGTATCTACGCACCAGGTACCAGTAGATAATACCGCTAAACATGTTTCAACGACTAAACCAAAAGATATACCTTTGTTCTGCTTCCTGTTGGGGCAGTCCTTCTTCCAATGTCCAGTCTACTTGCAAGTGAAGCACTTGTCTTTCGGCTTCTTCACTCCTCGTTGAGATCCTCCCGCCACTTTTGCTACACCTTGTTTCTTTTTCTTCTTCTTGCCTTTCAGCTTAGAAGATGAAACCTTTTGAGCAACCATGGCCTGAGCCTGAGAACTCTGACGAAAAAGCCCCTATGTCGCCTGGAGTTCTGTCAGAAGCTCCGCCAATGAATACAACCTCTTATTCATGTTGTAGTTCAGTCAAAACTGCTCAAAACTCCTAGGTAGAGATTGGAGAATGATATCGACCTGGGTTTCCCCATCGATCTCAACTCCAAGGAATTCTAGCTCATTCAAATGAGCCATCATCTTGAGAACATGATCCCTCATGGGTGTTCCCTCAACCATGGTGGTTGTCATCAAGTTCCTCATGGCTTCCTGCCTAGCAGCCCGATTCTGGTGTCCAAAAAGTTCCTTGAGATTGAGCATCATGTCATAAGCAGTAGACATGGCCTGATGCTGATGTTGCAATACATTTGACATAGAAGCCAAAATGTAACACCGCGTCATCTCATCAACCTTGATCCACTTCTTATAACTCTCTTTCTCCTTTTCTCTAGAATCATCCGCAGGCTTAGGAGAACACTCTTCGAGAAGTACATACTTGTACTCCTCAGCAGTCAAGACTATATCCATTCCAATCTACATAGTTAGGTCTAGTAAGTTTATTTTCCTTTAGTATCACAACAAGTGGGTTGAAAGTCATTTTTAAAAAACCTAAGAATCAAATAGATCAAAATATTAGATTTTAAAAATTTATTGATTCCTCAAACAATAAAATTTTAAAATCGACCAACACCTCAAAACACCGAGAATATCGTATGCCACGATAGTGTGGAGGTATACGAATTCTTCATTTGTAAGAGGAGGTTTTACCCATTAATTTTATTATCCTGTTAACCTTACTTTTTGACAAATAAAATTAATAGTTGGTTCCTCTTCGACCCTACAAATAAAAGAAGTGATTCCGATGAGGAGGATACTTTTATTTGCATCTAAGTGTTCACGATTACTTGATACCAAGACAAATATCTCGAATTATGTGCCTTCCGATGGGGAAGTACACACGCTCCTAAATAATTTTCTATAACCATATTGGACCTTGTGATCTGAAAAACAAACTCATCCGATGGGAAGGAAGGCACTCAGAGCCGACGCGTAAGTTTGTTTGCATCACATGTTAAATTGTAATGGAGACATGGGAATTTTTAAAAAAATATCCCTCTCCCACTTAATAATTTAAAATGAGGAATTTTTCAAGCAAACAACATGCATATCAAACAAGAAGCAATAAATATGAAAAATATTTTCCAACTATTATGACTTTTGTTTTCCAATATGCCTCCCGTCGTGTTGCCATCTCGTCCGCTCCTCCATACACCATGTACAAGACATCCGGAGATTCGAGACGAGAATAATTATTTTAATTTATATCCATCGATCCTATACTCCACAAAGGAGTGTACATGAAATCTAGATCGAAAGTAAACTAAAATAAAAGTGTGGCTAAACAATGTCGTACTTAATTACAAAAATTAAATACTAGCCTCGTCAACCCCGAGGATTCAAATAATATCACAATTACACACATCCAATCACACACACACACATATGGCCATAATAGTTGGATTATGCCTGCAACCAAAAAGTTAGCCTACGCACATCCTACTATTATCCGGCACACATAATATATGATAAGTGCATAAAAGTAACCGAATCCTAAACACACAAAATCGAAAATCGTGACTCTGATACCACTTGAAGGGAGAAACTTCGCTTCCCGCTTCGACTTAGTCGTTTGTGCATGGCGATCCTATCTACGTTCTCGGATTAAAAAAAATTAATCCTTGACAAAGAAAGATTACCCAAGCAACCGATCCATCATCGTGTTATTCGATTAGAGTGGTCGCTTGAACAAACTTGTTGTTCAAGCAACCTAACTCTTTTCCTCGATTAGCCTCGGAATAGATGATGTACGGATCACCGGTTTTTGTGTTTATCTTCAGGGTCCATGATCATACAATTGTAAACAATCACATACATAATACAAAAGAACAAAAGGAAACCAAAACGAGAATTATACCTCTTGTTTACCTCTTGATCTTCTATTGTATGACCTATCCTCTTCTTGAACGTTGTGTGGGCAATGATCCTCCAAGAATTGAAGCCACCTAGATCTCATTCTTCCCTACCTTGCTCGTTCCGAACAAAGGGAAGATGACCGAATCCTTCTTCTCCTTTCTTGCGCGAACCACCAACCACCAAGGTTGATGTTTACCGACCCTAAGGAGAGGGAGAGAGTGTGGGCGCTGGCCAAGAGCTCCAAGGGAAGAAGCCCTAACTCTTGCAGTCGACCAAGGAGAAATAGAGGAAGAAGAACCGCCAGCCAAGCTTCAAATAAGGAGCGTTGGACCTAAGGGGATGAAGAAAAGGCACCGACAAACCTTAGGAAGAGAAGGAAAACTCAAACCCTAAACCTCCTCCACTTCTTGCCGCCGCCCAACCCAACTCCAAACCCTAAAGCTTCTCCTTTGCTTGCTGCCCAAAGCTTTGGAAGCAAACCCTAGCATCCAAAAACACAAGCCTTGGACCTTTATTTATAGATCTCGCCCAAGCCTCCTTTTAATCGTGTCCGTTAGATCTAGGCTTCATGAGAGTTTTAATAGGCTACAATAGGGACCATGAGGAGGAGTTGAATCTTGACCACCCAATGGATCCGTCCCACATAAAATCCGATTCATTAATGATAATCCATTCCACTACAGAATTATCATTGATCTACCTCACCAACCCCCATAATTAAATATGGGCTCCATATATTAATTATACAAATGTCTCTCTATGTTTAAGATATCGAATGTCCGTTAATTAATTAATTTACTGACAATTAATTAATCAACATCTAACTCCATGAGTAGTACCACTCAACCTTATCATCATGCAGGACCAAGTCCACCTACAAGATTTATGTGATGATCCTTATGAGCTCCTCAAGGGGACATCATCATCCTCATATATATGACATGGTTTCCTCCTATAATTAACGGTACACCATGTAAATAATATTATTTCCCAACTTATCGAGCCTATCGATTTAATCCATAAATCTTGCCCATTGGTAAATTAAAGAAATAAATATTAAGTACATGTGCCTGTTATTATATCGGGATTAAGAGCATCTACACTATAATATCCGAGGTCTGATTCAATTATGTAGTTAGCAATAAATTGAATCACCTCTAAATTGGTCCTGCTCAATACACACAAAGTGTACTAGTGTAATTCTATGGTCAAGATAAACCAATACCAAATTACACTACAACCATGCCAATGGTTTGTCCAAAACCATCTTGGTTGTAAGCCTCTACTTATACTCTACAAGGAATTGATAACATGATCTTCTGTGTGACACCACACACCATGTTATCTACAATGTAAAGTATTAGACAATATGCATAACTATAAATATGCAAACAATAATCATGTGATTTTTATTTCAAAAATAAAGATGTTCATACAAAGACTAGGCTTTCAGTATACATCCCAACACATCCACAACTTCGTTCTTCATCCAACAACTCCTATCTTCATCCTACTCTGATCAACACCTATTCCAGCTTCTGAACAACATTTCCAGCATTCTCTTCGTTTGGATTGACTACAAGCGTGTTGATTGTTTCTTCATATTTACTTATTAAATATTTGTAATTAAACGATCTTCCATATTTAGAATTGTACGTATTTAGTTTAATTAATTTTATGCATACGTAGTGTTCGATAAAATGTTTTATTTGAGTAATTAGGTTGTAGTTGATTAGTTTATATTTAATTTCATGTTATATTTCACTCTCACATTATTCTGCATTTCAATTGTTGTTTAAATTTCTACATTTACTTTATGTTTTCGAATGCTTTGTTTGAATGTTTGCATTGTCTTTCGTTCAGTAGGATTAATTTTATTTTAATCGAAACCCTATTTTCAATAGAAAATTCAAAGTAATAATTAGCGATCCTAACACCACTAGTCTATTAATTACACTCGTTGGGAAATGATCCAGGCCGTTCATTATGCTATATTAGCGTAGAGAGGGTTTGGTAATTAATTTGGAACGGTACCACAACAAAGATTCGTTATCAAATTTTAGCGTCGTTGCCAGAGAACAATAATCGTGTTCATTTATCTTTAAACTGTAGTTTGTTTGTTTGTTTTTCTTCTCTTTTGCTATGAGTGTCTTTCTTATCATTTCTATTTGTACTCATTGGGTTGTTTTGATAATGACCAGGTCTTCAGGTGATAAGCTACTTGAGCTGGATCCTGAGATTGAATCGATGAGATCCAAATCGACTCTATTCCCGCCCCCCTTACTTATAATGCAAGTTAAGTTCTGAATAATAGATATGATCAATTCTAGATCTTCGGAGTGATAGAAGGATGCCAACAAGTACCGCCTATGAAAGTAGATCTAGTATAACGAAGTAGGGTGATCTCAGAATATTTGTGGAGCTACCGTGATAGGAGTTTTCCCTAAAAGCAATCTTCAAATTATCCTGAAGTTGATTTTCTCCCTCGAGACTTTCATGATTTGTCATGAAACTTAAAGGATCTATCCTAATTCACTTTCTAAGGTATGATTAGGGTAGACATGCCGATGTTTTTATTTTTTTTATCCCATATACACATCAACTATATTAGGATGAATCCTTTCGTATATTCGTACATCGAGATAAGAAGATCCGCATTCAATTCGTCTACATCATCAAGTAAAATTGAATCCTTAGAATTTCTCTCTTGAACAATTTTTCAAATCGTCTCTCTTTGATTGATTTTGCTTTCGATTACACACATTTCTTTTGACAACTTTCTCTGGATAATCTGCTTTGTAGATAAAGTAATACTCAATAGTGCAATTTCAATGAATGATATTTTATTATTTAACGATGAATCGGGAACTTACGGATGGACAAAAAACTATAAAAACTCTAATTGCTCTCATTGTTGTACATATCTAGCAATACGTAAACTGGAACGTGCGAGGAAAATTTGCTTTACCCCCTTTCGACGCGACGAAGGCATGAAGGGAGCTTTTGGGGAGGGTTCTCACAGGCCGCAACAGTAAGAATGGGTGTGGAAGACGAAATCAAGAAACGCAAAAACCCCAAGCAAACAGCGGAAACTTGAACACAAGATATAACGTGGTTCAGAATGAGTATTCCTTCTCCATGGAGGTGAGCTCTCTCACCGGGGACAATGGCCAAGCACTTTCCACTATGAATGTCCTATTTTACGGAAAGGAAACTTCCCGAGGTCGAGGAGAAAACCTCTTACAGGGGCTTACAAATACAAGAAAGAATACGTGTATCACAAGATCAAGGTTGCAGCTCTTCCTCACCGGCGAAGTGATGACAACTCTCCTCCTTCCCCTCCTGTGTCCTTGTTTTCTATCTGATGGAATGATTGCGGATCTCTTCCTTCTCCTCTCCTCTTCCCTTTTATCCTCCTTCTCTAATCCATCACTGTCTTGCGAGTGGTTCTCACCGTACATGTGGCCACCATGTCCACCTGGAGAATAATTCTGTTACAAGTACGAGGGTCGAAGGCTCCTCAGAATATTATGTGGGGACCTCCCTTTTCTGTTACATACTACCTCCTCTTTCATATTTCAGTGAACTAGGTTAGCTTGCCCCCCTCAACCTTCTACTTTTGGCGAAACTAACTTAGGTTCATAGCCCACGGGTAATATAGCCTTAAGGCTCATTTGGCCGGACCGATTCTTATTCACCTCGTCTACCTTTAGGTTTGTGTGGCCGAACCGATTATGATCCGCCCCGTCTACCTTTAGGCTTATCTGGCCGAACCGATTACGATCCGCCCCGTCTACCTTTAGGCTTATCTAGCCGAACCGATTCTGGCCTATTTCCCAACGAAGTACTTCTCCACTTTGCCGTGCCGATTACCTTCACTTACTTTCCCGTATCAATTATTCGGTACGCTGACCGTTCCTCTCTTTTTCTTCTACTGAACCCTCTAATTGGTTCGGGTAATACATTGCCTATGAGCTCTTCTATCTAGTGCGTAGAGAAGAAGTAACGGATGTATCATTAGTCAACCTTAAAAAATAGTCAAGCGAAGTTATAAGCTTGACTTTCCCACTATATATAAGGTTCTTACTCCATCCTTGGCCTTACTAATTCAGATTTACTCTGTTTCTAAAGCTTTACTGCATATACGTACGGCGGCCTAATGGGCACATGGGCCCCGCTCCTCTTTTCTCTCATGCAATCAAACTGTCACGGAAAAACCATATATAAACCTCCGCCTTTTTCTTTTAGGTATTACTTAGCGTGCCCAGCAATCCTGTCCCTTCCGCTTCTTTTCTCCTGCGACTTTCACCGGTGGCGTTCCAGCGACCCAACCTTCTTCTTCTCGTACGTTCTTCTTCCAAACCCCGAGTAAGTACTCTGCCTTGTTCACACTTATGGCTTCTAAGGCCATCCCTTCACCCGCATGGTATGAGAATACCATAACTCAACTAGATTGCAATTATTATTTCTTTAATCTTAAGGACCAATATATAGACCCTTCTATAAAATGCTGTTTTGCTACCAAGATGCATCGGCCCAATAATCCTCCTCCTGGTTCAACGTGCTTTTTCTCCGAACAGTTTCTTAATGGCCTATGTCTACCAGCGCCTCCCGCTTATCTAGACCTTTTGGACTTTTACGGACTTCCTTTAAACCAGTTCACCCCTAATTCCTTTCGTATTTTGTCAGGGGCTCTCATGGTGTTCCAACACCTAAACCTTTCCCTAACCCCTCAAATATTCCATTGTTTCTTTCAACTGAAATCTTCCAAAGCAGGTCTTTTTTATTTATCTATCCTCTCCGATTGTCAATTTCTTATGAACCTGCCTACTTCCCATAAAGGATGGGAAGAATTATACTTCTTCGTTCAGCTTCCAGTACCCCTACCCCACTCGGAAACATGGAAGCTAGGACTCCCCGAGCTACCTCCTTTCCGAGAAATGAGGACCAAATGTCCTTTCTCGGAAGTCTATAGAATATTAGGGGAGTCACATTATTGTTCAAACTACCTAATGAAAACTCCCCTTCTGAACCATTTCGGGCTGTCTCTCTTCCCTTCCACGGCCTCAGATGCAGTAGGTAGGACTATACTTACTCTTTAGTACAACTTTCTATCTGTATTAACCTTCCTGCTAACCGACGCCTTGTGTAGATAATCTGATGCAGGACGCTTTGGTGAAGGGAGAAGAGATTGAGGCGGCCAGGCAGAAGAAAACCTCCACGAAGAGGGGTAAATCAACAGCAACGCCTTCTTCCCCTCGGAAGAAGTTACGACTTGTTAAGAAGGGAGCTCCCAGCTCATCAGCTCTTCTCCCTTTCTCTTCTGATCAACTTGGTTCACAATTCCTAACCATTTATGAACCAAAGAGGAGAGGCACCACCCGAGCAGCTCCATCTTCATCTATTCGAGAGGGAGATTCCTCTTCCCACTCTCCTGCCTCCTCATCCCATCCTCATGATTCTCCCGAACCGAATCCCTATCTGCCCCGATCCCCTTAGACACACTTACCTCTCCTACTCCCCTCCAATGCGTTGACCCCAATCTTCCTTCCGAAGGAGATGACCTTCCTGTTCCGACCCCTGCGAGAGCTACATTGAGGTCATTGTTACAGATTCGTCACCCTTCGGAAATAAAATTCTTCAACCAGTCGGGCGTGCAAGGCCTGTGCGAACAAGTGGGCAAATTGTTGGCTGAGGTATTTGTTGTCTTATTCTTATCTTCACTATATGTATCTCTATATATGCCAACATATACTGATGGTTTTTCCTTCCCTTTAGGCCTCCACCCAGCATCACAAAATGGTAGTTAGACTGGCTCGATCCCAGTCCAGCGTAGAAACGCATCATTTCGCCTCCATAACGCAACAGAAAAAGCTCGTCCAGCAATTAAGCGAGAAAGAGGCGAAGGAAGATGACCTGAGGGGCCAATGCGAAGATGCGATGACGCAATTGGCCCTGGTCCAGAGCAAAAAGGAAGAGCTGCAGCGAAAAAATGAAGAACTTGAACAGCACATCTTCTTACAATCCAGTGAACTACAACAGGTGGACATCTTGGCCCGTGAACTGAAGGAATATAAAGGGTATCTTGGGGACGTCATGATCAAAACTGCTGACTCCTCGACTATAATTCTACAGCTTCAGCAAGAACACCACCGGCTTAAACTGGAGCGTCAAGCCTGGGAAGCTACCAAGAAATCCTGTATAGAAAAATGTCAGGAGCTTTCCTCCATGGTGGCGGCTCTTCCTCAAACCTTATCGCCGGTGGCTCGACAACAGTCCACCCTTCACAAAGAGTACTTTGAAGCTCTTTCAACTCTGGGACAACAAGCTATACAAGCAGCCACCGAAAAAGATGCTTTGGCGGCTAAATTGGCAGAAAGTCAAGCCCAGCTAGCCAAATGTCAAGATTAGCTGAAGGAGCAAGAAGCCGATCTTAAGGGGCGATACGTCAAGAAGGGGGTAGACCTATTTATATTAGGCTTTGAGGGGTCTTCGGCTCAAAATGCCGAACGAGGATACCCGCCCCTTGGCACGGACACCAGCTACTTAAACCCTGTAGACGCCCTAGCCAAGTGTCCTCCTGAATTATTCGAATTGTAGCTTCTAATGTTCCGCTTCTTGTAATGAAAAACAATTATGTTAACTATAACTTTTATCATCACCCTTGTATGTCTTCTTACGAGTCGAAGATTCTGGACCAACTCCAATCTTTCCTCTTTTTTATGCTATCATTCCTTTTCTTGTGTTGTACGGCACAATCATCGAGTTGGTTCGGGGACTTACTTGGAAGGTCTCGAATGACATTGTTCATATCCGACCCGATTTTGGTTCGGGGATTCGCTCGAAGGGTCTTGCATGATATTATTCATATCCGTCCCGATTTTGATTCGGCCAACACTTTAAATGACCTTTACCTGTCGATCTTCCTATCCTCTTCTTGCGGAAATGATATCAGTCTCTTCATCTTCTTCCCCTTCCCAAGAACTTTTGTCGTCGCTTTCCTTCCATTATAAATCATCACCCTCCATGTCTTTGTCCTTCTATCTCACTATCATGGCTTCAGTGGGGCACCCCATCGAAATTTCTTCAGAATCAGAATCTTTTGAGCTACAAGACTAGGTTTCGGAAGACATTGAAGATTCGGAGACCCGCTCAACCGCCACTTCATTCTTCCGCCCCCTTCCTTTTTCGCCTCCCATTCCAACTCCAACCCCTCCTACAGGGAGGTCCTTTCGTGCCTCATTCCTCTCATTCTGCAATAGGGTGTGGAATCCTCCCTTCAGATGGGAGTATACAGTAGGAGATCCTCGTGCTGCTGCTGAACTTCCCCCACTTCCACCAGCGATGGCTTTCATCCCAGTCTCCTCGGTGAGAGCTCATCCTCCTCCTTTCGATGAAAGTCCATCAGCCATTCCTCCGGCTCAAGGTGAGCGCTTCAAGGTCATCTTGGTGCTTTCTCCCCCCAAAGAGACCTCTCCTGCTTCATCTGTTAGAAGTAATCAGAGAAGATCTTCATAGATTAAGCTGATGTAATCATTTCAAATATGTCAATAAAAATGAGGGAGGGAATTGATATTTGCTTTTGTCTTTTTCTCGTAGAAGTAAGGTTTCTGTCCTCAAAAGGACTATAATCTGGTCCAAACATACCTTCTTCTACCATCTCCCGGGGATTCGGACCCTCTTAATTACAGTTATAGTTTCGGTGACCTTCCACCTACTGCTCCTACGCTTCCTCTTCTTTACTGGCATTTATTGTCCCTATTTCTTCTGTAAATAAATGTGCTCCTCTTCTTCATCGCTATAAAGACTCCCAACCCTTACCAAATGGCTTCCATCTTTTCCCTTTCCTTTCCTTCGCCATGGACAGAATATCTGAACAGGGCAGCAGTTCCTCTCCCACTGAAGAACAGATAGACGATCGCCGCTACATAGCTACCCTGGAGGAGCAGGTGAGGTATTTGTAACACCGGCTGCAGGAAGCTTCCGCCAGTAATCGCTCTCTGCGTCAACAACTGGTTGGGTCCCAAAAGGAGTTATCCAAGCAAATCTTCCTGCAGCAGTCTTACCGTCAGCAATTACTGTGCCAACATCGACCACGCAAAGGAGCTCCATCCGTTCCTCCCAATAAAGTGCTGTAATACCCTAACTCTGCTGCTTTACCTCTTCACGGGAATAAAATAATACGAAGTTTAATTAAGGACTTCAACTTCTTCCGCTTTACGGGGACAAAAATGATATATAACTGAGGAGACCTCGGTTCTTCCGTTCCGCCACCACACGGGGATTTCTTCTGCTTCGCGGGGATAAAATTTAAGTATAACCGAGGAAACCTCGGTTCTTCCGTTCCGCCACCACACGGGGATTTCTTCTGTTTCGTGGGGATAAAAATTTAAGTATAACTGAGGAAATCTCGGTTCTTCCGTTCCGCCACCATACGGGGATTTCTTCCGCTTCGCGGGGATAAAAATTTAAGTATAACCGAGGAAATCTCGGTTCTTTCGTTCCGCCACCATACGGGGATTTCTTCCGCTTCGCGGGGATAAAAATATAAGTATAACCGAGGAAATCTCGATTCTTCCGTTCCGCCACCATACGGGGATTTCTTCCGCTTCGCGGGGATAAAAATTTAAGTATAACCGAGGAAATCTCGGTTCTTCCGTTCCGCCACCATACGGAGATTTTTTCCGCTTCGCGGGGATAAAAATTTAAGTATAACTGAGGAAATCTCGGTTCTTCCGTTCCACCACCACACGGGGATTTCTTCCGCTTCGCGGGGATAAAAATAATATAATATATAACTGAAGAATCTCGGTTGTTCCGTTCCACCACCACACGGGGATATCTTCCGCTTCGCGGGGATAAAAATGATATAATATATAACTGAGGAAATCTCGATTCTTCCGTTCCACCACCACACGGGGATATCTTCCGCTTCGCGGGGATAAAAATAATATAATATATAACCAAAGCATCTCGGTTCTTCCATTCCACCACCACACGGGGATATCTTCCGCCTCACGGGGATAAAAATAATATAATATATAATCGAAGAATCTCGGTTCTTCCGTTCCACCACCACACGGGGATATCTTCCGCCTCGCGGGGATAAAAATAATATAATATATAACCGAAGAATCTCGGTTCTTCCGTTCCACCACCACACGGGGATATCTTCCGCTTCGCGGGGATAAAAATTTAAGTATAATCGAGGAAACCTCGGTTCTTCCGTTCCGCCACCACACGGGGATTTCTTCTGCTTCGCGGAGATAAAAATAATATAATATATAACCGAAGAATCTCGGTTCTTCCGTTCCACCACCACACGGGAATATCTTCCGCTTTGCGGGGATAAAAATGATATAATATATAACCGAGAAAATCTCAATTCTTCCGTTCCACCACCACACGGGGATATCTTCCGCTTCGCGGGGATAAAAATAAATATAATAAAAATAATATAATATATAACCGAAGTATCTCGATTCTTCCGTTCCACCACCACACGGGGATATCTTCCGCCTCATGGGGATAATAATAATAACATACATTGCCTAAAGGCCTTCAACCCAAAGAATGCGACACCTTCATATCATCCTTCTTTCTGCTTTCCTCCCGAAGGGGAACACTCACATCCATTCCTTCGCATGGAAATGAGGGCTTTAGTACATAATGGGCCATTAGAAAAATAAACCCTCTCTCACTATAAACGAGGAGCCCAATAGTGGTTACAAGCCCATACTTCCCTCCTTTTATAGGGGATCCTTCGTCTTCGTTTCTCTTGCTGTCTCTATCCCTTCGCCTTTTCGTCTCCTTCTTCTTCGTCTGTTCGTTTTTTCGCCTCCATACTCCGTTGCCTCACTCCTCTGCTTCAGCCCTTTCTCCTTATTCTCAGACCAACAAGATGCATTCCACCTTCTTTCAAGAAATAACGAGCTGTTACTCACATTCCAAGTGAGGCGCTGGTCAGCTGTCAGCTTCGTCTTCCTCCTCGCCTTCCCCGATCACCACCACACCTTCTCCGTCTCGCCCTTCTTCCTCTCCTCCTCCTGGAACCCTTGTTGCCTCCATCCCAGAGGAAACCGGGGTAATCAGCCCCTCCTCATTTCCTCTGTCATTTACAAACACTAGCTCCCCCATTCTTTCTCCTTCCTCCATAAAGGTTCGGAAGTCGCCTTCTCCTTCGCCGCAATATGAGGATAAACCTAAGGAGGATGTACTTCCGTATCAGCCAATGAAAGAGGCTGGCTCTCCTCTACTTTCTTTTTTCCCTGAATACGATTCCACCTCTGAACCCATGGCGATTGATATCTCCTCATTGCCTACTTCCCCCTCTACTCATCGCCTGAAGAGCCCTTCTCATCCCATGGGCACTAGCTAGGGTCCTTCTACTTCTTTCCTTCCCGCCGAAGGTTCCTCCAGCCCTGTGCTCATCTTATCATCCTCTCCGGATTCCTCGTCCAACCAGTACCTTTCCATCTCTTCTGCTATGCTTACCTCACAGTCGGCCATGGCACATGTTCTCCCTCCGGCTCATGATCTGCTGCCTCTGACTGCCACCCCCATTCTCCCCATTATAAGTGAAATTCCCCCCTCAATGTCATTCGTCCCATCTTCTTCCCTTTCCCCCAGGAGTCTTCGGATCCTGAATTTAGAGGAATTGGTTCCTCGCATGGAAAGCTTGTGGCATGCCCTTGATTTGGTATGTTTTTCCATCAGCTTTCCTAACTTTATCTTACTAATCGATTTCTTTTCAACGACCGACGAGCAGGCCTTGATCAACTACCAAGAATTGAACCGCTCTCTTCATCAATACCGAACCCAAGCTCAGGAATTGGAGCGGCGACAACAGGAAGGTTTAGCGGCTGCCCAAAATCAAGAACAGCTCCTGTTGCAACAGCTGCACCTATGCCAGGGGCAATTGAAAGAAGCTCGCCAACAAATTCAAAAAGATGCTGATACCATTACCGCTTTGCAAGAACAACAGCGAGAAGGTGTGAAATCGCCCTTATTACAGCGGGAGGTTCAACAGACCCAGCTTGACAAGGAGTCTTCCTCTTCTCAAGAATTGACCCTCCTTCGAGAACAGGTAGCAGAACTCCTTCAGGGGAAGCAACAGGACTCAGACACCATCGCTCAACTCCAGGTTCAATATCAGCAAGCACAGGATAAAATAGGGGACCTCCGCACCCGCTTATGCAAGGAGGTACAAGAAAACTCATCCCTCATAAATTATAGGGCGCATGCTCATGCCCGTCTACGCAGGCAAGAAACATCCCTCCAGAGATTGAGCACTGAGCTTGCCCGCACCAGGTCCTACTCCGAAGCGGTAGAGGGGATTTCGGCCTCCATGCGTCAGAACATGATGGAGATGACGCACCTGGTACAGCAGGATCAAACTTCCCGGGCCGACGATGTTTCCATCCTAGCCGATGCTATTATGGAGGTGTCACGACGCTATGTTGACGTACGCCGAAAGCTTCGAGAACAACAAGAAAAATGTCATAGGCTTCATCGGGATCGGAGCCCTGACCGTCCGAACCGCCAGGAGCGACTCATCATTTTACTGCGCGCCACTTATCAGGACGGATTTAATGAAGCGGTTCGGCAATATGCTGATCAAGGATTACCTCCTCCAACTTATCCTTCATTCTCTTTAAATTGGGAGGCTGGCTTTCAACGTTATCCTCCCTACCGATTTAAGCTGTAATTCGGTATATTGCTTCGAAATGGGAGCTTCCTTTCCCTCTTCTTCTTCTTTTTTCAAAGTTTATTAAAGATACCATATCGCACTTGTAAATGACTCATTAAATGGAATTTGGGGGTACTTTGCGCGTAATTAATGCAATCAAGTTAGGAAGTACACCCCTTCGGGAGTCTCACAATTCCTCTTCTTCTATTCCCCACTTCTCATACAGTGTGAAAAAGTTTTAAATGAATGGCATTCCAAGGTCGTGGAAGTTCTTTGCCTTGGTCATCTTTCAGATAATATGCTGACCCTGCTACGCGACGCGTTACTTCATAGGGTCCTTCCCAGTTTGGAGCTAGCTTTCCAGGGTCTCCAGCGGGATTAACTTTACGCAAAACCCAATCCCCTTCCTGAAATCTTCGAGGCATCACCTTCTTATTAAAGACTTGCTGCACTCTTTGCTTGTAAAGCTCTGCTCGTCTTCGTGTTGTCTCCCGCTTTTCTTCCACCAAGTCCAACTCAGTGCTTCGGATAAGTTGGTTCTGCTCTGGTTCGTACACCTCTATCCGAGCGCTACTTAAGAGAACTTCGACCGGAATAACAGCTTCCGTCCCGTATACTAAACTGAAGGGAGTTTCCCCTGTTGCAGTCTTTGGTGTAGTTCGGTAGGCCCACAGAACTTCTGGAAATTCTTCTACCCAGTTTCCTCTCTGAGCCCCCAATTTGGTCTTTAATCCTTGAATGAGAATTCTGTTAGTCACTTCCACTTGCCCATTAGCTTGAGGGTGAGCTACCGAAGTGAAAGCCTGCTGAATGTTGAGGCTCCGGCACCATTCTTTGATCTTTTTACCTTGGAACTGACGTTCATTATCACTAACTATCCTCCGAGGAATACCATATCGACAGACAATATTTTTCCATAAGAATTGTATTATAGCATTCTCGGTAATTTTGGCTAGGGGCTCTACTTCCACCCATTTGGAGAAGTAATCCACAGCCACCAATAAAAATTTCTTCTGCAAAGGTGCCACTGGCATCGAGCCCACTATATCCATTCCCCATTGATCAAAAGGACATGAATCGACCACGACTTTCATTAATTCAGCCGACCGTTCGGATCAGTTGCTATGTTTCTAACAAGCTAGGCAAGCCTGCACTATACGAGCGGCATCCTGTTGGAGAGTAGGCCAAAAATATCCTGCTAACAGGGCCTTCCTTGCTAAGGCTCTCCCTCTTAGATGATTACTGCAACAACCTTCATGAATTCCCCGGAGTACCCATTCAGCATCCTCTCTTCCCAAGAATTTCAATAAGGGTCGTCCGAAAGATGTCTCGTATAAGTCTCCATTTAAGAGGGTGAACCGTCTGGCTCGGCACATTAAAGCAGATGCTGCTGCTTTTTCTTCAGGGACCTTCCCATGCCGTAAATAAGCTATGATGTCGGTCCTCCAATCAGAAATTAGGTTTGGTTCGGGCGCGACTTCCTCCACCTTGCATATTGCTAGGGAAGTAGGGATTTCCACATGGACCATTTCCAGTGACTTCACTCCTTCCATGGCACTAGCCATCCGAGCCAATTCATCTGCCTTCCCGTTATTCTCCCGCAGGATTTGCTTTAAGAGGACTTGACTGAATTGAGCTTTTTCATTCTCAAAAGACTTCAAGTATTTATGCATCCTTTCCTCCCGAACTGCGAAAGAACCTTGAAGTTGTGATATTACCAACTGAGAATCCAAATGGATTACAATTGAAGAAGCCCCCACCGCTTTAGCAGCCTACAATCCCGCTAGAATGGCTTCGTATTCTGCCTCATTATTAGATGCCCGATATCCTAGGCGTACGGCTATGCGGGTCTCCTCCTTATCAGGGGAAATTAATAGAACACCGACATCGCTACCCGTAGATCCTGAAGAACCGTCTACGAATATGTTCCATATGTCCGATCCTTCCTCTTTTGCCGCCGAACCATCTTCTGAGCCATAAGGTACCTCCGCTAGAAAATCAGCAAGCGCTTGGGCCTTGATAACCGTTCGGGGTTGGTAGTGAATATCATATTCACTTAGTTCTACCGCCCATTTGGCCAATCTTCCGGAGAAATTGGGCTTAGTGACTACCTTGCCCAATTCGCCGTGAGTTAGAACGGTGATGGGATGAGCCAAAAAGTACGGTCTCAACTTGCGGGCGGTTAACACCAGAATATATGTCAACTTCTCTAGCTCTGTATAACGAAATTCAGCCCCTTTCAGAATATGACTGGTATAGTAAATAGGCTGTTGGTGAGAGCCTTCTTGTTTTAGCAAAACCGAACTAATAGCTCCCTCTGAGATGGCCAAATACATCCATAATGGTTCTCCGGATATTGGTTTGGCTAACAGTGAGAGTCTAGCCAAATATTTCTTCAACTCCTAGAAAGCTTGTTCGCATTGATCATCCCATTGAAATTTAGTAGCCTTACGCAGAATCTTGAAGAAAGGCAGCCCTTTGTCCGTCGATCTGGCTATGAATCGGGATAAGGAAACAATCCTGCCTACCAGATTCTGGGTCTCTCACAGATTAGTGGGTGATTTCATGTTGCACAGTGCCTGCACCTTCTCAGGGTTAGCTTGCAACCCTTTCTCAGTTACTATGTACCCCAAGAACCTGCCGCTTTTTACCCCGAACAGGTATTTGTTAGGGTTTAGCTTTATATTAAACCGTCTCAATGCAGCGAAGGTTTCATTTAAGTCCTTGACTAAATCTCGAGTGGTCTTCGATTTGACTAATATGTCATCCACGTAGACTTCCACATTCTTCCCTTTCTGCTCTACAAAGATCTTGTCCATAAGACGCTGATAGGTGGCCCCTGCATTCTTTAATCCGAACGACATTACCACATAAGCGTATAACCCTCCTGCAATCACAAAGCTAACCCTCTTTTGATCTTCTTTGGCCAAAGGTATTTGGTGATATCCTTGATATGCATCCATTAGGGACACCACTTCATATCCTACAGTAGAGTCTACCAACTGATCAATACGAGGCAAGGGGTAGCAGTCTTTAGGGCACGCTTTATTCAAATCACGAAAATTGATACACATCCTCCATTGCCCCGAAGGCTTGGGGACCAAAACTACATTGGAAACCTACTTGGGAAACTGGATTTCCTTTACATGACCCGCTTTTAACAGTTTTCCACCTCTTCAGCTATGACCTTGTCCTTCTCTGGCCCAAAATGTCGCCGCTTCTGTTGGACAGGTCGGGCTCCTCTGGTTATATTGAGATGGTGTTCAGCCACGTGAGGGTTAATCCCAGTGAGATCATGCACATCTCTCGCAAAGATGTCTTCATTCTTTTTCAGGTAGGCCACCAGCTCCTCCTTGACTTCCAGATGTTGTGCTACTCGTGTAGCCTTTCCCGGAGCGATTTCCACCAGCTCTCCTTCCTCTATTTTGTCGGCCTTGGGGGGGGGGATTCTTCCAGGACACAGATGTCCGAAATGATGATAGCTTTGCCTTTGAGGTCATCGGTTCGGGCCTTCTTTTGATCATCCCGAACCATTTGTACGTAGCATCTCCTGGAGGCCTTACATTCTCCATGAACTTCCCCACCAATTGTCCATAGAAAATTTGAACGGTGATGCGGAAGCTACCGCCTGAAAAAGGGTAAGGAAAGGACGCCCAAGAATAGCATTATAAGTGGATGGAGCGTCCACGATGAGGAAAGGGATTATACTAGTTTTTTGGCTGGGCTTTACACCCAGAGTCAGAGGCAATGAAATCTGCCCTCTAGGGTGGACCACATGCCCTGCAAATCCAAAGAGAGGGGTGGCCACATCTTCTAGCTGGGCATTTCCCAGCTGCATATGTCCGAAATCTTCCTGGAAAAGGATATTGACGGAGCTTCCCGAATCAATCAACACCGTGGCCACTTCATAATTGGCCAAGGATATACGAATAACTAGGGCGTCCGTGTGGGGCAGTAGGACACCTTGTAGATCTTCCGGCCCGAATGAAACGAGCGGTGCAATTTGAACAGTCTGGTCAGTGACGATGGCTAAACTCTCCATAAGACGGGCGTATGACTTCCGCGCCCAGTTAGAGTCCCCGTCGGTAGGTCCTCCAACTATAACATGAATAACCCCCCGTGTGGGAGCGTTATCTAGATGGGACGAGGGACCCTCACCTGATGGGCCTTCTTGAGAGACAACCTCCTGGGATGGCGTTTGGGGGAAAGTGACTTGAGATTGTTGATTATACGGCCCTGGACGGTTTACATTGGGTCGGGGGCCTCACCGTGCTGGTCCTCCCACCTGGAACCGCACTTGCGGATATACGGTTTGGAGGCGATCCAGTTCCTCCTGTAACTTGAAACATCGGCCACTAGCGTGGCCATATTCCGTATGATATTGGCAGAAGAATGGGGCGGGGGGATTACGTGGGATCCCCCTGTATCCTAAGGGTCGTTGCAGCAGACCCTGTTGGTCATAAAACTCCATCTCCCGCTCCTTCCAAGTCCTCGTAGGAGGAAGTGCTTTAGCGGCCATAATTTGTAGCAGTATGCAGGATGACGCATGTAGTAGTGGGACGAGGCCTAGAGCCCTTATCGAAAGGTCGCACATATTCCCGCCGAGGGGGTGCTTGAAGAGGGGCGGGGCGAGCTCTTTCAGTTGGAGCAGTGCAGCGTGTTCGACTCTCTTCAATCCTTCCTCCTCGCGGATAAATTGCTCTGCCGCCTACGACTCCTCATAGCTTGTCGTGAGTTGTCTTAATATGGAACTAAGGAAGGGGCCCTTCTTTAGCCCGTGAAGAATATCGCCTCTGAAAGCTTCTGATCTAGCAGAGGAGATTCCCCTAGCTGTAGAAGTGAATCGGTGGAGATATTCTCTAAGGGATTCTGAGGGTTCCTGGGTGATATGCGTCAGGATATAGGCGTCATGCTTATACGCCTTGCAGCTGGCAAACTCCTGGCTGAACATCCTCTGAAAATCAGCTAAACAAGTAATGGATCCCGGAGGCAGAGTATTAAACCATTTTTGTGCCGAGCCGGTTAAGGTGGTTCGGAAAACTCGGCATTTGAGAGCATCGGTATAACAGTGGAGCGAGGCTGCTCCGTCGAATTGCGACAGGTGCTCTTCGGGATCCGTTGAGCCCTCATACTTATTGATCTGAGGATTCCGGAAGTGGGAGGATGTCCATGGTAAAGGGACTGGGTTCATATACTTCTGGAGGTCCGGTTGATTAACTTTCGCCCTGTTCTTCCCTTCAAGTTTGGGTGAAGGGCATAGTGTTCTGAGGTGCTCTTCCCCCAAGTCCTTCTCCAGGCCCTACTTCCACATTGACGTGATGCGAGAGGAGGAGGCATTTAGGGTGGACCCCTGGAGGAAGGTTCACCGGAATGAGGATGCAGATATCCGGTCCTTCTCCTCTCTCTAGCAAGGGCCTCTGTAATAGCGTCATCCATCAAGACCTTCAACTGTGATGGTAGGAGGGTGATGGAGCGCTCCTCCACTGCGGAGGCAGCGGGTTGTTGTATCTCTTCAGGTTGCATTTCAACGTCCAGCTCAATGTTTTCCACAGACGGCGCCAACTGATGCGGCGAGGAAAATTTGCTTTACCCCCTTTCGACGCGACGAAGGCACGAAGGGAGCTTTTGGGGAGGGTTCTCGCAGGCCGCAACAGTAAGAATGGGTGTGGAAGACGAAATCAAGAAATGCAAAAACCCCAAGCAAACAGCGGAAACTTGAACACAAGATATAATGTGGTTCGGAATGAGTATTCCTACTCCACGGAGGTGAGCTCTCTCACCGGGGACAATGCCCAAGCACTTTCCACTATGAATGTCCTCTTTTACAGAAAGGAAACTTCCCGAGGTTGAGGAGAAAACCTCTTACAGGGGCTTACAAATACAAGAAAGAATACGTGTATCACAAGATCAAGGTCGCAGCTCTTCCTCTCCGGCGAAGTGATGACAGCTCTCCTCCTTCCCCTCCTGTGTCCTTGTTTTCTGTCTGATGGAATGATTGCGGATCTCTTCCTTCTCCTCTTCCCTTTTATCCTCCTTCTCTAATCCATCGCTGTCTTGCGAGTGGTTCTCACCGTACACGTGGCCACCATGTCCACCTGGAGAATAATTCTGTTACAAGTACGAGGGGCGAAGGCTCCTCAGAATATTATGTGGGGACCTCCCTTTTTCTCACCTCCTCTTCCATATTTCAGTGAACTAGGTTAGCTTGCCCCCCTCAACCTTCTACTTTTGGCGAAACTAACTTAGGTTCATAGCCCACGGGTAATATAGCCTTAAGGCTCATTTGGCCGGACCGATTCTTATTCACCTCGTCTACCTTTAGGTTTGTGTGGCCGAACCGATTACGATCCGCCCCGTCTACCTTTAGGCTTATCTGGCCGAACCGATTACGATCCGCCCCGTCTACCTTTAGGCTTATCTAGCCGAACCGATTCTGGCCTATTTCCCAACGAAGTACTTCTCCGCTTTGCCGTGCCGATTACCTTCACTTACTTTCCCGTATCAATTATTCCAGGCGCTTGCGCCCGACCCGTTCCTCTCTTTTTCTTCTACTGAACCCTCTAATTGGTTCGGGTAATACTTTGCCTATGAGCTCTTCTATCTAGTGCGTAGAGAAGAAGTAACGGATGTATCATTTGGTTTATAAAACATTGATTTGTTTTGGTATTTATTTGGTTTATAAAACCTTGATTTGGTTCTACCCGTGGAAAAGAGAAAAGAGAGTAGAATTCCACGTGTAACTTACTTTACGAGGTCATAATTCATGAAATAAATTGGGCTTTTGAATTACATAAATTATTTTGTGTTAAAATCTACTTTTCTTATTTATATTTTTTCACACTTAACTTGTTTGTTTGAACTTGCAAAAATACTTACAAAGGAAATGTTTTTTTTTATCTTTAAGGTCAAACCTTATTTCCATTTAACTTTCGTATTCATCGAGGATCCATCCTAATACTAAGAAATTTGAACTAATGGGTATTTTGAGAACAGGTGAACTCAATTTGCATTATGTAAAAGGTTAGGTGCTCAGCATAATAAATTGCCAAATGAAAAATAAATAATTGTGATGAGATGATTTAACAAAGGCAGGCTGATGGTGTCATCTTCTTTGGCCCACTCAGATGTTACTTTCCTTCCTTAAGGGCTCCTGAAACCTTCTGGCCAAATGCTAAATCTGTCATTCAAAGAGAATTGTTAGAGATGGATCGACATTACCGACACGACCTCTCCGACGCTCAAGTCAGAATCGGAAGACAACTTTGTGTACCAAATAGGGAAGAAAAAAATCATCCTCTATTTCCCCCATCTATACCCCTTTTATAGGCAATTTGTACCGTCTTACTCCGAGATGAATTTACTTTAATGTCCCTATCAACCCGTTGAGATGCAACCGTTTTTCCCACTTCTTTTCAAAATAACTTCTTTCTTGCCTTCCATGTGTCTCTCCTTCATCCTTATTAAATACCTAAAAACAAATCATACACAAATTTCCAAATAATAATAATAACAATAAAAAGATCCCTTGACATCTCATCTTATGATACTCCAGAATATCCACATTATCCATCTTTATCGAATTCGAGAAGTCTTCATAAAACTCAAAAAACTAACAAGGTGCTCGGGAAATACATATGTTGGTTGGAAAATGCATAAGCTGTTTGGGAAATACACATACTGCTCAGGAAATGCACATGCTAGTCGAGAAATGCATAGGTTCTCGGAAAATACACATACTGCTCAATATTAACACTTCACATGACAAAGCTCTGAATTATCTACACTATTCATCCATACTGAACTCAAAAAATACACATGCTGGTTAGGAAATGCACATGCTAGTCGGGAAATGCATAAGCTACTCAGGAAATACACATACTATTCAATATTAACACTTCACATAACAGAGTTCTGAATCAACTATACTGCCCATCCCTACTGAGCTCGGGAAATACACATGCTAGATGGGAAATGCACATGCAGCTTGGGGAATTGTACATACTGCTCAATATTAATACTTCATCTAAAAGAGCTTTGGGTCAACTATATTGTCCATACCTACTTGGCTCGGGAAATACACATGTCAGTCGGAAAATGCGCATGTTGCTCGGGGGACTGTACATACTGCTTAATATTAATACTTCACATAACAGAGCTCTGGATCAACTATACTGCTCATTCCTATTGAGCTCGGGAAATACATATACTGGTTGAGACATACATATGCTGGTCGGGAACTGTATATACTGCTCAATATTAATATTTCACATAATAGAGCTCTGAATCAACTACACTGCTCATCCCTACTAAGCTCAAGAAATATGCATGCTGGTCGGGAAATACATATGCTGGTTGAGAAATGTACATATATGTCTCAGGAAATCTATTAAATACTCTGCAGTACTCTGGAAATGCACACATGGCTCAAGGAATATATATGCTACTCAGGAAATACATACATGACTCGGGAAATCTATAAAATACTCTACGCAAAAACAAAGTGCTATGGATTCTGAAAATACACTAAATGCTCTGTAAATATAAAGAAGTTCTCTGAAAACATACTAGGTACCCTACCTTAGCTAAAAAATCTCGAACCCATCATAAGTTCCCCCCTCTTTAGTAAAATTGAAGAGCAAAGTCAAATAAAGTTTTACAAGTATCTATTGAAAATACTTTACTAACCTTAAGCAAACACAATATCCTGCCTTAGCAAAAAACCCCTGAACCCATCATATGTTCCCCCTCTTTAGTAAAACTGAAGAGCAAAGTCGAATGAAGTTTTGTAAGTGTCCACTAAGAATGCTTCACTGAACTCAAAAACAATCACCATACCCTATCTTGCTATGCTTTATACAATCACCATGTCACTAGGCGTAGAGCCTGAATAATTTATTTTAGCCTTCAGGCTGTCACATTAGGCGTTGCGCCCAAGATAATTTTACTTAGCCACTATAGCGGATTGTTATAATCCCGTAAAGAGAATATAATTACCTATCCCTTAGGCTGTTATATGTAGGAGATCGTTGGAATGCTAGGGGAGGTGAATAGCTTGTTTTTGTTTCTACAAAAAGATTAGCAGAAGCACAAACAAAAACAACAATAATAAAGGAAATGAAAAACACAATGCTAACACAAATCCTTTACATGGTTCAGAGATAATGCTCCTACTCCACGGCGATCCTTAAGGTGGATCAATCCTAAGCAATCTCACTATGAAGCTTTCTTTTACAAACAACCCTCCTCTTCTTACAATGGATGAATATGAAGTTTAGGGAGGAGGAGGGAAATTAAAACACTATAAAGCTTGAAAAAATCGTGGAGGCTTGAGAAGATGATCAGAAAGTAAGTATTAGCCCTCAAAGCCACCACCAACCCTCTTTTTATAGAGAGAGGGATGTTTTTATAGAGAAGATGGCGACATCAGTCGACTGGCAATACCAGACGATCATTGTCGACTTTTCGGCTGACTCGATCGAGCACCTAACGGTCGATACATCGTATCGATCGATACTGTAAGTATGAATAATTCATACTTGAATTGACTCCCTAGACCTAGACTCAATCTTCTAGCTCTTCCTTAAGCCTTGCGTCTCCAGGATGTTGGGTTTCTGGCACCGTGGCGAGTGTGTGTTCGAATATGTTTCGTAAACCTGTGCACAGCGGAAGGAATAAAATAATAAATCTAATTTATTACAACACATACATCACACGCATGCATAGTACAACATGCGTAGATATAACCATAAATTCAAATTTTTTGCAATAAAAGGAAATTTATACTACGTATACCTGACGTATCACGTGTAGCGGGAAAGACATCAACCGGAACGATTCTCGCTAGAATCGTCTCTATCCGTATCCATGCCGAGTATCTTCGGGATGAATTCACAAAGTCATGAGCCTCGTCTTCGTACGGGTTACTAGCCTCGTGTTGAAGACGATGTGATCGAGAGAAGATCACGATCTGAATAAAAATTCGGATCCAAAACGAGTCCTCAAAAACTCGCTTCTCCGGAGAGGTATTCGTCAACCGTTTGACGAATCCTTCGTCCTCCACCTATGAGGATTACCAGAGATCGAATCTCCGACAAGGCTACCGCTGTCGGAGCTCCAAACATCATCCAAACGACGCTTCGACGAGAAGGAAATAAGCTATCCAGAAAACTGGACAGCTTTTGGTGGAGGAATAGGGGTCTGCCAAAAGGGAAGGTTGAGAGGGGGTTGGGCGGCAACTACTAGATTAGGGCTTAAAAAAACCCTTAAGCCCTATTTTATAGAGAACAAATTCTCTTAATGGTTATCGGATCATAACCAAAAGCCCATTAACCCGCTCCATTAATTTAAGTTAAAATAAACCAAACCATGATGGTTTATTTTAATTTAAAACGAACCGAACCAACTTTGGTTCATTCATTTAAAACAAACCAAACCCTTTGATTTATTCTCCTCCATTGGATTAGAACCAAACCAATTTGTTTCATCCATCATGTCTTCATAAGACACGACCCATCCACGCTTCCATTGTGACTGAAACGATTTCATGCTCGCTCCATGTTTGGTCCAACCAAACCTAGTTTCTCTCGGTCTGAGAATCTCATTCTCAAGCTCGTTTTAAATCCTTCGGATTACTCTTGTTGTGCGTGTGACCAAATAGGTTCTCGGTTTATGTTGGCCGTCTATAATTAACCATTAATTATAGAACGATCATGAGTGACACCTAGTAGTACATCATGATCCCCAATTAACCGAAAAGATCAATGGTTGATCCATAACTATTTCTGAAACCCTTCAGCAGCTCGAATAAATTGTGCCCCATTCCCTTCACTCATCTTATACCCACTCGGTTCAGGACATGGTCTATAGTGTTAGTCCCCACTAGGCTGACTACGTCACACCTAGCCCAAGTATCATTTCCTCGTCCTACGGATTCTAGTTACTGCACATGTATCGAAGAGTACCTTACTCTAAACATGTAATGCTTTGGCCAAAGACTTTAGTAACAATCGGATGAGAGGCCATGGGTATACATCTCCTCGCAAGGAGTGGTGAATCCTTTATAGGCTATTCAAACACCTTCGATCACTTCGACTTATACCCAATCATCTCAGGTCCACATCTCCTCAGAGATGCTTCCTTAAGATGTCAAAGCATAAGTCTTTATGATCAAGATGACTTGAATACCGCAAGTCAAAGGAACATCGCACTTAAGCTACAATAAGAACTTCATTGACATATCTATATATGCAGAGAAACATATGAATTCTTACGGCTGGTCACTCCAATGAACTAGTTACCATAACTAGCATCCACGATTAACTCCGGACATCACAATGTCTCCAGCCAGTGAGAATCAGCTGCTTGGATACACCAAGGAGTATACCTCGTGCTAGTCTCGACAGAATCAATGGTGTCCAAATCCATCAATTCATCGACTAGAGATAATTCCGATACATCACAATTACACATGTAGAGATACTCACAAGTTGTGATCCAATCACAAATTCTCTCATGCTGTGAATCGTATCGTGGACATTCAGTAAATGAGTTTAAGATCTAATCAAATACATAAAACATGTATACTCAAATAGTGAATCTTCATTTATCATATAAATGGTTTGAACATAAGGCGATTGCCTTAGGACATCTCTCATATATTACTAACACACGATCCCTCCGAGTCCGTGACTTGTTCATCCTTTGTGCTTTGCTTCCAAGAGCTTCCTTCAGTTTTGTCATGTCTTGGGTTTCCCTTTGCCAAAGTGCGCTTAGACTTTACGCCGCCAAGACTACATGCTTGGACTTATGCTGCCAAGACTTGCCTTTGGACTTCCTTTTGCCAAGGTCCGTTTGGACTTAACACCGCCAAGACTACATGCTTGGTCTTATGCCGCCAAACCTTTTCCTTGGACTTCTCTTGCCAAGATCATACTTGGACTTTGCCTTTACCAAGCCTTCATACTTGGAATTCCCTGTCACTTAAACATATTCACAATTAGATCACAGAGTATTGCCTAACTTAGATGATTATCCAAACATCAAAACATATAAATGCTTGGGGCATTGTTGCACCAACAATCTCCCTCTTTTTGATGTTTGACAATCATTTAAGTTAGGTCTTTAAAAACAGGCATATAATCATATTTCCAATATGAATTCTAACTTAAACATTCCTTCTCCCCCTTTGACATACATCAAAAAGAGAAGGATTCATAAATTTCATAAAAGAATTAAATTTGTTGTAATCTTGAACTAAGGTATAAGATTGAAATTAAGCTCCCCGTTAATCCAAGATATGGTTCATGATGAATGACTAACTTGTGGAGCAAAGCCTAACAAAATATTGATGGTTAAATCCTACCTTTGCAGCAACAATGTAAGTTTGGGGATGAAAAGATATATATTATGAACCCCCCCTAAAACATTGCATCAAACAGTCCTAAAAACTTGTTTATACTGAATATTATCATACCATAGTTTTAGGACACTCAAGGATACACTTAAAAGCAGGAAATAGAGATTTTTATCAGAAAATACGATTGTATCATCTTGGTGGTTTCTCGATCATGATGATGTATACGAAATCGAATTTTAGCCTTTTATTTAACTTGAAAATGCATTAGAAATTCTAGAAACCTCGAAAAATCATGAAATTTGCTGTAAACATTTCTGAAATCATTCTTTATCAAGGAAAAATAATTTGAAAAATATATGTTTTTCAGATTTCAAGATTGATACAAACTTGAAAACTAACAAAAGTTCTAATGTTTTTGCAAACTTTGTATCACTTTTGCGTTTCACTTAAAAACTGTTTTTCAAAATATGATAAACATAGTTTAAATCATGTTTTATTTGACATTTCCAATCACATTCTTGGAGCTATATGCACATCAATTGTGTATAAGTCTTCCCAATGATTGGTCCAATGAAGGATTAATGTCTCTGGATAGTACTTTGGTCCATAGTAATGCATCATAACAAGCATGATGAACCAAGTGCATCTTCCTAATATCTCACATGTTGTCTAAGTGGCTCAATACAAAAATCATAGTTTCTTAGGTGTTTTGTGAGATGCTTAAAGGTATAAGTCCTAGAATTTCTATAGGATCATGCAGACCTATACTTTTATTCAACTAAGCACATCCCAAGTTCTCTCCTTAGTGATGAAAATTCTACTTTGAGGAGAGGCTTGGTAAAGATGTCGGCTAGGTTGGACTTAGATTCAATGTAATTAAGCTCAATGTCCCCCTTAGCCACATGATCTCTAATGAAGTGATATTTTACTTCAATGTGCTTGGTCCTAGAGTGATGCACCGAATTTTTGGTCAAATTTATGGTGCTCACATTATCACAAAATACTTTCATGTTAGAGTAAGATAGCTCATAGTCCTCTAAGGTATGTTTCATCCATAGTAGTTGAGCTACACAACCATCCATAGCCACATACTCGACCTCGGTGGTGGATAGAACAACACAAGGTTGCTTCCTACTACTCCAACTAACTAGGGAGGACCCAAGAAATTGGCATCCACCACTAGTACTCTTCCGATCCAATTTGCAACCGGCATAATCGGAATCAGTGTACCCAACCAAATCAAAAGACCTAGTCCTACATTTAGTGTGCCTTTAATATATCTTAAGATTCTCTTAACGACAACTAAATGAGATTCTTTGGCACATGATTGGTACCTAGCACACATATCAACCACAAATAATATATCGGGTCTACTAGCAGTTAGGTATAAGAGACTACCAATCATACTCCTATAGAGTTTAAGGTCAATTTGTTTTCCTTCATTATCACTATCTATTTTTGTATTAGTTGCCATAGGGGTTGACACTACTTTAGCATTTTCCAACCAAATTTCTTAATCATTTTCTTAGCATATTTGGTTTGGTAAATATAAATTCCTTCACTTGTTTGTTTGACTTGTAGTCCTAGGAAGAAATTTAGTTCCCCAACTAGACTCATCTCAAACTCATTTTCCATATTCTTGATAAAGTCTTGAAGAAGATCATCATTTGTTGACCCAAAGATAATGTCATCGACATATACTTGGGCTATAAAGATGTCCTTTGATGTTGACTTTATAAATAGAGTTTGATCTACACTACCACTCTTAAAGTCCTTAGAGATTAAGAAAGATGATAATCTTTCATACCAAACCCGTAGAGCTTGTTTCAAACCATATAAAGCTTTCCTAAGCTTGTATACATGGTTTGGATATTCCATACTCTCAAACCCGGGAGGTTGTTCTACATATATCTCTTCCTTAATGAACCCATTTAGGAATGCTGATTTAATATCCATTTGATAGAGTTTGAAACCCATATAAGAGGCATACCCTAATAGGATCCTAATAGACTCTAATCTAGCAACCGGGGCATATGTTTCATCATAGTCAAGTCCTTCAACTTGATTAAAGCCCCTTGCAACTAACCTTGCCTTATTCCTAGTAATATTTCCTTGGTCATCTAGTTTGTTCCTAAAAACCCATCTTGTAGTAATGATGGTGTTGTCATTAGGTCTAGGAACTAACTCTCATACTTGACTCCTTTCAAATTGAGCCAATTCATCTTGCATTGCTAAGATCCAATCTGGATCAAGTAATGCATCTTTGATTGTTTTGGGCTCAATTTGGGAGATTAGTGCTATATAACTAGAGGGATCTCTATGAAATGACTTAGTCCTAACTCCTTGATATAATTCACCTATAATTTGATCTAGAGGGTGATTTTGATGAACTCTTATTGTTCTAGGAGGTGTATTAAATTGAGTTTGATCATGATTATTCTCAACCCTTCTTTCATCATCGGAATCACCTCTAACTCCCCCTTGATTCAATTCTCCCCCTTGATCATTACCCCCTAAAGTTAAATCTTGAAATTGTTGGATAATTTCTTGATTTTTGTCGTTGATATCATCATCAATAGGGGATTTCCTAGGGTATGTATTAGAGGTTTCATCAAATTGGACATTTGAAGACTCCTCAATCTTTTGAGTTCTTTTATTATAAACTCTATACCCTACACTAGTGGATGAGTATCCAACTAGGATTCCCTCATCAGCTTTGGACTCAAATTTATCGAGGTTGTCTTTGGTGTTTAAAATATAGACTTTGCATCCAAAGACTTTAAAATAGTGAATTGTACCATTCCATAATTCAAATGGGGTTTTTCCTAAAAACCTATGAATTAAAACCCTATTTTGGATATAGCAAGCGGTGTTAACCGCTTCCGCCCACAAGTAGCTAGGTAAAGAATATGCATTTAGCATAGTCCTAGCCGCTTCTTGTAGGGCACGCATTTTCCTTTCCACAACCCCATTTTGTTGGGATGTTCTAGGACAAGAAAACTCATGCTTGTACCCTTGTTCTAAGCAAAAGTTTGAGAAGTTAGAATTCTTAAATTCTCCACCATAATCACTACGGATCCGGTTGATTTTGAGCTTTCTTTCATTCTCTACTCTCTTGCTAAATCCTATGATTATTCCTAGGGTTTCATCCTTATTTTTCATGAAAAATACCCAAGTAAATATAGAGAAATCATCTACTATTACTAAGCAATATTTACTACCAATCATGGAAGGGGTACTATGACAATCAAATAAGTCCATATGCAATAGTTCTAAAGGTAAAGCGGTACTAAGTAAAGTTTTACCTTTGTGTGATGTTTTTGATTGTTTCCCTTCTTGTCATGCATCACACATTTTGTCCTTGAGAAACTTGACTTTTGGCAACCCTTTGACTAACTTCATTTTGGCTATTTTGGCTATGTTCTTCATGTTTATGTGCCCTAGCCTCCTATGCCAAAGCCAACACTCTTCCTCTTATGCAATAAGACACTTAGTAGAAGCATTAGTAGCATAGGATAAATCAACATAATATATATTTGATTTCCTAAAACCTACTAGCATGCAATCATTTAGAGTTTTGTGTCTTATAAAACATTTTGAAGAGTCAAATTGAACATCAAAATTTGCATCACATAGTTGGCTTACACTAAGTAAATTAAATTTCATATTTTTAACTAATAACACTTTATGAATGGCAAGGTTGGGGGATGCCTCAATTGTGCCTTTTCCTAGAATCTTAAGTTTGCCACTATTTCCAAAAGACACTTTCCCCTTGCTAGTATGGTTGATAGTTGAAAATTTACTCTCATCACCGGTCATGTGTTTTGAGCACTCACTATCAACAATCCATAAGCTTGGTTCTTCTACCTATACAACATGAAAAAATGCAAGCCTACCCAAATTTTAGGACCACTAGCATCAATCAAAAACTTCTTAGGGACCCAAGCCTTTCTAACCTTGCTCCTAAAGGTGGATTTTCTACTAACAAGAGATGTAAATGCTACCTCCTTTTTATTAAGCCTATATCCTATTCCGACCTTGTTGTAAATAGCCCTTTGATCCTTAATTATCATATCTAGGAATTTAGAGCCATTTGTAAATTTTTCTAAGCATGCTCTTAGTTCACCTATTTCTTTTCTTAATTCATCATTTTCATCTCTAAGTGTACATGTATCATTACAAAGTGGTTCTACATTTTTAAGTGACTTAATTTCTACTTTTAAATCCTTAATCCTAGTTTTTGATCTATTTAAGGCATTTTGAAGGCATGAAATGGTTTTGTAAAGTAAATCTACCCTAGGGGAGTTGCTTACCTCATCATCACTAGATGATGATTCGTCGCTTGAAGAAGAGGATGAAGACTTCTCACTTGAGCTTCCGGTTTCCTCCTCCAAGGCCATGAGGGCTAGATTCTGGGTGGCATGACACACTTCTTCATCATCGGAAGAGTCCTCCAAGCTTAGTGTGTCTCATGTTTGTGCCACCATTGCCTTCTTCTTCTTATTCTCCTTCTTTTCCTTCTTCTCCTTATGCTTCTTTTCCTTCTCCTCCTTCTTCTTTAGTTCCGAGCAATTTGACTTGATATTCCCTTTCTTGTTGCAACCATAACAAGTTATGTTAGATGAAGGAATTGAACTAGTAGAAGACTTGCCTCTTGAGGATTGGAACATCCTCCTCACATCCTTCTTGGTGAGTTTCCTTGACCTCCCACCAAACTTCTTGACATAATGAGCCACCTCGCTTGCCGATAGCTCATCTTCACTACTAAATGAGTCTTCCTCGGATTCGGATGAGGAAGACACTTCTTTCTTCTCCTTCTTCTTCTTGTCCTTCTTCCCTACAAAAAGAGCTACACCTTTCTCTTTGGATGAAGTGTTAGCTTGCTCGTGCAACTCAAATTCACAAAATAACTCATCTAATTTAACCAAAGAAAGATCCCTAGAGACCTTATAAGCATCTACCATTGAAGCCCATAAGGTTGTTCTAGGGAAGGCTTGGAGTACATACCTCACAAGGTCTCGATTGTCGACCTTCTCACCTATCACATGTAGTCCGTTGACTACTTCCTTGAAGCGGCCGTGCATTTGGCTCACGGTCTCATTGGTCTTCATGGCGAAACTTTGGAGTTGGCCTATTAGGAGATCTCTCTTGGCTCTTCTTGTTTCCTTGGATCCCTCGTTGAGCTCAATTAACTTCTCCCAAAGCTCCTTTGCCGATTCGAAAGGCCCCACCTTGCTTAGTTGCTCCTTTGACAACCCACATTGAAGTGTGGTTGTTGCTTTGGCGTTGGCTTGAGCCTTCTTAGCCATGTCCCTCGTCCAATCCTTGGTCGGTATGGGCGCTCCGTGTTCATCGACCGACTTCTCGAATCCGTCTACAACACTAAACCAATTTTCAATATCGTTCATAAGGTAGTATTCCATCCTACCTTTCCAGTAGCCAAAGTCATTGCCATCGAAGAAAGGAGGCTCGCCGTGCTATACCCCTCTTGGAAAGCCATCTTGATCTGGTTGATTTTTAGATCTTCCGATGCGATCCGGGCTAGAGATCATTGGAATGCTAGAGGGGGGGGGTGAATAGCTTGTTTTTGTTTCTACAAAAAGATTAGCAGAAGCACAAACAAAAACAACAATAATAAAGGAAATGAAAAACACAATGCTAACACAAATCCTTTACGTGGTTCGAAGATAACGCTCCTACTTCACGACGATCCTTAAGGTGGATCAATCCTAAGCAATCTCACTATGAAGCTTTCTTTTACAAACAACCCTCCTCTTATTACAATGGATGAATATGAAGTTTAGGGAGGAGGAGGGAAATTAAAACACTAGAAAGCTTGGAAAAATCGTGGAGGCTAGAGAAGATGATCAAAAAGTAAGAATTAGCCCTCAAAGCCACCCCCATCCCTCTTTTTATAGAGAGAGGGCTGTTTTTACCGTTGGGCTATGATCAATCGACTGATGTACAACATCAGTCGACTGCTGCCGAAGCCAATGGCTTCTGACAAAGCAAATCCACGGAGATACACAACCGCAATTTCCAATGGCTGCCTAATTAGTCGACTGATGAAGCGATCAGTCGAGTGATTGCCACCCGGAGTCGAGTGAGACTCCATTCTGTGCCCATCGTCGACCTGATCAGTCGACTGCCGATATTGGTAGTCGAATGATGGCGACATCAGTCAGTCGACTGCTAATACCAGGCAGTCGACTGTTTGTCAGCTTTTCAGCTTGACTCAGTCGAGCACCCTAACAGTCGACTGATACATTGTATCAGTTGACTGATACTCATCAAGTATGAATAATTCATACTTGAATTGACTCCCTAGACCTAAACTCAACCCTCTAGCTCTTCCTAAAGCCTTGCGCCTCTAGGATGTCTCCGAGTTCGCGACTTGTTCATCCTTTTCACTTTGCTTCCAAGAGCTTCCTTCGGTTTTGTCATGTCTTGGGTTTCCCTTTGCCAAAGTGCGCTTGGACTTTACGCCGACAAGACTACATGCTTGGACTTACGCTACCAAGACTTGCCTTTGGACTTCCTTTTGCCAAAGTCCATTTGGACTTAATGCCGCCAAGACTACATGCTTGGTCTTATGCCGCCAAACCTTTTCCTTGGACTTCTCTTGCCAAGATCATACTTGGACTTTGCCTTTACCAAGCCTTCATACTTGGATTTCCCTGTCACTTAAACACGTTCACAATTAGATCACAAAGTATTGCCTAACTTAGATGATTATCCAAACATCAAAACATATAAATGCTTGGGGAATTGTTGCACAAACATTATATTAGGCATAGAGCCTTGAAAAAATTTTACTTAGCCACTATAGCGGGTTGTTATAGTCCCACAGAGGGAGTGCAATTACCTAACCCTTAGACTATTATATTGGGTGTAGAGCTTTGAAAAAATTTTACTTAGCCACTATAGCGGGCTGTTATAGTTCCACAAAGGGAGTGAAATTACCTAGCCCTTAGGCTTTTATATTAGGCGTAGAACCTTGAAAAAATCACCTGATTTCTACAAAAGAACACACTTCTAAGAAAATTTTATTTACTTTTTGAGAAAAAAAATAGAAAACCTGAGAAAAGATCACCTTCCTCCCTCCATTTTCCAGGCACAAACCCTACTCAACTCTCCCCCTGAGTCCCTCCTCCATATGATTATGTACCTCAAACAATACACCCTCACATTGAATCATCACAAACATAAAAAAATCTAATATTGATTCCTTTTTCCAATCCCCTTAACAACATTTTCCTCCCTTCATATGCCATTTTCACTTCATTTTCTTTTTTTCCTTAAAAAAGAACCTCCTCACTCATCACTTAACATAACTCAGCTATGCTCCTTAGAAACCCTAACTCCTGATGTGTACAAATCATATAGGGTTTTGGAGTAGTTTTAGCACACATCTCATTGCATTTCATACTTGTTTCATGCATATTCTCCCTTGTTTTGCATTCATTTACTATTTTCTAGTTCAGAGATCTACTTTTGTTAATTTATGTGTAGGATAATATTTTTGGAGCAAAAATGAAGCATTTTGTGGAGCACGAACATTAAAGAACATGCTCTGGCCATGTCCCAAGACATAGCCATGTTATCGAAGAGAAACGAATCAAAATGAAGGCTCCAGAAAGACACACGGTCGGTCGTGTTAAATTTCCAACCCAATTTTCAAACTAGATTTTAGCCATTTCTAGCTTTGCAGACGACCTGCTCGTGTGAATTTCACACGGCCGTGTGGCGGCGCCGCAAATCCAAGGAATTAGGGTTTTCAAGCATTTATGGAAAGCCGAAGCTGCCTCTATATATAGGAAACTCATCTAAGAGGCTAGGGAATCACGAGGGGAGCCACCCTAGGGCTCCCAAACCTCGCGAGGAGGCCCGATGGCTAGGATGGCAAGAAGGTGGGTTAAGAAGCACCGGAGGCTCACAACGGGGAGAGAGGAAGCGGCCCAAGGACCAAAATCTACGTTCCAATGCCTAGGAGAATGACCAAGAGTACTACATTATATTCTTAAACATCTTTGTGTTGTAATGATTCTCTTTACGATGTCTTACATTTGTTCCCCTCTATCTATGGAGTAGATACTTCGATTTTAGGATTAGGGAGTAGCATGTACATGTGGACATGCTAGTTCAAATAGGTATTCATCTCCTTTGAATCTATTTGCAATTTATGTTGTTTAGATTAATGAGAATTATGTTTTGATTCTATTTCTACTGCATATAACCAATACAAGGGTGGAAAGCCTTTGTATCAAAAATTTAGGAGAACCAAGGAGGAATCTTGTGGTCATCCTCCCTCCCATAACCGTAGAAAGTAGAATATGATAGAGTAGGATATGAAGTATGATCCGTTTCTTCAGAGCGATTACTAGGACATCCTTGTACCTCAATAACCTATCTTAGCAGAAGGCCCAAAGTAGGAGACATTAATTCTAGAAGGGTTGAGGGACCTTAGTGACAGAGGACTCCCAACGGTATCAACCCCCTGAGCTCTGACGATCCGAAAGGGAAACTTGGCTAGGAATAGGTAGTTCCCGATAGAAGCAAAAGTTCATCGGACAAATACATGATGATCCTCCCGCAAGATCATAACTAGATATCCTAAAAGCATTAAATTGATAGCATGTTCAACAACGCATAAGTGAAATCGAAATCCTAGAATCCATTAAGGAAACTTTGAACCTACCTTCGCTTTCTCCGAGTGACACCGTAATTTAGCTAGGACTACCGTCGACCTCTCAAACCTTACTCTCAGAAGATTTACTCCGAACAACGACATTCACTGGACAACGGTATTTGAATCTCAGTCTCTGTGTGATCAATACTTAAATTATAACTTGACGACAACCGTGCACTTGTGGGTGTTGAGCGCGAGCGCGTGTGTCGAATCCTTGGTGATCCTTGTAGGAGATTTGAGGTCGTGCTCGCGTGCATCAAGTTTTTGGTGCTATTGCCAGGGACTGTAGATTTGATATCGAATCAAAAGTGGATAGTTTGGATCGGACTTAATTTCAATTTATTTCCCTAGTCTCTATTAATTTCCAGTTTAATTTAGTTCTAATTCAGATTTTAGTTTTTTTTTGTGGTCAACCCATTGTCAAACATCATAAATACTACTCGAGTCAAACTCGAGTCTGGTCAATCGTGGCCTGGGCCGATTGCACCAATAATCTTCCCCTTTTTAATGTTTGACAATACCTTTAAGTTAGGCTAACAATAACCTAAACTTAAACACTTCCAATGCCAAAGCATAGTGAAGGTTTACCTAACTTAAACCTCACTTCTCCCCCTTTGGCATACATCAAAAAGACTCCCCAAGGATATCATTGTCTCATATACCAATGAGATCTTACAATCTCCCCCTTGGTCCAAAAACATCTAGGATGCCTTCACTCTTCCTAGTGATAAGTCCCATATCACTAAATGAGAGGCAATCCTCACTTCTCCAATTCTCCCCCTTTGGTGAGCACAATGAGGGTTTCCAAAACCCTTCATGTCTCCCCCTTTGAGGAATACACATCCATTATCCCATAATGGATAACCTCCTTCTAAAAGCTTGCTCTCCTTTGACCATTGCACCAACAATATCCTTGAAAAGTCCCTAAGCCTATAGGAATACTAAACCATCAAAAATTAGGGGCAAAAGTTCAAACTTGAACTTTCACTCACCTTAAAATTCGATACATCACCCAAAACAACTCTCCTAATCCATATCCAATGGAATTTTACCCTTCCAATGCTTTCCAAAGTATATCCTAGGGTTAGGAGTAGTTAGGGTAGTCCAAAATAGCTGAAACTGTGCTAAACAAATCTTGTTTTCCCGAAATTAGACTTGACAGTCGACATGGTCAGCGACCAGTCGACTGCCTTGACGCCAAGTCGACTTCCCAAAGCGACAGTCGACTGGTTTCTGCAATGTGCATAAATCAGGTTTAGAAAATGAATTTTGTTAATTCATAAGTAATTATATGTAAATTGAAAAATAATGAAACTTTATACGTATAATACTTATGTCAATCATTATGGGTGAAAAATATTTGAAAAATAAAATACCCATCAAATAGTGAAATTGATACAAAGTTCAAAAACAAAGATAACTTTAATGTTTTGAGTCTACTTTGTATCAACTTTATCAATGGTGATTGCTATCAAAAGATAGGCTTCACCAAGGTTTTTCAAAATGGTTTTGAAATGATTTTTAAACCTTATATTGGACCATGATCTATGGGCCCAATGCACATGACTTGTACATTAGCTTTTCCCATGATCCCTCATTATTATTTTATAAGTTCTAAGTTTATTATGATGTACTAGATAAGCACATGAACTTAACTCATTTCATAGCATCTCACATGTGTTTAAGGTGTATCAATACACACACATGTCAATGAAATGTGAGATGTGTGTTTTTGCTCTTCCTAATCTAAGGTCTCATGCATTTTTCTAGACAACTTTATTTGATTCCCTTATACATGGGACTTCAAATCATGTCATAGTCCTTAAATCAATTTTAATTAACCTAAATGCATGAATGATGATTATGGCATACAAGATAGCATAAATGAAGCATGTGCCAATAATCATGATGTCATGACATATACCCAAAATCTAAACACTAGCATGACATAAAAGTCAAACCTAAACATTATCATGACATTTTATATGATTAAATGAAATATGATGTCATGACATGGCAAGGAAAACAAAGTATGGCAAATAATAGGTAAAGGTATAAAAATACCTGGATTTTAGTATAAATTGACATTTGTTAGGATTAAGTCCATTTTTCCATAATACTACTTGTTGGGTTACGACTGACATCTCCCAAATGTGCCAAAAATCCTAAAATGACACATTATGACCTCTAAACCAAACTCGTGCCAATTTGATAAATTTTTTAAACTTCTCAAATTTAATAGGCACATCCTAAAATTCTTTAGGATATAAATTCAACCCTCATTTCCAAAGTATCCCATAACCTTGGAAATAACCTAAAGTGCCAACTTTGCTATGGTTAGATTAACTACCCATCCATTCAAGGTTGACACAATCTAACCCATCTAGAGTGAGAGATCATGCTTCTAGGAACCTAATACCTATTGGAGCTCCTTGGGTTTACAAGGTATTCACTAGGGATGCCTTCCCTTGATACCTTCCTAATGACCCTTTTTGGCTTGGAAGCCTTGGTCATTTGGGTCTTGCCTAGGTCAACTCTAGGAGTAATTCCCCTTGTGACCTTCTTAGTAGCTTTCCTAGGTTTCATAGAAACCTTGGCCACTAGGCACCTACCATGGTTAACCTTAGGGATGACTTCCCTAGTACCCTGGATTTTCCTAGACCTAGAAATAGTTCCATAATCCAATGGAACACTATGGTAGGTCTCTTTGGGCTTAGGTTTGTGATACAAACCTTTCTTGCCCCTAGATGGTTCTTGTCTTCTAGACCCTAGATTTTGTTCATTAGACCCTTGAATTGGATTTTGAATCTTCCTAAGGGTATTCTCTAATTTTTAAAGCCTTGACCTCAAGACTTGGTTCTCTAACTCTAATTGCCCAATTTTTGAATTTTTATCTATTCTTTGGGTATTGTTCTTTCTTTTAGGCATATGCCTACCCTTCTTAGGGTTAATGCCTAAATGATTTTCTACCTTCCTAATGGCTTCCTTAGGTAGAATTGTTCTAGGGTTATTTATTCTAGATTTGTCCTTAACCCTAATATCACATGATTTAGCACCTAAGCAATAAAATCTATTCCCAACATGCTTTTGTTGAAGAGCAATAGCAACAAAATTCCTAGCATGCTTTTGCCTATTAATTAAAGAATGAGCATTATTTAAATTTACCTTAGGGTTTGCCTTAGCTCCCCCTACATGTGTATCTCCTTTTCCCTTGGATTGCTTCCTTCCCCTAGGGCATTGGCTTCTATAGTGGCCCCATTGATTGCACTTGAAGCACACAATGTGCTCTTTGCTCTTACTTATTGGGGCTCCGATATCCTTTGACTTGTCCATGACTTTTGGTGTCGGTTGAGTCTTCTTGACTCAGTTTGGACACTTGCTCTTGTAGTGTCCATTTTCCCTACACTCAAAGCATACAATGTGATTTTTATTTTTAATTAAAATGCTTGAGTTACCTAGGTCGGTGGTAGGAATCAGAGTTTGTTTTTCATCTCTCCCGGAGGTAGATGGTTCTTCTTGCACTTCCTCCGACGTGGAAGGTCTCTCCTCCCCCTCAATCCTAGAGGTGGAGGCTTCGCCCAATTCTTCTACTTCTTCTACCGATCCAGATGTTGATTCCTTCTCAGCCTATGAATCCTCACTTTCTTGAGAGGATGAGCTTTCTTCCTCCTCCTTGGATTCCTCCTTATCCTCTTGGGTCGGTTGAGGTTTCTCATGGAATTTTGCTAATTCGCTCCAAAACTCCTTGACATCATTATATTCACCTAATCTACACAAAATATCATTAGGGATTAAATCAACCAAAAATTTTATTACCTTCTTATTTTTCTCAAATTTTTTGGAGTTGTTCTTCGGTCCATTTCTTCACCTTGAGGAATCCTCCCTTCGACCCTCTTGGATATTTGAATCCTTCCATCAAGATGAACCAATCTTCGATGTTCATCATAAGGTTTCTATACTCTCCTTCTATTGGTTAAAGCCCCCAATTCCATAAAATCAATAAGGCGATGGAGTATTGATGTCACGACCTAGCCCAAGATTTGGCAACTCCATCCTCTTCTTCAACCCTCTAGCATTGCTCTTGCGGCGATGATTCTGGTGAAGAGCTCCAAGCTCTGATACCAATTGTAGGGTATCAAAGCATCTTCTTCTTCTGAGAGCCATCGGGCTCTAATACCAATTGTAAAGGAATCGATGGTCGCAGGGGGGGGGGTTAATAACATTTCGCATCTTCGATGGAATTCGATCATGCTTGTCTACAATTGTTAATACGCAGTAGAAATACAAAATACAAATACAAATACAAACATGAATATACAAACACAAAGACACAAGATGTAACGTGGTTCGGAACCCTAGTTTCTAATCCATGGGGCAAGCTCAGTAGCGAGCTCTAGTGATGCACACAACCACTAATCAAACCACTCCTTCTCGGAATAATCCGGAGGTGGAGAAACCTCGTACAAGTGATTACAAAAGTAATACAATGAAATACAACAAGTAAACTAAGCAATATACAAATACAAGTAAAGAAAACTTTACACAAAGAATTTTGGATTGCTTGCTTGTTGATTGCTTTGGAATGGCTCTGAAGGACTGGAAAGCACCAAATATTCCCCTTTAAATCACCCCCAAGAACCATGACTGAAATCCTCCACAAACAGCTCCTTTTATGTCTCCATACGACTTGGATTCTGTCTAACAGTTGACTTCCTAATGGTACCAGTCGACTAACTACAGTGTCATTGTCTCACAACAGACTTAATCCACATTGGCATTCCAGCCAATAGATACATTGACAGTCGACTACCATTATGATCAGTCAACTTCCAAGTTGACTACCAAGCTTTCTGTGCTCGTGGCCGCAAACAGTAGTCAACTGTGTTGGTGCAACAATGCCCCAAGCATTTATATGTTTTGATGTTTGGATAATCATCTAAGTTAGGCAACAAATTGTGATCTAATTGTGAACGTGTTCAAGTGACAGGGAAATCCAAGTATGAAGACTTGGTAAAGGCAATATCCAAGTATGATCTTGGCAAGAGAAGTCCAAGATAAAGGTTTGGCGGCATAAGACCAAGCATGTTGTCTTGGCGGCATTAAGTCCAAATAAACTTTGGCAGAGGAAGTCCAAAGGCAAGTCTTGGCAGCGTAAGTCCAAGCATGTAGACTTGGCGGCGTAAAGTCCAAGCACGCTTTGGCAAAGGAGAACCCAAGACATGACAAAATCGAAGGAAGCTCTTGGAAGCAAAGCGCGAAGGATGAACAAGTCGCGGACTCGGAGGGATCCTGAAGGCGCAAGGCTTAAGGAAGAGCTAGAAGGTTAAGTCTAGGTCTAGGGGGTGAAATCAAGTATGAAATAGTCATATTTGATGAGTATCGATCCACGATGTATCGATCGTTCTCGGCCGAGTCGATGAAACCACGACCATCGATCGTGATAGCGATCGATCATTGCCAACAATGGCTGTCGACTGATAAACATAAATACGAGCACAGAATGGAGTCTCACTCGACTGCGGCCGGCGATCACTCGATTGATCACTCCATCAGTCGACTGATGGAGGGATCAATTGACTGATGAAAGTGTCGTTGGATGAAACGACTCTGAATCCTGTGAATCCGGCTATTCAGAATCCGTTAACCACGCCATCAGTCGACTGATGCTGTACATCAGTCGACTGATCATGCTCCAACGGGAAAATCAGCCTCTGTTCTATAAAAAGAGGGCTGGTGGATGTTTTTGGGGTTAATGCTCATTCTCTAATCCTTCTCAAAAGGCTCCACGAATTTTCTAGCTTTTTAAGTGATTTTAAATCTCCTCCTCTTCTCTCTAAGCTTAGATCTTCATTCTTTGTAAAGAAGAGAAGTTGTGTTGTAAAGGAAAGCTTCTTAGTGGATTTGCTTGGATTGATCTTCCTTAAGGATCGCCGTGGAGTAGGAGCGTTATCTCCGAACCACGTAAAGGCTTTGTTTGCGTTGTTGTTGTTTTTACATATATTATTTGTGTTTGCTTCCGCTAATCATTTTTGTAGAAACGAAAAATGCTATTCACCCCCCCTCTAGCTTCCAAACGATCACCAACAAGTGGTATCAGAGCCCGGATCGCATCGGAAGATCTAGCAATCAACCGGAGCAAAGATGGCATTTCAAGAGGGGTATAGCACGGCGAGGCCTCCGTTCTTCAACAACAACGACTTTAGATATTGGAAAGGTAGGATGGAGTATTATTTAATGAACGATATTGAGAATTGGTTTAGTGTTGTAGATGGTTTTGAGAAGCCGATCGACGAATTCGGAGCACCACTACCAACAAAAGATTGGACAAGAGAGATGGCCAAGAAAGCACAAGCAAATGCAAAAGCAACAACCACACTTCAATGTGGTCTATCCAAGGATCAACTCTCTAAGGTCGGGCCATTCAACTCCGCAAAAGAGCTTTGGGAGAAGCTCATCGAACTCAACGAAGGATCCAAAGAGACAAGAAGGGCCAAGAGGGATCTTTTGATTGGCCAACTCCAAAGCTTCACTATGAAGACAAACGAGACCGTGAGCCAAATGCACAGGCGTTTCAAGGAAGTAGTCAACGGACTACATGTTATAGGTGAATAGGTCGACAACCGAGACCTTGTAAGGTATGTATTACAAGCCTTCCCTAGGACCACCTTATAGGCCTCAATGGTAGATGTCTATAAGGTCTCTAGGGATCTTTCATTAGTCAAGTTAGATGAACTTTTTTGTGAATTTCAATTACATGAACAAGCTAACACTTCATCCAAAGAGAAGGGTATAACTCTTTTTGTAGGAAAGAAGGAGAAGAAGAAGAAGGAGAAGAAGTGTCCTCCTCATCCGAATCCGAGGAAGACTCATCAAGTAGTGAAGATGAGTTATCGACAAGTGAGGTGGCACATTACATCAAGAAGTTCGGTGGGAAGTCAAGGAGACTCACCAAGAAAGACATGAAGAGGATGTTCCAATCCTCAAGAGGTAAATCTTCAAGTAATTCAAATTCTATCTCTAACGTGACTTGTTTTGGTTGCAACAAGAAAGGGCATATAAAGCCAAATTGCCCGGAACTAAAGAAGAAGGAGGAGAAGGAAAAGAAAAAGAAGGAAAAGAAGGAGAAGAAGAAGAAGGAGGCAATGGTGGCACAAACATGGGACACTCTAAGTATGGAGGAGTCTCCCGACGATGAGGAAGTATGCCAAGCCACCCAGAACCTAGCCCTTATGGCATTAGAGGAAGAAGCCGGGAGCTCAAGCGAGAAGTCCTCTTCCTCTTCAAGTGATGAATCATCATCAAGTGATGATGATGAGGTAAACAACTCACCTAAAATAGATTTACTTTATAAGACTATTGCATGTTTACAAAATGCTTTAAATAGATCAAAAATTAGGGTTAAGGATCTAAAATTAGAAATCAAATCACTTAAGAGTGTAGATTCATCATGTTGCAAACCATCTAGTGATATTGATGAATGTACTCTTAGGGATGAAAATGATGAGTTAAGAAAAGAAATAGGTAAATTAAGAGCATGCCTAGAAAAGTTCACTAATGGTTCTAAATATCTAGATATGATTATTAAGGATCAAAGGACAATTTACAATAAAGCCGGATTAGGATATAGACCTAAGGAGAAAGAGGAAGCATTTGCATCCCTTGTTAGTAGAAAATCAATGATTAAAAGCAAGGGGAGAAAGGCATGGGTACCAAAGAAATTTATAATTGATGCTAGTGATCCTAAGATTTGGGTACCTAAGGATTGTGTTTTTCATGTGATATAGGTAGAAGAACCAAGCTTGTGGATAGTTGATAGTGGGTGCTCAAAGCATATGACCAGGGATGAGAGAAAATTCTCCACTATCAACCACACTAGCAAAGGAAAAGTGTCATTTGGTAATAGCGGCAAACTTAAAATTCTAGGAAAGGGCACCATTGAGGTATCTCCCAATCTTGCCATTCATAAAGTTCTATTAGTTAAAAATATGAAATTTAATTTACTTAATGTAAGTCAATTATGTGATGCAAACTTCGATGTTAAATTTGATTCCTCAAAATATTTTATAAGACACAAAACTATAAATGATTGCATGTTAGTAGGCTTTAGGAAATCAAATATATATTATGTTGATTTATCCTATGCTACTAATCCTTCCACTAAGTGTCTTATTGCAAAAGAGGAAGAAAGTTGGCTTTGGCATAGGAGGCTAGGACACATAAACATGAAGAATATAGCCAAAATAGCAAAATTGAAGCTAGTCAAAGGATTGCCTAGAGTCAAATTTCTCAAGGACAAGATGTGTGATGCTTGCCAAGAAGGGAAACAATCAAAAACATCACACAAAGGTAAAAATTTACTTAGTACCGCTTTACCGTTAGAATTACTACATATAGATTTATTTGATTGCCATAGTACCCCATCTATAATTTGTAGTAAATATTGCTTGGTAATAGTAGATGATTTTTCTAGGTTTACTTGGGTGTTTTTCTTGAAAAATAAAGATGAAACCTTAAGAATAATCATAGGATTTAGCAAAAGAGTAGAAAATGAAAGAAAACTCAAAATCAACCGGATCCGTAGTGATCATGGTGGAGAATTTGAGAATTCTAATTTTTTAAATTTTTTCTTAGAACAAGGGTACAAGCATGAATTTTCTTGTCCTAGAACACCCCAACAAAATGGGGTTATGGAAAGGAAAAATCGTGCCCTACAAGAAGCGGCTAGGACAATGCTTAATGCATATTCTTTACCTAGCTACTTGTGGGCGGAAGTGGTTAATACCGCTTGCTATATCCAAAATAGGGTATTGATTCATAGGTTTTTAGGAAAAACTCCATTTGAATTGTGGAATGGTACAATTCCAACAATTCATTATTTTAAGGTCTTTGGATGTAAAGTTTATATCTTAAATACCAAAGACAACCTAAGTAAGTTTGAGTCCAAAGCGGATGAAGGAATCCTAGTTGGATACTCATCCACTAGTGTAGGATATAGAGTTTACAATAAAAGGACTCAAAAGATTGAAGAATCTTCAAATGTTCAATTTGATGAAACTTCCAATACATACCCTAGGAAATCCCCTATTGATGATGATATAAATATTGAAAATCAAGAAATTACCAAACAATTTCAAGACTTAAACTTAGGGGGTAATGATCAAGGGGGAGGATTGAATCAAGGGGGAGTAAGGGATGATTCCGATGATGAGCATAGGATTGAGGTTGATCATGATCAAACTCCATCTAATACACCTCCTAGAACCATAAGAGTTCATCAAAGTCACCCCTTAGATCAAATTGTGGGTGAATTATCTCAAGGAGTTAGGACTAGGTCATTCCATAGGGATCCTACTAGTCATATTGCTCTAATCTCTCAAATTGAGCCCAAAACAATTAAAGATGCATTACTTGATCCGGATTGGATCTTAGCAATGCAAGATGAATTGGCTCAATTTGAAAGGAGTCAAGTATGGGAGTTAGTTCCTAGACCAAGTGAAAACACTATTATTACTACAAGATGGGTCTTTAGGAACAAACTAGATGACCAAGGGAATATCACTAGAAATAAAGCACGATTAGTTGCAAGGGGTTTTAATCAAGTTGAAGGACTTGATTATGATGAAACATATGCCCCGGTTGCTAGGTTAGAGTCCATTAGAATACTTTTAGCGTATGCCTCCTATATGGGTTTCAAACTCCATCAAATGGATGTCAAATCGGCATTCCTAAATGGGTTTATTAAGGAAGAGGTGTATGTAGAACAACCTCCCGGGTTTGAAAATATGGACTACCCAAACCATGTATACAAGCTTAGGAAAGCCTTATATGGTTTGAAACAAGCTCCCCGGGCTTGGTATGAAAGATTGTCATCTTTCCTAATCTATAAGGATTTCAAAAGGGGTAGTATAGATCAAACTCTCTTTATAAAGTCAACATCTAAGGACATCTTTGTAGCCCAAGTGTATGTTGATGACATTATCTTTAGGTCAACAAATGATGAACTTCTTCAAGACTTTATTCAAAATATGGAAAAAGAGTTTGAGATGAGTCTAGTTGGAGAATTAAATTTCTTCCTAGGATTGCAAGTTAAACAAACAAGTGAAGGAATTTACATTTATCAAACCAAATATGCTAAGGAAATGATTAAGAAATTTGGTTTGGAAAATGCTAAGGTAGTGTCAACTCCAATGGCAACCAATACTAAAATAGATAGTGATAGTGAAGGAAAACAAATAGATCTTACCCTTTATAGGAGCATGATTGGTAGCCTCTTGTATTTAACCGCTAGTAGACCCGACATATTATTTGTGGTTGGTATGTGTGCTAGGTATCAATCATGTGCTAAGGAATCTCATTTAGTTGCCGTTAAGAGAATTTTAAGATATGTTAAAGGCACACTAAATGTAGGTCTATGGTACCCTAGGACTAGGTCTTTTGATTTGATTGGGTACACCGATTCCGATTATGCCGGTTGCAAATTGGATCGGAAGAGTACTAGTGGTGGATGCCAATTCCTTGGGTCCTCCCTAGTGAGTTGGAGTAGTAGGAAGCAACCTTGTGTTGCTTTATCCACCACCGAGGCCGAATATGTGGCTATGGGTGATTGTGTAGCTCAACTATTATGGATGAAACATACCTTAGAAGATTATGAGCTATCTTACTCCAACATGAAAGTATTTTGTGATAATGTGAGCACCATTAACTTGACCAAAAATCCGGTGCATCACTCTAGGACCAAGCACATTGAAGTGAAACATCACTTCATTAGAGATCATGTGGCTAAGGGGGACATTGAGCTTAATTATATTGAATCCAAGTCCAACCTAGTCGACATATTTACCAAGGCTCTCCCCGAGGTAGATTTCTCATCACTTAGGAGAGAACTTGGAATGTGCTTGGTTGAGTAAAGGTGTAGGTTTGCATGATCCTATAGAAATACTAGGATTTATACCTTTAACCATCTCACAAAATACTTAGGAAACCATGATTTTTGTATTGAGCCACCTAGACAACATGTGAGATGTTAGGAAGATGCACTTGGTTCATCATGCTTGTTATGATGTATTACTATGAACCAAAGTGTCATCTAGAGACATTAATCCTTCATTGGACCAATCATTGGGAAGGCTTATTCACAATTGATGTGCATATAGCTCCAAGAACATGATTGGAAATGTCAAATAAAACATATTTTAAACTATGTTTATTATGTTTTGAAAAACAGTTTTCAAGTGAAACACAAAAGTGATACAAAGTTTGCAAAATTTTAGAACTTTTGCTAGTTTCCAAGTTTGTATCAAAATTGAAATCTGGAAAACATATATTTTTCAAAATATTTTTCCTTGATAAAGTATGATTTCAGAAATGTGTACACAAAATTTCGTGATTTTTCGAGGTTTCTGGAATTTCTGACGCATTTCTGAATTTGGACTGAAAAGGCTGAATTTCGCATTACAGACGTAGCAGTCGACTGGTTCAGAAACCAGTCGACTGATACACTGTGTTTTCGGAAAAATAGCTCCATTTTCTGATATTTAGTGTATCTTTGATGTCCTAAAACTCTAGCATGATAATATTGGGTATAAACAACTTGTGTAACTGGTTAATGTGACGTTTTAGGGGGAGTTTCACAATTTTATCTTTTTCATCCTAAATGAACATTGTTGGTGCAAAGTTAGGATTTTCAAATTGTTTGATAGACTTTTGCTCCACATGTTTTTGGTACTCATCATGAACTATATCTTGGATTAAGGGGGAGCTAATTTTCAATTCTATACCTTAGTTCAAGATTTCAATATTTTCAATTCTTCTATGGAATATATGATTTCTTCTCTTTTTGATGTATGTCAAAGGGGGAGAAGAAATGTTTAAGTTAGAATTGGATATATGATCATATGATTATGTGTGTATCTTTAAAAGACCTAACTTAAATGATTGCCAAACATCAAAAAGGGGGAGATTGTTGGTGCAACAATGCCCCAAGCATTTATATGTTTTGATGTTTGGATAATCATCTAAGTTAGGCAACAAATTGTGATCTAATTGTGAACGTGTTCAAGTGACAGGGAAATCCAAGTATGAAGACTTGGTAAAGGCAATATCCAAGTATGATCTTGGCAAGAGAAGTCCAAGATAAAGGTTTGGCGGCATAAGACCAAGCATGTTGTCTTGGCGGCATTAAGTCCAAACAAACTTTGGCAGAGGAAGTCCAAAGGCAAGTCTTGGTAGCGTAAGTCCAAGCATGTAGACTTGGCGGCGTAAATTCCAAGCACGCTTTGGCAAAGGAGAACCCAAGACATGACAAAATTGAAGGAAGCTCTTGGAAGCAAAGGGCGAAGGATGAACAAGTCGCGGACTCGGAGGGATCCTGAAGGCGCAAGGCTTAAGGAAGAGCTAGAAGGTTAAGTCTAGGTCTAGGGGGTGAAATCAAGTATGAAATAGTCATATTTCGATGGATGAAACCCCGACCATCGACTTCTTTCAAGGCACGATCGGTGATGTTGCGATCGATCGCCAATGCCGATGGCCGATCGGATAAACATAAATACGAGCAGAATGGAGTCGCACTCGATCGCACGATCACTTATCACTGATCGACTCCATCACCGATCGATGGAGGATCACCGACTGATGAAAGTGCCGTTGGATGAAACGACTCTGAATCCCGCGAATCCGGCTATTCAGAAGCCGTTAACCACGCCAGCAGTCGACTGATGCTGTACATCAGTCAACTGATCATGCTCCAACGGGAAAATCAGCCTCTTCTCTATAAAAAGAGGGCTGGTGGAGGTTTTTGGGGTTAATGCTCATTCTCTAATCCTTCTCAAAAGCCTCCACGAATTTTCTAGCTTTCTAAGTGATTTTAAATCTCCTCCTCTTCTCTCTAAGCTTAGATCTTCATTCTTTGTAAAGAAGAGGAGTTGTGTTATAAAGGAAAGCTTCTTAGTGGATTTGCTTGGATTGATCCTCCTTAAGGATCGCCGTGGAGTAGGAGTGTTATCTCCGAACCACGTAAAGGCTTTGTTTGCGTTGTTGCTGTTTTTACATATATTATTTGTGTTTGCTTCCGCTAATCATTTTTGTAGAAACGAAAAATGCTATTCACCCCTCCTCTAGCTTCCAAACGATCACCAACAAACTGCCCCCATGACAGTCGACTTCTCAAGGGAAGTCAACTACCCAAAGCTAGCAGTTGACTGCCAAGGCCACACGGTCATAGTCGAGCCCCAGTCGACTCCCGACCAGTCAACTGGTCATAATCCCAATCGACTGCTCATAGTCGACTCGGCTGCCAAGTGTCAAAACACTTGACTAGTCAACTGGTCCATAACCCCAATCGACTGCTAAACCTCAAACATGAGAATTACCCCAAGTTTGATCCCCTCATACATGCTAGACCACCCTTAGCCTAGACCTAAGTCTTCTAGCCACCTCCATCAGTCTCACGTCTATCAGATCCCACCAAGTCATCCATGACTTGTTCATCTATACGCTAGCCTTCAGGTGCTTCCATCAGCTATTGTCATGCTAATTGGGTCTACACCGCCAAGGTACATTTGGACTTACGCCGCCAAGACACACGCTTGGACTTTACGCCGCCAAACATTGGACTTATGCCGCCAAGACACATGCTTGGACTTTAGGATGCCAATGTCACACACTTAGACTTTCCTTGCCAACTCCATGTTAGACTTTCCAAATGCTAAGACTCATGCTTGGACTTTCCAATTGCCAAGACCCATGCTTGGACTTTCCATGTCAAGTACTCAAGACTTGGACTTTACCATTGCCAAGACCCATGCTTGGACTTTCCATGCCAAGTACCCATGACTTGGAATTTACATGCCAAGTACACAAGACTTGGACTTTTCAATGCCAAGTGTCACACTTGGACTTCTCCATCATATGGTCAACCCCATGTCAACCATATAGTCAATCAATTATCAGACAATGGTCAACCCATTGTCAAACATCAAAATACTACTCGAGTCAAACTCGAGTCTGGTCAATTGTGACCTGAGTTGATTGCACCAACAAGTATGACATGTTATATTCTTGAGTGACATGATTTCTCATAAGTGAATTGGATGACGTGCTACTCATATAGGATGAGAAACTTATGTGAGCAAAACATATAGGGTTTTAGGAGTAGTTTTTGCACACATCTAGTTATATTTTATCCTTGTTTCATGCATATTCTACTTTATTTTGCATGCATTTCCTATTTTCTAGTTCAGAGATATGCTCTTGTTGCTTTTGTGTGTAGGAGGGTACTTTATAGGTGAAACAACACATTTTTGGAGCAAAAGGAAGGCATTCATCGGGAAGAACAGAGGCGGATATGATCGACCATGTGAATTCCACACGACTATGTCCAACCCACAAAGACAACCATCCCAGCGCCCCACACGATCGACTGTGTGGATTCCACACGACCGTGTGGCACTGGGCTATTTTGACCCGACTAGGGTTTTCATGGGATCTATGAAGAGTCGGCTTCACGTCTATAAAAGGAAAGGCACGCCTGAATCCTAGGCGGGAGGCCCGACGATTAGAATGGCACGATGGTGCTTTGAAAAGCATCGGAGACTCGCAACGGGGAGGAAGGAAGTGGTTAGGAGATCCATCCTGACACTCCGACATTGTGGAGAACTACCAAGACACACATATTGGCTAGGACAGAAAGTATCTTCTTTATCTTCTCATTTTACTTTCATTGTAATGATGTTTTCTAAGATGTCTTGTGTTTGTTCTTTCTTGTCTATGGAGTAGTTACTTCGATTCTAGGATTAGGGAGTAACTTGTGTTTGTAGACATGTTAGTTTAAATAGTCATTCATCTCCTTTGATTCTATTTGCAATTTTGTGTTGTTGAGATTTATGAAGATTTAGTCTTGATTCTAATTCTACTATGCGTAGCTGATGCAAAAGGGTGACAACCTTTGTATCAAAAACCTAGGAGAATCAAGGATGAGCCTTGTGGTCATCCTACCCCCCGTAATCATAGAAGATAGAATATGATAGGACAGGATATGAAATAGGATCTACATAGGGATTGTTAGGATGCCTTGGTACCTCAATAAGCTATCTTAGCAGAAGGACCAAAGTAGGAGAAATTAACTCTAGAAGGGTTGAGGGACCTTAGTGACAGAGGGCTCCCAACGGTATCAACCCCCTGAGCTTTGATGATTCGAAAGGTAAACTTAGTTAGGAATAGGTGGCTCCCGGTAGAAGCAAAAGTTTATCGGGAAATTGCATATTGATCCTCCCTCAAATCGTAATTAGAAACCTCAACGCACCTAATTGATAGCATGTTCTGCGACACACAAGTGAAACCAAAGTCCTAGAATCCTTTCTGAGAACTTCAAACCAACCTTTCTTTCCTCCGAGTGACATCGTATTCGAGTTAGGACTACTGTCAACCTCGCAACCCATACTCTTAGGATATTAACTCCAAACAACATCATCCACCGGACAAAAGATACTCGAATCTCAGTCCCTGTGGGATGAATAATATTTTATTACTTAATGACATCCGTGCACTTGCGGACATTGAGCACGAGCGCGCGCTTTGAATTCTTGGTGATCATCATCAGAGATTTGAGATCGCACTCGCGTGCATTAAGAGGCTACTAGTTATAAAAAAGTTTTGAAAAATTTAGACAAGGATAAATGGGAGTCACATAGGGACATTTCTTGGGATATGTAGTTACTGAGCAGAGTATAAAAGCTAATCCTAGTAAGATTGATGCTAATCAGTAAATGCAACCTCCAAAAAATCTAAGGGAAGTACAAAGACTGTTAGGGATAATTCCTATTCTATCCTGATTCATATCCTGGTTGGCAGATAGAAATCTTCCCTTTTTCAAGATATTAAAAAGAGTTGCTCGATTTCAATGGGATGAACAATGTAATAAGGCTTTTTAATCTTTAATGGAATATTTGTCCGAGTTTCTTTTTTTAGCTAAGCCACAACCTGGAGAGGTACTATGGATATATCTGTCCCTTTCTGAAGTTGTTGTAAGTTCTGTATTGATACCGTAGGAGCGGAATCCACAACATTAAGTTTATTATATTATTTATCTTTTAAAGGGGCCAAAAATTTGTTATACTAATTTGGAAAATTTAACTTGGGGTTTAGTCTTAACTTCTCGACGATTACATCCTTATTTTTTATCACATCCGTTGGTAGTACTTACTGATACTCCTTTGGGGCATATACTTACTCATCCAGAGCCTACTGGGAAGCTTATTAATGGGGCACTGAACTTAGTGAGTATGATATCATGTATCAGCCTTGTACTTCTATCAAGGCACAAGCTTTAGCTAATTTTTTGGTGGAAACCATGCACAGAGAGGAACAATATCCGTGGACTCTGTATGCATATGGGTCTTCTAGAAAGGAGGGTTGTGAAGTAGGAGTAATTTTGATTTCACCACAAGGAGAGGAGGTTAAGTTGGCAATTTGATTGCATTTTAGAGCTTCTAATAATGAGGTCAAGTATGAGGCTTTGCTTATAGCTCTCTAGGCTGCTAAAAATGTAGGGGTCGAGCGGGTAGTGATACATATGGATTCCTAATTAGTGGTGCAATAGATGAGTGGAGGATTTCAAGTTAGGGATGATAAATGTCAGAATTATTACGAGTTAGTAGAGAAGGCTAAGGGGCACTTTTCAGAGGTATTATTAAAGAAGATTACTTGAGTAGAAAATCAGCGAGCTGATCAGTTGGCTCAATTAGCTAGCTCTTTAGAAAATTGGAGTACTAAGGGGGTAATTGGACAAATTGAATTGTTGCCTCAAGGGGAGAAGTTGGAAGAATTGATGGAGGATGATTGGAGAAGGGAGTTAGTATTATTTTTTTAGGATAAGAAGGTGCTTAGGGATCCTATACGAGCTCAGCAATTTAAACAGCAAGGTATTCTTTTTTGCATGTTGAAAGGAGTTTTATATAAAAGAACTAGTGTTGGGCCCTTGTTGTGGTGTTTAGGGAAGATTGAGTTAAATTATGTACTACAAGAAATACATGAAGGAGCTTGTGGAAGTCATATAGGTAGTCGATCGCTAGCTCAGAAAGTATTGCTGGATGGTTTCTTTTGGTCTACTCTAATAAAGGATGTTATTCAGTTAGTACAACAGTGTGAAAGTTATCAAAATCATCACAATTGGCAGCACCAACCGGCTGAATATACGAAGTTAGTTATGTCATCTTGTTCTTTTGATCAGTGGGGCATGAATATAGTAGGGTCATTTTTAGTCGGGACAAGTCAGAAAAAGTTTTTGTTAGCGGTTATCGATTATTTTTCTTAATGGGTGGAAACTGAGCCCTTAGCTCGTATTACAGAACAGATGGTATTAAAGTTTTTATGGAAAAATATAATATGTCATTTCGGTATACCTAGGCGACTAATATCAGATAATGGGCGACAATTTCAAGGTAAAAGCTAGCCAAATGGAGTCAAGATTTTAAAATCGAGTAAGTGTTTACATCAATGGCTTATCCTCAATGGGTTAAAAGTTATATTGGAGTATGTGGGGGGTAGTTGGGTAGAAGAATTGCCTAATATATTGTGGTCCTTCCACACCACCCCTAGAAGGGCTATGGGAGCGACTCCTTTTAGTATGGTGTATGACACGGAAGCAGTATTACCTATGAGGTCGAGATAGAATTTGCTTAGGTGGCATCTTATGCTCTGAATGATAATAAAGTGGCTTGGCATATGGAATTGGACTTGTTTCGGAAGAAGAGGGATCAGGCTTTGTATCATGCTGAAAGGTATATAAGTCACAGGTGATGAAAGCTTATAATAAAAAGATGGTGTCACGCTTTTTCAAGTAGGGGATTTAGTGTTGAAAAAGATATTGCCTGAAGGATGTAAAGGTAAGTTAGAATCTAAGTGGGAGGGACCCTTTCAGATGGAGAGCCGAGCGGGAATTGGAGCTTACTACTTGAAGGACGCACATGGAAGATTTTTAGCACGACCATAGAATGTGTATAATTTGTGTCCTTATTTTAGTGGATAATTTTGTAAAATTTGTGTTTTTATTTTTCTAAAAGAATGTATTGGAAAGAATGGATAAAGTGTACTATAATACAAGTATTATGACAAAAAGAAAGTTTATATTTTTCCAGTATTGGATTGAAAAGGGAAAGATAGTAGGTTGGGGGAGTACGATCTATAGTATTGTCTAAATCCAAAAAAGTGAGTGGATAACCCACTACTTGGAACTGATTTATGTAGTCTTGAAAACCCCATTAGAGGAAGCCAAAGCCTCGGTTGAGGAACAAATCATTGATTTTGGTGGAAGACCAAAAAGTTTCTTCTTGAGTTGTGTTGTTTTTTTCCCTCGGATGATGATTGAGTCTGTTTAGTGTCCAAAGTATTTTGTAGGTAAGTTGTTTGGAATCAAAGAGTTGCAAGTTCTGCTAGGTCAACCTGTGCTTTTATGGAGGAAGCCTGTAGTTCTCTCTTGAGTTTTTGGTAGGCATGTTGTAGGGATATTTTGCGAGCTTGGCTTTCTTGCAGTTCTTTTTTCAGAGTAGAAGTGTATTGAGTCCAGTGATTATTTAGATGAGTTATGCTTATGAAGCCCTGAAAGATTGGGTATCATTATCGATCAAAAATAATAAAAGAAACAATATACTAACCTGGTTAATGCTGTGTAAAAGGGAATTTGGCAAATCCTCAGCTAAGGGTGAAGGAAGAAGGGATTGAGGAATAAGATTGATTGAAGATGTGGGGGTAAGAACATTTGGGAGATTGGTTATGTAAAAGTTATGGGTTTGGGTAGTTGGGTTTGGAGGTAGAGGTTTATAAGAGGGTTCTAAGTGAGGGAGTGCAGTTCAATAGGGTTTATGCGAGAAGGTGGCGGAATATTGCTGGAAGCTTGTAACAAAAGTGATTCTATAAAAAAGAAGAAAAGAGAACAAAATTGAATGTGTGTGTGTGTGTGTGTGTGTGCAAGAAGGTAGTTGGTGAAAAAGTTACCCAGAGTATCAGTCAACTGTAAAGGGCGATTTGTTCCGATTAGTGTAAGTGTTGATATGATAAGTAGCTGATTCAGGTTAAATTGTTCTTCTGCTAATGATAAGATGATCACTTGGTATTCAGTATTATCTTGATACTGACCCAGGGAAGGATGAGGTGGAAGGGTATATAGTCAGGTGGAAGGGAAAGTGAAAGGGGAAGGGGGATGTATAAAAAGAGATAGTGTTCTTTCCATACTTTATGTGAAGAAGGGATGCCAGTTAGGAATTAAAAATCAGAGCGGGCTTGGAAATAAAAGATGTTTATTTCTGATGATTTTAGATGAAAAAAAAAACAGTGGAATAAGAAGGGTGAAGGGGTAATGGTTAAGTAGAAAGTGATGAGATAAAAGCCCAGCATAAAGAGAAAGGAGTTAAGGCTTAGTTGGTTTAGAGGAATGGAGAAATACTGGGATACTTTCAGGAAAAAAGGATAGAGGGGAAAATAGAGGTCAACTTCTAGTTGTTCTATAAAGAAGGCCTTGGTACGCCCAGGAGGTAAATGGGGACGTTCGGTAGAGGTAGTAGGGATCAGATAATATTCCGAAGGAATTTGAAGGTGATGAGATAGAGATCTACTTCGATCACCTGTTACTTTAGAGCATGTGGATGTGAACTGTGGACGAGGGTTTTGGGAAGGAAGAGGCTGCATCTCTCTATGGGTTGTGTTTTCAGAAAGAATGAAGCAGGGAGATAGGAAAGTAAGAAAGATTAGCTTTGTATATACAGTGAAAGAGAAGAGGAAAAAGGGAGGAAATAATAGTTTTTCTCACTTATTCTTTGTAGAAGAAAAGATGGGGTTAGGGAATCAAGGTAGTCTGTTATGGTGAGAGTAATGGGTAAGTAGGTGGTTATGGAGGGGCCCATTTTTAGTTACAAGGATGGTTGAAGTATATTGTTAATTTTAGGTAATGATGTGGGTAGAGTGAATATGATGTGTAAGAAATTATTTGCATTCTAACGTGGAGAAATATGCACATTACAACATAATAATAAGAGTGAAAATATAAAAACATTATAGGAACAATTATATTGGATACAAGTACAATATATTCAAAATAATTCCAAATATAGATGAATTACAGAAGTGGAAAATAAGTGTACTCATTACAGAAGAAATAAAAATTGCCATGTTATTGATCTGAGTCAGTATCAGACTCAGTGTCAAAAGCCTCTGGAGGGAATTTGTTGAATACAACTGCCATATCTAAGGTAACAGTGGGTTGGTTGGAGTAGAGAAGGCCTTTATCATTAGCTTCTTAAATGACTCCTTCGAATCCTCTTTGAAAATATTTCCCATGTTTGGAGGTCATTTTGGTTAATAATTGAGTTTCTTGGGCCATCTAGCATTCTGCTTCAGTTTCCTACATGATGGATAATTCTCTATGGAGTTGTGCAGCGTAGTGAGTTTGTTCATTGTAGATCTTTGATATCCATTGGAAATGTTGGGCAAGTATGGAGAAGTGAAACTGGAACTTTGCTATGCTATGGTTGGTCCTTTAACTGAGTTCGTCGAAGGCATTTCTGAGGTTATTTAGGGGTTGGAAACATTGGCCTGATTGAAAAGTGCCATTCTTTTTCTTTCTGTATTAGTTTTTGGGTTTGCTCCTTGGTTGCAATTAGTTTTTATTTTAGTTGTTCTATCTGCTACTTATAGCAGTCCACCCTTTCTCAGAGCATTTGAATTGTGGTATCTTTACAAGCACTTCTCCATTCAACCTCACGCATCTCATGTCTGTGTTGGATGGAGGTGGTTTCTTTTTCTGATAGCAGTTGATCTCTCTCTCTGTAGTGAGGGCTTGTAGTGTTTGTTGTTGTTGGATATAGACTTCTTCTTTTTCAGCCCATTCATTTGATTCAGAGGGGCTAGTTTGGATGCCCTTTGAAGAAGAGGAGGGTTTTGGGGAAGGAATGATAGTTGGGGGTATTTCTGTAGATGAGGGTGGAGGTTGAAAAGGGTGAGTCTGAAACTCTAAGAACCATTGATTGAAGCTATATAATTTGGAAGTACTATGTAAGTAAACAAGTGAAAGTACCATTGGAAATATATTTGTAAATTTGTATGAATTAATAAAAAGAAGGGAAGCATTCCAGGGTAAGAGCCTGATGGAGTTCTTAGAGAAGTTGGGGTATATCATAGTTGGTAGTTGGAGGAATGGCTTGGGGTTGTGGGGAGTCAGTAATGGGGATTTCTGGAAGGCTTGAGGAGGGTAAGAGGGGTATGTTTGGAGAGCCAGGACTTGATGGGGGCATAGGAAGGACTTGGGGGGAGTTTGGAGGGTTGAGATGGGATGTGTCTGATACAACTTATATCAGTAAATCAAGAGGAGATAAGGGGGTAGTCGACTGCCATGTAGAAATTCAGGTCGCGTGGAGGCATAAAAGGAGCTATTCGTGGAGGATTTTGACCATGGTTCTTTGGGGCGATTTAAAGGGGAATAGTTGGTGCTTTCCAGTCCTTCAAAGGCATTCCAAAGCAATTAACAAGCAAACAATCTAAAGTTCTTTGTGTAAAGTTTTCTTTACTTGTATTTGTGTATTGCTTAGTTTACTTGTTGTATTTCATTGTATTACTTTTGTAATCACTTGTACGACGTTTCTCCACCTCCGGATTGTTCCGAGAAGGAGTGGTTTAATTAGTGGTGGTGTGCATCACTAGAGCTCGCCTCGTGTAGTAGGAACTAGGGTTCTGAACTATGTTACATCTTGTGTATTTATGTTTGTATATTCGTGTTTCTATTTGTATTTGTATTTTATATTTCTGCTGCATATTAACGATTGTAGACAAGCATGATCGAATTCCATCAAAGACACGAAACGCTATCCCCCCTACCGACCATCAATTCCTCTACACTACTAGATCTATGAAGAGGTTGTGTTTCTAAAGGTTCAGGCCGATACTCATACCTATGAGTAATTGGATGTGGTTCTTGACTAGACATCTCTTCAGTTTCTATTGGAGTCTCTTGAACTACACTTAGTTCAACTCACTCCCATTATTTTTCTGTAAGAGAAACTTTTTCCCTAAGAATACAATATGCCTTGAAACAAACACCTTTTGTCCAAGGGATGAAAGAATTAAAAACGACTTGTTTTGTTAGGGTAACCAATAAATAGATATAAGACATAGCCCCTCTAAATCACTAGGATCAAAACCCAAGATAGGTCCTCTTGCTCTAGGCAGGGCTATCACTATTAAATATTCTTCTCGACTATGTCTTTTTCGGGCCCTATTTGAATCTCCGTTAGTAGAACCTCTAGAAATCATATTAATGACACCTCTTATAGGAGGTTGACTTGTAGGAATTATTCTATCAGAAATTACTTCCCTCGACTGAGAAGGCTGGAAAGGTCAGTTAATAGGAGGCCCCAACTAATTTCCTCTAGCATAATTTCTAACCCATGACCTTTGCTGATATGGGGCATGATTCATGACCATAGCCCTAACTCTGGGATGAGCTCCCATGATCCTTTGTAACTCAAAATCTAACTGTTGACAATCCTGAGTATTATATCCATATTTCTGATGGTAAGAACAAAAAGTAGAAGTTGATGATCTTCGAGGCCCTCTAGCAGCTCCCAATGACCTTCTTAATAATTGTTGCTCTTCACAAATATTCATAGCCTACTCTTTAGAAACCTACAAATTGTGGGACATATAAAGGTCTTTCCCCTGAGGGATGAACAAGTCTTACCCATTCAGCTCGATGCTCTGGCATCTCCACCACTCAATAATCCCTAGATTCCTGGCGAGATTTTTGAGCATCCTCTAGATTAATAAACTTCTCAACTTTAGATAATAAGGCATCAAAATCTACAAGGGGCATCTTAGCTAAAGACCGAAAAAAATCTCCTTCCTTCAACCCTTGAGTAAATGCCCCTATTACCATGCCAGGTTCTAATACAGGAATTTCTCGTGCCGACTGAGTAAATCTTTGCATATGTTGTCGTAGAGTCTCTTTCCCTCTCTGTTTAAGATTAAAAAGACTCAATGGTGGAGGAGGATATTTTTTGGAACTAGAAAAATGCCTCAGAAATAATGCAGAAAAATCCTTGAATGAGCAATACTTTGAGGCTTTAAAGTGTTAAATCATTGTTGTGCATGTCTAACCAAAATAGTAAGAAAAATCCATCACTTAACTTCCTCAGTGTAATGATATAACAATGTTGCATTTTCAAATCTACCCAAATGATCCTTGAGATCTGAAGAACCAGTGTACTTAAAAATATGAGGAACCCGAAAATGTCGAGGCAACTCTTCATTCAAAATGTCATTCGTAAAGGGCTTCTACTCCTCAACCCTTGATATACTCCTACCAAAGGGACATTCCTCATTAGATTGTTCTCTCAAGGGAGGGGATATATACTTCTTTTTTCTTTTGAATGCTTAGGGATACGAGAAGAATCATTCTTTGGCCGAGAGACTCTAATCAAATCTTCTTCAGAATCCTCCCCATACATATCATTCTCCTTCACTTCTCTAGGAATAGTTCGTTGTGATATTTTATCCATCAAAGAAACTACTACTTGCATAAGGTCTTCCTTACACATAGATCCCCGTATTCTTCTACTTGTGCCTCCCCAAGATGTACTAGACACAAACTTCTCTTCTTCTATTGTCTCCTTCATCATCCTCCTAGTATTCACCATCGTAGCTTTTTGTTCATATTTCCACAGATGACGCCAATTTGATGGTGTCCTCTTCTTCGACCCACTCAGATTCCCTTTTCTCTTCCTTAAGGGCTTGATGTGAGCAAAATATATAGGGTTTTAGGAGTAGTTTTTGCTAACATCTTGTTGCATTTTATATTTGATTCTTGCATGTTTCACTTTGTTTTGCATGCATTTCCTATTTTCTAGTTCAGAGATCTACTCTTTGTACTCTTGTGTGAGGACAACATTCTACGGAAAAAATTGTGCACTTTTGGAGCGAAAAGAAGGCATTTGGCAGCTAGAACAGAAGGACACACGCCCTGACCCTATGAATTCACACGGCTCACACCCCAGCGCCACACACGACCTGATCGTGTGAATCCATATGGCAGTGTGGAGTTGGGCGATTTCGACACAATTCAGTTATTTTCCAGGTTTTGGGGAGATCCGGCCTGATGTCTATATAAAAAGGAAGCTACACCCAAATTCTAGGGGGGAGGCCCGACGGTCAGGATGGCACACCGGTGCCCTAAAAGGCATCGGAAACTCATAATGGGGAGGAAGGAAGCCGCTTGAGGATCAAATTCTATGCTCCAATGTCGGAGAGAAGAACCAAAGAGCATTGTAATTTATTTTCTATACACCTTATGCATTGTAATGATGAATTCAATCACACATTGTGTATCTTCTCTTTCGTTTATGGAGTAGATACTCCGATTCTAGGATTATGGAGTAGTTTGTGTGCGTAGAACATGCTATTTCAAATATATTTATGTTCTTGAATTCATATTTGCAATTGATATTTGTTTAGATCAATAGCTATTTGTTTTGGTCTTCTATTTACTGTGCATAGCCGATACGAGGGGTGACAACCCTCGTATCAAAGATTTAGGAGAATTAAGGAGGAACCTAGGCGTTGGCCTCATCTTGGTAACCGTAGATAGAAGGGTGTGATAGAGTTGGAAATGAGACATGTTCCGATTCATCACAGGGATAGATTCGACATCCTCGTACCGCTTACCCCATCCTAAAGCTAGGGGTCGACCTGGTATGGCAGAGGTAGTTTTTGATAGAAACGAAAGCTCATTGGGGAAGTATATGATGTCCCTTCCACAAAATTGTAGTTAGAAATCTAGACGACATTCAATTGATAGCGTGCTCTGCGACACACAGGCGAAACCGAAGTCCTATAATCCCATTCAAAGACTCGTAGCAAACCTTCTCTTCCTTCGTGTGACACCATACTTGAGTTAAATCCACCGTCAACCTCTCATTCTTGAACCCTGGGATTCCCAATCCGAACAACAACACATCCAATAGACAAACCGATACTCAAAATCTCAGTCCCTATGGAATCGATATTTTTTATTACTTGACGACACCCATGCACTTGTGGGTGTTGAGCACGAGCGTGCACTTCGAGTCCTCGATGGTTTCGGTCGCAAGATTTGAGGTCGCGTTTGCATGCATCAAGTTTTTGGTGCCGTTGTCGGAGATTGATTGATTCGATATCGAATCAAAAGTGGACAGTTGGATCAGACCTAGAGTAGATTTACTTTCTAGTTTTACTTTATTTCAGTTTTAAATTTTAGTTATCTCTATTCAGTTTAGATTTATTTTTCCTAGTCTTTATTACTTTCTAGTTTAATTTAGTAATAATTTAGATTTTAGTTTTCTTCTAGCTTTAGTAATTTCTAGTAGCTTATTTTTCTAGTCTCTTGCTTGGCACTGCTGTTCCTTTCTATATTCATATTTTCTTATAGATAAACATGCATGATTTTTCTCATGATTATGGTCGAGTTAATGCTATGAGTTTCTGTAACATTTATTGTGAGCATTGTGGTGAAACGTGGCATACCATTAATGATTGTCCGAATATATTTGAACCTTCGAAATTTGAACAAGAAGATGCCACCTATGATTACAACCAGTAGCCACGAGATGAATCCTATTTATATAGTTATGACCCTGACTACTTGAACCCTCAATATTATTTTCCAAGTGAGCACGAGAGCTATGAATGACCATGTGAATTTTATTCAGAACCAAGTCCCCGCTTAGAAGCCTTGCTAGCCAATTTTACTAGGTAATGCGAGGAGCATAGTCGATAATTTGCTGAGATTATGCAATGAGATCTAGCAAGAGAAGAAACCAAACGATGAGAAGGTGGCTTAGATGACTGGATTACACGTAATATGGCGGAGACTCACTCTGAGCAAGTGGATGAGGAAGATGTGGATGACATAGGAAGTAAAGAAGGACAATCCATTCAATCACCACTGGAAGAAGAACTTGAGGATTATATAATTGATACTTTAATCGAGGAGTGCATTGCTTCAATCAAAACACCTCCTAACCTCAAGGGTCTAGAAGAGCTTACCTTAACCCTCACCGAAACTTTAGTTATCAATAATGAAGCCCATTTAGTGATTTGTAATGATAAAATTTCATTTGACATAATAGAATCGGCTGATCAATCTTTTAGTGAGGATATTTGTGGTGAGTTATATTATTTACAGCATATGGATAAAATGGAATATAAAGATCAAATTACTAATAATTCTGTGAAGATAAGCATGTTCAATCTTGAACCAAGGAAGGCAGCTAGTAAATATCTTACCCCTCCACGAGCAAGATTTAAGAGATGTGGTGATGAGGGACCACAAGGGAGGAGGCGTAGAGCGAGCAAATATCTTGCTCCCCCACGAGCAAGATTCAAACACATCAAATGAAACGTAGGGGTATGGTCGAGCTAAAAGACATTAAACAAAGCGCTTTTTGGGAGGCAACCCAAGTGTAGTTTCAGACCATTCCAAATCCTAAAGTTATTTCACGAGGGGATGAGAGGAGCTACAGTGGAGGCAGTGGACTTTGATGATGTTTTTTCTCTGACTTGAAAGGGGAGTATGCTCTTTTATTTAATGCATTTATTTCCTTCCTTTCATGTTCGGAATAATTTGTATTGGTTGATTGCTTGTTTGCCTGTTTACCTGGGTTAGTTGTTTGTCGTTGAGTCCAAAAAATATTCCCTATGCATGACTTAGTATCATTTTAGAGGTGGTAAAAATTAGTTAAGTTTGATTATCAAATTGTGGATTTTTGTGTATGATAGGAGACTTCACCTGCATGTAGTCACTTGTTATGATGGTGAACTTTTTATTGATAGACTAAACTTGATGTTTTATTCACCTAGTGAGGTTGTAAGTCATTCTTATCATTTACCCACTTTTGTGTGATAACACATGTGATACTTGTTACTCTAGAACTTGCTTTGAGTCTTTTCAAAACTGCAGTAACATTTACTTACATGAATATGATGAAGGATTTCATTCTTGGTTCTTTTCTGACTTGGTTTTCTTGTCTAATCCACTTGATACTTACATATTCCATGTCTTACTTGTCGTATCTCTTCATTTGATATCCATTGTCTTTGTATCTTTGTGGATTATCTTTTTTATATCTATTGTTTTCCATGTTGGAGGAATAGTTTGATGGGTTGTATTGTCCGAGACGGAAAATTTTTTTAAGTGTGGGGGAGGGCTATATTATTTTTGTTGGAAACGTGATATGGAAGGCATAGTTTTCAGAGGTCATTGGTCCTGAGATGTATTTGCCTGGGATTAGTACTTGATATTCTGCACACACACAAAAAAATGGCACCATTGAGTTTCTGTTGTTAAAAAAAAGTACAATTGTAATGCAAGCAAATGGAATTTGAAATGGGTTGAATAGAGCCATTTGATCATGAATCCAATTCTATAGTTTCCAAATGTTCTAGTCTCTCCCCATATTGTTGGTTACTGAGCATTTCATAGAGAAACTCATCAGATTTATTTCTCCAATTATTCTATTGTTTCTTGTTCATTGTACCTTTGTCTTGTACTTCTCTTTGTATACTTTATCTATAGTCTACTTTTGATCTTATTCTGATTCTTGATAAATCCTTTTGATTCATATATGAGATGTATTGATAGCAGTAGAGAAGTAGATGATAAGCAAGCATATGGTAGTGCAGGATTACATGTTGTTTTGAGGGCGCCCCACTCCTACGTTTATTATGTGAGCATCAATGCATTTATCCATTTTGGGAGGTTTATATCAGGTTTGGTTTATTTGATTGGATTAGAAATCATCATACATGTTGACTATTGTAGGAGATGGATCTTTTGACTACCTGGGATCCAGATCAATTTGGTGATCCTAAGTAACTTATTTTTCTTATCTCTGAATTATTGATCTGGGTATTGTTTTGGGAACGGGTTAGTGAGTCAGTGTTCTTTTTTTTTATTATTGCTCGGGATGCGCAAAAATAAGTGTGGGGGAATTTGATAGTTGCATTTTTATTATGTTGTTTTTATTTACAGATTGGATATTTTAGGCTCTTTGATGGGGTAATTATTGTTATTCAGTATGTTTTTACATATTGAGTTTATTTGCAATTAATTGAGTTAATTCCTATAATTTCAGTATTTTTCACAAATTACATGTGATTTTGTAAGAAACATGTAATGAGGGCCTAATTGGAGCAATCGTAGCCATCAATCCAGATCGAATCGATCACAACCCTCAGATTTTATTGATCAGTCACTTAGGTGAAGCATTAATCGGATCAATTAAAACCTAGATCTAATGGGTGGCTGTAATCAAAAGGGCATGTAGGTGGACGACTAAGGAAATTGGGCCTTAAAACCTAGATTTTCACTCATCGTAAAATCGCGAACAGAAGCTCATGGTGCATTCTTCTTCCTCGCGAGCGACGGAGACTTCTTCCTCTTCTATGTGCGGAAGCAGGAATCGCATAGAAGGCGCCGGCGGCAATGCGCAGAAGGAAGTTCCTCCTCAATTGCGACAGAATAGAGAAACGCGAGCGCGTCTTCTTCTCCAATTTCAGCATGACGTTCTTCTTCACCCTTTTCTTGTGTGGCATCGGCAATTCCTCTGCAACAACACTTCCGACGATAGTTCCGGCAACTCTAGTAGCATCCCCTCCATCTCCCTCCATTCGAATCTTCCTTGGCGAGCGATAGAGCTGAGTCTGAGATTGGGCAGACGACGGTTCACCGAGCAGCTGGTATTTTCGGCCATCTTCACCAGCGTTCCTTTCACGCCTAGCGATTGGAGTTGAGCGACCCAGTTGGACATGATTTCAAAAGGCTGGGGTTATCTTCTATTGTCGTGGTTGCAGCAGCATGGTTTTCCGGCTCTGGTAGCCATTGATTCCTCTAATTTCTGGCGGCAACACTTCATTCTATCGCCGGTTAAGAGTTTTAGCTTGTACTTTGGTTCCATCCCTTCCCGCAACATTAGAGATTCCGTTGTAGTCTAGTTGGTCAGGATACTCGGCTGACACCCGAGAGACCTGAGTTCGGGTCCCGGCAACGGAAACATGGGCTACTCCACCTTCACAGAGTCATCCATAGGCTATCAAGTTTTGATGTTGTTGTAGTATAGTGGTGAGTATACTCGGCTGACACCCGAGAGACCCGGGTTCGGATCCCGGCAACCGCACCAACGTTTTGCAGCTCCGCGCAATCCACCGGAGAAAAGGGCTCACTTTATCCATCAATTCAACACTTGCCGGAGGATTTTCGGCAAGAAATTCAGTCATCCCATCCGCCAGAGGAGATGTTCGGATTGTTGTCATCATTGTGGAGTGATCGGTGGTTATATTTGGTTTGGTCCATTTAGTTGGATGTTATCTTGTTATTTATTTTGATGTTTGAATTTAGTGTTTAATCTAGTTGTTAATCCTGCTTTTATTTCGTAGCATAGCTATAGTTTAATTTGTCGTTTATGAATTAGTGCTAGCTTTCGATTATGCATGTTGTTAAATGCTAAAAAAAAAACCCCTAGTGTTTACTTCTGTTTAAAAATAAACGTCCAGCCATTATGTTCGTTGGGAGATGATCCGAGTCGTTCCTATACTGCATTAGTGTAGTTAGGGGGTTCGATAAATAATTTGTAATGGTACCACGACAAATACTGCTTATTAAATTTTGGCGTCGTTGTCGGGGAGTGTAATGATGTTTAGTAGACTTAGGATTGTTTCTTCATTTTTATATATATATAAAAAATCAAAATTCAAAACTTTTGTTTAGGGTTGAATTCTTTTATTTCTTGCATATCCATGTACTTTGTTCATGTCTATTTGCTGTATCTTTTAATTGTGTTAGTTTTTGAGGAAAGACTAGAAATATCTTGCAACATGGATCTGTTGGGATGTATACTGAAAAGTCTATCTTTTGTATGAACATTTTTATTTTTGAAATAAGAATCACATGATCATTGTTTGCATATTTATGGTTATGCATATTGTCTAATACATTACATTGTAGATAACATGGTGTGTGGTGTAACACGGGAGATCATGTTATCGGCTCCTTGTAAAGTATAAGTATAGGCCACAACCAAGATGGCTTTGGACAAACCATTGGAATGGTTGTAGTGTGATTTGGTATTGGTTTATCTTGACCATAGAATCACACTAGTACACTTTGTGTGTATTGAGCAGGACCGACTTAGAGGTGATTCAATTTATTGCTGACTACATAATCGAATCGGACCTCAGATATTATATTGTACATGCTCTTAATCCCAATATAATAATGGACACATATACTTAGTATTCATTTCTTTGATTTACCAATGGGCGAGATTTATAGATTAAATCGATAGGCTCGGTAAGTTGAGAAATGATATTATTTATATGGTGTGCCATTGATTATAGGAGAAAACTGTGTCCTATATATTAAGATGATGATGTTGTTGGATCGAAAGTGTCGCTAGAGGGGGGGGGGGTGAATAGCGATACGGTGTCGTTAAAAACTTTTGCAATAAGTAAAAAGCAAGTAGAGAATGCACAGCGGAAATATAAAGTAGACAAGATATTTTTACGTGGTTCACAATCTTTCGATTGCTAATCCACGGCCCTAGTGATCCTTGATCACGTACGGAGGGCAATTCACTAAAACCACTCCTCCTCGTTGGAGGTAGGAGCAACGATTACAAAAAGAAATCAAGGCAAAGGGACACTCCCCCTTTCCTTGTTACGATTAAAGCACAAAGACAATTTAAAGAAGTAGAACTTAAATAAATATACCGACAACTCTTATAAGTAGAAGATGTAGCTTTCGTTGTCGGCGGCACTTCGTCGTAGCAAATGTGAGTAGTAGTAGCGGCGTTACGACGGCGTGTTGAGAGCTCTTGATTTCTTTTCTTTGCTTGGAGTGAACATGTCTATTTATGGATATTGATCTATGAATTTAGACATAGGTAGTGTCCAAGGTGAGGTTCTTATCCCAACTCAAGGATGAGGTGTTTCATCCAACCACCTTGTGCCACCTCCAACCTTCTTGTGCGCCAACTCAAGGATGAGGTGTTTCATCCAACCACCTTGTGCCACCTCCAACCTCCTTGAGGCGCCAACTTGAGGATGAGGTGTTTCATCCAACCACCTTGTGCCACCTCCAACCTTCTTGTGCGCAACTCAAGGATGAGGTGTTTCATCCAACCACCTTGTGCCACCTCCAACCTCCTTGGCGCCAACTTGTTGGAGCCATTCAACTTGTGCCACATCATGGGAGCCAACCATCTTGTGCCAACTCACCTTATTTTGGCGTCCACCACAAGGAAGCTTGGTGATGGTTTGGATGTCCACCTTGATGCCACATCACCCTTTGTACCAAAACACGAGTCAAGTCCAAATTCACCCCCTTGAAATTCGAGCTCTTCTCAGTTTGGAACTTGACTAGCGATTGGCTGTAGTCAAAGGGTTTTGAATTTATGATACAAGTTAGCTTAAAATATAAAGTCGATGGTTCTAACCATCGATCTCGACCTAGACCTTCCATTGGAGGTATTGGGTCGGATCTACGCTAACGACCTTCGCTTTCACACGAGCTTACCTTGTAGCCTCGCTTCCGTCTTCACCCGAGTACCTCGGCTTCCTCAAGTCCCTCTGGCGTTGCCCGACCACCTCGGTTCCCACCGGTGTCGCACCTTCCGCTCAACTTTAGCATTTACGCACACTTAATTGAGCTCGTAAGATAACAAATATACCCTTAACTATTGAGCCTTTTGCCATAATCAAAATACGGTTCGACTTTGGTGCCCACTTGCACAACAATCTCCCCTTTTGATTCATGGCAAACCGACACAAAAGTTAAGGAAAAATTAAGCATAACAGTAAGCTAGCATAATGATTAAGCATGAATGAGCTAGCATAAAGATTAAATATGAATGAGCTAGCATAATGATTAAGCATGAATGAGCTAGCATAAAGATTAAATATGAATGAGCTAGCATAAAGATTAAATATGAATGAGCTAGCATAATGATTAAGCATGAATGAGCTAGCATAAAGATTAAATATGAATGAGCTAGCATAAAGATTAAATATGAATGAGCTAGCATAATGATTAAATATGAATGAGCTAGCATAAAGATTAAATATGAATGAGCTAGCATAAAGATTAAATATGAATGAGCTAGCATAATGATTAAATATGAATGAGCTAGCATAAAGATTAAATATGAATGAGCTAGCATAAAGATTAAATATGAGTGAGAAAAATTATTGTTTCAAGTTCTCCCCTTTGAGGTAACCTCCCCCTTGACCGAAGGTGAGTTCTTGAAAAATAATTTTTACTCCCCCTTAATAGTTGCTTAAGTAAACGGAATTACTTAATATAAAAGGTAATAATTTTGTTTACTTTCTTCCTTACTTTTGTGACTTTCTCCCCCTTTTGCCTTAACTCAAAAAGTTTGTAAATATATTTTAGGGTTTGTAAGTCCAAGCAAGTTCCCAATATAAATATATATATTTTTTTAAAATAATAATAAGCTTGAAAATATGTTCATCTAAAATGTACAACTCCGGTTGGACTTGATTGATATAGAATGATCAATAAGTCTTGAAGGAGTTGATTAATTTTAAATAATTATACTCCATGGTTCATGTCGATGCACTGAATCTACATCTGGAACCAGGAGTAAGGTCCTAACATCTCACGCCCGTCTACGTGGCTAAGTACACAAACACATTAGTCCTATGTGTTGTGAGATGTGTTGGCTCCTTAAATCTATAGGTATATGATTTCTAAGGTAAGACTTAGGCTAATTTCATAAAAAGAAGCAAAAGTAGAGTACATATATAGAAAAATTTAAATCCTACTCTATTACGCACATACCTAACTTTCGTCTTAATAAACTAAATTAAACCGGGTAGTGGTTTGGTGAAGATGTCCGCTAGGTTTGATTTGGACTCAACATACTCTAGTTGTATAGTTCCATTAGTTACATGTTCCCTAATGAAGTGGTGTTTAACTTCTATATGTTTTGTCCTAGAATGACATATTAGATTTTTAGTTAAGTTAATTGAACTAATGTTATCTATGTAGGTTTTAATGTTGTTAAAGATTAAGCTAAAGTCTTGGAGAGTGTGCTTCATCCACAGGAGCTGAGAGACACACTCACCCATCGCCATGCAGCGTATTGGCCGGTGGTAGATAAGGCAAGCGCAATCGCTTCCTCGCACCAACTTACTAGACTCGAGCCGAGGATTTGACAACAACCACTCGTGCTCTTTCTATCGAGTTTACTACCGGCGCATAGTCGAGTCGGAGTATGGATTAGATTAAACTCGGTAGATCTAGGGTACCAAATACCTACGTTTAGCGTGCCCTTTAGATATCTAAGGATACGCTTGACTAGGGTTAGGTGAGACTCCTTGGCACAGGTTTGTAACCTTGCGTACATACTTACCGCGAATAAAATGTCGGGTCGGCTCGCGGTTAAGTATAGGAGACTTCCTATTGCGCTCCTAGTATTTTAGGTCAACGGGTTTTCCTTCTACATCTTCGTTTATATTAACATTAGTTGCCATAGGTGTATTGATTATTTTAGCATCTTGCATTCCAAATCGATTTATTAAGTCCTTAGTATATTTTTGTTGATGTAAATATATTCCATCTTTAATTTGTAAACCTAAGAAGAAACTTAACTCTCCCACTAAATTCATTTCAAATTCACTTTCCATAAGTGAGATGAATTCGTTTAGCAGGATCGAGTTGGTAGTTCCAAAAATTATATCATCTACATAGATTTGGGCTATAAAGATTTCTTTTCCTACGGTTTTAACGAATAAGGTTGGGTCGACTAAACCTTGGTTGAATCCTTTGGACTTAAGATAGATCGAAAGCCTTTCGTACCAAGCTCTTGGGGCTTGTTTGAGTCCATATAGGGCTTTCTTAAGTCTAAGGACATGGTCGGGTTTATCTAGATTTTGAATCGGAAGTTGGTGGCGTAAACTTCTTCCTTAATGTATCCATTCAAAAATGCTGACTTGACATCCATTTGAAACAATTTAAAACCTCGATGTGCGGCATATGCTAACAACATTCGGATGGACTCTAGTCCAGCTACGAGGCGTAGGTCTCATCGTAATCTAAACCTTCGACTTGACTAAACCCTTTGCGACTAACCTAGCTTTATTTCTAACTACTTCACCTTTATCATCAAGTTTATTTGAAATACCCACCTTGTTCCAATAATTGATTTTTCTTTAGGTGGTGGTACTAATTCCCGGACTTCATTTCTAGTGAATTGAGCTAGCTCTTCTTGCATAGCAATAATCCAGTCGGGATCAAGAAGTGCTTGTTCAATAGTTTTGGGTTCGATTTTGGAAATTAACGAGATTTGACTAAGGTTTCGATATGAAGCTCTAGTTCGAACCCTAAATTTGGATCACCTATAACTTGATTGATAGGATGATTTGTTTGAGTCTTAGTGTGACTCGGGTTAGGGTCATCTATCACTTGGTCGATAGGATGACTTGGGTGAGTTCTAGTTTGACTTGGGTTAGAGTCATCTATCACTTGGTCGATAGGATGACTTGGGTTAGGGGAGATTCAAGTTCAAGATCGTCGGGTTCGCTATAAGTTGATTTGCTAGTTGGTTTTGTTAAGGATTGAGCACGGGTTCGTGTCCTTCGTCGAAAACTATATTAATGGTTTCTTCGACTCTAAGAGTGTCGTGATTGTATACCCTATAAGCTCTACTGGTGGTTGAGTATCCTAGAAAGGTTCCAGTAGAGGTTTTGGATTTGAATTTCCCTAGGTAATCCTTAGTGTTTAAGATATGTACCTTGCATCCAAATACCCTAAAGTACTTGATGTTCGGTATTTTATCGTGATAAATCTCGTCGAGGTCTTTTGGTGCCTCTTTACCATAAGGATCCTATTTTGGACATAGCAAGCCGCATTTAACGCCTCTCGCCCCAAAATCTATCGGGTAGGTTATACTCGTTTAACATTGTCCTAGCGGCTTCTTGTAGGGTTCTATTTTTCCGCTTCGACTAACCCATTTTGTTGTGGGGTTCTAGGACATGAAAACTCATGGTGGTATCCGCTTAGGTTATAATCTGTAAACCTGTGGTTTTCGAATTCACCACCATGATCGCTTCTAAGTCTTTTAATCTTAAGGTTCTTTTGATTTTTGATTAACCTACAAAGATTGATTAGTTGGTCTAGGGTATCATTTTTATGTTTGATAAACCTAACCCAAGTAAATCTAGAATAGTCGTCAATTATGACTAAGCAAAATTGACTACCATTGAGTTACTTAGCTCCATGTGAATCAAATAGATCCATGTGTAGGAGCTCAAGAACACTTTTGGTTCGTTCTTGATTAGTTAATTGATGTTGTGTCCTAGATTGTTTACCTTGTTGACAAGCATTACATATTTTATTATCCAAGTTGTTTAGTTTAGGCAAACCTATAACCAAGCCACTGACTCATCTTGTGGGCCGAGTCTTGGAGTGCAGTGTCCGAGTCTTGATTGCCATAACCAAGATTCCTCTTGCTGTGTCATAAGACACTTGGTTGAGGAGTTGGGTAAATTTATTGTGTAGATGTTGCTACTCCTAGTTCCTTTAAGTATTATTTTAGATGTTGCATTTATTTTGATTACACATTCATTTTCTAGAAATATGACCTTATAATTGTTATCACACAATTGGCTTACACTAAGTAAATTATATTGAAAGTTTTCTACTAATAAGACATTTTGAATTGTAAAGTTAGAGTTGAGCTCAATATCACCTGATCCGATGATTTTGAGCTTGCCGTTATTTCCGAAGGCTCGATCCTCGTTTGAATCGTAACCCGAAAATTTGAGTTGATCGGTCATGTGTCGGGAGCAACCAGCATCCAACATCCATTGATCCTACACATAAGGTAGTTGGATCGGATATTGGAATTACTAAAGGGTTGTTTGTAAGTTTTAAACCTAAATCATCTCACCAATATCTACATGATCAAAACATGTTATTCCTATGTGTTATTGTGAGATGACTTTCAATTTTACTTGATTAATTTTAATGAATTTAAATTAACCAACATTAGGTTAGATTCGGATTTAGTCTAAGCTCATCAAGTAATCTTTTCAAGAGATTAGCTTCCAGGTCGTGGCGAGGCACAGAGGCCTTCTTTGATCGGAACAACGACCACTTCCTTAGACAAAGCTAATTTCAAGAAATTGATAACTCGACTTACTTGAGACTACGTCTTGGTCTAACTAGTTATTTTTGAAAAGAGGCTCCCCGAGGCTCAATCTTTCGTAGGATTTTAGTTGGTTTATTTTTGAAAAGAGGCTCCCGAGGCTCAATCTTTTGAGGATTTTAGTTGGTTATGAGTCCTATCTAACCATTCTAAAAATAAAGGAAAAACTAAGCATGCAATTTCTAAGACTTAACAAAATACATTTTGTATTGGCTCCCCCTGGACCATTGAATCAGTGGGTCTATTCACATAGTGAATTTGGTCCTTGGGAACCCAATACATGTTAGATCCTAAAGTTGAAATCAAAGTGGTCTTAGGGACCCATGCTTGGACATTTTTCTTATGTTGGTTTACTATAGACATATATGACTTATTGGTTGTATTTGAGTTAAACCCGAGTCCGGCCTTGTTGTACACGGCCCTTTGTGATCAAGTAAGAGGTCAAGTCCCTTGGATCCCAAAGTGAACCTTTCCAACGTGTTCCTAAGGTCTTGACTTGTGTTTTCAAAAGCGAGTTCTCAACTTCAAGCTTTTCAACTTGAGTTGAGTCCTCCTCTTGAATCTGAGTAGTCGAAGAGGTTAGGAGACCTCATGTTTGAGAAGGTTAACCTCCTCAATTAGGGTCTCGACCTTGGACTCGGACTTAGCTAGTTTCTTATTTAAAAATTTAATTGCACCATACAAAGTATTAAGTAACGCGACTTACCCTTAATGATTCTTTTGAACCGGATCACGGATCCGTGGCTTGTCTTGAATGGAAGCTCATCGCCAGTTCGGACTCGGACTCTTCTTGGTTTGAGTCGTGCTCAGTCGGCTTGGCCATTAGAGCTTGGATATTCTTCTTCCTCACAACTCCTCCCAAGTAGCGTTTAGCGCTTTCTTGGTCTTTGATCGTTATTCTTTAGCTTTGGGCACTCGGACTTGATGTGGCCGAACTTGCACTCATAGCATCTAAAATTAGAAGTATTTGAATTAGGTTTAGGCTTACCTTGAGTTGTTGGTCGTTTCGTCTCTTGATCATCTTCCGAACTAGATTGACTAGTTCGGATTCTATTCGAGTCTACTTCCGATTCGGACTCGTCTTCTTCCTTCGGGGTGGCTTGCTGCGGGCTTCTTCTTCTTGGAACACGCAACTAACGCAATACTCTTCTCGGCACGACCACGTTAGTTTGCTCATGTAATTCAAGTTCGAAAACAATTGTCTAACCTAATTTTAGAAAGGTCCTTGGAGACCTTGTAGGCATCGACCATGGATGCCCACAAGGTGGTCCTAGGAAACGAGTTAAGAGAATACGATAAGGTCGCGATTCTCGACCTTTGTCCGATGGCATGGAGTTGGTTGACGATGTCTTGGATCTGAGCATGTAGTTGAGTTGCGGTCTCGTTTTCCTGCATTTTCAAGTTATACAATTTATTTAAAAGTAAATCTCTTTTACATACCTTCGTGTCGTCGGTGCCTTCGTGTAGTTCCACTAGCTTGGTCCATAAGTCCTTTGCACTAATGAAGGGGCCGACGCGGTTGAGCTCTTCCTTGGACAACCCACATTGCAAGATTTGAGTTGCCTTGGCATCGGCTTCTACTTGTTTTTCATGGAATTTGACCATTGATCGTAACCCAAAGATTCACCATCTTCATTAATAGGAAGTGTGAAACCGGTTTGGATTACGATCCACATCTCGATTTGGGTTTTAAGAAAGCATTCCATCCGACCCTTCCAATAACGAAAGTCATTACCGTTGTAAAACGGCGGTCGGTGCTAAACCCTTCGAGATGGGCCATTTAAAAACAAGAAGAAGAACGATTTAAAAGAATCTTGCAAAACACACTGAAAGAATATTCCAAGACTTTCGTCTTGGATTAGTAATCTTGAGAAGTAAAAAGATATATAAAATGTAACTTGTAAAAGAAATAAACAATCAAATGCGAATGTCGTTGAAGTTCCGGAGGATAACCTTACTCGGGATCTAACCGAAGGACAACCTTATCCGGATCCTAAAGCCTCTAATGCAATTCTATATGTAGGAGAAGATAAGCAAGTGAAATAATTATACGAAAACAGAAATAAATAAATAAAAATCTGTAAAAAAGAAAAACAAAGCTAGATTGGTGGTTTCACGAATCTTAGCGACTCGATACCAATTGTTGGATCGAAGTGTCGCTAGAGGGGGTGAATAGCGATACTGTCGTTAAAAACTTTGCAATAAGTAAAAGCAAGTAGAGAATGCACTGAAATATAAAGTAGACAAGATATTTTTCGTGGTTCACAATCTTTCGATTGCTAATCCACGGCCCTAGTGATCCTTGATCACGTCACGGAGGGCAATTCACTAAAACCACTCCTCCTCGTTGGAGGTAGAACCGATTACAAAAGAAATCAAGGCAAAGGGACACTCCCCCTTTCCTTGTTACGATTAAAGCACAAAGACAATTTAAAGAAGTAGAACTTAAATAAATATACCGACAACTCTTATAAGTAGAAGATGTAGCTTTCGTTGTCGGCGGCACTTCGTCGTAGCAAATGTGAGTAGTAGTAGCGGCGTTACGACGCTCTTGATTTCTTTTCTTTGCTTGGAGTGAACATGTCTATTTATGGATATTGATCTATGAATTTAGACATAGGTAGTGTCCAAGGTGAGGTTCTTATCCCAACTCAAGGATGAGGTGTTTCATCCAACCACCTTGTGCCACCTCCAACCTTCTTGTGCGCCAACTCAAGGATGAGGTGTTTCATCCAACCACCTTGTGCCACCTCCAACCTCCTTGGGCGCCAACTTGAGGATGAGGTGTTTCATCCAACCACCTTGTGCCACCTCCAACCTTCTTGTGCGCCAACTCAAGGATGAGGTGTTTCATCCAACCACCTTGTGCCACCTCCAACCTCCTTGGGCGCCAACTTGTTGGAGCCATTCAACTTGTGCCACATCATGGGAGCCAACCATCTTGTGCCAACTCACCTTATTTTGGGCGTCCACCACAAGGAAGCTTGGTGATGGTTTGGATGTCCACCTTGATGCCACATCACCCTTTGTACCAAAACACGAGTCAAGTCCAAATTCACCCCCTTGAAATTCGAGCTCTTCTCGAGGTCGAACTTGACTAGCGGTTGATTTGTAGTCAAAGGGTTTTGACTAGCTTAAAATATAAAGTACGATGGTTCTAACCATCTGATCTCGACCTAGACCTTCCATTGGAGGTATTGGGTCGGATCTACGCTTAACGACCTTGCTTCGCTTTCACACGAGCTTACCTTGTAGCCTCGCTTCCGGTCTTCACCCGAGTACCTCGGCTTCCTCCGAAGTCCCTCTGGCGTTGCCCGACCACCTCGGTTCCCACCGGGTGTCGCAGACCTTCCGCTCAACTTTAGCATTTCTGCACACTTAATTGAGCTCGTAAGATAACAAATATACCCTTAACTATTGAGCCTTTTGCCATAATCAAAATACCGGTTCGACTTTGGTGCCCACTGCACCAACAGATGTCCCCTTGAGGAGCTCATAAGGTTCATCATGTAAACCCTGCAGGTGGACTTGATCCGGCATGATGAAAAGGTTGAGTGGTACTACTCATGGAGTTAGATGTTGATTAATTAATGGTCTATAAATTAATTAATCGATGGACATTCGAGATCTTAAACACAGGGAGAAAATGTACATATAATATATGGAGCCTATATTAACTTATGGGGGTTGGTGAGGTAGATCAATGATAATCCTCTAGTAGAATGGATAATCATTAATGGATCGGACTTTATGTGGGCTTGATCCATTGGGTGGCCAAGATCCAACTCCTCCTCATGGTCCCTATTGTAGCCTATTAAAACCTCATGAAGCTTAGATCCAATAGATGAAAACAAAACTCTAGATCCAACGGTAGAGATTAAATCTCTAGATCTGACGGTTGAGATTAAATCTCTAGATCCGATGGTTGAGATTAAATCCCTAGAACCAATGGTAGAGATTAAAACAAGGCTTGAGCCCAACTCTATAAATAGAGAATTAAGGTGGGCGGCAAGGATATGGCTTAGGAGATTAGGGTTTGCTTCCCTTGGGCGGCAAGCAATCCTCGTTAGGTTAGGATTGAGGTTGGGCGGCTAGGGTTTTGGGAGAAAGAGTGGGCGGCAACAATTGGAGAGGTCTTCTTCTTCTTCCAAGAGGTGGCTGGCACCTATCACTCTCCCATATTCCTTGGTCGGTGCTCAACCTATTCCTCTTCCCCTCTTCTTTGGCCGGTGGCAACTAGGAGAGCTAGGGTTAGGGTTTTGGGCGGTTACAAGGTGAAGGATTGGTTTCCTTTCTCTTCTCCAAGAGTTGGCCGGCGCCCATCACCCTCCTTGATTCTCTTATGGTCGGTTCCCATACTCCATATTCTCTTCCTTGGCCGGTGGCAACATCGAGTCTATTGACTTGGTGGCCGGTTCTAGATAGGAAGAAGAGTTTTGTTTTATGATCTTCCTTTGTTCGGAGTGAACAAGGAAATGAAGATTGGTGATCTAGGAGCTTCAACTTTTGGAAGATCGTCACCCACACGACGTCCAAAAGGAGGAAGGACATACAATAGAAGATCAAGAGGTATAATCTTATTTATTTTGATTAGTGTTCTTTTGTATTATGTCTATAATTGTTTTTCAATTATATGCATGTGATATAATCTGTTTTGTGGCTAAATATACTTGGACCCTGAACATAAACACAAAAGCCGACGATCCGTACATCGTCTATTCCGCGGCTATTCGTAGAATAGAGGTTGGTGGCTTGAACAACAAGTTTGTTCAAGTGACCACTCTAATCGAATAGCTCGATGATGAAACGGTTGCTTGGGTGATCCCTTTTGTCTAGGATTAAATTCTTTAATCCGGGGACATCGATGGGATCGCCATGAACAAGCGACCGAGTTGAAGTGGGAAGCAAAGTTTCCTACCTTCAAGTGGTATCAGAGCTTCGGTTCCAAAGGCAAAACCTTCAGGATCCATATTATCAGCCATTTGGATATCTCAGTGATGCTTACTATTCAGGCATTGGGCAACAAGAGTATTATCAACCTGAACATCAATATTATCGGTACCATCCTCCATATCATCAGCTTGATCATCAGTATTATCAGCGTTATCAACAGGATAGGTATAATTCATTTTTTGGTACATATAATTTCAATTTAGATTTCAGGTATGGGAACACACAACAGTACACCCCTGAGCAGTTTCAGTGTTATCTACCCCCACCGTCTATTGATCCTTACATGTCTAGTTGGAGAGATCAATCAAGTTACTGTGAAGAAACCCTTGCTCCCAGTCAAGAAAATACACTAGAAAAGTTCTTGCAGCTAGCAATATTGCAGCAACAAATGAACGATAGTCATCAGCAACAACAACAAAGGTTACATAACTTACATACCCAGTTAAATCAAATTGCATCATCTATCAATCAAATGCAAGCACAAGATTCCTCCCAATTTTCCTTAGAGAATATTTCTGATGGAAGTGATGTGCTTGAGGAGATGGATTGCAGAGTTGAGGATACATTTGCTTCTACTTCTACGACTCTACAGGACTCCTTTGCTGATTTATATCATGGTGATGCAGTTGTTGACATCCCGGATGCTGATAAGAATATTGATGCATTGCCAGCTATTTCTTTTTCTGATGCTATTGAAGAGGAAAGTACAAAGGTTTTTGCAGATGTGGTTGTACTCCTTGTGTTGCCAGATACCAGTGCCCAAACTTGCCAGTCAGACCAGAAGATAAATGAGACAGTGGCGACAAGCATTTGTGATGAATTGATTTCAATGGAAATGGTGGATAGCTGGAAGCCCCCAGACTGAACACTTCCATCACAACTAGAGTCTCCAAGAATTTTGCTGATGAAAACCCTAATAACAAATGCAATAATCCAGCGCAAGGTTGGAAACTTTATCTGAATCGCCTCTGACCACTAGAGATTACATACGATGAGGCGATCATTTTGGAGGGAGCAGCATGGAACTACCCTGATCACATCAAGAAAGCACTCACCTCCATTCAGTCCATCCCACTCCCGACATGGATGTTTACTCTAAATCTTCTTCAACCACCGGGATTGGATTTTTTCGGAGCACCCCACGACCTGTGTGGCTCCTTTTACTGAATCTTCTTCAACCACCAGGACCTCAGAGGAGTTTGTTCCATCTCATTTTCTTTTATTTCCCTTGTATATACGTTTCTTTTACTTTGTTTATTTTAGTTATAGTTGTTAAGTTTTGTTTGATGAGTTTTTGAAATAAATTTCCTATGCATTCCTTTATATCTTCTTAGAAGTCGTGAAAGCTAGTTAAATTTGATTGTCGAATTTTGGGATTTATTAACTTGAATGGATTATTTGATTGCATGTGGTTACTACTTGGTGATGGATTCTATGTTGATAGATTGAGATGATTTTTTTTTTCATTCCTAGTGAGGATTGTGCCTGTTTTTATTGTTTGTGTGTGGTGCACTTATGGTTATTGCAACTCTAGAACTTGCATTGATTCTTTCGAGACCACACAACCATAGGTTTGCATGATTACGATGAAGGCAATCTCACTTGTTTCCCTTTACTACTTTTGTTGTCACATGCTACTCAAATAATTTTCTTATCATACGCCATGCCATTTTCATTATTCATTCTATTGTCTTTCTATTCAACATCATGCCATTTCTTCTCCATTTCTATTTTTGGATGTGGAATATTGGATGTTCCATGATGAGTTTTTGCCCGGGACGGACAAAAGTTTAAGTGTGGGGGAGAGAGTAGCTCAGGAGAATTCAATGTAAGCATAGGCAAGTCATGCTTGATCACCACAGACAAACTATGTTTTTATTTTTATAGCTGAGCTTAATGTATTTTCTAGAGCATAGGGAAGTGCACTACATGTTTTAAAAAATAAATAAATAAAAAAATAAAAAAAATGCAATTGTAACGCAGGCAAATGGAATTTGAAATGGGCTGAATAGAACCATTTGATCATGAATCCAATTCTATAGTTTCCAAATGTTCTAGCCTCTCCCCATATTACTGCTGGTTACTGAGCATTTCACAGAGTAACTCATTAGATTTATTTCTCCAATTATTCTATTATTTCCTATTCATTGTACCTTTGTCTTGTACTTCTCTTTGTATACTTAATTTGCCATCTACTTTTGATCTTATTCTAATTCTTGATAAATCCTTTTGATTCATGTATGAGATGTATTGATAGCAGTAGAGAAGTAGATGATAAGCAAGCATATGGTAGTGCAGGATTATATGTTGTTTTGAGGGTGCCCCACTCCTACGTTTATTATGTGAGCATCAGTGCATTTATCCATTTTGGGAGGTTTATATCAGGCTTGGTTTATTTGATTGGATTGGAAATCATCATACATGTTGACTGTTGTAGGAGACGGATCTTTTGACTAACTGGGATCCTGATCAATTTGGTGATCCTAAGTAACTTATTTTTCCTATCTTTGAATTATTGATCTGGGTATTGTTTTGGGAACGGGTTAGTGAGTCAGTGTTCTTTGTTTTTATTATTGCTCGAGACACGCAAAAATAAGTGTGGGGGAATTTGATAGTTGCATTTTTATTGTGCTATTTTATTTACAGATTGGATATTTTAGGCTCTTTGATGGGGTAATTATTATTATTCATTATGTTTTTATATATTGAGTTTAAAAAAAGTTGAAAAAAAAAGTTGAAGAAAAATATTTGACCAAATGAATAAAGGTAATAAAAAAAATTCCTTTGACATGTTGTGCCATTTTTTATTTGTGTGATAGTATTTTTATGATGGGCATCCCTTATTGCAATTGTTGAGAGATTTATTGTATATCATGAGTGGATTTGTATTGTGAAAGTGATAGGGATTGTTTACATAATTAGTGAATTGTGAAAAGCTAGCTTTGATAGAAACTTTTAGGGCATTGCTTTCTTATACTCATCTATGTAGCATTCTAGTATTTCCATATCTTCTTGCATTTCTTTAGCTATTTCATTTCCTACCTTTCTTTCCTTATACACATACCATTATTTGCTTTTATTCATGTTTCCCTTACATTCCTAATAAGCCTTTAATGATTGTGCATTCTTATGTGCATATAGTGGTGAAGGTGAAGAAAATCAAGCATATGGTAGTACATAAACCATGAGTAGCTTGAGTGAACTTCACTATTGCATGCTTATGAGAGCGAGAGAAACCACCACTTACCTTGTGATGCTTAATTATTCTCAGTTTATTCAGGATGGATTGAAGTCACCATGTTTGTTAACCTGTGTAAGATTTGAGGCCATGAATGCTTGAGTCTTTGAGATTTGACATTCCTAGGTAACTTTCTTTCATAATTTTTTATGTATGCTTGGGAATTGCTAGGAAATTATATTTTTTTGTTTACTTTTAATTTTCTTTACTCGCTCGGATGTGCAAGAATAAGTGTGGGGGAATTGATAACTACCATTTTATCGTATTATTTTGGTCCTTAATTTCACTATTTTTATCCTCTCGAGTGACTAATTATCGATTATTTGTATGTTTTATGAGTTGGATCTAATTTTGGACATTATTATAAATTCTCCTAAATTTTTTACTTATATGCAAATTTTACATCTTAATTGTAGGAGATCGACATGAGCCAATGGACTAGACTCGAGTTGGATCAAATATGGCTTCATCTAGGGTCATAATAGACATTTTAAGCTGGAAGAATTTGAGCCCTTCATTAAGATCAAAAGCAGTTTAGTCAAGGGTTCAAATCTGAGCAATCTAGACCGTCCAATGAGATCCGATTAATTTTGAGTCATCAATCTAGATATGGAGAGATCCGGTCAATACATTCAGATCTAGACATCCTAGCCTTTCATCCGGATCAATTTGATCGTGATTGTCCATTTAGATTGATCAGATCCGTCCATACGAGATCAAAGCAATTTTAGCCGTTGGATGAGATCTAGGTTTGGGTTTTAATTAAGCTTGATGAGATTACAGGAGGGTGCTGACTTCTTCTCTTCTCACGCGATTTCACCCAATGCACGTGATCTCCTCCGCCGACTCCTCACGCCCAACCACTGTCGGCCTTCCACTTCTTCCGCCAAGGCCGATGGTGGTATCTTCCATCTACTCTGGTCACTCCATCTTCTTCCATTTCTTCCACCTGCCAGCTCTTCCACAACTCCAGTCGCTCTGTTCTCCATCTCTGCAACTTCATCACGGCGAGCACTCCAGCTATCATCTTCTCCGGGCGGCCATCTTCCTCCTCCACCAAGTCCGACGGTGCTATTTCATCTCCAGCATCTCTAGCTACCATCACACTACCGACAACTCCATTTCTGCCTCTTGTCAATCGTCGGCAGCCCTGTTTCAACTTCATCCATAGCTTCATTCTTCATCCAGCAGCTCCTATCTTCATCCAGCTCCGATCAGCACCTATTCCAGCTTCTGAACAACATTTCCAACATTCTCTTCATTTGGATTGATTACAAGTGTGTTGATTGTTTCTTCATATTTACTTGTTAAATGTTTGTAATTAAATGATCTTCCATATTTAGAATTGCATGTATTTAGTTTAATTTGTTTCATGCCTACGTAGTGTTCGATAAAATGTTTCTTTGAGTAATTAGGTAGTAGTTGGTTAGTTTAGATTTAATTTCATGTTATGTTTCACTCTCACGTTATTCTGCATTTCAATTGTTGTTTAAATTTCTGCATTTCCTTTATGTTTTCGAACGCTTTGTTTGAATGTTTGCATTATCTTTCATTCAGTAGGATTAGTTTTATTTTAATCCAAACCCTATTTTCAATAGAAAACTCAAAGTAATAATTAGTGATCCTAACACTACTAGTCTATTAATTACACTCGTTGGGAAATGATCCGGGCCGTTCACTATGCTATATTAGCGTAGAGAGGGTTTGGTAATTAATTTGGAACGGTACCACGACAAAGACACATTATCACCAACCCCTAGGTTCCTCCTTAATTCTCCTAAATCTTTGATACGAGGGTTGTCACCCCTCGTATCGGCTACGCACAGTAAATAGAAGACCAAAATAAATAGCTATCGATCTAAACAAACATCAATTGCAAATATGAATTCAAGAATAGAAATATATTTAAAATAACATGTTCTACGCACACAAACTACTCCATAATCCAAGAATTGGAGTATCTACTTCATAAATGAAAGAGAAGAAACACAAGGCATGATTGAATTCATCATTACAATGAGAAGATGCATAAAAAATAAATTATAGTGCTCTTTGGTTCTTCTCTCCGACGTTGGAGCGTAGAATTTGATAATCGGGTGACTTCCTTCCTCCCCGTTGTGATTTTTCGGTGCTTTTTAGGGCATCGGTGTGCCGTCCCGGCCGTCGGGCCTCCCCCCTAGGGTTTGGGCGTAGCTTCCTTTATATAGACATCAAGCCGAATCTCCCTGAAACTTGGAAAATAACTAAATTGTGTCGAAATCACCCAACACCACACGACCGTGTGGATTCACACGGCCAGGTCGTGTGTGGCGCAGGGGTGCGAGCCATGTGGATTCACAGGGCCAGGGCGTGTGTCCTTCTGTTCTAGCTGCCAAATGCCTTCTTTTCGTTCCAAAAGTGCGCCATTTTCCCCGTAGAATGCTATCCTGCACACAATAGTACAAAGAGAAAATCTCCGAACTAGAAAATAGGAAATACACGCAAAACAAAGTGAAATATGCAAAAATCAAATATAAAGTGCAACGAGATGTGAGCAAAAACTACTCCTAAAATCCTATATGTTTTGCTCACATCAATTCCCCCAGACTTAAGTCTTTGCTTTTCCTCAAGCAAACCTAAGTGCCATAAAATTTTTAAAATGGTATTGTTCCATACTTAGCATGTTAACTATATTTATCAAGTGACATTTTCAATCAAAGCAAAATAGATATACTCTAAAAATCCACTAAGTTAGCTTCTCGTGCATGTGCTAAGCGAATCTTCTTAAGGGATACTTGTTCCATGGTAAGTGACCATTTCCAGTGGGCCGAGGAATTCTACGGCCAAAGACGAGACTATTTTTTTTGGAGGAGACTGCTTATCGTTAGGAGGTCCGACAGTTCATGAGGGATGCTCGATCACAGTGGGCTAGGGAGGAGGAGCACATAGCCGCCACTGCATCCACCAGTTCTTAGGTTGACCATATGTACATATGGCACCCGTGGCTGAGCAGTTGATTCTCCCAGAAGCACGACATGCCTAAACTGTCAGACTTCCCATCTCGACCACCATACTAGAGGTACGATATCATTTAAGTCTGGGGAAGACCAAATTTTGATATGCTTTTCTACTAGTGTTAGTTTTTCTTTGACATCTAGGTTCAATTTTAGATTATTTGCATTTATTTGTTCATGCATATAGTGTTTAGGATCCTTTCAGCACTTAGTTGTTAGTCACTTTAAGCTGCCTCAGTGATATTTTCAGAAATGCTCACGATCTGTTTCCATGCCATAGATAACTTAACTTCATTTATCCTATGGTACTTTATTTTTGGATGCTTTGAGGGATGTTCTAGATTTTCACTTTTTAGCTTTTATTTTCACTTACACTCATCGAATATTCTGAAAGGGAGAATCTAGTACATAAGTAGTTATGATTTATCTCAGTAGTCTAGTACTTTGGAATCCATAAGTGACTCTAGATTTAGCATTTTAATTACTGGAGATGCTCGGATTGTGTAAGCCTATTCGGAAAAATCAAAATCCCTGTGAGCATGAGGGGAACAAAAGTTCCTTGAAAAGAAAAGAAAAAAAAAGAGAAAAGGAAAGAGAGAGAGCAAACAGAAAAAAATTGTGAGGTAAAGAAAAAGAAAAAAAATTAAGGGGAAAAAAATAGTTGTCGTGGGTGGAAATCGTAAGGTGCCCCTTTGAGACCAAGTTACGTTACTAGGGAAACACCTACCAATTTCTCTCAATACCAAGCACACCTTTGAGACTTTATGCTAAATCTAGGGAATGACCCTCGCTTGGGGCAGGTAAGTGCCTAAAAGCTGGAGACCTTAGGAAAGCTATAGGAAGATGACTTGACTCACCATGGAATGAGTATCTCCTAAGAAATTCTCTCAGCACGTGCACGAAAAGCTAACCTAGTGAATCTTTAGAACATATCCATTTGCTTTGATTGAAAAAACCACTTGATAATTTTAGTTAGCATGCTAAGTATGGAATAATACTTTTAAATTTCATTACACTGAGGTTTGTTTGAGGACAAACAAAGATCTAAGTCTAGGGGAATTGATGTGTGCAAATCATATAGGATTTTTGGAGTAGTTTTAGCACACATCTCATTGCATTTAATACTTGTTTCATGCATATTCTCCCTTGTTTTGCATTCATTTACTATTTTCTAGTTCGGAGATCTAATTTTGTTAATTTATGTGCAGGACGACGTTTTTGGAGAAAAAATGAAGCATTTTATGGAGCACAAACTTTAAGGAACATGCTCTAGTCGTGTCCCAAGACACAGGCATGTTCTCGAAGTAAAACTGATCAAAACGGAGGCTCCAGAATGACACACGGACGCCCGTGTTAAATTAGCACGATTGTGTTAAATTTCCAACTCAATTTTCAGCCTAGATTTCAGTCATTTCCAGCCTTGCACATAGCCCGACAGTGTGAATTTCACACGATCATGTGGCAGCGTAGCAAATCCAAAGAATTAGGGGTTTTCAAGCATTTATGGAAATCCAGAGCGACCTCTATATATAGGAAACTCATCTAAGAGGTTGGGGGGATCACGAGGGGAGCCACCCTAGGGCTCCTAAACCTCAAGAGGAGGCTCGATGGCTAGGACGACAAAAAGGTGCCCTAAGAAACACCGGAGGCTTACAACAGGGAGAGAGGAAGTGGCTCAAAGATCGGAATCTACATTCCAATGCCTAGGAGAACGACCAAGAGTACTGCATTTTATTCTTAAACATCACGTTGTAATGATTCTCTTTATGATGTCTTGTGTTTTTTCTCCTCTATCTATGGAGTAGATACTTCGATTCTAGGATTAGGGAGTAACTTGTGTATGTGGACATGCTAGTTCAAATATTTATTCATCTCTTTTGAATCTATTTGCAATTTATGTTGTTTAGATTGATGAGAATTATATCTTGATTCTATTTCTACTGCATATAACTGATGCAAGGGTGGAAATCCTTTGTATCAAAAACCTAGGAGAACCAAGGAGGAACCTTGCAGTAATCCTCCCTCCCATAACCGTAGAAAGTAGAATATGATAGAGCAGGATATGAAGTATGATCCGCCTCTTCATAGGGATTACTAAGACATCCTCATACCTCAATAACCTATCTTAGCAGAAGGTCTAAAGTAGGAGACATTAACTCTAGAAGGGTTAAAGGACCTTAGTGACAGAGGGCTCCCAATGGTATCAACCCCCTGAGCTCTGACGATCCAAAAGGGAAATCCCTTAAGGAAACTTTGAACCTACCTTCGCTTTCTCTCAGTGCATCGTAATTGAGCTAGGACTACCGTCGACCTCACAAACCTTACTCTCAGGAGATTTACTTTGAACAACGACATCCACTGGACAAACAATATTCGAATCTTAGTCTTTGTGGGATCGATACATAAATTATAACTTGACAAAAATCGTGCACTTGCGGGCGTTGAGTGCGAGCGTGTGCATCAAATCCTTGGTGATCCTCATCGAAGATTTGAGGTCATGCCTGTGTGCATCAACCCCTTCCTCCCCGACACCTTCACAACCTCTACAACCGCACCCTCCTCTAATGACCTCTTCCTCTACCGCCATTCCTTGGTATGAAGACACCCCATCCAACTAACTCTCACCCATTCTTTCTTCTGTCATGAACCCAAATACATCCCCGAGGGCTTCTCTGTCATCATCTCTGCTCCTCATAAGTGACCTCACCGACCCCCAACTGGCACCAACACTCTCTCCACATGCCAACTCGAAGGAGGCCTCTGCCTTCCTGTCCCCAAACCCTTCTTTGATATTTTGGTATTCTACGAGCTACCCATTAATCAACTGACTCCCAACTCTATCCGAATCCTCACCGGAACCCTAATTGTTTTCAAACACCTTAACATCCCTAAACTCCCCATATCTTCCACTACCTATATCAACTTAAGATGACCGACATTGGCATTTTTTATTTCATGGCATGCTAAGACTGTCGATTTCTCACTGACATGCCTACCTCCCATAAAGGCTAGAAGGATTTATACTTCTTTATCCCTCATCGATCCTGTTCTATAATTCTCCTGAATTTAGAGAATGACCTGGTGCACTAAGTTGAATGGAACTGATCGAAGCTAACTCACTAAGTCTTTGACTAGTTAGACCAAGGCTTAGTCCAAAGTGAATCAAGTACTTGATTCCTTCATTGACTTTGTCTAGGAAGTCGTCGTTGCTCCGATATACAAGAAGGCCATGTGCCTCGCCATGACCTGGAAGTCAATGTTAGAAAAACCTACTTGACTAGCTCAAACCAAGCTTGAATCTAACACATGTTTAAAAACTTTGAAATTGCTCATTAAACTTAATTAAGATAAAAAGAAATTCTCATCTCACAAAATACATAGGAGTAATGTGTATTGAAAACCTAGCTTGGGTGAGATGATTTAGAATTTAATCAAGCTTAATTAGTTTAATACAATTCACCTAACTTAACAACTTACTTAATAACTTTACTTAACTCAATTTAATATACTCAATAAATTAACTAAATTTAACTTAACAACCTACCTTAATTAAACTTGACTAAATTCAACTTAATATACTCAACTCAAATTCAATAAATTTAACTAAAAATTCAATTCATCACTCACATACTAAACACATTGATGTTAACATCATTTTGTAAGAGATCATGTGGAAAAAGGTAGTATTGAACTCAACTATGTTGGGTCCAAATCTAACCTTGCTGACATCTTCACTAAACCACTTTTGGAAGCAGAATTTGTTGGTGCAGCAGGCACCTAAGTCGAACCTGAGTTTTGATTATAGCAAACGATACAAAGTTAAGCTCATGTCGTTATCTCACGAGCTGAATCAAGTGTGCAGAAGATTGCTATAGCTGGAGCTGAAGGCTAGCGACACCCGGAGGAAGCCGCGGTGGTCGGGCGACACTCGAGTGATTTCGGAGGGAGCCGATGGAATCGAGTGGAAGGCCGGAAGCAAAAGCAACACGTAAGTATCGAGGTAAGCTCGTGTGTGTGAGCGTAAGTGAGGTCGTATCCTCTTTACGGGGATGATCTTAAGCGTAGATCCGACCCAAGACATCTCATAGGTGGTCTAGGTCGAGATCGGACGGTCGAAGACCGTCGGAAGTATGTTTTTGTTGAGCTAACTTTGACTTGCAGCAAGCATCGATCGCCCGGCTTGGAGGACTCGATCGTGCGTGTATCGCCGATCGCGAAGGTCATCAATCGATCGATGCTACCATCGATCGATGATGGCCATCACCGATCGATGGTCAATGATCAGATTCGAGGAGTCAAGGCTTATCACTCCACCTCAAAGCGGTTTGGTGTCCATTTGTGATTGGTTGAAGACCCACTCGAAAAGGGGCTCAAAGGCTATAAAAGGAGGGCCAAACCTAGGGTTTTAACAACAATTCTAAGCCTCCAAAAGTCTTCTTCTGCTGCAACTCTCCGACAACGAAGTCCTTCCATTCCGACGTCTAGGTTTAACTCTTATTATTCTTGTACGTCGGTATTAGTTTTTCTTGTCATTTACATTTCCGAAGCTTTTATCGTATACGAGGAGAGGGGGAGTGTCCCTCTACCTCAAGTTTTTGTGGTTCCTTCTTGTATCGATTAACTCCTACCTCTAACGAGGAGGAGTTCCTTTAGTGCTTTTGCCCTCCGTACGTGGTCAAGGACCACTAGGGCCTTGGAGTAGTAGTCTTCGGCTACGAACCAAGTAAAACCCTTGTGTCGATTGTTTTTTTTTATTTTTACATTTCTGCTGCAATTAACTAATTATCTCTTGAGTTTTAACGAAAGATAAAGAAAAGGTTTTTCGCTATTCACCCCCCTCTAGCGAACCGCATCGATCCAACAGAATTTAGTATGCTTAGAAGACAATTAGGTTTATGCTTGGTAGACTAGGATTTTTTCATACTCATTACTCATATTTTATTTTGGAAAGTAATATTATATTATTTTTAAAGAAAAGTTAAAAATAAATCTAGGACAATTTAGATTTCATGATCTTATAGATTTAATTAAACCTTCGCATCTCACAAACACCTAGGATTACCTTTTTGTGTATTGAGCCACGAAGATGGGCGTGATATGTTAGGACTGCACCCCTAGTTCCAGATGTAGATCCAGTGCATTGACATGAACCGACATCGGTTTTACATGAGCAACTCAATCACTTCGGTGACTAACTCTAATTCAAAGCTCGATGATTAATTCTGTATCATTTGAGCTAGTAAAGAGTCAGACATTTGCTTTAAAGACGATTTTTAGATGTGTATTTTTAAATATTAAATAATATCTAGAAAGTCATGCTTGGACATATTTTCTATCATATTTGCATCATCTTAAAATTTTTTGAAACTATGTTATTATTCAGGGGGAGTTAGAAAATTTTGAAATTTTTTGAAATTTTTTGGAATTTTGAAAATATGTTATTATTCAGGGGGAGTTAGAAAATTTTGAAAATTATTATAAATTTTAGAATTTGAAAAATGCTTTTATTGAGGGGGAGTTAGAATGTTTGAAAATTTTTAGAATTTGAAAATATGTTTTTATTTAGGGGGAGTTATAATTTTAAATTTTGGAATTTAAATATATTTTTTAAGGGGGAGTTAGAAAATTTTGAAAATTGAAAATTTTAAATATTAAGGGGGAGTTAGAAAATTTTGGAAATTTTAAATATTGAAATTTTAAAATATTAAGGGGGAGTTGAAAAATTTTGGAATTTGAAAATATGCTTTTAGGGAGTTATAATCTTGGAATTTAGAAATATGTTTAGGGGTTGTTAAACTTTTGAAAAATAAAATTTTGGAAAAAATTTTGTTATCTTTTGAAAAATTTTATAAAGGGAGAGTTCCTATTTTTAAATGAAGAAAACCTTATTGAATATAAGGGGAGGATTGATTTCAAAATTTAAGCATTTTTTAGCTTAATATTTAAATTTAAAATTGTGGCATTTTTGAGCTTTAGAGTTGTGGCATTTTAAACTTAATTTTTATTTTGATGTATGCCAAAGGGGGAGAGAAGAGATTTATTGAAAGGGAGATGTAAAAATTTATATATGCATCTCGTACATATTAAACTTAAGCATTTTTTATATATGTCAAAATTTGAATATTGCTTTCTTATTCTCCTAACTTTAACCGATGTGTTGTCATACATAAAAATGACGGAGATTATTGATGCAGTGAGCACCACTCCTTGATTTTGATGTATGAACCATAGTTAAAGTTAAGAATTACTTATGTTCTAATATCAGTGTTAAGTGTGCAGACTTAACAGGAAGTCCTAGTAGGTTGTGTTGACTGGATACTATGCAGTTGACTTGATAGATCAAGAGGACTAGACACCAGGCATGAAGTCCAGATGGGTCGCGTGGACCAGACATTTGGCATGAAGACCGGTTGGGTCAAGAGATTGGACAATCGACAAAAAGTCCAGCGGGGTCAAGCAGACCAGACAGCTGGTGGAAGCCATGGTGGGTCAGATCGGATGTCAAGAGTGGTAAGTTTGGCAGGCAGCCGACAGGTAAGCCTCGAGTGAAGAGGTGAGGCCGAGTCCTCTCTAGGGGGACAAAGCTAGGCGTCGATCCGACGAAAAGTCTGCATGGGACTTAGTAGTCGAGATTGAGCAATATTACTATTCCTATCATATTGGATTTTATCTATTTATGCTAATCTCGATTTGCAGGTATCAGTCGACTGAATGGATTTCAATCGACTGAAGTTCAGCAGATTGAGTTTGGTTTAGTCGACTGGATACACACTTGGCAAGATTAGCTGGTGATCGATTGAATATCTGGCACCGTAGTTGGAAAGTGTTTCAGTCGACTGAAGAGTTTTAGTTGACTGAAGTGGGAAACTTCCTGATGCGGAGCTGGGTGACCTTGAGTCGACTGGAGAGGATTCAGTCGACTGGAAGGCCAGAAGTTCCATATCGATGGGTCGATGTGGAGTCGGCTGGAAGGCATTCCAGTTGACTGGAAAAGGTTTATAAAACAAGTGCTCAACTAGATCCGAGTAGAACACTAATACTACGCTGAAGTGCTGTCAAAATTTACTCTCGTTCACAAGAGCTCTACTTCCTCACGAAGGCATATTTTCGACACTCCGTGCCTACTTCAAACTCCTCAAAGTGTTGGTATAATTTAGCTTGTATTATTTCTATTTATATTCACTTGTTGTACTTAATTTCAAGAGAAGGCAGAGTGTTACCTTTCTCTCATTTTTGTTAAAAAAGTGAATCCCTCCGAAGTCAAGAGTTCTCGAATCGGAGGGTACTATAGTGATTGCCCGTCGAGGTAGCTCTAGGAAGAGCTACGGGCCTTGGATTAGCAACCCAGTTAGGGTTGTGAACCAAGTAAACTGGTTGTGTCTAAAGTGCATTTAAATTCTGTTGCATACTCATATTTGAAAATATAAAATAATCTTTAAATTTAAAGAAAATTATAAACTCTGAGATTCACCCCCCTCTCTCGGAATATTGCGATCCTACAATAACTTACTAGTTGATTGGTACATCTCAAAACTAAGGTTTACCTTATCAAGTATGATCCTCTCATATTTAACTCTTACCCTTAGTCTAGACTTAAACCTTCAAGCTACTTTCATCAGTCTTACGCCTCAAGTTGAGTCCATGAATCCTCACCCTTTGCTCTAGCCTTCAAGTGATTCCTTCAACTTTATCATATGAATGGGTCTTCCTTTGCCAAGAGGCCGCGCCTCCTGGACTTCCATTAGCAAGTTACCGCCAAAACTACACACTTGGACTTACATGACCAAGACTACACACTTGGGCTTGCACCGCCAAGACTATACACTTGGACTTTCCCTTGTCCAGTATCCATACTTGGAATTTTCCTTTACCAAGCACCATACTTGGACTTTTCCTTTGCTAAGTATCTATACTTGGACTTTTCCTTGCTTTTTTTTGTCCCTTATAGCTTTTTCTAGCATGTTGAGAATTAATGTTTATATGATAATATGCTCATATCTTCTTGTAATTCATATTTTCATATCTTGCACTAGAATTACATGGGCTTTGTTGAGTTGGAAAAATTTTACTATAGGTCTACATGATAGTTTTCTCTATTTCACTTGCACTTAAAACTTGTTCCAAAGAGTTAAAGTATCCAAAATGAGTCATGATTCATCTTGTTGGATTAATATCTTAGGATCCATAGAAGACCCTGATAACTACAATTTTGTCGTGTTATTTTGGTCCTTAATCTCACTGTTTTTATCCTGTCGAGTGATTATTTATCGATTATTATCATGTTTTATGAGTTGGATTTATTTTTCGATCTTAATATAAATTCTCCTTAATTTTGGACTTATATGTAAATTTTACATCTTAATTGTAGGAGATCGAGATGAGCTACTGGACTAGACTCAAGTTGGATCAAATATGGCTTCATTTAAGGGCATAAAGGATATTTTAAGCTGGAGGAATCTGAACCCTTCATCTAGATCAGAAGAAGTTTAATCAAAGGGCTCAGATTTGTTTAATCCTGACCATCCGATGAGATCTGATTGATCTGAGCCAACTATTTAAATCTAGAGAGATCCGATCCATACACTCAGATCCACACGTCTCAACCTTCCATCAAGATCAAGTTGATCACGATTGACCTTTCAGATTGATCAAATCCATCCATTCAGAGTTGGATTGATCACAACCATTGGATGCATTGCCTAGTTCATGGATTAATCAGATTCAATTAACCTAGCTTAAATGGACGGTTGGGATTCGACTGGTTACGATCGGACGGCTACAGAAAATCACCTTAAAATCCAACATTTTCCCATCGCGCAAAGTAGCCGGCTTCACCATCTCTTCTCACACGATTGCTCGACGCCTGAGCCCACCGTCGCCGCGTTCTCCGCTTCCTCGCCGATTGTCAGAAAGGAAAGGGGATTCCCTCCTTCTTCGGTGACCGGTGCCACTCATTCCTTCTCCACCGTCTGCAACCGCTCATCTTCCACAGCTCCGCTCGCCCTGTTCTAGCTTCCGGCAGTCGCTTCTTCACCGAGCTCTGCCGAAGTCACCACCACCTCCGGCCAGCGACCTCCTCAGCTCCGGCCAGATTCTTTCCAATTGCCGTCAGCTTCTCTATTCCTACTGCAGCAGCTCCACAACATCTTCATTTCCAGTTTTTTTTCCAGCCACCGGCAGTCAACCCATCACAACTTAGGCCTTCATCCATTTTCCAGCATTTCCAACATTCTCGTCTTTCAATTGTTCTTTGCTTTTGTTTGTTGAATGTTTGTAATCAAATTTACCTTTCATGTTTAGAATTGCACGTAGTTGGTTTGATTTCTTTCATGCTTATATAATGTTCGATAAAATGCTTCTTAGAGTAATTAGGTTGTAGTTCATTAGATTAGATTTAGTTTCATGCTTTACTTTACATCATGTTCATGCAGTAGATTTCGTTGATACATTGTTTATTTCATTTGGTTGTTAGTTAAATCTTTTCCTCCCTTGAGCCCTAGCAGTCGCCTCCACCTTGCTTCCATCCATTTTCCTCCACGGATTTGAGGAGGAACCACTTCATCGAGAGATTTCAGTGACGTCCTCTATCTGCACAGCTCATCCACCTTCTCCTTCGGATTCGAGGAGGAGTCCGCCTCGACGACACTTCTTCGAGCTCAACCGAATCTGCAAGAGTTCGGGGCATTCATCAAACTACTGGATTCAGGAGTTTGCACCATCCCACATCCACTGCCGTTTGCGGAGTCCCAATCGAGCTTCGTTGGACTTAGCCAGAGGAACTTGTTCATTCACCGGGCCTATCTTGGGTTGATTAGATCATCTATTTTCCTCTTCTAGTTTTTGCTGATTTACTTCCTGCATTGTTTGATTTAGTTGTTGCATGTTAGTTTAGAGTTTTAATTACCTTGCAACTGTAGGTTAGAGCTAAAAATCCAAACCCCCATCTTCAATAGAAAACCCAAAGCAATAATTAGTGATCTTAAGTTTACTATTCTATCAATTACACTCATTGGGAAACGATCCAGGCCATCCACTATGCTATATTAGTGTAGTTAGGGTGTTTGGTAATTAATTTGAAATGATACCACGACACAAATTATCTGTTCATCAAATTGTGGCGCCGTTGCCGGGGAGTGTAAAGATGCTTAGTAGACTTAGGATTGTTTGTTTATTTTTCTAAAAAAAAAAAAATCAAAACTCAAAAACTTTTGTTTAGGGCTTCAGTCTTTTATTATGTTATATATCCATGTATTTTGTCATGTATACTTCCTGTGTGTTTTGATATTGTTTGTTAGTATTTCAGGAAAGAACAGGAAATTTCTTTGATCATGGATCCCTATTATCCGAGATTAGGAGGCTTTCATCAGGCTTATAATTCAGGGATTAACAGAACTGTCAGGGAACTCACCACACCAGATGTTGCTTGTCAATCTTTTTGCATTTAGTTTCCTGAATTAAATATGGATGTTGAACTCTTTGAAATTGTACATTTGCTTCCGAAATTCCATAGTTATGCTAGCGAAGATCCAATTAGGCACTTGCAAGAATTTTATATAGTATGCTCATCAATGAAGACACGAGGTATATCACAGGAGGACATTATGCTCAGAGTATTTCTATTATCTTTATCGGATAGGGCAAAGGATTGGATATATTATCTTCCTCCTGGCTCTATTACATGTTGGAGTGAAATGAAAAAAGCCTTTTTGGAAAAGTTTTTTCCTGCATCCAGGACCATAACAATTCAGAAGAGCATTTGTGGCATAGAGCAAATGATAGGAGAAACTCTACATGAGTATTGGGAGAGATTCAAAAGGTTGTGTGCTAGTTGCCCTCAACACCAAATTAGTGATCACATGCTCATCCTGCACTTCTATGATGGATTATTTCCTATGGACAGGTGTATGCTTGATGTAGCTAGTAGAGGGGCCCTAGTCAACAAGACTCCTACTCAGGCTAGAGAACTTATTGAGGTCATGGCTGCGAATTCACAACATTCTTATCAGCCTCCACCAACATTTCAGAGGTTGGCTCCTGAGTTCTAGAATATCCCAATGCTTAATAGCCCACAGCAGTCCCAGTAGATGAAAGCACAAGGATTTATTTAGCCTTTGTTAGAGACCATTTCTCTGGATATCGATGCACTAGAGGAGATGGATTATGGAGTATTTAATAGCCAAGTTTATGATCCTGCTACTCTACAGGACTCCGATATTTCTATGTGCTATGGTAGTGAAGTTGTGGATGATGTGGATGTTATTGTTGATAAGAGTGCATATATTATTATAGATGATACTGTTACTCCTGATATTGTTAATGTTGCACATGATATTTCAGATGTAGCAGATATTGTTACTTATATTGAGGTTGATGATGTTGTAAAGGAGACAGTGTCTGCAGAATTATTATGTTTAGCTATGCAACTACCTGATAAGCCTGATTAGAATTGCTCTGAAGATATCAAGATGATTTCTATAGGAGTGATGGATAGCTGGAGAGCCCCAGACTGGACACTCCTATTACAGCCTAAGCCTCCCATATTTCTGCTTAACAAGGCCCCAACACCAAATATAGCAATCCAACTTCCAGACTGGTTGCTCCAAATAAATCGTCTTTGACCGCCTGAGATAACCCTTAAGAAGACGATAGTGAAAGGAGTGGAATTCATCTTAGCTCTTATTTTTCTACTTCTAGGTTGGATTTTACACTGGAATTATTCTCATCCACCTAGAAGAACCTTCATGAAGATGATGATGGAGGGAGCTAGACTTTACAACATAGACCACATGAAGAAGACACTCACTTCCACTCGATCCATTCCACTCCCAGCCTGGCTACTACTCCTGAACAGCCTCCAACCGCCAGGACCCCAGGGGAGTTCATTCCTTTTCCCATCTCTTTTCTTTTTCTTTGTATATATACATTTCCTTGCTTTTGTTGTTCTTGTTTTAGCTAGTTATTTTGGTTGTTAAGTTTTTAGTGTTGAGTTTTTGCTTTTTAGTGTTTTGAAATAAATTTCCTATGCATTCCTTTATATCATCTTAGAAGTCGTGAAAGCTAGTTAAATTTGAGTGTCGAGTTTCGGGGATTTATTGTCATGAATGAATTATTTGATTGCTTGTGGTTACTACTTAGTGATGGATTCTATATTGATAGACTGAGTTGATCATTTTTTGTTTACCTAGTGAGGATTGAGCTTACTTTTGTTGCTTGTGTGTGGTGCACTTGTGGTTATTGTAACTCTAGAACTTGCTTTGATTCTTTCAAGAACACACAATAGTAGGTTTGCATGATTATTTATGAAGGCAATCACATTTGTTTTCCTTCACTTCTTTTATCATCACATGCTTATTTGAATAACATTCTAGTCATTCATCCTTACATTTTTTTTCTTTTCTTCCATTACTTTCTTCTCCATTTCTATTTCTAGATGTGGAATACTTGGATGATCCATGATGAGTGTTTTGCCTAGGATGGACAACAATTTAAGTGTGGGGGAGAGAGTAGCTCAGGGAAATTTAGTGTTAGCATAGACAAGTCGTTCTTGATCACCATGAGTTAGCCATGCTCTTTATCTTTTTAGCTGAGTTTGATGTTTTCTTTCTTCTGCAAAAAGGTTGGAACTGCCAACCTAGCAGCCTCCGGTCCCCTGTCCCAAGAGGAATTCGCGAAGGGGTAAATCACGGGGCGGCCCACCAGGGACTTTACCTCGCATGGACCGAGCCTATGGCCTTTGATTGGCTGGTACCAACAGAGGGAGGGCTCTGCTATGACTGGGGGGAGGATTTAATCCTGCCACACCCAGGGATCGAACCCTGCCTTCATCTGCTAGCACCCTCTGCCTTAACCAACCCGCCATCCCCGTGATGTTTTCTTTCTTGGAGCATAGGGAAGTGCACTACATGTCGGGAAAAAAAAGTTTGAAAAAAAAATTAAAAAAAAAGTTGAAAAAAAAGAATAAACATGTGGGTGCCGATGAAATAAAAAAAAAAGTATTGTGAAAAATTTTGACATGTTGTGTCATTTTTTATTCATGTGTGATAGTATTTTTGTTAGTGATATCCCTTGTTGCAACTATTGAGAGATCTATTGTATATCATGAGTAGATTTGTATTGAAGTATGTGATAAGGGTTGTTTACATGTTTATTGGGTAGGAAGAAAAATTTTAGGGCAATGCTTTCTTGTACTCATCTATGTAGCATTCCAGTATTTCCATATCTTCTTCTTGCATTTCTTTAGCTATTTCATTTCTTATCTTTCTTTCCTTTCGCACATATTGTCATTTTTCTTGTATTCATGTTTCCCTTACATTCTTAATAAGCCTTCAGTGATTGTGCATTCTTATGTGTATATAGTGGTGAAGGTAGAAGAAAAGCAAGCATATAAACCATGAGCAGCTTGAGTGAACACTATTACATGCTTATGAGAGCGAGAGAAACCACCACTTATCTTGTGAGGCTTAATCATTCTTAGTCTATTCATGATGGATTGAAGTCACCATGTTTGTTAACCTATGTAAGATTTGAGTCCATAATTGCTTGAGTCTTTGAGATTTGACAATCCTAGGTAACTTTCTTTCCCAATTTTTTATATATGATTTGGAATATCTAAGGAAATATATCTTCAGTTTATTTTTAGTTTTCTTTACTTGCTTGGAACGTGCAAGAATAAGTGTGGGGGAATTGATAACTACAATTTTGTCGTGTTATTTTGGTCCTTAATCTCACTATTTTTATCCTCTCGAGTGATTATTTATCGATTATTATCATGTTTTATGAGTTGGATTTATTTTTAGACCTTATTGTAAATTCTCCTTAATTTTAGACTTATATGCAAATTTTACATCTTAATTATAGAAAATCAAGATGAGCCACTGGACTAGACTCAAGTTGGATCAAATATGGCTTCATCTAAGGGCATAAAGGACATTTTGAGCTGGAGGAATCTGAGCCCTTCATCTAGATCAGAAGCAGTTTAATCAAAGGGTTCAGATTTATTTAATCCTGACCATTCGATGAGATCTGATTGATCTGAGCCATCAATTTAAATATGGAGAGATCCAATCCATACACTCAGATCCACACATCTCAACCTTCCATCCAGATCAAGTTGATCACGATCGGCCTTTCAGATTGATCAAATCCATCCATTCAGAGTTGGATTGATCACAACCGTTGGATGCATTGCCTAGTTCATGGATTAATCAGATTCAATTAACCTAGATTAAATGGACAGTTGGGATTCGACTGGCTGCGATCGGACAACTATAGAAAATCACCTTAAAATCCAACATTTTCCCATCGTGCAAAGCAGTCGGCTTCACCATCTCTTCTCACACGATCGCTCGACGCCCGAGCCCACCGCCGCCGCGCTCTCCGCTTCCTCGCCGATCGCCAGAAAGGAAAGGGGATTCCCTCCTTCTCCGGTGACTGGTGCCACTCATTCCTTCTCCACCGTCGGCAACTGCTCATCTTCCATAGCTCCGCTCGCCCTGTTCCAACTTCCGGCATCTGCTTCTTCACCAACCTCTGCCGAAGTCACCACCACCTCCGGCCGGCGACCTCCTCAGCTCCGGCCAGATTCTTTCCAACCGCCATCAGCTTCTCTATTCCTACGACAATAGCTCCATATCATCTTCATTTCCAGTTTTTTTTTCCAGCCACCGACAGTCAGCCCATCACAGCTCCGACCTTCATCCATTTTCCAGCATTTCCAGCATTCTCGTCTTTCAATTGTTCTTTGCTTTTGTTCGTTGAATTTTTGTAATCAAATTTCTCTTTCATGTTTAGAATTGCATGTAGTTGGTTTGATTTCTTTCACGCTTACATAATGTTCAATAAAATGCTTCTTAGAGTAATTAGGTTGTAGTTCATTACATTAGATTTAGTTTCATGCTTTACTTTACATCATGTTCATGCAGTAGATTTCGTTGATACATTGTTTATTTCATTTGGTTGTTAGTTAAATCTTTTCCTCCCTTGAGCCCTAGCAGCCACCTCCATCTTGCTTCCATCCATTTTCCTCCATGGATTCGAGGAGGAACCGCTTCATCGAGAGATTTCAGCGACGTCCTCCATCTGCACAGCTCATCCACCTTCTCCTTCAGATTCGAGGAGGAGTCTGTTAGGGTGGATGCTTCGGAGGCTCATTGGCTCCCATATCCCCGGATTAAAATTTTCACTAATGAAAGGATTAATCCGAATGGGATGAGCTTCCTTAACGACACCATTTCGTCGTCGTGCTAACAACTTGAGTGGTCGCTTGAACAAACTAGTTGTTCAAGCAACACAACTCTTCTAGTTTGTTAGCCGCGGAAGAGACGACGGACGGATCGCCGGTTTTTGTGTTTGTCTTCGGGGTCCATGATTATACAATATATATTCATACACACACATGCATAATCATCATATATAAGAACATGCTCAGATCTGAAATTAAAGTTATAAAACTTTATACCTTACGATCTTCTACCGTATGTCCTATCCTTCTCGTGGACGACGTGTGGACGAAGATCCTCCACGAGTAGAAGCCTTCTAGATCACGTTCTTCTCTTCCTTGTCCGCTGCGAACAAAGAGAAGAACCAACGAAACCTTTCCTTTCTAGAACCGACCACCAAACAAGAGAGTTTGATGCAACCACTGGGAACGATTGGATGAGCGCCGACCAACTAGTTGTATTGTTGCCGCCGGCCACCTAGATGTTGGAGAAGCACCGGCCACCAATTGTTGGAGAGCCGCCGGCCACCACGGAGCAAGGGAGGAGGAAGAAGAGAACCGGCCAAGAGAGGAGGAGAAGAAGAGGGGCGCCGGCCAAAAACTAGGGAGAACAATAACCTTGCCGCCCACTTCTTAGCCGCCCAAAACACTAGCTCCTCTAGGGTTTGTTGCCGCCCAACACTTGGATGAGCCAAACCCTAATTCTCTAATCCAAAAATCATATTTCCGCCCAATGCCTAAGCCCTTATTTATAGAATTTAGGAGAAAGTTGGTTAGCCTAAAATATAGGAACTAATCCCTATTTTCTTGCTAAATAACCCTATCTCCTCTAGGATTTGTTGCCGCCCAACACATGGATGAGCCAAACCCTAACTATAGAATTAGGCTTAGGCCTCCTTTAATCTCCACCGTCGGATCTAGGGATTTAATCTCCACCGTCGGATCTAGGGATTTAATCTCCACCGTCGGATCTAGGGTTTTATCCCAACCGTCGGATCTAGGATTTCATCCCAACCGTAGGATCTAGGATTTCATCGTAACCATCGGATCAAGGATTTCATCCCAACCGTCGGATCTAGGGATTTAATCCCAACCGTCAATTCTAGGGTTTCATCCTAACCATCGGATCTATGGATTTAATCCAACCGTTGGTTCTAGGGTTTCATCCCAACCATCGGATCTATGGATTTAATCCAACCGTTGGTTCTAGGTTTTGTTTTACATTCTTGGATCTAGACTTCACAAGGATTATGTTAGGCTACGATAGGGACCATAAGGAGGAGTTGGGTCTTGGCCACCCGATGGATCGGAATCACACAAACTTGATCCATCAATGATGTTCCATTCCACTAGAGGATCATCATTGAACTACCTCACCAACCCCCATAAATCAATATGGGCTCCATATATCATTTATACATTAATCTCCCCGTGTTTAAGATATCGAATGTCCGTCAATTAATTGATTTACTGACCATCAATTAATTAACATCTAACTCCTCGAGTAGTACCACTCAACCTTATCATCATGTTGACTAAGTCAACCAAAGGGTTTACATGATGAACCTTATGAGCTCCTCAAGGACATCATCAACCTAATATATAGGACACGGTTTCCTCCTATAATCAACGGCACACCATGTAAATAATATTATTTCCCAACTTACGCATATTGATTTAATCCATCTAAATCTCACCCATCGTAAATCAAAGAAATAAATACTAAGTACATATGTGCCCGTATTATTATCGATCAAGCAAGATACAACATAATATCCGAGGTCCGATTCAATTATGTAGTCGACTAAATTGAATCACCTCTATGTCGGTCCCTGCTCAATACCTAAGTGTACTAGTGTAACTCTATGTTCAAGATAAAACAATACCAAGCTACACTACAACCATGCCAATGGTTTGTCCAAAACCATCTTGGTTGTGAGCCTCTACTTATATTTTACAAGGGACTGATAACATGATCTTCTGTGCCACACCAAGCACCATGTTATCTACAATGTAAAATATTAGACAATATGCACACACATATAATAAATATATAAAGTGCAAACAATGATCATGTGATTCTTATTTCAAAATAAAATATTCATACAAAAAGAGCTAGGCTTTCAGTATACATTCTAACATTCTCCCACTTATACTAAAAGACTAAGCTGTCATCACAGTGCCATACATCTGATCCCCATGTCCTCCACATGCCTATCAAACGCTTTCGCTGGAAGGGCCTTAGTGAATGGATCCGCCAGGTTATCCTCTGATGCAATCTTGGCGACAACAACTTCTCCTCGCATTACGATCTCTCGTATAAGGTGGTACTTGCGCTCTATGTGTTTACTCGCCATATGGGCTCGTGGTTCCTTCGAGTTTGCAACTGCACCACTGTTATCACAATAAATTGTGATAGTTCTGGGCAAACCAGGAATCACATCCAAGTCCATCAAGAAGTTCCTGAGCCATACAGCTTCCTTGGCTGCCTCAGAGGCTGCCACATACTCAGCTTCCATGGTAGAGTCCGCCATGCATTTCTGCTTGACACTCCTCCATACTATGGCTCCACCTCCAAAAGTAAACACAAACCCTGAGGTAGACTTACTCTTGTCCCTATCTGATTGGAAATCCGAATCCGTGTAACCCACAGGGACTAATTGATCTGCCCGGTAAACCAGCATATAATCCCTAGTCCTTCTCAGGTACTTCAATATATGCTTTACCGCAGTCCAATGTCCCTGTCAGATTACTCGATATTCGCTAACCATGCCCACGACAGCGGATATCCGGTCTACATAGCATGACATACATGAGGCTTCCTCTGCCAAGCATAAGGAACCGCCTTCATCTCCTCTATCTCCTTTGATGTTTTGGGACACATCTCTTTAGATAAAGGAACTCCATGCCTAAAAGGTAGAAAACCTTTCTTGGAGTTCTGCATGCTAAAACGAGCAAGGATAGTGTCAACATATGAAGCTTGAGATAAGCACAACATCCTTTTCTTGCGATCCCTTATAACTTTGATCCCAAGGATGTGTCCCACTTCTCCCAAGTCCTTCATGTCAAACTGTTTGGACAACCATACCCTTACGTCTGATAACACTTTGATATTGTTGCCAACTAACAAAATGTCATCTACGATAAGTACAAGAAACACCACTACGTTTCCACATCTCTTGTATACACAAGGCTCATCCGGACTTTGAATAAATCCATATGACCGATTACCTCATCAAAGCGGATGTTCCAAGATCTAGAAGCTTGCTTCAATCCATAAATGGACCGATTAAGCTTACATACAAGATGCTCTTTGCCTTTAGCAATGAATCCCTCTCCGTTGCATATAGATGTTCTCCTCAAGACTTATAAGGAAAGGCTCTTGACATCCATCTGCCAAATCTCATAATCCATATGAGCAGCTATAGATAAGAGATTCCGGATAGACTTAAGCATAGCTACCGGCGAAAAGGTCTCCTCATAATCGATACCCTCTTTCTGAGTATACCCTTTCGCAACAAGCCTAGCTTTGAAGGTCTCAACCTTCCGTCTACTCCTCTCTTTCTCTTGTAGATCCACTTGCATCCAATGGTTTTACACCATTGGGTGGTTCTACTAGCTCCTGCACTGATTAGCATCCATAGATTCTATCTCCAATTCATCGCACTTTGCCAAGATGCATCTCTCTATCTTGGAGTGCCATCATATATCCAGGATCGGGTTCATGTTCACTGTGGACTAAGTCCAAGACTCTCCCAAAACATGAATCTTCGGGTTGTCTAACAACCCTCCCACTACGATGAGGTGCCTCCTGGTATGCTGTGACACGCCGGTGCTGACTTGTGGTGTGTCCTCTTGTACCGGTGGTACTGAAGTTGGGACTTCCCTTGTCAACTCCTCAAGAACAATCCTACTCGTGGGCTTGTGGTTCATCACATAGTCCTCCTCTAGAAATCTGGCATTCGTACTCACGATCACCTTCTGATCTCTAGGACTATAGAATAAACCACCCTTCGTTCCCTTAGGGTAGCCAACAAACAAGCACATCATGCGAGATTCCAACTTACCAAGATCTCCCTTCAAAGACATGTGCCGGACTCCCCATATCCGAATATGTCTCGGAGGCTTTCGCCACCCACAATTCTATAGGGTAGAAGGTACTGATTTAGATGGAACCAAGTTCAGAGTGTACATTGTCGTATCCAGTGCATACCCCCACAACGAAAAAGTTAACTCAGAATAACTCATTATCTATCTCACCATCTCCATAAGAGACCTAAACCATAGCTCTGCTACACCATTCTCAGGGTGTGCAGTGCATAATTGGGATTGAATCCCAGCCTCTGATAAGTAATTCCTAAACTCTCCCAAGAGGTATTCGCCACCACGATCAGATCGTAGTGTCTTGATGCTTTTATCTTGATGGTTCTCCACATCAGCCTTGAATTCTTTGAACCTGTCAAAGCATTCAGACTTGCGGCGCATCAAGTAAATGTATCCATATCTTGAATAATCGTCTATAAAGGAGACAAAATATTCAAAACCACCTCTTGCCTGGATAGACATAGGACCGCACAAATCAGAATGAACCAATTCTAACACATCTTTGGCTCTATACCCCTTGGCCTTGAAAGGCCTCTTGGTCATTTTACCTTCCAAGCAAGATTCGCAGGTTGGGAGATCCTCCACCACTAATGAACCCAAAGATCCATCAGCTATCAACCTTTGAATTCTGCTTAGGTTAATATGACCAAGCCTTAGATGCCAAAGATATGTTTGGTTCATTTGCGAAGGTTCTTTTCTCTTATTAGACTTAGAAGATGAGTTATTCACTTCTATATGCATCGTGGGAGCTTTTGGTTCAAGAGTATACAAATTGCCAACCAATGTACCTGAACAGATAATCTCTCTATTTCTTTTTATAACAACTCTGTCATTAAAAGAAATAGAATATCCATCCATAAACAATTTAGAAACCGAAATCAAATTCTTTCTAAATGTAGGTACATAAAGACAATTTCTCAAAACCAAAACTTTATTTCTATCAAACGATAAATAAACGTCTCCCACTGCAATAGCCGCTACCTTTGTAGCATTGCCCATGTAGACGGTAATCTCTCCCTCAGCTAGTCGTCGGGTTTCCTGGAACCCCTGCAAAGAATTGCAGACATGATCAGTGGCTCCCGTATCTACACACCAGGTACCGGTAGATAACACCACTAAACATGTTTCAACGACTAAGGCAGAAGATATACCTTTGTTCTTCTTTAGGAAGAGGAAGTCTTTCTTCCCATGTCCAGTCTGTCTACAAGTGAAGCACTTGCCTTTCGGCCTCTTCACTCCCTGAGATCCTCCCACCACCTTTGCTCTACCTTGTTTCTTCTTCTTCTTGCCTTTCGGGTTAGAAGTAGAAACCTTCTGAGCAACCATGGCTACTTGCCTAAGAGCTCGATTCTGGTATCTGAAAAGTTCCTTTTCCCCAGAATCATCTGCAGGCCTAGGAGGACACTCATCGACAGTTAAGACACTATCCATATTTCTTTTCCAATCATTATTGTTTAGGGACAGTAAGTTTGTTTCCTTTAGTACCAAAGTAAGTGGATTGAAAGCCATCTGAAAATCCTAAGAATCACAATGATCAAAATATTAGATTTCAAATATTATTGATTCCTCAAAACAATAAAATCCCGAAATCAACCAACACCTCAAATCACCGAGAATATCGCATGCCACGCTGTGTGGACGTATACGAATTCTACATTTGTAAGAGGAGGTTTTACCCATTAATTTTATTATCTTGTCAACCTTACTTTTTGACAAATAAAATTAATAGTTGGTTCCTCTTTGGCCCAACAAATAAAAGCAGTGACTCCGATGGGGAGGATACTTTTATTTGCATCTAAGTGTGCACCATTACACGATACTAAGGGAATTATTTCGGATTATGTGCCTTACCGCTGTGGAAGTACACACGCTCCTAAATAATTTCCTATAACCATTATTTGACCTAGTGATCCGCAAACAAACCCGTCCGCAGGGAGGAAGGCACTCAGAGCCAACACACAAGTTTGTTTGCATCACACGTCAAATTGTAATGGAGGCCGCGGGAATTAACTAAAATGTCCCTCTCCCACTTAGTAAATTGCAATCGAGGAATTTTAAACCAAACACAACATGCATATAAAACAAATAAGTAATAAATATGGAAAAAACAGAATTTTTCCAACTATTATGGCATTGTCCTCTAATATGCATCCCGTCGTGTGGCCACCTCATCCGCTCCATCTTTTCCCGTGCGCAAGTCACCAAAGAGTTCCGAGCCGAGATAAATCATTTTATTTACATCCATCGATCCTATACTCCACGAAGGAGTGTACAAATAATCTAGATCGAAAGTAAACTAAAATGATCGGCTAAACAATGCCGTATTTAATTACAAAAATTAAATACTAATCTAGCCTCGTCAACCCCGAGGATTCAAATAATAAATTTTTACACACATCCATTCACAAACACACACATGGCCATAATAGTCGGATCTTATGCCTGCAACCAAAGAGTTCCACTATGCATATCCTACTATTATCTGGCACATATAATATATGAAAAAGTGCATAAAAAATTAACCGAATCCAAAATACACAAAACCGGAAATCATGGCTTTGATACCAATTGTTAGGGTGGATGCTTCGGAGGCTCATTGGCTCCCATATCCCCGGATTAAAATTTTCACTAATGAAAGGATTAATCTGGATGGGATGAGCTTCCTTAACGACACCATTTCGTCATCGTGCTAACAACTCGAGTGGTCGCTTGAACAAACTAGTTGTTCAAGCAACACAACTCTTCTAGTTGGTTAGCCGCGGAAGAGACGACGGACGGATCGCCGGTTTTTGTGTTTGTCTTCGGGGTCCATGATTATACAATATATATTCATACACACACATGCATAATCATCATATATAAGAACATGCTCAGATCTGAAATTAAAGTTATAAAACTTTATACCTTACGATCTTCTACCGTATGTCCTATCCTTCTCGTGGACGACGTGCGGACGAAGATCCTCCACGAGTAGAAGCCTTCTAGATCACGTTCTTCTCTTTCTTGTCCGCTGCGAACAAAGAGAAGAACCAACGAAACCTTTCCTTTCTAGAACCGACCACCAAACAAGAGAGTTTGATGCAACCGCCGGCCAAGGAACGATTGGATGAGCGCCGGCCAACTAGTTGTATTGTTGCCGCCGGCCACCTAGATGTTGGAGAAGCACCGGCCACCAATTGTTGGAGAGCCGCCGGCCACCACGGAGCAAGAGAGGAGGAAGAAGAGAACCGGCCAAGAGAGGAGGAGAAGAAGAGGGGCGCCGGCCAAAAACTAGGGAGAACAATAACCTTGCCACCCACTTCTTAGCCGCCCAAAACACTAGCTCCTCTTGGGTTTGTTGCCGCCCAACACTTGGATGAGCCAAACCCTAATTCTCTAATCCAAAAATCATATTTCCGCCCAATGCCTAAGCCCTTATTTATAGAATTTAGGAGAAAGTTGGTTAGCCTAAAATATAGGAACTAATCCCTATTTTCTTGCCGCCCAAATAACCCTATCTCCTCTAGGATTTGTTGCCGCCCAACACATGGATGAGCCAAACCCTAACTATAGAATTAGGCTTAGGCCTCCTTTAATCTCCATCGTCGGATCTAGGGATTTAATCTCCACCGTCGGATCTAGGGATTTAATCTCCACCGTCGGATCTAGGGTTTTATCCCAACCGTCGGATCTAGGATTTCATCCCAACCGTAGGATCTAGGATTTCATCGCAACCATCGGATCAAGGATTTCATCCCAACCGTCGGATCTAGGGATTTAATCCCAACCGTCGATTCTAGGGTTTCATCCTAACCATCGGATCTATGGATTTAATCCAACCGTTGGTTCTAGGGTTTCATCCCAACCATCGGATCTATGGATTTAATCCAACTGTTGGTTCTAGGTTTTGTTTTACATTCTTGGATCTAGACTTCACAAGGATTATGTTAGGCTACGATAGGGACCATAAGGAGGAGTTGGGTCTTGGCCACCCGATGGATCAGAACCACACAAACTTGATCCATCAATGATGTTCCATTCCACTAGAGGATCATCATTGAACTACCTCACCAACCCCCATAAATCAATATGGGCTCCATATATCATTTGTACATTAATCTCCCCGTGTTTAAGATATCGAATGTCCATCAATTAATTGATTTACTAACCATCAATTAATTAACATCTAACTCCTCGAGTAGTACCACTCAACCTTATCATCATGTTGACTAAGTCAACCAGCTAGGTTTACATGATGAACCTTATGAGCTCCTCAAGGGGACATCATCAACCTAATATATAGGACACGGTTTCCTCCTATAATCAACGACACACCATGTAAATAATATTATTTCCCAACTTACCGGGCATATTGATTTAATCCATCTAAATCTCACCCACTGGTAAATCAAAGAAATAAATACTAAGTACATGTACCCGTTATTATATCGGGATTAAGAGCATATACAACATAATATCCTAGGTCCGATTCAATTATGTAGTCAGCACTAAATTGAATCACCTTTATGTCGGTCCTGCTCAATACACCTAAGTGTACTAGTGTAACTCTATGTTCAAGATAAAACAATACCAAGCTACACTACAACCATGCCAATGGTTTGTCCAAAACCATCTTGGTTGTGAGCCTCTACTTATATTTTACAAGGGACTGATAACATGATCTTCTGTGCCACACCAAGCACCATGTTATCTACAATGTAAAATATTAGACAATATGCACACACATATAATAAATATATAAAGTGCAAACAATGATCATGTGATTCTTATTTCAAAATAAAATGTTCATACAAAAAGAGCTAGGCTTTCAGTATACATTCTAACAAAGTCCACCCCGACGACACTTCTTTGAGCTCAACCGGATCTGTGAGAGTTTGGAGCATCCATCAAACTTCTGGATTCAGGAGTTTTCACCATCCCACATCCACTGCCGTTTGCGGAGTCTCGATCGAGCTTCGTTGGACTTAGCCGGAGGAACTTGTTCATTCACCGAGCCTATCTTGGGTTGATTAGATCATCTATTTTCCTCTTCTAGTTTTTGTTGATTTACTTCCTGCATTGTTTGATTTAGTTGTTGCATGTTAGTTTAGAGTTTTAATTACCTTGCAACTATAGGTTAGAGCTAAAAATCCAAACCCCCATCTTCAATAGAAAATCCAAAGCAATAATTAGTGGTCTTAAGTTTACTATTCTATCGATTACACTCGTTAGGAAATGATCCGGGCCATCCACTATGCTATATTAGTGTAGTTAGGGGGTCGGTAATTAATTTGAAATGGTACCACGACACAAAATACCTATTCATCAGACCCTCCTCTACATTTTAGTTACTAGAGAAACACTCGGGTCACGATCTCATTCGGAAAAATAAAATTCCAAATAAAAAAACTTACCAATGCAAGTAAGAAAAAAAGGGATAAAAAATAGTTGTCAAGAGTAGGAAACTATAAGGTATTCCTTTGAGACATAGTGATATAGGGTTAACCGAGTTATGTTTCCCATTTAGATCATGAGATTACTAGAGAAATACCTATCAGTTTATCTCAATGTCAAGTGCTCTTTTGAGACTTTGTGCTTAGGTAGGGGGGTAGGGGGGGAGGGGAGGGGACGATCCTTGCGTATGGCAGGTAAGTGCCTATCGGTGAAAACTTTGAGAACACGATGAAATGATGACTTGACTTAGCTTGAAGATTGATGCTTTAGAATCAAGTTATGCACTGTGCACTAGAAATTTTCTAGTTAGCCATAAGTGAGACTATTCGTGTGCCTTAGCTTTGTGGTAATACTACTTGATAGCACCAGATGAACTTGCTACGGGTAAGGAGATATTATTCACATGGATTAGCCTTCAATATGAGTTTTTGATTGAGGACATGCAAAGGTTTAAATCTGGGGGTGTTTGATGCGTGTGATTTGTGTCTATATTTCCAAGCTTGTTTTGCATTTATCTTAGGCATTTCATTAGCATATTTGTATTTTTCTTACATTGTTTTCATGCATTTTCTTCTTTGTTCAGATGACTATAGTTTTCTTGTTTATCATTGACAGGAGGACAAAATCCCAACATTAGCGTGGATGGAATGAAAGATGCACTCGAAAAAGATTAAGGCAACCCACAAAATGATTTACGTCCATGGTCCCTAAAAGTTCTGCTATGAAACTCCTATTTTTTAGGAACTCACTCCTATTATTTAGAAAATTCTATTGTGAAAATATTTTTTTTTAAGAACTCCCTCTTATGTTTTTAGAACTCTTATTTTTTTTTTCAAAACTCTAGCTATAAAAGGAGGCCAACGTAAGCATCAAAGGTGATACCACGGAGTAGGAGATACAAAGGCATCGAAGGCAGGAGCTAACGAGGTGAAGGTTTATGATAGAAGCCCTATTTGGGGAGCCATCAAGGAGAGGAGACTTCGTCGCCGCCCCGAGTGATCGGAGATTCAAAGCATAGGCTACATTGGATTACTTCTAAACTTTATTTTGACGTCTTTGCTTTGTAAAGTCATCATGGAGTAGTCTCTCTAATTCTAAAATTAGGGAGTAATTTAGTGTATTATTTTGACAATTTTAATGTATTGATCCTCATTTTTATTTATGAAACATAACAATTGTGATTCGTTTTAGTGTACTATGTCCACTCTACTCGATCATATGTTGCTGGACTCGACTTAGCTAGTATCCTTATTCGGGATAGACCAACAGGAAAATCCTAGCCGAGTCATTATAGAAACACACAACCAAAATATGTCATGCCCCGGGGGCATATTCTTCATCCAAAGGGCGATTAAGCCCCTTAGTGACAATATTCATAAATGCACTACTGGAACTAGATATGGTAAAACTTCGAAATAATAATAGAATACAATTATTATATTATACGCATGCATGCACGACTAAAGTACAAATCAATTGAAAGTAAAATAAATTTATGACACCAAATCGCATTGCGACCAAAATCTAAAGGGAGTACACAAAATATGAAAACAATAAAGAAAAATAAAATGACATCTCGATGATGCAGTGGAACCAGCATTGTAGGGGATCGTTGGAACGCTAGAGGGGGGGGTGAATAGCGTCGAGCTAGTGCGTGATGGAATTCTTTCGAGCGTTCGTCTACAAACTTCGTTAGCACAGCGGAATATAGATAATAATAGCAATAACGATATAGACAATCACACAAGAACACAAGAAAATAACGTGGTTCGGAACCTCAAGGTTCCTACTCCACGGATCGAGCTCTAAAGAGCTCTAGTGATGAACACACACTCACTAATCACAAATACTCCTTCTCGACACAAGTTGGAGGCAGAGAAACCTCTTACAAACTATTCTTACAACAATAAGAAATGGATACAAGCAATTACAATAATGAAATACAATGCAAGTAAAGAAAACTACTTTACAATTGCTCTTTGAATGCTTGATCGCTTGGTTGCTTGAAATCAACTTGGAGACCCTGATTTGCAGTAGAAAATCACCCCAAATGCCCTTAAGAACCGGTTGCTTTTTCCTCCTTCACGAGCTCCATTTAAAGCTTCAACCTGTGCTGAAAAAAGTCGATCAGTCGACTGCTCAGGACCATTAGTTGACTGAAGTCACTGTTGTCGTGAGACAATGGCTAGAGCCATGCTGGAAAAATCTAACGGATCCATCATCAGTCGACTGATTATGACCATCAGTCGACTGGTCAAGCCATCACTCGACTACTGACCGCAACGGTCGAGTGAGACTCCATTCTGTGCTCCAAAACCCGAGCACCAGTCGACTGATCACAAGATCAGTCGACTGCTCGACCAATCACGATCGCCTCCTCAAACATGAGGTTTTAACCTCAACCATGAGGTTTAACCCAAGTATGGTGCCCCCATACTTACTAGACCACCCTTAGCCTCGACCTAAGCCTTCTAGCAACCTCCATCAGCCTCATGCCTCTCGGATTTCTCCAAGCCATCCATTACTTGTTCATCCATCACGCTAGCCTTCAGGTGCTTCCATCGGCTATGTCATGCTAATAGTGTCTACACCGTCAAGGCACATTGGATTTACGCCGTCAAGACTCCGCTTGGACTTTACGCTGCCAACCATTGGACTTATGCTGCCAAGACTTCACCCTTGGACTTTACGCCGCCAATATTCCCCTTGGACTTCTCAAATGCCAAGACTCAAGCTTGGAATTTCCCTTGCCAACCCATGTTGGACTTTCCATGCCATGTACTCAAGACTTGGACTTTCCCATGATAATTACATTGTCATATGTTTTTGTCGAACATCAAAACATCTTTCGAGTCACGCTCGAGTCCTGGTCAATCGTAACCTGGGCCGATTGCACCAACAATCTCCTCCTTTTTGATGTTTGACAAAAACCAAACAATCCATTTGAGTTAGACCATTTAACTCAAAACTCCTTACCAATCATCCCAAATTGGTAATCCCAAACATTCTCCCCCTTTTTGACTAACATCAAAAAGGTCTTCTCCAAGGAGGTCAATGTCTCATGTCCCAATGAGATCTTACAATCTCCCCCTTGGTCCAAAAATACCCAGGATGCCTACCATTTTCCTAGTGATAAGTGTTGGATCGAAGCGGATCGCTAGAGGGGGGGGGGTGAATAGCGATAAAACTTTTTCGTACGAATTCGTTTCAAAACACTTATATGCAGCGGAAAGATAAATAAAAAATAAAAGAGACAAGTAGATTTTTTACTTGGTTCGTAGCCTTCGGCTACTACTCCAAGGCCCTAGTGATCCTTGATCACGCACGGAAGGCAAATCACTAATGAACTCCTCCTCGTTAGAGGTAGGAGTTAATCGGATACAAAAACCACGAAAGAGACTCGAGATAGAGGGACACTCCCCCTCTTCTCGTTACGATAAAACCAAAATAAAAAGAAGTATAGAATTGAATTAAACTTAGATTATACCGACGACTCGTAGATGGAAAGATGAAACCCTAGTCGTCGTGTCTGCAGAGCTTCGTCGTAGGAATGTCGGAGACTCGTAGCGTACCGGAAGCACTTAGAAGCTTTTTAATTGATGAAAAACCCTAGGACAAGCCCTCCTTTTATAGCTTTTGAGCCCCTCATTGAATGACTCTTCAACCAATCACAAATGGGCACAAAACCTCCTTGAAAAGAGGTGATAAGCCTTGACTCCTCGAGGCTGATCATTGACCATCAGTCGACTGATTGCCATCATCGACCGATCGATGGTCGATCGATCACGAGTCAACTCCGGTGATTGATGATCGATTGATGACAGTCGAGTCCTCCAAGCTGGCAATCGACTGATGTTTGCTGCAAGTCAAAGTTATCTCAACAAAAACATAATTTCGACGATCGTCGATCGTCCGATCTCGACCTAGACCATCGATGGGATGTCTTTGGTCGGATCTACGCTTAAGAACATCCCCGTAAGGAGGATACAACCTCACTTACGCTCACACACACGAGCTTACCTCGATACTTACTGCGTCGCTTTCACTTTTGGCCTTCCACTCGATTCCTTCGGCTCCCTTCGAAGTCACTCGAGTGTCGCCCGACCACCGCGGCTTCCTCCGGGTGTCGCTAGCCTTCAGCTTCAGCTTTAGCACTTTTCTGCACACTCGATTCAGCTCGTGAGATAATGATATATCCTTGACTTTGCGTCTTTTGCCATAATCAAAATACAGGTTCGACTTAGGTGCCCCTGCACCAACAATCTCCCCCTTTTTGATCCTATGGCAAATTTACGCAAAGTTAAGGGAAAATATAAAGCAGAAAATGAGTAAGATAAACGTTACGCTCATTTGTAGTGAACTCCCTCTTAACCTTCGGTGAGTTTTAAAACAAAAGTTTTAATTTTCAAAAATTTAAATTTTATTCTCCCCCTTAACTTATGCTCTTCTCCCCCTTTTGCCATGAATCAAAAAAAAGTGTGGGGTTAAAAAGTAGGGGTTTTTTAATAGAAAAGGTAGCATGCATAAAGATTATCTAACATGAGTCCAAGCATGTGTCTTGATTTAATTTGGTTCGAGGTATAACCCTCTGCACCAACAATGAAAGTTTTTGGAAACTAAGTTTGATTTTCAAAAAAAAAATAGCTTTGAGTTCCACAATACTTATATGCTAATAACTTTTGAAAATATATATAACCCTTAGAGTTAGTTTGCTCTCCCCCTTAACCAAATATATAAGGTATAGAAGAGTTAGGGGGCGCTAAACATTGACCTAGAAGGTTGTATATTTAGAATTTTGTCCAAGTATAAGTACACGTTTAAGCTCGATAGTTTGAAAAATAGATAATATTTTTGAAAAGATTATGTAAATTGAAATTGTTCCTTATTCATCTCACCCATTCTAAGTGTCTTAGAATTGGTCACCTTATATGTTGTGTGAGATGATTCCAATTTTATCTTGATTAAGTTTTAATGATTTGAAACTTGTCAACCTTGCGTTAGATTTGGATTTGATCCTAAGCTCATCAAGTCACCTTTTCAAGATCTTGGCTTCCAGGTCGTGGCAAGGCACAGGGGCCTTCTTTGATCAGAAAAACAACCACTTCCTTAGACAAAGCCAATTTCGAGAAAGTAGTAACTTGACTCACCTAAGACCACTTCCTGGTCTAACTAGTCTAGGATACGGCGAGGTAGCTTCAGCTAGTTCCACTCGGTCAAGTGCACCGAACTAGATACGCCTTATCTAGCCCGAATACACAAGACTTCGCTTTCCTAGCGTACTATCATCTCGCCGAGTCCTGGTACTATGTTATCAAGCATTGACGAGTTATAGTCCTATCTAACTATTCTAAAAGAAATAAGAGGTTTAGGTTATCGGATATACTATTTTGGTATTAGCTTCCCCTGGATCATTGAACCGATATGGTCTGGTTAAGTAATGAACTTGATCCTTGGGAATCCAAAACCTATTGGTCCTTATATGTGAGTTTAATAAAGTTTTTGGGACCCACGCTTGGACTCGATGATGACTACGATTTACGATAGACATATAAGATATATTCGTAATCTTTGAACTATATCCGAGTCCGGCTCTGTTGTACACGGCTCTCTGAGTTCCAAGAAGTCGGTTAAGATTCTTGGACCCCGTCGAGAACTTGTTCAACCGAGCTTCGAGCTCTTGGACTTGCCCTTTCAAGAGAGAGTTCTCTTCTTCGAGTTTTTCAACTCGAGTTGAGTCCTCCTCTTGAACTCGACTAGTCGAAGAGTTTAGGGGTGTCTCTTGTTTGAGGGTTTCAACCTCCTCAACCAAGGACTCGACCCTAGACTTGGATTTAGCTAATTTCCTAGTTAGCAATTTAATTGTATTGTAAAGCGTATGAATTAGTGAGCGGCTAACCTTGATTTTATCTTTCGGTCCGGCTTTGAGTTGCTTCTCGAAGTAGTCCTTGAGTTCGGAGTCGGTGTTGTAGTTTGATTCAGATTCGGACTCGGACTCGGACTCTTCGGGTCTTGCCATGCATGCTATGCCACCGCCTTCTTCGTTGTCCCATGTTGCATGAAACACCTTCTTTTGACTTGATTTGAATTGTGCCCTCTTTTTGTTTTTTAGTAGCCTCCTTTCCCTCTGAACGATCTTCCACACTACGTTCACTATTGCTTCCACCTTTTTGGATTCGGACTCTGATTCGTCTTCGGGTTCGAGTCTATCTTCTTGCTTGGTGGGTGTCTTGATTCTTTGTCCTGCAAGTAGAGCAATACCTCTCTCGGTTCGAACCATATTAGTTTGCTCGTGAAGTTTAAACTCGGAAAATAACTCGTCTAACCTAAGCTTTGAAAGGTCCTTAGAAACCTTGTAGGCATCAACCATGGATGCCCACAAGGTAGTCCTAGGAAATGAGTTAAGAACATACCTTAGGAGGTCATGGTTTTCGACCTTGTGTCCGATGGTGTGCAAGCCGTTGACAATGTCCTGGACGCGGGTGTGTAGTTGCGTTGCCATCTCACATTTCTGCATTTTTAGGTTATACAATTTATTAAGTAGCAAATCACGCTTACTTACCTTCGCGTCGTTAGTCCCTTCGTTTAGTTCTATGAGTTTTTTCCACAGATCTTTTGCGCTGATGAAGGGTCCGATGCGGTTGAGCTCTTCCTTAGACAAACCACATTGCAATATTTGGGTTGCTCTTACATCGGCTTCAATTTGCCTCTTGGTTGCATTGGTCCACTTGTTGAAATCCAAGGGCTCGCCTTGATCATTGGTGGGTAGAGCAAAGCCGGTTTGGATGATTATCCAAGACTCGACTTGTGTTTTTAGAAAACACTCCATCCGACCTTTCCAGTAACGGAAATCATCTCCGCTAAAGAACGGAGGTCGGGTGGTGCTGTACCCCTCAATGTGGGCCATAAAGAAAAACTTGCACACACACACACACACAAAAAAAAACTTGCCAAGACTCGAGTCTTGGATTAGTGGTGCGAAAAATAAAAGGAAACAAACGAGAAATAGAAAGTTAAACAAAGAGATAAGAAACTAAACAAAAAGTAAGTACTCACAACCTTCGATGTCCCCGAAAGGGTACTAAACGTCGATTTTTGGGGATAAAAATAGCTTGTTACAGGGTAAACCCAAGAAGTGTAGATCTCTCAGAGAGCTTCGATTTGGTGGGTAGATCGTTTCGTGAGTCCACTTGTAGCAAAAGTTATGCTCGTTTGATCGTGAGGTACTCCGAAGGCGATTAATACTTGCAAAAACACAACCAAAAACTATGTACCAAGACTTGGTCTTGGATTAGTAGTGTGGGAGAAATCTTAAAATGATAAATACGAAAATAAAAATGCTCGACCGGTGGTTGCACCGAATCTGAGCGCCCCCGGCTCTGATACCAATTGTTGGATCGAAGCGGATCGCTAGAGGGGGGGTGAATAGCGATAAAACTTTTTCGTACGAATTCGTTTCAAAACACTTATATGCAGCGGAAAGATAAATAAAAAATAAAAGAGACAAGTAGATTTTTTACTTGGTTCATAGCCTTCGGCTACTACTCCAAGGCCCTAGTGATCCTTGATCACGCACGAAGGGCAAATCACTAATGAACTCCTCCTCGTTGGAGGTAGGAGTTAATCGGATACAAAAACCACGAAAGAGACTCGAGATAGAGGGACACTCCCCCTCTTCTCGTTACGATAAAACCAAAATAAAAAGAAGTACAGAATTGAATTAAACTTAGATTATACCGACGACTCATAGATGGAAAGATGAAACCCTAGTCGTCGTGTCTGCAGAGCTTCGTCGTAGGAATGTCGGAGACTCGTAGCGTACCGGAAGCACTTGGAAGCTTTTTAATTGATGAAAAACCCTAGGACAAGCCCTCCTTTTATAGCCTTTGAGCCCCTCATCGAATGGGTCTTCAACCAATCACAAATGGGCACAAAACCTCCTTGAAAAGAGGTGATAAGCCTTGACTCCTCGAGGCTGATCATTGACCATCAGTCGACTGATGGCAGCATCAGTCGAGTGCTGAACTCCGGCAGTCGACTGATTGATGACAGTCGAGTCCTCCAAGCTGGCAGTCGACTGATGCTTGCTGCAAGTCAAAGTTAGCTCAACAAAAACATAATTTCGACGGTCATCGATCGTCCGATCTCGACCTAGACCATCGATGGGATGTCTTTGGTCGGATCTACGCTTAAGACCATCTCCGAAAGGAGGATACGACCTCACTTACGCTCACACACACGAGCTTACCTCGATACTTACTGCGTCGCTTTCTCTTTTGGCCTTCCACTCGATTCCTTCGGCTCCCTCCGAAGTCACTCGAGTGTTGCCCGACCACCGCGGCTTCCTCCGGGTGTCGCTAGCCTTCAGCTTCAGCTTTAGCACTTTTCTGCACACTCGATTCAGCTCGTGAGATAATGATATATCCTTGACTTTGCATCTTTTGCCATAATCAAAATACAGGTTCGACTTAGGTGCCCCTGCACCAACAATAAGTCCCATATCACTCAAGAGAGGCAATCCTATTCACTCTCCCAATTTCCAAATTGGGTATCTCAAAATCCCATTTTTCCCCTCATGAGGAAAATTACAATCCATCATCTCATGATGGATACCTCCCCTTAAAGACTTTCTCCCCCTTGACCATTGCACAAACAATGTCCTTGGAAAGTCCCTAAGCCAATAGGAACTCTAAACTATCAAAAATAAGGTTAAAAGTCCAAACATGAACTTTCCTACCCTTAAATTTGACACATCGACCTAACACCTCTCCTAATCCATATCTAATAGATTTTCACCCTTTATAATGCTTCCCAAAGCATAACCTAGGGTTAGGAGTGGTTAGGGACCTTAATCGCATTTGAACATGGGCTAAACATACCTTGTTTTCCCGAAATCAACATTGGCAATAATTTCTCTCTACCAATGATCACATTATCACCGACCGCCACCCAGTGATCGATAACTGAAATATCAGAATTTTAGTTATAAGAAATAAAATTTGGAAAATCATAAGTAATTCTACGTATATCGAAAAATCGTAAAACTTTATACGTATATTACTTATAGTCAATACAATGGGTGAAAAATGATAGAAAAATATTTTACCCATAAAATACTAAAATTGATACAAAATTCAAAAGTGAAGAAAACTTCTAAGTTTTGGCTCACTTTGTATCAACTTCATCAATGGTGATTGCTATTAAAAGATAGACTTCACCAAGGTTTTTCAAAAGGATTTTAAAATGTTTTCAAAACCTTATTTTGGATCATATTCTTTGGGCTCAATGTACATGACTTGTACACAAGCTTTCCCAATGATCCACCACTCATATAAGATGAGTTTGAGTTCATCTAGATGCAAAAACTATGCACCTTGAACTTAACTCATATCCTAGCATCTCACATGTATCTAGGGTGTATAAATACACATACATGTCAATATAATGTGAGATGTGGGTTATGTTCTCCTTAATATAGAGTTTCATGCATTTTCTAAGGTAACTCTACTTGATTCCCTTATACATGGGACTTTAAGTCATGCCAAAGTCCTTAAATCAATTTTCATTAATTTAAATGCATGAAGTATGATCATGGCATAAATGATATCATAAGTAAACATGGCCAATGATCATGATGTCATGACATATGATTAAATCTAAAACACATGACATTTAATTCTTAATCCTAAACATGATCATGACATATAATTGATAAAAATAAATATGATGTCATGGCATGTTATATGGCAAACAAAGCATGACATATAAAAAGTATAGGTATAATAATACCTAAATTTTAATATTAGTTGCCATTTGTTATAATTAGATTTATTTTGCCATATTACTACAAATCTCCCAAGTGTGCCACAAACCCAAAATGACACACTAACCTCTAAACCTAAATCGTGCCAATTTAATTGATTTTTCATAATTCCAAAAATGTATTGGCACATCCTAAAATCTTTTACGATCATAATATCAACTCTATTTTCAAGGTACCCATAACCTTGAAAATTATCTAAAGTGCCACCTTCATCATGGTTGAGTTAACTACTCATCCAATCAAGGTTGGCACACCCTAAACCCATCTAGTGTGAATCAATCATGCTCTTAGGAACCCAAAACCTATTTGAGCTCCTAGGGTTAATTAGGTATTCCTTAGGGATAACCTCCCTAGATACCTTCCTAATGACCCTCCTAGGCTTGGTAGCCTTGGTCATTGTGGTCTTGCCATGGTTAATGTTAGGGATTGCCTCCCTAATAACCTTCTTAGTGGCCACCCTAGGTTTCCTAGAAACCCTAGCCACTAGGCACAAACCTTGGTCAACCTTAGGGATGACTTCCCTATTGACCTTGGTCTTCCTAGACCTAGTTTGTGTTCCATAATCAAATGGAACACTATGATAAGTCACCTTAGGCTTAGGTTTGTGACCCAAACCTTTCTTGCCCTTGGTTGACTTTTGTTTCTTAGGTCCTAGATGTTGACTTTGACTTTTGGACCTAGACTTTTGATCATTTGACCCTTTAAATTGTTTTTGCATCTTCTTGAGGGTCTTTTCTAATTTCTCAAGCCTTGACCTCAAGGCTTGATTTTCTAATTCTAATTGCCCAATTTTTGAATTTTGATTTGGTCTTTGGGCATTGTCCTTTCTAGGCATATGCCTAGTCAATTTGGGATTAAGACCTAGGTGTTCTCCTATTTTCTTGATAGATTCCCTAGGTAAAATATTTTTAGGGACATTAGTCCCAAATTTCTCTTTATTTCCTAAGTGGACACTTTTAGCTCCTAAACACAAATATTTATCTCTAGCATGCTTTTCATGATGAATTACAAGAGAATTAAAATTCCTAGCATGCTTTTGACTTTTAAATTTAGAAGGTGCATTATGAAAATATACCTTAAGGTTAGCCTTAGCTCCCTCTACTTGTGATGCTCCCTCTTTGACTCTCTTGCTCCCCCTAGGGCATTGATTCTTAAAATACCCCGGTTGTTGGCACTTAAAGAAAATGATGTGCTCTTTGCTTCTTTTAGTGGGGACACCGACATCTTTTGATTTTTCTTGAGGTCTTGGTGCTGGAGGAGTCTTCTTGACTTTCTTTGGGCACTTACTCTTATAGTGCCCAAATTCCCTACACTCAAAACACATAATACTATTTTTATTTTGAATTATGGTGTTTGAGTTACCTAAGTCAATGGAGGCCAGAATCGGATTTTGAGCTTCTTCATCTTGACCGGATGTCGAAGCCTCTTCCTGGTGTTGCTCCGGTTATCTAATCTCCTCCCCCTCAATCCTAGAGGTGCAGGTTGTTAGTAATATATGAGAGATGTCCTAAGGCAATCGCCTTATGTATGAACCATTTATATGATAAATGAAGATTCACTATTTGAGTATACATGTTTCATGTATTTGATTGGATCTTAAACTCATTTACTGAATGCCCACGATATGATTCACAGCATGAGAGAATTTGTGATTGGATCACAACTAGTGAGTATCTCTACATGTGTAATTGTGATGTATCGGAATTATCCCTAGTCGATGAATTGATAGATTTGGACACCATCAATTCTGTCGAGACTAGCACGAGTTATACTCCTTGGTGTATCCAAGCAGCTGATTCTCACTGGCTGGAGACATTGTGATGTCCGGAGTTGATCGTGGATGCTAGTTATGGTAACTAGTTCATTGGAGTGACCAGCCGTAAGACTTCATATGGTTCTCTGCATATATAGATATGTCAATGAAGTTCTTACTGTAGCTTAAGTGCGATGTTCCTTTGACTTGCGGTATTCAAGTCATCTTGATCATGGAGACTTATGCTTTGACATCTTAAGCAAGCATCTCTAAGGAGATGTGGACCCGGGATGATTGGGTATAAGTCGAAGTGATCGAAGGTGTTTGAATAGCCTATAAAGGATTCACCACTCCTTGCGAGGAGATGTATACCCATGGCCTCTTGTCGGATTATTACTAAAGTCTTTGGCCAAAGCATTACATGTTTAGAGTAAGGTACTCTTCGATACATGTGGAGTAACTAGAATCCGTAGGACAAGGAAATGATACTTGGGCTAGGTGTGACGTAGTCAGCCTAGTGGGGACTGACACTATAGACCATGTCCTGAACCAAGTGGGTATAAGATGAGTGAAGGGAATGGGGCACGATTCATTCGAGTTGCTGAAGGGTTTCAGAAATAGTTCTGGATCAACCGTTGATCTTTTCGGTTAATTGAGGATCATGATGTACTACTAGGTGCCACTCATGATCGTTCTATAATTAATGGTTAATTATAGACGGCCAACATAAATCGAGAACCTATTTGGTCACACGCACAACGAGCGTAATCCGAAGGATTTAAAATGAGCTTGAGAATGAGATTCTCAGACCGAGAGAAACTAAGTTTGGTTGGACCAAACATGAAGCGAGCATGAAATCGTTTCAGTCGCAATGGAAGCATGGATGGGCTGTGTCTTATGAAGACATAATGGATGAACCAAAATGGTTTGGTTCTAATCCAATGGAGGAGAATAAACCAAAGGGTTTGGTTTATTTTAAACGAATGAACCAAAAGTTGGTTCGTTTCGTTTTAACTTAAAATAAACCATCATGGTTTGATTTATTTTAACTTATATTAATGGAGCGGGTTAACGGGCCTTATGGTTATGATCCAATAACCATTAAGAGAATTAGTTCTCTATAAAAGAGGGCTTAAGGGTTTGTTAAGCTCTAATCCAAAACCCTAACCTAAGAGTTGCCGCCCACCTCTCCTTGGTGATTTCGGCGCCAACACCTCCACTTGCCGCCGCCCACCATCAAGCTCCAACCGGCGTCCAGAAGGTGCTGACCTTCCCTCTTGCCGGCGTCGAGCTACTGCCGGTTGGTGCTCCGGTGATCTCCCTTGGGTTCGGTAATAAGGTGAGCTTCCACCTTTCTTTTGGCCGGCCCCTACTCCACCAAAGCTGTCCAGTTTTTCTGGACAGCTTGTTTCCCTCTCATCGGAGCGTCGTTTGGATGACGTTTGGAGCTCCGACAGCGGTATCCTTGCCGGGGATTCGATCTCCGGTAATCCTCATAGGTGGAGGACGAAGGATTCGTCAAACGGTTGACGAATACCTTTCCGGAGAAGCGATTTTTGAGGACTCGTTTCGGATCCGAATTTGGATTCGGATCGTGATCCTCTCTCGATCACGTCGTCTTCAACACGAGGCTAGTAACCCGTACGAAGACGAGGCTCGTGACTTAGTGAAGTCATCCCAAAGATACTTGGCGTGGATACGGATAGAGACGATTCTAGCGAGGATCGTTCCAGTTGATGCCGTTCCCGCTACACGTGATACGAAAGGTATACGTAGTTAAATTTCCTTTTATTGCAAATTTAAATTTACGGTTATGTCTACACATGTTGTACTATCCATGTGTGTGATGTGTGTGTTGTAATAAATGTAGATTTATTATTTTTATTTCTTCCGCTGTGCACATGTTTGCGAAACATGTTCGAACACACACTCGCCGCGGTACCGGAAACCCAACAGTGGTATCAGAGGCCAGGTTGTATTTCGACATAATCGTAAAATGGTTTTGCGTTAGTCATAATGATATTTCTAGAAATTTTCTACTTTTGGAAAGTTAGAAGTATTTATGGAAATTTTTCAATTTTGGAAAGTCTAGAAGTATTTATGGAAAACTTCCATTTTTGGAAAGTTGGAAGTATTTATGGAAATTCATATTTTCCATAAATAAAATATTTGATTAGATTTTGGAAATTTGTTTCCTAATTTAATCATGATTTAATTTGGGAAATCAAATCTTAAAATATTTTATTTCAATAAGTAGTTTTGATGATTTAGGAAATTGGTTTCCTAAATTGACTTTCCTTAATCAACTATTTCCACAAATAAAATATGTGATTAGATTTGGAAATTTGTTTCCTAATTTAATCATGATTTGATTTGGAGAATCAAATCTTAAACATATTTTATTTCCATAAATAGTTATGACATATAAGGAAATTATATACATGACATAATTGTATGCCATGTAATTGCATTAGATGCATATCATTATGCCATGTGTGTCGTGACATGTAGATGTATGCCATGTATGCCATGCCATGTAGATAATAGTTATTTGCATGCAAAGAGGATGGGACATAAAAACCCTTACTCAATATTAAAGCATACACCTTCCATTAATATGGTTGGAACCAGAGTTCTGTTTCTTGTTTGGGTTGTTGGACTCCCTCCAAGCCCGGCTCGAACCCGAACATGTTCAAACCATGGAATAGTTTAATACTAATATGGTAAGAGTCAGAGGTCAATCGTTAGCTTTAGTTGTTGGACCCTCTCCAAGCTGGGATAATTGGTTGAATGCGCTCTAACCATATTAAAACTATTTCTCGATTAATGGGTTGGCTTTAACCTGGAGCATCGGTTTGTTGGACTCTCTCCAAGGTCGATGTAAAGGGAGGTGAAGTTGGGTGCTATGCATATGATGCATACTTGTTAATGTGTTAACAACCTGATGTATGTGTGAATATTCAATTAGTTGATAGCACATTGTGATAGTTGCATATACGTGATATGCAATCGGTATAGTTGATACCTACCGTCGTAGTTATGAATGACTTGTTGGACTCTCTCCAAGGTTGTTCATATCTATGATGGATATCAGCCCATTCGGAGATGGACCTACGATCTCCCGAAGTGATTTTGGGGTTTTTGAAATTCGAAAAATAAATGGGATTTATAAATGTATATTGATGCATTTTAAAATCATTTTCTCATATATGCTCGTTTTGTATTTCTAGGTCAATCGATTGACCATGACGTCTTTGAATTTGCACACCATTTTGGATTCGAATAAATTGACTGGGCCGAACTTCTTGGACTGGCTTAGAAACCTGAGAATTGTTCTCAAGGCGGAAAAGCTAGCATATGTCCTTGAAGAGCCTCTTCGCAACCGTCCTAAGGACGATGCAACTCCAGACCAAATGTTGGTCTATCAGAAGCATGTGGCAGATTTTGAGCTGGCGAGATACATCATGCTAGCGGCGATGGTACCTGAGCTGCAAAAGCAGCATGAGCATATGGATGCTAATACTATGGTCTTCCATCTTCATGAGTTGTTTGATGAGCAAGCGAGATCCGAAAGGTTCGAAGTCTCTAGGCTCCTCTTCACCACGAAGATGCAAGAAGGTTCGTCTGTAGTGCAATTTGTGCTAAAGATGAACGGGTACATCTGTTGGTAACTCATGCTTCTCGGAGAGGCTCATCGGCTCCCATGTCCCCGGATTAAAATTTTCACTAATGAAAACTAATCCGGATGGGATGAGTTTCCTAAGCACAACCAATTCGTCGTCGTTCTAACGACTTGGGCGATCGCTTGAACAAACTAGTTGTTCAAGCAACCAAACTCTTCTAGTAAGTTAGCCGCGAAAGAGACGACGGACGGATCGCCGGTTTTTGTGTTTATCTTCGGAGTCAATGATTATACAAATACATACAAATGTAAACTAGTATAATCAACACATACTAACATAAAGAACATAATAATAAGAACATGCAAAGATCAATAATAAAAGTTGTAAAACTTTTATACCTCTCGATCTTCTACCGTATGTCCTAACCTCCTTGTAGACTTCGTGTGGGCGAAGATCCTCCACAAGTTGAAGCTTCCTAGATCTTCTTCAATCGAAAGAAAGAAGAACTCTCCTTCCCTTCTTGCTTGAGCCAACCACCAATCCACAAAGGATTGATGCCGCCGGCCCCAAGAATGGAGAGAACAAAATGGAAACAACCAAGGAACCGAACAAGGGAACAATCCCTAGCTCCTTTGTGCCGCCGGCCAAGAGGAAAAGAAGAGGAGAAGAGGAATAGATCGAGCGCCGACCAAGGAAGAGGGAAGAGATCTAGGAGCCGGCCACCCCCTAGGAAGAAGAAGTGATCTTCTCCTATAGTTGCCGCCCACTCTTCCTTGCAAACCCTAGCCGCCCAACCAAAGAGCCAAACCCTAATCTAATTAGGGTTTCCTCCTTAGGGTTTCTTGCCGCCCAAGCTATTGATAGGCAAAACCCTAATCTCCAAAACCAACCAATATCCTCTCATTAAATTGTTGCTGCCCAAGCCTTAGAGCCTTATTTATAGAGTTAGGCTTAAGCCTCCTTTAATCTCCACCGTCGGATCTAGGGATTTAATCTCCACCGTCGGATCTAGGGTTTCATCCCAACCGTCGGATCTAGGGTTTCATCCCAACCGTCGGATCTAGGGTTTCATCCCAACCGTCGAATTTAGAGATTTAATCTCAACCGTCAGTTCTAGAGATTTATTCTCAACCGTCGGTTCTAGAGATTTTTTTTCCATCATTGGATCTAGACTTCATGAGGATTATATTAGGCTACGATAGAGACCATGAGGAAGAGTTGGATCTTGGCCACCCGATGGATCGGAACCACACAAACTTGATCCATCAATGATGTTCCATTCCACTAGAGGATCATCATTGAATTACCTCACCAACCCCCATAAGTTAATATGGGCTCCATATATTATTTGTACATCTGTCTCCCCGTGTTTAAGATATCGAATGTCCGTCAATTAATTGATTTATTGACCATCAATTAATTAACATCTAACTCCTCGAATAGTACCACTCAACCTTATCATCATGTTGACTAAGTCAACCTGCAGGGTTTACATGATGAACCTTATGAGCTCCTCAAGGGGACATCATCAACCTAATATATAGGACACGGTTTCCTCCTATAATCAACGGCACACCATGTAAATAATATCATTTCTCAACTTACCGGGCATATTGATTTAATCCATAGAAATCTCACCCGTTGGTAAATCAAAGAAATAAATACTAAGTATATGTGCCCGTTATTATATCAGGATTAAGAGCATGTACAACATAATATCCGAGGTCTGATTCAATTATGTAGTCAGCAATAAATTGAATCACCTCTATGTCGGTCCTACTCAATACACCTAAGTGTACTAGTGTAACTCTATGTTCAAGACAAAACAATACCAAGCTACACTACAACCATGTCAATGGTTTGTCCAAAACCATCTTGGTTGTGAGTCTCTACTTATATTCTACAAGAGACTGATAACATGATCTTCTGTGCCACACCAAGCACCATGTTATCTACAATGTAAAATATTAGACAATATGCACACATATAATAAATATAAAGTGCAAACAATGATCATGTGATTCTTATTTCAAAATAAAAATGTTCATACAAAAGAGCTAGGCTTTCAGTATACATCCCAACAATCTCCCACTTATACTAAAAGAGTATGTTGTCATCACACTGCCATACATCTGATTCCCTTTCCCTCCACATGCCTATAAAGCTCTCGCTAGAAGGGCCTTAGTGAAAGGGTCTACCAGGTCATCCTCTGAAGCAATCTAGGCGACAGCAACTTCTACCTCCTTTACGATTTCTCGTATCAGGTGGTACTTGCGCTCTATGTGTTTACTCGCCTTATGGGCTCGTGGTTCCTTCGAGTTTGCAACTGCACCATTATTATCACAATAAATTGTGATATTTTTGGGCAAACCAGGAATCACATCCAAGTCCATCAGGAAGTTTCTGAGCCACACAACTTCTTTGGTCGCCTAAGAGGTTGCCATATACTCAGCTTCTATGGTGGAGTCCGCCACGCATTTCTGCTAGACACTCCTCCATACAATGGCTCCACCTCCCAAAGTAAACACAAAACCTGAGGTAGACTTACTGTTATCCCTATCAGATTGGAAATCGGAATCCGTGTAACTCATAGGGAGTAATTGGTCTGCCCGGTAAACTAGCATATAATTCCTAGTCCTTCTCAGGCACTACAATATATGCTTTACCGCAGTCCAATGTCCCTGTCCTGGATTACTCTGATATCTGCTGACCATGCCCACGACATAGAAGATATCGAGTCTCATACATAGCATCGTATACATGAGGCTTCCTACTGCCGAAGCATAAAAAACCGCCTTCATCTCCTCTATCTCCTCAGATGATCTAGGAAACATCTCCTTAGATAAAGGAACTCCATGCCTGAAAGGTAGAAAACCTTTCTTGGAGTTTTGCATACTAAAACGATCCATAATCGTGTCTATGTATGAAGCTTGGGATTAGCACACTAACCTTGATCCCAAGGATGTGTCCCACTTCTCCCAAGTCCTTCAAAACTGTTTGCACAACCATACCCTTACGTCCGATAACATTCCGATATTGTTGCCAACTATCAAAATGTTATCTACGTATAGTACAAGAAATACCACTACATTTCCGTCACATCTCTTGCATACACAAGACTCATCCGGACTTTGAATAAATCCATAAATCTGGATTTACCTCATCAAAGTGGATGTTCCAAGACCTCGAAGCTTGTTTTAATCCATAAATGGACCGATTAAGCTTACATACAATGCTTCATATAGATGTTCTCCTCAAGACTTCCATTAAGAAAAGCTATCTTGACATCCATCTGCCACACCTCTAATCCATATGAGCTGCTATGCATAAGAGCTCCCAGACCTGATTTGAATCCATAGATTCAATCTCAGTATTCATTGCACTTTGCAAAGATGCTGTATCTATATCTTGTATTGCCTCGTCATATGTCCAGGGATCAGGTTCATGTTCGCCAGGGACCAAATCAGAAGATTCATCCAAGAACATGAATCTGAGAGGCTGTCTCACAACCCTCCCACTATGACGAGGTATCACCTGTGTATCCTCTGTGACACGCGGTGTAGTGACATGTGGTATATCCTCTTGTACCGGTGGTACTAAAGAAGTGACTTCCCCTTTCAACTCCTCCAGAACAATTTTACTCTTGGGCATGTGACTCATCACATAGTCTTCCTCTAGAAATCTGGCGTTCGTGGTAACGATCACCCTCTGATCTCTAGGACTATAAAACAAACCACCCTTCGTTCCCTTAGGATAGCCAACAAACAAGTGCACTTCTGTACGAGGTTCCAACTTACCAAGATTCGCCTTCAAAGACATGTGGCCGGACTCCCTATCCAAATATGTCTTAGACTAGGCTTTCCCCTGGCCACAACTCGTGGGAGTAGAAGGTACCGATTTAGATGGAACCAAGTTCGTAATGTACACACCGTATCTAGAGCATATCCCCGCAACTAACTGCAAGTCGTAATAACTCATCATCGATCTAACCATCTCCATAAGAGTCCTATTCCTTCACTGCTGCACCGCTTCATGGGTGTGGTGAAGTGCATAATTGGGATTGAATCCCAACCTCTGATAAGTAGTTCCTAAACTCTCCCAAGAGGTACTAACCACCACGATCAGATCGTAGTGTCATCCATATCTTGAATAATCATCTATGAAAGAGACGAAATATTCGAGACTACCTCTTGCCTAGATAGTCATAAGACCACACAAATCAGAATGAACCATTCCTAACACATCTTTGGCTCTATACCCCTTGGCCTAAAAAGGCCTCTCGATCATTTTACCTTCCAAGCAAGATTCGCAGGTTGGGAGATCCTCCATCACTAATGAACCCAAACGTCCATCAGCTATCAACCTTTGAATTCTACTCAGGTTAATATGACCAAGCCTTAGATGCCAAAGATATGTTTGGTTCATCTTCGAAGGTTCTTTTCTCTTATTAGAATTAGAAGATGAGTTATAAACTTTAATTTGCATCGTGGGAGGTTTTTGGTTCAAGTGTTTACAAATTTCCTATCAATGTACTTGAATAGATATTTTTCCCTATTCCTTTTTATAACAACTCTGTCATTAAAAGAAATAGAATATCCATCCATAAACAATTTAGAAACTAAAATTAAATTCTTTCTAAATAAAGGTACATAAAGAGAATTTTCCAGAACCAAATTTTTTTTTTCTTAAGAGATAAATAAAACTTCTCCCACTGCAATAGCCACCACCTTCATGGCATTGCCCAAGTAAATGGTAATCTCCCCTTTAGCTAGTCGCTCGAACCCCTACAAAGTGCATGATTAGTGGCTCGATCTACACATAGATAATGCCTCTAACCATGTTTCAACGACTGACCAAAGGATATACATTTGTTCTTGCTTCGGATTGATAATCCTTCTTCTGTCCAATGCTTGCAAGTGAAGTACTTGCCTTTCGGCTTCTTCACTCCTCCCTGAGATCCTCCCACCACCTTTGCTCCACCTTGTTTCTCCTTCTTCTTGCCTTTCGGTTTAGAAGTAGAAACCTTTTTGAGCAACCATGGCTTGAGGACACTCTTTGAAGAGTGCATACTTGTACTTCTTAGCAGATAAGACAATATGTAGATTCTTTTCCAATCAACATTATTTGGGTACAGTAAGTTTATTTCCTTTAGTATCATAGTAAGTGGACTGAAAGTCATTTTTGAAAATCCTAAGAATCACAATGATCAAAAAAATAGATTTCAAATATTATTGATTCCTAAAAACAATAAAATTCCGAAATCAACCAACACCTCAAAACACCGAGAATATCGCATGCCACGCTAGTGTGGACGTATACGAATTCTACATTTGCAAGAGGAGGTTTTACCCATTAATTTTATTATCTTGTCAACCTTACTTTTTGACAAATAAAATTAATAGTTGGTTCCTCTTTGGCCCTACAAATAAAAGCAGTGACTCCGATGGGGAGGATACTTTTTATTTGCATCTAAGTGTACACCATTACACGATACTAAGGGAATTATTTCGGATTATGTGCCTTACCGCTGTGGAAGTACACACGCTCCTAGATAATTTCCTATAACCATTATTTGACCTAGTGATCCGCAAACAAACCCATCCGCAGGGAGGAAGGCACTCAGAGCCGACACGCAAGTTTGTTGCATCACACGTCAAATTGTAATGGAGGTCGCGGGAATTAATTAAAATGTCCCTCTCCCACTTAGTAAATTGAAAATGAGGAATTTTCAAGCACACACAACATGCATATAAAACAAATCAGTAATAAATATGGAAAAAATCAGAATTTTCCCAACTATTATGGCATTGTTCTAAATCAACCAACACCTCAAAACACCGAGAATATCGCATGCCACGATAGTGTGGACGTATACGAATTCTACATTTGTAAGAGGAGGTTTTACCCATTAATTTTATTATCTTGTCAACCTTACTTTTTGACAAATAAAATTAATAGTTGGTTTCACTTTGGCCCTACAAATAAAAGCAGTGACTCCGATGGGGAGGATACCTTTATTTGCATCTAAGTGTGCACCATTACACGATACTAAGGGAATTATTTCGGATTATGTGCCTTACCACTGTGGAAGTACACACGCTCCTAGATAATTTCCTATAACCATTATTTGACCTAGTGATCCGCAAACAAACCCATCCGTTGGGGAGGAAGACACTCAGAGCCGACACGCAAGTTTGTTGCATCACACATCAAATTGTAATGGAGGTCGCGAGAATTAATTAAAATATCCCTCTCCTACTTAGTAAATTGAAAATGAGGAATTTTCAAGCACACACAACATGCATATAAAACAAATCAGCAATAAATATGGAAAAAACAGAATTTTTCCAACTATTATGGCTTTGTTCTCCAATATGCGTCCCATCGTGTCGCCACCTCATCCGCTCCACCTTTTCCTGTGCACAAGTCACCAAAGAGATCCGAGCCAAGATATATCATTTTAATTTACATCCATCGATCCTATACTCCACAAAGGAGTATACAAACTATCTAGATCGAAAGTAAACTAAAATGATCGGCTAAACAATGCCATATTTAATTACAAAAATTAAATACTAATCTAGCCTCGTCAACCCCGAGGATTCAAATGATATACATACAATCACATACACACATATATCGCCATAATAGTTGGATCTTATGCCTGCAACCAAAAAGTTAGCCTACGCACATCCTACTATTATCCGACATATACAAAATATGATAAGTGCGTGAAAGTAACCGAATCCAAAACACACAAAACCGGAAACCTTGGATCTGATACCAATTGTTGGTAACTCATGCTTCTCAGAGAGGCTCATCGGCTCCCATGTCCCCGGATTAAAATTTTCACTAATGAAAACTAATCCGGATGGGATGAGTTTCCTAAGCACAACCAATTCATCGTCGTTCTAACGACTTGGGCGATCGCTTGAACAAACTAGTTGTTCAAGCAACCAAACTCTTCTAGTAAGTTAGCCGCGAAAGAGACGACGGACGGATCGTCGGTTTTTGTGTTTATCTTCGGGGTCAATGATTATACAAATACATACAAATGTAAACTAGTATAATCAACACATACTAACATAAAGAACATAATAATAAGAACATGCAAAGATCAATAATAAAAGTTGTAAAACTTTTATACCTCTCGATCTTCTACCGTATGTCCTAACCTCCTTGTAGACTTCGTGTGGGCGAAGATCCTCCACAAGTTGAAGCTTCCTAGATCTTCTTCAATCGAAAGAAAGAAGAACTCTCCTTCCCTTCTTGCTTGAGCCAACCACCAATCCACAAAGGATTGATGCCGCCGGCCCCAAGAATGGAGAGAACAAAATGGAAACAACCAAGGAACCGAACAAGGGAACAATCCCTAGCTCCTTTTGTGCCGCCGGCCAAGAGGAAAAGAAGAGGAGAAGAGGAATAGATCGAGCGCCGACCAAGGAAGAGGGAAGAGATCTAGGAGCCGGCCACCCCCTAGGAAGAAGAAGTGATCTTCTCCTATAGTTGCCGCCCACTCTTCCTTGCAAACCCTAGCCGCCCAACCAAAGAGCCAAACCCTAATCTAATTAGGGTTTCCTCCTTAGGGTTTCTTGCCGCCCAAGCTATTGATAGGCAAAACCCTAATCTCCAAAACCAACCAACATCCTCTCATTAAATTGTTTCCGCCCAAGCCTTAGAGCCTTATTTATAGAGTTAGGCTTAAGCCTCCTTTAATCTCCACCGTCGGATCTAGGAATTTAATCTCCACCGTCGGATCTAGGGTTTCATCCCAACCGTCGGATCTAGGGTTTCATCCCAACCGTCGGATCTAGGGTTTCATCCCAACCGTCAGATCTAGGGTTTCATCCCAACCGTCGGATCTAGGGTTTCATCCAATCTGTCGAATTTAGAGATTTAATCTCAACCGTCGGTTCTAGAGATTTAATCTCAACCGTCGGTTCTAGAGATTTGTTTTCCATCATTGGATCTAGACTTCATGAGGATTATATTAGGCTATGATAGGGACCATGAGGAGGAGTTGGATATTGGCCACCCGATGGATCGGAACCACACAAACTTGATCCATCAATGATGTTCCATTCCACTAGAGGATCATCATTGAATTACCTCACCAACCCCCATAAATTAATATGGCCTCCATATATTATTTGTACATCCGTCTCCCCATGTTTAAGATATCGAATGTCCATCAATTAATTGATTTTCTGACCATCAATTAATTAACATCTAACTCCTCGAGTAGTACCACTCAACCTTATCATCATGTTGACTAAGTCAACCTGCAGGGTTTACATGATGAAACTTATGAGCTCCTCAAGGGGACACCATCAACCTAATATATAGGACACAGTTTCCTCCTATAATCAACGGCACACCATGTAAATAATATCATTTCCCAACTTACTGGGCATATTGATTTAATCCATAGAAATCTCACCCGTTGGTAAATCAAAGAAATAAATACTAAGAACATGTGCTCGTTATTATATCGGGATTAAGAGCATGTACAACATAATATCCGAGGTCTGATTCAATTATGTAGTCAACAATAAATTGAATTACCTCTATGTCGGTCCTGTTGGGATGTATACTGAAAGCCTAGCTCTTTTTGTAAGAACATTTTTATTTTGAAATAAGAATCACATGATCATTGTTTGCACTTTATATTTATTATATGTGTGCATATTGTCTAATATTTTACATTGTAGATAACATGGTGCTTGGTGTGGCACAGAAGATCATGTTATCAGTTCCTTGTAGAATATAAGTAGAGGCTCACAACCAAGATGGTTTTGGACAAACCATTGTCATGGTTGTAGTGTATCTTGGTATTGGTTTGTCTTGACCATAGAGTTACACTAGTACACTTAGGTGTATTGAGCAGGACCGACATAGAGGTGATTCAATTTATTGCTGACTACATAATTGAATCGGACCTCGGATATTATGTTGTACATGCTCTTAATCCCGATATAATAACAGGCACATGTACTTAGTATTTATTTCTTTGATTTACCAAAGGGTGAGATTTAGATGGATTAAATCAATATGCCCGGTAAGTTGGGAAATGATATTATTTACATGGTGTGTCATTGATTATAGGAGGAAACCGTGTCCTATATATTAGGTTGACGATGTCCCCTTGAGGAGCTCATATGGTTCATCATGTAAACCCTGCAGGTTGACTTAGTCAACATGATCATAATGTTGAGTGGTACTACTCGAGGAGTTAGATGTTAATTAATTGATGGTCAGTAAATCAATTAATTGACGGGCATTCGATATCTTAAACATGGGGAGATGGATGTACAAATAATATATGGAGACCATATTATCATATGGGGGCTGGTGAGGTAATTCAATGATGATCCTCTAGTGGAATGGAACATCATTGATGGATCAAGTTTGTGTGGTTCCGATCCATCGGGTGGCCAAGATCCAACTCCTCCTCATTGTCCCTATTGTAGCCTATTAACACCTCATGAAGCCTAAATCCAATGATGGAAAACAAAACTCTAGATCCGACGGTGGAGATTAAATCCCTAGATCCGAAGGTTGGGATGAAACCCTAGATCCGATGATTGGGATGAAACCCTAGATCCGATGGTTGGGATTAAACCCTAGATCCGATGGTTGGGATGAAACCCTAGATCCGACGGTTGGGATGAAAGCCTAGATCCGACGGTTGAGATTAAATCCCTAGAACCAATGGAGGAGATTAAACCAAGGCCTAAACCTAACTCTATATATATGGGCTTAGGCTTGGGCGGCAAGGAGAATGAGAAAGAGGAAAACCTAATTGAGATAAGGTGGCTTGGGCGGCAAGAAATAGGTGGAGGCTAGGGTTAGGGTTTGGTTCATGGTGTTGGGCGGCAACAAGGAGAAGGGAGCTTCTTCTTCTTCTTCCCAATGGTGGCCGGCACCCTTCTTCCTCCTTCCTCTTTGGTTTGTCCGGTGCCCAAGCTTCTCCCCTTGATCTATGGCTTGTGGTGGATGAGATGAGGGTTGCTTCCCATGGGCGGCAAGAGATAGGAGGAGGCTAGGGTTAGGGTTTGGTTGTTGGTGTTGGGCGGCAACAAGGAGAGGGAGATTCTTCTTCATTTTCCTTTGATGTACGGCCCCTCTACCTTCTTCCCTCTACCTTGGCCAAAGCTCAATCTATTCTACTTCCCTTCATCCTTAGCCGGAAATTAAAGGGAGCCTAGTTTAGGGTTTGGGCGGCAACAAGGAGAAGGGGTGTTTTCTTTCTTCTTCTCCAAGTGTTGGCCGGTGCCCATGCCCTTGTTGTTTCTCTTTTGGTTGGTTTCCATACTCCATTTTATCTTCCTTGGCCGGTGGCAACATCGAGTTTATTGACTTGGTGGCCGGTTCTAGAAAGGAAGATGAGTTTTGTTTTAGGATCTTCCTTTGTTCCTAGTGAACAAGGACAGGAAGATTGGTGATCTAGAAGGCTTCAACTTTTGGTAGATCGTCGCCCACACGACGTCCAAAAGGAGGGAGGACATACAATAAGAGATCAAGAGGTATAATCTTGTTTATTTTGATTAATGTTCTTTTGTATTATGTTTATAATTGCTTTTCAATTATATGCATGTTTTGTGTGGATGGTTACTTGCTTGTATTTGTTATGAGCATGTTTACTTTATGTATGTGTTGATTATACATGTCTACATTCATATGTATTTGTATAATCATGGACCGCGAAGATAAACACAAGAACACAAGATGATCCGTCTGCTGCCTCTTCCGCGCTAAGCCAACCGACTAGAAGAGTTTTGTTGCTTGAACAACTAGTTTGTTCAAGCGATCGCTCAAGTCGTTAGCACGACGATGAATTGGTTGTGCTTAGGAAACTCATCCCATCCTTATTAGTTTTCATTGTTGAAAATTTTAATCCGGAGACATGGGAGCCGATGAGCCTCCGCATTCCCTACAATTGGTATCGAGCCACTGCTTCCTTTTGCTTTGTGTGTTTAGGATTCGTTAATTTTTTATGCACTTTTTCATATATTATATGTCGGATAATAGTAGGATATGCGTAGTTTAACTCTTTGGTGCAGCGTAAGATCCGACTATTATGGCCATATGTGTGTATGTGATTGTATGTGTGTAAATATTTATTATTTGAATCCTCGGTTGATGAGGCTAGATTAGTATTTAATTTTTGTAATTAAATACGGCATTGTTTAGCCACTCATTTTAGTTTACTGATCTAGAGTATTTGTACACTCCTTCGTGAGTATAGGATCGATGGATGTAAATTAAAATGATATATCTCGCTCGGATCTCTTTGGTGACTTGCAAGACGGAAAAGGTGGAGCGGAGACGAGGTGGCGATACGACGGGATGCATATTGGAGAACAATGCCATAATAGTTGGAAACATTCTGTTTTTCCATATTTATTGCTGATTTGTTTTATATGCATGTTGTGTGTGCTTGAAAATTCCTCATTTTCAATTTACTAAGTGGGAGAGGGATATTTTAATTAATTCTCATGCCTCCATTACACTGACGGTGATGCAACAAACTCATGGTCGGCTCTGAGTGCCTTCCTCCCCATCGGATGAGTTTGTTTGGGGATCACTAGGTCAAATAATGGTTATAGGAAATTGTTTAGGAGCGTGTGTACTTCCACATCGGTAAGGCACATAATCCGAGATAATTCCCTTAGTATCGTGTAATGGTGCACACTTAGATGTAAATAAAAAGTATCCTCCCCATCGGAGTCACTGCTTTTATTTGTAGGGCCAAAGAGGAACCAACTATTAATTTGATTTATCAAAAAGTAAGGTTGACAAGATAATAAAATTAATGGGTAAAACCTCCTCTTACAAATGTAGAATTCATATACGTCTACACTATCATGGCATGTGATATTCTCGGTATTTTGAGGTGTTGGTTGATTTCAGAATTTTATTGTTTTGAGGAATCAATAATATTTGAAATCTAATATTTTGATCAATGTGATTCTTAGGATTTTCAAAAATGACTTTCAGTCCACTTACTATGATACTAAAGGAAATAAACTTACTGTACCCAAATAATGTTGATTGGAAAAGAATCTAGATAATGTCTTATCTACTAAGAAGTACAAGTATGCACTCTTCAAAGAGTGTCCTCAAGCCATGGTTGCTCAAAAAGGTTTCTACTTCTAAGCCGAAAGGCAAGAGGAAGGAGAAACAAGGCGGAGCAAAGGTGGTGGGAGGATCTCAGGGAGGAGTGAAGAAGCCGAAAGGCAAGTACTTCACTTGCAAGCAGACTGGACATAAGAAGAAGGATTATCCCAATCTGAAGCAAGAACAAATGTATATCCTTTGGTCTAGTCGTTGAAACATGGTTAGAGGCATTATCTACCGACACCTGGTGTGTAGATACGAGAGCCACTAATCATGTCTGCAACACTTTGCAGGGGTTCCAGGAAACCCGACGACGAGCTAAAGGGGATATTACCATTTACTTGGGCAATGCCATGAAGATGGCGGCTATTGCAGTGGGAGATGTTTTATTTATCTTTTGAGTAAAATAAAGTTTTTTGTTCTTAAGAATTTTCTTTATGTACCTTTATTTAGAAAGAATTGCTTTCGGTTTCTAAATTATGGATGGATAATCTATTCCTTTTAATGACAGATTTGTTATAAAAGGAATAGGGACATTATCTATTTAGGTACATAGATAGGAAATTTATAACTTGAACCACAAGCTCCCACGATGCAAATTGAAGTTTACAACTCATCTTCTAATTCCGATAAGAGAAAAGAACCTTCGAAGATGAACCAAACATATCTTTGGGATCTTAGGCTTGGTCATATTAACCTAAGCAGAATTCAAAGGTTGATAGCTGATGGACCTTTGGGTTCATTAGTGGTGGAGGATATCCCAACCTGCGAATCTTGCTTGGAGGGTAAGATGACCAAGAGGCCTTTCAAGGTCAAGGGGTATAGATCCAAAGATGTGTTGGAATTGGTTCATTCTGATTCGTATGGTCCTATGTCTATCCAGGCAAGAGGTAGTTTTGAATATTTCATCTTTTTCATACACAATTATTCAAGATGACACTACGATCTGATCATAGTGATGAATACCTCTTGGGAGAGTTTAGGAATTACTTATCAGAGGATGGGATTCAATCCCAATTGTCTGCACCTGGCACACCCTAGCAGAATGGTGTAGCGGAGCGAAGGAATAGGACTCTTATGGAGATGGTTAGATCGATGATGAGTTATTCTGACTTGCCAGATTCATTCTGGGGATATACTCTAGATACGACAGTGTACATTCTGAACTTGGTTCTATCTAAATCAGTGCCTTCTTCTCCCACAGAGTTGTGGACTGGGCGAAAGCCTAGTCTAAGACATATTCGGATATGGCGGAGTCCAACACATGTGCTGAAGGCTGATGCTGGTAAGTTGGAACCTCGTATAGAAGTGCGCATGTTTGTTGGCTATCCTAGGGGAACGAAGGGTGGTTTGTTTTATAGTCCTAGAGATCAGAGGGTGATCGTTAGTATGTATGCCAGATTTCTAGAGGGCGACTATGTGATGAACCACAAGCCCACGAGTAGGATTGTTCTTGAGGAGTTGACAGGGGAAGTCCCGACTTCAGTACCACCGATATAAGAGGATATATCACATGTCACTGCACCGCGTGTCACAGAGGATACACAGGTGATACCTCGTCGTAGTGGGTGGGTTGTGAGACAGCCTGAGAGATTCATGTTCTTGGGAGAATCTTCCGATTTGGTCCCTGGCGAACATGAACCTGATCCCTGGACATATGACGAGGCAATCCAAGATATAGATGCAGCATCTTTGCAAAGTGCAATGAATACTGAGATTGAATCTATGGATTCAAATTAGGTCTGGGAGATCTTATGCATAGCAGCTCATATGGATTATGAGGTGTGGCAGAAGGATGTCAAGACAGCTTTCCTTAATGGAAGTCTTGAGGAAAACATCCATATGTAGCAACCAGAGGGATTCATTGCTAAGGGCAAAGAGCATCTTGTATGTAAGCTTAATCGGTCTGTTTATGGATTGAAGAAAGCTTCGAGGTCTTGGAACATCCACTTTGATGAGGTAAATCCAGACTTATGAATTTATTCAAAGTCCAGATTAGTCTTTTGTATACAAGAGATGTGACAGAAACGTAGTGGTATTTCTTGTACTATACGTAGATAATATTTTGGTAGTTGGCAATAATATCAGAGTGTTATCAGACGTAAGGGTATGGTTGTCCAAACAGTTTTGAAGGACTTGGGAGAAGTGGGACACATCCTTGGGATCAAGGTTAGTGTGCTAATCCCAAGCTTCATACATAGACACGATTATGGATCGTTTTAGCATGCAAAACTCCAAGAAAGGTTTTCTACCTTTCAGGCATGGAGTTCCTTTATCTAAGGAGATGTGTCCTACATCATCTGAGGAGATAGAGGAGATGAAGGCGGTTCTTTATGCTTCGGCAGTAGGAAGCCTCATGTATACGATGCTATGTACGAGACCCGATATCTGCTATGCCATGGGCATGGTCAGCAGATATCAGAGTAATCCAGGACAGAGACATTGGACTGCGGTAAAGCATATATTGTAGTGCCTGAGAAGGACTAGGGATTATATGCTAGTTTACCGGGCAGACCAATTACTCCCTGTGGGTTACATAGATTCCGATTTCCAATCTGATAGGGATAACAGTAAGTCTACCTCAGGTTTTGTATTTACTTTGGGAGGTGGAGCCATTGTATGGAGGAGTGTCCAACAGAAATGCGTGGCGGACTCCACCATGGAAGCTGAGTATGTGGCAGCCTCTAAGGCGGCCAAAGTAGCTGGGTGGCTCAGGAACTTCCTGATGGACTTGGATGTGATTCCTGGTTTGCCCAGAAATATAACAATTTATTGTGATAATAATGGTGCAGTTGCAAACTTGAAGGAACCACGAGCCCATAAGGTAAGTAAATGCATAGAGCGCAAGTACCACCTGATACGAGAAATCGTAAAGGAGGTAGAAGTTGTTGTCACCAATATTGCATCAGAGGATGACCTGGTAGGCCCTTTCACTAAGGCCCTTCTAGCGAGAGCTTTGATACGCATGTGGAGGGAAGGGGAATCAGATGTATGGCAGTGTGATGACAGCATAGTCTTTTAGTATAAGTGAGAGATTGTTGGGATGTATACTGAAAGTCTAGCTCTTTTTGTATGAACATTTTTATTTTGAAATAAGAATCACATGATCATTGTTTGCACTTTATATTTATTATATGTGTGCATATTGTCTAATATTTTACATTGTAGATAACATGATGCTTGGTGTGGCACAGAAGATCATGTTATCAGTCCCTTGTAGAATATAAGTAGAGGCTCACAACCAAGATGGTTTTGGACAAACCATTGGCATGGTTATAGTGTATCTTGGTATTGGTTTGTCTTGACTATAGAGTTACACTAGTACACTTAGGTGTATTGAGCAGGACCGACATAGAGGTGATTCAATTTATTGTTGACTACATAATTGAATCGGACCTTGGATATTATGTTGTACATGCTCTTAATCCCGATATAATAACGGGCACATGTACTTAGTATTTATTTCTTTGATTTACCAAAGGGTGAGATTTAGATGGATTAAATCAATATGCCTGGTAAGTTGGGAAATGATATTATTTACATGGTGTGTCGTTTATTATAGGAGGAAATCGTGTCCTATATATTAGGTTGATGATGTCCCCTTGAGGAGCTCATAAGGTTCTTCATGTAAACCCTGCAGGTTGACTTAGTCAACATGATGATAATGTTGAGTGGTACTACTTGAGGAGTTAGATGTTAATTAATTGATTGTCAGTAAATCAATTAATTGACGGACATTCGATATCTTAAACACGGGGAGATAGATGTACAAATAATATATGGAGCCCATATTATCATATGGAGGTTGGTGAGGTAATTCAATGATGATCCTCTAGTGGAATAGAACATCATTGATGGATCAAGTTTGTGTGGTTCCGATCCATCGGGTGGCCAAGATCCAACTCCTCCTCATGGTCCCTATTGTAGCCTATTAACACCTCATGAAGCCTAGATCCAATGATGGAAAACAAAACTCTAGATCCAATGGTGGAGATTAAATCCCTAGATCCGACGGTTGGGATGAAACCCTAGATCCGACGGTTGGGATGAAACCCTAGATCCGACGGTTGGGATGAAACCCTAGATCCGACGGTTGAGATTAAATCCCTAGAACCAATGGAGGAGATTAAACCAAGGCCTAAACCTAACTCTATATATATGGGCTTAGGCTTGGGCGGCAAGGAGAATGAGAAAGAGGAAAACCTAATTGAGATAAGGTGGCTTGGGCGGCAAGAAATAGGAGGAGGCTAGGGTTAGGGTTTGGTTCATGGTGTTGGGCGGCAACAAGGAGAAGGGAGCTTCTTCTTCTTCTTCCCAATGGTGGCCGGCACCCTTCTTCCTCCTTCCTCTTTTGTTTGTCCGGTGCCCAAGCTTCTCCCCTTGATCTATGGCTTGTGGTGGATGAGATGAGGGTTGCTTCCCATAGGCGGCAAGAGATAGGAGGAGGCTAGGTTGTTGGTGTTGGGCGGCAACAAGGAGAGGGAGATTCTTCTTCATTTTCCTTTGATGTACGGCCCCTCTACCTTCTTCCCTCTACCTTGGCCAAAGCTCAATCTATTCTACTTCCCTTCATCCTTAGCCGGAAATTAAAGGGAGCCTAGTTTAGGGTTTGGGCGGCAACAAGGAGAAGGGGTGTTTTCTTTCTTCTTCTCCAAGTGTTGGCCGGCGCCCATGCCCTTGTTGTTTCTCTTTTGGTTGGTTTCCATACTCCATTTTATCTTCCTTGGCCGGTGGCAACATCGAGTTTATTGACTTGGTGGCCGGTTCTAGAAAGGAAGATGAGTTTTGTTTTAGGATCTTCCTTTGTTCCTAGTGAACAAGGAAAGGAAGATTGGTGATCTAGAAGGCTTCAACTTTTGGTAGATCGTCGCACACACGACGTCCAAAAGGAGGGAGGACATACAATAAGAGATCAAGAGGTATAATCTTGTTTATTTTGATTAATGTTCTTTTGTATTATGTTTATAATTGCTTTTCAATTATATGCATGTTTTGTGTGGATGGTTACTTGCTTGTATTTGTTATGAGCATGTTTACTTTATGTATGTGTTGATTATACATGTCTACATTCATATGTATTTGTATAATCATGGACCCCGAAGATAAACACAAGAACCGACGATCCGTCCGTCGTCTCTTCCGCGGCTAACCGACTAGAAGAGTTTTGTTGCTTGAACAACTAGTTTGTTCAAGCGATCGCTCGAGTCGTTAGCACGACGACGAATTGGTCGAGCTTAGGAAACTCATCCCATCCGGATTAGTTTTCATTAGTGAAAATTTTAATCCGGGGACATGGAAGCCGATGAGCCTCCGAAGCCGATTCCCTACAATTGGTATCAGAGCCACGGTTTCCGGTTTTGTGTGTTTAGGATTCGGTTAATTTTTATGCACTTTTTCATATATTATATGTGCCGGATAATAGTAGGATATGCGTAGTTTAACTCTTTGGTTGCAGGTGTAAGATCCGACTATTATGGCCATATGTGTGTATGTGATTGTATGTGTGTAAATATTTATTATTTGAATCCTCGGGGTTGACGAGGCTAGATTAGTATTTAATTTTTGTAATTAAATACGGCATTGTTTAGCCACTCATTTTAGTTTACTTTCGATCTAGAGTATTTGTACACTCCTTCGTGGAGTATAGGATCGATGGATGTAAATTAAAATGATATATCTCGGCTCGCATCTCTTTATGGCTCATATGACGGAAAAGGTGGAGCGGACGAGGTGGCGGATGACGCAAGGGACGCATATTGGAGAACAAAGCCATAATAGTTGGAAAAATTCTGTTTTTTCCATATTTATTGTTGATTTGTTTTATATGCATGTTGTGTGTGCTTGAAAATTCCTCATTTTCAATTTACTAAGTGGGAGAGGGATATTTTAATTAATTCCCACGACCTCCATTACAATTTGACGTGTGATGCAACAAACTTGCGCGTCGGCTCTGAGTGCCTTCCTCCCCATCGGATGAGTTTGTTTGCGGATCACTAGGTCAAATAATGGTTATAGGAAATTGTTTAGGAGCGTGTGTACTTCCACATCGGTAAGGCACATAATCCGAGATAATTCCCTTAGTATCGTGTAATGGTGCACACTTAGATGCAAATAAAAAGTATCCTCCCCATCGGAGTCACTGCTTTTATTTGTAGGGCCAAAGAGGAACCAACTATTAATTTGATTTGTCAAAAAGTAAGGTTGACAAGATAATAAAATTAATGGGTAAAACCTCCTCTTACAAATGTAGAATTCATATACGTCTACACTATCGTGGCATGTGATATTCTCGGTATTTTGAGGTGTTGGTTGATTTCGGAATTTTATTGTTTTGAGGAATCAATAATATTTGAAATCTAATATTTTGATCAATGTGATTCTTAGAATTTTCAAAAATGACTTTCAGTCCACTTACTATGATACTAAAGGAAATAAACTTACTGTACCCAAATAATGTTGATTGGAAAAGAATCTAGATAATGTCTTATCTACTAAGAAGTACAAGTATGCACTCTTCAAAGAGTGTCCTCAAGCCATGGTTGCTCAAAAAGGTTTCTACTTCTAAGCTGAAAGGCAAGAGGAAGGAGAAACAAGGTGGAGCAAAGGTGGTGGGAGGATCTCAGGGAGGAGTGAAGAAGCCGAAAGGCAAGTACTTCACTTGCAAGCAGACTGGACATAAGAAGAAGGATTATCCCAATCCGAAGCAAGAACAAATGTATATCCTTTGGTCCAGTTGTTGAAACATGGTTAGAGGCATTATCTACCGACACCTGGTGTGTAGATACGAGAGCCACTAATCATGTTTGCAACACTTTGCAGGGGTTCCAGGAAACCCGACGACTAGCTAAAGGGGATATTACCATTTACTTGGGCAATGCCATGAAGATGGCGGCTATTGCAGTGGGAGATGTTTTATTTATCTTTTGAGAAAAATAAAGTTTTTGGTTCTTAAGAATTTTCTTTATGTACCTTTATTTAGAAAGAATTGCTTTCGGTTTCTAAATTATGGATGGATAATCTATTCCTTTTAATGACAGATTTGTTATAAAAGGAATAGGGACATTATCTATTTAGGTACATAGATAGGAAATTTATAACTTGAACCACAAGCTCCCACGAAGCAAATTGAAGTTTACAACTCATCTTCTAATTCCGATAAGAGAAAAGAACCTTCGAAGATGAACCAAACATATCTTTGGGATCTTAGGCTTGGTCATATTAACCTAAGCAGAATTCAAAGGTTGATAGCTGATGGACCTTTGGGTTCATTAGTGGTGGAGGATATCCCAACCTGCGAATCTTGCTTGGAGGGTAAGATGACCAAGAGGCCTTTCAAGGCCAAGGGGTATAGATCCAAAGATGTGTTGGAATTGGTTCATTCTGATTCTTATGGTCCTATGTCTATCCAGGCAAGAGGTAGTTTTGAATATTTCGTCTTTTTCATAGACAATTATTCAAGATGACACTACGATCTGATCATAGTGATGAATACCTCTTGGGAGAGTTTAGGAATTACTTATCAGAGGCTGGGATTCAATTCCAATTGTCTTCACCTGGCACACCCTAGCAGAATGGTGTAGCGGAGCGAAGGAATAGGACTCTTATGAAGATGGTTAGATCGATGATGAGTTATTCTGACTTGCCAGATTCGTTCTGGGGATATGCTCTAGATACGGCAGTGTACATTCTGAACTTGGTTCCATCTAAATCAGTGCCTTCTTCTCCCACAGAGTTGTGGACTGGGCGAAAGCCTAGTCTAAGACATATTCGGATATGGGGGAGTCCAGTACATGTGCTGAAGGCTGATGCTGGTAAGTTGGAACCTCGTATAGAAGTGCGCATGTTTGTTGGCTATCCTAGGGGAACGAAGGGTGGTTTATTTTATAGTCCTAGAGATCAGAGGGTGATCGTTAGTACGTATGCCAGATTTCTAGAGGGGGACTATGTGATGAACCACAAGCCCACGAGTAGGATTGTTCTTGAGGAGTTGATAGGGGAAGTCCCGACTTCAGTACCACCGGTATAAGAGGATATACCACATGTCACTGCACCGCATGTCACAGAGGATACACAGGTGATACCTCGTCGTAGTAGGTGGGTTGTGAGACAGCTTGAGAGATTCATGTTCTTGGGAGAATCTTCGGATTTGGTCCCTGGCGAACATGAACCTGATCCCTGGACATATGACGAGGCAATCCAAGATATAGATGCAGCATCTTTGCAAAGTGCAATGAATACTGAGATTGAATCTATGGATTCAAATTAGGTCTGGGAGATCTTATGCATAGCAGCTCATATGGATTATGAGGTGTGGCAGAAGGATGTCAAGACAGCTTTCCTTAATGGAAGTCTTGAGGAAAACATCCATATGTAGCAACCAGAGGGATTCATTGCTAAGGGCAAAGAGCATCTTGTATGTAAGCTTAATCGGTCCGTTTATGGATTGAAGAAAGCTTCGAGGTCTTGGAACATCCACTTTGATGAGGTAAATCCAGACTTATGAATTTATTCAAAGTCCGGATTAGTCTTTTGTATACAAGAGATGTGACAGAAACGTAGTGGTATTTCTTGTACTATCGTAGATAATATTTTGGTAGTTGGCAATAATATCAGAGTGTTATCAGACGTAAGGGTATGGTTGTCCAAACAGTTTTGAAGGACTTGGGAGAAGTGGGACACATCCTTGGGATCAAGGTTAGTGTGCTAATCCCAAGCTTCATACATAGACACGATTATGGATCGTTTTAGCATGCAAAACTCCAAGAAAGGTTTTCTACTTTTCAGGCATGGAGTTCCTTTATCTAAGGAGATGTGTCCTACATCATCTAAGGAGATAGAGGAGATGAAGGCGGTTATTTATGCTTCGACAGTAGGAAGCCTCATGTATACGATGCTATGTACGAGACCCGATATCTGCTATGCCATGGGCATGGTCAGCAGATATCAGAGTAATCCAGGACAGGGACATTGGACTGCGGTAAAGCATATATTGTAGTGCCTGAGAAGGACTAGGGATTATATGCTAGTTTATCGGGCAGACCAATTACTTCCTGTGGGTTACATAGATTCTGATTTCGAATCTGATAGGGATAACAGTAAGTCTACCTCAGGTTTTGTATTTACTTTGGGAGGTGGAGCCATTGTATGGAGGAGTGTCCAACAGAAATGTGTGGCGGACTCCACCATGGAAGCTGAGTATGTGACAGCCTCTAAGACGGCCAAAGTAGCTGGGTGGCTCAGGAACTTCCTGATGGACTTGGATGTGATTCCTGGTTTGCCCAGAAATATAACAATTTATTGTGATAATAATGGTGCAGTTGCAAACTTGAAGGAACCACGAGCCCATAAGGTACGTAAATGCATAGAGCGCAAGTACCACCTGATACGAGAAATCGTAAAGGAGGTAGAAGTTGTTGTTGCCAATATTGCATCAGAGGATGACCTGGTAGGCCCTTTCACTAAGGCCCTTCTAGCGAGAGCTTTGATACGCATGTGGAGGGAAGGGGAATCAGATGTATGGCAGTGTGATGACAGCATAGTCTTTTAGTATAAGTGAGAGATTGTTGGGATGTATACTGAAAGTCTAGCTCTTTTTGTATGAACATTTTTATTTTGAAATAAGAATCACATGATCATTGTTTGCACTTTATATTTATTATATGTGTGCATATTGTCTAATATTTTACATTGTAGATAAATGGTGCTTGGTGTGGCACAGAAGATCATGTTATCAGTCCCTTGTAGAATATAAGTAGAGGCTCACAACCAAGATGGTTTTGGACAAACCATTGGCATGGTTGTAGTGTATCTTGGTATTGGTTTGTCTTGACCATAGAGTTACACTAGTACACTTAGGTGTATTGAGCATGACCGACATAGAGGTGATTCAATTTATTGTTGACTACATAATTGAATTGGACCTCGGATATTATGTTGTACATGCTCTTAATCCCGATATAATAACGGGAACATGTACTTAGTATTTATTTCTTTGATTTACCAAAGGGTGAGATTTAGATGGATTAAATCAATATGCCTGGTAAGTTGGGAAATGATATTATTTACATGGTGTGCAGTTTATTATAGGAGGAAACCGTGTCCTATATATTAGGTTGATGATGTCCCCTTGAGGAGCTCATAAGGTTCATCATGTAAACCCTGCAGGTTGACTTAGTCAACATGATGATAATGTTGAGTGGTACTACTCGAGGAGTTAGATGTTAATTAATTGATTGTCAGTAAATCAATTAATTGACGGACATTCGATATCTTAAACACGGGGAGATAGATGTACAAATAATATATGGAGCCCATATTATCATATGGAGGTTGGTGAGGTAATTCAATGATGATCCTCTAGTGGAATGGAACATCATTGATGGATTAAGTTTGTGTGGTTCCGATCCATCGGGTGACCAAGATCCAACTCCTCCTCATGGTCCATATTGTAGCCTATTAACACCTCATGAAGCCTAGATCCAATGATGGAAAACAAAACTCTAGATCCAATGGTGGAGATTAAATCCCAAGATCCGACGGTTGGGATGAAACCCTAGATCCGACGATTGGGATGAAACCCTAGATCCGTCGGTTGGGATGAAACCCTAGATCCGACGGTTGAGATTAAATCCCTAGAACCAATGGAGGAGATTAAACCAAGGCCTAAACCTAACTCTATATATATGGGCTTAGGCTTGGGCGGCAAGGAGAATGAGAAAGAGGAAAACCTAATTGAGATAAGGTGGCTTGGGCGGCAAGGAGAATGAGAAAGAGGAAAACCTAATTGAGATAAGGTGGCTTGGGCGGCAAGAAATAGGAGGAGGCTAGGGTTAGGGTTTGGTTCATGGGGTTGGGCGGCAACAAGGAGAAGGGAGCTTCTTCTTCTTCTTCCCAATGGTGGCGGACACCCTTCTTCCTCCTTCATCTTTGGTTTGGCCGGTGCCCAAGCTTCTCCCCTTGATCTATGGCTTGTGGTGGATGAGATGAGGGTTGCTTCCCATGGGCGGCAAGAAATAGGAGGAGGCTAGGGTTAGGATTTGGTTGTTGGTGTTGGGCGGCAACAAGGAGAGGGAGATTCTTCTTCATTTTCCTTTGATGGCCGGCCCCTCTACCTTCTTCCCTCTACCTTGGCCAAAGCTCAATCTATTCTACTTCCCTTCATCCTTAGCCGGAAATTAAGGGGAGCCTAGTTTAGGGTTTGGGCAGCAACAAGGAGAAGGGGTGTTTTCTTTCTTCTTCTCCAAGTGTTGGCTGGCGCCCATGCCCTTGTTGTTTCTCTTTTGGTTGGTTTCCATACTCCATTTTATCTTCCTTGGTCGGTGGCAACATCGAGTTTATTGACTTGGTGGCCGGTTCTAGAAAGGAAGATTGGTTTTGTTTTAGGATCTTCCTTTGTTCCTAGTGAACAAGGAAAGGAAGATTGGTGATCTAGAAGGCTTCAACTTTTGGTAGATCATCGCCCACACGACGTCCAAACGGAGGGAGGACATACAATAGAAGATCAAGAGGTATAACAAGAGGTATAATCTTGTTTATTTTGATTAATGTTCTTTTGTATTATGTTTATAATTGCTTTTCAATTATATGCATGTTTTGTGTGGATGGTTACTTGCTTGTATTTGTTATGAGCATGTTTACTTTATGTATGTGTTGATTATACATGTCTACATTCATATGTATTTGTATAATCATGGACCCCGAAGATAAACACAAGAACCGGCGATCCGTCCGTCGTCTCTTCCGCGGCTAATCGACTAGAAGAGTTTTGTTGCTTGAACAACTAGTTTGTTCAAGCGATCGCTCGAGTCGTTAGCACGACGACGAATTGGTCGAGCTTAGGAAACTCATCCCATCCGGATTAGTTTTCATTAGTGAAAATTTTAATCCGGGGACATGGAAGCTGATGAGCCTCCGAAGCCGATTCCCTACAGGTCCTGCTCAATACACCTAAGTGTACTAGTGTAACTCTATGTTCAAGACAAAACAATACCAAGCTACACTACAACCATGCCAATGGTTTGTCCAAAACCATCTTGGTTGTGAGCCTCTACTTATATTCTACAAGGGACTGATAACATTATCTTCTGTGCCACACCAAGCACCATGTTATCTACAATGTAAAATATTAGACAATATGCACACATATAATAAATATAAAGTGCAAACAATGATCATGTGATTCTTATTTCAAAATAAAAATATTCATACAAAAGAGCTAGGCTTTCAGTATACATCCTAACAACATCGAGCGGCTAGCTACCCTCGGGTTTGTGATGGATCACGAATTAAGTATTGACTTAATTCTACATTGTTTGCCCAAGAGTTTCTCACAATTCGTGATGAACTATCGGATGAACAAATTGGAATCCACTATTCCTGAGCTCCTCAATATGCTAAAGACTGTGGAGCCTTCTGTGAAGCATGAGAAGAAGGCTCAAAGAATGGTTCTAAGAGGAAGGCAAAAGAACAGAAGAAAGGGAAGAACAAGAAGGCAAAGAAGGCAGAACCAGCACAAAAGGGCACTTGCCATCATTATGGCAAGGAAGGCCACTGGCGAAGAAACTGCAAGATTTATCTTGAGTCCATGAAGAAAAAGAAGGCATCCGATGCCTCATCCTCTTCAGGTATCTTCGTTATTGATTGTCATTCTATTTCCTTAGACACTTGGGTATTGGATATTCGGTGTGGCTCACATATATGTAATGACATACAGGGGCTAAGGAATAGAAGAAGACTCGTCAGAGGGGAGTCAAATTTGCGAGTTGGCAATGGAGCAAAGGTTGCTGCGGTCGCCATCGAAACTGATTTGCTAAAGCTCCCTAGTGGACTAGTCTTGGAACTGGACAATTGCTATTATGTTCCTTCTCTAATAAAGAACATTGTTTCTATTTCTTGTTTAAATAGAAATGGTTTCCATTTGACGTTTAGTAACAATTGTTGTTATATAACTTTGAATGGCGTACTTTATGGAACTGGAACTTTGAGCAATGACATTTATACGTTAGACATATCCAGTGACATTTTCAATATTGAAGCGAGCAACAAGCATGCTCGAAAAGATAATCAATTAGACTCCTATATGTGGCATTGTCGTCTTGGCCATGTAAGCAAGAAACGCATGTCCAAATTACACAGATGTGGAATTCTAGAATCGTTTGAATTGGATTCATACGATACATGCGAATCATGCTTAAAAGGCAAGATGACTAAGTTACCTTTTACTGGAAAAGGTGAACGAGTGGGAGAGTTACTAGGTCTAATACATACTGATGTATGTGGACCTATGTCAACTCAAGCTTTAGGAGGCTATAGCTACTTCATTACCTTCATCGATGATCACTCACGGTTTGGGTATGTGTTCTTGATGAAACACAAGTCTGAAGCCTTTAAAAGGTTCAAAGAATTCAGAAATGAAGTAGAGAAACAACATGACAAGAGTATTAAAATACTTCGATCAGATCGAGGTGGTGAATACTTAAGTCAACAGTTTCTTGATTATCTAAGAGACAATGACATATTGTCTCAATGGACTCCGCCATATACACCACAACATAATGGTGTATCTGAGAGGCATAACCGAACCTTGTTGGACATGGTCAAATCAATGATGAATCATGCGAATCTTCCCAAGTCCTTTTGGGGCTATGCACTTCAGACAACTGTTTACTTGTTAAACAGAATGCCAACCGAGGTAGTCTCTACTACTCCATATGAGATATGGAATAGTAAGAAACCTCATGTATCTTACTTGAAGATATGGGGTTGTCCTCGCTATGTGAAGAAGACGTGATTAGACAAATTGGATGCTAAGTCTGATAAATGTCTATTTATTGGATACCCTAAGGAAACAAGGGGTTACCAATTCTATCATCCTGTGGAACAAAAGGTGTTTGTTTCAAGGCATGTTGTGTTTCTAGAGAAAGAGTTTCTTGCAAGAAAACAGTGGGAGTGTCGTCGAGCTTGAGGAGGCTCGAGAGACTCAAATAGACATTGATGAGATACCTGGTGAAGCACAACAGCCGACAACTCATAGTGATGAGCAATCGGTTGGACCTATTGTAACACCACATCTTCGTAGATCTGGTAGAACACGCAATATTCCTGAGAGATATGGATTTCTCGTAAGTGAATCGAACGACGTGTTACTCATTGATGATGAGGAGCCTACCAAGCTTATGAAGAAGGCCGACAAGTTAAAGGGATAAGTGGCTTGATGCCATGAAGTAAATGGATTCCATGTATGAAAACCAAGTTTGGAACTTGGTTGACTCCACCAAGGCATAAGCCTATAGGGTGCAAGTGGTTTTCAAGAAGAAACCGATATGGATGGTAATGTGATTACCTATAAGGCTAGATTAGTGGCGAAAGGATATCGCCAAAAACAAGGTGTCGATTATGGCGAAACCTATTACTTTGTAGCTATCTTAAATCAATTCGGATGCTCCTGGCCATAGCGGCTCATTATGATTATGAGATATGGCAGATGGATGTGAAAACAGCTTTCCTTAATGGAAACCTGCTCGAGGATGTGTTTATGATACAGCCTGAGGGTTTCACATCGGTTGATAAAACCAAGGTATGCAAATTGCGACGGTCCATTTATGGATTGAAGCAAGCATCCAGGAGCTGGAATATCCATTTTGATGAGACAATCAAAAACTTTGATTTCTCACAAAATCCAGACGAACCTTGTGTGTACAAGAAGGTTAGTGGGAGTGCAATCGTGTTCCTAGTATTATATGTCGATGACATATTACTTATAGGAAATGATGTTTCAATCTTACAGTCAGTTAAGGTTTGGTTATCCAAGACATTCTCTATGAAAGACCTGGGAGAAGCAACCTACATCCTTGGGATTAAGATCTATAGAGATAGATCGAAACGGTTGCTTGGTCTTTCGCAGTCTACATATATAGACAAAGTGCTAAAGAGGTTTAGCATGTCGGAATCCAAGAAAGGTTTCCTACCCATCAGGCATGGGGTACACCTTTCGAAGTCTATGTGTCCACACACAGAAGACGAGAGGATTTGCATGAGTAAGATTTCCTATGCATCCGTAATAGGATATATCATGTATGCTATGTTATGTGCGAGGCCCGATGTATCGTATGCTCTGAGTGTCACGAGCTGATACCAGTCTGATCCAGGAATGGATCATTGGGTGGCTGTTAAGACGATCCTTAAGTACTTAAGAAGAACTAAGGATGTGTTCCTAATATATGGAGAAGGGGACATGGTGATACACGGGTATACGGATGCCAGCTTCCAGATAGACAATGATGATTCCAGGTCTCAGTCTGGATACGTGTTCACCTTGAATGGGGGCGCAGTGAGTTGGAAAAGTTCCAAACAAGACACTATAGCAGATTCTACCACTGAGGCAGAATACATTGCAGCTTCAGAAGCAGCAAAGGAAGCAGTTTGGATCAATAAGTTCGTTTATGAACTTGGTGTGATTCCAGCCATTGTTGAAGCAATACCGGTCTACTGCTACAACAATGGAGCAATTGCACAGGCGAAAGAGCCAAGGTCTCATCAACGATCCAAACATGTGCTTCGCCGCTATCATCTTATCAGAGAGATCATCAGTAGGAATGAAATACAAATCGAGAAAATTCCCACTGAAAGGAACTTAGCGGATCCTTTGACTAAAGCATTACCTCAAAGTAAGTTTGAGGGTCATGTTAGAGCTTATGGTATTGGATACCGTAGCGATTGGCATTAGGCCAAGTGGGAGTCTGTTAGTAATATATGAGAGATGTCCTAAGGCAATTGCCTTATATATGAACCATTTATATGATAAATGAAGATTCACTATTTCAGTATACATGTTTCATGTATTTGATTGGATCTTAAACTCATTTACTGAATGTCTATGATACGATTCACAGCATGAGAGAATTTGTGATTGGATCACAACTAGTGAGTATCTCTACATGTGTAATTGTGATGTATCGGAATTATCCCTAGTTGATGAATTGATGGATTTGGACACCATCAATTCTGTCGAGACTAGCACGAGGTATACTCCTTGGTGTATCCAAGCAGCTGATTCTCACTGGCTGGAGACATTGTGATGTCCGGAGTTGATCGTGGATGCTAGTTATGGTAACTAGTTCATTGGAGTGACCAGCCGTAAGACTTCATATGGTTCTCTGCATATATAGATATGTCAATGAAGTTTTTACTGTAGCTTAAGTGCGATGTTCCTTTGACTTGCAGTATTCAAGTCATCTTGATCATGGAGACTTATGCTTTGACATCTTAAGAAAGCATCTCTAAGGAGATGTGGACCCGGGATGATTGGGTATAAGTCGAAGTGATCGAAGGTGTTTGAATAGCCTATAAAGGATTCACCACTCCTTGCGAGGAGATGTATACCCATGGCCTCTCGTCGGATTGTTACTAAAGTCTTTGGCCAAAGCATTACATGTTTAGAGTAAGGTACTCTTGATACATGTGGAGTAACTAGAATCATGGGACGAGGAAATGATACTTGGGCTAGGTGTGGCGTAGTCGACCTAGTGAGGGTGACACTATAGACCATGTCTGAACCAAGTGGGTATAAGATGAGTGAAGGGAATGGGGCACGATTCATTCGAGCTGCTGAAGGGTTTCAGAAATAGTTCTGGATCAACCGTTGATCTTTTCGGTTAATTGGGGATCATGATGTACTACTAGGTACCACTCATGATCGTTCTATAATTAATGGTTAATTATAGACGGCCAACATAAACCGAGAACCTATTTGGTCACACGCACAACGAGCTTAATCCGAAGGATTTAAAACGAGCTTGAGAATGAGATTCTCAGACTGAGAGAAACTAAGTTTGGTTGGACCAAACATGAAGCGAGCATGAAATCATTTCAGTCGCAATGGAAGCGTGGATGGGTTGTGTCTTATGAAGACATAATGGATGAACCAAAATGGTTTGGTTCTAATCCAATGGAGGAGAATAAACCAAAGGGTTTGGTTTATTTTAAACGAATGAACCAAAAGTTGGTTCGGTTCATTTTAACTTAAAATAAACCATCATGGTTTGGTTTAGTTTAACTTATATTAATGGAGCGGGTTAACGGGCCTTATGATTATGATCCAATAACCATTAAGAGAATTAGTTCTCTATAAAAGAGGGCTTAAGGGTTTGTTAAGCTCTAATCCAAAACCCTAACCTAAGAGTTGCCGCCCACCTCTCCTTTGTGATTTCGGCGCCAACACCTCCACTTGCCGCCGCCCACCATCAAGCTCCAACCAGCGTCCAGAAGGTGCTGACCTTCCCTCTTGCCGGCATCGAGCTACTGCCGGTTGTTGCTCTGGTGATCTCCCTTGGGTTCGGTAATAAGGTGAGCTTCCACCTTTCTTTTGGCCGGCCCCTACTCCTCCACCAAAGCTGTCTAGTTTTTTTGGACAGCTTGTTTCCCTCTCGTCGGAGCATCGTTTGGATGATGTTTGGAGCTCCGACAGCGGTATCCTTGCCGGGGATTCGATCTCCGGTAATCCTCATAGGTGGAGGACGAAGGATTCGTCAAACGGTTGACGAATATCTCTCCGGAGAAGCGAGTTTTGAGGACTCATTTTGGATCCGAATTTGGATTCGGATCGTGATCCTCTCTCGATCACGTCGTCTTCAACACGAGGCTAGTAACCCGTACGAAGACGAGGCTCGTGACTTAGTGAAGTCATCCCGAAGATACTCGGCGTGGATACGGATAGAGACGATTCTAGCGAGGATCGTTCCGGTTGATGCCGTTCCCGCTACACGTGATACGAAAGGTATACATAGTTAAATTTCCTTTTATTGCAAATTTAAATTTACGGTTATGTCTACACATGTTGTACTATGTATGCGTGTGATGTGTGTGTTGTAATAAATATAGATTTATTATTTTTATTTCTTCCGCTGTGCACATATTTGCGAAACATGTTCGAACACACACTCACCGCGGTACCGGAAACCCAACACAGGTCTCCTCCAATTCTACTTCCTCTTCCTCCTTTGATGTTGATGGTCTCTCAACCTTCAAGTTCTCACTTACTTGTGAGGATGATGCGCTCCCTTCATCGATATCTTCCGATTGAGTCGATGAGCACTCTTCGGCCTCTTGTGATTGTTCTTCACTTGAAGTCGGTGATGGTCCTTCATGGTACTTTGCCAACTCGCTCCAAAGCTCCTTGGCATCCTTGTATTGGGGATCGATACGAATGATCTATTGGCCGGCTAGAGGGGGGGTGAATAGTCCTCGTTCGTTGAATGTCGGACTTTGCTCATTTTCGTTGCGTTGCTTGTCTACGATTGTTGTTAGCGCAGCGGAAATAATAGAAACAATAATAATACTAACAACAACACAAGCACATGCAATACACACGATATACGTGGTTCGGAACCGAATGGTTCCTACTCCACGGGCGAGCTCCTCGAGCTCTAGTTATGCTCACGGCACTAACTCAAACTCCTTCTCGACAACACGTCAGAGGTGGAGAAACCTCTCACAAGCAATTACAAAGTAATATAGAAATACAAACAAGAATACAAATACAATACAAAAGAAACTCTTTTCACCGATTGCTTTTGATCACTTGTTTGTTGCTTGCTTTGGTTGGCTCTTGAAGGACTGGAATGCAACAACAATTCCCCTCCAATAGCTCCCTTAAAGACTTGGCGAAATCCTCCAACTCGTGCTCCTTTTATAACCTGCATCAAGTTGTTTCGCGCCATCGATCATTGATCGTGACCATCATCGACCGGTATCGTGAGCGTTGTCTCACAACGGCCGGATCCACGCTGGTTAAGTTCCAACGGATCACACATCGGGCCGATCGATGGCACCCATCACCGATCCGTGATCATCCATCACGAGTGATGGCGAGCTCGACTCTATTCTCGTGCCCGCGTGCGTGTCATCGATCATTGCCATCCCTCGGCGTCGATCGATCCTTCCAACGATCATTGCTCTCCCTCGGCGGTCGACCGATCACTGACTTGGTTGGTCGAACACGGTCGAACCCATACAACCTAGAGCGGTCGATCGGCACCTTTATGCTACGATCGATGTCGGCTAAAACCTCAAACATAAGCGATGTTTGAGCCTCCGACACTTCGATCTTAGCCACTTGGCCAAGTCCACCTTATCCCTTATGGAGTTCCCTACCGGCTCTCTTCCTCGCCTACGTCCCTCGGATGCGCCAAGCGCACGACTTCGCAATGCCATCCTTCGCGTCTCATGCCCTAAAAGTATGCTTCCCTTTGGGCTCACTCCATTCGCTCCCCGTCCGGCGGTCCCTCACCGACGCACCAAGCGCATGGCTTCGCAATGCCATCCTTCACCGACTCAAGGACCCCGAGCCTAGTGAACTTACCAAGTCCTCAAGACTTCCCAAATGCACCAAGCGCACGGCTTCGCAATGCTTTGGATTTCCCATGCCAAGCACCAAGCGCACGGCTTCGCAATGCTTTGGACTTTCCCATGCCAACCCCATGTTGGACTTTCCCATGACAATCCCATGTCATGAGTTTTGTCTATCATCAAAATACTATCAGGGTACTGCTCGAGTCAAACTCAAGTCAACCTGGGACGATTGCACCAACAATCTCCCAACAATCTCCCCCTTTTTGATGATTGACAAAACTACCATCTCAAGTCTACCAATTCTCCCAAATTGGCAATTCTCATATCCCAATGAGAATTCCAACAAAACCTAATTGGTAACTTGGTAACTTCTCCCCCTTTTTGACATTACATCAAAAAGGTCCTCCCCAAGGGTATGAATGTCTCATATCCCAATGAGATCTTACAATCTCTCCCTTGGAGGAACACATGCCTACCATCTTTCTAGTGATCCCATATCACTTAAAGAGAGGCAACCCAATTTTCCTCCCATGAGGAAATACACATCCATCTTCCCATGATGGATACCTCCCCCTAGAGGCTTGCTCCCCCTTGATCATTACACCAACAATGTCCTTGGAGAGTCCCTAAGCCAATAGGAACATAAAACCAATCAAAATTAAGGTAAAGTTCAACAATGAACTTTCTTCCACCTCAAAATTGATACTCTCCCTAAACTCTTCTCCTAATCCATATCCAATGGATTTCCACCCTCTCTAATGCCCTCCCAAGCATATCCTAGGGTTAGGAGTGGTTAGGGGACCCAAAACATGGCTAAACATGGGCCTAACTATCAAGTTTACCGAATCATCGACTACACCACCAATGACTGGACCTCCCATCGATCGCCTTGCAATCGGACGACTAATAATCGCTATATGCAGTTTTTCAGAATATGAATTTTCGAAATCCATAAGTAAATATCCATAAGTTTAAAAATCGTGAAATTTCATATGCATATTACTTATCCTAAACACTATGGGTGAGAAATATTTGAAAATTATTTTACCCATTAAATTAGGAGATTGATACAAAGTTCAAAACTTTAGAAAAGCTTCAATAATAAGCCTTCTTTGTATCATCCCATTCAATGGTGATAGCTATCACAAGATAGGCTTCACCAAGGTTTTTCAAAAAGTTTTCAAAATGTTTCAAAACCTTTAATTTCTTTTTCCTAAACATCTCACCAATATCTAGATGTGTAAAACACATACAAGTCAAATTTCTAGTGAGATGTGGGTTTTTTTTTGTTCTTTAAATGGTCTCATGCATATTTCTAGGCAATATTATTTGATTCCCATCAAATCATGCCATATTCCTTAATTTCATTTTAATTTATGCATGATGATGATTATGGCATAATTATGATATAGATAAAGACATATGTCAAAGTCATGATGTCATGGCATGTGAATGAAAATTAAGCATACATGACATACAACCATAAGTCTAAACATTATCATGACATATTTATAAATAAAAATGAGAATGATGTCATGACATGGCAAAGCAAACAAATCATGGCAAGTAAAGTATACTAAGGTATAGAATACCTAAGTGTTAGAATCAATTTGCCATTTTTAGAGATTAATTCAATTTTGCCTTAATGCCATTCATTTTCCTAGTGTGCCAAAAACCCAAAATGGCACACCAATATCTCTAAGACCTAATTGTGCCAATTTAAATCATTTTAAACTTCTCAAGCATATTGGTACATCCTAATGTGTCAACTCTTCTATGGTTAGGTTAACTACCCATCCATTTAGGGTTGACACACCCTAACCCATTTAGTGTGAATCGATCACGCTTTTAGGAACCCAATACCTATTGGAGCTCCTTGGGTTAACAAGGTATTCCCTAGGGATAACTTCCCTAGATACCTTTCTAATGACCCTTTTTGGTTTTAAAACCATAGTCTTTTGGGTCTTACTTGGGTCAACTCTAGAGGTGACTCCTCCATTGACCTTCTTAGTGGCCTTCTTGGTTTTTCTTAAGTCCTTGGCCACTAAACATACACCATGGCTAGACTTAGGGATAACTTCCCTATTAGCCTTGGTTTTTCTAGACCTAGATGTTGTTCCATAATTAAATGGAACATTATGGTAGGACATAGGTTTGTGACCCAAACCCTTCTTGCCCTTAGATATTTCTTGTCTTCTAGGTCTTGACTTTTGAGAATTTGACCCCTTAACCGAATTTGATATTATTACTAGGGTCTTTTCCAATTTTTCTAGCCTTGACCTCAAGGCTTGGTTCTCCACCTCTAATTTCCTCAATTTTGAATTTTCATTAGATTTTTGAGGAATGTTCTTCTTCTTAGGCATGTGCCTACCCTTCTTAGGGTTAATGCCTAGATGGTTTTCAACTCTCCTAATGGACTCTTTTGGTAAAATAGGTCTTGTGTTTTGAGTCCTAGGTTTATCCTTAGTTAGTTCCACATGCTTGGCACCTAGGCAAACATATTTATTTCTCCTAGCATGCTTTTCATTTATAATTGCAAGTGAACTAAAATAATTCTTAGCATGCTTTTTAACCCTAGAAATTGAAGGTGCATTATTTAAATTTACCTTAGGGTTAGCTTTAGGAGCTCCCCCAACATGAGTTGCACCTTCTTGCCCTTTCTTCCTCCCCCTAGGGCATTGGCTTCGATAGTGTCCCTTTTGGTTGCATTTAAAGCACACAATGTGCTCTTTGCTCTTGATTTTGGGAACACCGGCATCCTTTGACTTTGGATTGACTTTTGGTGTTGATGCCTTTTCCTTAGCCAATTTAGGGCATTTGCTCTTGTAATGCCCTTTCTCCCTACACTCAAAGCATATTATGTGTTTTTTATTTAAAATAATAACACTTGAGTTACCTAGGGAGTTGGTGGAGGCCTCTTCACTTCTTCCGGAGGTAGAAGCTTCATTTTGATCTTGCTCCGGAATTGAAATCCTTTCCTCCCCCTCAACGCTAGAGGTGGAGGTCTCCACCAAGTCATCCACATCTTCAAAAGTGGATGGTGATTCTTCTTCGGCATTCTCCTCTACTTGTGCCGATTGGGAGCTTTCTTGAAATTTCATTATCTTCTCCCATAATTCCCTTGCATCCCTATAATCACCCAAACTAGACCAAATAGTGTTAGGTAACAAATCACTAATCAATTTAATTACCTCGAGATTTGTCTTGAAGTTCTTGATTTGGTCTTGGGTCCACTTTGATTTTTCAATGGGCTTGTTGTGTTTGTCCCTAGGCATCTCAAAACCATTTTCTATAATAATCAAATAATCAAAATCGGTTTCGAGATATACCTCCATCCGTTTCTTCCACCAAGAAAAATCTCCATCGAATTTCGGTGGATGGATGAAGCCGGCCATCTTGTAGTGCTCTCGCAGCGGTTAGTCCTTGAAGAGCAACCTGGCTCTGATACCACTTATTGGGGATCGATACGAATGATCTATTGGCCGGCTAGAGGGGGGGTGAATAGTCCTCGTTCGTTGAATGTTGGACTTTGCTCGTTTTCATTGCGTTGCTTGTCTACGATTGTTGTTAGCGCAGCGAAAATAATAGAAACAATAATAATTCTAACAACAACACAAGCACATGCAATACACACGATATACGTGGTTCGGAACCGAATGGTTTCTACTCCATGGGCGAGCTCCTCGAGCTCTAGTTATGCTCACGGCACTAACTCAAAATCCTTCTCGACAACACGTCGGAGGTGGAGAAACCTCTCACAAGCAATTACAAAGTAATATAGAAATACAAACAAGAATACAAATACAATACAAAAGAAACTCTTTTCACCGATTGCTTTTGATCACTTGTTTGTTGCTTGCTTTGGTTGGCTCTTGAAGGACTGGAATGCAGCAGCAATTCCCCTCCAATAGCTCCCTTAAAGTCTTGGCGAAATCCTCCAACTCGTGCTCCTTTTATAACCTGCATCAAGTTGTTTTCGCGCCCATCAGTCGACTGATCGTGACCATCAGTCGACTGGTATCGTAGGCGTTGTCTCACAACGGCCGGATCCACGTTGGTTAAGTTCCAACGGATCACACATCAGTCGACTGATGGCACCCATCAGTCGACTGATCATCCATCACGAGGCCGGGCGAAGCTCGACTCATTCCAGACAGTCATCACGACCGCCATCCCCTGCCAATCGATCCTCCCAATGATCGCTATCCTCTGCAATGATCGATCACCAGACTTGGTTCAATAACATCCGTCGAACCCATATTTACGAGCATGATCGAATCCTATGCTACCGACCGACTGATGTCGGCTAAAACCTCAAACATAAACGATGTTTGAGCCTCCGACACTCAGTCTTAGCCACTTGGCCAAGTCCACCTTATCCCTTATGGAGTTCCCTACCGAAGCTCTCTTCCCTCGGCCTACATCCCTCGGATGCGCCAAGCGCACGGCTTCGCAACGCCATCCTTCGCGTCTCATCCCCTAGAAGTATGCTTCCCTTTGGGCTCACTCCATTCGCTCCCCGTCCGGCGGTCCCTCACCGACGCACCAAGCGCATGGCTTCGCAATGCCATCCTTCACTGACTCAAGGACCCCGAGCCTAGTGAACTTACCAAGTCCTCAAGACTTCCCAAATGCACCAAGCGCACGGCTTTGCAATGCTTTGGACTTTCCCATGCCAACCCCATGTTGGACTTTCCCATGACAATCCCATGTCATGAGTTTTGTCTATCATCAAAATACTATCAGGGTACTGCTCGAGTCAAACTCGAGTCAACCTGGGACGATTGCACCAACAATCTCTCAACACCTTGTACTCACCTAACTTGGACAAGACATTATTAGGAATTAAATCACTTATCATTTTGATTACCTTAATATTTGTCTTGAACTCTTTGAGTTGTTCCTTGGTCCATTTTTCAACCTTGAGGATCCCACCCTTTTTGCCTTTTGGAAATTCACAACCTTCTATCAAGGCGGACCAAAGCTTGATATCCACCATCATTAGGAAATTCTCAATTTCTATTTTCCATGAGCTGAAGCCTTCAAATCCATAGTCCTCATAAGATGGTGGTGTGTTAATGTCTCGACCCAAAATCTCTTGAAACTCCATCTTCACCCTCTAGCATGCTCCCATAGTTGTTAAAACTTGAAGAGCGGCCTCGCTCTGATACCACTTGTAAGGGATTGTTGGAACGCTAGAGGGGGGTGAATAGCGTCGAGCTAGTACATGATGGAATTCTTTTGCGTGTTCGTCTACAAACTTCGTTAGCGCAGTGGAATATAGATAATAATAACAATAACGATATAGACAATCACACAAGAACACAAGAATATAACGTGGTTCGGAACCTTAAGGTTCCTACTCCACAGATCGAGCTCTAAAGAGCTCTAGTGATGCACATGCACTCACTAATCACAAATACTCCTTCTCGACACAAGTCGAAGGCGGAGAAACCTCTTACAAACTATTCTTACAACAATAAGAAATGGATACAAGCAATTACAATAATGAAATACAATCCAAGTAAAGAAAACTACTTTACAATTGCTATTTGAATTCTTGATCGCTTGGTTGCTTGAAATCAACTTGGAGACCCTGATTTGCAGCAGCAAATCGCCCCAAATGCCCTTAAGAACCGGTTGCTTTTTCCTCCTTCACGAGCTCCATTTAAAGCTTCAACCTGTGCTAGAAAAAGTCGATCAGTCAACTACTCGAGACCATCAGTGTCGACTGATGCCACTGTTGTCGTGAGACAATGGCTAGATCCACGTTGGAAAAATCCAATGGATCCATCATCAGTCGACTGATTATGACCATCAGTCAATTGGTCAAGCCATCACTCGACTGTTGACTGCAGCGGTCGAGTGAGACTCCATTCTATACCAATCGCCCTCCTCTCGGCGATCATTGCTAGGCTAATTCCTATCAAAACCCTAGTTGACTCATGCGATTGGATCGCCATATGACACTGCCGATCGACACACCTCAAACATGAGGTTTTAACCTTAACCATGAGGTTTAACCCAAGTATGGTGCCCCCATACTTACTAGACCACCCTTAGCCTAGACCTAAGCCTTCTAGCCACCTCCATCAGCCTCACGCCTCTCGGATCCCTCCAAGTCATCCATGACTTGTTCATCCATCGCGCTAGCCTTCAGGTGCTTCCATCGGCTATGTCATGCTAACGGTGTCTACACCGCCAAGGCACATTGGACTTATGCTGCCAAGACTCCGCTTGGACTTTACACCACCAGCCATTGGACTTATGCTGCCAAGACTTCACCCTTGGACTTTATGCCGCCAATATTCCCCTTGGACTTCTCAAATGCCAAGACTCAAGCTTAGACTTTCCCTTATCAACCCATGTTGGACTTTCCATGCCAAGTACTCAAGACTTGGACTTTCCCATGACAATTACATTGTCATATGTTTTTGTCGAACATCAAAACATCTCTCGAGTCAAGCTTGAGTCCTGGTCAATCGTGACCTAGGTCGATTGCACCAACAAGCATGACAAGGGATTCTCTAAGAGACGCGAAGGTAGGTCAACATGACACGTCCTCTATCAGCTAACCTGGAGGATAAGAGAAGAGGAAATGAGTACAAACCACTCAATGGGTGGGTAGAAGATAGTGCATGATTATATAAACAAAATGGAGGTCAAAGGAAACAAACTAGAGTAACCCAAACCTCAAAATACCAATATCATTCCGCAACTAACCTAGTCAGCAGTATAACAAATACACCTGCAACATACACAACCAACTGCAATCTGTAAGCAATACACATCAAGATACTATGACAAAGCCTCATGGATCTTAAGGTAATATAAAGGGGCACTATCTGTGGGAAACAACATGCTACCACGAATGAGACTTGTGGGCAGATAGGTAATATACATAGCACTGTCTACACAAAACCACATGCTACCACGAATGGGACTCGTGGGTAGATAGGCAATATAAAGACTCAATGTCTACGAGCAACGACATGCTACCATGAATGGGACTCGTGTGCAGACAGAGTATATATAGCTATCTAGCTTTCGACTGCACACAACAATATGCTACCACGAATGGCTCTCATGGGCAATCGATTATCCTAGGATATTATGTCATGCCCCGAGGGAGTCCCCACTATATGAAAATCCGACAACATCTCCCTTGTACGGGTGACAATACAAATCTTGTACACAAGGCACACACGACCCACTATACATCAGTCAACATGACCGGAACATAAACCGCACATACAGATCATATATAGGCCTCAGGCCAACAACCAAAGTAAATAACAAAAGTCCATATATCTAGACTTACCTCTTCTGCCATCTGAGCAGGAATACACCACCAAACGAATCGAATAAAAGTCCATAAGGACATACCAAGTACGACCAAAACATCCACGAGTACATAACCAAAACACAAGTCCTACACATGTCTTCTAGTCAATAAACCAAAACCATAAGACTAACAAAAGAAAATCCATTACGATGAGGGGTTTGGCAGCTAGACTCTCCTGACAGTGTCAACCTAAAATAGATGTAAAGCGACGGGGTAAGTTCAACGAACTCAATGGGTATCAAGTCGACATGCATAGTAAGATATATCTAACAATAATAATCATGCCAGTACAGTTTCCTGATCAATAATAGAAAAATGCAAGGAAGAGATGCAGAAAGACTGTACATACCTGAATCTCCTATCCTGACATAGGAGTATGAGCCATACTAGAAGAAATAAGGTCGTCAGACCAAATACATAATGTATTTTGTATGCATGCCAATCATATGCAACAACCAAGGCAGCAAACACAATACAAATGTCATCCATGCAATATGCATGCGATGCAAATGATATGGTCACCCCTGATGCCAGTCAGCCGCCTCACATGCGATGGTGAAGCCGAGTGGGTAGGGCTAGGACAACTGTGCACTCTGCCATCACTGCTCCTGAGTGACTGAGTGGACAGGATGCTATCGGAGTACACCTATCCTCCTACCCCAAATAGAGTGGGGGAGTAAAGCTCTCATCTCCCAGTGTCATAGACCAGAGGAGGGATCCCTGCCCACTACCATGCTGCCTCACCGTTACCCATGAGCGGACCAACGGAGCCTGACAGAGCTACTGCACACACCCTTCTGATGTACCACTAACCCATGAGTGGATGTGTGTACAGATCATGTAACTGGCTGTGGACTCAACTACAAAGGAACCCCGACCAGCCAACATGCAATCATGTAAGATGGTGCATGACACTAAAGCATGTAACACCAACAAAAATACATCTCCAAATAATATGCACAAACAAATGAGTACATATAAATGACCTAGGTATACAGGGAAAGTATATCTAAAATCCAATCAAGTGCATGTCACAACTCCCAAAATAAATACACATGCCAGGTATCAAGATAATATCGACTAAGATAGAAATGCATGCATCATGTATGGCACAGTGACAAACAAGGGCAGATAAGACATAAAAATTACTACGAGCTATAGCTAACTAAGCATATCAACCTGACAATATCTAAAAGATAAGTCAAAGTATCCACCTGATATGTAGATGTACTGATTTTCTTCCCATCCATGCGTCCATCTCAAATCAAGGTCCAACTCCTAGTTCTTGATCCACAGTAGATGATCCACTCTATACAATCCCCTTTGATATACAACATATACATAATCAAATCAAACCAAACCACAGCGATATTAGTATGCATTAATAAATTTATCCAGATACCACTCACCTTGCTTAAACTCAGCTACACAACTTCTGAATCCAAAATTGGGAGTTTTAGATCAAAACCTATCAATCACAATCTGAGCAACCAATCCCCATTCCAACAATTTCTAGCTTTGGTTCCGTTCTCAGATAGTGGAACAATCTTGCCATCCAACTCATAAAAGTATGGGTAACAAACCCTTAAGTTAACACATGCAGTATCAGCCTTAATTTCTTTCTTTGTCTTTTGACTAAAGCAGGCTGGATTTATGCAGGTCAGGCACCTCTCGACCATTGGACTGCTCCTAAATTCCTTGCCTTTTCTTCTTCTTCTGCTTCAATGCCTCTCTCTGCTTCGGAGCTGAGCTGAACATGGCTCTCAATGAAGGGAAATATTCACCCTTCAAGATTACGACTTTCTCTAGAAACCCATGAGAAGATGAAACATTCAATGGCTGGCCACCTGGACGAGCACCTGGTGGCATGTACGGATTACCTCCAAGCTCATTGCCGGAGGTGACTAATCTTCCCAAGTGAGCCTGCTCTCTGATGTTACCGTCCTTCTCTGGGATAGAAGGAGATGCTGGAGGAATCGCTGGTTTGCTCCAGCCTAAAACTGAAAAGCCGATATGCGATCCGAGCCCTAGGCTTTTGTGGCCAGCATCGGAACCAGCGAAAGTAGGACACGGGAAAGGGTGGTGACGAGTGCATGGATCCGGGCCCACTCAAGTTGTGGCGGCGGGTGAGGTCGGGAGAGGGACAACGACTAGTGGTGGTTCGAGCTCACGAGAAGGGTGAAGGCGAGCGCGCGATGTGTTCGCGTGAGCAGCAGTGGCGACGCAACCTGGGTGTCGGACAACGCGAGAGAGGGAAGAAGGAGTAGTCGATGCTGCGGAGCTGAGGGCGGCGAGCGCACGAAGGATGCGGCTGCTGGCCGCATGCGCGCGATGCACCGCTCGATGACTACACAGGCGATGACGGCGACAGTCGACTTCGGGTGTGCGCGCGACGAAGGAAGATGTGAGAAGAAGGGTTGCAGCGGCAGAGAAAACAGATCGCACGAGAAGAGGAATAGCAATGGGGATTTATAAGAAGTTCAACCTTAGGATTATGCTAAATTAACCCTTAATAAACCCTTCATTAACTTAATAATCCAAATAGGCTTTAATAAACCTATTTAATCTTTCCCCTTAACCATGTTAATTCAAATTTAAATCCAGAAAAAATTTTAAAATTCTTGTAAAATTCTATAAATTAATTTATTAATTAACTAGGGATATTTTATTTTATTTTTCAATATATTACATTCTCCCCAACTAATAAAAATTTGGTCTCCAAATTTCTATTTGATATACCCTAACAAAGGTATCTTATCTACGTGTCATTCTTCTATTCTAAGTAGTTTCTTCATCAAAATCTCATTAATATACAACCTCAATCCAATAGATGATCAACATTCTTTATATCTAGAATATGATATGGAACTCCAACTATACTTTCACAACATAAATTAACTAAGTACATACTTCCATGTGTAGGGTCGATGTTGGCTGGCTAGAGGGGGGTGAATAGCCCTCTTTCGTCGTACGGTGGAATACGATCGTTCTCATTGCGTGCTCGTCTACAATTGTTGTTAGCGAAGCGGAATAATAATAATAATGAAACTAACAACAATACAATCACACACAATACCCAAGGATATACGTGGTTCGAAACCGAATGGTTCCTACTCCACGAGCGAGCTCACCGAGCTCTAGTTATGCGCACGACACTAACTAAACTCCTTCTCGACAATACGTCAGAGGTGGAGAAACCTTGTACAAGCTATTACAATAGTAATACTACAAGAAATACAAAGACACTAAGAAATACAAGTAAAGAATGCTTTAAAACTCTTTGCTTTGAATGCTTTCTTGTTGCTTGCTTTGGTTGGCTCTTGAAGAACTAGAATGCAGCAGCAATTCCCCTTCAAAGTCTCCCTTAAAGTCTTGGCAAAATCCTCCCACTTGAGCTCCATTTATAACCTGCATCAAGCTGATTTCACGCCCATCAGTCGACTGATCATGACCATTAGTCGACTGGTCCTGTAGCCGTTGTCTCACAACGGCCAGATCCACGTCGGTCAACTTCCAACGGATCACCCATCAATCGACTGATGATACCCATCACCGACCGATCGATCGATCAGAAGGTCTTTGGTGCGAGCACTGACCGAAACCATTCTGCGGTGAAAACACCCTCGATCACCGATCGATGGTGTCAACACGATCATTATCATCCCTCGATACCGATCGATCAACCAAACCATGTTCAGTCGAACACCAGTTGAACCCTAGTCGACTTAGAGTAGTCGACTGGCACCTATGCCAGTCGACTGATGTCAGGTAAAACCTCAAACCCAAGTTGTTTGAGCATCCGACACTCAGTCTTAGCCACATGGCCAAGTCCACCTCTTCCCTCATGGAGTTCCCCATCGAAGCTCTCTTCCCTCGGCCTACGTCCCTCGGATGCGCCAAGCGCATGACTTTGCAACTCCATCCTTCGTGTCTCTTGCCCTCAAAGTATGCTTCCCTTGGGCCTCACTCCATTCGCTCTCCATCCGACAGTCCCTCGGATGCACCAAGCGCACGACTTCGCAATTCCATCCTTCACCGACTCATGGACCCCGAGCCTAGTGAACTTGCCAAATCCTCAAGACTTCCCACATGCACCAAGCGCACGGCTTCGCAATGCATTTCTCACCAAGCACCAAGCGCACGACTTCGTAATGCTTTGGACTTTTCCACACCAAGCCTCATGCTTGGATTTTCCATGCCAACACCATATTGAACTTCCCTATGACAATCCCATGTCATAAGTTTTGTCTATCATCAAAATACTGCTTGAGTCAAACTCGAGTCAACCTGGGCCGATTGTACCAACAATCTCCCTCTTTTTGATGATTGACAAAACTATTCCTCAAGTCTACCAATTCTCCCATATTGGCAATTCTCACATCCCAAATGAGAATTCCAAACCTAATTGGTAACTTAGTAACTTCTCCCCCTTTTTGACATTACATCAAAAAGATCCTAAAGGGTGTCAATGTCTCATATCCCAATGAGATCTTACAATCTTCCCCTTGGCATGCCCTCAATCTTTCTAGTGATAATCCCATATCACTTAAGAGAGGCGCAATCCCTCAATTTTCATCCCATGAGGAAAAGTACACGTCCATCTTCCCATGATTGATACCTCCCCCTAGAGGCTTGCTCCCCCATGACCATTGCACCAACAATGTCCTTGGAGAGTCCCTAAGTCAATAGGAACATAATGTTGGGTTCATCTGTGAGGAGAAACTTTGCTTCCCACTTCACCTCGGTCGTTTGTTCATGGCGATCCCATCGATGTCCCCGGATTAAAAAAAATTAATCCTAGACAAAAGGAATTGCCCAAACAACCAAGTCATAGTCGTGCTATTCGTTTAGAGAGGTCACTTGAACAAACTTGTTGTTCAAGCGACCAACCTCTATTCTACGAGTAGCCGCGGAATAGACGATGTCCGGATCGCCGTCTTTCATGTTTATGTTCAGGATCCAAGTATTATTTAGCGACAAACAGATTATATCATGCTCATAATTGAAAAAAAAACAAACATGTTACAAAAGAGAATAGAGAATCGATATACCTCTCGATCTTCTAATGTATGACCTTCCTCCTTTCGGACGTCGTGTGGGTGATGATCTACCAAAAGTTGAAGCTCCTAGATCGCCAATCTTCCTTCCTTGCTCTTTCAAAGCAAGAGGAAGAATAGAAACAAGGCTCTTCTCCTTCCTATAGCCAACCAACAAGCATCAAGGAGAATGCTTGCCGCCGGCCAACAAGGAGGATAAGATTATGATGGAAACCGGCCAAGACACCAAGGGAAAGCCCTAAGTCTTGTTTCCACCGGCCAAGGAGAAGGAGAGGAGCTACTTTGGATTTCGGCCAAGAGCTGGAAAGACTTCAATGGGCACCGACCACCAATGGAGAAGGAGAAGACAAGGAAAAACTTTCCTTATTAGGTGCCGCCAAGCCCAAACCCTAGCTCCAAGCTCTTGCCGCCAACCTTCAAAACCCTAGCTTCTCTCAATTAATTCTCCATGACAACCCCTTGTTCTCCTTTTATAGAGTTAGGGATAAGCCTCCTTTTAATCTCCACCATTGGTTCTAGGGATTTAATCTCAACCGTCGAATCTAGAGATTTAATCTCAACCGTCGGATCTTAGAGATTTAATCTCTACCTTTGGATCTAGAGTTTTGTTTCTATCCATTAGATCTAAGCTTCATGAGGTGTTAATAGGCTACAATAGGGACCATGAGGAGGAGTTGGATCTTGGCCACCCATGGATCAAGCCCACATAAAGTCCGATCCATTAATGATAATCCAATCCACTAAAGGATTATCATTGATCTACCTCACCAACCCCCATAAGATAATATGGCCTCCATATATTATATGTACATTTTCTCCCCGTGTTTAAGATCTCGAATGTCCGTCGATTAATTAATTTATTGACCATTAATTAATCAACATCTAACTCCATGAGTAGTACCACTCAACCTTTTCATCATGCCGGACCAAGTCCACCTACAGGGTTTACATAATCAACCTTATGAGCTCCTCAAGGGGACATCATCATCCTAATATATAGGACACGGTTTCCTCCTATAATCAACTGCACACCATATAAATAATATCATCTCCCAACTTACCGAGCCTATCGATTTAATCTATAAATCTCGCCCATTGGTAAATCAAAGAGATGAATACTAAGTATATGTGCCCGTTATTATATCGGGATTAAGAGTATGTACAATATAATATCTGAGATCTGATTCGATTATGTAGTCAGTAATAAATCGAATCACCTCTAAGTCAGTCCTGCTCAATACACACAAAGTGCACTAGTGTGATTCTATGGTCAAGATAAACCAATCCCAAATCACACTACAACCATTCCAATGGTTTGTCCAAAGTCATCTCGGTTGTGAGCCTTTACTTATACCTTACAAGGAATCGATAACATGATCTCCCGTGTGACACCACACACCATGTTATCTATAATGTAATGTATTAGACAATATGCATAGCCATAAAAATATTCAAACAATGATCATGTGATTCTTATTTCAAAATAAAGATGTTCATACAAAAGGTAGACTTTTCAGTATACATCCCAACAATCTCCCACTTATACTAAAAGACTATGCTGTCCTCAAACTGCCATACATCTGATCCCCATTCCCTCCACATGGCTATCAAAAGCTCTCGCTAGAAGGGCCTTAGTGAAAGGTGTTGGTAGTTGCTTCGGAGGCTCATTGGCTCCCATGTCCCCGGATTAAAATTTTCACTAATGAAAGGACTAATCCGGATGGGATGAGTTTCCTTAGCGCAACCAATTTGTCGTCGTGCTAACAACTTGAGTGATCGCTTGAACAAACTAGTTGTTCAAGCAACACAACTCTTCTAGTTGGTTAGTCGCGGAAGAGACGACGGACGGATCGCCGGTTTTTGTGTTTGTCTTCGGGGTCCATGATTATAAAAAATACATAAAAATGTAAACTAGTATAATCAACACATAAAGAACATGCTAAGATCAGAAAATAAAGTTATAAAACTTTTATACCTCACGATCTTCTACCGTATGTCCTATCCTCTTCGTGGACGTCGTGTGGGCGAAGATCCTCCACGAGTAGAAGCCTCCTAGATCACGTTCTTCTCTTCCTTGTTCGCTCCAAACAAAGAGAAGAACTAAACAAAACTCCTTCTCCTTTCTAGAACCGGCCACCAAGCCAAAGGGCTTGATACAACCGCCGGCCAAGGAGTGGCTTCTTGAGCACCGGCCAACCTTAAAGCAATGTTGCCGCCGGCCACCAAGATGGGATATGGATGAATGCCGACCAACCTTGTATCAATGTTGCCGGCGGCATCCAAGGAGAAAGGGAGGAAGAAGAGAACCGGCCAAGGATGAGAAGAGGAAGAGGGGCGCCGGCCAAAACCCTAGGGAGAACAAAGATCTTGCCGCCCACTTCTAGCCACCCAAAACCCTAACTCTTTTAGGGTTTGTTGCCACCCACTTCTAGATAGGCAAACCCTAATTTCCAAGCACTATCTTTGCCGCCAAAGCCTAAGCCCTCTATTTATAGAATTGGGCTTAAGCCTCCTTTAATCTCCACCGTCGGATCTAGGGATCTAATCTCCACCGTTGGATCTAGGGTTTTATCCCAACCGTCGGATCTAGGGTTTCATCCCAACCGTCGGATCTAGGGTTTCATCTCAACCGTCGGATCTATGGTTTCATCCCAACCATCGGATCTAGGGATTTAATCCCAACCGTCGGTTCTAGGGTTTCATCCCAACCGTTGGATCTAGAGATTTAATCTCAACCGTCGGTTCTAGGGATTTAATCCCAACCGTTGGTTTTAGAGTTTTGTTTTACATCCTTGGATCTAGGCTTCATGAGGATTATGTTAGGCTATGATAGGGACCATGAGGAGGAGTTGGATCTTGGCCACCCGATGGATCGGAACCACACAAACTTGATCCATCAATGATGTTCCATTCCACTAGAGGATCATCATTAAACTACCTCACCAACCCCCATAAATTAATATGGGCTCCATATATTATTTGTACATCCATCTCCCCGTGTTTAAGATATCGAATGTCCGTCAATTAATTGATTTACTGACCATCAATTAATTAACATCTTACTCCTCGAATAGTACCACTCAACCTTATCATCATGTTGACTAAGTCAACCAGTTGGGTTTACATGATGAACCTTATGAGCTCCTCAAGGGGACATCATCAACCTAATATATAGGACACGGTTTCCTCCTATAATCAATGGCACACCATGTAAATAATATTATTTCCCAACTTACCGGGCATATTGATTTAATCCATCTAAATCTCATCCTATGGTAAATCAAAGAAATAAATACTAAGTACATGTGCCCGTTATTATATCGGGATTAAGAGCATGTACAACATAATATCCAAGGTCCGATTCAATTATGTAGTCAGCAATAAATTGAATCACCTCTATGTCGATCCTGCTCAATACACCTAAGTGTACTAGTGTAAATCTATGTTCAAGACAAAACAATACCAAGCTACACTACAACCATGCCATGGTTTGTCCAAAACCATCTTGGTTGTGAGCCTCTACTTATATTCTACAAGAGACTGATAACATGATCTTCTGTGCCACACCAAGCACCATGTTATCTACAATGTAAAATATTAGACAATATGCACACATATAATAAAGTGCAAACAATGATCATGTGATTCTTATTTCAAAATAAAATGTTCAAACAAAAAGAGCTAGGCTTTCAGTATACATTCCAACAATCTCCCACTTATACTAAAAGACTATGCTGTCATCACACTGCCATACATCTAATCCCCATGTCCTCCACATGCCTATCAAACGCTTTCGCTGGAAGGGCCTTAGTGAATGGATCCGCCAGGTTATCCTCTGATGTAATCTTGGCGACAACTACTTCTCCTCGCTTTACGATCTCTCGTATCAGGTGGTACTTGCGCTCTATGTGTTTACTTGCCTTATGGGCTCGTGGTTCCTTCAAGTTTGCAATCGCACTAATCATATCACAATAAATTGTGATAGATCTGGGAAAACCAGGAATCACATTTAAGTCCATCAAGAAGTTCCTGAGCCATACAGCTTCCTTGGCTACCTCAGAGGCTGCCACATACTCAGCTTCCATGGTAGAGTCCGCCACGATTTCGCTGACACTCCTCCATACTATGGCTCCACCTCCAAAAGTAAACACAAACCCCGAGGTAGACTTACTTGTCCCTATCTGATTGGAAATCAACTGGTAACCCATGGACTAATTGATCCGCCTTGAAACCAAAGATATAATCCCTAGTCCTTCTCAGGTACTTCAATATATGCTTTACCGCAGTCCAATGTCCCTGTCCAGGATTACTCTGATATCTGCTAACCATGCCCACTACAAAGCAGATATCCGGTCTCGTACATAGCATAGCATACATAAGGCTTCCATCGCCAAGCATAAGGAACCGCCTTCATCTCCTCTATCTCCTTTGATGTTTTGGGACACATCTCTTTAGATAAAGGAACTCCATGCCTAAAAGGTAGAAAACCTTTCTTGGAGTTCTGCATGCTAAAACGAGCAAGGATAGTGTCAATGTATGAAGCTTGAGATAAGCACAACATCCTTTTCTTGCGATCCCTTATAACTTTGATCCCAAGGATGTGTCCCACTTCTCCCAAGTCCATCATGTCAAACTGTTTGGATAACCATACCCTTACGTCTGATAACACTCTGATATTATTGCCAACTAACAAAATGTCATCTACGTATAGTACAAGAAATATCACTACGTTTCCATCACATCTCTTGTATACACAAGGCTCATCCGGACTTTGAATAAATCCATATAACTGGATTACCTCATCAAAGCGGATGTTCCAAGATCTAGAAGCTTGCTTCAATCCATAAATGGACCGATTAAGCTTACATACAAGATGCTCTTTGCCTTTAGCAATCAATCCCTCTGGTTGCCGCATACAGATGTTCTCCTCAAGACTTCCGTTAAGGAAAGCTGTCTTGACATCCATCTGCCAAATCTCATAATCCATATGAGCAGCTATAGATAAGAGAATTTGGATAGACTTAAGCATAACTACCGACGAAAAGGTCTCCTTATAATCGATACCCTCTTTATGAGTATACCCTTTCGCAACAAGCCTAGCTTTGAAGGTCTCAACCTTCCCGTCTACTCCTCTCTTTCTCTTGTAGATCCACTTGCATCCAATGGCTTTTACACCATCGGGTGGTTCTACTAGCTCCCAGACCTGATTAGAATCCATAAATTCTATCTTTGAATTCATCGCTCTTTGCCAAGATACTGCATCTCTATCTTGGAGTGCCTCATCATATGTCCAGGGATCAGGTTCATGTTCACCAGGGACTAAGTCCGAAGACTCTCCCAAAAACATGAATCTTTCGGGTTGTCTAACAACCCTCCCACTACGACGAGGTGCCTCTGTATGCTCCGGACACGCGTGCGCTGACTTGTGGTATCTCCTCTTGTACCTGTGGTACATCAAGTCGGACTTCGTCAACTCCTCAAGAACAATCCTACTCGTGGGCTTGTGGTTCATCACATAGTCCTCCTCTAGAAATCTGGCATTCATACTCACGATCACCTTCTGATCTCTAGGACTATAGAATAAACCACCCTTCGTTCCCTTAGGGTAGCCAACAAACAAGCGTACTTCTGTACGAGATTCCAACTTACCAGCATCTCCCTTCAGCACATGTGCTGGACTACCCCAAATCCGAATATGTCTTAGACTAGACGCCACCCACAACTGCGGGAGTAGAGGGTACTCGACTTAGATGGAACCAAGTTCAGAATGTATACATTGTCGCTTCCAGAGCAAACCCCTCGTAATCTAATCGTAACTCGTAATAACTCATCATAGATCTGACCATCTCCATAAGAGTCCTGTTCCTTCGCTCCGCCACACCATTCTGCTGGGGTGTGCCAGGTGCGGACAATTGGGATTGAAACCCAGACTCTAATAAGTAACTCCTAAACTCTCCCAAGAGGTACTCGCCACCATGATCAGATCGTAGTGTCTTGATACTTTTACCTTGATGGTTCTCCACATCAGCGTTGAATTCTTCAACTCAAAGCATCTGACTTATGCATCAAGTAAATGTATCCATATTGAATAATCGCTCATAAAAGAGACAAAGTATTCAAAGCCACCTCTTGCCCGGATAGACATAGGATCGCATACAAATCGTAATGAACCAATTCTAACACATCTTTGGCTCTATACCCCTTGGCCTTGAAAGGCCTCTTGGTCATTTTACCTTCCAAGCAAGATTCGCAGGTTGGGAGATCCTCCACTACTAATGAACCCAAAGGTCCATCAACTATCAACCTTTGAATTCTACTAGGTTAATACCAAGCCTTAGATGCCAAAGATATGTTTGGTTCATTCAAGGTTCTTTTCTCTTATTAGACTTAGAAGATGAGTTATTTATTTACTATATGCATCGTGAGTTTTTGGTTCAAGAGTATATAAATTGCCAACCAATGTACCGTAATCAGATAATCTCCTATTCCTTTTATAACCACTTTGTCATTAAAAGAAATAGAATATCCATCCATAAACAATTTAGAAATAAATTAAATTCTTTCTAAAAGTAGGTACATAAAGACAATTTCTCAAAACCAAAACTTTATTCCTATCAAAAGATAAATAAACGCCTCCCAATCGCAATAGCCGCCACCTCAAGCATTGCCCATGAAGACTGTAATCTCTCCTCGCCTAGTCGCCTTTCTCGAACCCCGCAAAGTATTGCGCATATGATCGGGCTCTCAGATCTACACACCGTAATCGTAGATAACACCGCTAAACATGTTTCAACAACTAAACAAGAAGATATACCTTTGTTCTTTCGGCGAGGACACCGCCTTCCAATGTCCACAGTGCAAGTGAAGCACTTGCCTTCGCTTCTTCACTCGCCGAGGTCCCACCGCCAGCCACTTTCTTTGCTCCACCTTGCTTCTTCTTCTTTTTACCTTCGGTTTAGAAGAAGAAACCTTCTCAAGAACCATGGCTTGGCGCTTTGTGAAAAAGCCCCTCTGTCGCTGGAGTTCTATCGAAGCTCCGCCAATGAATACAACCTCTTGTTCATGTTGTAGTTGAGGCGGGCTGCTCAAAACTCCTAGCGGAGATCGAGAATGATATCGACCTGGGTTTCCCCATCGATCTCGCTCAGGGACTTCCATCTCATTAAGATGAGCCATCATCTTGAGAACATGATCCCTAACGGGTGTTCCCTCAACCATGGTGGTCGTCATCAAGTTTCTCATAGCCTCCTGTCTAGCCGCCCTACTCTGATGTCCGAAAAGTTCCTTGAGATTGAACATCATGTCATAAGCTGTGGCCATGGCCTGATGCTGATGTTGCAGCACATTTGACATAGATGCCAAAATGTAACACCGCGCCATCTCATCTGCCTTGATCCATTTCTTATAACTTTCTCTCTCCTTTTCATCAGAGTCATCGGTAGGCTTAGGAGGACAGACCTCGAAGAGTACAAATTTGTACTCCTCCGCAGTTAAGACAATATCCAAGTTTCTTTTCCAATCAATATAGTTTGTTCCAGTAAGTTTATTTTCTTTTAATATCACAGCAAGTGGGTTGAAAGCCATTTGAAAAACCTAAGAATCACAATGATCAAAATATTAGATTTCAAATACTATTGATTCCTCAAAACAATAAAATTCCGAAAACAACCAACACCTCAAAACACCGAGAATATCGCATGCCACGATAGTGTGGACGTATACGAATTCTACATTTGTAAGAGGAGGTTTTACCCATTAATTTTATTATCTTGTTAACCTTACTTTTTGACAAATAAAATTAATAGTTGGTTCCTATTTGGCCCTACAAATAAAAGCAGTGACTCCGATGGGGAGAATACTTTTTATTTGCATCTAAGTGTGCACCATTACATGATACTAAGGGAATTATTTCGGATTATGTGCCTTACCGATGGGGAAGTACACACGCTCCTAAATAATTTCCTATAACCATTATTTGACCTAGTGATCCGCAAACAAACCCATCCGATGGGGAGGAAGGCACTCAGAGCCAACGCGCAAGTTTGTTGCATCACACGTCAAATTGTAATGGAGGCCACGGGAATTAATTAAAATGTCCCTCTCCCACTTAGTAAATTGACAATGAGGAATTTTCAAGCATACACAACATGCATATAAAAACAAATCAGCAATAAATATGGAAAAAATAGAATTTTTCCAACTATTATGGCATTGTTCTCCAATACGCATCCCATCGTGTCGCCACCTCGTCCGCTCCATCTTTTCCCGTACGCAAGTCACCATAGATATCCAAGCCGAGATAAACTATTTTAATTTACATCTATCGATCCTATACTCCACGAAGGAGTGTACAAATAATCTAGATCGAAAGTAAACTAAAATGAGTGGCTAAACAATGCTATATTTAATTACAAAAATTAAATACTAATCTAGCCTCGTCAACCTCGAGGATTCAAATAATATACATACAATCACACACAAAATGTTGGATCGAAGCGGATCGCTAGAGGGGGGGGTGAATAGTGATAAAAACTTTTCTTTTAAATTGTTCGATAGACAATTAAACGCAGTGGAAATGTAAATAAAAACTAAATGAGACAAATAGTTTTTTTACTTGGTTCGTAGCCTTCGGCTACTACTCCAAGGCCTTAACGGTCCTAGACCGTGTACGGAGGGCAATTCACTAAAACACTCCTCCTCGTTGGAGGTAGGAGTTTTACGATTACAAAAGCCTTCGAAGCAAAAAGATAGAGAGACAAACCCTCTCTTCTATTAAAGTAAAATGCAACGAAAAGCCTCGATTAAAAAGAATTGCAATATTGAAAGCAATAACAAATTAAGATTATACCAACAACTAAACAAAAGAAACTTTAATCTAGGGTTGTTGGCAGCACTTCGTTGTTGTAGAGTCATCGGAGAGTTGCAGCGTAACGGAGGCTTTTGAGCACTTAGAATTGAGGATGAAACCCTAGGTTTGGCCCTCCTTTTATAGCCTTTAAGCCCCTCAACGAATGGGTCTTTAACCAATCACAAATGGGCACAAAACTCCTTGAAAAATGGTGATAAAGCTTGACTCCTCGAGGCTGATTTTTGACCACCGGTTGAACTGGCCGGTTGAACTGATGGCCAGGATTTTTGACTACAATAAAGAGTTAGCTCAAAATATAAGTGGATTCGACGGCCACTTGCCGTCCGATCTCAACATAGACCTTCCATGGGAAGTCTTGGGTCGGATCGTCGCCTAAGATCATCCCCGTAAAGAGGATACGACCTCACTTACGCTCGCACACACGAGCTTACCTCGATACTTACGTGTCGCTTTTGCTTCCGGCCTTCCACTCGATTCCTTCGGCTCCCTCCGAAGTAACTCGAGTGTCGCCCGACCACCGCGGCTTCCTCCGGGTGTCGCTAGCCTTCAGCTCCAGCATTGAGACTTTTCTGCACACTTGATTTAGCTCGTGAGATAACAATATAAGCTTAACTTTATATCGTTTGCTATAATCAAAACTTAGGTTCGACTTAGGTGCCCACTGCACCAACAATCTCCCCCTTTTTGATTTATGGCAAACCCACATACAAAGTTAAGACAAAAATAAGTATGAGATTATGCATGAATGAGTAGGAGTATATAAAAATTCTTTTTCAAGTGCTCCCCCTTGAGGAATCCTCCCCCTTGACCGAGGGTGAGTACTTGAGAAAGGGTTTTAACTCTCCCCCTTGATATGTGCTACTAAGAAAAAGAATTAAGTAACCGAAATTACTTAATATTGGCCATAGTGTTTAAAATAAGTTTTAAGTTAAGAAACCAAATGATTTCTTAACCTTGGCCTTTTGTTAAAAGTTAAATAAGTTTTCAAAACTTAAAGTTAACTTTTGGTTTAATTATGAAGTAAGAGTTAAGTTATCAAAAAAAAATTTTTTGACCCCTTAACTTTTGTCCTTTTTCTCCTTTTTCTCCCCCTTTTGCCGTATATCGAAAAGAGTAAGGGGTGTGTGGAAAACAAAATAAATGTTAAATTTAAAGTCCAAGCATGTTCCACATTTTTATTTTTAAAAATAATATACTGAAAATAAGTTCATCTATAAAATGTTCGACTCATATTTGGCTTGATTGATATGAAGGATCAACCAGTCCTGGTCAGAGTCGGTATGATTATACTCCATGGTTCATAGCGATGCACTAGCTCTACATCTGGAACCAGGAGTAAGGTCCTAACATCTCACGCCCATCTACGTGGATAAGTACACAAACACATTAGTTCTATGTGTTGTGAGATGTATTGGCTCCTTAAATCTATAGGTGCATGATATCTAAGGTATGTCCTATGCTAGTTCCATGAAAAAAAAGTAAGAAATAGTAGTAAGAAAATATAATTTGCAAGTTCCTATTCTATTACGCACATGGTTAATCTTCGTCTCAAGAGACTAAATTCAGCTTCGGGTAGTGGTTTAGTAAATATGTCTGCTAGGTTAGACTTCGAGTCAACATATTCGAGTTGTATGGAGCCGTTGGCTACATGTTCTCGAATGAAATGGTGTTTTACCTCTATATGCTTTGTCCTTGAATGGCATATAGGGTTCTTAGTTAGATTTATCGAACTTATTTTGTCTACAAAAATTTTAGTTTTGGTGAAGTCCAACCTAAAGTCTCGGAGAGTGTGCTTCATCCAAAGAAGCTGAGTTACACACTCACCCATCGCAACGTATTCGACTTCGGTGGTAGAAAAGGCAACACAATGTTGCTTCCTACTGCACCAACTCACTAGGCTTGAGCCGAGTAGTTGACAATAACCACTCGTGCTCTTTCTATCGAGTTTACTACCGGCATAATCCGAATTGGAGTAGCCGATTAGTTCGAACTCCGTAGATCTAGGGTATCAAATACCAACGTTAAGTGTACCCTTAAGATATCTAAGGATACGCTTAACTAGGGTTAGGTGAGACTCCTTAGCACAGGTTTGAAACCTGGCACACATACTTACTGCGAATAGGATGTCGGGTCGGCTCGCAGTTAAGTATAGGAGACTTCCTATCGCGCTCCTATAGTACTTTAAGTCAATGGACTTACTTTCTAGGTCTTCTCCTATGTTAACATTAATCGCCATTGGGGTGTTTATTATCTTAGCATCTTGCATTCCAAATCTTTTAATTAACTCCTTAGTGTATTTTTGTTGATATAGGTATATACCATCCTTAGTTTGTTTAATTTGTAGACCTAAAAAGAAACTTAACTCGCCTACCAAGTTCATTTCAAACTCACTTTCCATGAGTGAAACGAACTCGTTTAGTAAGGCTGAGTTAGAGGTTCCAAAAATTATATCGTCTACGTAAATTTGAGCTATGAATATTTCTTTACCTAAGGTTTTTACGAAGAGAGTTGGGTCAACTACGCCTTGGTTAAACCCTTTTGACTTAAGATGGATTGAAAGTCTCTCGTACCAAGCTCGAGGAGCTTGTTTAAGTCCATAGAGAGCTTTCTTAAGTTTTAGAACATGGTCGGGTTTATCTAGATTTTCGAATCCGGGGTTGGCTAACATAAACTTCTTCTTTAATGTATCCATTTAAGAATGCCGACTTAACATCCATTTGAAACAGCTTAAATCCTCGATGTGCGGCATAAGCTAGCAACATTGAATGGATTCGAGTCTAGCTCTTGGGGCATAGGTTTAAATCGTAATCTAGCCTTGACTTGACTAAACCCTTTGGCGACTAACCTAGCCTTGTTTCTAACTACTTCACCTTTATCATCAAGCTTATTTCGAAACACCCACCTTGTTCCAATTATCGTTTTGTCTTTAGGTGGTGGTACTAATTCCCACACTTCATTCCTAGTAAATTGAGCTAGCTCTTCTTGCATTGCAATAATCCAATCGGGATCAAGAAGAGCTTGTTCAATTGATTTGGGTTCTATCTTTGAAATTAAGGAAATTTGACTAAGGTTCCTATAGGATGCTCTAGTTCGAACTCCTAGATTAGGATCTCCTATCACTTGATCGATAGGGTGGTTAGTTTGAATCCTAGATTGGGTTGGGTTTGTGTCACCTAATGCTTGATCAATGGGGTGACTTGGTTGAACATTAGTTTGGTTGGAGTCATCTATCACTTGATCAATAGAGTGACTTGGTTGACTTAGGTTAGGATTAACACTAGACCTGATCTCCGGATCAGAGTTAGGTCTAGTATGAATCGGCTCGCTAATTGGGGTTGCCGGGGGTTTTGTAGGTTCATGTCCTTCATCAAATACTACATTGATAGTCTCCTCGACTCTAAGGGTGTCGTGGTTATATACTCTATAAGCTCGACTTGTAGTCGAGTATCCTAGAAAGATTTCGGTCGTGGTCTTGGATGTAAATTTCCCTAGGTAATCCTTAGTGTTTAGGATATGTACCTTACACCCAAATACCCTAAAGTACTTGATGTTAGGTATTTTATCGTGATAAATCTTGTATGAGGTCTTAAGGTGCCTCTTTACCATAAGGATTCTATTTTGGACATAGCATGCCATACTCACGGCTTCTGCCCAAAACCTATCGGGTAGGTCATATTCGTTCAACATGGTCCTAGCGGCTTCTTGTAGAGTTCGGTTTTTCCGCTCCACTAGGCCATTTTGTTGAGGGGTCCTAGGGCAAGAGAATTCATGGTGGTATCCGTTTAGGTTACAGAAGTCGGTGAACCTTTGATTTTCGAATTCACCACCATGATAAACTTCTAATTCTTTTAACCTTAAGGTTTTTTTGATTCTCGATTAATTTGAATAAATTGATTAATTGATCTAGGGTATCATTTTTATGTTTGATGAACCTAACCCAGGTAAACCTGGAGTAGTCGTCAATTATGACTAAGCAATATTGACTTTTATTGAGTGACTTGGCTCCATGTGAATCGAATAGATCCATAGGCAGGAGCTCAAGTACACTTGAGGTTCGTTCTTGGTTAGTTAACTTGTGTTGTGTCCTAGGTTGTTTTCCTTGTTGACAAGCATTACAGTTTTATTAACCAAATTGTTGAGGTTTGGGTAAGCCTCACTAGGCCACTCGACTCATCTTGTGGGCGAGTCTTGGGTGCAGTAATAGTCGTCGGTGCCACAACCATGATTCCTCTTCTGTGTCATAAGACATTTGGTGAGATTTGATTAAGTTAATTGTATAAATGTTATTTGTCCTAGTTCCTTTGAGTATTGTTTTATTGTTTCATTTGTTTTAATTACACATTCATTTTTTAAAAAATCGACCTTATAATTATTGTCACATAATTGGCTTACGCTAAGCGAGTTATATTCAAAATTCTCTACAAGTAATACATTTTTAATAACAAAATTCGAGTTAAGCTCGATATCACACGATCCGATGATTTTGAGCTTGCGTTATTCCCAAAGGCTCTAGATCCTTGTCGTTTGAATCGAAGCTTGTGAATTTGAGTTGATCCCCGGTCATGTGATTGATCCTACACACAAGGTGGTTGGATTGGATGTTAGATTATTATATTTTAAAAAATTGGTTGTAAGTTGTTAAACCTAGGTCATCTCAAGTCTATATGATCAAGCATGTTATACTTATGTGTTCTTTGTGAGATGACTTCCAATTAAGTTGATTAAGTGCATTTATGTTTAAGTAATGTTAGATTTGGATTTGACCTAGGCTTGTCAAGTTTACCTTTTCAAGATCATGGCTTCGTGGCGCGAGGCACAGGGGCCTTCTTTTATCGGATCATCGACCACTTCCTTAGACAAAGTCATTTTCAAGAAAATGATGACTTGACTCACCTAAAATTATTTCCTCGTCTAACTAGTTATTTTTGAAAAGAGGCTCCCGAGGCTCAATCTTTTTCAAGGATTTTAGTTGATTATTTGAAAGAGGCTTTGAAAAGAGGCTCAATCTTCTCCCGAGGCTCAATCTTTTGAAGGATTTTAGTTGGTTATTTTCTAAGTGAGTTCTAAAGAAAAAAAAAAAATCTAAGCATGCAATTTCTAAGTTAAAACACAAACATGTTTTGTCTGCTCCCCTAGACCGTTGAATCGGTTCGGTCTATCCACATAGTGGATTTGGTCCTTGGGAACCCAGTACGAGTTGGATCCTAGAGTTGAAATCAAAGTGGTCTTAGGGACCCATGCTTGGACACATTTTTTTATGTCTACTTACGATTGACATATACGACTTATTGGTCGTGTTTGAGCTAAACCCTAGCCCGGCCTTGTTGTACACGGCCCTTTGCGATCCAAGTAGGAGGTCAAGTCCTTTGGATCCCAAAGTAAACCTTTCCAACGTATTCCTAAGATCTTCGACTTGACTTTTCAAGAGTGAGTTCTCAACTTCAAGTTTTTCAACCCGAGTTGAGTCCTTCTCTTGAACTCGACTAGTCGAAGAGGTTAGAGACCTCGTGTTTGAGGAGTTTAACTTCCTCAACCAGGGTCTCGACCTTGGACTCGGACTTAGCTAACTTCCTAGATAAAAACCTAACCGTATTATGTAAAGTATTAAATAAGGTTCGACTCACCTTAAGGGTATCTTTTGAACCGGATGCGTATCCGTGGCTTGACTTGAAGGTAACCGTGTCGAGTCATCCTCGTTGACTCAAGTTTGTTCGGTCTCGTGTCGGACTCAATCGATTTTGCCATGAAGACGTGGTCTTCGCCTTCTTCGGATGACGCTTCTTCCCATGTCGCATTGAGGGCCTTCTTGTGCTTAGGTGCTTGGTGGTTGAGCTTGGGCACTCGGACTTTATATGTCTAAACCACACTCATAACACCTAATATTAGAACTTTTAGGCTTACCTTGGTTGGGTCGAGTTGTGGTTCGCTTTGGTCCCTTGGCTATCCTTCGAGCTAGGTTCATTAGTTCGGATCTCGGTCAACTTCTTCTTGGACTCATCTTCCTCCTCGGTTGGTGGTGGCTTGCTTGCGATTTTCTTCTTCTTTGAACTCGCAAACAAGGCTATACCCCTCTCGGGTTCCGAGTTGGACTGCTCATGTAATTCAAAATCCGAAAAGAGTTCATCTAATCTAAGTTTAGAAAGGTCCTTGGAGACCTTGTAGGCATCGACCATGGATGCCCACAAGGTAGTCCTCGGAAAAGAGTTTAGAACATACCTTATAAGGTCGCAGTTTTTGACCTTTTGCTCGATTGCGTGTAGGTTGTTGACTATGTCTTGGACACGGGCGTGGAGTTGCGTCGCGGACTCGTGTTCCTGCATTTTTAGTGTGTACAATTTATTGAACAACAAATCACGTTTGCAAACCTTAGCTTGATCCGATCCTTCGTGTAACTCGATCAGCTTTGTCCAAAGGTCCTTTGCGCTAATGAAGGGGCCGACGCGATTTAACTCCTTCTTGGACAAGCCACATTGGAGGATTTGTGTTGCCTTGGCGTCGGCTTCGACTTGTCGTTTTGTCGCAATGGTCCATTGATCATAATCCAAGGAGTCACCCACTTCATTAGTCGGAAGTGTGAAACCCGTTTGGATTATGATCCACATCTCGATTTGGGTTTTGAGAAAGCATTCCATCCGACCCTTCCAATAACGGAAGTCATCTCCGTTGTAAAACGGAGGTCGGACGGTGCTAAAACCCTCGAGATGGGCCATTAGAACAAAAGACAAAAAGACAAAAAGCGAAGAAACTAGCGACAAAAACACAAAACAAGGTACCAAGACTCGTCTTGGATTAGTAATCTTGGAGTAAATTTAACAAAGCGAAATAAATCAGAAATAAACAGAAATAAAAGAAAAATAAATCTGTGAAAAATGGCTAGATTGGTGGTTTCACCAAATCTTAGCAACCCCCGGCTCTGATACCAATTGTTGGATCGAAGCGGATCGCTAGAGGGGGGGGGGTGAATAGCGATAAAAACTTTTCTTTTAAATCGTTCGATAGGCAATTAAATACAGCGGAAATGTAAATAAAAACTAAATGAGACAAATAGTTTTTTTACTTGGTTCGTAGCCTTCGGCTACTACTCCAAGGCCCTAACGGTCCTAGATCGTGTACGGAGGGCAATTCACTAAAACACTCCTCCTCGTTGGAGGTAGGAGTTTTACGATTACAAAAGCCTTCGAAGCAAAAAGATAGAGAGACAAACCCTCTCTTCTATTAAAGTAAAATGCAACGAAAAGCCTCGATTAAAAAGAATTGCAATATTGAAAGCAATAACAAATTAAGATTATACCAACAACTAAACAAAAGAAACTTTAAGCTAGGGTTGTTTAGCTGTTGTGACTTGTTGTAGAGTCGTCGGAGTTGCAGAATCGAGGCTTTTGAGCACTTAGAATTGAGGATGAAACCCTAGGTTTGGCCCTCCTTTTATAGCCTTTAAGCCCCTCAACGAATGGGTCTTCAACCAATCACAAATGGGCACAAAACTCCTTGAAAATTGGTGATAAAGCTTGACTCCTCGAGGATGATTTTTGACCACCGGTTGAAGCTAGTTGAATTAGCGCCTTGAGCTGGCAGTTGGATTTTTGACTACAATAAAGAGTTAGCTCAAAATATAAGTGGATTCGACGGCCACTTGTCGTCCGATCTCAACATAGACCTTCCATGAGAAGTCTTGGGTCAGATCGTCGCCTAAGTTCATCCCCGTAAAGAGGATACGACCTCACTTACGCTCGCACAAACGAGCTTACCTCGATACTTACGTGTCACTTTTGCTTCCGACCTTCCACTCGATTCCTTCGGCTCCCTCCGAAGTAACTCGAGTGTCGCCCGACCACCGCGGCTTCCTCCGGGTGTCGCTAGCCTTCAGCTTCAGCATTGAGACTTTTCTGCACACTTGATTTAGCTCATGAGATAACAATATAAGCTTAACTTTATATCGTTTGCTATAATCAAAACTTAGGTTCGACTTAGGTGCCCACTGCACCAACACAAAACAATCACATACACACAAATAGCCATAATAGTCTATCTTAGCCTCGCCATCTAGTAGTACATCCTAGTCCTAGGTATACTCAATATATGATATATGTATGAAAGTAACCGAATCCAAAACACACAAAATCGGAAACCGTGGCTCTGATACCACTTTGTTGGTAGTTGCTTCGGAGGCTCATTGGCTCCCATGTCCCCGGATTAAAATTTTCACTAATGAAAGAACTAATCCGGATGGGATGAGTTTCCTTAGCACAACCAATTCGTCGTCATGCTAACAACTTGAGTGATCGCTTGAACAAACTAGTTGTTCAAGCAACACAACTCTTCTAGTTGGTTAGCCGCGGAAGAGAGCGGACCGTTGTGTTTGTCGAGGTCCATGATTATACAAAATACAAAATACATAAAATGTAAGCTAGTATAATCAACACATAAAGAACATGCTAAGATCAGAAAATAAAGTTATAAAACTTTTATACCTCACGATCTTCTACGTATGTCCTATCCTCTTCGTGGACGCCGTGGGTAAGATCCTCCACAGTAGAATCCTACTAGATCATGTTCTTCTCTTGTTCGCCCAAAAAGAGAAGAACTAAACAAAACTCCTTCTCCTTTCTAGAAACTAGCCACAACCAAGCCAAGGAGCTTCTTGCACCGCCAACCAATGTTGGATGGGATATGGATGAATGTCGCAATGTTGCCTCCAACATCCAAGGAGAAAGGGAGGAAGAAGAGAACCTCCATCCAAGGAGAAGAGAGGCGCCAGGATGAAAACCTAGGGAGAACAAAGATCTTGCCACCCACTTCTAGCCCCAAAACCCTAACTCTTTTAGGGTTTGTTTACTTCTAGATAAGCAAACCCTAATTTCCAAGCACTATCTTCCTCAAAGCCTAAGCCCTTTATTTATTGCTTAAGCCTCCTTTAATCTCACCGCCATCTGGGATCTAATTATCCCAATCTAGGGTTTATCTCGGATCTAGGATCTCATCCCGGAAATCTGGTTTCATCCCAACCGTTGGATTTCATCCCAACCGTCGGATCTAGGGTTTCATCCCAACCGTCGGATCTAGAGATTTAATCTCAACCGATCTCTAGGGATTTAGATTTAATCCTTAGATCTAAGCTTCATGAGGATTATGTTTAGGCTACGATTAGGGACCATGAGGAGGAGTTGGATCTTGGCCACCCAATGGATCACACCTGATCCATCAATGATGTTCCATTCCACTAGAGGATCATCATTGAACTACCTCACCAACCCCCATAAATTAATATGGGCTCCATATATTATTTGTACATCCATCTCCCCGTGTTTAAGATATCGAATGTCCGTCAATTAATTGATTTACTAACCATCAATTAATTAACATCTTACTCCTCGAGTAGTACCACTCAACCTTATCATCATGTTGACTAAGTCAACCAGCTGGATTTACATGATGAACCTTATGAGCTCCTCAAGGGGACATCATCAACCTAATATATAGGACACGGTTTCCTCCTATAATCAACGGCACACCATGTAAATAATATTATTTCCCAACTTACCGGGCATATTGATTTAATCCATCTAAATCTCAACCTTTGGTAAATCAAAGAAATAAATACTAAGTACATGTGCCCATTATTATATCGGGATTAAGAGCATGTACAACATAATATCCGAGGTCCGATTCAATTATGTAGTCAGCAATAAATTGAATCACCTTTATGTCGGTCCTGCTCAATACACCTGAGTGTACTAGTGTAACTCTATGTTCAAGACAAAACAATACCAAGCTACACTACAACCATGCCTATGGTTTGTCCAAAACCATCTTGGTTGTGAGCCTCTACTTATATTCTACAAGAGACTGATAACATGATCTTCTGTGCCACACCAAGCATCATGTTATCTACAATGTAAAATATTAGACAATATGCACACATATAATAAATTGTAAACAATGATCATGTGATTCTTATTTCAAAATAAAATGTTCATACAAAAAGAGCTAGGCTTTCAGTATACATTCCAACAAAAGGATCTGCCAGGTTATCCTCTGATGCAATCTTGGCCACAATAACTTCTCCTCTCTTTACGATTTCTCGTATCAGGTGGTACTTGCGCTCTATGTGTTTACTAGCCTTATGGGCTCGTGGTTCATTCGAGTTTGCAACTGCACCACTATTATCACAATAGATTGTGATAGTTCTGGGCAAACCAGGAATCACATCCAAGTCCATCAGGAAGTTTCTGAGCCGCACAGCTTCTTTGGCCACCTCAGAGGCTGCCACATACTCAGCTTCCATGGTAGAGTCCGCCATGCATTTTTGCTTGACACTCCTCCATACAATGGCTCCACCTCCCAAAGTAAACACAAAACCTTAGGTAGACTTACTGTTATCCCTATCAGATTGGAAGTCGGAATCCGTGTAACCCACAGTGAGTAATTGGTCTGCCCGGTAAACTAGCATATAATCCCTAGTCCTTCTCAGGTACTTCAATATATGCTTTACCACAGTCCAATGTCTCTATCCTGGATTACTCTGATATCTGCTGACCATGCCCATGGCATAGCAGATATTTGGTCTCGTACATAACATCGCATACATGAGGCTTCCTACTGCCGAAGCATAAGGAACCACCTTCATCTCCTCTATCTCCTCAGATGTTCTAGGACATATCTACTTAGATAAAGGAACTCCATGCCTGAAAGGTAGAAACCCCTTCTTGGAGTTCTACATGCTAAAACGATCCATAATCATGTCTATTTATGAAGCTTGGGATAAGCACAACATCCTTTTCCTGCGATCCCTTATAACCTTGATCCCAAGGATGTGTCCCACCTCTCCCAAGTCCTTCATATCAAACTATTTGGACAACCATACCCTTATGTCCGATAATACCTTGATATTGTTTCCAATCAACAAAATGTCATCTATGTATAGTACAAGAAATACCACTACATTTCCGTTACATCTCTTGTATACACAAGACTCATCCGGACTTTGAATAAATCCATAAGACTGGATTACCTCATCAAAGCGGATATTCCAAGACCTCGAAGCTTGCTTCAATCCATAAATGGACCGATTAAGCTTACATACAAGATGCTCTTTGCCCTTCGCAATGAATCCCTCTGGTTGCTTCATATAGATGTTTTCCTCAAGACTTCCATTAAGAAAAGCTGTCTTGACATCCATCTGCCACACCTCATAATCCATATGAGCTGCTATGCATAAGAGAATCCGGATAGACTTAAGCATGGCTACCGGCGAAAAGGTCTCCTCATAATCGATACCCTCTTTCTGAGTATACCCCTTCGCAACACGCCTTGCTTTGAAGGTCTCAACTTCCCATCTATTCCTCTCTTTCTTTTGTAGATCCACTTGCATCCAATGGTTTTTACACCATCGGGTGGTTTTACTAGCTCCCAGACCTGATTTGAATCCATAGATTCTATCTCGGTATTCATTGCACTTTGCCAAGATGCTGCATCTTTATCTTGGATTGCCTCATCATATGTCCAGGGATCAGGTCATGTTCGCCAGGGACCAAATCAGAAGATTCTCCCAAGAACATGAATCTATCCGACTGTCTCACAACCCTCCCACTACGACGAGGCATCACTTGTGTATCCTCTGTGACATGCGGTGCAGTGACATGTGGTATATCTTCTTGTACCGGTGGTACTAAAGAAGTGACTTCCCCTTTTAATTCCTCCAGAACAATTTTACTCTTAGGCTTGTGGCTCATGACATAGTCTTCCTCTAGAAATCTGGCGTTCGTGCTAACGATCACCCTCTGATCTCTAGGACTATAAAAAAGACCACCCTTCGTTCCTCTAGGATAGCCAAAGAACATGCATACTTCTATACGAGGTTCCAACTTACCAGCATCTGCCTTCAGCACATGTGCTAGACTCCCCCATATCCGAATATGTCTGATATTAGGCTTTCACCCAGTCCACAATTCTGTGGGAGTAGAAGGCACTGATTTAGATGGAACTAAGTTCAGAATGTACACTGCCGTATCTAGAGCATATCCCCAAAATGAATCTGGCAAGTCAGAATAACTCATCATCGATCTAACTATCTCCATAAGAGTCATATTCCTTCGCTCTGCTACACCATTCTGCTGGGGTGTGCTAGGTGCAATCAATTGGGATTGAATCCCAACCTCTGATAGGTAATTCCTAAACTCTCCCAAGAGGTACTCGCCACCACGATCAGATCGTAGTGTCTTGATACTTTTACCTTGACGTTTCTCCACATCAGCCTTGAATTCTTTGAACTTGTCAAAGCATTCAGACTTGCGATGCATTAGGTAAATATATCCATATCTCGAGTAATCATCTATAAAAGAGACGAAATACTCGAAACCACCTCTAGCCTAGATAGACATAGGACCACACAAATCAGAATGAACCAATTCTAACACATCTTTGGCTCTATACCCCTTGGCCTTAAAAGGTCTCTTGGTCATTTTACCCTCCAAGCAAGATTAACATGTTAGGAAATCCTCCACCACTAATGAACCCAAAGGTCCATCAACTATCAACCTTTGAATTCTGCTTAGGTTAATATGACCAAGCCTAAGATGCCAAAGATATGTTTGGTTCATCTTCGAAGGTTCTTTTATCTTATTGGAATTAGAAGATGAATTATTAATTTCAATATGCATCGTGGGAGCTTTTGGTTCAAGTGTGTATAAATTTCCTATCAATGCACCCTAACAGATAATGTCCCTATTCCTTCTTATAACAACTTTGTCATTAAAAGAAATAGAATATCCATCCATAAACAATTTAGAAACCGAAATTAAATTCTTTCTAAATAAGGGTACATAAAGGCAATTCTTAAGAACCAAAAGTTTATTTTTCTCAAAAGATAAACGAACATCTCCCACTGCAACAGCTGTCACCTTCGTGGCATCGCCCAAGTACACAGTAATCTTCCCTTCAGCCAGTCGTCTGGTTTCCTGGAACCCCTGTAAAGTATTGCAGACATGATCAGTGGTTCCTGTATCTACACACCAGGTGCCGGTAGATAACACCGCTAAACATTTTTCAACGACTAGACCAAAAGATATACCTTTGTTCTTGCGGTTGGGGCAGTCCTTCTTCCAGTGTCCAGTCTGCTTACAAGTGAAGCACTTGCCTTTCGGCTTCTTCACTCCTCCCTGAGTACCTCCCACCGCCTTTACCCCAGTTTGTTTCTTCTTCTTCTTCTTTCCTTTCGGCTTAGAAGTAGAAACATTTTGGGTCACCATGGCATGTGCTTGAGCACTCTGACGAAATAGCCCCTCTGCCGCCTAGAGTTCTGTCAGAAGTTCCGCCAACAAATACAACCTCTTGTTCATGTTGTAGTTCAGGCGAAACTGCTCAAAACTCCTAGGTAGAGACTGGAGTATGATATCGACCTGGGTTTCCCCATCGATCTCAGCTCCAAGGACCTCCAGCTCATTCAAATGGGCCATCATCTTGAGAATATGATCTCTCACGGGTGTTCCCTCGATCATGGTGGTCGTCATCAAGTTTCTCATGGATTCTTGCCTCGCAGCCCAATTTTGGTGTCCGAAAAGCTCTTTGAGATTGAGCATCATGTCATAAGCAATGAGCATGGCTTGATGCTGATGTTGCAGTACATTTGACATAGAAGCCAAAATGTAACACCGTGCCATCTCATCGGCCTTTATCCACTTCTTATAACTCTCTCTCTCCTTTTCCCCAGAATCATCTGCAGGCTTAGGAGGGCACTCTTCGAGGAGTACATATTTGTATTCCTCAGGAGTTAAGACAATGTCTAGATTCCTCTTCCAATCAACATAGTTGGGTTCAGTAAGTTTGTTCTCTTTCAGTATCACAGCAAGTAGGTTGAAAGTCATTTTGAAAGAAAACCTAAGAATCACATAAATCAAAACATTAGATTTCAAAAAATTATTGATTCCACAAACAATAAAATTTTAAAATCAACCAACACCTCAAAACACCGAGAATATCGTATGTCATGATTGTGTGGACGTATACGAATTCTACATTTGTAAGAGGAGATTTTACCCATTAATTTTACTATCTTGTCAACCTAACTCTTTGACAAGTAAAATTAATAGTTGGTTTCTCTTTGGCCCTACAAATAAAAGCAGTGACTCCGATGGGGAGGATACTTATATTTGTATCTAAGTGTTCACCATTACTCGGTACCAAGTTAATTATCTCGGGTTATGTGCCTTCCGATGGGGAAGTGCACACTCTCCTTAATAATTCCCTATAACCATATTTGACCTTGTGATCCGCAAACAAACTCATCTGATGGGGAGGAAGGTACTCAAAGCCAACGCACAAGTTTGTTTGCATCACTTGTCAAATCGTAATGGAGGCCATGGGAATTTATAAAAATTTCCCTCTCCCACTTAGTAATTTGAAATTGAGGAATTTTCCTAGCCTACGACATGCATATCAAACAAAAAGCAATAAATAGGAAAAATAAATTATTTTCCAAATATTATGGCTTTTGTCTTCAATATGTCTCCCGTCGCATCGCCTTCTCATCCGCTCCTCCTACGCCAAGTACGAGCCATCCGAAGATCCGAGCCGAGACTAAAATCTATTTTAATTTACATCCATCGATTCTATACTCCACGAGGGAGTGTATATGAAATCTAGATCGAAAGTAAACTAAAATAAAAGGAGTGGCTAAACAATATCATATCTAATTTACAAAAAATTAAATACTAGCCTCGTCAACCCCGAGGATTCAACAAAATAAACATTTACACACATACAATCACATACACACATATGGCCATAATAGTCGGATCTTATGCCTGCAACCAAAGAGTTAACCTATGTATATCCTACTATTATCTGACACATATAATATATGAAAAGTGCATAAAAATTAACCAAATCCTAAACACACCAAACCGGAAACCTTGGCTCTGATACCAATTGTTGGGTTCATCCGTGAGGGGAAACTTCGCTTCCCACTTCACCTCGGTCGTTTGTTCATGGCGATCCCATCGATGTCCCCAGATTAAAAAAAAGTTAATCCTAGACAAAAGGGATTGCCCAAACAACCAAGTCATCATCGTGTTATTCGTTTAGAGAGGTCACTTGAACAATCTTGTTATTCAAGGGACCAACCTCTATTCTACGAGTAGCCGCGGAATAGACGATGTCTGGATCGCTGACTTTCATGTTTATGTTCGGGATCCAAGTATTATTTAGCCACAAACAGATTATATCATGCTCATAATTGAAAAACAAAAACAAACATGTTACAAAAGAGAATAGAGAATCGATATACCTCTCGATCTTCTAATGTATGACCTTCCTCCTTTCGGACGTCGTGTGGGTGACGATCTACCAAAAGTTGAAGCTCATAGATCGCCAATCTTCCTTCCTTGCTCTTTCAAAGCAAGAGGAAGAATAGAAACAAGGCTCTTCTCCTTCCTATAGCCAACCAACAAGCAACAAGGAGAATCCTTGCCGCCGGCCAACAAGGAGAAGGAGATTATGATGGAAACCGGCCAAGACACCAAGGGAAATCCCTAAGTCTTGTTTCCACCAGCTAAGGAGAAGGAGAAGAGCTACTTTAGATGCCGGCCAAGAGCTGGAAAGACTTCAATGGGCGCCGACCACCAATGGAGAAGGAGAAGACAAGGAAAAACTTTCCTTATTAGGTGCCGCCAAGCCCAAACCCTAGCTCCAAGCTCTTGCCGCCAACCTTCAAAACCCTAGCTTCTCTCAATTAATTCTCCACGCCAACCCCTTGTTCTCCTTTTATAGAGTTAGGGATAAGCCTTATTTTAATCTCCACCATTGGTTCTAGGGATTTAATCTCAACTGTCGGATCTAGAGATTTAATCTCAACCATCGGATCTTAGAGATTTAATCTCTACCTTTGGATCTAGAGTTTTGTTTCTATCCATTGGATCTAAGCTTCATGAGGTGTTAATAGGCTACAATAGGGACCATGAGGAGGAGTTGGATCTTGGCCACCCATGGATCAAGCCCACATAAAGTCCGATCCATTAATGATAATCCAATCCACTAAAGGATTATCATTGATCTACCTCACCAACCCCCATAAGATAATATGACCTCCATATATTATATGTACATTTTCTCCCCGTGTTTAAGATCTCGAATGTTCGTCTATTAATTAATTTACTGACCATTAATTAATCAATATCTAACTCCATGAGTAGTACCACTCAACCTTTTCATCATGCCGGACCAAGTCCACCTGCAGGGTTTACATGATGAACCTTATGAGCTCCTCAAGGGGACATCTTCATCCTAATATATAGGACACGGTTTCCTCCTATAATCAACTGCACACCATATAAATAATATCATCTCCCAACTTACCGAGCCTATCGATTTAATCTATAAATCTCGCCCATTACTAAATCAAAGAGATGAATACTAAATATATGTGCCCGTTATTATATCGGGATTAAGAGTATGTACAATATAATATTTGAGGTCTGATTCGATTATGTAGTCAGCAATAAATCGAATCACCTCTAAGTCGGTCCTGCTCAATACACACAAAGTGCACTAGTGTAATTCTATGATCAAGACAAACCAATCCCAAATCACACTACAACCATTCCAATGGTTTGTCCAAAGCCATCTCGGTTGTGAGCCTTTACTTATACCTTACAAGGAACCGATAACATGATCTCCCGTGTGACACCACACACCATGTTATCTATAATGTAATGTATTAGACAATATGCATAGCCATAACAATATGCAAACAATGATCATGTGATTCTTATTTCAAAATAAAGATGTTCATACAAAAGGTAGATTTTCAGTATACATCCCAACACATAAAACCATCAAAATTAAGGCAAAGTTCAACAATGAACTTCCATCCACCTTAAAATCGATACTCTCCCTAAACACTTTTCCTAATCCATGTCCAATGGATTTCCACCCTTTCTAATGCTCTCCCAAGCATCTCCTAGGGTTAGGAGTGGTTAGGGGACCAAAACACAGCTGAACATGGGCATAACCACCAAGGTTTACCCAAAATCAGCCTGTGTCAGTCGACTCTGTCAGATACTAGTTGATTGGACTTGGCATCGATCATGGTCTCCATGATGATCGATAATCGATTTCTGATTTGATGAATTTCATAAATGAATTTCTAAAATTCGTAAGTAAATATACATATTGAAAAATCTTGAAATTTTTTATGTATATTACTTATCACAATCATTATGGGTGAAAAATATTGGAAAATTATTTTACCCACAAAATACCGAGATTGATACAAAGTCCAAAAGTTAAGAAAAGCTTTAATATTGAGCTTTCTTTGTATCACCCCATTCAATGGTGATAGCTATCAAAAGATAGACTTCACCAAGGTTTTTCAAAATGTTTTTGAAACCTTTAATTCATTTTTCCTAAAAATTTCACTTGTATCTAGATGTATAAAATACATACAAGGAAATTAATCTAGTGAGATGTGGGTTTTTGCTCTTTAATGGTCTCATGCATATTTCTAGGCAATATTATTTGATTCCCTTCAAATTATGCCATAGTCCTTAATTTCATTTTCTTTTATGCATGATATGATTATGGCATATATATGATATAACTAAACATGTGCCAAAATCATGATTTCATGGCATGTGACTGAAATCTAAGCATACATGACATATAGAGATAAGTCTAAAACATGATCATGACATTTTTATAGATAAAAAAAAGAATGATGTCATGACATGACAAGGCAAATAAATCATGGCAAGTAAAATATATTAAGGTATAAAATACCTAAGTGTTAAATCCAAATTGCCATTTCTAGAAATTAATTCTATTTTGCCTTAATACCATTATCTCCCAAGTGTGTCATAAACCCAAAATGGCACACCAATACCTCTAAGACCTAATTGTGCCAATTTAATCATTTTTCAACTTCTTGAGGCATATTGGCACATCCTAATGTGTCAACTCACAATGGCTAGGTTAACTACCCATCCACTTAGGGTTGACACACCCTAACCCATCCAACGTGAATCGATCACGCTCTTAGGAACCTAATACCTATTGGAGCTCCTTGGGTTAACAAGGTATTCTCTAGGGATAACTTCCCTAGATACCTTCCTAATGACCCTTTTAGGCTTTAAAACCATAGTTTTTTGGGTCTTTCCTAGGTCAACTCTAGAGGTGACTCCTCCTTTGACCTTCCTAGTGGCTACATTTGATTTCTTTGACGTCTTAGCCACTAGACACCTACCATGGTTAGACTTAGGGATAGCTTCCCTACTAACCTTGGTTTTCCTAGACCTAGAAATAGTTCCATAATCAAATGGAACATTATGATAAATCTTCTTGGGCTTAGGTTTGTGACCCAAACCTTCCTTGCCCTTAGACCGTTTTTGAACCCTAGGTCTTGACTTTTGGGCATTTGACCCTTGAATTGAATTTTCAATAATCCTAAGGGTTTTCTCCATTATCTCAAGCCTTAACCTCAAGACTTGGTTCTCTAGCTCTAATTTTCCCAATTTTGAATTTTCATTAATCTTTTGGGAAATGTTCTTCCTCTTAGGCATGTGTCTACCCTTCTTAAGGTCAATACCTAGATTTTCTTTTATTCTTCTAATGGACTCCTTTGGTAAAATATTTCTAGAATTATGAGTCCTAGGTTTGTCCTTAGTTACATGAACATGCTTGGCACCTAGGCAAAAATATTTATTTCTACTAGCATGCTTTTCATTAATAATAGCAAGAGAGCTAAAATAGTTTTTAGCATGCTTTTTAACTTTAGGAATTGAAGGTGCATAATTTAAATATATCTTAGGGTTAGCTTTAGAAGCTCCCCCTACATGAGATACACCTTCTTGCCCTTTCTTCCTCCCCCTAGGGCATTGGCTTCGGTAGTGTCCCTTTTGATTGCATTTAATGTACACAATGTGTTCTTTTCTTCTAGTTGTGGGGACTTCGATATCCTTTGACTTTGGGTTGACTTTTGGTGCCAGTGTTTTCTTCTTAGCCAATTTTGGGCATTTACTCTTGTAATGCCCTTTCTCCCTACACTCAAAACATATTATGTGATCTTTATTTAAAATCATTATGCTTGAGTTACCTAGGGTGGTGGAGGATTCTTCACTTCTTTCGGAGGTAGAAGCTTTATTTCGATCTTGCTCCAGAATAGAAATCCTTTCCTCCCACTCAATGCTAGAGGTGGAGGTCTCCACCAAATCATCAACATCTTCAAATGTGGTGGGTGCTTCTTCCTCGGCATTCTCCTCTACTTGTGCCGGTTGGGAATTTTCTTGGAATTTCATTATCTTATTCCATAATTCCTTCGCATCCCTATAGTCACCCAATCTAGACCAAATAGTGTTAGGGATCAAATCACTAAGTAATTTTATTACCTTGAGATTTGTCTTGAAGTCCTTGATTTGGTCTTGGGTCCACTTTGACTTCTCAATTTGCCTATTTCTTTCATCCCTAGGCAATTCAAAACCATTTTCCAAGATTAGCATGAAATCGAAATCGGTTTTGAGATATACCTCCATTTTTCTTCTCCATCATAGAAAATCTCAATCGAATTTTGGTGGTTGGAGGTTGTAGCCGTCCATCTTATAGTGCTTGTGTTGGCGGTTAGTCCTCGACAAGCTCCTTGGCTCTGATACCACTTGTAGGGTCGATGTTGGCCGGCTAGAGGGGGGTGAATAGCCCTCTTTCGTCGTACGGTGGAATACGATCGTTATCGTTGCATGCTCGTCTACAATTATCATTAGCGTAGCGGAATAATAATAATGAAACTAACAACAATACAATCACACACAATACACAAGGATATACGTGGTTCGGAACCGAATGGTTCCTACTCCACGGGCGAACTCGCCGAGCTCTAGTTATGCGCACGACACTAACTAAACTCCTTCTCGATAATACGTCGGAGGTGGAGAAACCTCGTACAAGCTATTACAACAGTAATACTACAAGAAATACAAAGATACTAAGAAATACAAGTAAAGAACGCTTTACAACTCTTTGCTTTGAATGCTTTCTTGTTTCTTTGTTTGGTTGGCTCTTGAAGGACTGGAATGTAGCAGCAATTCCCCTTCAATGTCTCCCTTAAAGTCTTGGCGAAATCCTCCCACTTGAGCTCCATTTATAACCTGCATCAAGCTGATTTCGCGCCCATCAGTCGACTGATCGTGACCATTAGTCGACTGGTCCTGTAGCCGTTGTCTCACAACGGCCAGATCCACGTCGGTTAAGTTCCAACGGATCACACATCAGTCGACTGATGAAACCCATCAGTCGACTGATCATCACATCAGTCGAGTGCTGGCGTGAGCACTCGACTGGAAACCATTCTGTGGCTGAAAACACCCCGATCAGTCGAATGATCTCCATCATCAGTCGACTGCCATCCCTCGGCAGTCGACTAATCAACCAGACCATGTTCAGTTGAACCCTAGTCGACTTAGACCAGGCCACTGGCACCTATGCCAGTCAGCTGATGTCGGGTAAAACCTCAAACCCAAGTTGTTTGAGCATCCGACACTCAGTCTTAGCCACTTGGCCAAGTCCACCTCATCCCTCATGGAGTTCCCCACCAAAGCTCTCTTCCCTAGGCCTACGTCCCTCGGATGCACCAAGCGCACGACTTCGTAATGTCATCCTTTGCATCTCTTGCCCTCGAAGTATGCTTCCCTTGGGCCTCACTCCATTCGCTCCTCGTCCGGCGGTCCCTCGGATGCACCAAGCGCACGGCTTCGCAACGCCATCCTTCACTGACTCAAGGACCCCGAGCCTAGTGAACTTGCCAAATCCTCAAGACTTCCCACATGCACCAAGGGCACGACTTCGTAATGCATTTTTCACCATGCATCAAGCACACGACTTCACAATGCTTTGGACTTTTCCACACCAAGCCTCATGCTTGGATTTTCTATGCCAACACCATGTTGGACTTCCCTATGACAATCCCATGTCATAAGTTTTGTCTATCATCAAAATACTGCTCGAGTCAAACTCGAGTCAGCCAGAGCCGATTGCACCAACACCATGTACTTCTACGGTTAGGTAAGCCTAAGTGTCTTACTACTCTTCCAGCTTATTCTAATATCTTAACATTCCAATTGTTATATCGTAAACTTCTTTATGGGTTATGAGCCCACTATGTTTCCGCTGTACAACTCTGATCCATATCTCAATTGGTTACTAGTCTTCCCAACTTTCGTAAGTTTGAGATATAGTGCATTTATATTGGGTTTCTATATATCAAAATCTGTTACTCTAAGTACAGAGTAGCAACAGATTTCGGTCCCTGCTCCTCAAGGCCCAACTCGGAGAAATCCTGAATCAAATCCGTGACTAAAACTCGGTAGCCAGCTAAAGTCCCTCGGGACTTCCGGCTAAGTGCATTGGCAACCACATTGGCTTTCCCTGGGTGGTAACTAATGGTACAGTCATAATCCTTCCGAAACTCCCTCCATCTCCTCTATTAGAGATTGAGTTCCTTCTACGTAAATAGATATTTGAGACTCTTATGCTCAGTGAGAATCTCAAATGTAATACTGTATAGATGATGCCTCCAAATCTTCAAGGCAAAGATAATAGCAGCTAACTCTAGATCATGTATTGGGTAGTTTTTCTCATGCTCCTTCAACTGGCAAGAAGCATAAGAGACCACCCTACCGTGCTGCATTAGTATTGCGCCTAACGGAGACGCATCAGTATAAAGGATGAAATCTTCGTCCCCTGATGGCAATACCAGAATCGGTGTTGACACCAGTCTCTTCTTCAACTCTTGGAAGCTGGTCTTGCACGCCTCTGACCATGTGAACTTCACGCCCTTCCTAGTAAGGCGTGTCAATGGCATAGCAATGCTCGAGAAACCCTCAATGAACCGTCTGTAATATCTAGCTAAGCCCAAGAAACTGCGAACCTCTGACCGATTTCTACGCCCCAACCGTGTCCTCGATCTTACGTCAATCAAATGCCTCTACTAGAAACCACGTGTCTCAAAAAACCGACTGAGGGTAACCAGAATGCGCACTTACTGAACTTCGCATATAGTCGCTTCTATCGGAACCTATCCAAAACAAGGTGAAGATGCTGCGCATGTTACTCTTCGGAACGAGAATAGACCAGAATGTCATCAATAAAGACAATGACGAACCGATCTAGGAAATCCATAAATTCATGGTTCATCAAATCCATGAATACTGCCAGAGCATTGGTAAGCCCAAATGGCATTACCAAAAACTCATAGTTTCCATTTCTGGTATGGAACACTGTCTTCTGAAGGTCTGAGTCTCTAACCCTTAGTTGATGATATCCGGACCGCAGATCAATCTTAGAATACATTGATGTACCTTTGAGCTGATCAAACAAGTCCTCAATACACAGCAGAGGATATTTATTCTTGATGGTGACAGCGTTCAACTACCTGTAATCGATGCATAAACTCAAAGGTCCTTCTATCTTTTAACAAAGAGTTCCGAATATTCTCTAGAAGAAATATTGGGACAGATAAATATCCCATCCAACACCTCCTATAACAAGGTAAAATGATCTTTCATCGTCTTGACTAGTGTAGGTATACATGCCTTATCCATAACCAAATCTCTAATAGTAGAGATTAATATTCTCTGAGGGTTTACTCCTTAACCTTCAAATGGGTGGCTAGCAGGCCAAATCCCTAGCTTCCTAATTCGACATCAGTCATCACCTCTAAAGAGTCCACGCTTCTGAAATCATGGTTAGGTTCCGCAAGGTCAATACGTCGTCGACCTCGTCCACGACCATGAGTAGGGGCAATTTCACTAGGTAGCATTTCCTACAATGAGTAAGTATCTAACAAGAACATAATGAAAACTTCCTATTACATAAGAAAAGTACAATAACCACTAAAAACAATACTTTTCCTATAGCTCAGAGATATCCTTCAGCCTGCCTGGTCCCAAAACACGAGAACTCCCAAAAATCCAAGGAAAAGAAAAATCCTCGAAACACAAAACCCACAAACCAAAATCACAAACCAATAAAAATTGTCATACCCCGAGGGCATATCCATCATCCAAATGACGGAGGAGCCCCTTAGTGACATATTCAGAAATACATGGACCAAATATGGTAAAAACCTCAAAATAATAATAGAAATATAAGTATTTTATTAACTGCATGCATGCACGACTAAACATAAATCAATTAAAGTAAAATAATTTTATGACACCAAATCAAATTGCGACAAAATCCAAAGTGCATAAACAAAATGCAATACCGATAAAGTAAATAAAGCGGCATCTCCACGATGCAGTGGGACAAGTACGACAAGGGACTCTCTGAGCGACAGAAAGGTAGCTCAACAGGACACGTCCTCCATCAGTTAACCTAGAGGATAAGTGAGGAGGGAGTGAGTACAATCACTCAGTGGATGGATAGACAATAGTGCATAATCATAATGCACATAATGGAAGTCAAAGGACACAAACTAGAGTAACCCAACCCTCAGAGTACCAATATTAGTCTGCAACTAACCTGGTCAGCAGTATAACAAATATACCTGCCACATACACAACCATTGCAATCTACAAGCAATGCACATCCAGATACCACGACAAAGCCTCGTGGCTCTCGAGGTAATACAAAGGGAGCTATTTATGAGCCACCACAAACGGAACTCGTGGGTCGACAATCAATATATTAAGCACTGTCTATGCACAACTACATGTTACCACGAATGAGACTTGTGGATAGACAGGCAGTAAAAAGACTCAATATCTGCAGGCAATGACATGCCACCATGAATGGATCTCGTGGGCAGACAGAGTATATAGATATCTAGTTATTGACTGCACGCAACAACATGCTACCACTAATGGGTCGCGTGGGCAATCAATTATTCTAGGTTGTTAAGCCTAGGGTTATCCAATAAATCTAGCATAGAATGTCTATCCAAGTCGATAAAGATCATCGATCTACAATTAAGCCCATTGAGGCGGTCAAGCGAGGGTTTCAACACCTCTAATACGAAATGTTTACCAAAGTCAGTAAAGATCATCAACTTATAAATTAATACATCGAGATGGTTAAGTCTAGGGTTACAACACTTCTAACATGAATGGTTATCAAGGTCGATAAAAAAATCATAAGTCCACTAATAAACACGTCGAGATGATTAATCATAGGGTTTCGTCCCAGCTAACAGGAAACGCCTATCAAGGCCAATAAGGACAACACATCTACTAACAAGCATGACAAGAGGGTTAAGCCTAAATTATATCATTTCTACCAGTTTAATCATGCATGCTACAACATGCTACCATGAACATATCTCGTGGGTACTTAAGATGTAAAGTAGCTATCTAGCTACAGACATCATACAAATATCCCTAACTCCGAACGAATAACACAAAAGTATAACTTTACGGTAGGTTATCTCAACCATGATTGGGAGGCATGATTGACCACAAATATACAAAGCACCTATAGGGAAACTCTACTGTAAACTTTCTCAACCATGAATGGGTGATATAGTTGGTAGCCGATAGATATGAACAACGTTATATACCCTCTAAGGATTAATCGCATCCTAATCATACGACCTCTACTAGTCCGATCACCATATCAACTGAAATAGTAAATGGATAAACATATACCAATAAGAACATCCGGGTTATTACGCCTAGGGTTTTACTAATGTTTCATTCCTAAGATCCGATCCTACGGAATAACCTCATCTAAGTTATTCTATCTCTACTAGTCTCAATCATGGTATCCACCGCAATAACACATAACCTCGATATCTAATAAACGACAACATAGTCATACTAATGGAAATCAATGGCTGAAATTAATTAGGGTATAACTAAAGGGGGTAATGCCAGTACAAAGTCAAAGCAATATGCTATAGAGCATCAAGTGCAAATATACCCAAAACCACGTAACCAACGTAATCATATCATCATGCACTAAATCTAGAGAATTTATCTCTAGAATTTATTCACTTGTTAGCCGTTTGGAGATGTCCTATCGCCTCCAAGTCCCCAATATGATCTTGTCAATAATACCTTGAATTTCCGAAACATAAAAATCATCGAAAATCCGTATAAATCCGAAAATTCCCACATTGACTCGCAAAAACCTATCAAACGTGGCGAACTCCGAAAATCCAAAAACCCTTAGGAACTCAAAAACCTAGGCGCTCTGATACTAATAAATTGTCACACCCCGAGGGAGTCCCCGACATACGAAAATCTGGCAGCATCTCCCCTGTACGGGTGACAATACAAATCTTGTACATAAGACACACACGGCCCACTATACATTGGTCAACACGACCGGAATATAAATCGCACATACAGATCATATATAGGCCTCAGGCCAACAACCAAAGTAAATAACAAAAGTCTACAATATCTAGACTTACCTCTTCTTCCATCTGAGCAGGAATACACCACCAAATGAATCAAATAAAAGTCCATAAGGACATACCAAGTATGACCAAAACATCCACGAGTACATAACCAAAACACAAGTCCTACACATGTCTTCTAGTCAATAAACCAAATCCATAAGACCAACAAAAACAAATCCATTACGACGAGGGGGAGTGGCAGCTAGACTCTCCTGACAGTGTCAACCTGAAATAGATGTAAAGCGACGGGGTAAGTTCAACGAACTTAGCGGGTATCAAGTTGACATGCATAGTAAGATATATCTAACAATAATAATTATGCCTATACAGTCTTCTGATCAATAATAAAAAAAATGCAAGGAAGAGATGCGGAAAGACTATACATACCTGAATCTCCTATCCTAACATAGGAGTATGAGCCATACTAGCAGAAATAAGGTCGTCAGACCAAATACATAATGTATCTTGTATGCATGTCAATCATATGCAACAACCAAGGCATCAACCAAAATGCAGCAAACACAATACAAATGCCATCCATGCAATATGCATTTGATGCAAATGACATGGTCACCCCTGATGCTAGTCAGCCACCTCACACGCGATGGTGAAGCCGAGTGGGTAGGGCTATGACAACGGTGCACTCTGCCATCACTGCTCCTGATTGACCGAGTGGACAGGATGATGTCAGAGTACACCTATCCTCCTACCCCAAACAAAGTGGGAGAGCAAAGCTCTCATCTCCCGGTATCGTAGATCAGAGGAGGGATCCCTACCCGCTACCATGTTGCCTCACCGCTACCCATGAGCAGACCAGCGGAGCCTGACAGAGCTACTGCACACACCCTTCTGATATACCACTAACCCATGAGTGGCTGTGTGTGCAGATCATGTAACTGGTTGTAGGCTCAACTACAAAGGAACCCCGACCAGCCATCATGCAATCATGCAAGATGGTGCATGACACTAAAGCATGTAACACCAACCAAAATACATCTCCAATTAATATGCAAAAACAAATGAGTACATATCAATGACCTAGGTATACAGGAAAAGTATATCTAAAAGTCAATCAAGTGCATGTCACAACTCCCAAAATAAATACACATGCCAGGTATCAAGATAATATCGACTAAGATAGAAATGCATGCATCATGTATGGCACAGTGACACAATAGGGCAGATAAGACATAAAAATTACTGTGAGCTATAGCTAACTAAGTATATCGACCTGACAATATCTAAAAGATAAGTCAAAGTACCCGCCTGATATGTAGATGTACTAATTTTCTTCGCATCCGTGCGTCCATCTTAAATCAAGGTCCAACTCCTAGTTGTTGAGCCACAATAGGCGATCCACTCTATACAATCCCCTTTGATATACAACATATACATAATCAAATCAAACCAAACCACAACGATATTAGTATGCATTCATAAATTTATCTAGATACCACTCACCTTGCTTAAACTCAGCTACACAACTTTTGAATCCAAAATTGGGAGTTTTAGATCTAAGCCTATTAATCACAATCTGAGCAACCAATCCCCATTCCAATAGTCTCTAGCTCTTCTTCTGTTCTCAAATAGTGGAATAATCTTGCCACCCAACTCATAAAAGTATGGGCAACAAACCCTTAAGTTAACACATGCAGTATCAACCTTAATTTCCTTCTTAGTCTTTTGACTAAAGTAGGCTGGATTTATGCAGGTCAGGCACCTCTCGACCATTGGACTGCTCCTAAATTCCCTGCCTTTGCTTCTTCTTCTGCTTCAATGCCTATCTTTGCTTCGGAGCTAAGTTGAACATGGCTCTCAATGAAGGGAAATCTTCACCCTTCAAGATTACAACTTTCTCTAGAAACCCATGAGCAGATGCAACATTCAACAGTTGGCCACCTGGACGAGCACCTGGTGGCATGTACGGATTACCTCCAAGCTCATTGCCGGAGGTGGCTAATCTTCCCAAGTGAGCCTGCCCTCTGATGTTACTGTCCTTCTCTGGGACAGAAGGCGATGCTGGAGGAATCGATGGTTTGCTCCAGCCTAAAACCAAAAATCCGATATGCGATCCGAGCCCTAGGCTTCCGTGGCCAGCATCGGAACTAGCGGAAGTAGGACACGGGAAAGGGTGGTGACGAGTGCACGGATCCAGGCCCACTCAAGCTGTGGCGGCGGGTGAGGTCGGGAGAGGGACAACGACTGGCGGTGGTTCGAGCTCACGAGAAGGGCGAAGGTGAGCGCGCGATGTGTTGGTGTGAGCAGCAGTGGCGACGCAACCTAGGTGTCAGACAGCGCGAGAGAGGGAAAAAGGCATAGTTGGTGCTGCGGAGCTGAGGGCAGCGAGCGTGCGAAGGATACGATTGCTGGCCGCATGCGCGCGATGTGCCGCTCGATGACTACACGGGCGATGAGGCGGCAGCCGACTTCAGGTGTGCTCGTGACGAAGGAAGATGTGAGAAGAAGGGTTGCGGCGGCAGAGAAACGGATCGCACGAGAAGAGGAATCGCAATGGGGATTTATATGAAGTTCAACCTTAGGATTATGCTAAATTAACCCATAATAAACCCTTCATTAACTTAGTAATCCAAATAATCCAAATAGGCTTTAATAAACCTATTTAATCTTTCCCCTTTACCATGTTAATTCAAATTTAAATCCAAAAAAAATTTTAAAATTCTTGTAAAATTCTATAAAGTAATTTATTAATTAACTAAGGATATTTAATTTTATTTTATTTTTCAATATATTACACGTTAAGCCTAGGGTTATCCAACAATCTAGCATGAAACATCTATCAAAGTCGATAAAGATCGTCAATCTACTAATAAGCCCGTCGAGGTGGTTAAGCGAGGGTTCCAACACATATAATATGAAACACCTATCAAGGGCGATAAAATAAATCATCTACTAATAAGCACGTCAGGGTTATTAAGACTAGGGTTCCAACCCAGCTAACATGAAATGCCTATCAAGGCCGATAAAGATAAAAAATCTACTAATAAGCACATGTTCCATAAAATGATGTTTCATTCCTTACATTCCCTTCTAAGGAATAATCTCATCTAAATTATACTATTTCTACCAGTTCAATCATGCATACAACAACATGCTACCACGAATGAGTTTCGTGGCACTTAAGATGTAAGGTACGTAGTTTTCTAGCTACAGACGACACATGAATCCAATTACCACTAACTCCAAATGGGTAGTGCAAGAGTATAATTCTACGATAGATTCTCTCAACCATGAATGGGGGACATGATCGACCACTGGTATACAAAGCAACCATAAGAAAACTCTACTGAAAGTAATACTTGAGCTAGGTGTGGCGTAGTCAGCCTAGTGGGGACTGACATGATAAACCATGTCATGAACTAAGTGGGTATAAGATGAGCGAAGAGAATGGGACACGATTCACTGTGGCTGCTGAAAGGTTTCAGAAGATGTTCTGGGGTCAACCATTAATTTTTCAATTAATTGGGGATCATAATGTACTACTAGGTGCCACTCATGATCATTCTATAATTAATGGCTAATTATAGATGGCCAACATAAATCGGGAACCTATTTGGTCACACACACAACGAGTGTTATCCGAAGGATTTAAAACGAGCTTGAGAATGGGATTCTCAGATCTAGAGAGACTTGGTTTGGTTGGACCAAACATAGAGCGAGCATGAAATGGTTTCAGTCGCATCAGAAGCATGGATGGGTCGTGTCTTTTGAAGACATGATAGATGAACCAAATTGGTTTGGTTCTAATCCAATGGTGGAAAATAAACCAAAGGGTTTGGTTTGTTTTAAACAAATGAACCAAAGTTGGTTCGGTTCGTTTTAACTTAAAGTAGACCAATGTGGTTTGGTTTATTTTAACTTAAGTTATTGGAGCGGATTAATAGATTTTGGTTATGAACTAATAACCACTAGTAGAAGGTTTCTTGATGGTCAAGAAACACGTGCTCTATAAAATACGGCTTAAGGGGTTTTGGAAACCCTAATGAAGCCCTAAGAGTTGTTGGCCACTTCTCTTCTCCTCTTCCTCTTCTTGCCGCCCAAAGGTTGTTGCCGCCCAACATTGTTGCAGCAGCTCCTCCTCCTCGCCGCCGGCCACCCACCAACCATCGACGACTCCTCTGGCCATCCTCCCTTGGCGCTGGCAACCAAGGAGCAACTGGCCATTGATTGGCCGAACATCTTCTCCACCAACACAAGTTGTCCAGTTTTGGATAGCTTGTTTCTCTCTTCGTAGAGAGGTCATTTGGTTGGCGTTTTGCACTCCGATAGTGACCTACTTGCCAGGGATTGGATCTCCGGCAATCCTCATAGGTGGAGGACCATGGTTTCATCAATTGATTGACAAAAACCACTTCTAAGAAGCGAGTTCGTGGAGGTCATTTTTAGATCCGAATTTTGATTTGGATTGTGATCGTCTCTTGGATCACAACGTCTTCGACACGAGGTTAGTAACTCTTGCGAAGACGGAGCTCGTGGCTTTGTGAAGCCATCACGAAGATACTCAGCGTGGATACGGATAGAGGCGATTCTAGCGAGGGTTGCTACGGTTGATGTCATTCTCGCTACACGTGATACGTCAGATATACCTAGATTAGTTTCTTTATTTTAAAATTTGAAATAGCGATTATGTCTACACTTGATGTATCCTTGCATGCGTGTGGTGTGTGTGTATTGTAATAAGTTAGTTATTACTCATTTTATTTGCTTTCGCTATGCATGTTTACGAAACATGTTCGAATGCACACCCACGTCGGTGTCGGGGAAATCCAATAGTAGTATCAGAGCCCGACTGTGTTTCGACATAATCGTAAAATTATTTTGCGATAGTCATAATTATATTTTTGGAAATTTTCTACTTTTGGAAAGTTTAGAAATAATTATGAAAATTTTAATTAGTAAAGAAATTCAAATTGGAAATTTTCTAATGTGATTAGGAAATTATAATTTAGAAAATTTGTTTCTTAAATTAATATATTCCATAAATAGAATATGTGATTAAATTTGGAAATTTATTTCCTAATTTAATCGAGATTTGATTTGGGAAATCAAATCGCAAACATATTTTATTTCCAAAGATTAATTATGACAATATGGAAACTACTTGTACACGCATAATTGTATGTCATGTAATTGCATTAGATGCATATCATTATTGTTAGACTTTCCGAGCCGCAAAAATCATTTTTTGCGTTGCAAAAATCTCGAAAGTCGGCCACGGATCCGTGCGAAGATAAATTAAAATATATAATACATGTACATGTTTAGAAACACTAGATCTATCTTAGATCTACATGGTAAGAGCATTACCCTTGTAGCGACACCCTTCGCTTATCCCGCTCATCCAAACAGTTTGCCAGATATTGTAGAGTGTCAAGTGTACACTCCTCTACACATATCCACACGAACAAAAGGTGGAGAAGACCACTTAGAGTGTTCTAGCACTCAAGGAGGTCTCGGCAAGAAGGATGAGGGAGAGAACAAGAGAGGAGAGGAGGAAGAATATGAAGTTAATTCTTACCCAATTCCATCATAAGTTTGGTCGACCACTTAGTGGGGATTAAAACCTCCATGTAATACCAAGAGCCATGGCTCTTGGTCTTCCTCATGAGGTGGCACACCATGATGTGTCTATGATGATGTGGAATATCATCATTGGCCAGCCCCATGCCAAGTCACCATGATGTGGCATTTGGTAAAGTCAAACTTGACCCTTCATCTTCCCTCTCAAGTCAAGTCAAACTTGACCTCTTATCTCCCATGGTTGATCAAATCCAACCATTTGATTCAAGTCAATTTAATTTAATGAATCTCTATTCATTAGTTTAAATTGACTCAATGAATCAAATCTAAATTAGACTCGTTCAACACTTGAATCAAATTGAGTCCAACTCAATTAGTCTAATTTGGATTACTCTTAATCCAACTTGGTTCATCACATGAACCTAATCCTCTTGGTCCATCATATGAACCTAATCTCCATCTAATTTTCCTTTGTGTGTGACCCTATAGGTTCTTGAAACCTTGGCAATGCTCCTAAACCGATTTAGAAACATAAGCAATGAGCGATATCTAGCAACACATCATTGCTACCCAAGTTACAAGAATGTTGAGATCCAACATCACCTTTGTGACTACTAATTGTGACTCTCACAATATGTGACAAAGTCCCTCTATCCTTGGCATCTAGATTGACCAATTGAGGTATAGATCATGTCATCCTCTGTACAATCTATATCTTGAACTCCAAGTAGACTCACTCTAATCAAATGAGCTCAATATCTCATATTGAGTCATTTGGGCATGAGCATACACTTAGTGGTCTCACTCTATTAAGAATCATGATGTCACTCCCATCATATAGGAGGGATAGATCCCATCTACATCACTCACATCCCTCCGCATAATTTGTTACATATCCAATAATCGCCTTTATAGTCCACCCATTTACGGGTGACGTTTGACGAAGCCAAAGTGTGCAACTCCTTATGTAGGGAACCATGGTGACTTCAGGTCCAAGGATTAAGTCATACTAATAGTCACATGAGAAAGTATATGACACTCATATAACGATCCATGATACTTTCTCATGGCGGGTCATTCAGTATACATTCTCCAATGCATACCCATGTGTCAACTTGATATCTCATATCTATGACTTGTGAGATCAAGTCATCGAGTTGACCTACATGCTAGTCTCTTCGCATTAACATTGCCCCTGAATGTTAATACTTGATTAGGAATGATTAAGAGTAGTATTCTCTATATCATCTCATTATCGATTCAACGAATCAATTGATATAGATAAGAACCTTCTACTCAAGGACGCTATTATATATAGTTATTTGGTACCAATACAAGTAAGTATAATAACCATAAAGCAATGCCTTTATAAATATATATAGGAATATGATACAACAAGTCCATACAACAATCATCATATGATTGACTCTAGGGCTTTCACTAACAATCTTCTACTAGCACTAGTGCCAATCACTGTAGTATCTAATACCCAATGACCTACTGTGACCATCATGCTTTTTCTGTGCCAAATGTTTGAACGTAGGTGGCCGGGTAGAGGGGGGTGAATAGCCCTCTTTCTTCGTACGATGGAATACGTTCGTTGATTGTCTACAAATATGATTAGTGCAAGCAGAAATATTAAACTAAGACAATTAAGAACAACACAAAGTAAGAGCAATTCTAACACGAGATATAACGTGGTTCACGATCCTATGCCGCTAATCCACGGTCCGATTCATCTCCGGTGAATCACTCCGAAACCAATCCAATATGGTCTCTCCCTTTAGCCAAAGCAAGGTGGAGGTAAACCTTCTTACAACACAAAACACTCCTTCTTACAATAAGTTTGAAGTAAGAACAAGAAGAAGGAGTTTAAAGCTTGTGGGGCACTTGGATGATCATTTTGAGCATAAGCATTGGGCTCCCCAAGTGTCCAAAGGCCCCATTTTATAGAGAAGAACTCATTCTTCCCGTTGGGCGCCTGACAGTCGACTGCTCCTGTAGTTGTTGCCAAATAACGGTTTCTTCCACGTTGGATTTCATCCAACGACTCTCCCATCAGTCGACTGATTGAGCCAACAGTTGAGTGTCGGAAGCGAGCACTCGACTGATCAATATTCTGTGACCGAAATCCTTGCGACCAGTCGACTAATGCCATCATCAGTCAACTGGTGGTTTCATCAGTCGACTGCCAATCTTTGGCAGTCGACTAATGTGACACAGACCAAACTCGAACAGTCGACTGGTGCATGCATCACTAACATCAAGAGGCATATAATCATTAACATTAACACATGCATTTTCTAATTTTTCCTCTAGGGCCTTAATCTCATTTTACATGCATTTATTTCTATTTTTCATCTTAAATAAGTCCCTAGTCAAACTTGAAATCATGAAAACTATTTTCTTAGGAGAAAGATTCGTTACCATAGTTTCCATGTCTTCTTCCTCCGATTCCGATGAGGATGAGGATGAAGCTCCCCCTTCACTAGAGCTCTCCTCACTTGTGCTTCTTTCTTCTTTTTCGGAGGAAGTGGTGTCCACATCTTCTATTTCCATTAAAGCTAGATTTGAGACAAAAGCATTTTCTTCCTCCGATGATGATGATGAAGGATCATCCCATGTCCTTGCTTTGAGTGCTTTGCCTTCCCTTTCTCCTTGCCTTTCTTCTCTTCTTCCTTCTTCTTGCTCCCCTTCTTCTTTTCTTCTTTTCTACTCCTTTCTTCTTTGCTCTTGTTCAAGAGGGGACAATCATCTCTTATATACCCCTCTCCTTGGCAATTATAGCATATGATCTTCCTCTTGTGCCTTCTCCTATCATAAGATTTGTTAAATTTTAAATTTCTTAAGGCACGCCTTACCTTCCTTACCATATAAGCATCTTCATTGCTATTCATGGAGGATGAGGAGGATGCTTCATTGGAGGAGGAAGGTGGAGTCTCCTTCTTCTTCCCCTTGTTGGCCATTAGTGACACTCCCCTTGTTGGCTTAATGCTTGGTTCTTCACTTATTCCTTCAAGCCTTGTTTCATGTAGCTTCATGGTGGAGAAGAATTCTTCCAGGGTGCTCACCTCTAGATTCTTTGATATGTAGGAGTCCACCATGGAACTCCACTTTGAGGATTGGGGAAAGACATCTATATCCTTCATTACCATATCCCGGTTGGAGAGCTTTTCACCTACACTAGATAAACCATTAAGAATTTCTTTAAATCTAGAATGTAAGGATGTTACCTTCTCCCCTTTATCGAGTTTGATGTCATTGAGTTGGGAGCGTAGGAAATCTATTCTTGCAAGCTTCGCCTCGGAAGTGCCTTCATGAAGCTCTATCAATCTTTCCCACATTTCCTTGGCGCTTGCAGACTCTCCAATTCGGTTTATCTCTTGTTGGGGGAGTACGTTGTAGAGATGATGTTTGGCTTTTGAGTTTGCCAAATACTCCTCCCGTTGCTTTTTGGTCCATCTTGTCTTTTCTATTTGCTCCCCATCTTCATCCCTAGGTATCTCAAAACCATTTTCCATTATCAATAAAATTTCGAAGTCGGTTTCGAAAAATACCTCCATTCTCTTTTTCCACCAAGAGAATTCTCCTTCAAACTTCGGTGGGTGGATGTTTGAGCCGACCATCATAGTTGTTGTGCTTGTTGTGGCGGTTAGTCCGGTGACAAATGCCTTGGCTCTGATACCACTTGTTGGAACATAGGTGACCGCCTAGAGGGGGGTGAATAGCCCTCTTTCTTTGTACGATGGAATACGTTCATTGATTGTCCACAAATATGATTAGCACAAGCGGAAATATAAAGCTAAGACAATTAAAAACAACACAAAGTAAGAGCAATGCTAACACGAGATATAACATGGTTCACAGCCATATGCCACTAATCCACGATCCGATTCATATCCGGTGTATCACTCCGAAACCAATCCAATATGGTCTCTCCCTTTAGCCAAAGCAAGGTGAAGGTAAACCTTCTTACAACACAAAACACTCCTTCTTACAATAAGATTGAATTAAGAACAAGAAGAAGGAGTTTAAAGCTTGTGGCGCACTTGGATGATCATTTTGAGCATAAGCATTGGGCTCCCCAAGTGTCAATACCGTAGTAATACCGTGTCAATATATGTACTCTGACTTAGGCCAAGCAATCTCTTAGATCTATCTCTATAGATCTTGATTCCTAGAATACAGGCTACTTCACCTAAGTCCTTCATTGAGAAACACTTCCCCAGCCAAGTCTTCATAGACTGTAGGAAAGGGATGTCATTCCCAATGAGTAGTATGTCATCCACATACAATACAAGGAAGACAACTGTGTTCTCATTAACCCTCTTGTAGACACAGGGTTCATCTTCATTCTTGATGAAACCAAAATGTTTGATCGGATCATCGAATCGAAGATTTCAGCTCCGAGAAGCTTGCTTTAGCCCATAAATGGACCTTTGCAGCTTGCATACTTTGTCAGTATGCTGTGGATCTACAAAACCCTCAAGTTGTGTCATGTACACATCCTCGAGCAAGTTTCCATTCAGAAACGCAGTTTTGACATCCATCTGCCAGATCTCATAATCGTGGTACGCTGCAATAGCAAGCATGATCCGAATGGACTTAAACATCGCAACTGGAGAAAAGGTTTCATCATAGTCAATACCATGAATTTGCTTGAAACCTTTAGCTACCAATCGACCCTTATAGGTATACGTAAGTCCATCCATGTCAGTCTTTCTCTTAAAGACCCACTTACACCCAATGGATTTAACGCCTTCAGGTGGATCAACCAAAGTCCATACTTGGTTGGTGTACATGGATTCAATCTCGAATCTCATGGCCTCTAGCCATTTCTCAGAATTTGGGCTTATAACATCTTCCTGATAGGAGGTAGGCTCATTCTCAACGAGTATAACATCATCATGGTCAGACAAGAGAAATGAGTATCTCTCAAGCTAACGACGTACCCTATTAGACCTGCGAAGAGGTAGGTCTACCTGAACAGGTTGTTGTTCCACAACTCTTTGTGCAACAATCTCATCATCCACAACACTTTGTGGTTCCTGTTCAACCTCGATCTCGACCTTAGTGCTATGGTCCATATCTTGAATTTCTTCAAGATCGAACATACTTCCACTAGTTTTTCTAGAAACAAAGTCCCTTTCTAGAAATACCCCAGTCTTTGCCACAAACACTTTGTGCTGACTGAGAATGTAGAAGTAATATCCCTTCGTCTCCTTGGGATATCCAACAAAATAACACTTATCGAATTTGGGTCTTAGTTTGTCTGAGACTTGACGTCGAACGTAAGCCTCAAAACCCCAAATCCTCATGAAAGACATCTTGGAATTTTTCCCTGTCCATATCCTATATGGTGTCTTTATCACATCTTTGGATGGAACACGGTTAAGTGTGAAGGCTGCTGTGTCTAGAGCATATCCCAAAAAGGATATAGGAAAATCTATGTGACTTATCATAGATCGTACCATATCTAATAGGGTACGATTCCTCCTTTCGGATACACCATTCCACTGTGGTGTTCTAGGAGGAGTGAGTTGGGATAGAATCCCACACTCAGCTTGTTAAATACGAAAAATTTAAAATACTAAATTAAATGGCCAAATATTAAGAAAAATAACCCTAGAAATTATTTCAGGATTTTTAGGGAATTTTAGAAATTTTTCTAGATTTAAAAGGGGCCTGTACGAGATAATTACGGGGATAAAATAACTAGGCTTTGGTAAAACCTATTTAAGGGAGTTAATAGGTGGCATTAACCTAAAGTAAAAATAGCTAAACCTAAGTTGAGTTTCGCGATCGCGACTCTTCTTTCCTTTTCCTTCCTCACGATTTCTCACGCGTCGCATGATAGTTCCCTCTCGTGACCAATCTCTTCCTCGCGATCTCTTTCATCACAACCTTCTCCTCCTGCATCGAATACCTTCCTCGCGATCAACTCCTTCGCGCGACCCTCTCTTCTGAAACATTGTCGAGCGCTCTTCCCTTCCTCGTGGCAAGCGGTGGCGGCGGTTGGACCATCCTCGATGATCTCTGCAGATGAGTGAGGGCAGAGAACGCATGCACGGTTGGAAGCTAGCACCGGCGGCGAGCTTGTGCGTGGCCGGGAGTTGGGTCGGCGGCATCGGAATCTCGTTCCAATCTAGGGATGTGATTTTCGTCGAGATCTGCTACCACGGGTCTCACGGTGGTCGCCGGAGCAAGGCTAGGGTAGTGACGTGGTGTTAGGGTTCCGGCGGACTAGGCAATTGGCGAGGAGGGCTGCCGAGGGGAGCTTCCAATTTACAGTATATGTCTTGTTTTCTTTTGTTCTCTTTCGGTCCATTTTAATTCTGTGAATTTCGATCGAGTGTTGGACTGTGGGTGTCAATTTGTGGGATCGAAGGGTTGGATCGAGTTTGAGGTAAGGTTTGGGTTGATCTATGATTTTATCGGGTTTTGTATACGACCATGTGGTTGTATAGTGGTTTGGCTATGCGGCTGTGAAGATTGTGATCGCTGTGAATGGGTCTATGGGAGTCGATGTGGCTGTGAATAAGGTTTGGGCAGCAGTGAATTGAAGATTGAGGATTTGGGATAGGTTGTACAGAATTATGGGCAACGATTAGGTTGTAGAGGTTGTTGGGCTTAAGGTGAGTCCTAAATTAACCCATAGTTGTTGGTTGTGAGATTTAAGATGGAAAATTAGTAAGGTCAAATATGGGTGTTTATAAATGCATAATATGTTGTTAATTGGCCTAATGGTCGATAGGGATTGATGCGAAGATTTGATTAGGTTACGTGGATAACTAGATCAATCTAGTTTATCGAGCTACGAAGTTGATGTAGGATTTGATTCGATCAGTCATTGTATGATTGTACTTAATCATAATGGTTGTTATATGCAGGTTTTGGTCACGAGACAGGACCCCGGGCATGAAGATAGTTATCACGAGTTTCATAGCAGGTGGGTATTTTGACTTATCTTTTAGATAATGTCATATTGATATGCTTAGTTGGTTATATCTTGCAATAATTTTCATGTTTATCTGCCTTGTATGTTATTGTGCCTACTTGATACATGCATTTGGTCAGTTTATAGTTATATCTTCCCTGTTTTACTTGGATCATTGATATGTACCTATTGGTTGTGCATATTATTCGGATATGTATTTTAGTTGGTTACATGCTTTAGTGTCATGCACCATCTTGCATGATTGCATGCTGGTTGGATGGGGTTCCTTTATAGTTGAGCCCGTAGCCAGTTACATGGTCTGCACACGCTGCCACTCATGGGTTAGTGGTACATCAGGAGGGTGTGTGCAGTTGCTCTGTCAGGCTCAGCTGGTCCACTCATGGGTAGCGATGAGGCAGCGTGGTAGCGGGCAGGGATCCCTCCTCTGGTCTACGATACCAGGAGATGAGAGCTTTGCTCCTTCACTCTGTTTGGGGCAGGAGGATAGGTGTACTCCGATAGCATCCTGTCGACTTGATCACTCAGGACCAGTGATGGCAGAGTGCACAATTGTCATAGCCCTACCCACTCGGCTTCACCATCGCGTGTGAGGCAGCTGACTGGCGTCAAAGTGACCATGTCATTTGCATCGCATGCATTTTGCATAGATGACATTTGTATTATGTTTGCTGCATTTTGATTGCTGCCTTGGATGTTGCATATGATTTCCATGCATACAGGATACATATTCGTATTTGGTCTGACGACTTTATTTCTGCTAGTATGGCACATGCTCCTATATCAGGATAGGAGATTCAGGTAAGTACATTCCTTTCGTATTTCTTTCTTGCATATCCTATATATGAGACTTTACTGGCATAATTGTTATTGTTAGCTATATCTTACTTTGCATATTGACTATATCCGCTGAGTTCTTTGAACTTACCCCATTATTTTATATCTATTTCAGGATGAAGCTGTCAAGAGAGTCCAGCTGCCAAACCCCCTCATCGTGATAGTTTATTAGTTATTTGATTTATGGATTTGGATTTTGATTAGAAGATATGTTAGGATTGGAGTTGGATTTATGTACTCGTGGATATTTGGTGTCCTTATGGACCTTTATTCAGATTTTTATTCGATTGGTTTTGGTTGAGTATTTCTGCCCAGATGGCAGAAGGGGTAGGTTTAGATGTGATATATTTTTGGTTATATCCTTTGATTGTTGGCCTGAGGCCTATTTATGATCTGCGTGTGTTGTTTGGATTCCGATCGTGTTGACCGATGTATAGTGGTCGTGTAGGCCTTGTATGCAAGATTGGTATTGTCACCCATACAGGGGAGATGCTACCAGATTTTTGTCTGGCGGGGACTCCCTCGGGGCGTGACAATTTATTTAGTATCAGAGCATAGGTTCCGAGTTCCTTAGGGTCTTTGGGTTTTCAGAGTTCGCCAAGTTTGGTGGGTTAACTAAGGTATTTTCGGATTTGTACGGATTTTCGACGATTTTTATGTTTCGGAAATTCGAAGTATTATTGACGAGGTCAATTTGGGGATTTGGCGACGATAGGACAACTCCATACGGCTAACAGGTGAATAAATTCTAGAGATAAATTTTCTAGATCCTAGTGCATGATGACATGATTACATTGCTTGCATAGTTTAGGGTATATATAGGCATCTGATGCTTTATTTAGTATTGTCTTGACTTTGTTCTGGCATGACCTCTTTAGTTATACATTAATTAGTTTCAGCTATTGATCTCCATTAATATGTTTTTGCTATGTTTATTAGACATCATGGTTAAATGCTTATTTGGTTATGTATGGTCACGATTGATACCATGATTGAGACTAGTAGATAATATAACCTAGAAGAGGTCATTCTGTAGGAGCGAATCTCAGAAATGAAACAACATTAGTTGAACCCTAGGTGTTGGAACCCTAGGCGTAATAACTCGGATGTGCTTATTGATATATGATTATCCATTTACTATTTCAGTTGATATGGTGATCGGACTAGTAGAGGTTGTATGATTAGGATGCGATTAATCCTTAGAGGGTATATAACATTGTTCATATCTCGGCTGCTAACTATATCACCCATTCGTGGTTGAGAAAAGTTTACAGTGGAGTCTCCCTATGGTTGCTTAGTATATCTGTGGTCGAATATGTCTCTTATGCATGGTTGAGATAATCTACCGTAAAGTTATACTCTTGTGTTATCCATTCGGAGTTGGTGATAATCGGATTCGTATAACGTCTGTAGCTAGATAGCTACTTTACATCTTAAGTACCCACGATATCTGTTCGTGGTAGCATGTTATAACATGCATGATTAAACTGGTAGAAATGATATAATTTAGGCTTAACCCTCTTGCTGGATGGGTTGTCCTTATTGGCCTTGATAGGCGTTTCCTGTTAGTTGGGACGAAACCCTATGATCAATCATCTCGACGTGTTTATTAGTGGACTTGTGATTTTTATCGACCTTGATAACCGATCATGTTAGAAGGGTTGGAACGCTAGACTTAACCATCTCAAATTATTTATTTATAAGTCGATGATCTTTACCGACTTTGGTAAACATTTCGTATTAGAGGTGTTGAAACCCTCGCTTGACTGCCTCAATGAGTTTAATTGTAGATCGATGATCTTTGTCGACGTTGATAGTCATTCTATGCTGGATGTATTGGATAACCCTAGGTTTAACAACCTAGGATAATCGACTACTCACGCGACCTATTAGTGGTAGTATGCTAGTGCGTGCAGTAAATAACTAGATATCTATATACTACTTGTCTATCCACGAGTCCCATTCGTGGTAGCATGTAGTTGCGCATAGACAGTGCTATTGAGTGTCGGCCCACGAGTTATGTTCGCGGTAGCTCATAGACAGTTCCCTTTGTATGCGAGAGCCACGAGTCATTGTCGGGGTATCTGGATGTGCATTGCATGTAGATTGCAGTGGTTGTCTATGTTGCAGGTATATCAGTTATACTACTGACCAGGTTAGTTGCAGACTGATATTGGTACTCTGGGAGTTGGGTTACTCTAGCTTGTTTCTTGTGACTTCCATTAGGTGCATTATGATTATACACTATTGTCTATACATCCACAGAGTGGTTGTACTCACCCCTTCCTCACTTATCCTCTAGGTGAACTGATGGAGGACGTGTCCGGTTGACCTACCTTCGTGTCGCTCAGAGAGTCCCTTGCTGTGCTTGTCCCACTGCATCATCGAGATGCCGCTTTGTTTACTTTATCGATATTGTATTTTGTTTATGCACTTTGGATTTTTTGTAGCAATTTGATTTGGTTTCATAAAACTATTTTACTTTAATTGATTTATGTTTAGTCATGCATGCATACAGTTAATAAAATACTTGTATTTCTATTATTATTTTGAAGTTTTTACCCAATCTAGTCCATGTATTTTGGAATATTGTCACTAAGGGGATCCTCCGTCATTTGGATGACGGATATGCACCCAGGACGTGACAATTTTATTGATTTGTGGTTTTAGTTTGTGGGTTTTGTGTTTCGGGGATTTTCTTTTCCTTGAATTTTGGGAGTTCTCGTGTTTTGGGACCAGACAAGCTGAAGAATATCTCTGAGCTATAGGAAAAGTATTGTCTTTAGTGGTTACTGTACTTTAGTGGTTAGTAAAAGTATTGACTTAGTGAAATTGCCCCTACTCATGGTCAGAGACGAGGTCGAGGACGTAGTGACATTGTGGAACCTAATGATGATTTCAGAAGTACGGACTCTTTAGAGGTGTCGACTGATGTCGAATTAGGAAGCTAGGGATTTAGCCTGCTAGCCACCAATTTAAAGGACAAGGAGTAAACCCTCAGAGAATATCAATCCCTACTAATAGTGATTTGGTTATGTATAAGGCGTGTATACCTACACTGGTCAAGACGATGAAAGATCATTTTACCTTATTATAGGAAGTGTTGGATGGGATATTTATCTATCCCAGTATTTCTTCTAGAGAAGATCCGGAAATCTTTGTTAAAAGAGAGATGGACCTTTTAGGTTATGCAACGATTATCGATGATAGAATATGGTAGTTGTAGAAGGAAATGAGTATCCTTCATCGTGGATAGAGGATCTATTTAGATCAGCTATAGGACACCTGTGTATACTCTAGGATTGGTTTATGACTGGTGTGTTGATATTGTAGTGACATGGTGTCATACAATTATCATTGTCGTTGTGATGATTGTTATATCATTAGCCTAGTTGGAGTTGCATAATTGTATGAGCTTTTGATTATCTTATTAGACTTATTGACAACTTAGTCGTCCAGGGATTTGGGAAGTCGTGTATTTTGTACACGATTGGATCAGATGTGGTCGTTGGAGTTGCGTAACATGGCCACTGTAGATAGTAGTAATTGGAGTTGCGCACTCGACCATCGTAGATGGTGGTTTCCTGGTATTGATTTGATTATTACCATAGATATGGATAGGATGCTCTAGCGGTACTACATAGCTAACTGGTTGGACTAGGAAGGTGATGGAATTTACTTGGTCTGAAGCTTGTGAAACTAGTTTCAGGGCTCAGACGATGGTTAACTTTTACGCCAGTGTTGATTAATCATTTTGGTGTGGATAGAAGGGTAGTGTATATGGATGCATCATTTCAGGGATCGGAGCGATTCCGATGCTATTGAATAAGAAGTATCCTAAGCTTACGGCAGTTAAAGGACTGCAAGATAAGTCGTCATATATATGACGTGGACTTCGCAGTTATTATGTTGTTTTGAAGAGGTGAGGAGCAGAAATGCTCATGGAGTTTTGGCTAGCTACTGGATAACTACTATAGAGTGTTAGTGATCGTTTGGAAGCTAGAGGGGGGGTGAATAGCGTTTTTCGGTTTCTACAAAAATGATTAGCGGAAGCAAACACAATGATATAAGTAAAAACAATAGCAAACGCAAACAAAGCCTTTTACGTGGTTCGGAGATAGCGCTCCTACTCCACGGAGATCCTTAAGGTGGATCAATCCAAGCAAATCCACTAATAGGCTTTCTTTACACACAACTCCTCTTCTTTACAAAGAATGAAGATCTAAGATTAGAGAGAAGAGAAGGAGATTTAAATCACTTAGAAAGATAAAGAATTTGTGGAGGCTCTTGAGAAAGATTAGGAAATAAGCATTAACCCCAAAATCCTCCACCAGCCCTCTTTTTATAGAGAAGAGGCTGATTTTCCCATTGGAGCACGATCAGTCGACTGATGTACAGCATCAGTCGACTGCTGGCGTGGTTAATGGCTTCTGAATAGTCGGATTCACGGGATTCAGAGTCGTTTCATCCAACGACACTTTCATCAGTCGACTGATCCCTCCATCACCGGTGATGGAGTGATCGATCGAGTGATCACTACGATCGAGTCCGACTCCATTCTGCTCATTTTTATGTCTATCGATCGGACCGACACTATTGGCGCTGATCGATTGCAACATCACGATCGCCTTGTCACGTAGCCGATCGCTAGTCGAGGGTTTCACCCGATACATCGAAGTGTGAATATTTCACACTTGATTTCTCCCCCTAGACCTAGACTTGACCTCCTAGCTCTTTCTTAAGCCTTGCGCCTTCAGGATCCCTCCGAGTCCGTGACTTGTTCATCCTTTGCGCTTTGCTTCCAAGAGCTCCTTTGGTTTTGTCTTGTCTAGAGTTTTCCTTTGCCAAAGCGTGCTTGGACTTTACGCCTCCAAGTCTACATGCTTGGACTTACGCTGCCAAGACTTGCTTTTGGACTCCCTTTGCCAAGGTCCGTTTGGACTTAATGCTGCCAAGACAACATGCTTGGTCTTATGCCGCCAAACCTTTACCTTGGACTTTTCTTTCACCAAGTCTTCATACTTGGATTTCCCTGTCACTTAGATATCATCACAATTTAGATCACAATTTGTTGCCTAACTTAGATGATTATCCAAACATTAAAACATACAAATGCATGGGGCATTGTTGCACCAACAATCTCCCCCTTTTTGATGTTTGACAATCATTTAAGTTAGGTCTTTTAAAGATACGCATATTATCACATCATATATCCAATTCCAATTCTAACCTAAACATTTCTTCTCCCCCTTTGACATACATCAAAAAGAGAAGAAAGATAAAAGCATATATTTCATGAAACGATTGAGTGTTTGACAATCTTGAACTAAGGCATAGATTTTAAAATTTTAACTCCCCTTAATCCAAGATACAAATTATGATGAATAAAATACATGTGGAGCTAAAGTCATCAAACAATTTGAAAGTTTAAATCCTAACTTTGCACCAACAATGTAAATTTTTTTGGAGGAGAAAGATATATTTTGTGAAACTCCCCATAAACACGTCATTAAACATCCATACACGTTGTTTATACTCAATACTACCATGTTATTTCTTTAGGATATCAACAATACACTAAACCTCAGAAAATGAGGCTAATTTTCCGAAACCACAGTGTATCAGTCGACTAGTTTTACGAACGGTTATCCTATACCTGTAATACGAAAATCAGCCTTTTTAGGCCAAGTTCAGAAATGCGTCAGAAATTCTAGAAACCTCGAAAAATCATGAAATTTGTGTACACATTTCTGAAATCATACTTTATCAAGGAAAAATATTTTGAAAAATATATGTTTTCCAGATTTCAATATTGATACAAATTTGGAAACTAGCAAAAGGTTCTAAAATTTTGCAAACTTTGTATCACTTTTGTGATACACTTAAAAACTATTTTTCAAAGTATGATAATAATAGTTAAAAATATGTTTTATTTGACATTTCCAACCATGTTCTTGGAGCTATATGCACATCAATTGTGTATAAGCCTTCCCAATGATTGGTCCAATTAAGGATTAATGTCTCTAGATGACACTTTGGTCCATAGTAATGCATCATAACAAGCATTATGAACCAAATGCATCTTCCTATCATCTCACATGTTGTCTAGGTGGCTCAATACAAAAATCATGGTTTCTTAAGTATTTTGTGAGATGGTTAAAGGTATGAAATCTAGTATTTTTATAGAATCATGCAGACCTACACCTTCACTCAACCAAGCACATTCCAAGTTCTCTCCTAAGTGATGAAAATTCTACTTCGGGGAGAGCCTTGGTAAATATATCGGCTAAGTTGGACTTGGATTCAATATAATTGAGCTCAATGTCCCCCTTAGCCACATGGTCTCTAATGAAGTGATGCTTCACTTCAATGTGCTTGGTCCTAGAGTGATGCACCGAATTTTTGGTCAAGTTAATGGTGCTCACATTATCACAAAATACTTTCATGTTGGAGTAAGATAGCTCATAATCTTCTAATGTATGTTTCATCCATAAGAGTTGAGCTACACAACCACCCATAGCCACATATTCGGCCTCGGTGGTGGATAAAGCAACACAAGGTTGCTTCCTACTCCAACTCACTAGGGAGGACCCAAGGAATTGGGATCCACCACTAGTGCTCTTCCGATCCAATTTGCAACCGGCATAATCGGAATCGGTGTACCCAATTAAATCAAAAGACCTAGTCCTAGG